>CM031238.1:711804609-713221317 GCA_018340775.1 Taxus wallichiana var. yunnanensis
GTTTGTATGAATGGTTAGTACTTCCATTTGGTTTATGCAATGCACCCACTACATTTATGAGATTGATGAATGATGTATTGCGGGATTTCATAGATTCATGTGTCATTGTTTATCTAGATGATATCTTGATTTTTAGTGCCACATGGGAGGAACATCTAACTCATTTGCAAGCAAGTCTTGCAAGTTCTCGGGAGAAACAACTTGCTTTGTAATATGAAGAAATGTGAATTTTCCAAACAATCACTTGTCTATCTTGGGCACGTGGTTGGAGGAGGAGAGCTACGAGTGGATCCAAAGAAGGTGGAAGCCATCACCAGTTGGCCAACACCAACAGAGACCACAAAGACTAGGAGTTTTGTGGGAGTAGTACAATACATGCGGAAGTTCATTTCGGGCTTCTCATGCGATTGCAACACCTCTACACACAGTGGCCACAAAGAGTAAGGGTTTTGACTAGGGTAAGGAACAAGACAAATCCTTTGAGTTATTGAAATACAAGATTAGTCATGCTCCAGTACTTGCTCTTCCTAATTTGCAGCAACCCTTTGAAGTAGAGACAAATGTCAGTGATTACGCTATGGGCGCAGTGTTGCTTCAGGGAGGTAAACCCGTATGCTATCATTCTAAAACTTTTACTTCAGCAGTTAAAGGATATTCAGTATATGATAAGGAAATGTATGCACTAGTTCAAGAAATTAAAAATGGAAGCATTATTTGTTGGGTAAAGAAACTATTGTGCACACTGACCACAAACCTCTCTAGTATTTGCAAGCACAGTCTAAATTGCAGCAAGCAAGGCACTACAAATGGATGGGGTTCCTTCAACAGTTCCATCTGGTGATCAAATACAAGAAGGGTAGTACAAACTTGGTGGCAGACATGTTGTCTAGGCCACCCACATAGGAGAAGTTCTCCTGCTTGGCCACTATCTCTCAGATCGAGCCCTTCACGAAGGAAGCTTACGGAGAGGCATATGCCCAGGACAAAGACTTTGGGGTGACATTTCAGCAGTTGCAGTCCCAAGGGGCTGAAAGGATGGGGATTGAAGATTGTTATCTCAAGGATGGGCTGCTCTACTGCGATGGGGAAGCTTTGTGTGCCTAAAGAAGAAAGACTTCTATTGATGAGGGAAGCACATACCTCGAAAGTAGCGGGACATTTCGGTGTTGGTAAGACCCTAGCCCACTTGCAAAGGTACGTGTATTGGCCCAATATGCAAGAAGTATCAAAATTTATATGTGGATGTAAACTTTGTTGTACCAACAAGCCTAAGACTAGGAAGGAGGGTTTGTATATGCCTTTTCCAATACCTACTCATCCATGGGAGGACATTTCTATGGATTTTGTAGGAGGATTACCTATGTCTAAACATGGCCATGACTATCTCTATGTTGTTGTTGATAGATTCAGTAAGATGTGTATTCTTATGGCATGTAAAAAGACAGTAAAAAGCACATGAGGCAACAAATCTTTTCTTTGCTAATGTATGGGTGCATTTTGGTTTGCCAAAGTCTATTGTTTTTGATAGGATTCCAGGTTCTTGGGAAGTTTTGGACTACTTTGTGGGACAAGATGGATACCAGGTTACAGAGGAGCACAAATTTCCATCCACAGACAGATGGACAAGACAAGGTGGTGAACAAGGACTTTGGTACAGTTGATCAGAGGGTATAATAGCAAATACCCAAGGACTTGGGATGAGTCCTTAGCCTACATTCAACATTCCTATAACCGGGCAAGTACACACATCCACTATGAAGTCACCATTTGAAGCATGCTTGGGATATCTACCTACAAATCCACTGGACATAGCAGTTGGGCAGCAGATGAGGAGGAGACATGAGACACAGAAGGTGACTAGAGCAAACAAATTCATTGAGAGGATCCGAAAATCCATCTCAAAGTCAAAGAACAGTTAGAGAAATCTCAAGCCAAGTACAAGGCTAGGCACGATCAACACAGGAGAGAACATAAGCTTCATGTTGGAGATAGAGTTTGGCTTTACTTGAGCAAGGAGAGACTACAAGGTCAAGCACGGAAGCTCAAGCCACTACGATATGGACCCTTCACCATATTGGAGCAGGTTGGAGAAAATGCCTTTCGACTTGATTTTCCATCATTTATGAGGATGTACTCTAGTAGTAAACTGTGAGAACTTGCACCTATATGAGCCATCCATGCTAGATGAAGATGAAGGACTACAATTGCTACCTTCCATTGAGGATTGCATCTTGGACTCACAAGGTGAATTGGAGGAGGATGTAGTGCTTTGCAGAAAGGTCAGAGAGACTAGGAGAGGTCCACAGGAGTCTTGGCAGGTTGGACTAAAAGGAAAGACACCAAGGCAGGCCCGGTGGTACTCGAAGGAGCAAGTGAGGGAATTATTTCCTCATCTACTCCCCCACTAAGCTTTTGTGGGACCAAAAGCCTCCTAAGTAGGGAGGTGTGATCCATAGGGATCCAAAATGACTCTACTTCATCAGATCAACCAACACCAAAGAAGGAAAATGAAGAAATGGAGGTTTTGTCTTTATGTTAACAGAACCACCACTTTGTGCAGAGTGGTGGTGGTTGAAGAACCCCCAACCCCAGGGGTGGTAGTCCCTATAACCACCACCCAGCTAGGGCGGTGGTCCTGTGACCATGGTCTGCATTGGGCGGCGGTCTTGGCTCTTTTGGACAAAAAAATAAAATTTGAAATGAACAGTCCCATAAATTGGAAAGGTTGTCCATGTCTCTTCTCCTCCATGACCTTTCCCATCCTCCAGTGCACGGAGGACATGAGAAGGGCTATAAATACATGTAGGAAGGAGAGTTTTTTATTATCGAAGCATGAAAGCAAGTGAGCAAGAAATTCTTAGTGCTGGAATTGTGTTTGTAGAAGAAAGGAGTGTTGAGGCAAAGCAAACAAGTAATTGGGAGGAAGTGTGAGATATTATCTACTTCTCTTTCATACTTATTGTAAATTTTGTACTTAATTGAATTGGCCAATAAAAAGTGGGAAGAAAGAGCATTTTCCCTTCCCGACTAGTTTTCCTCCTCTGGAGGTTTCCAGGATAAAAATTGTTGGTGTTCATGAGTTTATATTCTTTCCTTTCCTACAATTGTTGATTCTAAGCATAAGCAAAATTCATTCACTAGCTATCTCTATCATTTTCTAATCGAAAGTGAGGCCCAATCTAGTTTCATCTCCTTGTATCAAGGTATCATTTAGGAACTCATTTTCTCCTAATAAATAGGTCTCATCTCTTCGTGCATTCAATTCATTTATAAGTGAGAGAATTACTCATGGCTTCAATTTATGTTTCTATCGGTCATTGTTTCAGATGTTTATGATACTATCCCATTCACAAGGAACTTTCATTATTATTGACATTCTATTGATCCCCTTGAGGTTAGAAGAATCTTGTAACATGTGCAATGAAATGCTTCCAAAAGGTCGAAATAGCTCTTTTTAGCTGAAAGGCTTTTCCCAACCAATTCAAAGTGCACGTGATTTAACCTTTCACGTGAATCATTTCCCTTGGGTATGACAAAAAAAAACTCATGCGCTTGATCGTATATTTATGTTCATAAATGCGAGTCTCAACCAAAAGATGGGGCTTTAATTTAATCGACCAACACACAAAGAGAGGGCCCTTAAGGCATTTATGTGTTTAAATAGTAGCATACAATAATCTCATGATCGGAGAGTAAGGCGACACGATCTTGAGGAACTCAAGAGACTTTAGGTCATTTATGTCCTTAACCTAGTCTGTACGGAGTGCGTTTTAGTACGTGTACGCCTAGGTATGTTGTGGGTACGTGACGCCCTGCATATGTTAGGCCTGGTACGCACTCCAATCCCTGGGTCCAGTATAGAAATCAGTACCCAAGACGTACCCAAGTCCTATGGGTACATACCCACGCTTTTTTCTTTTTAAAAGTGCAAAAATATAAATAAAAAGAGTACCCAGAGAGTACCCACAAAGTACCCACGATTTTTCTTTTTTAAGTGCAAAAAAATTAATAAAACATGAGGGCTTTGATTGGAATTGAACTTTGGAAAGTTCATGTGAGATTCAATATTGCCAATAGGCTCAAGGGTCGAGAGAGATGAAAAGGACTTCATTTGATTGACTTACTATTTGGGAGCTTTCTTGTTGCTCCTCATGGGTCCTTTATTCTTGATCGATTTGGAAGGCATGGGAACAATTGAAACACTTGGTGGTTGGGCAACCTATCTTCTCTTCATTTGACATTAGGTGTCAAGCCTATAAATCGATTTCGTCGAATCAGAAATATAATGACAAGATCCTTGCCTTGACAAGAGGTTGTTCTGCCCTCCTTTGGTTTGAGAAACGAATTAAAATATTTCATGACTTTAAATGTTTTTTTAATGTCCAATGATACGTCTAACTCAAGCTTAAGGCATTAATAATGAATTATCAAATCTATAATACAGTCTATGTTATTAACTATTATGTTTTGAACATTATGAATCAATACAAACTCAAGTCTCAATTCTCAAAGTATTGGAAATTTGTTTTCATGTTCTATGAATGATTTTAAGTTGTATGAGTATTAAATTTCAATAAGTATGCAAATGTTTCTTTAAATTTATAATTTTATATGCATATATATAATATAATATATATAAAACGTACCCAAAAGCATACCGTACCAAAGATTTTTTTAAATTGTTGTTTTAGCGTCGAATCTGTACCGTGCACCGTATCCATGCAGTCTAGCCCTTAACCAAAAGGGATAAAGCCTTAAAATTTCCCTTGAGCTCCTAGCATTGGTCGTCGAGAGAGATGAGGTTGAGCATCAATCTTCTTCCCTAGTAATTGAGCACATAAACCCTTTAGACCTTATCTCTAAGTGATATGTCTCTTCAAAATTATAGGGGTATGAATGATCCTTCTATGGAGCCTCCCCATTAGTTTGTTGTCGCTAGCACTTACAACTATCAAGCTCTTGGGGAGGGTTAAGATCTAAAGGTAGAATGAGGGAATTATTGTTTTATATAAATATATGACTAAGGGAAGAGATATGGATCTAATTAGTACATTACAAGTTGTTATCATTTTAGTGTGGCATGTTTAATCGAAGGAAAAATTAATTTACTACAAAATAAATTAGTCCAAAACATATAAATATCATCTCCAATACATGTATATCGAATGTGTTTTTTCTATTGATTGTTAAGTACTATTATTAAGTACAAGTTGTACCTTTTAGTCCACTTAATATTAAAATTGGTACTTTTATTACTTTATACTATCACATTTATTGGTCCATGCTGACCTAGTGGGTCATCCCCCAATTTTGCACTTCACAAACTCAAAATGTGTATTCTATTTAATTTGACTTTTTTATTTTTATTGAGAAAGTGCACTTAATTGGGCACTAGATTACATAGAATGTCGACATCTCTACTCATGCTTTGGAGGAAGCATATAGTGGATTTACAATTACGAGTAAGCGAACAACTAAACTAGTGATCACCTTCAACTTAAGCAACTACGAGTAAGGGGCATCCACGCCGTCAAAGTCACCCAGGGCACAATCTTGGCCTCAACCGTTTCGACTCTCTATTGGGTATCTCCAAGCCTTGCACTCAACAAGACTTGATCCTTGGTGGGCTTATTCAAAGCCAATCAACTTCACTATTATTTTCACTTTAAATAGTTAACAATAAAAATATAATATGAAAATATAAAAACCTCAATAAATTAATAAACATAAATAATGTCGAAATTAGATTTTTAAATTTTTGAGGGAATATCAAAGTTGTATCTCAACATGACCTCCACTAATACTAATTAGGCTAATGACATTTTTAGTAATAATCACAAACCAAGAGGACACACTTAACATGCACGCACCTTAAAGCATTTGTTAAGAGGGGAAGGAAATATGGATTAATCAATCCCTTTGGCCTTCTCACGTTGTAACCTCTTTCTCCATTAACAAAGTTTCTAAAGCATATAAAACCCATGGCAAATTTAACACCTATCTTAATAACCCTTCACCACAATCTTGCCCTCTTCCATGTTTAGTAATGAATTGCATGGGCTCCAAGCTTGGTTATGAGGTTCTTGTTGTCCAAAAGCACACCCCATGTAATTTTGAACAACTCATAAAAAAGGACTTAACCTTTTTTATGCTCTAGAAAAAAGCCATGGGACACCGATCCAGGTCTTACGCGGAATGTAAGAACGTAGTGTTTCTGGGTTCTCCTACCCTGCGAAACAAAGGAATGAGTGGTCCGAACTTCGCGGAAATTGGCAATATTAGTGTTCCACGGAAATTGTTAGATACCCACGGCACTAAGGAATTTCATACCATGTGGGTAGAAGTAAAGTTAGAATATCACGGAGTTGCATATCCGTAGGGAGTGGAGAAATCGACCAAGGCGAAAGTCATGGAACGAGGGAGAGTGGTCACTTGATTAAAAGTCGCGGATCGAGAATGAGACCCCGCGGGTGGTGCGAAATATTTACACTCATCGAGCAAGCAATGGTAAAGTTGCGAAGGGTACGCGGAAGGGGAAAATTTGAAATGCCACAATGAAAGCTATAGACAAAGCAAAAATCGTGGAAGGTCTCACAAATCGTGGAACTCCGAACCAAAGAGCCAACCACCCCAACCACTAGAATTTAATGAAGCATGGCATCCTTCTCTGAAGACTAATAGCATGCGATAGACTCAAGGGTTGTGTTGTGGTTGTGGGCATTTTTCTGGGGCGGCCATGCTTGTACTACAAGCAAACACTACAAGAAATCATGGTGCTCATGCTCATTCAACACATCTTCAGGGGACAGATTCCAGCTCGGCAGTCCTTTCTCCTCTCTCCTCTTTCTTCATTCCACAAATTGTATAAATGCAAGTGCTTGCGCACTTTGTAAGGGTTTTCTCTTTTCCTTAGCAATTTTCAAGCTCTTCTATGTGAAACTCAAAACCTTATGTTGTCGACCTCTGTAACTCGCGAATGGTGATTTCCTTGTCTCGACTCTATATGTAAGCTATTGAAGATTGATTAATGCAAGTGTGGTTTAGCTCTTTCCTTTAAATACATTGTGTTTGATGTGAATATTTTTCCCTCTTGCATATTTCATATTCTTTCATTTGTTTGCATCTGAACTATGTGCATTTCACGATTCCCAGCCTCGCGGTTTTGCATCTGTGTCATTTGGATTGGAGAAGTCTCACCTTCTTTTGGTGCTATCATTGTCCTTGTTACCTTAGTTTCCTTTTTCTTGCAACTCTCTCTCTCTCCCCTTAGTCCCTTGGAATGTTAGTTTAGGATTAGCTATAGGAGTAATTTTAGCATTAGACATAGGTTGTGTTTTATGGGTTCTCCCAATCCAGCGGAACAAGGAAGCCGGCCTTTTCCAGGAGGTGCATCTCTCAAGTCTGCAAGTCCCACACTTGGAGACAATCCCATGTTGCCCCAAATTTTTGGGTCTTCATGATTCAGATTTGGTGCAATTTTGATCTCTAACAATTCTAATATCGAACATTTGGATATAAAAGAAAGTAAACAGGGTTCTTTGTTCACAAAAGAGAAGTTTGGTGTCTCCGAGACCTTTTATTTATGAAAGTGAACCATGTCTCATATTTCGTCAATTGGCATTCACTATGGTGTTGCCCCTGGGAGTGTCAAATTCCAATGCTCTATTTCCCGCTTCCCAATCACCGTCCATGTTGTTGTTTACATGGTGTCCCTATTCCATTAACGCATGAACAATGTGAGGGTAAATAATATAATTTTCTTTTCCGTGACATTTGATTCTCACAATCATCATTTTCTGATTGGCAGCCAATTTTCATTCACCAACCTTCGGCGGTTTTTTATCAACATGTGTGCACCGCCGCAAACAACTAACAAACCATCGAAAGCTTTATCCACCATTAGTAGCTACATGTGGTTTCATTTAATTTGGTTGGTGCTAATAGTAATGCAATATTTCCCTTTATGATCCATGTTCAATTAAAATCAATTATCCTTTCCTATACTATATAGTTGCATCAATACCTTAGCGGATACTATTTAGGAGGGACAAAATGAGGTGTAAATGATCAGTTTTATTATGTCCTTGTTTGTAATGACCAGTCACATCCTGCCTTATATTCATAGCATTTGACATGGTGATTTCTCAAGACCATAATATTATCATAGTGTTATACATGTATAGATAGGCTTTATATTGTAAAAAAATATAAAAGAATATATTGATGATAATAATGATAATATTTATTAATATTATTATGTTTTCATTTTGGGAACTTTGCTTCTTGAAGGCCTAATGGAGTACATGACACGGATTTGAAAGTTAATACACATAATTTACGTAGGACATGGGTATCCTCACTAAGCATTGTCATTGTTTCATTGAATGCAACCAACAAGTGTCCATGCGATTGATTCATATTTGTAAGCATAGTCTCTGCTTGCATTAAAATAGGAGCTTTGAAACTAGGCAGGGACATACTCCAAAGCACAATGGAGATGGGACATGACTTTTAGCAGATGTTGTAATTGTATGTGCTATGATAAATATGTAAGAAAACTTGGAAGCATACAATTGGCATGTCAACTATTTGACTAAATGCCTTAAAGAAATGTGGCCTTTGTGTTAATAACAACTAACAAAAGACATGGTTATCCTCACATAGCATTGACATTGTTTTACCAAATGCAATCAACAGGTGTATAACCTGCTTGGTTATACAATAAAAATATAATATGAAAATATAAAAAACCCCAATAAATTAATAAACATACTGATTCACCAAATAAACAAAAAAGTGGAGAAGGGCCAAGACTTTTACTAGATGTTGTAGTTGTAGGTGCTCTGGGAGATATGCATGCAAAATGTGGGAGCATGCAATTGGCCTGTGAATTGTTCACCTAAATGCATAGTAGATATGTCGCCTCATGGACTACAATGATTGTGGGACATACACATCATGGGATAAAAACACAATCGTCAAGTGTAAATCCAGAGCCCATGACGTTTTCCAACATCCTCCCAACCTCTGTCAAAATGGGAGATTTAAAACAAAGCATTTTCCAGTGTTTCCTGCTCAGTCACATTAGCATAAACATGTTGTTGGCAGCCAAGACCTACCCCCTTTGTCTAACCAACACCCAACCCGAGCCATCGATGTAGGCATTCATGGGAATCCTTGTGGTAGTCATGCAAACTTTTCAACTAAATTCTTGATAGGAGCCATTGAGACTAATTCTCCAAATGCAATGTCAAGCAGTTATTCAACCCGATCAGCTCACCTTGGCAAGCATACTCACACCCCGTGGAAAAATAAGAGCTTCACAACAGGGTATGGACATCCATCAAGGAATAATAGGAAGTGTTTTTGTGGGATGTAGCAGTTGAATGTGCCCTATTTGATATGTATGTAAAATGTGGTGACAAGACCTTGGAAACTTTTAATGTCCAAATGAGAGATTTAGTATATGGACACAAAGTGTTTAACCAAAGGACTGAATGTGATATCTTATTATGGAATACCATAATTGTAAGCAAATGCATTTGGCAAGTGTAAGCCTGATTCCGCAACCTTTTCCAGTATCCTCTTATCTTGCGCCAAAATGGGATCTTTAGAGTAGGCCATGGACAACCATCAAAGCATAATAGTAGTGGATGTTTGTATGTAGTTGAAAGTGGCCTATTACACATGTACGCGTCCCTTCCGGCGTAACTCGCAACTCATGTGCAATTGCTAGTTATATTCTAAGTCACAAGCTCCGAGTTCAGTTTATGATCAACGAGGATTTGGTTCAAGTTCGCCAAGGGGTAAAGTTCAAGAAAAAAATGTCTTTATGTTCAAATTATTTTTTCTATCATTTTTATTTTTGAAAAAAATGCATAAATATGTCAGAGGGACAAAGTGGAGAGAGCTTTTTGTCCGCTACTTTCAGTCGTTATATGTATATATACACACATTTGTAAAATAATGCAAAATCATGTCAAAAACTTCCCATGCAAAAATAATGGATGAAGTTCGATTTCATGTGCAAAATTCAAACTTTTTGGATAAGACTCAGAGAACCTTGTGATATAGCTTATATATGTGTGACTGCATTAGTTAGCCTTTATGTAAAGATTATATTGAACAAACATACACCATTCTCCTTGAATGGTTATTGAAAGTAGTCAGAGTAAAACAACTTCCCTATCCAGAAGTGTCGTGGATGGAATAAAATGCTGTATATTACAACGGATTTTATGTCTCTCTTAAAAAATGATAGATTAACAGATTAGTAGTTGTATTAGTTAAGTTTGTGTATGATATTTTGGGAGCCAAACACATGAGATCTATATGTTGCATGTAGTAGTTGTCAATATTTGGGTATGAGTGTAGGTATACAGTGCAAATGAGAAATCATACCTTCATATCTTCTATGAAAGAAGGAAAGCCTCCAATGGACATGAAGGTCATGAATCCAGATACAAAGGCACCACAGGAGCTTCTGGCCTGCCAAGACAGAATTTAAACAGTTAAATTAAGTAATGGAGAGTTTACAAGAGCAATTTAGTCACATAAATACTTTTCGTGGGATTTTACTTGCATGTTTATGTCACCTCAAGATGATCCCATTAATAGTCATTACCATGATGAGAATTTTTTTGTGAAAGGCAAGGGACCCACTTAACATACAAGCATAGTAAGCATTTGTTGATAGGGCCCTCAAGAAGAACTGTGAATAACTTACACATGCTTACAATGCTTGTGTGATAAGTGGGTCCCTTACCTTGTAGATGGAGAAAAGTTTCATTAAGATAATGGCTACTCATGAAGGTGGTCACCTTTACCTTGACATGAATAAAATCCCATGGAAATGAATAGTCCAGTTAAAGAATTTTTTTAAGGAAATGTCAATCAAGAAGATATTATCTTCAGCTTTGAAAAAGAAAACGCTTACCAGTATGGCCGTGTATCCTGTTCCAACATCAAAATAAATGGTTCCAACACAGAGAGCCACCATAATATATATTATTACTCTTAACCAGTAATAACCAATATCTCTTGTCATATTAACAAAGGATCTTCTGGTCAAAGTTATAGATTGCATCCAGAAGGAGGCCTGACTGCCTTTGGATTCCAGAACTGTCCCTTTCTGCATAGAAGAGAAATTAATACTGATAAGAATACTGGAAAGAGATGCATGAAATAAATTGCTATGTATACAGGATAAACAATTCATGGGAAACCAACTTACAGTCTGAGAGATTTCATGAACCCTGGCTGCAGCTATCATAGCATACTCAGACGACTGGTAGGCATCAGTCAAGATCCTTATGGCCTGGGTAGAGCTAATATTCAGCAGAGGGTCTTTTTCTGATACCTCAAGCATCATTTCCTGTACCCAAAGGCAGATATTAGTGCGAAACATGTGATACTAACTGCCAACAATTACACAGAGAGTAGTTGGAAATTAATATCAGAAATGTTGTGTTCTATTAAAAATTTAAATGTATTATTACAAGGAAAATTGGAAGCTCCAAGTGCTTAAGAGTTACAAGATGGTAGCTCTATGAATGGTGGATAACGCACAATACTTATTAAGGTTTTTGCAAATGTGGTAGCAACTTAAGCTGGCTTGATTGTAAGGAAAACTCTATAATATTTAAGGGCAAGACACCAGGTATTAGCACAAGGAAACTTGGAAATTGGGTGTGTTTAAAAATGGAGAATGCAAACTCCAAAATAAATGATTGATAACCCATAGTACTTGTTAAGGTTTTTTCAAATGGGGTAGCAAGTTAAGCAGGCTTGACTGAGGGGAAACTTGCATGGTTGAGTTGTAGTAACCCAACAAATATAAGTACAAGGAAAATTACATTCCAATTGCTTAATAAATGAAAGAGATGGAAGCTGTTAAGTGAATAGTTAATAAAGCTCAATAGTTGCTAAGGATTTTTAACAGCTGTCAGGGTATCAAGTTAAGCAGCCTCTTGACTGTGGGGAGAGCTCTATAATTAACTGCATTTGAATTAGAGTAGTACTGAGATTTTCTTTGCTAATTACGAGAATCGGATAAAACCAACATGCCAGGTTTTTAAGTTCAGTGCAGTCAATCTACTTTTGGTTGTCTAGATAATTGATGAAGACTTTTAAGATAACCAGTCATTCAAAGATAGGAAACTCTTTAATCTGTATAAATGCAATTATTTTATTTATTTCAAGAGAGCAAGCAAAGATCAAGGTAGAGTGAACGTAATTACAGTCAGTCTGAAGGATCCCGGAGTGTATTCCTCACTTTGTCAAAATCTGAATTAATGCAACGAAGGAAATGATCTGCAGGGTTTCGATTTCTTGGACAAGTGAAGCCTGCTTGTGCAAAAACTGCCAAGCACATAAACTCAACACTAAGTAATATAATCAAAAGAACTGCAATAAACTGAAGGAGCTCAATTATGGATGCTAAAACTCTCCAACAACAAACAAAAAACAAACTTAAAGAGGAATTTAAAAGCACCTCCTGAGCCATTTTTGCATCACCAAAATACACAGTTTGTCCAGAGGAAAGAAGGCACAGATGGTCGAAAAGTTCAAAAACTTCACTGCTGGGTTGATGGATGGAAGCTATCACAGTTCTGCCATCTCGTGCTAAGTTCCTCAGAGCTTCCACCACAAAAAATGCAGAAGCGCTTCACAAAAACAATTGAAGATGCAAGTACTTATAATCAGTAAAAGTCCCATTATGAATTATGCTTTAAAATATTATAAATATCAAAGGGGACTGTAGGATCTATAGAACACAAAATTACATAGACCACAATGTTTACATGGGATCACTACAAAAATTCCAAAACACATTGAATCATAGGCTTCCAAATATTCCCTCTTATTTTCAAAATTTTCTTATCCTTAGGACCCCCTCTTACACTAACTCCTGTATTTTTTAAGTATAACAGAACAAAATTTGTGATATAAAATAGCCCATGTCATCTCATTGTATTTAACATATCCTAAAGGTTTCCGGTGGATGTTTACAGATTAATTTATTTGGCCGTCAGAGTTATCTTAAATAATAATCCTAATACAACATTCGAATAACTGTAGGCCTCATTGTTGTTTTGAGCTTGGTTTCTTCACAGTGTAATAAATGGTAGAGTTCTTCTGGATTAAACTGCATAACATTTGTATTTAATAATATTACCTATCTAGGCCACTTGTGGGCTCATCAAGGAAGAGAAGGCGAGGCGCATCAGAATTTCCAAGGCAATGCTAAGTCTTCTCTTTTCTCCTCCACTTATTCCTCTCAGATGCCAGTTGCCGATAATTCGGTCTGCACAATCTTGCAGACCCATCTCTAAAATAGTGTCTTCCACTATGTCTTTTTTTTTCTCTCTGGATAATTTATGAGAAAGCCTCAGATTGGCAGAGTAGTAGATCGATTCCCTCACCGTCAATGTGCCTAACAAAACGTCATCCTGAGTCACGTATGCCTGCAAAAAATAATAATTTTTATTTGCAACCACCAAAATTAATTCCTTGAGATTTCTACGGGTAAAATATTATGAATAGCATATCTGGTTTTTGACTCTGTCATATCCTTGGAATACAAAGGATACAACACAGTCAAAATCCAAATATACTTTTCACAACCATATAATCGTTTGACATAACTGGTTAAGATGCTGAAACATCTGTAATGAATCAAAAACGTTTACGAAGAAAGATTTCACACTGAAGGATATGACTTGAAATTAAACATTCTCAAATACAATATAAAAATAAGAAAAAACTTTCTTCTTATTTGACTATCATAATGGCAAGGAAAATCCAAAAAGGAAAAAATCATGATTGCCGAACCAGCATTCAACTCACGCAAATTACACAGGTAAATCTGAAGATGGATTGAAATATAAACAGAGTCTAATGAAATAGATCATGAAACACACATCCTTTGAACTTGTCCACAAACACAAATAGGTATTTGCAGGTAGAACATAATACCTCAAATTTTGAAACATTATAGAAACAAGCATCTAAACAATAGACAGACTACATCTGATAAGTGTTTTAGACCAATGTGTAAACATTATAACAGGTAGATAAGTAGGTTGTAAAAAAAAACATGTTTACTAAACTAACACCCAATTCATAAGAGGGAGAAGGATTGAACTACAAACATAAAATTTGTAAGGGATAATCTCCTAAACTAGACTGCCCAGAAACACCAAGTACCCCCTCATACCAGGCCTGATACACACTTGGTACGGGTATGGGTATGGTTCAGGTACGCTCCAGGTATGAACCCAGGGCCTGTGGGTATGTACCCACAGCATACCCACACGGATTTATTTATTTATTTTTAAGTGCAAAATTTTTTTTTAAAATAAAACTTGAGGGCTTTGACTGGAATTGATCCTTGGAAAGTTCGTGTGAGATTCAATATTGTCAATAGGCTCTAAAGGGTCAAGAGAGATGAAAAGGACTTCATTTGGTTTACTTACTATTTTGGGGCTTTCTTGTTGCTCCTCATGGGTCCTTTATTCTTCAGTCAATTTAAGGCATGGGAACAAGTGAAGTACATGGTGGTTGGGCAGCCTATCTTCTCTTCCTTTGACATTAGGTGCCAAGCCTACAACTTACAAGTTGATTTTGTTGAATCTGAAATACAATTACAAGATCTGCCTTGACAAGAGGCTGCTCTGCCCTCTTTTGCTTTGAGAAAGGAATTAAAATATTTCATGACTAGTACAGATTTGGGAAGTGGATGGAATGGGCAGACCTTAAACTTTCTATAAGCTTCCTCAATCTCAGTTCAGAATGTATATAATGCTCAGAAATGCTTTCACAGCTCCCTCTGTTGGACTAATTATGGAGGATGAGAATGACTTTTGGGATACTGTTAGGTGGCTCAAAGGGCCCCCTCTCCAAGAGATTACCTCCAAACAACTCTATGAAAAGATTGCCTTCTCCCCAAACCTTTGTCTGGGCCTCAGCAATAAGTGAAATGTTTGTGAGCCCATTAGTAGATGGACTCATAGATTTAATGTTTTATGGTCTTCTTGTATTCAGTCAAAGAAATCTTGCTTTAGATGGCTTCTAATTCATAATAAGATTGTTGTTGGCTTCTAATATTTTATAGGTTGCTGAGACTATAAGCTTGTTGTTTTCTTTAAATTTTTATATATATTTATATTTTTTTACTTTTTAAAAATATATTGTACGAATGTACCCACAGCGTACCGTACCCGAGGTTTTTAAAAATTTGCTGTTTCAGCATACCGTACCTGTACCCATACCAAAACAGTCTAGATCCTAAAATTGTAGACCATTCATAAATTTAGTAGTTGTCAAACTTGTATACAACTACATAGATACTTCAGCTACAAGCCTACCTACAATCCAATACATCAAATTTTAAAAATGAACAAATATTGTAAACAAGCAGATACCCTACTGGATTTGGAAGATTGTACTATGCTTGTTGAAGTCATCATTAAGATGACCTCTGTGAATATTCATTAACAGAATGACATTTTTTCATATATTTTTGGTAATAATCACAAAATAAGAGGGATTGCTTAACACAAATGACACAAAAGCACCTTAAGGCACTTCTCACCCTCTTTAGCATCTTTCCCTTCATGTAGTAGCCCAAAGGGCCAAAAGAAGACATTGCAAAACTAGTACCGTGTTCATACAAAGTACTCGAGGTAAACCCTGAAATGGATGGATGTATCCTAAATGAACTAGAGCACTCAAATATTCTTCCTTAATCCTTCATCCCAAATCAATGTGTATTCACCTAAACAAATGATTCAATTTCAAAAGTCCTACAACTGGTGTACATATCATGTAGTAGCCCAAAGGGCCAAAAGAAGACATTGCAAAACTAGTACCGTGTTCATACAAAGTACTCGAGGTAAACCCTGAAATGGATGGATGTATCCTAAATGAACTAGAGCACGAAATATTCTTCCTTCGAATCCTTCATCCCAAATCAATGTGTATTCACCTAAACAAATGATTCAATTTCAAAAGTCCTACAACTGGTGTACAATCATGTAAGCAATCTAAACGAATTCAATACTCCTAAATTCAAGTTCATGACATGGTTTATGTTAACTATTACTAGTAAAAGATGGGTTATGAAGATTGAAGCAATATTAACTGGCATCAAATTAATAAGCACTGATATTACATCATGATGGACAAACACCAAATTTAGAAAAATGCTACATTTTGATAAGTTCTTCAGATTAATTTCTTTAATTATCTAAACAATTTAAAGAAATAGATACACTTTGAACAGTCCTTTACACCCATGCCTTATCATGTCACCAACTAGATACATTTAAGTAAGTAGTTCAGTCCAATTTAGACCTGACGAGGGTAAAAGTCATTTCATCTCTATCTCATATATGATTTTCATTTTTCGATTGATGATTGTCTTTTCCGAATGAATACATCCATACTTACTGCTGATCCATATGTGAGTTTTCTCTTTCGTCCATTAACTAGAACTTTCCCAGTTTGCACAGCATTTTTAATCTCCCTGATAAACAATGTAGCAATAGCAATCTACTGAATTTGAGCATTGTTAGAAAAAACTAAGAAAAAACGAAAATTACATTAGTGGGTACTCATTTTTTCTATACATAGTCTTGCTTACCTGCCAAGGTATCAATAAGAGTGGATTTTCCTGATCCAGAAGGTCCCATGACAGCCATAATATGACCAGGCTCTGCATACCCAGTCAATCCCCTCAGCAGCCTTCGTGACTCTCCTTTGGAATTTGTCACAGTAACAGTCAAGTCTGCCCATGTTAGATAGGCAGAAAGAGGACCTATATCTGCCACATTGGCTGTATTTTTCCACAAAGTTTGGCTGAGAGGACTTAGTGTTTTCTGTGCAGGTGGTGGGGATGATTGAATCTCCATGGCAGTTGCAGGCAATAACAGAGACCTCGTAAATTATATTTAACTTGGAAGTTTGAATCAAACCGCCATGAAAAGTATACTGGCGTAAATCTGAACATGGCAGGAAGATGTAGGAGAAGCACGAGCATTCATTACCATTCAATTGAGTTTGGTGGTATGTTGGCTTCTGTAATCAATATATTCATCGGTCTATAGTTGTCGCTTTTTTAAGGTACGTCACATCGTTTTGGAAACATATACCAACCCATCTGAGGACATTTTAGGAATTATTTTCCCTTTTTTTTTTAGTTTCTAAAGTTTTCTGTCATCCGCGGAGGAATTCAATAACTATTCAAAACAGTCACATTAAATTCAATTCAATCTATCTCTGATGTGTGGAATGATTTTAATGTAGAAGTATCAGGTGAGTTGTTAGTCAACTTGTTTGGGGATTCTTTAAAGCTATTTTGTCTCACAAGTTGTTTTAGGTAGCGTGGTGGACATTAAAATATCTTTTTCTTTTTCTTTGAGAATGGTAGGGAGAAGGGCCAGTATGTGAACACGTCCCAATACTTGAACAGTATTTTGCATTTAAAATATCCAATACTTGATGGAATAAAAACCAAAATTTTGATTATTGAAGTTCAAAAATTTGTACAAGTAGCCAATCACATCATGACATGTAAGAGTTTTCACCCATGTACAAGTACAAAAAAGTCAATGTTCAAGCAATTTCACTTATATTATTAACTAGTCTTCATTGCTTTAGAATATTTCTGAGTCATAAAATCCTTATTAAGTATTGGTTTCCACCATGGTTGTAGCATTTTCACATATATTATTTTAAATCAATTCAAAATATGGTTTTCCCTCCAATTGAACATTCCAAACAAAAAATATAAGTTAACACAAATCTAAACTACATATTAGTGAAAAAATCACAATCCCATATCATAAATAATTGATTTTGTGGACCCCTTAACTTAGGGTGTACCACTACTGGCCCTTCTCCCTAGTGTAGTGGTTTTGGCTATTTCGAAAAATACTTGCCTCGAGTTTACTTCACACCATGCATTATATGTACATGTCAAAACGGAGCCACGAAAAGTTAAATTATTTTGTTTCGCTTTTTCTAAATATAATACATAACAAGTTTAATACGTAAAAATTTCATTCACCTCTTGATTCTTTAGGTCAATTACTTAGGTGCCTAGAGTAAGATCGGGAGGTCATGAGTTCACATCATATTATAGACTATGCGATGCATATTGACATCATATAATGATCTATAAACCATAGTAGACCCCTTACTATCAAAGAGTCTTTACAATTTCGGATACTTTCTAAAATTCTCAATTTCTTAATTTAAATTAATTGAGAACCCATTAAAATCTAATCCAAAAGTTTATTTAAGTGTGTGCAAAACTACTTGAATCAAAATTTGATTAACTCATCAATTGTTTCTAGTTTACACAATCAAAAGGATCAAAATATGATTTTTTGGAGAGTGTAAAAGTGTTATAATTGCATCCAAAGGATTAATTTTTGATTTAAAATTGTAAATAATCATATAAAAAAGATGCAAAATTGAACACAACTCCAAAATTGATAATGAAATTCACACTTAAGTGGATGGGACATCTCCTGGATAGCTTAGAAGCCATCTAATCCATAATTAAATCAATTTTCACATAAATAATTAAAACTTCACAAAGAATAATGAATTGAAATCTGCAAAAATATGCTTAATCGGTCTTGAAAGAACTCAACTCGATCAACAATGTTCTTCACCTTCCCGAAGCATTTTGCACATTCATTTTCCCATGCTTGGGAATGCGTCAAAAGCGGTCGAAAAAAATTCATAACGATGTGTTAGCATATGGATTTGCACGCATGCAAATGACATGCAACAGTGTGGGAACGAAGTCCCTCCTCAATGAAGGTGAGGCTGCCTTTATTGAAAACCAAAACTGTATTTACATCTATACATTCAAAATTGTATGTGGGGGTGTTTTGGAACATCAATGGAAAGAAAAGTGAATGAGGGAGATGGAATGGAATGAAGGAAAGGAGTGGAATGGAATGAATGAAAGAACATGCAAGAGTTAGTAAAAACAGAGCTTAAAATTGCATGAAAGAAGAAAGGTGAATAACCAACACAAATAAAACGAAGTTTGAGTTAGCCAAACAAGATTGTGTAAAAGGGAACACACATGAGCAAGTAGATAATCAGAGCATGATCACTGTGAACTAGAACAACAAATTAATAACGCTGACAATAAGATCAAAGATAATATTTGCATGCAAGATTCAAACACCTAACATCTAATGAACATAAAAACATCAAATGTTACAAGAGACAATGAATAAGACACAAAGTTCATATTTCATTAACTCCTAAATGTTTTCACAAAAGAACACAAAGTTTTTTTCCTGAAACAAAGCTTGCACACAAAAGTATTTCTTCTCCTCTCTCAAAGTCACCTTTACAAATGAGCCCCTCACTTCCTTTTATAACCCAAAAGTTGGTTACAAAGTAGTTAGGGTTTTACATGATCATTAAATAAGGCACTTAAGCGACCTTTGACTTTTTCAACAACTTTACTAAAGACAACCCAAAAATAGAAAATTCTTAAAATATCCATAGTTTCTCGAAAGTAAATAACAACACCTTTTAAAATACACAATAATAACCAAAGGCCTTATCCATTGAAATGGAGTCTGCTTTATCTCAAGCGTATGAGAAATGGACTCTCACACTTCATTAGATACCAAGAAAATTAACACCCCGAGCCGCCAAAGTGAAATTAGGATCTGCTTTTGCTAGTTGAAAGGATCTAAACCTTCCCAAAGTTTCAAACATCTTTTCTTCTTCTGGAGGTTCATTTGGTCGAAGAATAGCCTCACAAAATACCTGCAATTCAAGAATCCTACTTGGCATATCATTTAAATTAACAATCTTTGATTGAGCGTTCTCAAATAAGTTCTTTAATTTGATGCACCGCTCCATTGAAACTGATGAGAAATTATTGGCGGGAGTGTACATGTCCTTAAACAATTGTGAAAATTGCTCTTCCACTGTCCGATGAACACCTTTGATTATGCTCATTTACGAGGTTGTAAGGAATCTCAACTATGAATTCTTGAATCAAGGAGAGTGAAGTGAAGGCTTCATTGCACATGCTCTCATAATGGATCATAGAATCCTCGAGAAGCGTCTTCCTTGATTTGAGATGCAAACACTAAAGAAAACATGTCCCTCGATGTTCAAATTCGAGAATTCCTTCAATGGCTAAATTGAGGATTCCATACTTGTCATCTCCTGCAAACTAGGCAATATCTCATCCAAATTTGATATATTAGAAACAAAAGTTTCTTTGAAAGAAAGAATTGGATCAAGATATGCACTGACATCTTCATGAAGATTAACCGCATTTTGATCGTCTCTTGGCCTAAAACGAGAATCTCTGAAAGCTAAGTTTTAGTGAAATGGCCTAATGTGTTTATTTCTTTTGACAAATTGAGAGTCTCTTCATCATGGGGCAGCCAACTGCGTCGCAGTCTTGGGAAAGTGGATGATATGGGATTTATCAAATGTTGAACATATTCCACCAGTTGATTCTTTTCGGCCTTAAGCTGAGAGTTTTGAGACTTATATTTCTCAAGTCTCTTTAGCATGATATCAATTGAATCTCGAGCCATCGCCATGTCACTTTCTAATGTAGACCTCCCAAGTCCAAGTCTGGAAACTTCATAATCAGCAGGTGTCATGGCATCACGCTCCTTATCAACTTATGGGATGGCGAGATCTGCAAATCTATTTCCGTCACTATCCACCATTATTCGAGAAAGCACCTTAGGCTTCTTTGGAATGACGTCGTTTGAAAGTTTGAAAAGGGCATCAAAATCAATGTCAATTGCCTTGACAACCCTCTTCCTTTTCTTAACCTCATAATCAACCCAGGAAGGAGTATCATGCACTATTTCCGCATACAAAATCCTAGAGCTCGAATCAATATTCTCATTATTCTCAACATCATGAGATCCTGCTTGAATCCTATCTACGACCTCGATTTGAGGAGAAACAACCTCAATATCCACCTCTTGATTATTCAGGAGATTTTGGGAAATCCCTTCATGAACTACATGCTCCGAAGTGTTTGATATTTGAATTACCTGCACCTGAGTGGACGCTTGTTCAAAGCATGGCTGAGGATCGTTTGCCACGAGCTTCTGAGCACTATTAACAATGTGGGTAGAAGAATCTCTACTCGAGGTAGAAAATCCTGATACACGCTCTCTTCCTTCTTCGGGGTTAGGATCTTTAGATTTTTCTCCTCGTGACACGTTACTTGGCGAAGTGGATTTTGGCAACCACTCCTTTCTTGCTTGTTGTGTATGATTGGATGGTACAGAGGTTGATCGAGAAGAGGCTTTGGTTGAATGGAGGCCTCCTCATGTTGGCAATTTTTGTGATCCTGAAGCATGATCTTGAATTGATTATAACTTGGCAAGTTCTCTGTCGTACCAAGATATGCTTCTTTCAATAATCGGTTGATTCTTGCTATCAAGAGAAAATTCATCTCTTTTGGTCCAGTCGATTCGAGGCAATGGGGTAAAAGAAACTACATCATATGAGGGATCAATGACATCTTCATCATCATTTATGAATGAATCGGAGGGTTCTTTTATGCGGAAGGCCTTTATCTAAGCAAGTGACAGGCGAAAAAATCTTGTCTTCTTACTTCATGTTCGTCTGAACAGGCAGCCTAGAAATCTTCCATGGTAGGGTTATGTTGATACTTTGCTCCCAAGAATCTTCTGCATATATCCATTGATATCAAACTGGCTCTCTTCACATATGGATGAATTGTGATGAGGGCAAACTCTTTTTCCATGAGTTGTGCACTGAAAAGATTTGGACATTGGTATTCCCTGATTTGGATTGGGAAATGAATTCCTAAACGGTGCTTGTCACTAAAAGAGCAAAGTGAACTTGGAATAGTTATCGTGCAACTCCATTAATGCCCATCTATCACTGACGTACTTAGGAAGCTTCCATGGAGTACCAACAAAGCCACTCACGTGAATGTAGGAAAAAGATGAAAATTGAATAAACCAGTTCCCCATTGGGAAATGACATTCATGGCTTCTTTGGAAAATCTTTCATCTGTATTCCGATTCAGGTTCCGAATCACGCGAAAGGTGAATGCATCGTTGACTCTTCTAAAATGGTGAGAGCTATTTTTGAAACTGAGTTGCGGGTAATAATGAAAAACATTGTTTGACGGCCCCACAACTCCTCTTGTTTCAAGTCCCGAAAATAGCTTTCTTCTTGCTACTGCATAAGTCAAATACAATGTCATGTAGAAGCATCCAGTCATCTTAACTTCTATCAATTGTTTGTGAAGGGTGTTACTGATGATGGTGGCCCAATCCACAAACTCTTTCTTGGCTAGGATGATACAGATAAACTGATACATCCATGGGTGGAAAACCTAGCAGAGGGTAGACCGAAAACTTGACTTAGGAGAGTAATCATGTCCCCGATTTCTTCCACGAACTCAATGCGGTACAGTTCTTTGGGAAACCTATCAATTCGAGGCCTCTTGGTTACTAACTAGTTGTTATTAACCATCTTGCTCCATCTCAGGGGTTCTTCATCCCATAATTCTTATGTTGACTGGTGAGTGATATCCGCATTCTCAAGAAAGTCAGGTATGTCGAGCAATTCCTCAATGTGCTCTGGTGTGATTAAGAGGAAAGGCTCGTGATTATCTTTAAAAATTCCTCATCTCTCAGGATCATAGTGCTCAACACAAGCAATAACCAACTCTGGACACTGCACCGAGACAAGAAATGTTGCTTGCTTGGGGTAGACCACTATGGTAAAGCCTATCCGAGAATATGGTTTTGCCTTCATTTTTCACCCATTCGCAGAATTGTTGCACATTGATGTGACCCAAATTTGTATCAGTGATATTGTCATATGCTTGACTTAATGGAACTGGAGGGATGATTCCTTGGAATTCATACTTGAGTGCAGATTTGTTAGATTTCTCGGTCATTATGAATTTCACAAAAGAATGACTCGACACGCAAAATAATGCAAGCGGGGTCGGGTCTCGATCTCCAAATCCCCACAATGTAAGAAAAATATGACTCGTTTTAAATTATTATTATTATTATTATTATGTAAATAATAATAATAATAATAATAATAATAACCATTCCCGGTTACGAAAAAAAATGTGAACACAAGCAAAATATCGAGACTAAGCTCGAGTTACAAATCGGGAACAATATTATTTTTTTTTGCCTGATGAATATGTATTTAGACTATGCGGACAGTTTATTTCTAGCTAAAATGTGGACAGTGCTCTAATCTTCACTTCTGGTTGCATTGAAAATGTGCTTGGAAATGTATTTTGCATTGTTCTGGCTGAGTGGTTCTCCCTTGTCTCCTGCGTGGGAAACTTATTTTCTTTGCCTTGAAACTGTTCTTCCTCTCTTGCGTGGGATGTGGAAAGCTTGTTTTCTTGAAAAAATGCGTGAAAAATCCTGTCTTTTCTATTTTAGACTGTTCTATTTCTTGTTGTGTGGGCGTGAGAATTTATTAGGACTGTTCTTTTTGGAGAAATGCGTGGAATTCTCTTCTTGTTACTATTGTTTTTCCCTTGTCTCCTACGTGGGAATCTCCTTAACCAATGCGTGGATCCTTCCCGTGTTCTTTTATATTTTATACAGCTCTCTCTCTTTAAAACATGTGCAGGTCTTTATCTCCCCACGTGGCCTGTTGACTTCTTTACCTACTTGTCTTTTGCTTATGCAAATGTGGTACTTTTCTCTCCTCAGCGTGGATAGATCTGGTGGGTGCGTGGAAACTCCTTGGGCTGTCCCACATGGAAAATTTAGTTTATGTTGTGACTTTATGCATTTTGGACTGTCCTTCATGCATTTTGGGCTGT
This sequence comes from Taxus wallichiana var. yunnanensis, assembly GCA_018340775.1. Taxonomy (NCBI): domain Eukaryota; kingdom Viridiplantae; phylum Streptophyta; class Pinopsida; order Cupressales; family Taxaceae; genus Taxus; species Taxus wallichiana. Next base: position 711,828,470 of record CM031238.1, read on the forward strand.
CCTCTGGCTGAATGCGTGTGGATTCTTTTTGTTGTCTTTCTCCTTTAAAACATGCGTAGGTTTTATGTTATTTTCTTATTCAGCTCCTCTTGCTCCTGCATGGAATGATTTCTTTGTCCTGGCTTTTGTTGATGATCTGGTCTTTTCTCTGGCTATATCTCCCTTTTGCATAAAAATTTCTATGGTTGTCCTCTTGTATTTCTTCTTCACAATGGCGTTCGCAGTATTGTGGGATGTGATAAAATATTATGTTCTTCAGAAGAAATAAGAAGCAATCGGAAAGCTTCGCACGACTCTTTCCAACGAGTCCAACGGAAGAATTTATGAAGGCTAAACCGACTTCCCCTCTTCCCGGGTAGTGGAATTAATTGCCAGGGGAAATGGGGAAAGCAACAACCAATTGCCAACAGAATGGCAAGGTGGGTGACAATCTCTATTCAATTTCCCCATGTGGGAAATTGGGAGATTTCTTGCCCATTTGCCAATCCATTGATTTGACAATTGGTGGAGAAAATCCCACAAGCGGGAAATTAAAATAAAATTGCCAGGAAAGGGGAAATCCGGGCTCGGGAAGCCAATTTGGCATTCCCGATAATTGGAAGCACAAGCTTACTTCCCTTAATAAAATAAAAATTTGTCGAATGACTTTTAATAATTATTATATTAATAGTTATTTAATTAAAAACCCCAAATTTAATAAAAAATGATTTTATCAAATAAAGGATAATAAATTAATTAAATATTAATTAATTAATTATTAATGCATTTTAAGACACATGGGAGGAGTTCTCGCCGAAATGGATGAAACGAAGACCAGAACGATCACAAAAATAAGACGATCGCGATGAGAGCGATGAATCACGCAAAGTAACACTTTTGAAAAATTTCAAAATTTCCATTTTTAAAAATAATTACGAAGTCAAAATTGGCTTATAACACGATGTCAAATGAACACCAATCGGAAAAATTTCAAGTCTAGGTGATTTAAGTGATTTAATTTAATTTGAATTAAATTGAATTTTAGAGTAACTAATATGATAAGATATAATAAGATACAAACGTTTAGCACTCAAGTAATGCAAAACTATAAGAAAATGAGAGAGATAAGTAACTTAGTTATTCCTGTCCAATCAGTAGGTAGTTTGGACTATGCGTATACTTGGATCATCGACTGGAAATGATGTCACGGTGCTCATCAAGGATTTCAAAACTCTACATAGAGGTTGGATAGGGAAGCCCACAAGATGACAGAGGCGTCTGGACCCCGTGTCGACTTTGGGCATTAGTGACTGTGTGATCACTCGGGATCTCGCTTCTTTTCTAGGTATGAAGAATGTCGCTTTAATCTTTGATTTATCGTGTTGCCTTCGTTGTTAGGGTTTCGATCACACATGTAACTTGTAAAACAAACCCTAGCTACCTGCAAAACCTCACAAACACATAAAATCTAAATAAAATGTGTAAAATGTGTAAAATGTGAAGTTGGACTAACCCTGATGGTCACCCGAAGAGTGAACTTATTATTGAGTGTTGCACTCACATTCCAGACTCCATGTAGTTCTGTGTGTTTATGTGTGAAATGGTGTCCTTAGGTTACCCTTGTGCCAATGATGCCAAGATAACGAGCTATAGCTAAAATAGATGCAAATGTGTGGTATCTTCATATGCAATGTATGCAACCCAAGAATGTAGTTCCTTTGATGGTAGTGATAGTATGTAAAGGTGATTGTGTCTTAGAATTGCCAACTAGCATAATAGTGTGTATGTTGTGTATATATGGATCTCTTGTTTGAATTTTGACACTAGTGACACAAAAGGCTGACTATGAGCTTGGGATAAGGATAAGAAAACTAAAAAGGCTGACCACAAATGTCAAAATAAGTAAAAAGAATAAACAAGACAGAGCACCCCCGGAATGAACACGGGCATTTGGGCGTTAGTGTCTAGAAGGGCGTTGTGTCCTAGAATAAATGACGACAAATGTGAAAAGACCGACATACAAGGATCCCTTGTGACCTAACCAAAAGTGGATACGAAATGACAGATGTAAGAGGAAAACATAATAAAAATCAAACAAAGAGTACGGATGGACAAAGGATGATGTCACTAGTGAATACTTTTTCTTTCTTAACATCCATGAATATAAACAACATATTAACGACATAGTAAAATAATAATATGTGTGTGCTTTTGTGTCTATACTACGAAGAGCGTCCGAGAATTATGAACAACTCTCCGCTTTGCTAAAAGCCTAAAAATGCCATCGATGGCTGAAAATGACCATGTTCAAAACTACCTACCATTGGTTAATTCACAAACATCTCCAAAGTTATATTCAAATACCAAAAGCCTCCTTTATACTATTTCCAAGTAGGTGGTGGATTGGTAAGGGTACTTATTCTTTTGATTGAGGTCATTGGTTTCACTCTCACTTGGGTGCTTTAACCTCCAAATTCACATTGAATTCCCATATTAATCACCTTCATCCCGCATGGAGCACGAGCTAGTTGATAAGGTGGTTTAAAAGACGTAACACGACATGTTATTAGTGGCCTTGGGGCCTTTTTTGTTTGGAAATGTGTGTAGTGTGCTTCGCATGTGTGGAGCACTTAGGCCTATATGGATGTCATGTCGCCAAAGTGCGTTGGAATGTGGGTAAAGTGTGGGTGCTTAAGTGTGTTTGATCAGTAGCAATGTAGTTTACAATGTAATGTATGCACTCCACTTTCGGTGAATGAGGTGAAAATACTCCAAATCCACCAAATCAACCATGCTCCTATCCTTCCATGTGTCAACACAAGAGGCCACAAAATAATGTGATATAAATTATAGTGTAATTGGAAAAATTAAAATCACACTAATATACCACAACGGTTGGGTCCCCTTCCGAAACAAGAGTGGACCCACCGTTAAAATCCAATTTTCACACGCATGTCTAAGACCAAAGGATTAGACTAATAACCTCAACGATCACATTTTTAAATACGCAAATAAGTTATGTGCACGAGTCGTGGTTCTGCTGCACTGCACTTTGGCGAGATGACCCAATTTGACCATGAACTTTAACCAGCTATATCGAGAGCATACGATGTCTAATTCACACGTTCTCATAGGTGTTAGAAAGCTACCAAAGTTTTATTCCGTCTTGTAATGCTTTAGGAGAATTAGGGAACTTCTAACTACCCATAATGTCCTCTGGATCACACCTCCCCAATAAGACCCTTTTGGTCTCCAAAAGTCCAGTCACCCACTGAATTTGCTAAATAGCTCTCTACATCACACCAATACACAAAAACCAGAATATAGCGTAATGGTTAAAACTATAAATATCGAAATTTAATCACATAAATGGATTAGTATGTAATAACAACTAAATGCTTTCTCAACAAGTGTCTAACTAAATCTTTGTGATTACGCTTAATCTGCGGTTGCCAAAATTAAATCTATATGAAATGACGACCAAATGCCAATGATAGGCGGGTTTCCACCGACCACTGAAAAAATTGACAACTCAGAAAATATCATTGAAATCAATCAATATGAAATGACGACTAAATGTCAAACATAGGTGAGTTTCCATTAATCCTATGAAATTTTAAAGTACTATAATGTCCCATAAATCAATATGAAATAGACAACTAAATGCCGAACATAAGCGAGTGTCAACTAACCATGTGAAATTGTCAATCACGACAAAATATCACTACAAAATATCATGGAAATGATTTAGAAAGTAAATTGCACAATGCCTATAAAGAGGCGAGAGTTAGATTGAATCCCTGAAATTGCCAGTGAAGATCAAAATATCTATCCAATGTAATATTGGGGATAGAATCAAACTACTTACACAAATTTCACATTCTAAATCATTGAAATTGTCAATCACTGCAAAAGTTCACCGGATGTAACTGCAAACTAGTTTGTTAATGTAATAAATATACACCCTAATTGTAACCACATGTAACAATTATAAATAAATGCCCAAATATAAGGGACTTAAAATCATGTGTAATTATGCAGTTGTCCCCAAATGGGCATATTTGACCTCAAAAGGATTTTAGGCCAATCCCAAACCCTGGAGACAATTTATAAAAGTTGCAACAATTTATTTATATGTAGATCTAATTTTTTTAGATAATGGTGACTTGCATGAAGGAATGAAATCCACTAAAAGCGAAGTAATTCAACTCACTTCCTTTCCCAAATTGATCAATGATTTTTATAAAGACAAGAATGTGAGAAAAATACCAATTTGGGTCAAAATAGAGGGCTGATTTATTTATTTAAAATCTGCAGAATACCTCTTAGACACCCAACTAGAAAAAAATGTCCTCGGATCCAAAAATTATATAAAATAGCTTATTGGACTTCTAAAAATCTGGAATACGAACAACAATCAAAATCTGATTATAAACAGCTCCAGAAACCCTCAAACCAGCTCCTTAGGTAGGTCACTCCATATAGAAATGGCTGGAAATGAAGGGAAGACTCAACAACAATTCTTCTCCTTCAAAACCCTTATAGAAATTTACAATATTATAGCCTTCACACTGTTGGAAAAATAATAGAAAACATAACTAACTCCTTGATGCCCAATGGAAACCCCTGGATGGAGAATCCTCTCAACTAGTAGAAGGGTTATGGAGAATCCAATTTGATGTTGTCCACTCAGGTTGTCCCCAAGTAGGCTGAGGAGCCTGACTGGGCCATGACATCCTCCAGGGGTTCTGAGCAGGTCAAGGGGAATATACAACCTGATTATTTGGCCTTTGAACAAAGTTTACCTCTACATCAGCTTGAGAGACGACATTCAAGCCTCCTTTCAACATGATAAGAAGGTGCAATGCTTAGTGTCGTGGTCAACAACTTCACAGATTAAACACATGTTTGTGACATCCAAAGGACATTCTCTCAGGGGATGTCTCTTCCTACACTTAGGGAAATATATGTCCAGAGGTTCTTTGCAGCACGGTTTTGGCCTTAAGCCCATCTATGGTTGATGTTAATTGTAGAATGTTTGTTTTCATGTTAGCCATTTCCTCCAAAAGTTCAGAGGTACCTAGGGTAAGCTTGGATGTTTTTCTCTTCCTTATACCCCCTCATGTTTTGGAGTAACTTCTGCATAGCTCAGTGATTTGTTCCATAGTAAGTTTATGCACATCTCCTCCTCCCATAAGATGGAGGGAATCCTTGGTTTCCTCATCAAGTCCTTTAAGGAAAATTGTCTTAGTGATGTTTGCATGTAACTCATAACCACTCCGTCAATGGAGAAAGAGAAATCTATCCAGATAATCCTCTAGATTTTCATCTTCTTTTTGTCGTATCTGGAAGAACTCTTCTTTCCTATCCCTTCCCCTATAGTAGTCTTGATATTTATCCAAAAGTTTGTCTCCATGGCTTCCCAAGAATCAATGGAGTTAGAGGGCAACCCCATGAACCATCTCATAGCAGAGTCTTTGAGAGTGGAAGGAAAGAGTTTGAGTTTTTGATTGTCGATTCTGTAGTCATATGTCTGGAAAAGAATTTTGAATTCAAACAAGAACTAATCGGGGTCTTCCGTAGACATGCCTCAAAGATAGGGAGGATGGATGGTGAGATATTTTTCATGGGTGCATCCTCATCCTCATCCAAGAAAATGGGATAAGTAAAGGTTCGACCCAAGGGTCGGTCTCCATTATTCCCATGGTCCCCCATTTTTGAGTGTTGGTCGGAGGATGCAAAATGCTCAGAAAGGCTTCTAAGCATTGTATTGGATTCAATGTCACTCTTAGTGTTCCCTATGTGTAACTGTTTGGAGATATTTGTTGGATGTTGTGTGGTGTAAATCTCCCTTGATCGTCCCATGGCCTATGCATCAAGGTTGGTTATTGAAACAAGGCTCAAGACTTCTATTGGTTGCATATGTGAACTCCATTAACACCCATAGCATGTAAAGTGAGAAAAATGGCATGGTGTGCTTATGGTGGTCCCCTGAAAACAACACCAAAAATGATGGGTCATTGTATTCTCCAATCATTTAACTAACATGATCTTTTGTTAGTGTCATTATAAATCGGGGTTGTGTCCTAGGCTGTATGTAATGGAGCTTTATGTAACCAATTTTCCTATTGGGTCTTTTTGTTGGGGGTTGTTGTGAGATCTTTCTAAGTTGGTTACTAATCTATGGAAACTCAATGTAAATCTACGGAATTAAGTTACTGTGATGAAATGAAGTCTAAAAGCTATACTTCTAATTTAAATGGAAATGCGCACATAGAATTTGAAAGAACGAAATTGAAATTGCACACTTGTAACTAAAACTCAATAGAAGTAAAAGCACATGCTAACTAGACTTTTCATAAAGGGAAACACACATTCTGAATAGAAAAATTTGCATAAAGGGAAACACACATTCTGAATAGAAATTTCAATAGGGAAAACAAATACATTCAAATAGAGATTGCATGAAACATATTGAAATAGAGATTGCAGTAAAACTTATCAGAAAACCATATGCGTATGCATATGCGAATGTAAACAACCTCCTGTCTCCTTGGTCGAGTGGGCCCTTGCTCTCCCTTGGGATAGAGGAAATCTCAACAAATTTAGATCCTCAAAATGATGCTCACTTATATTAATTCAAATAAGTTCCATGACATATCCAATATGTAAAAAGAAGAGTGCTAAATAAAACAGGCTATATATTACATATTATATCTAAAATAACAACTACTACAGTGTTCTTAAGAAGGTGTCTTTATATAGACACAATAAGTTACATAATATGCCATAATAGTCGCACTAATGTCTCCCACTAATCAACATTAATCAAGACTCATAAATTCCTATAGGACTGCTAGAAACAAGTCCCATACTTATAGGTCGATAGGTGGAAAAAGTCTTCCGCTTTTGCATTCTAGCTCCAAACTTGGACTTCTTAATTACATTGGCAATAAACGTTCATTATTTCCCTGCACACATCATCACATTTCTCTCATGAAGGCAAGTTAGTAGGAAGTTATACAGTAATCAGGTTGCATGAGAAAAAGCAAGGAAAATGCATTAAACTCACTAAGATATAACTATACAAAGCATCCCCATGCATTAGCAAATCATATCTAAATGACAATTTATTAATCATAGGAATGATATAAATGAGCCAAATAATGCACTCATCAAAGATAAAACCGTTGTAAATCCCAAAATAGCCTTGGCGTAGTATTTTAGTCTCCATGTCATTGTGTGCTCCGCACTCTATGTCCAATAATAACCTCATGCAAAATGGCCAAGTCTTGATTTTGAGTGCGTCCTGCCTTACTAATTTTCTCAAGTGTACTTTTACGCACCCCATGTTCATGCCCAAACCTTATATGCTTTACTAGACTTAGGACATATTTTTTAGCCCAACATCATCCCACACTAAACTGGATTTCCGCTTCGACAATGGGTACCAACTTATCTCAAATGAATGAATGAATAATTACTTGTTCAAAAATAATGGCCTACCCGACGTTTAAGAAGGAAGTCAAACTACTTGGTATCTTTCCCTTATTCTAGCAGAATTAACTCTAGACATTCACTCTAGACTTTCATTTTGAATGCATACCAAGCATTTAGCGTTGCATTTGTTTTATTTGGGATGTCTGCAACTATGCCCTCCAACTCATCAAGAGTCATCTTACCACCTTCATTCTGCCTGAATTATGAGTATATTGGCCATACTTGAGACCATCCCTTCCATCACGTCCATCTTCTCCGTGATGACCTTCCTAATCTCCTTTATTCTCTCCTTACACGTGGGATCCTAATAGCTTCCAAGCGCATTGCGCTTAGTTTCATTCTTGGCCGCTTGAAGGACCTCATCTTCTTCTACTAGAGTCCTTGTCTTAATGATTATATCTAGCATTGCACACATGGTCAATACCAGATCCAATTTCTTCAGTTCATCCTTCAAATCGTGCATACCAGACTCATAATTGGCAATTTTTCTTGAATTACAGCTTTGGCTCTAGTCATCTCCTCTCTCGAAGCATCCTTTGGTTTTGACAGGCGCATTGGTCCTTCTTCCATAAGCAAACAAACTGTTGTGCACAAATAATGAAGGGCGGTTGGAAAATTCTATGGCACCTTCTCCTGAAACTCAGCCTCTTCTCCATAATTTCATCAGCTTATCTGCTCGGCCATCTTAAGAACATTATGTGATTCTCCCACGACATTATCCCACTCCTCTGTTAGCTACTTGACCTCTATATCTTTGTCCCTCTTCTCTACCATAAGCTCACTTACAAGTGTCACTTTATCAATGCTACGCGCACAACTTCTCGTAGATATTTTGACCACCGCATTGCTTACTTGTTCATCCGATAACGGCGTGGGCTTAATGGTGATATGGCAAGGGTATGTGGCGCTTGTTTCATCTTCCGTGATACACATGACTCCTCACAAACATCAAAGTTAGGCTCATCTATGTGATTTTGTAAGCTCCAAGACAATTGTTTGCAAGTGTGCGTTATCGCCATTTCTTGGTCCATCAAATCCCATCATATAATTATTCCTTAGGCAAGGGACTTTGAAAATGGGCACAGATAATTTTAATTGTGTCATCAATGTAGCCTTGGTTATGAGTCCTTACCACATCATTCTCCATGTTTTCACATGGGCGCTCTCAAAATTTTACTTGTGCGTAAGTACCCACATCTTGTTGTGCTTGAGCGCCTACACTTTGTTGTACTTCTTCTTTCGCGTTAGTGATTTGTTAGTGAATATAGTGTCTCGGTGTTTTGTCGCTGGGGGACATCCAAGTTTTCTACCTCATCCCTTACCTCCCACATAGGAGCATAATCATCAACAAAACCCTCCGACCGGGAACTTCCAGGTTTATGCAATGTACAGGACCATCATGGCCGTAGGAAAATAGAAGAAGAGGGAGTCAAGGTATTCCTACCTTTAGAACTGGAAGGTGTTGAAGATGGGCTCACTTGATCACCATATTTGTCCACGTTTGTCTAAGCACCAAGTTCCTCCTTCTTCTTGTGTGTAGGGCAAGAGGTTGATGTGATAGTGGGTCGAGGTGTGGAAGATGGCCCTGGTTTGAGCTGTTTCGGCTTGAACCCTCCCCACATTCATCCTTTCAAGCCTTCACTTTGGCTTAAAAAAACTTGATGCAAGCACAATAAGTGAATGAGCCTTGGGTGCTTTAGCACTGCCTTTCCTCCTCCAGTCTTGTATTTTTGGCCGACTTTGATAACTACATCTGCCAAGTATTCTAGTAAATTCACCCTGAGTACATGGTTGACACATCCTTTCTTTAAATGAATGAGAATTTTGAGTGAATCGCTACCCAACACAAATGGCTAGCCATCGCATATAAAGTATCTGATTAACCCATTTGGCCATCTCCCTCCAAATGTTGGGCAGACTATCCCTCTTAACTCCTTTCTGAACACCTTGGGAGGTAAGGATTACCTCGGGAAATGCCTCACCCTCCTCATGAAACAAAGAAAACAAGTCTTTGAGGGGAGCATTTGTCATGACTTTCGACCAAAATGCGGTAAACTAGATGAGTCACAAACAACCCGGATGGTAATCTCCACTCGCTTCCCTCTAACGCGTGAGAAAGTAGCTTCAAAATTTTCCAAGAATTCATCCACTACACCTTCATCAAAACCTTCGAATTTCGGATGAAGTCAAGCCAACCAGAATCATAAAATACCTACGAAAGCGCAACGTTCCTGAGTAATGGGTCCGGAGAATTGGGCTCTGACTTTTCTTTTGTCCCATGATGAAGGCAAATGAATCTAGATAGTAGAGAAACAAGAACAAGGGTGTGCTTGAATTCACGGTGTGATGGCAGGTAGAATGGTGCATTCAATATTCATGAAGCAACGACAGGAAGTGGTTAGGAACTATCAATTTGAAATGCACCTGGATCCTCAAATCACATAAAATCAGAGCAAATTTGGCGGCGTAAAAGGTTGACAAGACTAGGTATCTATGAGTAGTTTTGATATGTGAGATGACGCACATCCCATCGCTTGAAACATAAATGCCACCTATCCCTTTCATAGAATGTGACACATGTGGTGTGCACAAAAATCATGACTCATTACACCCTCATGCCATCAGCATCGGATTCGAAGGATATCCATAATAAATACATTGAACATTGTGTATGGATGCAATTATGATAAGTTCATGCATGGGGAGTTACTTCATAAGGAAATATCCGTAGTGAATTAGAATGCACTTACCCATGCTAGTTCAATGTCTGATATCCGTATATTTCCACGTCCTACAATCCGAGATAAAATGTGATTAGTGGCCTTTAAACAATGAAGATTTCTGCATTTATTGAAAATGAATAGCTCTAACTAAGGGAAGAAGATCAAGATCATGACCATCCTCCTTTATTTAAATTGAAATACAATAATTACTCTAGCCGGAGGGGTGAAGAGCTGCCTCAACATGCATTTCCTCACTCAACATGATGTCACTGGTGAAAGTTCCCTTGTCAAGAGGTCATTGATAAATCCTGAGTCTGTGTCCATTCACAAGAAGATTCCTTATGTCGTTATCGATTAGTAACAGTCACAAAGAGCCGTTATCAAACACTTTGTCGATCTAATATGGGCCCAACCAACGTGTCTCAGAACTTACCTTTAAACTGTTGATATTTGGAATCAAAGAGTAAGACCCATTCTCCCTCATGAAACATCTTGGATTTTATATTAGCATCATGTCAGGTCTTCCTCTGATGTTGGAGAATTTACGCCTGTTGTTGTGCTTCCATCTGCATTTCATCCAATTCGCTCGGTTCGGCCACCCATTCACATTGTGCTTCATCCAAATTGATGTCGACTTCCAATGTTGTTCTCCAGGTGCATAACTCGAACTCTACAGGTAACAGTGGCTTCTTCCCATATACCAACTCATAGGGAGAAAAACCAATAGTGGTTTTCCGGAGTGCCGTACATGAGCCCGAATCGCCTCGAGAAGTTTTGGTACCCAATTTTTCCTGTCAACACTTGACCACTTTAGTTAGAATGTTCTCAAGTTCTCTGTTGGTGACTTCCACCTACCCATTAGATTGGGGGTGATATGGTGACGATTTTGGTGCTTGATTCGGTAGATTTCTAGAAAATTTGCAATCATTTTAGACACAAATTGAGGACCTTGATCAGATACAATGGCCCTGGGGGCCCCAAATCATAGCAATATTTGATTGTACAGAAATCAACAACAACATCCTCATTGGTAGATGCCAATGCTTGAACTTCAACCCATTTTGTGATGTAGTCAGGCATACCAAGAGGTATTCTTTCCCAAAAGATGGGGATCAAAAGGTCCAACGAAATCAATTCCCCATTTCTCAAATGGTCCTAAGACCAACTGAGGATTAAGAGGCATTTCCATGGATAGTGTAGGATTCCCCATTCTTTGACATGCATCACACTGCCACACATACTTCTTGATAGTCTTGTGGAGGGAAGGCCAATAGTACCCAGCTCCAAGGACTTTGTGAATTGTCCTCTTTACTGAGTAATGTCCTCCTCCTGGCTCATCATGACAAGCTCGCAATATGTCATATACTTCATCTTCTCGAATACACCTGCGAAGAACCATATCAAGACAACATTTGAATAAAATTCCATTACACCATTTATATGTTGCACTATTTTTAACCAATCTTTGTCTCTCTTTATGAGTAAAATAGGTAGGAAAATTCCTATAGTTAAATAATTTGCAAGATTGGCGAACCACGGAGTCTGAGTTGATATAGCAAACAAATGTTCGTCTGGAAATTGATCCTGGACTAGCCTCATCATTACTTGAAACATTCAATCTCGAAAGAAAATCAGCAACAACATTAGATTTCCTGGGCTTATCAATAATGGTCAGATTGAATTCCTGTAACAAGAGTAACCATCTAATAATCGACCTCCGACTACTGGTTTATTCATCAAATATCGGATGGCAGAGTGGTTAGTATAAACAAAGATTTTATACCCAGTGATGTAATGTCGAATTTATTCAAGGAGTAAACAACAACTAAAAATTCCTTTTCCGTAGTGGTATAGTTTCTTTCCGTAGGAGTCAGGTTCTTGTTGATAAAGTAAATGGCATACATGTGATCCTCTTCATCTTTCTAGCCCAAGAACAACTCCCATGGCTGTATTGGAGGCATCAATGTGGATATGGAAAGGTTGCCCCAATCGGGGCCTCGTAAGACTGGGGTGGTGGTCAACTTCTCCTTGATAATATCGAATGCCTGTTGACACTAAGGGGACCATTCAAAAACACAATCTTTTGTCAGCAATGAAAACATAGGTGTAAAAATTTTACTAAAGTATTTGATGAATCGCCAATAATACCCTGCATGTCCAAGGAAACTTTTGATGTCAGTCTGATTTGTTGGTGTAGGTAGCTGAGTGATGACTGTGATCTTTTTGGGGTTGACCTATTTCTTTGTTAGTGTAGAATCACAACACCCCCGAATGGCCTTGGATATGAGTGGGGCATTCGGTGTGATTGCACAACATGGGACCATCTCTCAAGCTGTGGGACTTGCAAACCTAAGATGGCCCTCTGGAGAAAGTGGTTTTTGCTTCCTAATCTACTCCGCCACAAGCTACACCAAGTACATGCATAGCTAACATAATCCTAATCTAACCTTTCCAAGGGGACAAGGAGATAGAGAGAGAGTGAAAGGAGCCTACACTAAGTGGTGATACACCAAAAAAGGAAGTGGCTTATCACAGACCTAAACTGCCTGAAGTGGAGAGAGGTGAGCAGAGGAGAGGGTGGAGAAGATGCACCACGGACTAGAGACAAAGTTCACACAAAACATCACTTCAAACCCATTAAACACAGCTCCCATAACTTGCAATAGACATCAAAAATATGTACAATATACCCTACAACGATGAGAGGCAAGAAGAGACGATAAAATAAGGAAGGATAGACAAAATGCATCACAAAACATATTTTATTGCTCCATGAGTTCACACAGTACATCATTAGTGGGAAAGAGGCAAGAAAATTCCATTACAGAGCCATGAGAAGAGGCTTAGACTCCACATTATACCCTAAGAAGAAAGAGAGAGGGGGCATAGGAGAAACAACGACCAACCCTTTGAATATGCCCCTCTTTTACAATATATAGAAGAATGAGAGAGGGAAAGTCGAACTCTATTCCAACCACCCCGTAGATGCATTGAATCCTACTATGAAAGCTCAACCACCATCCCTCAATGCCTCCTACAAGTCTTCCCACAATCTGTCGAGTCTCACCGCCTATGTCTACTCGGCGTGTTGAAGAAAAGAAGAATGGCGGATCAAAATCAAATCCGGGTGGTTGAAGCAATCAAATCCTTCATTAATAGCTTATAATACGTTTTCCTACTTCTCACCCACCTGACCTTGTCAAAATTAAAGTTTCAATCCTCCATGGTGTAGAGGATGTTGGGACCTTTCAAAAAGTCTTCTCCCACCCAAATCTGAGTTCCCAATCAAAAGATATGGCCATCTGAAGTTCCTTGGGTCGGGCGCTTAACGTGGCCTATAGTATGCAAGTATCTCTGCTTCATACAGGGACCACGTGGCAGCCCCACACTTGTTTGAGATTTCGTCCCTCGTCTTTTATCTTAAAATTGCACCCAAGAGACACATGGCATCGTTTGTGGGCTCCCTATTTCCTTTGTATCCTACCTGAGTCCTTTCTGCTGGCGGAGGCACTGTGTCTGACCCGAGACACATGGCGGCTTCGCGCATGTTTGAAACTACCCCTTAGATTTTACCTTTGAAGTTATGTGGTCAAGACACGTGGAGGCCTCCATAGGATTTTGGACTTTTCAACGTCTCGCCCCTTACCTCTTCGACTACGGGACATATGGCGAGATGGCGCTCATTTGGGAACTACTTTTTGAGCCACACCTTTGAAATTGTGCCGATGAAACACGTGGCTCCTTCCGTGTGCCTCTGCCCCATTTTGAATTTTCAACTGTCGAATATGTCCCCTTTTCAGACTTGGGACACGTGGAAGCTTGGCGCTTGTCTAGGAGACCCACTTTTGGATTTATCTTTGAAGATGCGTTGAGCTGACACGTGGAGGATTCCACTATCTCTTCTATACTTAGCCAATTTGGGTCCGATGAATACTGCCTTTACGGGTGGGACCCTTATATCCTGCCCCTTAAATTATGACAACGGGACATGTGGCATCATCCGTAGCCACTGTTGTTTCCTTTGTGTTTTGGCTAAGTCTCCTTTCGTTTGGCGGGGCCCTATGATTAACTCTGGACACGTGGAGGCTTAGCGTGCATTTGGGAACCCACTCTAAATTTCACTTTTGAAGTTGCGCCGCGCTAACACGTGGCTTCTTCCATTTACCTTTTGTACTTGTCTGATTTGAGCCTACCCCTTTTTGGGCCTGGGACACGTGGAAAGTTGGCGCTCGTTTGGAAACCCACTCTTTGGACTTAGCCTTAGTGTTGCGCTGTTGAGACACATGTGGGCTTCCACCTCGATCCAAGAATTTTCAACCATCGGTGAGACTTTGATTCGCCCCCGACTAAATGGTAGACTATCACTCATTTGAAAACTATTCTTTGGACTTGGCCCTTTTGAATTGTGCCAGATGACGCATGATGCCCCTTAGTGAGTCTCATTTGTTCGGCCCCGAGCCAACTCCTATGCGAAGTCTAAAACTTCGAGTCCTTCCTCTAATTCTCTCTTATGTGCTTTGGACTATTTTGACGTTGTTGGCCTCTTTTGACCCTGTGCTCCTTGAGTCAAGCTCATTTGTCCCCTTGTTTATCATTATGGAATGTGAGCTCACGGGTTTGAATCATCCCCTTCAGATTTTCTTTATGTGCGGGGTCATGTGTTTGACCAAATTTGTTAGGGGGTAAAATTTGGGATAATATTTTGGTGACTCACGGGGACATCTGCCTGCTAGATGAAGGGACCAATAGCCTTGTTGCATCCATTGGGCATGGAGTCACAAATAATAGCCTGGTACTGACCCTTCTTTAGACCCTGCTCCTAGAGACCCTAAGCTTGCCTCATTTATGCTGTACTCTCAATTTTCATAAGAAAATCTTGGAAATGGGGCTTCTGAGAGTAGAAAATTGTATAACTTGGGGCTTCACTTGTTCCTAAGATGGAATGTAGGCATATCGAACTGCACAGTGATACAACTTCGAGAAACAAAACACAACAACATGCACTATGTACAAAGATCAAATCATACATGCCTCAAATGAGACATGCAGAGTGTGCAAGAGCACTTCTTCTACTGAAAGAAAATCTACTCCTACTCCTACACTAACCGGAGAGAAAGGAGACTCAAACAAATCCCGCAATGACAGGGAGAAGTAACTTCCCTTTCTCAAAAACTGGGACCATGTAGTTGATTTGGCGTTGGACATGGTCAGAAATGAGAGTAAGAAACCACCTTGCAGATGGTGTCTTGCCCTCCTCAAAGTATCAACAAACACAATGTACACCTCCTGGAGTTTTTCTATGCTTGGGTTTGGGAGGCATTGATGCTGACCTTTGATGCTTTGTAGCTCATCCTCATGCTCTGGAATGAGCATGACCGATGGAAACTCTCTTGGCTCTAGTGAAGCCAAGTACCTGATTGGGAACAATTTGATCCTTTGAAAATGCCATTACTCTGAAATCTCACTCCAAGAATGGAGTCTTCCTGGATGTATGGTGTGGAAGAGATGATGCCATCCTCTTCCTCCTTCCCTTCCTTCTCTTATGAAGAACATCGAAGATCCTGGTCCTCTAAGCTTGGTATCGAGAGCTTTTATGAAGTGCAAATTGTTGCACTTGGATGTTCTCCTTCATAGGCAGGCTCATATGCTTGGAAGGTAGATGATGGAGGAGAAAATGATGTTATCTCCTCGGCTCCTCTCCATCAAAGCAATCTTCCAAGTCTGACAGGTTGTCTGCCTCCTTGTTGTCCTATTGTATGTACTGTGCTCTACCTCCTCCATGGTGTCCTCCTGATCTGCAACTAGCTCACCATGGTTCCCTTCTTCTTCAAACATGAATTTTGAAAGCTCAAACTCTTCTTCAACATCAAAGCTTGAAGGGGAGGAAGTGGGAGGAAGAAATGAAGGTTCTTGTGTGGCCTTCTCTGCACTTGGAGCCTCTGAAACTATATGGTCCTTCTCCATGACCAAAGTGTACTCCTCTTATTTTTGATTTGAGTAGCTCTTTCTTCCCTCTTGTGTTGTGTTGTAGCTCGAGCTTCCACCACTTGGGCTGGACTACCTCAGCCTCCTCCATAGGTTTAACCAATAAGGGAACCTTTGTAAACTCAAATCTAAAGCAGATCCTTCCACTTCAAATTTTCTATCATTTCTTCTCCTCTGTTGGGTTCCTCTGCTTAGTGTTCTCCTTGGCTAGTTTTGAGTCTCTTCCCAACATGGACTTGGGAAGCCAAGAGGAGGAGTGGTGGGTGGGGTCCACTAGTCATTTCCTTGTTTGTGGTGGAGGGGAAGACATTGCTTTTAGCTCTTGTGGAGGGGACACAGATTGGAAGGGAAAAAGGGAAGAGGAAATAAAATGAGATGGAAGACTAGAAGATGGGGAAGGGGAATCAACACTCGGGGTAGCAGATGGGAAGCTTGGAAATTGAAGCTTAGGTTGAGATGGTGTTGCTTGGGGAGTGAAAAGAAAATTACCAGATGATGGTGTAGGACTTACCCATTGACAAGGCTCCCTTACACCAAGTTCACAGGCCTCTATCTCCTCAATCCATTGCGCAAGTTGGGGCAACGTCTCAACCATGAAGTCAAGCTTCTCCTCCGGGCTATATTGTCTTGGAAAAGGGCCGACCCATGGATAAGGTGCCCTGCAACCAATCTTGAATGCCTTCATTTGCGCTTGTAGCCTTGACTACACCATGTTGGCCTCCATGCGTTGAATCTTTTCCAACAAACCAACATTCTCCACATAACCATCACCATTGTATGCGTCCCCTTGTTCTTGATAAGCTCCATGGCCAAAATGGCTTTGACACTACTCATATGGGTAAGCATAATGGTTCTAGATTTGATCATAATGCTGATCTGGAGGAGTTGGGAAATACATTGGAGGCGGATAATTTGCTGCTATAGGTGTGAATTCCATGAGGGAAATGAATTCATGATTGCACAACTTCATGAATGGTAGAAGATGAAAGAGATGGAAGAAAAATGGATGAAAATGGATGGGGAAAGGTCTGTAACTTCAGAGATGGGTTGTTGACCAGATGGAGTCGCCAGATGTGCTTGTATGTGCCTCAAAAGGCTGAATCCTAACAGGAACACACCAACCTGCTAAGATGAAGTGGTAAGGTGCTTCAGACCTATCCCACCAGGCGTGCCAAAATTGTTAGTGCAGAATCACAACACCCTCCATGGCCTTGGATTTGAGTGGGGAATTCAGTGTGATTGCACAACATGGGACCATCTCTCAAGTTGTGGGACTTGCAAACTTAAGATGGCCCTCTGGAGAAAGTCGGTTCTTATTTCCTAATCTACCTGCCATAAGCTACTCTAGTGCAAGTAGAGCTAACCTAATCCTAATCTAACCTTTCCAAGGGGATATGGAGAGAGAGAGAAAGTGAAAGAGAGCCTACACTAAGCGGTGATACACCAGAAAAGGAAGTGGTTGATCACGGACCCAAACTTCCTGAAGTGGAGAGAGGTGAGCAGAGGAGAGGGTGGACAAGATGCACCACAACTAGAGATAGAGTTCACACAGAACACCACTTCAAACCCATTAAACACAGCTCCCAGAACTTGCAATAGACATCAGAAATATGCACAATATACCTTGCAATGATGAGAGGCAAGAAGAGACAATAAAATAAGGAAGGATGGAAAAAATGCATCACAAAACATATTTTATTGCTCCATGAGTTCACATAGTACATCATTAGTGGGAAAGAGGCAAGAAAATTCCATTATAGAGCTATGAGAAGAGGCTTAGACTCCACATTCTACCCTAAGGAAGAAAGAGAGAGGGGGGCAGAGGAGAAATAATGACCAACCCTTTGAATATGCCCCTCTTTTACAATATATAGAAGAATGAGAGAGAAAGAGAGGGAAAGTCAAACTCTATTCCAACCACCCTTGTAGATGCATTGAATCCTGCTCTGAAATCTCAACCACCATCCCTCAATGCCCCCTGTAAGTCCACCCACAATTTGTCGAGTCTGTCACCCTATGTTTGTTGGCGTGTCGAAGAAAGAAGAACAACGGATCAAAATCAAATCTAGGTGGTTGAAGCAATCAAATCCTTCATTAATAGCTTATAAGATGTTTTCCTACTTCTCACCCACCTGACCCTATCAAAATTAAAGTTTCAGGCCTCCATGGTGTAGAGGATGTCGAGATCTTTCCAAAAAGTCTTCTCTCCCAAATCTAGATTCCCAATCAAAAGATATGGTCATCTGAAGTTCCTCGGGTCAGGCACTTAATGTGACGTACAATATCCAAGGGTCTGTTCATACAGGGGCCACGTGGTAGCCCCGCGCTCATTTGAGATTTTTCCCTTTCCTTTGCTCTTAAAATTGCACCCATGAGACACGTGGCATTTTCTGTGGGCTCCCCTATTTCCTTTGTATCCTATCTGAGTCCTTTCTGATGGCAAAGGCACTGTGTCTGACCCGAGACATGTGGCGGCTTCACACATGTTTGGAAACTGCCCTTAGATTTTACCTTTGAAGTTGCATGGTCAAGACACATGGAGGCCTCTGCAGGCTTTTGGGCTTTTCAATGGCCGCCTTACCTCTTCCAACTTGAGGATATGCGGCGAGTTGGTGCTCGTTTGGGAACTACCTTATAAGCCACTCCTTTGAAATTATGCCGATGAAACACGTGGATCCTTCCCCGCCTCTGCCCCATTTTGAATTTTTAACTATCGACTCGTCCCGTTTAAGACCTAGGACACATGGAAGCTTGACCCTTGTTTGGGAGACCCGCTTTTGGATTTATCTTTGAAGATGCATCGGGCCAACAAGTGGAGGATTCCGTTATCTCTTCTATACTTAGCCAATTCGGGTCTGATGAATACCACCTTTACGGGTGGGACCCTTATAGCCTACCCCTTAAATTATGATAGTGGGACACGTGGCATCATCCGTGGCCATTATTGTTTCCTTTACGTTTTGGCTAAGTCTCCTTTCATTTAAAGCAGGCCCTATGATTGACTGGACACGTGGAGGCTTAGTGCACATTTAGGAACACGCTCCAAATTTTACTTTTGAAGTTCTGTTGTCTTTGCCGACATGTGGCTTCTTCGCTTACCTTTTGCACTTAGTTGATTTGAACCTGCCCCTTTTGGGCTCGGGACATGTGGAAAGTTGGCGCTCGTTTGGAAACCCGCTCTTTGGGCTCACCTTGGTGTTGCATCATTGAGACACGTGTGGGCTTCCGCTTGATCCAAGACTTTTCAACTATTGACGAGACTTTGATTATGTCCCCTGGCTATGTGGAAGACTAGTGCTCATTTGAAAATTTTTCTTTAGATTTGGCCCTCAAGTTGTGCCAAGATGATGCGTGGTGCCCCCATTGAGTCTATTGTTCACCTTCGAGCCAAATCTTATGTGAAGTTTGAAACTTTGAGTCCTTCCTCTAATTCTATCATGTGCGCTCTGGACTATTTTGACAACGTTGGCCTCTTTTGACCCTGTGATCCTTGAGTCAAGCTCGCATGTCCCCTTGTTTGTCATTCTGGAATGTGAGCTCACGGTCTAAATTGTCCCCTTCAGATTTTCTTTATGTGCGGGGTCATGTTTCACCAAATTTTCTGGGGGGTGAATTTGGGATAACATATACCTTTGGCAGAAACATGGTGACCTAAGACAATTCCTTGATCAACCATCATCAGACATTTTTCATGACTCAGGGATAGTTGGTGTTGCTCACATCTGCTCAATACTTTTTCAAGGTTATTCAGAGATTCGTCAAAAGTGGATCTATGGATAGTGAAATCATCCATGTAAACTTCAACACAGTCATTTGTAAGATCTGCAAAAATGGCCAAGACTGCTCTCTGAAACGTAGCGGGTGCATTACAAAGCCCAAAAGGTAAGACTTGATAAGCAAATGTACCCTAAGGGCAAGTAAAGGTGGTTTTATCCTGGTTAACAGTGCAATACTTATTTGGTTATACCCACTAAACCCATCCAAGAAAGAAAAATATTTCTTACTGGCGAGATTTTCCAGAACCGGTCAATAAAAGGCAAGGGAAAATAATCTTTCTTGGTGGCTTTATTAAGTTCCCTATAGTCAACACATATTCTCCATTTACTATTTTTTCTTGGGAACTATAACTAATGGTGAGACCCACTAACTATCAGATATAGGGTAGATGAATCCTACCTTTAGCAATTTTTCTATCTCATTTTTTACTTGTCTCTGAGTGCTGGGTTAATTCTTCATTGTGGATGCCTTATGGGTTTAACATCTTCAGTGTAGATATGGTGAGTACATATGTTAGGATGAATTCCCCTCATATCAGTGTAATCCCAAGCAAAAGTGTGGGAATGTTTCCTCAAAATCTCGAGAACCCTAGCCTCTTGGTTGGCCTCCAAATTATTACCAATGGTCAGTTATTTCCCTATGTCAACAAGCACTTGTTTGGTATCTTTCAAAATAGTGAGCTTTGCATTGGTGATTAAAGAATTCAATGGGAAAACATGGGGCTGAAGCATGTGCAAAATGGGTACATTGTCAAGAGACAAAATCTTGGTTAAAGGAAAATAGAAATCAAAGACTATGTATTTTGCATTATAAGCATAGATTTCTTTACAAGCTTCATTAGAAGTATCACTTACCAAGGCAATAGTATTGGATGTGTCTAGAACAAATGGGTCTGCAGTCAGAGTTCCAATTTCTGTAGCCACAATGTTGATTTTCGTAGTCATAAAGCCCTTTGCATCAGTCAATGTGTATGACTCAACAACTTCCGTCATATGGTTTTCACTGCAATGGTGGCCAAATAAGAAGAACTCGAGAGAGTTAGTATCCAAAGAATCTACCCATACATGTTCACAAGCATACACATAAGGCTGGGCAGGAGGATATAATGAAATATGCTTGGATTTTTGCCCATTTAGAATGGTCATTTTGCCCGACCTACAGTCAATATATGCAGCAACAATAGCCAACCAGGGTCTTCCCAAGATGACTGGATACCCCAATTTTTGAGCTTTAGGCTGTAAGACCATAAAATCTACAGGATACTCCCAAGATTCAATGGTGACCATTATATCCTCAATCACACCATCTGGTACAACAATGGATTGATTTGCTAATTAAAGAATGGTATTGGTAGGTTGTAGTCCTGTTAAGGACAACAGATTGAACATATCTGTTATTATAACATTGATGGCAGCACCAAGATCCACCAAAATGTTAGATATTGACTGATTGTTTATACAAATAGTAATGACTAGACTCCCGGATCCCGTATTTTGGTGAAATAAGTTTGCCAACAACAAGATCAGCCAAATTTCCTTCCACCCTGATGGTCTTTGGGTATTTCTTCTTTCTTCTGGTGTCTTTATACACTCGTTTCTAATGGTTTGGTTTAATTCTAGAATGTCCCTTATTGCTCGTAGAAGTGGGACCTCAATGTGCACTTTTTCAACTCTTGAACTAGCGTTGTTTCATCTACAATTTGAGTGTCCTGTAACCACTTAGGAAAAGGAGCTTTATGGGTATTTTGGTTAGTTTCTTGACCATTTTGAGTGTTTTGTGTTTGTGGAGAAGGTGCAAGTTCCTTCATTTTCCTCAAGTGTCTCTTCTTTATCAGTGTCTACAGGAATTTCCGTGATAACAATAGGAGGATTCAATGTTTTCCCAGACCTTAGTCATAGATTACCAATAGTATTAACCTGCATTGTATTACTTGGTCTTGCTTCATCAATTGAAGTTGTCTACTGATTTTTAGGGTTCGCTATAGGCTAGGCTAGAAGTTGTGTTTGTGTTGCATGTCCGTGTTGTTGATAGGTTTTGGTGGGGCCATTAAAGCTTGCTTGTGGTTGTTGGAACCTCTGTTGTTGATTAATGTTCTATTGTGGTGTCCACTTGCTTTAGTTTTGGTTAGGATTCTATTGAGGTACCCACTGTTGGTTGTGTCATGGACTTGCTAGGGTCGGTGGTGTCCAACTTGGCTGAGTGTAGGGATTCATCCAGGGTGGTGGATGTGGGTAAGTCATCCAATTTGATGTTGTCCACTCAGGTTGTCCCCAAGTAGGTGAGGAGCCTGACTGGGCCATGACATTCTCTAGGGGTTTTAAGCAGCTTGAGGGAATATATAACCTAATTATTTGGCCTTTGAACAAAGTTTACCTCTGCATCAGCTTGAGAGACAACATTCAAGCCTCCTTTCAATTGTGATAAGAAGGTGCAATGCTTAGTGTCGTGGTCAGCAACTTCACAGATTAAACACATGTCTGTGACATCCAAAGGACATTCTCTCAAGGGATGTCTCTTCCTACACTTAGGGCAATATATGTCCAGAGGTTCTTTGGCAACATTGGTTTTGGCCTTAAGCCCATCTATGGTTGATGTTAATTATAACAAAATGTTTGTTTTCATGTTAGCCATTTCCTCCAGAAGTTCAAAGGTACCTAGGGTAAGCTTGGATGTTTTTCTCTTCCTTATACCCCCTCATGTTCTGGAGTAACTTCTGCATAGCTCAGTGATTTGTTCCATAGTAAGTTTATGCACATCTCCTCCTCCCATAAGATGGAGGGAATCCTTGGTTTCCTTGTCAAGTCCTTTAAGGAAAACTGTCTTAGTGATGTCTACATGTAACTCATAACCACTCTGTCGATGGAGAAAGAGAAATCTATCCAAATAATCCTCTAGATTTTCATCTTCTTTTTGCCGTATCTGGAAGAACTCTTCTTTCCTATCCCTTCCCCTGTAGTAGTCTTGATATTTATCCAAAAGGCTGTCTCCATGGCTTCCCAAGAATCAATGGAGTTAGAGGGAAACCCCATGAACCATATCATAACAGAGTCTTTGAGAGTGGAAGGAAAAGTTTGAGTTTTTGATTGTCCATTCTGTAGTCATATGTCTGCAAAGAACTTTGAATTCAAACAAGAATTGATCAGGGTCTTCCATAGACATGCCTCGAAAGATAGGGAGGATGGATGGTGAGATATTTTTCATGGGTGCATCCTCATCCTCATCTAAGAAAATGGGATAAGTAAAGGTTCGACCCAAGGGTCGGTCTCCATTATTCCCATGGTCCCCCATTTTGAGTGCTAGTCGGAGGATGCAAAATGCTCAAAAAGGCTTCTAGGCGTTGTATTGGATTCAGTGTCACTCTTAGTGTTCCCTACGTGTAATCTGTTTGGAGATATTTGTTGGATGTTGCGTGGTGTAAATCTCCCTTGATTGTCCCATGGCCTATGCATCAAGGTTGGTTATTGAAACAAGGCCCAAGACTTCTACTGGTTACATATGTGAACTCCATTAACACCCATAACATGTAAAGTGAGAAAAATGGCGTGGTGTGCTTATGGTGGTCCCCTAAAAACAACACCAAAAATGATGGGTCATTGTATTCTCTAATCATTTAACTAACATGATCTTTTGTTAGTGTCATTATAAACCGGGGTTGTGTCCTAGGCTATATGCAATGGAGCTTTATGTAACCAATTTTCCTATTGGGTCTTTTGTTGGGGGGTTGTTGTGAGATCTTTCTAAGTTGGTTACTAATCTACGGAAACTCAATATAAATCTACGGAATTAAGTTACTTGTAATGATGAAATGAAGTCTAAAAGCTATACTTCTAATTTAAATGGAAATGCGCACACAAAATTTGAAAGAACGGAATTGAAATTGCACACTTGTAACTAAAACTCAGTAGAAGTAAAAGCACATGCTAACTAGACTTTGCATAAAGGGAAACACACATTCTGAATAGAAAACTTTGCATAAAGGGAAACACACATTCGAATAGAAAACTTTGCATAAAGGGAAACACACATTTTGAATAGAAATTTCAATAGGGAAAACAAATACGTTCAAACAAAGATTGCATGAAACATACTTGAAATAGAGATTGCAGTAAAACTTATTAGAAAACCATATGCGTATGTGAATGTAAACAACCCCTGTCTCCTTGGTCGAGTGGGCCCTTGCTCTCCCTTGGGATAGAGGAAATCTCAACAACTCTAGATCCTCAAAATGATGCTCACTTATATTAATTCAAATAAGTTCCATGACATATCCAATACGTGAAAAGAAGAGTGCTAAATACAACAGCTATATATTGCAGATTATATCTAAAATAACAACTACTACAATGTTCTTAAGAAGGTGTCTTTATATAGACACAAGTAGTTACAAAATACGCCATAATAGCTAGCACTAACGTCTCCCACTAATCAACATTGATCAAGACTCATAAATTCCTATAGGACTGCTAGAAACAAGTCCCATACTTATAGGTCGATAGGTGGAAAAAGTCTTCCGCTTCCGCATTCCAGCTCCAAACTTGACTTCTTAATTACATTGGAAATAAATGTTCATTATTTCCCTGCACACATCATCACATTTCTCTCATGAAGGCAGTTAGTAGGAAGTTATACGGTAATCGGTTGCATGAGCAAAAGCAAGGAAAATGCATTAAACTCACTAAGATATAACTATACAAAGCATCCCCATGCATTAGCAAATCATATCTAAATGAAAATTTATTAATCATAGGAATGATATAAATGAGCCAAATAATGCACTCATCAACATAAACTGCTATAAATCCCAAAATAGCCTTGGTGTAGTCTTCAAGTCTCCATGTCATTGTGTGTTCCGCACTCTATGTCCAAAAATAGCCTCATGTAAAAATGGCTAAGTCTTGATTAAGTGCGCTCCGTCTTACTAATTTTCCACGTGTACTTTATGTGCCCCATGTTTGCGTGCCCAAACCTTATATGCTTTACTAAACTTAGGCCATATTTTTCAGCCCAACATCACCCCACACTAAATTGGATTTCCACCCTTAGCAATGGGTACCAACTTATCTCAAATGAATGAATGAATAATTACTTGTTAAAAAAGAATGGCCTACCCGATGCTTAAGAAGGAAGTCAGACTACTTGGTATCTTTCCCTTCTTCTGGTAGAATTAACTCTGTATATTCACTCTAGACTTCCGTTTCGAATGCATACCAAGCATTTAGTGTTGCATTTGTTTTATCTGGGATGTCTGCAACTATGCCCTCCAACTCATCAAGAGTCATCTTACCACCTTCATTTTGTAGAATTCTGAGTATATTGGCCATACTTGAGACCATCCCTTCCATCACGTCCATCTTCTCTGCAATGACCTTCCCAATCTCCTTTATTCTCTCCTTATGTGGGATCCTTACACCTTAAGCACATTGAGCTTAGTTTCATTCTTGGCTGCTTGAAGGACCTCATCTTCTTCTACTAGAGTCCTTGTCTTAATGATTATATCTAGCATTGCACACATGGTCAATACCATATCCACTTTCTTCAATTCATCCTTCAAAGCCTGCATAACATACTCATAATCGCAATTTTTCTTGGACTCTGCGGCTTTGGATCTAGTCATCTCCTCTATAACATCCTTTGGTTTTGATAGGCACACTAGTCCTTCTTCCATAAGCAAACAGTTGTTGTGTACAAATAATGAAGGGCGGTTGGAAATTTTTGTGGCAGCTTCTCCTAAAACTCAGGCCTCTTCTCCAAAATTTCTTGAGTTATCTCGCTCACCATCTTAAGAACATTCTCGTGATTCTGCCACAATGTTATCCCACTCCTCTGTTAGCCTCTTGACCTTTGTATCTTTGTCCCTCTTCTCATCCATAAGCTCCCTTACAAGTGTCACTTTATGAATGTTATGACACGTGATTTCTGTAGATACTTTGACCACCGCATTGCTTACTGTTCATCCGATAATTGTGTGGGCTTAATGGTGATATGGTAGGTATGTGGCACTTATTTCATCTTCTGTGATATACACGAATCCTCGCAAACATCAAAGTTAGGCTCATCCATACGAGTATGTAAGCTCCAAGACAATTGTTTGCGAGTGTACGTTATTGCCATTTCTTGGTCCATCAAATCCTAGCCATATAATTGTTCCTTCAGTGCAAGGTAATTTGAAAACGGGCAAGGATAATTTTAGTCGCATCATCAATGTAACCCTGGTTCCGAGTCCTTACCAGTTCATCCTCCGTGTTTTCACTTGTGAGCTCTCCAAAGTTTTCTTGTGCAAAAGTACCCACATCTATTGTGCTTTAGCGGCCACGCTCTGCTGTACTTCTTCTTCCACTTTCTCTTTTCCTTCACGTGTTGGGCACACTATAATCTTTATATCCCCACCAACACTCTTGCTATGATCTACAACCGCTCTTGGATACTTACACTTGGGCCAACCTCCTTGTAGATTATTCATTTGCCTATCTCCTCATCGTCCTGCATTTCCAAACTTTGAGTGGCCTCGTTCCTATGTACCTCCAGACTTGGAGTAGCCTCATCTCATTGCAAGCTTTATTGAGGGGACATCTCCTCCTCACTATCCTTTACCAGTACATATTTCTGGCGCTTCTTCCTTTACTCCTCTACATTTTTCACTGGAGTGACCCATGGTGAACTCCTTCTGCCGGTTCACGAAGTCCCAACTATGGATGTACGCCTCTTGCACAATACTCTCTGTGTGGGGTCTAGTCTAGTCTTTGTCATCTAGTTCCTCATGTTATTTTAAAACATTCTTCAAGCCTATAGAACCGGTTCTTCTTGAGTGGGGAGTGCAGGTTAAACCGCCTTGAGGTGCCCACTGTCCTTCTACCTTGGAGGACCAGCAGAGCTATGCCCTCGCCCTTTATCACCTTTCCATATTTAAAGCGCGGCCTTAAGTATACATATACGCGCATTACTTCCAACTTCCCTACGACCATGCTCTCCGAAGTTATGTCAATTTTATATGATTCAAGTGTTTTTACATACACTTCCCGATTCGGCCTTACATAGGTTTTTCACAGGATATGAATATCAGCGTCTACCTTATCATCGCCAAACTGAAGTTTACACACATTATGTAACCTATTAATAGAATTCTTAAAATACCTTGCGGTAAAGGTGAAAGGTAACTTACACCAGGGGCTCTTCTCGTACGTCTGCATATGAAACCACCCCAAGTTGAAATGCTGATAGATGACGAATTCTACTTCGCCATTCAATGTTGTAGGAAGCTCATATGGAATGCACCACTCCCCTTCAAATGCCCAACGCAGCCACGTAAACTATTTTTGTCAAGGCGCTCCTTATAGGTGTTGGAAATTAAACCCCATAATATATACTTTGAGAACTTCTTTGTTGGGGACTTATTTTCTAAGGGAAATTCCCAGACATTTTCCCTTGGTCCATCAGGTACACCAATCTCACTGAAAACAATCAATAGAAGAATGGCACCCCAAGTAATCTTCTCACCTTTTGTCTACCTGACACGTGCCTTAGCTACCAAGCTTTCCGTAATGTATCCAACGATGTTGTAATATGTTTTGTTGGCCATTTTGTGTGTTATGTGTAACCAATGTTGATTTACCTTATTCCATCTCTCGAAGGCCCCTAACTTACTGCCCGTCGGTCAGGGTTATAACCCTTGTGTCCATGTTTTCAATATTAGTTACTTTGAATGCTCAACCCCTTTTTGTTATACTTGAGTGCAGTGCGGCTATCATTGCATCAATTCCCTCATCATCGATAAGTCACCTACAACTTCCTGTCTAGAGTCGTGTAAACCTATTACCTTTCCAATCAGTTTAGTAGTGATCCACATTCTTCTTCCCGTGAAGTAAAATAAATCTTGATGTACTTGTGATATAAGCCACCGATACATTGCTTTGAATTCCCAAAGTAAGGAAAATCAAGGATTTGCATGACCCCCACATTCTCCAACAATCTCCTCATAGAGTTGTCCAAAACCCTTTCTCCATTTGCCATCCTTCAATTTGTCTTTCTGACAACTTTGACAATGATATCCTTCATACACTTGTCCATTTGGTTGCCCCTCTATTACTCCCTCCAGATACAACATCTCCACCAACCAATCCTCTCCCACTTTTTTGGCTTATGTTGCAACAATTGGAGCTCGCCGTGGTGCCATCCTCTATTCCTCACCTATCTAGAACGTTTTGTAACATACAAACTGTCACCTTGAGACTCTTCTTTCGAGGAGTAAAAATAGACCCTTTGATCTCACAAAACCTTATCATACTCGCCTCCTTGAAACACTTGGGTGATAGGCCGACACACTTGGTGATTAAAAGAGATATTAGAGGGTAGAGGTAAATGAGACTACACACGTCTAGATACTTGACATGTATTAATTCCTCCCTCATGATGAGTGGCTTGGCCTTCATAGGCTCCATGCATCACATGCTACTTGATGTGCGTTATGGCCAGCATGGGTTCGATTCGGATCAATCATCTTCTTAGAAATCCACTGATCAACATTCGTGCATTGTACTTGATCATCCCCACACCCTTGTTCTTCTTCTTTTTTTACTCATGTTCTCATATAAGTCCAGAAAATCCTCTAACTTATGTTGTTTCCCACACCATGAGAAAAATATATTCTAGGAAAAATCACTCGATAATGATCAAGGGACCCACAAGTGTAACAAGTTCCATGAGAGAACCTGCCTCTACCACCACTGCAACCTCAGCCTTGATATCCTCCTTAGAAGCCTCCATTCCTATTATCCCCATTATTGTGCCCTTCATTATGTTGTCCTTCCTTCTCCTTTGATCCACTCACCACACTGATCTGGCGCACTACCATTTCAATTGCTTCATGGATATGATCAATCAGTCTACAATCAATGGTGTCATGGGTATGGGCATTTCAAATCTTATAATACATGGTCACATTTTTTGAATTGCATATTGTAAGAGAATAATATTTTAGACATCATGGTCCTTGTGGCAAATTTCCCAATCTAGTAAAAACACGTGCACCGACTTATGTAGACAACTATCCTTAGGATGTCCTTCAAATTTATAATCGAAGTACACCATATACCATTACACGTCTCGTGTTCTTAGTTAGTAGAGAGATTCTCCAATTCCTTCGTTATGGATGCAATCTACACCTCTAAAAATAGGCCTACTCTGGTATCAACACTTCCAACCACCTCAGTACATAGATATGCTTCCAAGGCCTTGCACAGATCTACATATGTCTTATGAGATAAAGCTCTTCAAAACGAAGTCAGTAATCCTCCAACAAACCACTTTGTGCATGTTGACTAGGATGGATGTCATAAGATAATTTGGACAATAGAGTCTTAAAACATGTGTCATACTCCCTCATGCTTTCAAATAAGCCATGCTTGATATCCTTAAGTGTGCCAATGCTCTGCTGCTCAAACTCGGAATATGAAACTCAAGCAAAAACACAGTGTGCAATGTATTAAAATCCACCACATTCTAGTATGGATCATATTTCGATCATGACTATGCGTGCACCCTCAAGCATAGTGGAAAATTGACTTACCTTCCTATCTAAAGTTGTGATTCCCTTAACACACCATAGTAATTCACACTTATGCACATGCTTTGACTGCATCTTTAATACCTCTATACTATGGAAAGTGGAGAGACATCTCATAGTAAACTTGAGGCATCTGCTTTGTGGTTGTAGAGGTTGGTTTGGTGGTGTTTGTTGAGGCTGATGTGGTGGTGGTTGTGGTCCCTACCCACTAGATCTAGATCCTGAACCTCCACTAGGGTTCCCTCCATGTGGTGGCTGACCTAATCCTCTTGAGCCCCCCGTGCCCCCTATTCGGGTCAGTAGCCTAGTTGATGAACTCCCTTGTGTCTCAATTGTAGTACTTAACTAGACAACTACTGTTTTTGTGCGGTTGTAGCACCCACATAAATTATCCCAATAATCTATGCGCCGATACTCATGTCCTAATGAAACTCTTGAAAATAATCCTTTAAGTGTACTCCTAAATAATAACACCTATTATGCAACCATGGGTGTATTCATAGTTTGATGCACTTCTTGACTCAACACAAAATGATACCTCACCGTATCTATTTGCTTACCTCCACTAGATTTCCTTTCAATAACTACTTTTGGATCTAGAACACCATGCACAAGGGCTAGGTGGCTGGTGGGATCGATGCATGCCCACAGGTCCTTATTCTTTCCTCCAATGCGCTCTCATCCGAAGCCAAAGGGGATTCTCTATTGTGCTTTCCCAAAGTTGGGAGAACTTGATGCTGCAGCTCCTCGTCTTCCACGAGAGCTTCAAAACCTTCACAAGACATCATTCCCCAACTCGAGTGACTCCTCAATGTCATGTGCCTGTGTGATTTCCTTCTCTCGTGCTTCATTTAACCTGAGCCATCTTTCCTCTCTCTCTCTCTATCTTCTTCCTGAGTCGTTGCCATCCTTCTCCACACCTGCTCCCCTTCTCGCAGACGTGGTGGGGATTTAGCTAGTCATATGTAATCTATCCAAATCCAATTCTATCATCAATATCTTGATTGCTAAAGGTATAACGCACATATAAGCTCCTCTGGGCTCACGTAAAAACTTAAATTTAGCTTTCTCGCACATGAATATGTAGAAATAACGTACTCTAATGTATATTTACGTAACACTCCAGCCCTTGACCTACTAGCAATCTACAACTCGAGTCCACTTCACATATGCATTAAAAAGAGTTTGGTAATTTTCGTGCATCCAAAGTTTTGGCCTAGGACCCCAACACTTCTTTGATGCATATGCTTTTGAACCACTCATACTATTCTACTAGAAAAAAACTAAAGAACGCCTCATATAGTTCATGATGGAGATGATCTTCCACCCATCATCATCTATTGAAGTCAATGCTAGTGTTATACCTTTGTGTAAACTTATCTTGTTCGTCTTCTACCCAAATTTCAATGCTCTCCAAAGTTAATCGATATGCCATCTATATGCAACATCCTGACAGACAATTTGAAAAGAGGTCCCGACAACGGAACAAAAATGTAATCATTTTTATTCACTCAAGTGTTATGCGCATTGACACTTCATTGAGTCTAAATTGAATGCTCACTCAAGCACACACAACTACCGGGTTCCTCCTTTGTGTTTTCTTGTCAAGATGTTATCATGCATATTCATAATAACAATTGCCTAATAATCATTCAAGTATAAACCATTACATACATCTCATCATGGAAACACATATAATAAGGAAACATAACAGATCAGATAATAACCAATATTAATTGCACCATGAGATCTCCATATTTAGACATATTAATGATCATAATCCATCCTCCATAATCCATTATATCAAAAGTATTACATCACAAAATATGAATACAAAACCAAATCCTTACATCACCATGTGTGCCACCATTAAACCCTATATCATCATAATATAACACTAAGCACCGAGAACTACTCCATACAATCAAGTATATATAGGGGTGGGGACTTTCCCTTCATCGCCCATGCACTTCCTAATAATAGGCATGCCCCAAAAATAACCATGCGTATTTATACATGCATGTTTTTACAAAACAAATAATAATAGACTATCCTATAAATAAGACTTGCTTTAATCCTATTAATAGCCTCCATGTGTGTGCTTGATTGGCATGTTCATTCCCTAAAATAACATTTGCTTGGCTTCCAAGTTATCATGTTTTATCTCTTTTCTTGGTTGGCACTCCATCCTGTTTTTCTATTTTTAGCCTTTGATCTGCAAAATTGGCTAAGTCCTAGATTTTGTCTTCCTAGGTGTGAACCTCCCACACGTTATTCCACCTTTCTTGTGCACTACTCCATGCCACCCTTGCGCACCCCAATCTTCCACACACTCTTCATACTTAGGCATTTTGTCTGCTCAACACACCTCTCCAGGTTTGATCGAATGTTAGAAAACATGATATATTATTTTTGTTACTTGATAATCACTTAATTACGTTCCTACCTAATCATTACCACCATCATCATTGGGTTATTCCATACAAAAATATACCATATTGTAATTACCATGGGATTAATGGACATTGTGACAAAAATTTCTATGCTTTAGAAACAAACATTTGACATCTAGAGCGTAAGGGTCTCATTTCACGTTCATCTCCAATTACTAAACCCCAATGGACTCCTAAATTTGATCCCTTCATGTCTAGTGAGCATCATGCCATAATGACTAATGTTCCTTCTCCGATAAGTCAAGATTCGCCTATCCAAACCAAGTACCATACCACCTTTAAAAATACTTACTCCATTACCTCCTCCTATCAAGTCATCTACAATGTTACCAATCCCAAATCAACAACCACCATCCATAGAAGAACCACCAATTCCCTCGCCACAAGCTAAGATCCCTCACTAACCTCCTCTAATTAAATGCATCATTCCTCTTTTCACTCAAGCTAATGCTTATATTGATGGTTGGGACACATTTCAAACTCTGCCACCATGGCATGATCCTTCTCGCATCATCACATAGATCTCCATCACTTGTAATCTTGGGGACATCGACTTCCCCCGCTTCGTGCTTCATGCCTATCTTTCTGAGCATCACCACATCATTGGTTCGAACACTTTCATTTCTTGATGACACACTCTAGTTCCACGGTTCATACTTGAATATTGAGGGTGCAATTCACAAATTAAACTCACTTGTCACATCCATGCTACTCTCCCCACCCCATGCTTCATGACTATCTTTCCGAGCATCACCAAATAATTGGTTCCCATATGTCATCTTCATTACCCGATGATGCACTCTCATGCTACGGTTCACACTTGACTGTTGAGGGACCAACTCTTCCATGAACCTAACATCATCTACTCTTGCTACATTTCACACTCAGTGTTTCATGATACGTATTTCCTAGCATCTACTACTCTCTTTCACTCCATGATTCATGAGTATCTTTCTACGATCATTGCCACATCGTTGGTTCACATATCTTCTTTGCATTACTCAATGACACACTCTTGTTCTATGGCTCATTCTTGACTATTGAGGGATCAATTCTAAATGAACCTCATCTCATGCACATGCGGCTGGTGGGCAACATGACTCCTATCATCTTCACATATTACATATCACACTACACCTTCACACTCATAAAACATTTGCATATCTTGGTTACATTTACCTTTGCTCGCTTATAATACTTACATCTAGTAATTTTCTTACTATGATAACTAGATTCTTAGTATGTCATTATATTTTTCTATACACACATGCACATTCACTTTGTCTCTTGAGGTGAATGTAGATCTCTTACAAATTTTCACACAATGCATGATAATCGATGTTGAATCTCTTACTAATCTTGCTTAAGGCTCCCGGGGACATATACCTTTACTATTCTACTACACACATTACGGGTCCTATCATTTCAATATTTACTATCACTTACTTTTCATTGATATATACATGCCTTGACATATTATTTATCTTTCTAACATTCTAATGAGTGCTTCATATGTACCATTTACCTTGAAAGATTCTATACAACCATGGATTTCTACCACTTTTTGCTTATTATTCTTGGGCTATTGTTTTTGGGCTATGCCTTATGTCTTGTTACAAAATCTATGCACTTGGGTACATTTCTAGGTCCTACTGTAATACTAATGTATACATAATTCCTAATCAAGAAAACTAGTAAATGAAAACTTCTTTTGGGCCTTGTGTTTTATCTCTTACACTTTTATGGCCTTAGACACCTTACAACCTTGCCGATATTTGACTTATTTATCTTTCATGGCCTCGAAACTAGTGCCCCATTTTGATAGTAGCATCGGATGCTCTTGTCCCTCCCGAGTGCTCATGATCATCTTTCTCTTCTTCTTACTCTTTTAGATTTCTTTTATCTTTTGGTCACCTTTAATCACTTTGGGTCAGCTTTCTAGTTGTCAATTACAAAATTCAAACAAGGGAATCATATATATACTTAGTTACTTCTTCAAAATCAGGGGCCAAGCACTAACATTACTTATTATCACCTTAGCTTACATCCAAAGGCATAAAGAGCATCAAAAGTATCAATCTAACACACTCGCTCAAGGGGTAATGGTTGCATCACTTCTGCATACACAACATAGGAGGGGAAGTCTATATTCTATTCCATATCACACATTTGCATACTTGGAGCATTTTAGCCCACTATCATAGTGAAAATTGTACAAGGACATCATTTACACACACACACACACAAGAAATACATGGAATATGAGATGTAGTGCAACAATCGGCCATAAGATCACTCTTCAGAGACCTTTGGGGTTGATCTAACTTCCCATTCTGCATCTTCTTTATCAGGTTTGATGTGGTTTGTGAGCATGTGTATCTAGGTATCTATTTTATAGGATACATGTACGACCAACAACATTGAGCAAAACAAGAGTAACAAACAAATAATAAAAACAAAGCTCCTCCAAATTTATAAAAGAGCAGATCTTGAGTATTCACACGAGATGTTAAGAAAAACTGAACAAACACTAGTTCATGGGAGTTCATGTCTACTGTGAATGCTTCCCCTCTGTACATCTCTCGAGTTCCGGAATCTCCAATTTATATGGAATCAACTAAGTCACCCTCTCTCTTTCTCTTTCTTAGGGTTTTATATTATTGCATGTTTGTTGTTTGTCCATTTAATGTATGATATTACTTGTATATCCTTCATTACATTAGTTACTCTGCGAATTAGATTTAATTCAATTTATGTTTTAACATTTCTCGTGCGCTCTTATCTGCCTGCGTGGGTGCTTTTTTCCTACACATCTCTTTGTTCTAGAATCTCCAAGTGTTCCTTGATGAGACCGTTCCCAATCTATTCTCAAAGTCTCCTAGTCCGGACTATCTCCATTTTATATAGAATTAGCTAAGTCACCCTCTCTCTTTCTCTTGTTCTTAGGGTTTCATATTATTACATGCTTGTTACTTGTCCATTTACTATATTATATTACTTGTATATCATTCATTACAATAGTTACTTTGAAATTAGATTTAATTCAATTTATATTAAATCACTGAAACAACGTGTATACCCAAAAGATGCATATTGCAAAAATGGAATATCAAACAAGGCCAAATGTTTGCACAAACTGAATGAAAGCCAATTTGAAACTAATATCAAATCCACACAATTGGAAGCTAATCTAGCATACTAACTGCTTTGATACCAAAATTTTATTTGTAAACCATAGTAGACTCCTTCTTGTCACAATAGTCTTTACAACAAGATACTTATTAAAATTCTAAATTTCCCGATTTTAAATGAATTGAGCTCCCATTAAAATCCGATCCAAAAAATATTTAAGTGTGTCAAATCTTTTGAATTGAAATCTAATTGTTAACTCATCAATTGTTTCAGGTTTACACGATCAAAATGATCAAAATAAGATTTGTTTAAAGAGTGTAAAAGTGTTATAATTGCATCCAAAGGATTAATTTATGATTTAAAATTGTAAATAATCGATTAAAAATTCAAAAATGAACTCAACTCCAAAATTGATAATGGAGTTCACCTGTGGATTAGGCTATGTCTCTGGGATAAATTAAATCAATTTGCAAGTACAATAATTAAAAATTACAAAGAATAATGGACTGAAATATGAAAAAATTCCTAATCAAACCTTCGAAGAACTCTGAACTCGATCAACAATGTTCTCCACCTTCCTGTAGCATTTGCACATTCATTTTCCCATGTTCTACGTCAAAAGTAGTCAAAAAATCTTCATAACAACGTCAAATAAACACCAATTGGAAAAATTCCAAGTCCAAGCAGAGTATGAAAATTCTTAACAACTTTCTAGTTCTGCTAAAAGCTTGAAAATGCCATCTAGTGGCTCAAAAATGACCATGTTCAAAAATCACCCACTATTGGTTAATACACAATCATCTCCAAAGTTATATTCAAATACCAAAAGCCTCCTTTTATAGTGTTTCCAAGTAGGTGGAGGATTGGTAAGGGTGCTTATTCTTTTGCTTGAGGTCATGGGTTCCACTCCCACTTGGGCGCTTTGACCTCCAAATTCACATTGACTTTCCATATAGAGCGCATGTTAGTTGATAAAGTGGTTTAAAAGACATAGGACATGTTATTAGTGGCCTTCGGGCCTCTTTTGCTCGAAATGTGTGTAGTGTGCTTAAAATGTGTGGAATGATTAGGCCTATGTTGATGCCATGTGGCCAAAGTGTGTTGGAATGTGGGAAAAGTGTGGGTGCTTAAGTGTGTTTGACTATAACAAAGTAGTTGACAATGTAATGTATGCACCCAACTTGGAGAATGAGATGACAATAATCCTAATCGCCAAATCTCCCATGTGCTTATCGTGCCATGTGTCAACACAAGAGGCCACAAAATAATATGATATAAACTATAGTGTAATTGGAAAAATTAAAACCACTCTAATATACCATGATGGCCGGGTCCCCTTTTGAAACAAGAGTGGACCCCACTATTGAAACCCAATTTTTTCACACCTGTCAAAGACTGGAGGGTAATAAAAACAACGTCCATGATCACATTTTTACTTGATCGAATTTGAAATATGCAAATAGGCTTTGTGCACGAGTCTTACGTATACTTGCGCTTTGGCGAGATGACCTAGTTTGACCATGAAGTTTAAACAAAGATATCGTAGGGTAGGGTGGCGGAAAAGTATTTGTTTTTACACATTTCATGTATCTTTTCTATCCCAACAACCCAAACAAATCTAAACTACATAATAGGTGAGGTGGTGTTCTTTTCTTATCATTAACATGTGGATCCATTTATCATGTTAGGCTATCCTTGTACATATTTTCTAATTATATTATATTATTTTTAAAATTCAAGTTGGGTTTATTTCACGAGGCTTAAATTTGAGTTGTCTAAATATTTTTAAAAAAATCATATCTGAAATGTAATTGATTTCTTTTAGTAAGATTGTACAAAATGAAAAAAATGGAAGGAACAACCAAAAATTCTAAGAACTAGCAATCACACTTGAGCAATTATTGGCTAGATTTTCTACATAGCTAATAACCTAGGCAGTCATGAGATAAATCTCCCTCATTTACCGGTGAGGTTCCCATGTAAGATTTGTCAATAAAATATGCTAGTATCTATTTAGGGGTTTTACTTTAACCATGCAGCTCATGAACCATAGTTGTATAGTTTTCTGCAACAAGTAAGCGGTTAAAGAAACAAAATATCTAAAGAAGAAGGAAATAATAAAAATACAGGGAAGAAATAGAGAAGATGTGCAACCTAATCAATAGATTATAGAGTTGATTGCATGCACATAGACACGACTAATAGATATTAGCACACACAAAATTATAAGTAAAGGCAGCTTTCAGATCTAGATCTAAAATAACACAAAGTTTATAAGTAGATCTGAGATAACAAGCTAGAAGTGAAAATTCACCGTGACACAAAGTTCTCCTAAATATGCTCCTTTGTATTCCTTTGCTTCAAATAGCTATCGGGGGTTTAGCAAAAGTTTGGAACACAAGAATGTTGCTTACAAATTCTAATCCTCTAACCCATAGGTTCTTCCTCTACTTATAAAATGTAGAGGGGCAATTACAAGTCAGAAGCTTTTAGTGAACTAACACATGTGGAAGTCGGAAAGGAAACAACTAGCAATCTCCCTCTTGAATTCCTCTTTGCATGACATGCATGATTTGCAACTGAAAATAGAACCTTCTATTTTGCATGTCTGCCACCTATTTCCAAGTAGTTGACTTCTTCAAGTAATGGATTTTAAACCAATCACTTAGGTTTTATAATTTAATTGATCACTCAATTACTTTGTCAGAGGAAATAAGAGAAAGAAGAAGAAAGAGGAAAGTTGCAGTCTTGTCCTTTTTCATATGCTACATGTAGTTGATTCTTTTGCCTTTGATTCTCTCACCAACCGGATATGGAAGCAAATGGATCTCGAAGTGGCCGGATCTGGAAGTGGCTGGATCTAGATCTGGAAACTATGCATGATTCTATTGATCCTTTTCTTTCATCATGCTTCGCCATGGCTAGATAAATCTTTATCTGAGTAACTCTTTTTCTCTTTATTCGGCCAAAATTCTTCACAATCGGTGCAGATCTGGATATTTCTTCGATTCGGAGGATATGTTCAATGTATTGAACATTGATTTAAGCTCCCTTTCTCTAATAAAGTAATTGTAATGAATTCCTAATTAATTCGAGATAAATATGGCAACCGAACATGAATACTTGAT
The DNA here is from genome assembly GCA_018340775.1 of Taxus wallichiana var. yunnanensis. Classification (NCBI taxonomy): domain Eukaryota; kingdom Viridiplantae; phylum Streptophyta; class Pinopsida; order Cupressales; family Taxaceae; genus Taxus; species Taxus wallichiana. Next base: position 711,866,706 of record CM031238.1, read on the forward strand.
TTTAATTATAAAAATCTGCATATATCAAGCTTGTTACCCCAAAATTTGATGTTTTGTTTGCATGCAAAGCAAACATGAATTTTGTCAACTTCACCTGAGCACCTGTACCACTATGCAGACAATTAATCAAACACAAATCAAGCTCCTTCAAACCTAGGCACCAAATTTTGAAGCTTCCAACAATAAACACACCTTCTTCCGAGCAAAATTCCTCTTCAAATAGGTTGCCAAAATTGTCTGGGCTGCACTTTCTTGCTAAAGAATTAATTAATTCATCTTTATGGCAACCCATGCTTATATAATCTTCACCATTCTATAATTAATAATTGCCTCTCCTATTCCTGACAATTAATTAATTAATTAACATGCTTTTCTCTTCAATTTGGGTGCCTATTTTGTGCATGCTCATGGCTGCCATTAAATAAATTAAATTTATTTAATTTTAGCTTTCTACTTCCAGTCCACATTGACTTCATAGTGTGCTTTGACCTTATGCACCAAAAATAGGAATTAATTCCATTAATTAATACTTTAAAAGTATTATTTCTCCTCAATATGGGTCACACTTTTTTTGCATGAGAGGGGGCTGCATTAAATAAATTAAATTTATTTAATTTTAGAATTCTATTTCCAATCTTCTTTATCCTTTCATCATGCGTTGACTTTTCCTCATGCTTGGGCACCAAAATTGGGTGAATAAATATTAATAAATATTATTAAATGCATTATTTTTCACCCAAGGTGGGTCACACTTTTTTGGCAAGGGTGAATTCTATTTTTAAAAGTCAATTTCTAATGGGATTATTCACCTTGCACCGCAGCTCCAAAAATCCCATGATCCACTTAAGTTGTTTGACTTTCATAATGGGATTTTTTACCCTGCAAGGCAAGTAAGAAATTCCCATCAATGCCTTAAGTGATTTTCTTTTATTTCACAATGAGAATTTTCACCCTGCAAGGCAGGTAAGAAATTCCCGCTTGCTGTTGCCTCTAATTTTCCCATTGTGACTTAAGTGGCGTTGCTTTCGTGGGAAAATTACCTTCTTCAGCAGCAGTGTACAAAATTCCCACCACCCTGCTACCAAAAATCCCATTGTAGCTTAAAATCTTCTTTTCCCAAAAATGAGACCTACCTAGAAGAAACTTTTTCGTGCATGACTTTGTCTTTTCGTGAGAGAATCGGACCTCCCGTGACAAATTCCTTCGGCATAACGTCCATAGGTGATCTCTGATACTCCAAGAAAGAAATCGATTAAACCGCAAAGGAATCGACCGAGAGAAATTTCACGAAAAACAAAACGGAAAACACCAAAAACACAAAACGTTGTCGGGAAGTCACGAGATAAATCCCGAGTTCCATTCTTGGTTAAAAACCTACAGGTATATGGGAATATTGACATGTAAGACCACGGTAGGGTTAAACCGAGCACAATTTACCTCAAACGGGGCTCAATAATTAAATACAAATATTCCACAGCAAACCCTCAATGGCGAAAATAACGATTTCGGGCATCTGGGTATTTGGTGAAATTGGCTAATGTAACTCTCTAGGAATATCTTGACACAATACAGACACTTTTTGGCAATAAAAACACAAAACAAACCATTATTTTAAAAGAAGGAATTTTTTTAACATGGGGTAGTCTCAAATTTCAGGGTGAAATCTGGGGACACCAACAATGTAATGGATACATCAATACGGATGAACAAAGGAGAAACAATGTAGGATGAAGTGGGGTGATGAAGAATGGAAAAGAGGGAGGATAATTAAAAAGGAATGGAAAATGTTGGAGAGAAATTAGGAGATCCTCTTCTTTCTTTTGGTAAGTCACATATGCACCATGTGTTAATTGTGTTAACTATTAGAAGGAGAAAACATGGTGTGATGCACAAATCCTTGAGACAATATACTCTAGAGATAGCTCTAAATGTAACCCCTTGTTGTTCAAGATCTTTAATGTTTAAGCTTACTTTTCCAATGATAGCATTATTATTTTCAAGGGTTTGGACACACACCGTAACATGTTGTTATTATTATTTTCTTGTTTCTTGATGTAGCTTGCAACTTTGTTCAACTTGCTCCCAACCGAGCATTTTCCTTAGAAACTTAAACGCCACTAACTAATGGTTTATCATGTGAAATGGATGAATAAGAGGATTTAGAGGAAAAGTTGACACGATTCTTTAATTTCACATAGTTTTTCTTTATGGTGTTTGTGTCACTTGTAATGAGGGATTACTTACACTAGAAAATGGCAAAGACACAAATTACATCTACAATGAAGGACATTAGACAAAAATGTTAACCAACATCATCCCTTCCAACAATATATTCATGATATAAGTCATCATTAAAATATGGAGATCAAAATTATATGGAGTTGTTTTTGATATGGGACTTGAAATTGTATGGAGCTAGCATTCTAATGTGGGACCTCAAATCATATGACATTATTTTTTTCAAACTAATGACAACTACATATAATTTTGGCTACATGAATGTTTTGTCAACTTCTTTGGTTATGCAAGAACACAACGGGCTCTAGAAGTCATCTTCGACCTCAAATAATTTTGAACCTAATGAAAAATCATGAGAATTTATCGGGAAATCACCATCTCGCGTAAACAAATTTGTCGATGAAAAGCTTGAGAATTTACATCTTGGATTATATTTCTAATAAAGCTTCATGTGTGGTAGGAGCCACACACAACATAAATGGATTTGAATGGGATCCAACAGGGAATCGAAGGGAGATGTTATCATAATTGAAATTCCCCAACAACTCAAATCCCTCCTCCACCATATCTCAAAGGTCAAATAAACACATAATCCTCAAAAGAATACATTAGCATGTAAACATATATGTAGGAGTTGTGAGAGACATATGTGCACAAAAAATTAAAAAATCCATCTTCAAATTTCATAAGCAAAACAATTAATTAGTTTTATTTAATTTAAAATATTTCTTGAACTTTATGGAAAAATAAAAATTTAAAAACCGGAAAGATGAAGACACATTTACACATTGAAAATCAAAAGAGGTACATTGATAATTTATTAAAGTATGTGTCGATAAATCAATAATTAAAAATCAATCAAATTAGAAGTTGAATGAAAAATGGCTTAGTTGTTATCATCGCTCTATCATTTTAGTCTTCATATAATAAACTTAGATATAAATTTTATTTTAATAGCCACTCAATTGGTATATGCATGAGTGTTAACAATTGAAAACATCTAATATTGCCGTAAAAGCATATAAACAAGCAACAACAAAAAAATAATCGCATCATAGAAATAAATATGATGTGTAACATGTTACATTCACTTGTGACTCTCTCGTTCAATTAGTTGGGAACCTATAATAAGACCCGATAGGTCGTGAGTTCACATCACATTATAGACTATGCGCAGATGCATATTGACATCATATAGTCGTTGCCCTCGCTATCCGTATAAGGTAGTTTTGGCCTACATCTCATAAAGCAAAATTTATTAGAAATTAAATAATAATAATAATAATAATAATTTGTTGGCTATTTGGATGCATATTAACATCATATTGTTGTCGCCCTCACTATGTGAATGCATATTCCATCATATAGTCATCACCCTCAATATCAAGATAAGATACTCATGTGACTCATATCTAATAAAACAAAACTATTAGAAATTAAATAATATTAATAATATTTTGTTGACTATGTAGATGCATATTGACATTCATAAATGTCACCCTTGCTATTCAATAAGGTAGTGGTGGCCCAAATCTAATAAAACAAAAATGATTAGAAAATAATAATAATAAAATTATGCTAATTTATAAGGTATTAAGAACAAAATTCTGCTTTCTTTATAGGGTAGCGGAAAAGTATTTGTTTTTTCACACATTTCATATAACTTTTCTATCCCAACAACCCAAAACAAACTCTTAAACTACATTACATCTAAGTAGTTACGAGAATGTTCTTTTCTTATAGCTAATATGTGAGTCCATTTATTTTCAGGCTATCCTTGTACACATTTTCTAATTATCTTTTTAAAAAAAAAATTCAAGTTGGATTTATTTCATTGGAGGCTTAAATTTGAGTATTGTCTAAACATATTTAAACTTTGTATGTATAAAATGTAATTTATATTTTTGTAAGATCGTATGTAATGAAAAATGAAAGGAACAACAAAAAATTATAAGAGCTAGCAATAACACTCGAGCGATGCAATGGATACACCAATATGGAGGACGAAAAGAGACATGGTGCAGGACGAAGTGGGGTGATGAAAAACAAGAAAGAGAGAGGATAAGGAACACAAGATAATTATTGGCATAACCCATTGCATGGATAAGGAACACTGGAAATGAACCCAGTCCTCAATTACAAAGACTTTATTTGGATCAAACAACTTATTGGCAAATCCAGGAAGGCTTTGTTGAGAGGCCTCAGATCATTCAGATACAGGTTTAATGGCAGAATATCTTCAACTAGATAATAACACATCTGTTGTCTCATCAGCTCAATACTGATTATTGATTGAACCTGGTTGTATGTCCTCTTCTGATAAATGAGTGCCAGTAATTCATCTTGCATATTTGAAGATAGCCTCTGGCATGGAGAGATATAGTCTACCCAATATGATGAATCAGTGAGACAAGAATGAACTACTTTCTTTCAAACCAAAACTTTTTAGTTGATCTAGTTTCATGTATAAATCGTACTCTTCACTGTTTTCACATAGTTATGTCTAGCTTCAATTCCAAGTTCAATCTACTCGCATAATTCTGCTGGTAAACCAACTTTCCCTGTTTTCCTGAGAGCATCTACAAAGACTCCCTCTTGTTTTATGCTCTAATGAATGTTCACACCGTGCTCCAAATCTACCATTCAAACACAAGCTAGGAAGAGTGCGTGTAAGGTTACGTTAAAAGTAGCACAGGTTCACAACGACAGAAAGGAAAAGTCAATAGCTAGACATTACGCCAGAAATAAGCGCCTCCCAATCCTCAGCTTCAATCTTCTTTCTTCACTTTTGCATACAACAAAAGACACAACGACATGCAGACATTTTCCTCTCAGAGACAATTAAAACCACTTCAGACAAAATACAGATCCAAATACAGATCAATCAGTTTGCATGTAAAAAATGAGGAGGTATTCGGGTTGAAGATTTGTGTCTACGTGCAAGACTTGTTTAATCCATAACATGACTGATTTAACCTATCATGGCACAAATTTTAGGCGGCTATTGGTGAGAACTTCATTAAGTACAACCCCCTCCCACTGCCGCGTTCTACCCTTGCTGGAACTATCCAATCACTACTAAATTTACAACGTTAACTTGGGTTTCATAATGGTAAACACATCAGGATCTCAATTAAAGTGTTTGTTGTGTTATGCAAGGAAACTGACAGGTCTGGAAAGAAGTTTTAGGATGCGTAGCTTCCATCATATTCCTCGAGCTCCAACCCCCGACTTTCTCCTTGTCAACACTCGACTGTCAAATCACATCTCGCTAAATTATTTCAATATTTCTCCAATTGTTGACAGCTAATTAGGAGGAGGCACTATAGTTTATGCCACAATTGTAATGAGAGATTACTTACACTAGAAAATGGCAAAGGCACAAATTACATTTATAATGAAGGACATATGAAAAATAATGCTAAATAACATTCTTCCTTCCAACAATAAATGAAAAATGTGGATTCAATGTTAGTGTGGCTATTCATGATATAAATTGTCATTCAAATATGGGGTTCAAAATTATATAGATTTGTTTCTGATATGAGACTTGAAATTGTATGGAGCTACCATTTCAATGCCGGACTTCAAATCATATGACATAATTTTTTTAGACTAATACTAACTACATATAATTTTGACTACATGAATGCTTTGTCCGCTTCTTTGCTTATGTGGGAACACAACAGGGTTTAAAAATCATCTTCGGCCTCAAATAATTTTTTTGATCCCGGTGAAGAAAGAAGCGAGAATTTATTAGGAATTCACCATCTTGCATAAACAATTTTTTTGATGAAAATATTGAGAATTTGTGTCTTGGATTATCTTTCTAACGAAGCCTCACTTGTGGCGGGAGGCACACACAATGGAAGTGATAAGAATTATAATTGCTCTTGAATTAGAATTGTAAGGGTTATACTACACTTTCAACATCGAATGATAACAAATGATCCTAAATAGTGGTGCTTCTAGGCACATGACCCGCATACCTAGATTCCTTACAAATGTTGTAGAATGTCGGAAAACATATATGTAGGAGACAATTTTATCATTCAATCTGAAAGTTTTGGGAATGTAAAAATTGGTACTGAATAATAAAAAATGCTTTTTTCGTCCCTAAGTTGAAAAATAACCTTTTATCTTGGTCACATTCAACTAAAGAAAATTGTAATTTTATTTTATCGCAAAATGTATGGTATGTGAAAAATAACTTTAGTGATGTTATTACTTTTGGTATTCAAAAAAATGGCTTATACATCTTTAATGGATTTATTTCTGAAGTATGTTTTTGTCTTCTTCTAAAAATGATCTTCAAATTTGGCATGAAAGACTAGGACATGTAAATTTTAGGAGAATGTATGAAATGTTGCATCTAAACCTAGTTATAGGTCTTCCTAAGATGAAATCGATAATGAAACTTGTGAAATTTGTTTACATGACAAGTAACATGTATTGAACCATTTCACAAACATCATGATCCTAATTCCTCTCAATTGTTAGAGTTAATTCACAGTGATGTTAGAGGTCCACTTGAAGTACCTTCTCTTGGTGGAGCCTTGTTTGTTGTCAGTTTTATTGATGAATTTATGTCAAACAATATTTACCAAACATTCTTCCTTCTAATAATAAATGACAAAAATGGATTCATTATTATTGTGGCTATTCATGATACAAGCCACCATTTAAATATGGGGCTCAAAATTATATGGAATTGTTTCTAATACGTGACTTGAAATTGTATGCAACTAGCATTCCAATGTGGGACTTCAAATCATATGACATAATTTTTTTAGACTAATACCAACTACATATAATTTCGAGTACATAAATGTTTTGTCGATTTTTGGTTATGCAGAACACAACATACTTTGGAACTCATCTTCGACCACAAATAATTTTGTTGAACCCGTTGAAGAAAGAAGCAAAATTTATCAAGGAATTCACCATCTTGCATAAACAATTTTTTTGATGAAAGGATTGAGAATTTTTGTGTTGAATTATATTTCTAACAAAGCCTCACATGTGGTAGGAGCCTCACATGTGGTAGGAGACGACAACACGAGAGGATTCAAATGGAATCCAAAAGGTGAAGCCAAGGGAAATGCCCTCAAATCCCTCCTCCACCATCTCTCGAAGATCGCATAAACACATAATCCTTAAAATAATACATTAACATGTAAACATATTTGTAGGAGTTGTGAGACTATATAGACATATGTACACTTAACAATTAAAAATCTATATTCAAAGTCCATAAGTAAACCAATTTTGGTTTTATTTGATTTAAAATATTTCAAAAAAATTAAGAAAAATACAAATTTAAAAAACCCAAAAGATGAAGACACAAACACATCAAATCGGAAGAGGTACATTCATAATATATTGAAGTATGTATGAGCAAACCAATAATTAAAAATCAATCAAATTGTAAGTTGAACAAAAATGGCTTAATCATTACCAATGCTCTATCATTTTAGTCTTCATATAATAAACTTAGATATATATTTTATTTTAATAGCTGCTCAACTATATGCATGAGTGTTAACAATCGAAAACATCCAATATAGCCAAAAATATATATAAACAAGCAACAACAAAAATAATTACAATGTAGAAATATTTTTTAAAGAAAAAGAAAAAGGAAAAATTAAAAATAATCATGTCTCGCATTGTAATAGACTCGAAAACCACATTTCTTTATTTTCCTTTTGAACTTTCCATTCCAATTGATTTTCGTTCCAGTTCTCCATTTTTGGCTTCATGTGTAGACTGATATTTAGATTGAAATTAATTCGTAACTGCACAGTTGCAAACTTACTTATTAATACATTTTGATATAAACAATTTTCAATGCATTTTTTTAATATTAAAAGTTAATATCTACTGACCAAAAAAATTAATTTTTAATGGTTTTGCAATTTTTGGGATTAATTTACTGCAATTACACTATTGTGTTTATATATATATATCCGTGTGCATTGAACACCAATAAAAATGTGTTAACATAATGAAAATAGAAAATACTTCAGAACAAAAAAAAGTTGTATATTAAGAATAAATTTTGATGCATATTGCAAGGTTGCACAAAATTTGACAACTTCAAATATTATCAATAAAATATACGTGGGGTGCATTAGATCATTGGGGACATTAAGTCCAGATGTACACAACCAATAAAAATGTGTTGGCCAAAGTTTAGAAGGAAAAGTTACATGTGTACATGCACATTCACAATCCCAAAAGCATTAAAGAGATATATTCTTCCTAAGTACGGTCAAAAACAAAAATAGAGGATATTGTTGAGTGGTACCCTTACGAGGGGAACAACATGAATCAAAGATTTTGTCTCATAAGACAATTGGAAGCCTCACATTGTTGGTAGCTAGGGTCACATTTCCTAAAACATGAGAACCAAAATCATAACAACCACAATTGTCCATGTCACACTATCAATCCCGATGTACACTCACCCACTTAAACACTACCACATCAACTACAAGTCTAATATACCAGTCCCAACAAGACACTACATAAATACAAAAATACAAATGGTTGATGATACATCATAAGTTTAAATCCTACACACAAATTTCTAAAAATAAGCACATGAACAAATTCAACATTGATGTTGTTAGCTTGTACATTTGAAACGCATCCATGAAAACCATACAAAAAAGAAGACGATGTAGGTGACCAAAGAATTTGCAAAAATGCATGTGAAATTAGACTCATAAGTGATGAACATTTTGTCATTGTGCTTTGTGTAGATCTTGTTAAGGAGTCATCACACATTGGCAAAAAAAAGTTATTTCAGTCATTATGTGGTGATGCGAATGTCATAGCTTGCTCCCACTACGCATAATGAAAGTATGTGGTGCCAAGATTCATTCAAACAAATCACCAAGATTCATTTAAAAAAATCACCAAGATTCATTTAACCAATGCATTGATACATATAAAGGTAACATTAGTTAAGGATCTTTACTAACATGTCGAGCCAATCCTATTAGCGAACACCTATAAGTGTAATTACACCTAGAAATCAAATAATTTATTATTTTTAACCAATAAAAAGTTTGAAGTGATATATTAAATCAACAATTGTATATAATTTGAGATTCAAATATTCCTTTAGGCCTTGAATATTTCATTCAATTACTTAAATTATTAAATATAATAATCATACATTACTTTCAAAGATAATTTTAATTTTTGTTACAATATTACATTCATAAACTATTTATTACAACATAACATATCAACCTATATTTTTTAAAAATAAAAATTCGTAAAGAACACCTCAATATATATTATTAAAATCTGCCAAATAACACCTCAACCTATATTAATAATTCTCATATCTAAACAATTTAATGCCCAAATTTTTCCAACCAATAAAAAAATCAACTATTTTAATTTCATATAATATATATTTTTACAGTTTATCTATAAATACAATTTAGCAAGTATATAATTGGTTGATAACTTTTGTCCTTTAATCCCTAGGCCATGTCAATATTTTGAATTCTTATTCAATTGAATCAATTAACTTTCCTAATATTTAGGCGGGGTAAGGACTACTTTCTACATCCTTCAATCATTTTGATTCATAATATAAATGTTAATTCTCCATCAATTAGGTTGCAATGCCCCCTCTATGTGCACTAGTTCAAATAATGAATCTACTCGATATTGTCAATATGTATTAAACTTGAAAATTGTCTTAATGCACTCTTATTGGGGTAGACACCTAATTTAGTGCAAGTTAAGTGAATTGTCACAATGCTAGTGTAATTGTGTCTTAATTGTAATTACAATAAACAGAAGGGATTGATGGGGAATATATACCTTACCCAAAAGTGCGTGTAAACATTAATATATTAGAACCTGAACAAAAACATAAGCAAACCTTGTCTGAATTGGAGATATACTTTATATAAGTTACATGCACATTTATTTAAGCTAGTAAATGCTTGGAGAAACATGAGTGAATAAAATGCTTACTCATATTTTTTCATGAAACGAATGTTATGCATTTGATATGGATTAGAAATGTTAGTTGAAATGTTGTAATATTTATTTTATTTTTAGTTTGGCAATTTTATTGGATAGGGTTCAAAACTATTTTTAGAACAACAATGCTTAAACCAAATGCTAGGAAATGACAAGCAATTTTTTATGTAGCTTCGTAAATCGATATGTTAGTGCATTTTTCATATTCCGTTTAGCTTCGAAAGTGTATTGGAAACCATCGATTGAGTTTTTCTTGTATTTCCTTTTATCAATGAACATTTTGGAATTAATCTACTAGACTAAGAAAGTTGAGCTTTTAAGCATATTTTTAATCATTTATTTTGTTGATTATTAAATACTTATTTTTATTGTTTAACATCATTAGTAATCTCGTTACACTCCCTTGGCTTAGTGAAATAAGTGGGATGTTTGGATCAATGTCTTCCATCGAGGAGCTAATTGTTTAGGTGGCCTTCCAGGGGCATTTTACATGACTATTTCGAGTCTACATAAAAGTGTTATATAAAGGGACCTTCGGTTTAGCTCATGAATTATAATTGCTTTACGAACCCAATTTTTGTCTATTCCATTATAGGCACCTATTCGTGCACAAATAGTGACCATTTAGGCTTGAGTTATTATTTCATGTATTTATTATTGCTGCATATTTTGGATTTGACTATCATATAGTTAATGTTCTAGACTTTAGGGCCATTAATAGTCATATCAATAAATAAGGTAGTGCATGTACATGTTATTTATATGCATACCCCAAGGTTGTCAACAAGTATCATCATTCTCATTGTATCTTGCATAACAAGAGATGTTATTAGTAGGTCATTGACTCATAAACTTATTGGAACCATATGAAGTATCAATGTCATTATTATACCTTCTCACTTTTCATGTCTCAAAAATTTTGGTTGATAATATGATATTAATGAATGCACTTTTCAAATTTGTGGTTTAGCACTCACATATGTTCACATCATCTCATGATGACCTCCTTGAATAGTCTTTACTTTGTAACACCATAAGATTGGTAGGTATCACAAGGAAAGGAGGAATTGATACACTGCACATGCACCTTTCCCCTATTTGAACCCTTTCATTTTTAAGGCGGGTTATTTAATATAGATAAAATTGTGTGTGTGTGTGTGTGTGTGTGTGTGTGTGTGTGTGTGTGTGTGTGTGTGTGTGTGTGTGTGTGTGTGTGTAACATGTATATTTTAATTGGTTGAACTCATTGTTAGACACTTCTTGTAGAACATGTACGCTTAATAAGCCACCTACCCCTTTCATGGCTCCATGGTAGCTATCTTACCCATATTGTGTAGAATAATTTCCCCAACATAAATAATATTTATTTACATAAACTAAAAATTTTAAATTTTAAATTTTCTTTTAAAAAAATATAAAATGTAAAATATTTTATTATACATTATAGTGACCTCTAGAATTTTTCTCATCCCAATTTCCTTCATGTTATAATCTCTTGAGCCTACAATTCTATTTGACATCTACTTAACCGTTGTTTGTAACTCTTATTTTACTTGAGAAAGGTGCTTAAAACACGTAATCATAGGTTATGGTGGAGATCAAGTCTTTTGTTCTTGTGAAGGCATTTTTATCTTGTCACAATGGTGTAGCGAGATTGGTGCCACTAGTTTGTAAAATAATGCAAAAATAAATAGACATATAAATCAATATGTTATATTAAAAATTTATGATATGCACATCAAATTAGGTGCTGATTGGTGATTAATTTTTCGAAAATATCAATAATATTAACAATTATTATTAATAATATCATCACCATATTAAAAAATGTTTTGTCTTATTTTATACTAATTTGGATATATTCAAATTTTATCCAAATTAATTAACCCAAGATTAAGCTCAACTAACGGAGATTTTGTTATAAAAACCTTTTAAAGGTCAAATAGGGCATCTACAAAACAAAAGGAGGTTCAATCAATGAAAGGATGAAAAAATATCAAAGGATGACATTTTGTTCTGTTGGAAAGGTGCAAAGTGCCTCATTCAATAGACCCTCTCTCGCATATTGGTGTGAAATTGGGGTCGACATATGGATTTAGATTGATATAATTTTACTTTCATCATTTTTAATAAATAACATTGTAGAGGAATTTTAATAAAAGTAATTATAATTTACTATCATTTGTTTGCATTTTCTTTCTTTTTCTTTTATGCATCTTTAAAATAGAAATATTGTTAGTAGACAAACATATGCAATTCATTATGAAATTTGAGTATGGTTATGATCATTTTATTATTTTGAAGTTTTTATAATCTAAGTGGATTGCAAATGCTTAGTGATTTGAAGTTTCAAAAAGTGTCACCAATTAGTCTCATTTGGAATAATGCATATGGAGCCTTCAACATTTCTTTAAGTAAATTATGAGATTTAAACCCACTACCTAGACCACCTAAAATAATAACTATAGATAATAATTTAAATTTTTGAAAAACCATAATAAATTAAAAAAAATGAAAAAAAAAATGTTCAAACCACCATAAAGTTGGCACTTGGCGGTAAGGGTGACTATCAAATTTCGAGCCCTCGCACATTTACATTTTCATATGTAAAACAAATGGAAGATAAATTAGGTAGAAATCAAAGAGCACGTAAAAGTGTATTCTCCATAATATTAGATTCACTATGATAAGAATATGATAATCTAGAAGAGATATATGAGCCACCACTACTAGGCTTGGAATTTCACACGGTTTGTAGTTGTTTTCAAGGTCTTACACTATAAAACATGCTTCAATTTTGTTAAAAGGATCTCGATCAAATTGGAGAGGAATAGAAACATTAAATGTGGCATTCAATAAAGAAAATTTTATGCACAAGTTCTATTTATAGATTTGTGAACATGATTGTTTTCCATAGTGGCTTTATATTGTGTGGACAAGGTTTTAAGTTTCTTGTAGTTTCCTCTTAAATCAATCCCAACTTATCAAGCTATGAGTGATCCATGTTCATTGATCATTGATGAAGGTTATGGTTAATTATACATGAAAATAAATGTCTATGGTACTTTTGCCTTTAATGGTTCCAGTGTATAAGTAAACTTATGCTCATTATTATATATCCTTAAGAGGATGGACTTAGATTGGAACGTTGTTCAAATATACATGAAAAATAAATGTATGTGGTACATTTTGCTTTTAAGGGTTCTAGGTGTATAACTAAACCTATGCTCATTATTATATATTACAAAGAGGATAGACTTAGATCAGATTGTGTAGGATTGTCTCCATTATGTTTTGCCCATGTTCTTAAAGCCTCATTTTTTTGCTTCTTATTTTGACTCAAATAAATCCTTTCTTGATTAGATTTGAATGCACTTTAAAATGCTTAAACCCTTGTATTTAAAGTCTTTAAAATTAAAAATGGGTGACGAAACCCACCTTAAATAAACCCTATAATAGTTGGTCTTATGAACATTTTGCACTATAACTTTGATTATGATTGGGGAAATTGGGCAATGCACTTCTTTGTCTATTTTAGAAGTTATTGATTATGAAACACAATGTGTAAACCAAATAATGTGATTTTTATAGTCACGAGTAAGGAAAAGTGTAAAGTCACAAGAGTGATAAAAGATATCATTGGTCCTACTCGGATAGACAAGATTCTAGTTGCCACTTCTAGAGTTTATGGGATTGGAATCATGATAGTTTATCACTTAGAATGACTTAAATAGCCAATTATTTAAGATAACATCTCATAGAAGAAATAGTGCTCTCCTAAAAATTAAGAACTATATTTCACCCATATTTTGAGGAGTGATTATGTAGGTTACTAAAGAGAATAGACAATGGGTATAGGTCTTATATTGGGTTAGGGTTATCATGTTACTAACCCTCGAGTTAGGGTTAGACTCTTTTATATGCATCATCAACTTAAGAAAGAGATGAACACATATATGTTTAAAATAAGTTATAAATATTGTTGACCTTTCTTTTACATTAATAATGAGATGACGATTGCTAGCATATGTGTCTATTATAGTAGAATAACACATTATCTTGTATGGGTGTTCACTAGAAGAAATGTTTGTCCATACTCGCTTCTATGAGTGACATGGTACACCACTCCTATCAAGTGTGACTCTCATCTCTAAGTTTATTAAAGGATCAATTGATATATCAAATGCAATCATTGAATATTGCTCCTTTAGGAGAATTATTTCTTGTTTTTCTTGTGCACACGAGAAGTTGTGAAGAGTAGATATGGTTAAAAGAAATATTTTGCTTTCCATGCATAAAATTCCCTCATAGCAAACACACACAATATTCCATCTTGGTGCTTTAGGGCCTTTTAGAATTTCTACATGGGACAATTGCTTTGATTCCTCTTCGTATATATGAGATATTATATCCCTTGAATGAATCGATGAGCAATTTTCTTTTCTATCTAGTTTACAGTGACCATCAATGTCTTACTCCTTGGGACAATATTGTTTTTCCTTCAGTTAACCTCTCCTAGTTCTCTTAAGGTCATCATATTGATTTTATGTCGTGTAAATACATACACACCATGACCCTCTATGCTTTTCTATGTGGTTTTATTTAGATGATGTGAATAGTAAATGTTACGCACATCCAAATTGCTTATACATTCTCAATAAAACATCCTTACCTTTTAAACCAAACAATGTAAAAATGAAAAAATAAGAAACTTTATAACCAAAATTTTCGTTAAAATAATAATCGTGTTTTTATTTGTTTTATTTAGATTATTTTTAAGTCATGACACAAATTTCTTGTTGCATTTATGAAAGATATGACAATGTTCTCAATATTTTAGACTTAATAAAACAAACAAAAATTTGTAGAATTTCATATTTGAGAATTAAGGTAAATAAAAGAGTACACCTTAATAGTTGCAATGTTGTTCTTTTCTTATTAATAAGATGTGAATTATTTAGTTTCAATAGTCAAACATGTGTAAGTGCCTTGCCAAGTAGCCAAGTTTGGTATTTTGATGTGGACTTACATTTACAAGTTAATTGAGTAGAGATTATTCTCATGCACATTTTCTAGTTATATTACTATTACATTTTCACTTGATTTTTTAAAATTAAATTTGGGTTTATTTGGTTTAGGTGTTAAATTATTCTCATACACACCATGACCCTCTATGCTTTTCTATGTGGTTTTATTTAGATGATGTTAATAGTAAATGTTACGCACATCCAAATTGCTTATACATTCTCAATAAAACATCCTTACCTTTTAAACCAAACAATGTAAAAATGAAAAAATAAGAAACTTTATAACCAAACTTTTCGTTAAAATAATAATCGTGTTTTTATCTGCTTTATTTAGATTATCTTTAAGGCATGACACAAATTTCTTGTTGCATTTATGAAAGATATGATAATGTTCTCAATATTTTAGACTTAATAAAACAAACAAAAATTTGTAGAATTTCATATTTGAGAATTAAGGTAAATAAAAGAGTACACCTTAATAGTTGCAATGTTGTTCTTTTCTTATTAATAAGATGTGAATTATTTAGTTTCAATAGTCAAACATGTGTAAGTGCCTCGCATGAGTAGCCAAGTTTGGTATTTTGGTGTGGACTTACATTTACAAGTTAATTGAGTAGAGATTATTCTCATACACATTTTCTAGTTATATTACTATTACATTTTCACTTGATTTTTAAAAATTAATTTTGGGTTTATTTGGTTTAGGTGTTAAATTTGTCAGCTTGTATAAATCTATTTAAACTTTCCCACCAAAAATATAGTGGAATTTTTTCCACATCCTATGAGATGAATTATTTTTACGAGGTTTGTTAAAAATAAAAATAAGGATTACAACACTATTTATTAGTTTATGAAAGGTTTGATAGTGTTTTAATTATTTCAAACTTAATAACATAAACAAAAAATTATATTTGAAAATTAAGGTAACTAAACAATGAACTCGTAAAAATGACTAAAATTAGGAAGGGAAGACTATGTAGGAGCATGAGTAAAACACTACACTCAAGAGTGTGTTTGAATTGCTTACAAAGGACTCAAAATCCTCAAATTGGTCTAAAAAATATGGATCACACACAAGAAAAATTATCACCTATGGATGTGCTTAGATTTTTTAACAAATTTGAATTAAAAAGACCAAAACAATTGAGGAAAATTTTGCTTCATCACTACACACCTTATGGGAAAGTTTGCTAGAAAAGTATAGGGTTTCAAGCATTTTTTACTACCTCTGTCCCACCAAAATTGAGAGATTATTCGTCGTTAAAACCATATGGAAATATTTCAAGCTTATCAAGCCTTTTTAAAAGTGGGTTCATGATGGATTTTGTTAAGGTATTTCCTTAAATAATCATAACCTTTAGTCAAAACTCCCGGGATTAAAATTGTGTGACTCTTCTCGAAAAGGAACTTTTACACTCCAAGATCTTGTTTATCCTCATGAAAAAATTCTTGGCATCCTTCAAAACAAAATACAAGTTGGTCGCTTTTCTTATGCCCTTAATTATATGCATTCAAGATCTTGGGCAAGATGTATTGCTTCACAATCTCATAATGCAACCATCGGTCACCTAGTGAGGGATTTGTGGTACTTATTTTAAAAATAATTTCCCTGGTTATTATACCAACTTGATTCCATTTCTTGTGCTCTCTCTAAGATCAATAATGTACAGGTCTTAATTCCTCTAGACATCACTTTTTGTCTAAACCAAATCTAGAATTCCAAGGTTTAGCCAAAAAATTGTGCATTTTGTTCGGTGCACTGTCTATCAAGTGTTTCCACTTTGGGAGAAACTCACTCATATTTTCTAGGCCTACTCTCATTCTTGTGAAACTTGGAAAAGATCCATAATATCTTTGCATTGTTCCACACACAACCTATCAATTAGAGAGTGGATTTGTTTGGAGATTATGTGTAGTGGCCTTCATACATTTCCTTTATTGGGAATATTTTCAGAGCTACCATCCTTTTTAAACACTTTGTAAAGATAGGAAGGTTTCCATATTTAATCCTGAGGATATTTATAAGAAATTTTCTATTAATAGTAAGATTCACGTGCTCACTTATACTTTATTAGATCCAAACACATGCAAAAAATTTGCACAACAGTTTCCACATTTATTCAATCTTCTTAATAATTAGGGAGTTCTCCATATATGATGAAAAAAGTGCCACCCTATAACCCACTACTACATGATCCTCCTCTGCCACCTCTTTGATGTTACACATTCATTTTTGGACGCTACAACTACTTCGAACTCATCCTCAAAAGGGATCCCAAACTCCGCAGTTGTAACAAGTAAGAATTAGTGATAGCACCTCTTGCTATAGTTCACATGTGCAAGATGTTGGAGTTCTCATCCTCCCTAGGTGGAAGGTGTTAGTGCCTTTGGTTGTGTAAAGTGTTAGAAATGACAAGTGGATGGTTCATGATTCACCTTTGGAGGAGCCATCCTCTTAGGTGTCTCTTCCACCTAAGGATGAACATCCACCTCCTCCTTGAAGCATTATTGTAGGTGTTTATTTCTCTTTGTTTTTAGTGTTTGATAGTTATCATTTGTTTCTCATACTTCTAGTTGTGTTTCTTATCAAATTTTGATATTTTTGGTTGTAGATACTAACCAACCACCTTTGTATTGTAAACTATCTATGTACTTTTACATCTCTATTTTTAAATAATAGATACAATTGTGTGTTTCTCATGAAAAATTTAAATTGGAGACAAACATATGGAGAAGATGACATATTCCAAAAATAAGAAATTACTATAAATAATATTGATTACTAATTAATAAATGTTTAGTTCAAATTAGGTGGAAATCAATGTATGGGAAGAAAACCTTTCCTAAAATAGGTAGTATAAATATTTATTTGAAAAATGTTAAAATATCATCAAAGTTCATATTTTGGATTTGTGACATATTATATTGATTACAATTTTTATTATTTTCATATAACCAACAATTTCATTAATAAAAGAAAAACTTCTAGATAACAATTAAATAAATGTCATATTTAAGATTAAAATTAACTTAAACAAACATTTAATTAACAACTTAATAACATTGAACTCTTGTTACTCATTGTAACATACCTTAGGACATATAATTTTTTTACTTAATACAAGGAGAGAACAATTAGTTTTATTGGAATTATATGGAGTGTAAGTGTGATTTAATGTTTAGACTAATGTGTTTACATTTTGGGAGGCATATTATTCTTTTTATTTGATAAGTTGAAGTTGATATATTATAGCCATTTGTAAGTTTTTTCTTTGTTAAGAAACATTGATAAAAATATATTACTATCTTAATTATATGGTAGATTTTAGAGCCCCTTTTATTTGAAACAAGATTACTCCAACCTTAAGATAGTGGTAGAACAAGATTTTGAGATTGATATCTCATATGCATTTAAGATATTTTCATGTTTTCAAAAATTTAGGTCGGGGCATTTTAAGTTTTGAGTCTCGTGATTTTTGGGTTTTTACTTTCACATTTCTAATTTCATAAGTTCTTTGTATCAATTGTTTCTTGTGTTTTTGAGATTTTGGGTTTGAAATTCTCAAGTTTTAAGATTCGACATTTTAAGGTTTTCATGTTTGAGGTTTTGAATATTAATATTTAAGGTGTTCTCGTTTTTATGTTTTGGAGTTTTTAAATTCGAGTTTTTACTTTTTGGGTTTCAAGTTTCAAGGGTGCTTTATATCAATGTAATGTGTTTATGGGATTTTTTCATTGGTAAGCTTTTGGGATTCCAATTTTCTAAGGTTTTTGTTTGCAAATTTTGTAATTTGGGTTTTGGGTTTTAGATTTCAAGTTTTAATTTTCTAGCTTTATGAATTGATGGTAGTTAATATCTATCAAGTTTTTGTGTTTAAATAATTTTTGGGGTCACAAATTTTGGGTTTGGGGTTTGCAAGTTTTGATATTTGGGTTTCTAAGTTATGGGATTCACATATCAAGATTTTAGGAATTTTCGTGTTTGTGGCTTTTGATTTTAGGGTTCAAGATTTTCTATTTATTGTGTTTTAAGGGGTTTTAATCGTGTCTTGTATTTTTTGGGCTTTTGTGTTCAAGTTTTGAGCTATGGGAATGTTTTATATCAATAAAATTTTAATATTTTTGAAATTTTTGAATTTAGGATTTTCGAGTTCATGGTTATAGGTATTAATATGTTTTGGATTTTCTAATTGGGTGGGAAAAAGAGTTTCGTGTTTAAGAGTTGGTTTTTTAGTTTGAATGTTTGAGGTTTGAGGTATGGTGTTTTGTTTTGTTTTGGGGTTTCAAATATTATTTTTTTGGGTATATGGTTTCAAGGTTTTAAGTTTTGGGGGTATCTTTATATCAATCAACCTTTTATATTTTTTTGGGTTCAATATTTTTGGGTTTACGGTTTTCAAGCTTCGTATTTTTGAAATTTCCAAATATTAAGATTTATATTTTCAAAGTTTTCAATTTTAAGGCTTTTGAATATTTTTTTATTTTTCCATGGTTTCTAGGTTTTCAAGTTTAGGGTTATAAGTTTCTCAGTTTGTGATTATGAGTTTCAAGGTTTCAACAAATTGTATATCAACGCAAATTTTCATGTTGTCATTGTTTCCTCATTGAGGGTTTTAGGTTTGTGGTTTGAGAATTTAGATATTTTATGATGAAATCTTTTAGGATTTAGTTTTTAATTTTTGGATTTCGGGTTTAGGTTTCGGGAATGCTTTACATTAATCATTTTTTTGTTTTTTTTTAGAGATTTTGAGATTGGGATTTTTAGGTTTAGGTTTTATATGTTTCAATTATGGGGTATCAATGGTTTCAAGGTTTCCAAATATTTGATGTTTTTCATGTTTGGTTTTTTGAGCTCAAAGTCAAGGTTTTTTTTTTTTTATGGTTTTCATGTTTCCTAGGTTTTCAAGTTCGCTTCATTCGTCTTTAGTCTATGCTTTCAAGTTTTGAGTTTTAGGGCTATTTTATATCTACCAATTTTTTTAGTTTTCAATGTTCTCAAATTCAAAATTTCAAGTTTGAGGTTTTCAAGTATCAATGTGTTTTCAAGGTTCCCTCATTTCACATTCATGATTAATAATTTTACGGTTTTTACATTTGAATCTTCACAAGTTCAATTTTTAGGTCATTGAGATTTGGGTTCTATTTTTGGGTTTTTGATTACAAGTTACGATTTCATTGGGTTTTATGTCAATCACCCTTTGTGTATTTAGAGTTCAAGAAATCAAGATTTCAAGATTTTGGGATTTTGGAATTAATATTTTTGGGGTTTGAAGCTTGTGGGTTTCTAAGTTTCGTGTTTTTTTCATGATTTCATGTTTCAGTATTTTGATTTTTTTATTTCTCGCTTTTTAGTTTAAAGTTTTGGTAGAGATTTATATCAATCAACTCTAGTGATTTAGGTGTTCAAAATTGAAATTAAGTGTTTTTAGGGTTTTGAAGTTTAGAACTATTGATTATAGCATTTTTGGCTTCAAGTTTCAAGTTCATAGTTTTAGGTTTTGAGTTTTGAAGGCATTTTGTATCTTTGTGCTTTTTATTTTTAGGGGTTTATTTTTACAAGATTTCAAAGTTTGTAGGTATTTAAATTTTAGTTGTGTAAGCCTCAAGTTATCTTTTTGGGTTTTCGAGGATTTCGTGTGTTGAGTTTTCCAAATTATGGGGTTTAAGTTTTAAAGTTTTTCAAATTTAGATCTCAATTTTTTTGGTTCCAAGTTGTGGTATAGGGTCATTAGTTTTGGAATTTCCAAGTTTCATGTTTCATATTTTGAATAGAATCGTTGCTTTTTATATAAATCCACTTTTCATGTTTTCATGATTTTTAAATTTTGGGACTTGTGAGATTTGGAAACATCAATGTGTATCTAACTTTTTCTATGACTCTAATAAAGGTTTGAATTCAAAGTTTTAATCTTTTATGCTTCAATAGTCTCTGGTTTCGAAAAGTATGTCCTTAAGTTTCCAATAAGATGGCACCTTTTATTAAAGTTTTCAAAATTTGAGTTTATAGGAGATTTAAATTTTGGGTTTACAAGGAATTTAAGTTTTGAGTTGTAGTCTTTAGATTTCAAGTTTAACATTTCAAATTTTGAGTCTTGGAACTTCTTAATTTGGCTACTTCCAAATCTCATTTTTATTGCATTTTATAATCATAGAAAAATTATATACTTTTGAACTCGACAACTTTGATATATTCATTCTTGCAATGTAAGAGGCAATTGCTAGTTTAAATAACTTATAATATATAAGAACTTTATAGTGTCATAAAAAAACAATCTAAGTAATATATTAAGACTTCACACAAATAATGGTATTCTATATAAAAGAATAAAGGAAAAAAATGATTATGTAAATATCTCATTCAATGTGAAATCACAATTATACTTTCCTCTCACATCTACTTAAGATGTGGAGGAATGTATGCAGAGTAGACATACAAGTAACATTTTAAATGTTTCATAAGACAAATTTTTAGTGGTTCAATATTTTAATATTAGAAACTACCTTTATATTAATAATACAAAAGAGTTACAATAGCAAGGTGATCGGAAAACTCACGGCCCAACATCAAAATGCCACGAGGAACAAGAAATGCTAACATGCAACCAAAAATAAGAAATCATAGAGTTATGATACTAGGCACATGTGGTAGTAGCACTGGGAGGTGGAGGAGGATCATCCCGTGAGGGATGAAGCCTCCCGCATTCGGCTCCTCATACGGAAGATCAATCACCCAACCGTCATGATTTGATAATTGAATACTCAGTGACACCATGATTCCCCAACCATGTGGTGGAGAGCCTCCAAAACTGGATCCCCGAGGAGGATATTTCCAGTTGAAAGAGTTGGCCATGACCTTACCCCGAGGTGGGAGACTCCACCCTTTCCAAAATTAGACGGAGCGGGATGGTCCTAAGGATGGGAAGGATGACAGATTGTGAGATTGATTTATGTGGCGGGACACAAAGGGCGGTGGTCGGGCATGAGAATCTTCTTGAGGAACCCAACTCATATTGCAAGAGCGCTCCCCCAGTGATCCAGAAGTTGTTGTAAGTGTGTGAACTCCAACGCCACTTTCTGTGCCTGGGATTGGATCTGTATTGTCACAAAAGAGATAATTGCCACTTTATTATTACGGTAACCTCCAAAGTAAACTCAACATTATGAAATATAGAATTATTTATATCTTTCCACAACTGAAAGAGAATAACAGCTCGAAAAAGATTCCATATGAAAACAATTTGAGTAGGAAGATTAACAAAGTCACCAAAGAGGGAAACTTTCCAATCAAACAGTTTGGGGTGGAAGGGAAAGAAGAGAGAGTGAATCCAATTCCAAGAAGATTGGGCTCGTAGACATGTCTAGAAAACATGTTTGAAAGATTTAGGTTGACCGTAGAAGGGAATTTAGGATTAGGAAGGCCAATGTGACTTAACCACTCTCCCAATGGGATGCCTCGATAAATAAGGCACCAAATAAAAAAATTAGCTTGGGTTCGGTTGGGATTCCATGCCTTGCTAAGACTTCGAAACCAAGTGGAAAATGAAGAGTTCATGTTCCAACAGTAGTGAGCTTGAGGATAGCAGGAGATGAGGGGATAGAAGATTGTAAATCATGCTAGGCTAGTAGTTGTAAAAGGAATGTCCACCTTCCATTTCCAGTCTTGCCACCAAACTAAATGAGGTTGCAAACCAAGTTTATGAAGCATAACATCAAGCATCACCTCCGGATTTTGAGCACAGATGGATCAAAATTCATCAAATTAATTTTTATTTTAATTTGTGCCATAGAAACCAATCTCTCCGGGAGACGAGGTCTCAAATGGTATTGCACGCCTTTGTGAGAAAGCCAAAGCTCCCAACACCAGGGAATTCACTAAGGGGACATTATCATCGCAATAATAAGATACCAACATATGTTGCGATTGTCGAAAGAATTCCTAGTGTGAAATCAGTCCCAATCCAATGAAGTCATGGGTTGATAAATTTCAAAAGCTTTCCAAATACTCTTGACAACTAAGGTACCCGTGATTTTAACCAAGACTTTGGTGATGATCTTGAGGTATGTATCCCAATGTTTTTCTAGAATTTTTTTCCTTAAGGAGATCTTGAGGAGATAGAATGTCGTAGCAGAATTTCCAGGCTTGGTTTCCATTTATGCATCTAATAACCCATTTAGCACAAAGAGAAATACTTTGTCTGTAAACATCAATAACTCCCATTCCACTTTGGTGGCGTGGAAGGGTACAGACGTCCCAAGAAACATGATGAAATCCACCATGTCATTGATTAGACCAAAGATAATCCCATAAAAGTTTAGCTAGCTTGTCAAGGATGCCCGTGAAGGGCACCAACAAGCAACATAATAAACTTGGGTGGCAACCAATTTTAGTGCAAACTTGAAACTTGTCACCAAAGAAAGTGGCTCAAACCCAACACTAAACTATTTACTCCAATCAATCAATGAAAATTTCCATAAAGTGGTAGAATTGCTATCAAAAGCAAAGGGAATCCCAAGGAATTTGAATCTTTCATCGCATCTCGATCCATCTTCAAGGGTAAGCTTCCAACCAATAAGGCATCAACCAAGAACTTTGTCTAAAACCAATTGACTTATCTAATTGAACATTAAATCCAGAAGCTTGACAAAAGGTGTCCAAACATGAGACAACTTCTTTGATGTTCTGTTCATTTTTGGCTATCTGAGGAAAGATTCGTTTGCAAAATTCCTATTGGCAAGCTGAGAAGCATGATTAGGGAGAAACATTCCCGAATGCATCCACACTCCACCCGTTTGGAAAAAATATAGCCAATGGAATTTGGTGTAAGAACAAAAAGAGAAAGAGCGAGAGGACACCCTTGCCCGATAGATCTAAATAGGCCGATAACTTGAGATTGATGGCCATTGATAGTGAGATAAGAATAGGTGTCAACAAATAATTTTTTGAACAACATTGATAAAGAAAGGTCCAAACCCAAGGGCTTGAAGCATAAAAATGATGAAGGGCCATTTGATATGATCATATGCCTTTTCAAAATCAATTTTCAAAAAGATAACCCATTGTAGGGAAATTATGGCCCACTCCATACCTTCCCATATGACAATGAGATTATGAAGAATGTATCTCCCTTAAAAAACTAAATTATTCCAAAGTAACCACCTTAGGAAGAAGGTTGTCAATTTGGAGAGCAAGAGCTTTAGCCAAAATCTTGTAAGATACATTAAGGAGAGTAATAGGTCGCCAACCAAAGTGATGAGCTTAGGATTCCCGACTTTAGGAATAAACTTGATATTTCCCTTATTAATAGTATTTTGAAGAGTGGTTTTGCAGAGCCTCCTTATAGACCTAAAGAAGGTCATTTCCAACCACATACCAAACAAACTTATAGAATTCACATGGAAAACCATAAATTCTAGGATATTATCATTAGCAAAACAAAGAAGGGCATTGTGGAACTCATCCAAAGAAAGAGGAGCATCACAAAGTGTTTTTGTTTTGAGTAGACAGCTTATAAGGAATCACTTGCACACTATATCACAGAGCTGCTTAAATTTCCTTAGAGGGTTGTTGAGCCTGAAAAAAGGGTGTAATGATCCAAAAAGGTATTGAAAATATCAGGGAGGATTGTGACATGACCATGAGCTCGTGGAAAACTTTGATTTGATCTTTGGAAAATTTAGCCCAAAGGGATTTGAAGAAGCTTTTGGAAGCTTTGTCTCCCACTTTAATCTAGTTAAGTTTGACATGGATTTGAGCACCTCTAGCCTTGTGATTATCAATAACCTTAAGTTGGTAATGGAGATTCGCTACCCAAAGTTGGGTGGGGATGTCAAAAGGTTGGGCTTACAGAGAATAAAAGTTCTATGGAATTTTTGAAGTAATGAAAACTGCCCCTTTTTAACACAAGCAACCTGTTTTCCAAAATGGTGGAGAAACTTGGTAGTACGCTGAATGGAGGCATTCCACCAGTCAACCCAGTTGGAAATGTAGGGTGGACATGGAGCCATATTCCAAACTTTTGAAATGAGAGAGATGACTCCAACATGACTCAACAAGGAGACATTAAGATAAAATTGATTGTTAGGCACCAAGTAAACCAATTTTGAGAAGGGAAATCATTCCTCCGTCTAAAAAGTGGATCATAAAGGCCCCAATTTTTTTAAATTAGAACCATGCCTCACGTTCCCCCACACACCACCTCATGGGAAGAGACCCCAATTTATCCTTGGGATGTTCAACCATATTAAAGTCTCCACAAACTAACCAATAGGAAAAAGGTAAGTTATCTCCCAACCAACGCCATAACGCCATCATTTCCGTGCCATCATTAGAAGCATAAATATTGAGAATGCCAAATTAATAGCCATTAATTTCCAAAATAATCCACGCAATGTGATTATGAGGGTCATGCCCCATGGAATAAATCGAGAAGAATATATAGGAGAAACAAAAATAGAAGCACCGCTTCTTCCTTCCATATGCGAAGAATAAACATGCTTATAATCAAGAGCAATACACGTTAAAGTGGTTTGAAGCATAAAACCAATAATCTTAACTTCTTGTAAACAAATAACATCAATGTTACCAATAATTTGACAAGCTTTTTTAACAAAGTATTTTCTTGAGGACTCTGTGAGGCCTCACACATTCCATGAAAGAAAATTCATGAAAACTCAGTCATAGTAAGCTCCCCCTAGCCATCCTAAAACCATCCCTATATTTAAGAAAAGTAAAGTTATTAGAAAGTACAAAAAACTAGTCTGAATTTTGTTTCTCAATCTAAATAGAGCGGCGCTTAGCCCCATGTTCACCTTGTGCCCTAGTTAACACCTTGTGAGGTGGACTATGGGAGCGACATTGACAAAGAGAGGTTGACGCAAATGTCCTAGTTCCCTAATTTTACTACAAAGAGACAAAATGCATATTTGTAGGTTAAGATACAGGTTGTGTTGGGGTTTCATGGCTGGATTACTTTTCTGAATTACTAGTTGGATTCAACTGTGGGTTGGAAGAATATGGGGTTGTTGTGGGGGCATATTTTGACCTAGACAACTTCTTTCTACCAAAACAATCCAACCGTCATTCGTAGTATCAATTTTAGGCTTTGGGGTTGAGGGGAAGTTGGAAGCTTATTTCGCTCGTGCAATAAGAGGACAGGTTGTGAATGCGATGATTTGGAGCTTGACACCTAAAATATGTGTTAGGGAGGTTGAAATAAACTCTTCTCTGGGAGAAACATGTGGACCCAACTCGAATGTCAATATGGTCCCACGATCCTTGGCAAGATCCACCTCAACAAAAACCTATTTATGAGGGAACGCTTGAAAGAAACGTTCAGGATCTTAACAAATAATTTTGCCAATGGGTTGGACTATCTCATTAAAAATACCAAATTTGCAAGGGAAGACCGGGAAGCTCCACCCAAATAGGTATCCTAAGTGAAACTTGAATGGATGGATTGAAATCGAGTGTCCAATGTGAGAGCACAAGCAGGGTGTTACCCAGATACTAACATGCAACGCGCAAAACAAATCTTGGACTTGAGAAGGTTCATGAAAAGAAAATAGGTGAAATTACTTGGTGAGGTTGTGGATACCAATGACCTAGATACCGCTAGACTCCCAGTGGTTCTTAATCCATCCTTGAAGGAAGGATTCTGAGGGGATACGGCCACAAAAGTAGGATATCAAATAATTATTACTTTAATACTTAACCACAGGATCAATAAACTTAGTAGCTATAACAACATTAGGAGGGGATTCAGAGTCATTACCTCGTCATAAACTTTCGGGACAAACTTCCTTGCGCGCTTTGGAGCCATCGTCACCACCGCTAGCAATAGTAGTTGCTACAGATGGTTGAGAGACCATTATATTAACGGGTTCTTTGCCTAAAAGGGCGGGTTAATTACCCAAGGATGTGACCTAAAAGCTCAAGCGGGTCTGGAATGGTGTGAGATGTACTATCAACATGCGAAAAAACCCTAACATATCCAAAGCTTTCCAATGGCTCAATATTCTAATTACTAGTAATTTGATATTCCTATTCACTTCACAAACAACAATATTTTATTGAAACTTGAGACTATAAATGAATAGCTTTCTTAAAATAAAATTGATCACCAAACTATTATGCCAAATTAATGTGCCATTTTGAAGGTGGGTCCTATGTTTACTTTAAACTTCGTGATATATAAGCATTTTTAAGAGAACAATCCATGCTATAGACCACAAAGGGACAAGTAAATATTCAATGTGAGTTCCTATATTCTATTCCTAGTTGATCCACGAAAAATAACACGCTATCATAGCAAATTATGAGCCCCTGGAAAATAAGTGTAGCTATGGGGGAAGTGTTAGAAGAACAATCTCCATCGAAGGAATAACTTAGCGTTCAAGCACCTTAGCATGCAATGGGAGATCTTACATTCAAGTACTAGTGCATGCGAAAAAGATCGCACAATAGTTTTCACATTTGGTGGAGATTATAAATCATTGGGAAAGTTCTCCATGCACAATGAACAAAGTGTCACCTTACAAACCTTTACTATATGATTATCCTCTACCATCTCTTCAAGGCTATGCATTCATTTTTATGTTGCTTCTCCACTCATCCTTCTTAGAGGAGATTGAAGACTATGTCATTGTAATATGAAAAATTCAATGCTAGTACCTCTCACTAGAATTCACATGTGCAAGATGTTAGAGTTCTCGGCTCCCTAGTAGAGGGTGTTAGTGCCTTTGATTGTGCAAAGTTTAAAAAATGACATGTGGGTGGTGTTTGATCCACCTTCGGAGGAGCCTTTCTCTTGGTTGTTTGCCCAAGGATGAACCACCACCTCCTTCAAGAAATGTTGTAGGTGTTTAGTTCTCTTTGTTTTTCGTGTTTGATAGTTATCAGTTGTATCTTACACTTCTAGTTGTCTTTCTTATCACATTTTAATAATTTGGGTTGTAAATACTAACCAACCACCTTTTATTGCAAAATCAAGTATATATGCTTTTGCATCTCTATTTTTTAAATAATAGATTCAATGATTTGCTTCCAATATATAAATTTAGATTGGAGACAAACACATGGAGAAGATAACATAATCGAAAATATTAATAAAAGGTAACACATAATATTGGTTAATAATTAATAGAAGTTTAATACACATTAGGGAAATCAATGCATGAGAGGAAGCTATTCTAAAATAACTAGTAATCATTTAAATATGTTTATTTCAAAAATGTTAATATATCAATCTCGAGTGTGTATCTTAAATTTGTTATATATTTGTATTGATTAAGAATTTATTATTTTCATATAATCAACGATTTTTTGAACAATTTCATTAAAAAAGAAAAAAATTAAATAAGAATGAAACAAATACCAAATTTATTTGATTGAACAAAAATAAATAAATAATTGCTCCAAATTTTACTAGTTTTTGGATGAGTTTTGGGTCGTGAAAACATAGGCATGATAAATTTATATTACCTAAAATTAACATTAAATTATTGATAACTCAATAACATTAAATCCTAGTTAAGCCATTGTAAAATACCTCTCAACACACACGAACACACGCATTAAGAGAAGGAGAGAACCACCCTAACTTTTCCATTCATTGTTTGATGATTATTAATATAACATAAAGTATTATAAATCTTAATTTATTATTCAACCTAAGCATGTGCAAGTTCTAGTTGCATAAAGAAAGTGAATAAATAAATGGAAAAGTAACATGGTCACGTTGATGAACAACCGAAACATGAACAACGACAAGAAACTAGATATAAATGAAACTAAATTGCTTTTTTATTTATTTTTATCAAGTTTATTTGATAATGTTCATATTTAGACTAGTTTGTTTATATTAGGTGTATTATTCTTTGATTTATAGATTTAATAATATTATGTTATTTATCTTGTTTTTAATTTATTTGTTTGTTTTATTGGATATGTTATAGTTATTTGTAAGATATCTAGATTCGATTATCTTGGTGATTTTGAAGATGGTAAATCTATTTCGAGTTTGGTCATGAGTTTGGGAACAATAGTGATCAGTTGAAGCAATCATTGCGATGATATCTTCAACAAAAGTATAGTATATGGTAGCTTCATAGGAAACTAGAGAGATTTTGTGGCTCAAGAGTTCTTTCATATTTGTAGGAACAACATGTTTCATCAACACGTCTCATGGTTGACAACACTTTTACAATTCAAATGGAAAAGAACTAGTCTTTCACAACAAAACCAAAGATGTGAATACTAAATTTTATTTAATTTGGCACTATGTGAAAGATGGCAGTGTAAATTTGCAACATTGCCCTATAATAGAGCAACCAACAAACATACTAACAAAAGTGCTTAGACGGAGAAAATTGAAAAAATTAGTGGAACACTTGGTCTCACTATGACCCCTTAAAGATTAAGGAGGCAATGTAATATTACTGTAATATATGTTAATTGTAGGTGTAGTAGGCTTTTGTCTTATTTGATATAAATGAAGAGTCATTCCCGTAGGAATAGGAAGAGTCGTCTAAGAAGGTGAAATGAATAGCCAAATCTTGGCTCTATCTATTGTAATCTTTTTCTTTTCAATAAGCAATATGAATACAATTTTTGGCTTGCAACAATATTGTCAATTTGTCATTCTAATTTTAGGCCCGACACTTTGAATGGTCAAAAACATGGGAAATTTCGCTTCATCACTAGACATCTTACGCGAAAGTTTGCTAGAAAAATATAGGGTTTCAAAGATTGCTTGTTATCTTCGTCCCCAATCAAAATTAAGGGAATATTACTAAAAGCATATGGAAATATCTTAAGGTTATTAAGCCTTTTTTAAGTGGGTTTGAGACGGATTTTATTTACGCCTTTCTTCCAACGATCAAAACCTTTGGTTGAAACTACTGGGATTAAAACTTTGTAGCTATTATGAAAATGAATTTGTACACTCCAAGATCTTGTTTCTTCTCATGAACTAACTCCTTGGCCTCCTCGAAAATAGAATACAAAATTTTTACTTTTCTTATGCCCTCAATTATCCGCATTCAAGATCGTATGTCAAATGTTATGCTTCACAAGCTTAGAATGCAACCATTAGTCACTAGTGATGGATCTATGGTACTTATTTTAAACAATACTTTCCCGTGTTACTATGCCAACTTGAGTCCATTTTCTTCGGCTCTCAATAAGGCCAATTGTCACGAGGGTCTTAATTCCTCCACACTTTGCTTTTGTCTAAACCAAATCTAGAATTCCAATGTTGACCCAAAGCTTGAGCATTTTCTTTGGTGTTTAGTCTATCAAGGTTTTCCACTCGGGGAGAGACTCACTCGTATTTCCTAGACTTGCTCTCATTTTCATGAAGCTTGTAAAGGATCCATAATCTCTTTGCACCCTTCCACCCAAAACCTATCGGTTAGAGAGTGGCTTTGTTTGGAGATTATGTGTAGTGGCAATCATATATTTCATGTATTGGGAATATTGTTAGAGCTATAATTCTTTTCTAACATTGTAAAGATAGGAATGTTTCCATATTTAATCATGAGTATATTTCTCAACAATTTTATATTAATAAAAGGTTTGTGTGCTTTTATATTAGATCCAAGCACATGTAGAAAAATTTGCACTATGTAATTTCCACATTTGTTGGAGCTTCTCAATCATAAGAGAAGTTCACCCTACACGGTGAACAAAGTGCTACCCTAGAACCCTTTATTGTATGATCCTCCCTTACCACCTCTTCAAGGCTACACATTCGTTTTTGACGTTGTACCTACTTCTCCACTCGTCCTTCTCAAAGGGGATTAAAGACCATGCAATTGCAATATGAAAAAATTGATGCCGATCCCTCTCATTAGAGTTCACACATGTGCAAGATGTTGGAGTTCTCGTTCCCCAAGTGGAGGGTGTTAGTGCCTTTGGTTGTGCAAAGTTTCAGAAATGACAAGTGGATGGTGTTTGATCCACCTTGAGAAGAGCCATCCTTTGGGTGTCTCTTTTGCCCAAGGATGAATCGCCATCTCCTTTAGGCATTCTTTGCGTGGTGTTTTCTCTTTGTTTTATGGTGTTTGATAGTTATTTGTTGTATCTTGGATTTCAAGTTGTGTTTTTATTTCATTTTAATAAATTAGGTTGTAAATACTAACCAACCACCTTTTAATGGAAACCATCTATATACTTTTACATCTATATTTCTAAAATAATAGATGTAATGATTTGTTTTTAATATATAAATTTAGATTGGAGTCAAACATATGGAGAAGACAACATATTCCAAAATAATAAAAAATGTTATAAATAATATTAGTTACTAATTAATAGAAGTTTAGTACACATTAGGGGTAATCAAAGCATGAGAAGAAAACTTTTTCACGCACGCACACACAAAGTCAAGATATCAATATCAAAGTTTGTATCTTAAATTTGTCGCATATTACACTCGATTCATAATTTTATTATTTTCATATAATCAACAATTTTTGATCAATTTCATTAAAAAGAAAATTAACTTTTAAATAACAATTAAATAAATACCATATTTAAGATTTATATTACTTTACCAATTAACTTTCAATTATTGACAACTCAATAACATTAAACTCTTGTCAAGTCATTGTAAAATACCACTCAAAATATTATTTTTTCACTTAATAGAAGGAGAGAGCAACCCTAACTTTTCCATTCATTGTTTCATGATTATTAATATAACATAAAGTATTATAACTCTTGAATTATTATTCAACCTAATCATGCACAAGTTCTAGTGGTTGTATAGTGGATAAATAAATAGAAAAATAACATGGTCCCATTGATGAGCAACCGAAATATAAACGACGAACCATATGCAAGCAACTCAGTAAATGAAATTACATTAAGTTTTTATTTTTATCAAGTTTATTTAACAATGATATGGAGTGCAAGTGTGACTTTATATTTACACTAATATGTTTATGTGAGGTGTGTTATTATTTAATTTTGATTTAATAATATTATGTTATGCATATTAGTTTTTTTGGTGTGTGTTTTATTTAACATGTTATAGTTATTTGTAATTTTTTTATTGAGAAATTTGATTAAAAGATCTTAATATCTTGATCATATAATGGAATTTGGAACTTTTTTATCAAAAATAGTAATAGAACTAGATTAGTGTTATATGTCGTAAGTTAATAGGAAATTCTTAAAAAATAGAGTTATTAATGAATGCAATATGTGACAAAGTCAAGATACATTCAAGATATTTTCATGTTTTCAAAAATTTGAAGTTAAGGAATTTCAAAGCTTGAGTTTCGATGTCTTTGAATTTCATTTCTTTATTTCTACTTTTACATTTTGAATTTCGAAAGTGCCTTGTATTAATAAGTTTCGTGGTTTTGGGGTTAAGTTTGGGGTTTTAGGTTTTAAGATCATTTTTTAAAGAATTTTTAAGTTTTAAGTTTCAGGTGTTCTAAATTTTTATGTTTTTTGGGGTTTCAAGTTCAAGCCTTTCAATTTTTGGGTTTCAAGTTTTGAGTGTGTTTATATCAATGTAATTTTTCGTGGTTTCATAGTTTTTTCATTAGGAAGCTTTTGGGCTTTCAATTTTTTAGGATTTTTGGTTTGAAGCTTTTACAGTTTGGGTTTTGGGTAATTTCAGCTTTCAAGGTTTTTAGATTTAGGGTTTCAAGTTTCAGGTTTTGATTTCAAGATTCAAGGGTGCTTCATATCTATCTATCATTTTTTTGTGTTAGGGTTTTAGGGTTCAAAATTTATGCTTGAGATTTTTCGAGTTTAGGATAATAGGGTTTCTAAGTTTTAAGATTCAATTTCAAGATTTTCGGTTTGGCGCTTTTGAGTTTTAGGGTTCAAAAACTCAAAATGATAGATATGGTGCTTCAACACTATCATTTTTTTGTGTTAGGGTTTTAGGGTTCAAAATTTTCTAGTCTTTTGTGTTTTAAGGGTTTTTATTCTCTTCTATTTTCTAGGTTTTTGCTTTCAAGCTTCAAGCTATGCGGGTGTTTTATATCAATCACTTTTTTATATTTTTGAATTTGAGATTTTTGAGTTTGAGGTTTTAGGTATCAATGTATTTTCGAGATTTCTTCATGGTGTAGCGAAGGAGTTTCATGTTTGAATTTGATGGCACTTCATATCTATCAATTTTTTGAGTTTTCAACGTTTTCGAATTCAAAATTTTTAAGTTTGGTGTTTTCAAATATTATTGTGTTTTTAGGGTTCCCTTATTTGGGGGTTTCAAGATTCAAGTTTTAGGGTTTTCACATTTGAATCTTCTAAGTTTGGGTCTTAGGTCTTTTTAGTTTTCTAAGTCTTTAAGATTCGGGTTTATTTTTCCGGGGTTTTGATTTCAAGTCTTGGATTTCATTGGTGTTTTATATCAATTGTCCCTTTTTTAGGGTTTCAAAGTTCGAGGTTTTGGGATTCTTGTTTCAATATTTTTTTTTTTTCGTGTTTTCATGTTTGGGTTTTTCGGATTTTTTTCTACTCTCAAGTTTCATGTTCTAGGGAGCTATATCAATCTACTTTTAGTAATTTAGGAGTTCAAATTTGAGAATTTCTTGTTTTCAATGTTTAAAATCAAGAATTTTTATTTCAAGTATTGGATTTTAGAGTTCTTGGAATTCGGAGTTTGATTTCATGGTTTTCAAATTTGAGGCTTTCAAGTTTCAAATTTTCGTGGTTTTCAAGTTTAGTTTTGTTGATTGTTGTATTTCTAACCTCAAGTTTCTAGTTTTAGATTTTGGGTTTCATAGGCATTTTGTACCATTATACTATTCCTTTTTAAGGTTCCCTTTTAGAGGATTTCAATGTTTTTAGGATATTTAAGCTTTAATCCTTCGAGACTCAAGTTTTCTTTTATGGGTTTTTAGGGTTTTGAGTTTTCCAAATTATGGGGTTCAAGTTTGAAAGTTTTTGAGATTTTATGATTTGGATCTTTTTGGGTTTGGGGTTGGGTTCTTTTTGTTCCAAGTTATGTTTTTGTGTTTTGTGTTATAAGGTTGTCAATTCGAACCATTCGAGTTTCACATTTCGATGTTTTTGGGTTTTTTTTTTTTTTTTTGAATAAAATAGTTAGTTTTTATATAAATTTTCCTTTCATGCTTTTAGGGTTTTCTAATTCGGGACTTGTGAGATTGTAAACATCAATGTGTATTTTCACTTTTATTTATGGCTTCAATAAAGGTTTGAATTAAAAAATTCTACTTTTGGGTTTCAACATTCTTTGGTTTCTAGTAAGATATGTCTTCAAGTTTCCAATAAGACATGCACGTTTTATAGCAATGTACTTATCTTGTTTCTCGAGTTGTCAAGTTTTAGGCTTTTAGGAAATTCAAGTTACGGGTTTACAAGAAATTCAGGTTTCAAGTTTAACATTTCAAAATTAGAGTCTTGGTTTCCAATAATACATGCACATTTTATAGCTTTATACTTATCTTGTTTCTAGTTGTCAAGTTTTCGGCTTTTAGGAAATTCAAATTTTTGGGTTTACAAGAAATTCAGGTTTTGAGTTTGTCTTCAAGTTTCAATTTTAACATTTCAAATTGAGTCTTGGAACTTCTGAAGTTATGTACCTTCAAATCTCAATATTTTTGTTGCATTTACAATCATGGCAAAACTCTATACTTTTGAACTCGTCAACTTTGATATATTCTTCCACCGTAGAGGCCATTTCTAATTTAATAACTTATCATGTGTAGAAGTTGTACTGCCAAACACACACAACCTAATTAACATATTAGAACTGTTTGCACAAATAATGGTGTTCAATACACAAGCATATAAGGAATATCATAAAATGATTGCATAAAATTCTTATTCAATGTGAAATCACAATTATACTTGCCTCTCATACATACTTCATATCTGGAGGACTGTATGGAGAGTAGACATACAAGTAAGATCACAATTATCTCACAACCTTTTTAAGGTTTCATAAAACAACTTTTGAGTGGCTCAATATTTTAATAACTAGTAATTTAACAATGTCATCCACTTCACAAACAACAATATTTCGTTCAAACTTGCCAGTATAAATGAATAGCATTTTGAGAGTTAAATTAATCCCCGAACTATTATGCCAAATTAATATGCCCATTTTGAAGGTCGGTCCCTGCATGTAGTGAACATCTATATTTTAGTTAGTTTACATTAAATTTCGTTATATTTCATCATTTTTGGGAGAAAAGCCAAAGCTCTAGACCACAAAGGGACAAGCAACTCAATATCCAATGCCGGTTCCTAAATTATATTCCTAGTTGATCCACGCAAAATAACATGATATCATAACAAATTAAGAATCCCTAACAAATAAGTGCGACTTTAGGGGAAGTGTTGAAGGAACAATCTCTACCCCAGGCTGAGAAGTCAAGAATATCTGTGGTCAAGCACCTTAGCATGCAATGGGAGATCTTACGTTCAAGTCCTAGTTGGTCTAAGCTCTCAAGCCTGCCATATGAAATTTTTTCCTTGGAAGCAATGTTATGCAAAATGGAATCTTCAAAATTCATCAACATTAAACTGAAGAATCATTAGGACGTATAGGATAGGCGACCGAGATGAGGTGTAAAGAATTCTAACATT
Source organism: Taxus wallichiana var. yunnanensis (assembly GCA_018340775.1). Classification (NCBI taxonomy): domain Eukaryota; kingdom Viridiplantae; phylum Streptophyta; class Pinopsida; order Cupressales; family Taxaceae; genus Taxus; species Taxus wallichiana. The sequence continues at coordinate 711,902,559 of CM031238.1, forward strand.
ATACTTTTATCATATGGAATCTTCAAAATTCATTAACATTAATGATTAAACTGAAGAATCATTAGGAAGTATAGGATAGGCGACCGAGATGAGGTGTAAAGAATTCTAACATTATACTTTTGTCATATGGAATTTCCAGGCTACAACCTCCCCAAACTTCCACAATCCTGATGTAACTTTCTTGTATATCATATAAATAGCATACCTTGTGCATAACGTCAATCATCAATTAAACTCTGGGAAAGGGCAAGTCTTTTATCAAACTTTGTATATGATAAAGCACAAGATTTAAGTTTAGAGCCTGTCACAAAATTCAAGGCTATTTTGCACTCCCTGATTTACGACAAAAATTGCTTTCTACAGAGATTTTGTCTGATGCAAAGTATTTTATTTTTAAACTAAACTGCAATTTGATTTGAGAAACATCTCAGCTCTATCAGTTTTTGTCAAACCCATTCAATATTAATACGACTTATACTAAAAACCACCTGCATAATGAATTATGTTTGTCTAAATTGCTCTGGTTTACGAGTGAAGTCACTGTGGTCAACTGGAAAATCACACAACAGAGCAATGATACATTTATACAATAAAGCTCTTATCTCAAGCTAAACCAAAAGAAAATAATTATCGCATAAAGTTGCAACCAGCATCAGTCAATCACAATCGTAAAATAATGAATGGCTTCAGTAACCATTTACAATGTGCACTGTTATGAACATATATTTATGCTCAGCAGTAAAAAATTAGACGAGCAAAAATTACAAATCAAATGGGGTCAAATGAACAACCCCAATCGGAATATATTATTCCAAATTGGATTTGTATAAATATCAAATTACACATCCACTTGAAGCTTTGGCAGTGTCCCAGTTGTAATGGTACCCTTTGCCAAACATCCAATATGCAATAAACTTCTAGGAATTAATCTTATAGCTTAAATGTTTGAAGCCGGGATACATACATAAAATTCTTGACATGAGTTAGAACTGCTCTCTTAATTTTGCCAAGATTGTAAGGCGAAAGGGATTCTACATTATTTATTCCTTTCTACCTGGATATTGGTACACGAACTGCTATCTGACTTTTGCACTTTGAAAGTTCCATATCATGATATTCTGATCATTATGGGTGGTCAATATCTTGTCCAATCCCACAGCAACACATGTAATAGGACGCCGTATATCCTTCGGTATCCTATCTAGGGGGAAGTTGAACTAACTTTACTGGCAGCACACTTGGCAATTAACCCACCAGAAATACTAGTCATTTTGGCAGCTGGCACATAGCTTGAAAGGGTCTCTCCACTTTTAGCATCGATTATTCGTAGAACACCATCTATGCCACCTAACACAAGTGTTGATGAATCTATTGCTAGAGAATGAATAGAATATATCACATTGGGACTTACTCGCATCTCCCATAGTGGCTTGTGGGTCCTGAATCAAAAGCAAAGCAACTTCACAAATTAAAATTATATATAACAAACCAAAACATCCTTTTCATTACAAACATCCCAAACAAAATGTCTCATGTGATGAAACCATAGACTGAATTGTCTGATTAGTCTAACTTAAACTCCATTTGGTGGAAACTAATCTTAGATTAAATGAGAAGTGAAGGCCATAAATTTGCCACAAAAAGTGCACTTGATCCTTTAGAAATTTTACTTATCTCACAACTTGAGAGGCTTTTACAAAAGTGATGCTCAAGCCATCTTCCGGAAATGGGTTTTTTTTAGAGTAATTTCCATATCCTATATAATCAAGTCCATCTAATCTGAATTTCAATGGAGAGGTAAGAATTCCCGATGTCATCCATTTCAGCTTTTACAATTTTAGTACTTGAAAACATTCCATGTGTTCTATATTCAGCAATTCGATACTTATCACTACTGTGTAGTTAATTTTATAAAACACAATTTATCATCAAATTGTTCTAAAAAAATTGAATATGCATAGACAACAGAGAAAATGCTCATCGAACGGTGCTTTCATTCATCAGTTAACTAAGAAGATCCATAAAAATACACAGAATTACGTATATAGAAAAAATCTAGAAGAGTACAATTTTGTAGTTGTTTCTTGAGCCACACTGAATTGGGACTTGCAATCCGGATCTAACGGTGGGGATGCTGTCACGTGGTTGGGCTGTTCAGTTGAATTTTTGCATGAATCTGTTGTTGTGGGTATTTTTGTACAATGAGGCATTGAGGAAATTTATTGTGCCTCAGCAGATGCCTGGATCAAGGAAAAGTTAATTTATAAACTTTTCAGTTTATGTTCGTACATACATGGAGATGCTTTCTCCTGATCCTCAGATCCCAAATAAAACTTTAAACGTCATTCAAAATTGACTGTACAGGGAGAGATCCTTAATGAATTTTGTGTGGCACTTGTGCAGGCTTTGATGGAATCATACAACAATCTGGGTTTTGAGTCACGCCTCTCAGTTCCATTCCCAGGTCCACTAGGTACTATATCATTGGATCCCACATTCAGACCTATTAGGTTTAACTTGGATTCTAAAGTTCTTCATGTCACATAACATTTATCCAGGGTTCCAGGTATTAGACACACAATATACTGGATAACTTGGTGTTGCATTGCTCCTCGATTCCCCCGATACCAAGTTAAAAAGTGGTACCTCTAAATACATTTCTTCATCCACGAAACTTATAGGTTGAAAAAGCATTTTGGAATTCAAATAGATTTCTCCATCCACAAAACTTCTAGAAACAACCTGGAAACTTTTAAAACATTTTCAGCCAATCAAAAGCATCTCTAACAATTTCTATTAGTTCTCTTGGAATTTCTGAAAGCTTTTCGCATTGGAACTAAACATTTTGAAAGTTTCTGATAGTTTTGATTATTGCTTACAGAAATTCTGTTGATTATTTGTAAATTTTCTTGTTCTTTCGTAAAGTAAACCCCAGAATTTCCTTCCTAGACCCACCCATTCCAAATTTTGTCACTCACGTTCATGAAGCTTCTAAGCATCTGTTTCAGATTCGTAATAGAACTTAGTTTCATACCTTCTTAATTTTCCTACCTTACCTTCATTCAGTTTTCGTCCTTTTTGAAGGTGTTGTGACATATTCTAAAATGCGTAAACATCACGGAAGGTCCTAGATCCTCAGTTTAAGAGATATTGAATACTTTCAAACACTTATTTCTAGGGCTTCATCTGAATTCCCAGGAATCAAAGAAACATTACAACATTTTCAAAATGCATGTATGTTTCTCTGCAGATCACCAAAAACAGAGAATTCAACTTATCTCTTTCATCTGTTTTCAAAGACCAAGAGACATGGGATGGGATACAATTGTCAAAGAACACTTTGGAAATGGAATCATCAGCCTCTGTGCGTGCTTGCACATTCACCAATCACTCAATTGTGCACATGGCCTTCCTTTTAGCTTTGGAAGAACCCCTTGCCCTTCTCCACAACCACTCTTGATGATAGGGCAAAAGTAAGGATTAGACAATACGAATGCATATAAAGTAGAAGGGTCTCCTTTTGTTGTATACAACATGCTCAGTTCAAAATTAAGTTTATTACACTCCCTCATCCCTTCTCCTAGTATGTGCTAGAGATGACCATTACCCTATTGTATATCCACTTAAAATTAGTAGTGCAAACTTGGCATAAATAATGGTCACACACTAACATAGGGGATAGTTTGAATGGATCCCTTGCAAAACTCTTAGACATAGTTGAACTGCCACCTGAACTTCCTCCACCCACCCACTTCCACTCCCTGTTTCCCAAGCTTGGTTTATTGGCAGGTCCATCTCGACATTTAAAAACAATTGCCAAACAAGAGGGCATACAAGAAATTTAAAAAGACCTCTACAATGTGATCCCAATGTTCTCTCTTTTGCCTTTTTTCCCTCCCTTTTTCTGCAACTTCTCTATTCTCATCTCTTTCCCTTTTTGCGAAGTGAAAATGATATCTGCTATAGGGTTTGGGGTGGCAAGGATGTGTAGTATGTTGGGGATCCTTGGTGGGGTCTCCACCCTTTCCTTTTCCTTTTTGTCATCATTTTAATACTTTTATGCCATCAAACGATATCGAGGATGTCAAATGGAAACCAACCTTGGGACACTTAAGGGAGCATCACCTGATCTGTGTTGGGAGGTGGCTAGCGATTCCCAAAATTCAAGAAAAAAATAGGAAGACATTTAAAGGGACGGGGACCAAGGTGGGGAAACTAGGGTGGGAGTCAGCGGTGGATGGGAGGCAAGAGGGTCCAAAATAATCAGGGACTATGAAAGAAGATTGTTGAGCCGTCTCTTTGTCTTCACAATGGGGAAAACATTGGGATATGCCCCAAAGCCTAGGACACTTCCATGTGTTTGACTAGGATATATATATCCTGCAATATCACAAAATTGATAAAGTAAAATGTATATTGATGTCCATGAATAATCAAATTATATCAATGTAACTCAAAATTGCATAATGTTACAATAACTAATCCGAAGTGCTCGAAGATGTTGGAGCAGTAATATTTTGTGGGGACACATTCACATGGCCACCACATTAAAATGAACTCCACAACTAAGTTTTATAAACTTTGTATATAACTTATATTATAAGTTATACACAATTAATTGAATTGTTGTTGTTAAGAGTGAAATGGTTGAAACCAAATCACCCACCCCTTTTAATAGCGTGATCTCTTATTGGAGATCGGGCAGTTGAACAAATGTTTTGGTTGTATGCATTAATCAACCAATGTTATTGTGAAGAAGTGAGAAAGGGGGATCTATATGCTGGGTTGGCTTGTACTTGTCAGGTTTTTGTTCCTTATTCATATTTAAATAATAGAATATGGAAAGTGCTTTCATAGTGGGAATTTTCACCTTAAACAGGTTTTCCCCACTCAAAATCTTGTGGTAATATGTTATATGTTCATTTCATTCACTTGCTATATTTTCCTACATTTTTGCAATTTATTCAATTATTACACATTGAATTCCTGTCATTATAACTTAGAATTCAGATCCTAAATATTTTAATATATCATTAAAACTCTTTTAAATTCTAACATGGTATCAAAGCCTGCTATTTTCTAAGTAGTTGTGCACATTATCTAATTTTTTAACAGGTTGCTATTATGTGGAAAAATTGTAACAAAAAAGAAGTTAATTGTAGGATCTATGTAGAAAAATTGAAGGAAAATTTATCATAGTGAGGTGCATAACAATTCTACAACCACAAAAGATTATAGTTTGAAACCAAAATTTACCAATATATATATTCACAGAAAATCTACAATCTCATAAAATTTTAAAAAATTAGAAAAGTGTATATGCCAAAATTGATGATGCAAATGAGCCTATGCGACTCCTCTTATACCCCTTTGGTGGTGCCAAAGGTCTAAGGGGTGAATTACCCCAAGACCGACCTCTTGGGAAGCTTGATTTATTTTCTATTTTCACTTTGGGAGCTCTCCAACCCAGCCGACCTGCCTTCGAGAGGAAAATACAAAAGAAAAACATTAATGGCAATGAAAGAAAACATAAATGAAACCCAAGGACTTCCCTTGTTCAATTTCTTCTTGGCCACGGGAAGAAAAATGGCAAGAAGTCTTCAATTGGAACTAATTCGAAAAAGGAAACATTACAAGAGGCTGCCCCCACCAGTCTGGAAAGAGATTATGGCAAAGAAATGAAACAATTACCATTTGTAGGACAGAATTGAAAGCCCCTTGATAAATAGTTTAGTATATAGTTTTACATCTATTGTTGTATGTTATTTCATTGCATTCTTATTCAAATAGATAAGTGATACAAAGTAGGTATAATAGAGAATTAAGGTGGATGGTAAAAATCATTCTTCAATTAAAAGATAATGACCTGTATAATCAAGTGGGACAGTTGATAGCTATTACTCTCAACCGGACAAGCAATCGTGAGGGAAAGAACTTGAGGTGAAATGGCAACAAGTTATTCGGAAAAAGAGAATCTTATTCAAATACAAGGTGTTGAGTTGGCTAGGTTTAATTGTCAAAGCACAATTGAGTAAGGTGTGTAATTTTGATACTTCCTAACTAGTGTGCAAAAAGGAGGTAGTCAACCATATCTTTTGAAAATGTTCAGTCACTAGAGGGTTTGGGGGATGGTTACAAGCTGATTCAACTCCAACTACTCCCTCTCTTGGCAAGGGTCTCTTCTAGGGGACTCTTGGTTGATCAAGGACAACTGCTAGATTTTATGGCATACAATTTGGTAGACACTACCCACTTAGCTCTAGAGGACAAGATGCAAATCTACTTTCCAACAAAATACTTCTTCACTCATTAGGGAGAATTTGCAATTTTTATAGAAGATTTGGATTTGATTGTCCCATACAAATTTGAATGGTTTCGAAAGCATGTGAACTCATTACCCATTGAGGCATAGGCCTAGGGCATTCTTTCCTTGTCAATTTAGGGAGAGATTTTTCTTGCTATCATAATGCTCGATTGATGCTCAAACATTTCAAGATCCTGTGAGAGGAAAGGCAAAGGCTATCCAGAAAAATCAGGTCAAATCCTTTTGCAAACAGCATTTGCAGCACTGGCAGATCTAGACACAGAAGAAATGGAATGCATACAGAGTACAGATGTTGTCTCATCACCAAATACAGATGCTCCCCAATGGCCAGCAAATCAACTAGCCCTTCTCAAGGTAAGTCTCAACACCCAACTACTTTCACATCAAAATATAATCCTTCTTCCTCACAGTCAAAACATAAAAAATAACATGGATAAAAATAGCTCACATACAGATTTAATCTCAATCACAGTTTTGAAAGGACAAAACAACAACTTCTATGCAGATAAAAAAATCCTTCCCTTGAGAAAATTGCCACAGATGAGGAAGCCACTCCCATACAGATTTAATCCCAAAAAAACTACAGTTTTGCAAAGAAAAAACAACAAATTCTATGAAGATAAAATGAAAACCTTTCCTTCAGAAAATCCTCATAGATGAGGAAGCCAAACAAATGGCTCCACAATGGCCTGCAAATTTATTGATTTGCAGGGGAAAACACCAAATTCTATGCAAAAAAAAAAAAGCGAAAGCCTCTCCTTGAAATCCCCATAGATAAAGAAGCCATATAAATGACTCCACAATGGCCTACAAATCAACTGGCTTCTCAAAGGTAAGTCTCAAATCCCAACTGCATTCACATCAAAAGATAATCCTTCTTCCTCCCAGTCAAAACATAAAAAGAACATAGGTAGGAATACTCCCATACATAATTAATCCCATAAAATATAAGGATTTGAGAGGGAAAAACAACAAATTCTATGCAAAAAAATGAAAACCTTCCTTTGAGAAAATCTCCATAGATGAGGAATCACACAAATGGAATCGCAAGAACCACAAAGGGACCTCAATCCAACAACCTTGGTTACCATTCAATCGGAGACAAGACTGCACGGAAACGCCCCCTGCCTCGTACCAGCCTGGAAATGTACCAGATATTGGTATGGGTACGGATACGGTGTGGGTTCTGTACCCGTAACGTACCCTGCCCCTGTGGGTACGTACCCAGGTTTAGAAAACGTCTTTTTTTAATGGACCTCCAACCTGAAAACGTCGATTCCCTGTTGATGTCGTGAACAATGAGGTCTTGAGGAGATCTTGCAGCTCCGTGAACTGAAGAAGTAGCGCCGTGAGGGACAATGATCGTGAATATAGAAGCAGCTCTGTGAACTGAAGATGCAGCGCCGTGAGGGTTAGAAAAGCTTCCAATAAGCTCGACTAATATATTGTTTAGGTTTATAGTTTTAGATTGAGGTTATTTTATTATATTTTTAGTCTATTATTATTTATATTTACTTTTTACCTGAGTTTCGTGATAAGTTTGACTAATTTTTTATTTAGGTCTATAGTTTTAGATTTAGGTTATTTTATTATATGTGTAGTTTATTATTATTTAGTTTATATAAAGTTATTTTTCTATTAATCTTTTTGTAAGTCTACATATTTTTAGGATATTATTATCTAGGTTTTTTAATATGGTTATAAAGTACATAGTTCGATAAATAAATATATATAAAATAAAATATTTTAAATTATTAATAGTTAACAATTTATTATACATGTGTGTGTTTTTATTTAATGTTAGATTGTTTATTGTTGAAATTGACAATGTTTATTTATATAAAATGTGAAATTATTCATATTTTTTAGTCGAATTCAATCACGAATTTAATTGTTGATTTTTAAAGCAACGAATTAAATTTGTATGAGTATTAAATTTCAATAAGTATGCAAATAATTTTTAAATTTGTAATATATATATAAAACGTACCCAAAAGCGTGCACCGTACCGAGGTTTTTAAAAATTTGCTGTTTCAGTGTACCGTAACTGGGGTTTTTAAAAATTTGCCATTTCAGCGTACTCAAACCACTCTCAGTTATTTAATGCAGATATTCTCTTAGAATATCAGAAGCCTTGGCATCGCCAATTCCTCAAAGAAAATGTGAAAAAAGAGAAGATGCATTTCTGCTGCAGAAACAAAAATCAGAACCAATTATCTCAAGTAAATCAACTTCACAGACATATGGGGAGGTAAGAAAACTATATCCTGCGATAGCACTAGAACTTTGATCCAACGTGTATGTAGACAAATTATCTCAATCGCAGCCATGGGGTCTGTTCGCTGTTTTTTCCACATGCTTGACAAGGAACTTTCTATATTGTTATATATTTACTGCTAGGAATCACAAAATAATTCTTCTAGAAAAATTACAAAATTGGATTGCACACAACAAGCCCACAATATTTTTCTGAAGTGAGGCTACAACACAATCAATGCTTTTGAGGAAAAAATGTGAATCAGGCTTCAATCACCATTCACCAAATGCACTAAGTAAATTAGAGTGATGAATCTTTCATTGACTTGGAATATCAAGGTAGCTTCACATAGTGAAACCATAGCAAGGGTAGAAATCACATAGCTGAAAAAACTATGTAGCTAGTATGATTATAGGTACGGGGTTTGGGAGGCTCGTATGGCAATTTTTGGGGGCTTGGGTAAGCTAAATAACCTCAATATAAACTGATAATTCAATGCCAAATGTTGCGATATTCATTGGTTTAGAACATGTACATTGTGCAAATGTTACAATGTCCACACAAAAATCAAGACAAATCATCACATTGATTATAGTCATAATCATATTGCCCTCCGATGCCTATAAGAGCAACAACATCATGTGGTTTATTAGAACCAAAAGCAATAGCAATCCCACATTCGCTAGCTCCATCATGCAGGTCATGTAAAGTATCCTCTAGCTCCAAGTCTACCAATGAACAATGAGCAATTGATGTTTCCACATTTAAAGTCTTTGAATCTACATCCCAACACTTTGTTTCCTCTTGCTTGTACCCATCTTGTTTGTGTGTTAAAAGGCATAGGTTGGAATGCACGAAGGCCAAATCCTCTGCCTTTTCACTCACAACTTGTAGTAGTTAACTAAGTGGATACAAAATGGAGTATGTACCTAATTCCGCTCGACTAAAGAAGAACTCACAAACTATCGAGGCAAGTTGTCAATGCAAAATTTAAAATTAATAGCTATAAATCTTAAGAGTTAAAACAAAATGTAGAAAAGAGAGTTAAAAAAGTAAAAGAATTAAAATCTTCCTTGAGTTATGTTTTTACAAGTGTTTAAAGGTTAGGAAATGCTTGCCCATGGAGGTACCACCACAAATAACCATCCATCTTGTACTTGTCTCGAAGAGCACTAATGTATAAATCCCCGGAGGATATGAAATCCAAGAAACTCTTTCCTAATTGCGGCATGTACTTCTAAATTGGGGAAGACTCTAGTCAATGTTGCTTTATACCCCTTGCTAACCTCCCTATCATTGTATGGTCTGACCCTCTAGGGGAAAAGAAAGAATCTTCGTGCTTGTAGTATTTTTTGAGTCAAGGAAATAGAAAGAAGATGGAATGGAGTGGTCATTTTGTTCCACCTATCAATGAGATGTGACAACATTTTTGAAGAAGCCTCTCTATAGGCTCTTTGTCATTTATGATGGACTAAATTGATTCAATTATTAAGACAATTCCATCGTAAATCACACTCAAACATGGATGATTCATATCGGATAATCTAAACATACTCAAGATGCCCTCGAGTAAAGCGGCAAGCACTCCACACAATCCCACCACCCATCATCGAAGATCAACCCGTTACCTTTGTCGCCTTCTCGGTGTTTGCATGTCTCCATACACCCCAATTGACATTGATAACCATGTTGCTCAATACATCTCTCACCTTCACGAGTCATCTCACGACGAGTGTGTGTGAGGCAAATCAAGTCTTAACAATCTGATAAGAAATTAAAACAAATAAAATTAAAATGAGTAAAATGTTCAAAAATCAATATTCTATAAATTACAAACTCACAAAATTAATTTAATGATTAAAAAATGAAAAAAATAGTTACCTTTAACAGCTACAATTTTGAGAAGCTATAGAAGTTGGCTTGGGACATGTGGTGTTTGCTAATGAAGATTTGGACCTTACTTGCCTCCTCATAGACTTGTTTAGTCTAATCAATTTTGATGCTCGATTTTTGTAGCATCAGGGTGAGGGAATGAACGACACAAGGTGTCAAAAATATGTGCCCCTACCTTTCCTCAACCAACATCCTTACAAAATTGCATATTTTTGTATTGCATGTTATAACTTGGACAACGTTTTGCGGTCCCATTGTATCAATGGACTCTATATGAGGATGTTGGCAATGAGTTGGGCAACCTTCACCTGCCCCTCACAATTAACAACCCTAAAAAACATTGCCCTTTAAGGAACACTGCAACCACAACATAATCAATAGCCTATTTGCTATATCTTTCCATCCATCGAAATGATGGACACCCCTATTTCAACCCATAAATGCTATTGGAGCTGTAATGAATCTTCAACATGTTTTCTTTTTTGGTCAATAAGGTGGTACACACATTTTCATACTTTGGGCTTGTGTACCTTGACAGAATCATTAATTGTGTTGCATCTCACCAAAGATCTGATGATCTACAAGATTGAAAGGGATGCCATGTGCATAAATAAAATGCCTAATTTTTTGGTCGGTTGTTCCTATTTTCATTCGGAATGTCCTTTCCAATAGGCCTACACCTTTTGTTCTCTTGTGACTAAGAGGTGAATCATCTACCTCTACAACCATGGGGGTTGACAAAAATGGGTGTGATGGGGTCATGACATTGAAAAATGGAGAAACAAGTGGCTTGCTACCTTTAGATCTTTTCTTTGCCAAAGGATGCTTTGATTTTAGGACAGCTGCAACTTCCGTATCTTCTCTCTTTAGTGTATGTGAATATCTTTGCACATGGCAACCCCTTTCCATCCACCCCTCCACAAACTTTGATTCTTTGGCTAGCAACCCCACATAAATAAAATTTCACCCAAGTGTATGAATTTGTAAATTGCATTTTACACTGAGAAAATCCAAACATAGCCTCCTCCAACATGCAGTAGTTGTATTTGTGTGACATACCTCCAAAGGGGTAAGCATGGACCATGTTTGAAGGTTATCCCTTGGCCCACAAAACTAGAACTTGTAGCCATTCTAGCAAATCCCTATACCTACTTAGTTAACAATTTAAATAAAAACATATTAAAATTAAAGGCCTATGGGGAAACAAATTTAAGTGTTGAAAGAATGTTTAAAACAATAACAAAAAAATTGAAAACAAGTTACAAAATACAAAATATAAACCTTGAAAAAAAAACATAAAAAACTCACCTTAAATCACCTAGATTCTTAGTTACAAGCTTCTTAAACTACATGCTACTTGTAGTGGTGTAGGATCAGCCCTAAGCAATTGAAAATCTGAAGGTGAGAGAGCAAATGTGCAGTGTGAGGTAAATGTGTTATTATTTAAAAAGAGTTTTGGAGTGTCTTTTAGGGTTTAAGCTGTCTTTTTATATTTTAAAGTCATTTTTGACGTACAAAACCTTTTAGCTTGTGGGTGTGTTGCAGATGCGCTAGGGTATGTCAAAATATACCCAAGTATGTCCTTGGATTTGCCCAAACGTACTCCGGATTCATTTTTGACGTACCTTATGCTTATCCCCAATAAATCTATAGATGTACCCCAATAGAGATAAATAGACTACATTTTGATCTCTGAAAAATGGCTCACACCTACTAGGAAATCGTCTGCCAAAATGATCGATTTGATTTCTTTAAATCACTAGCCTACATCTTTTCAAGTTATAGCATTCTATACACTCGTTAAAACAGTACAATTTAGATTTGAAAAAACATGGCTCTCATATCTAGAGTTGGAATCACATCTATTTAAGTGGCTGTACGAAGTAAACCATATACAATGGCACAAAATGTTCAGATTTATGGAAAAATTATATCTCAAATAGAAATTGAAACTACAGAATATCAGGAAGTTTGATAACAATATTTAAGGAGGGAACGGACACCCAATGCAAGTTGGAAGCCCTACAAAGAAACATTCAAGACATCGATCTATAACAGATATTGAAATAAAAACAACAGAATCTCACTCACCAAATATCAATGTCTAGGATCAAAAACAACTTTTTTTGGAGGCAACAGTTAAGAGAACAATGGGTTACCGTTAAACAAGCAGACTCCAACAAAAAATTCTTCCACAAATTGGTGCTCAACAAGAAACATATGAATAGAATACAACAAATCAAGAAGACTGATGGTACCATTCTCCAAGATCTATTGCTCATAATCGACTATGCCACAATTTTTTCATAATTGAGTCCCGCCCAACAACAAATCCAGGCCCAGCAAGATTTGCTAAGACTGATTCCAAATAAAATTGGAACAAGAAATAACAATCACATTATGAGATTGGTGACAATAACTAAGGTAAGGAAACTTGAGAATGTATCTCTAGTCAAAATACGAAGGTATTTGAGGTATTCATTTGGTTTTCTGGGTTGTTTGTATTGTGCCCAAGGAAGAAGTGCTAGGCCTAAGAGATATTGTCACACAGTGATGTATAATGGCAACTAAATGGGTGATCCGTAGCTTGGAGGGTTCTTCTTCATGGCAGATTTTCATGCAACATCAGTTACTAGCAGCCTATCATTTGAGCAAGATCAGAGGCTTCTTCGGCCTTTGTGATATCATTGTTGATCCAATTAATTTTCAGATTGTCAGATCTTTGTTCTCAGAGGTATTTGGATAGCCTAGCAAAAAATTGCAGGTTTGGTCACTTGGAGAGTTTCTGGTAGTCGAACTGGGTGGGATCTAGCCAACAGACCTATATGGACCTGGAAATTACAGGACATGTCTCTAGCCACTATCCCACATATTTAGGCTTGCAGGTTCAGCAAAGAGGCATATTCTTCTGGAAGGATTTGTGGGACAGCAATACTCACAGCTGGAAGGATTGGCGATCCCTAGCCCTTGAGTATGCTTTATTCTCTACAGAGCAGTCTTCTATAAAGGAAATTCAGGATCTTATCCCTTAGGAAGACTTATTTAAGATGAATCAGGACACATAAGGGCCTATTTGGCGAGATTGGCGATGACTTTATGGACATCCAATTGCCCAATATGACACACACCATATTTATCACCTGTTGCATAAAAAACGAGCCCTTGCACCTGTTCTCAACGCGAGATGGATTACTTCAAATGTAGAAGCAATATGGGTCCATAGACTACATAGTGTGTGTATTAAAATATAAGACTTATTTAGTATTTAGTTAATATTGGTTAAGTATTAGCTAATAAACAATTGTAACAACATCGACCATTTTGTAACCATCTCTCTCATAATAAAACGATGGACACAATGATAATGGATGCATTCCAGTTTCTCTTCATTTCTTCTTTGTTCTAACATTGGTATCGAGCTCTTGTTGCTCGAAGGGATCTTCAAAATGAGGAAAAGAGTTTAACTTCAAACACAACCAGTCGAAGAGTTTTACGGTTTATATATCGAAGGGCATACGTTATTCCACTCATCTAGGCAAAATAAAGAATAATATACAGTCACGTGGGATACGCTAATCATTTAGGGCAAAATAATGAATACTCTACACTAACATGAGGGTCAAAGGACAAAACAAAGAATAGAAAATTCGGGAGGGCCTAGAATGAGTTGTGAGGGCTTGCAAAGTGGTCACGAGGGCTATCTAGTCACGAAGGGAATACATAGGCACAAATCCCGCTTCGAAAGGGCATAAACATTGTTGCTATTGGTTTGGAAAAAGGTACAAAACGAAAATCCCAGTCGTGAATCAGAATGAAAATCCCAATCTTGAATCTCAGCTAGGGCATGAGAGTTTTTAACCATTAAACACTAGACTACACAGAAACGCCTAGACCCCCTCGTACTAGGACTGGGTATGTTTTGGGTACGGGAATGCAGGTATGCCCAGTGCACGCTGTGGGTATGTACCCACAGGCCTTGGGTGCGTCCGAATGCACGAAATCAGTACCCGTGGTCAGTGGGTGCGTACCCACAAAGTACCCACGATTATTTCTATTTTTAAGTGCAAAAATAAAAATAAAAAGAGTACCCACAGTTTTTTCTTTTTTTTTTAAAGTGCAAAAAAATAAATAAAACATGAGGGCTTTGATTGGAATTGAACTTTGGAAAGTTCGTGTGAGATTCAATATTGCCAATAGGCTCAAGGGTAGAGACTAGAGAGAGATGAAAAGGACTTCATTTGGTTGACTTACTATTTGGGGGCTTTCTTGTTGCTCCTCATGGGTCCTTTATTCTTTAGTCAATTTGGAAGGCATGGGAACAAGTGAAGCACTTGGTGGTTGGGCAACCTATCTTCTCTTCATTTGACATTAGGTGCCAAGCCTACAAATCGATTTCGTCATATTAGAAATATAATGACAGGGATCCTTGCCTTGACAAGAGGTTGTTCTCCCTCCTTTGGTTTGAGAAAGGAATTAAAATATTTCATGACTTTAAATGTTTTTAATGTCCAATGAGACGTCTAACTCAAGCTTAAGGCATTAATAATGAATTGTCAAATCTATAGTACAGTCTATGTTATTAACTATTATGTTTTGAACATTATGAATTAATACAAACTCAAGTCTCAATTCTCAAAGTATTGGAAATTTGTTTTCATGTTCTATGAATGATTTTAAGTTTAACGAGTATTAAATTTCAATAAGTATGCAAATGTTTCTTTAAATTTATAATTTTGTATGCACACACACACACACACACATATATAAAGCGTACCATACCCAAGATTTTTTTAAATTTGTTGTTTCAACGTATCTGAACCCATACCCGTATCCGTACGGTACCCGCATCAAACAAATTTAGATTAAACACCATTGAAAAAACATCAATAACAATCACGAATTTCAAGGAAATGAACTTTCTAATTTCTTTGAAATATTTCTACAAGCAAACCCTAGTTACTTCTTTTAAAGAATGGAGTTTTCTTTACCAATAGACAAATATTCTAGTTTCAATTTTCACACTTGGAAGGTTAAAATCCAAATGCAATTAATGAACAAAAATTTGTGGGATATTGTTAATAGAAAAGAAACACAACCCACCGATGCTGCCAAATTGTTAGAGTGGGAAAGCCGTGATGATAAGCTAAAGCTATAATCAAGCTTGCTCTTGTTGATTATGACCTCCATATAGATTTAGAAAATTTGTCCACAAATATATGGGATAACCTGAATAGGTTATTTGGGATAAAAGTAGCAAATGTTAAATTTTCTTTAAAGCTTCAACTCTTTCGATTCAAGATGGCCGATGATGTTACTATGTCCAGTCATATAAATAATCTGAGATCTCTTCTTAGACAATTAACAGAGGTTAAAGCTCCAATAGATGACGAAGATTCTAAAGCCATTTTGTTAAATAGTTTTCCTTCTTCATATAACAATGTCATTTTTACTCTCAATCAGATGCCTTCACAAAGCCTGGAAGATATGATTCAATAGTCTTGGTTGAAGAAAAGAGAATTGCGGATAATACATAAGGTAATTCTTCACATGAAAGTGCACTATACTCCCGCGTGAGAAATAATCACAGAAAATCAAATAAAGACACTAGGCAAGTTGAGTGTTATTATTGCAAGAAAAGAGGTCATATAGCTTGGAATTGTCACATTCATGCTAATGATGTTCTCAAAGGAAAACTCAAAGATAACTTAAAAGAAGCAAATGTGGCCGTTATTGACAATCCAACAAATGTTGAAGGTTTTATTCATAAAGAAGAAGATGAATAAATAATTTTAAAAGCCCACACTTTGAAGACACGACGAGATTTAGTGTCGAAAAAACTCGGCATGGATGGTTGTTCAAATAGTTTCAGAGTCTGCAGATCTCAAGAATTTACCCTAACGAGGGTCACAAGACAACTTGATGAAGCATTGTGGGAGTAGCTCAGCATGGAGGGTTGACCAACAATTTGGGAGATTCTGTTATTCAAGAGTTTGGGAATTTGAATCGGGAACTTGGTAACTACCATAGTTAATTGGGACGGAGGGACGGGGTTTCCGGACGGCAAAAAATTTCTAAATTTTGGGGACAGGTTGGGGGATGGCTGATTAAAAAATATATAAATATTTAAAATAAAAAGATATAGTGACTAAATTATATAAATAAGCTGAAATAAAACCATTTGAGATTTAAATAAGGTGAAACTTGAACTCATAAACATCATGATCAAATACATTCCTTAATACTATAATATCAACTTCAAGTATATTATAAAATAGAAAAGTAAAACCATTCTAAATTACGATTGATCAAGTGACAATAGCTGATATTCATATCATTAATCTCATAGCCAAATACACCAACAATTGTCTATTGTCAATATTACAAAAAAAGAGGACAACTACAAGTATCAAACTAAAAATCAGAATCAACATCTGAAGCAATATCCATGAACTCATCCTCGCTGGTACTAGCATCCTCGTCCTCAAAGGTAAGCCCAATCAATCCCCGCACAGTATTGTCCTCTTCAACCTGCCTCGGCTCCTCGAGATCTACATCCCACTGTAATGTTGGGAGTTTGTTTGTACTCAGGTGTCTTGCGATCTATAAGACGCAAAGCACGTGTACAGCTACAAGCTTCTCCGCTCTCGTAGAGGTAAGCCTATTCCTCTTAACAAAGTGTATCCAACCATACGTAGACCAGTTCCTCTCAGAGGCAGAGGAGCTAGAAACCTAGGAAAGGAGGCGAATGGCAAGTGGTCGCAGCAGTCCTGGAAGCCCATACAGTCGCCACCAACTCACTGGCTTCTCCTGTGCTATTGTTACCCTGTCTGCCTTTGCTGATGTTTTGTACCCATCAAGTTCAGTGAAGTCGAGCCACTCCATTCTGATTTGTGAAGCCTCTTGTGGAGTGTACATTTTTTTAAAGGCCTTCATAAGGCCCCTCTTCACCTCATTATCATCCAATGGGATAACTCTGCCTGGCCTCTCCACATACCATTTGGGATTCAGTGCATACACAACCATATGAAGAGGAGTGTTCAACTTCTCCCATCTCCGCTGAATAATGGGCTGTATATGTTCATTATAGAACTCCAAAGTGGGGTCCCTCACCCGAATAGCTGCCTTCATTTGCCCAAGCATGTTGTCAATGCACTCGTAGATCTCACCAAGATTGGGGCTGTTAGAATCCCCATATTTGATGACACTAAAAACTGGAGCTATGATTGATATGATGTATTTCATATCAACCCAAAATGTTTCCCACAACACCACTTCCTTCACTCTTTTCCCTTGATCTGTCTTGGACTCACGCCACCTAGTCCAATCCTATGTCATAATCATAATTTGCAGGGGCTCCTGCAACTCAGACATCCTCTCCAACAAAATAAAATAGGATGCAAAGCGAGTGTCAACTGGTTTCAAAATTCCTTCTTCGAAAAATTTGAAAAAGTGCCAATGATGTGTGGTGATTACATATGAACTTCTGCACATCTCTGGCCTCAGTCACTATCTGATTAACCCATTGAATCTTCCCTATGTCTTTTAGTGCATTGTTCATGGCATGCACACAACATGGAGTCCAATAAATAAGCCTATATTCCCGCTCAACTAGCTTGGCTGCTGCTCTGCACACATAAGTTGCATCTGTGACAACTTGTACAATGTTTGAAGGTCCAACCTCCTCAATGGCATCCTTCAAAATTTGATACTGAAACTCAACATCTTTTCGCTTCCCAAAACAATCAATTGCTCTCAAGAAGTACGGTCCATCTTTGCAAGAGACAATGATATTGATGAGAGGATGGTGTCTAATATCCGTCCACCCATCCATGATAATGCTACATCCATGTGACACCCATGTCACCTTCATCTCCTCCATCAATAGATTAACCTTGGAATAATTTCTATCCAAGATTGTTGTCCTGAGTTTTGTGTCTCCAGGAGGCACATAACTTGTACCTGCTTTTGCAACCTTAGCCATAGCCTCCTTGTAATAAGGAGAGTGAGCGACATTAAATGGAATCCCAGTAGCATAGAAAAATTTCCCAATAGCATCATCTGCCTCTTCCCTTGCCTTTGAATCAAACATGTCAACAACTGAATTTGGGGCTGCCCCCACGGCCTTTCTCTTCCCTCTGCTTTCCACTTCTGACACTCCAAAACTAGAACCAGCCAGAGTATTACCATGTTTGCCAGTCCTATGAGTGCTCAATGGAGTATTAGCCGTAGAACCACGAACTTCTGGCACTTTGTCTGTGGTATTTCCATTGAAGATTCTCACCATCTCAGCTCTCTGCTCTAGTGAAAGGCCCTTACAAGTGCCAACCCCCTTCTGTAAGATGCAACAAGTGTGCATTGGTCCTAGTGATATTGCCATGCCAAGTCAGTGCACATATGTTGCACTTCCATACTTTGCCCCTCCTCTGACTTGGGGTTATCAATTATTTGGGCAAATTGTTCAATGGCTTCTTCTTATCAAATGGTCCAATAGCAAATTTGGACAACATTTGAGAGAGGGCAATTGTAGCTACTAACCGAACTACCACCGATTCTTGCTTGCCACTACATTTTGTGTCCCTTCTTCACTCTCCCCCATTGTGGCATCACCAACTCTTCCATGGCCACCTATCTCAACTTCCCGTTCAACCCTCTCCTGCTCTGATTCATGCTCTGATTCATACTCATACTCAGAAGAATAACTCATGGTGATGATTGCTTCAATGAATTAAAAACAACCATAACTATATGATTGATTGAAATTTGATTATGTAATGATTCATGAATTAATTTTAAAAAAAAACGTAGCCAATATGCATTTTTTAAATCGTACAAACTATATGCGTGATTATATTGTGAATGTACATGCAAATGTTAAAAAAGTAAAACCCCTAAAAAATGCAAAATATACTATAAATTTTAAACTAGAAATAAAATGTAATTAAAAAAAAAAATGTAACCATTTAAATTTTAAATTTTACAACCAAACCCTATGCAAGATGCATTTTTTTAAATCCCACAAACTATATGCATGATTGCATTATGAATGTAGATGCAAATGCTAAAAAACAACCCCTAAAAAATGCAAATATAATATAAATTTTAAACTAGAAATAAAAATGTAATTAAAAAAATATAACCATTTACATTGTAGTTTGTACAACCAAACCCTATGCAATATGCATTTTTAAAATCCTACAAACTATATGCATGATTACATTGTGAATGTAGATGCAAATGCTAAAAAACAGCCCCTAACAAATGCAAATATAATCTAAATTAAAAAAAATTTAAGTATTGTAAGCAAATAAAATTATAAAATTATAAATACCTCTTGCTAATGCTCCCTCTTGTTCTTGCTCTTGCTCTCCTCTTGCTCTTGCTCTTGCTCTCACTCTTGCTCTTGCTCTTGCTCTCACTCTTGCTCTTGCTTGGTGTGAATATGAAATGAACCCATAATGTAAATTTATAACATAAAATAGCACTTTTAGGGTTAGGGTTAGGTTAGGAATGTTACTTTTATGCTATAAGTGTTATGCAATTAAAAAAATTGTTTTTAGAGTGTAAAAAGTATGTTTTTTTAAAAACACGACAAAATGCGTGGGGACAGCGGGGGACATCTGACGTCCCCCGAGAGTTCTCGGGACGTCCCGACGCCCCCCGTCCCCATATCCCCGGATGTTTCCTTCGCCTCCCCATCCTCGAGGCGTTTCTGCCTCTTCGCACAAAAGGAAATGTGGGGAAGCTTTTTACGTCCCCACGTCCCAGTGACGTCCTGGACATGTCAAATATGGGGGGCGCGTCCCGCGTAACACCGGTAACTACACCTTTACGAGGATTAGGAGGCACTTGATGGAGTTCTACTCGGTCCAAAACTTGTTCAAAACAAAAACTTCAAAAAATAGTAAGTCTATCTTATTTTCATGTGGTGTAAGTCTTAAGAGGGAGTATTGAAATATGAGACTTATAATTTAATACTCAACTAATATTAGTTAAGTATTAGCTAATAACGGTCGTAATAACTTCACCATGTTGCAATCATCTCTCTCATTATAAAATGACGGATACACAATGATAATGTGTGCATTCTAGTTTCTCTTTATTTCTTCTTTGTGCACATTTTCTAATAGTGTGGATAGTAAGAGTCTCTTATATGCTTCAAGTTTTTCGTTGCAACGGTTTATAGACTAACTTCGACCATGTTGTAATCATCTCTCTCATTATAAAATGACAGACATGCAATGATAAAATGTGCATTCTGGTTTCTCTTCATTTCTTCTTTGTGCACATTTTCTAATAGTGTGGATAGTAAGAGTCTCTTATACGCTTCAAGTTTTTAGTTGCCTTTTGAAATATCAAGGGCTTCCTTCGAAGGCTCAATTGTCCAAGAGTGGTCTTATTTATGGTCTTTGTACTCATTGCTCAAAACTGGAAATTGTTAAGCATCTTTTGTGGGAATGTTCTTTTGCAAAATCATGTTGGAAGTTAGTTCAATCCAAACTGCAAGCTCTTTTCAGGGACACACATTGGTGGGCAGCCTTGCTAGGTGATTCCAATGCTCTTATCCATCACCCTTTTAGGAGTATTTGGAATTGTGTACGACTTTCTGCCTTGTTCATTATCTAGAAGCTTAGATGTAATTATGTCTTCAAGAATGAGGTATGCACTGGACAATTTTTTCATTATTGGAAAGGCGAATTTAGATCACAATTTCTTGCAAAAGGTTTTTGCTACACCAAGAGGCAAAAAAGTTAGAGCCCGAGAGTTGTTCCAATTTTATTATTGTTCTGATTGCTTTACGAACTAAGCTGTAATCTTCCTTGTAAATACTGTTGTACAGTTCTTTATTCTTTTGTACAACCTTATAAATATTGTTTTTTGTTAATATATGAAGCGTCTAATAAAAAAGAGAGGGTCAACATGGGGGCATTACATAAACCACCACTTTAGAATACTTCCTCCTAGAAGTCGTCAAAACAAGTTTGGGCACAATTGCCTTCCTCCCACGTGATTGTGGCCAAGGTAAGATTTTGTTTAATCTCTTCATGATACCCGCCACACCAAGGCATCAACCATTTAGTGAAAAATGGCTAAGCAATATTTTTCATCATTCGCTAAGTCCCTCAAAATGAAGCATTTTTGTACACCAATTAACCATGCCTTGTCCTCAAACCCAACAAAGGGATCCTA
Source organism: Taxus wallichiana var. yunnanensis (assembly GCA_018340775.1). Taxonomy (NCBI): domain Eukaryota; kingdom Viridiplantae; phylum Streptophyta; class Pinopsida; order Cupressales; family Taxaceae; genus Taxus; species Taxus wallichiana. The sequence continues at coordinate 711,924,221 of CM031238.1, forward strand.
CATATTGAGAGGGGTTAAGCTATTTCAACTCCCTTATCAATTATTCATTTGGACCTACGTTATTAGGATACGCCCACTTCTCCATGAATCCCCCGATACGTGTCAAACACGAGATACGTGCGATGCGATACGGATACGGATACGTACGGAAACCTCTCGAATACGTCACGAATATGTGGGCACGTATCCGGGAGGTTTCCATACGTATCCCTCACCAAAAACGTCTTTTTAAAGTTTTAATTCATTTTTTTTTTTTGACTTTTCTATTCCCTAAAACCGAACCCTAAAAACTAAATGAATAAAATAATACGCCCTCACTCATTTTGTATGTTTTGAAAATTTGAACATGGATCCTACTATATTTTTCAAATTTCAAGTTTTGTTCGTATTCATGTTGACATGATATTCGTATATCATATATATGGCAGCCACATGATCAATAAAAATGCAAAGTCTTAAGTATATTGAATGTTTTGAACATTGATTCAAGTTTTGTATTACTATTTCAGTTTTTTATGGACTAAAAAATGAGTAAAATGAGTAGATATATATATATATATATAATTTTTAATATATATGTACGGACGTATCCAAGGGTTTTTTAAAATTGACATATCTCACAGCGATCGTACTGTACTGTACCCATATCCCGGCAACGTAGATTTGGACATATCCCTCGCTCTTGCAGATGTCTCCCCTCCTGTTGCGTCCCTCTAGGTTGCCTTTCCAATTGCCTTTCCTCATGCTTATTCCCAATTGTTGGAAATATTGTCATTGATGTCAAAGGAGTTGTTGATGTCACAAGAGAATGCACGGAATAAGAGTCATTGATGTCAAAAGAGAATGCACAACGATCAAAGAGAAATAGTGTCCTTGATGTATTACAGATCAGATTTAATATAATAACAATGAATGTAATGAACAACAATCACATTGTATACCAGTGTTTTAATTATGAAAGGGCCAACAATTTCATCTAAGGAAATAAAAGAAATAAACAAATATTAAATACAAGCCCAGCCGACCCATTTGGAAGGAGTTAAAGAAGTTAATTAATATTAATTTAAGAGACATATCTTTTGATAGTCACCCCTCTTGGGAAGAGGCACATTAAGGCTATAAAAGATAGATGAAAAGGTTGAGAAAGACGAGCAAAAAAATGAAATAGATACATCATTTGAGAGAAGTAAAAGAGAGAAGAGCAGAAGTAAAATGAGAATATCATTTGAATAAAGAGTAAGAAGGAAGAGCAGAAATATAAAGCGATCTGATTTCATTAATTGGACCAACATCCATGTTGGAAGTATGATCTGATTTGTGTGTATGAAGAGAAGCGGAATTGCCATCATCCGGTTGAAGAAGCAACTACAGAAGGTGGAAGTTTATATTGTTGAGGTCGGTGCCTCACAAAATTGGGGATTAGTGTCTCTAGTGGGTTGGTGCTCACGAATTGGTTGAGTTGGTGCTTGGCATTAGGGATTGGTGTCTCCAGTAGGTTGGTGCCTACGAACATTTGTAAAACATTTAATTTTGGGTTGGATTTGGACGGTAGATCCAAGCAATCTTATTTTGTGGTTTTTCCCGAGAGAGGGTTTTCCACGTAAATTTGGTGTTGCTCTATGTTATGTTATTTGAATGCTTTTAAATGCTTTAATTGTGGATATAAGTTTTAATAAGTAAAAGTTTATCTTATATTGATTCACCCCCGCCCCCTCTCAGTATAAGCGTGTGCTTGACACCAATCTTGTAGGACCTCTCTATATTTCTCTCTCCCTAGGTCTCTCCACATCCCTTTGCCTCTAATTATGAAAAGATGATTCCCTTTCTTAGTGAAGAGGTGGAACACAAGTCTTAACCATTGTAGTGAGCCTATCAATATCTTCTCTATTTAGAAATAAGTCCTCCCCTCCTTGCTCTTGAGAGGTTCCCACTCCTGCTGCCTCCCTCTAGGTTGGCTTTTTCTTGCCTTAACTCATGCCCATTCCCAATCTTGTAGGACCTCTCGATACTTCTCTCTCCCTATGTCTCTTCTCACCCCTTTGCCTTTAATTATGAGAAGACAATTCCCTTTCTTCTTGGTGAAGAGGTGGAACACGGGTCTCAACCATAGTAGTGAGCCTATCAATAACATGTAATATTTCCTATTCTATCATAGGCTCCCAAGACTATTCTTGGGAGTCATATGGTGGTTCATCATTACTCCTACTATCAAGATGGGTTTGTTGTCGTGAACCCATACCTTGTGTTGGTACTATTCTAGTCATCACATAGCAAGGTATTAAATTATTAACAATTCATCCAGCTATTGAGTTTAATATCACAAAAACAATTTGACACAAAGGTTTTCAGAGTTGAACTCCATTGTAATACCACAACGTAAAGATCCCTCTTCCAACCCAATTAAAAATGATGGTAAAAGGCAAATAAAATCCACATATTATCCCACCGAGCATTCTTAGTTAGGTGTATAACATTATGTTGTGACTTTAATATAACAAACTATTGTGTAAACTTTGCCTATCTAATTAATCTTACTACTATGGTTGTGAATAAAGAGAGGAGTTGGTTATACCAAGAAATGTAAATAATGTGGCTACCATGCATTTTTGAATTTATTAATTATTAATCATTTACAACAATAGGTTTAGACTACATTTTTCCATTATGAAGGCAAATTGTTTATGAAACACGCTTTTATGATATGCCTCCTACGTCTAACAGTACTAGGTGTCAATTACCTAATTTTTGGCTTGTTAATACGTCATATTCATAATTAGCCCATACAAGTTCACTTAACCCATTCTAACCTAATTAATGGTGTTCATAACTTTGGAAATGTCTCTAAAATAAGGGGAAATGGATAATTTTGGCATATTCATTTAAAAATCAATTCTAATTTAAATTATAATCCAAATTTGTGCACATCACTTAAGTGATGTAGGAATAAATAAGGACTAATAGATTAAAACCATCTTTGTCATTAAATCAAGATCCTCAAGTCGACGGAGGATTACATCACATCCATCAGATGTAATCAATCTCAACCATTGGATCATAAATGCCCTGGAAATTCTTAGGGAAATCAAACATACCTCCAAATTTTCCCTTTATGGGCTCCATTCACATCCACCATGGCCACATGCTGCAGAAATAGGCAGCCATGGCCATGAGAGCCAAATATGTTTACATTAGGTAGGGGATGAGATCTAAAGCGTTTTATGGACCTGGTTTGCTGTTCAATGTGTTTTTGTGCATCTATGGAAGGTGGGCACCTACGGTTTTTGCTCATTTTTGGATTACAGCATGGATCTAATGTATTTCACCCACGGATCTTCTATTTGTTCCATTTTTTCCTCCCTTTTGTTTCTAATTTGTAGGTTAGGAGCTTTCTTATTGGGACATTGGGGTTTTGAGTGCCCGTAATCTGCATTTTTAATGGGTAATAGATCATCCTTAAGGGGGTTGTCCATATTGGACTGCTTTTCTAACTTTTTATTTGTTCCCTGATTCCCACAATTATGGAATTTGTTACTAAATTAGTGTTGTTACATATCAATTTAAAAGATAGATACAAATGAGAGATTCAGTTGAAGCACTTTTATTACATAATAGAATTGCACACAAAATATCAACATACAAAACAAACATTTCCCTTTTTTATATCATATATGCACAAGTCACATGCCAGAAATAAATTGTTCAAAGTGCAGAAATACAAAAAGATAAATCAAAAAGTGTTCAATTCATTCTAGGAGAGTAACACCAAGTCATAAAATTTCTTAAGTTTCTTACCTAAGATCCCAACTATATGCGTGACCAGATGATGTTCCTGAAAAAACTTGAAACGATCCTGGGTTTACCCATAGACAGCTTATGCCTGATTGCATTCAATGAGAAAATTAGATACTTTTCTTTAGAGTAAATTCAAATATGTCATGATTCATCTCTCCCTCTCTACAGACCCACACAAACATTAACACCTTCAAGCAGAAATATGCCACAAATTCCAAGTAAAGAACTGATCAGAGACTGCTCATTCTCACATATCCTATTTTAATTTAAACATACATGTATGCATGCTGACAAGCATGAGATCATATGCCATAGAGAGAAAATGTGATGCTTTCTTTTCCTAAAACTCGTAGGTGTAAAGTTCAAACTTATGTGACTTCTTGAAATCTCAGAATAACATAGATATGAATGAAATTAAGCAACCAATTTTTTAAAGGAGAAATATCTCTTGCCTTGGTGCGCATACATGTGTGTTTGTAAAACAATTTCAACAAAACATTGACATTACTTTACTCCTATTTCAGACAAGATTTCCATGTATGGTATGTTGCCAAGAAACAGGTACAGATACGAAATGCGGAAATGATGAATTTCAAAAAACCCACGGGTACAAAACAGCACGGAAACATCCATACAACATATTATAAAAAAAATATATATATCTAAAAAATGCACACTACTCATTTTTAGACCATAAAAGCTAAAGCGCTTAAAATATTTTGTATTCATAGAAGTTCAAAAGATTCAACATGCTTAAAATTTCATGTGTTCATGAATCATGTGACATAAATGAGAGTGTGTTTTGCCATTCGATGTAGTGTGTTTATATAGGTTTACAACTTTACATCTATATTTTTCAATTATTGACGATCTCTCTTGCAGGACTCATCGGTACATTGATCTCCGAGAACATGTCCTAAGGAGTGTACCGGGAAAGGTGTCAGTTGGTTCATGGTGTTTTTTTTTTAATAGATACTTCATATATTAACTGAAAAGATATTTACAACAAAGGCTTTAGTAAAGAATGAACTGTACAGTGAAAACATACAAGCAAATTTACAACTCAGTCCATAAATCAACAAGAACAATGAAATCTGAATAATCCCCAACAACAAACTTTTTGTCTTCCTTGAGCAAAAGAAATCCTTTAGCAAGCAATTGCAGCTGAGTTTTTCTTCTCTAAGAATAACTAAAAGCATCTAAATTACATACCTCATCCCTGAAGACATGATTGCATCTAAGTTACCAAATAATGAAGAGGGCAGAAATCCGTACACAATGCCAAATACTCTTAGAAGGGTTGCATATAAGAGTATTGGAATCACCCAACAATACAGCCCGCCAATGAAGAGGTCCATGAAAAGAAGCAGACAGCTTGGTCTTCACAACTTTCAACAAGATCTGGCAAAAGGACAGTCCCACAACAAATGCTTAACAGTTTCCAATTTAGGACAATGACGACAAAGCCCGTTTGTAAGTCCAATCTTGGATAAATGAGCTTTTGTAGGAAGCCCCTAATAGATAACAAGCCAGGAAAATAGTCTGAGTTTGTATGAACCCGTACTGTGCACACACTATGAAGTCATCGGACCCAGAAAATTTCTGCATCAATGGCAATCCATCTAGAATTGAGAATTGGAACAAGAGGACATATTTGATGCGACAAATGATAAAACCAATGTGTGTCGTATTGAGATGTGGGGTGCCCAAAGGTCCATCACCAATCTCGCCAAATGAGGCCTTTCATTACCAATTTGAATTGGCTCATGGTATTTTAGGAGAGATGTCTATATGATTTTCAGTTATACCTATCTAATCCTTCATACTACCTTCATAGCTCCTATGGTGTCTCCCTGAAATTTTGAAATATGGCTGTCTGAAACCCTGAAATGTGGCTATTTCTGAAATCTGCTAGGACCCTCTAAAACCTAGAGTCAGCACTATAGCTCTTAGATGTCTGAAACCACTCTCAAACATCCTGAAAGTATATACATAAAATATAACTTAAAATATAGCAAAATAAATGTCCATGTCTAAATATAAGTTTATATTTAGTATAAGCAGAACCATTTCCATACTGTTTCAGGTATGAACCTGGGACTGCACTGCATTTTAGAGTCGTTACAGGGCTGTACCTGTACCCGTACCCATTTCGGGTATGTATGTACATAAGTATGGAAGGCCCGTAGGCATTTCCTGGAAACACAGCATATATGGACCATCCTTTTCACTGATTCTAGTTTCAATCAGATTGAAGAGCAATTCAGAAGGAAAGGCCTATATAGATACAATATTTCAGCACATGAAAGGGAGCAAGTGTATCTCACCCGCAGTCCCTAAAGTCTATAAACGAGGTCCTGAGCATTGGGTGAGTCTTATCTGTATTTAGTGCTTTACAGAATATGAAAACGTCAATCCAAGTTATGAATGATACGTCCTCATACCCAGAGTGTCTGATGATAATGTCCAAGGGATTGATTAGTAAACCAAATATGAACAAAATTTACTTTCTATATTATTTAATAAGACTAAAAAAGATTGCCAGATGACTTGCTTGCAAGTATGTTCATGATTGCACCTCACAAGTAACCTCTTTAAGAAAATAGAGAAGCTACTACTTCCAATAAAATGTGATCGTCAACATTGCAGAAGACATGCCAATTAATAACAGAAATGAGGCAAAGAGGATTCATAGTAACATTAAGAGATTTTAGCATGTTTTTTGGTTGTTTGTCTGTCATTGTTGTCTAACTGTCCATCTATCTGTTGATCAAATTGTTTCCTGACTATCTACCCATATGTTTATCTGTTGTCTGTCAATCAGTGAAGGTTATAAAATTGGATGCATTCATCAATCAACGAATGGGCAAGATGCAATTACTAATTGCCATTGGAATAATAGATCAGATTCTACAAGCATCCATTTCCAAGAGAATGGATCTTGACAATAAAATTCAGTGAATACATCGACATTTTGTGGCACCAAACAGTGCTTCAAAGGCCAATGGACAATTTTAATAATCTATGGAAAGGATATGCAATGATTTGAGAATTCAAAAAATAAAAAAGCATAATTCGCTACTCAAACAAAATTGTCTTATGAAAATTAATTAAAAGAACTAAACAACTCAAAGCTTGAAACATCCATGATACTCTACTGTATAGATACCTTGGATGGGATTATATATGATGGCACAGTCAATGCATCATAGTCAAACAAATACTTAACTCCTAATAGAACTATAGTGTTCATCAATACCTGAACACAAAACCACAGAAATGGATCTAACGAGACCTCTGGCATTTTGTTCTGTAGTCAGGCTTTCGATAACAGTTTTCAAGGATGCCTTCCAAGTCTTGCAGTGAAAAAAAAATTCTAGAAGAGGATTCCACAATCGAGAGGACGTGTGAGATGAAGCATTGCTCTTGTATATGGACCAGTCAGCTGCGAATTGCCCGCTGCACCCCCATCCCCACATTTTCCACCCAACAAAGAAACGCATTCCCTGAGCACGGTGATCCTGTACTACAATATATTAAATGCATTTGGAGTGTGGACGCACAGAGGCCTATTCGGAAGGACCCCACTTATGTTGCAAAAATAGATTATATGAGAGGGTCGGGTCAAGTACTGAAATAGCAGAAAGACGGAATGGGAATAGAGGAGCTTAGAACACAGATTATGCATGGATTAGAAGATGCTAATCCATACGGAAAACAAGAACTACAATAATGTGCCAAGCCTTAGGCTGGATGGTAATCAATCACAGTCTGAATTCAAAGCTAGGATACATAGGTGGGTATTAACCAACGTGACATGTGTTATATGTCAGAAGGAAATGGTTAAACAGGTTTTATGGAGCTGTAGAGTAGCATGACCAGTGTGAAGTTACCATACACTCAGTGACAACTATACACTCCACTTTGTTAGGCAATGCTATTGGAATGAGCTGCAAACTTTACAGATGAATAACACAGACTATAAGGGATTATGCTTCTGTAGCAATGAAGATGTGAAGCAATTCACAGCCCAGATCTGAGTCAGCTAACCTTAAAATGCTCTGGTATATTATCAACTCTGTCAATGATGATATTGTACCCTCTATTTCTGATGTGGAAAATGGTAAAGCTGCATGGTAGAAGTTATTTTCTTGAATGCTGATGCAAGTGATAGCGAAATTCTTTACCAGAAGAAAAACCATTATGCTTTGAAGTTAAAAGAAGCTGGATCAATGAGTGATTAATAAAATATAGATAATAAATGTGTGTGGTCTATCAGCAAGCAGTGAGGTGATCAGGCTTGTATTTAGGTAGAGAGCCGGGTTCAAACCCAACATAGCCATGGATGTAAATAAATCGTGTATATATGTGAGGCATCTAATTAAAAAAAATGATGAAGAAGCTGGATCAATGAGTGGTTAATGAAATATAGATAACTAAAAAATTAGATGAATGTCGTTAAACAGATAGCCTGAAGTTTATAGAGGATTAGTTGATATTTTGTCAGTTGCCACAACCACCTGTATATTCGAGAAGATTTCAAGTTATCTATTGCAGAAGGAACAGCAGATACTGAACAGAAAATAAACTAAGTTAAAGAAGTGAAGGTTCTTTGAGTGCAGACAAAATTTAAAGGCAAGGGGAAACAAAAAATAAAGCCAATGCGAATGGTGACAATGTTGGCAAACCACGTTTTACATGTTATTGTTGTGGTATACCAGGTCGCATTGCAAGGTTTTGCAAGGCTCAATATCTCAGAAACTTGAAAAGGTGGGAAAGCAATTTTGTTACAACCTTTTTATGAGCGAATGATGCAAAATAAGAACATTAAGAGTATATACGTGCTCCTTAAAGGCATGAAAGATATACGTGCTCTACAGGAAAAAGTTGAAACATTAACTTCCACTTAGCTTTTTAGTATATGGTAGGTATATGATATTTATAGTTTAGTTACGATATTAATATAGGAGGTAATTTGTTGAAATTCAAATTAGGTGTAGACATCGAGTGGTTACCTCCCGATCATTCATAACACTTTTAACTAATGATCTTCAATTATTTAACTGAACATCTATTATTTCTCACATTTCTCTACTTTTTTGTGTATGCTTGATTTTTTTAGCAATGTTACACAGGGACGTGCACCCCCCCCAATTCCCAAGCCATCCCGGGTGCTTGTGAACGGGGATGAAACGTCCCCCCATGCATTCCCAAATGCAGAAAAGAAGGGGATGTCCCCTAACTTTAGGAAACACACCTGGGACGTCCCGGGTGTTTTGAGACTTTGGGGACTCCAACGGGGATGCATGACGTCCCCGAGATGGCTAGGTGATGTCCCGAAGTCCCCGGAGTCCCCAAAGTCCCTGAAGTCCCAAAAATAAAATTATAAAAACATAAAGGATTATGACTTTGAAAAGAGGAAAATGAAAACTAATCCTTTTCCCATGCAAACTTACCTTCCCAAGAAATGGACTTTTGTTGTTTTATGTAGGTTCCAAAAGAAGATATTCTAACAAGAGGTCGTTATTTTACATTTTAAAGCCTTTCTTATACATAGCGATAGGATCAATAAATTCACATGCATATTTTTAAGGATTTCTTTAGTTTCAAAATTTTGTTGTGCAAGTCTTTCTGCCTCTTTTTGTATGATATTGGAGGCTTTACCGATATATTAGGATGTTCTAGAGGCCAACTTTGTATTTAATTTTTAGTGTTTTTCAGTTACCTTAGTTGGTTTTGTCTATGGATGGCTATTCATGTAGTTTGCATGGCCTCTATTGTTCCAAAAAGCTATTTTTTTAATTTGAGGATATAATCATATAAGTGACATGATAAAGAGATGTTGGCATGTTACAGGCCCTTTGGTAACATTACTGGCTATGGTGCTGAAATTATAACCTTTCATGTTTTTTTCAGGGTTAGGGAACCCATTGTATATTTTTAATATTTATATATTATTTTAATAGCCGTCCCCCAGCCGTCCCCTCACCGTCCCCAAAATCTGGGAATTTTTGCCATCCTGGAAACCCCGTCCCGGAGTCTTAGGTAGCTATGATTTTTAGGCATAGCTCGTGCCTCATACTCATGATGAAATTAACATGGCATGTGATTGAATTGTTATTGACGAGACATTTGATAACCATTACACATATAAGGCTGCTTTTAAGTAAATTTGGCCTTTGGCAGCTTTACTTAAGGCAATAATCAATTATACGTTATAAGTAAGAGGTGACGAAGAAGTTGCTATGATGCATGTACATGTAAATGCAGACTACATATTTATGATGTAATCCATTGAAGGTATAACTGAAGGATCATGCTGGCTACATGATTATCGTTAAGTAGCATCTTTCCCTACTACATATTTTTGGTACAGAAAATAGGACACTCTTCCCAAGTGGTTGAGTACTCACAAGTTTGATTCTACTCTAAGAGGAAATGAATAGATCAAAATCTTTTCTAAGCTATTGTCATGTTTTTAACTAAGTGCCAAGCCTAGTATAACTTTATGTCTGTCGAGTTATTTTTGAGTCTGAGATGCCTTACCATGCTTCATATACATCGAAATAGACAAAGTAACTTGTAATAAATAGGAAAATGCCTTTATAATAATCATGTACATTATTCCGACAAGGTTGCTTATTTTATATGTGTTATGTTCAGTATAATATCTATTGAGTGGATTATTTAGGGGATATGCAAAATAGTATTTGGAGGGGAATTTTCATTTTTATTATTTCCCAAATTTTTGCATCTAAAATTTGTAGTTGTACTATTACTGTCATGTTGATTATTGTCAAATGCAAATCATGTGACTTCGGCTAAACCTACTTTAGGAAATGTTTCACTTTAAGTAAAGATCTGCCACAACCAACTAAATATGACCTTTACTACAATATGATGAATCACAAATCAATGTTGAGTTTCATTACTGCAGTGATGTACTTTTCTAAGCACTTCCATTGTCTGTCACCCAAGATTAATAAAAATGCTGATCTTCCCAAGCATATTAAATTAAGTTATCAAAGTACCTTACAATCAAACAAAATCTCATTTAAGGAGGACGATTTTGCATTTCTAGCTGTGGCATCATGGCACGCTCAAGACATAAGACCTTCCATTTCCCAAGTCCAAAAATAGCACTAGTGGCATAGACTTTGGATTATATAGTCATAGCTGAATGCATTTAAATTTTAGATGACATATTTTTATTGTGTATTTTAGTACTTAATAGTGGGATTTGCAGTATAGATTCTAGACAGTTCGAATTCTAAAATGATTCAAGTTAAGCATGCAATTTGGTGGACAAAACACTAACTATGGAGCTTAATGTGTTAGAAATTGTCATTTTTGAGGTGTTATGTGTTAGAGGTATGCTCCCCACCAAGGCAAGGAAAGCCCGCATCTCTGCTTTCAAGCAAACTTGCATGAGTCACTTATCCTAAAAATGTCTACTCTAGACATGATATGTTTAGCTAGCTCTCCAAGAAACAAATACAAACAAATTAAATCATTTGTGATAATTTTTCCTTTGTTTCTTGATCATTCGGATGTTTCCTAGAAGAGCTCCTTTCTAGCACAAAGGACCAACAAAAAGAACATTGTAAGTTGCTTGGGTCTTTGTCCAGAAGGCTCTGATCACTTTGCTATACCAAAAATATATAAAATGGTATATTTTTGTTGGCATGTAACACTATTATTTGCCAGCTGATCTGATTTTCTTGAATCCTGAAGTTTTGGTTCAGAGTTCACTCAACTGCATAAAATAAACTCATTAGAAAGTAAACTCTTAATAATAATAATCTTCTCTATTGATCATTATTCAATCGGAGATTGCATATATATAAATAAGGAGATTCACCTAATCACCATCTTCCCACAAAACTCTCACTCACTCCTATATTAGTGCTTTGTTAAAACAATGCATCATATATATTTTAATATGTATGGGAGTTGTTCTCAACTATTCAAACTACTCGTTTTTCTTTATCCTCACTTATAAATATAACAAATAATATAATTTACAAATATCTCTCTCATGGAACACTAATATTTCTAACATCCCCCTTAGTGTGAATATGGGAGAAGAGTAACATATCCTACAAATGTTGCTCCCTAAAAACACTGCTTAGACCAAGTACAACTCCATCAAGCTATCTTTTTACCCTCTAAAAGGCGCACTTGCAAGCTGAATTCCATTGAGGTTCTCGAGCCCCAAATTTTGAATCTCCCCTGGATTCCTAGAGTTCCCATGAGCCAAATTCCTTGAGATTGCCAAGCCTTGAATTCAAAATCTCTCCTAGATTCGTATAGGTCGGAAACCATCCGGACAACAATCCACATTGAGTTTACCTCAATCTCCTCCTACCCCATAAAGCCGACTCTTTGAATATGCTTCTTTCTCCAATGTTACATAATAGGTTTATTGGAGACAACACAATAAAAAGCATGAAATGTGAACACATTGCAAACAAACTAAACCAAACATGCCACCAAATCACTATGTACGCCCCTCGCTAGCGGCCGACAAAAAGGTCGTTGAATGACTTCCGGCTTCTTCCGATGCCTCCATCCTCCAATAAGATGTTCTTAACTCGGTTGGATTTTATCATGAGGTTTAGTTATATAATTCCCCTCCAACCGAAAGTGCGTCTATGAGGCAATTTTTTTTTATTTTCCAAACTTTTGACAACTTGAAAATTTTATTCGACATGACTTTGACTAGAAAAACTTGATGAACTAACGACTCTTGATTTTTTGCAAGGATGACACTTTTTTATTCGATCAAACAACCGACATCATGAGAAAATAAATAAAGACAACGTATTGAGTATGATTAGACAATTGACACCTTGAGAAATAAACAAAGACACGACTTATTGAGTACGAACAACTTATATAATATTACGAATAAGATTAAGAATAAACAAACAAATTAATAGACAATGTATAAAAGGCAATTTATTCCAAAGACAAATCTAGACCAATCACTCAATAATCAAACTATAAAAACAACATGCATACAACAAAATGCTCCACAAGGACGCACCCCCAAAAACTCGACGTCTCGGAGACTCGAGATGTCTTCGAGACTTGGGGACAGCTAGGAGACATCCCCCCACTGTTCCGTCACCGCCACCAATTGTACGGGGATGTCCCCAAAACATTTCCCTCAAAGAGGTGACGTTTCTCAGACGTCCCCCATTCTGGAGACTTCAATACGTCCCGAAGACTTCCCGAAGCCTCTCGACTTATCCCAAAGACTCACAACCGTCCTCAAAGGCACAAGGTTGTCAAAAGTTTTTTTAAAATCATTTTGTTTTATAATTTTTGGCCCCCAACCCTAACCCTAATACTCAATGGGCCCCACCCACCCCCTAAGCACTCCAAAAATAAACTATAAATAAGAGTTACACCCTCACTCCAAATCACAATAAAAAAATCAAAGACCGAAAGCATTAGCAAACAAGAGAGGGTGAGAGCATTAACAAGCAAGAGTGAGAGCATTAGCAAGCAAGAGTGTGTAATGTCCCCTTAAGGCATAAAATAAAGAAGTCTGGATTTCTAGAGAACCCTTATTAAAAAAATGACAACAATTTGATTTTTATTTAAAACCCTTACCAAAAAATACAACAATATGAAATTCCACTTTATTTATCAAAATACCCACAACCCAAAATACTCGGAGGGCTCAAAACATCTCGGATAAGTAACATCAACATGGAAGAAAATAATTTTTCTAACAAGGATATGAACTTATTTCAAACCTAGAAATAGTTGAAACTTCAAAATTTCATATCTCCCAGAATACTTGGAGTGAAATGCAAAAGATAGCTCAAAATGATCATAAAAATAGCAGTTATCAATTCACAGAAGACCCCCAAAAATGATCCCAAAATCTCCAAATGTGTAGATAAAACTGGAAATGGATGTGAAGCCATGAAAATGTTTGCCAAATACAGCCCAAAACTGTCACAAGTGAAGCTCAACTAATTGTTGGTTGACCAAACACAAAAAAACCACGAAAATCAGACTCAGAGATGATGCCCTAGCTGTAATAAATTTGAAAACAACCCCAAAACACGCCCTAGATCTGAAAAACAACCTTCCAATAACTGAAATTCTGAATTGTAGCACAATAGTGGATCCACCTCACAAAGTTGATAAGTTTTCATTCCCCAACCTTCAAACCTCGGAGGTTGTTGTCCCCAAAACTCCCTCTCCTTCGAGATTTTTGTCATTCTAAGATTTGATGCAAGCAAATAGCTTAACATGCAATGATAGAAAATAGATTGGCAAAAGATCTCAAATGAATACCCAAACCTCCTTTTATAACCTTTCCTTGCCTTTTTCCAAGTTGGGTGCTCCATGTGGGACTAAAAGTGACTTCCTTATTTCTATTTTATCTTTATGAATACACTTTATCATAAAGTCACTTTAATAATAGAAAGTCCCCCTTCTAATTAATCGTTATAACTTAAAGTTGTTTTTTCTATAAATATTACAAGGCTTAATAAAACAACTTAAAAATATAACGATAAACTACTTCCCTTGCATTTCCCTTTAAGACTCCACAAAATCATCTAGGGAAGAAAGGATCTCATGGTGAGCTCATGTTAAAGAGGGGACATTACAGAGTGAGAGCATTATTAACAAGGAAGAGGGACAACATTAGCAACAAGTAACAACAAGAGTTAGAGCAAGTGCCAAGTCTTCATTGCATTGAGCCACTATCCAACTGTATTTGAATTTTGAATGTAATCATCATTTTGAATATAAATATGAATATATTGAGATTTGGCATATTCAACGTTCAATGTAATGTGTTTAGCATTTCCAAGTTTCATTTGTTGTTTCTTATACATTTTTTTATAACTAATTTTTCAAGTACTATATATATTTGTGCCACCATCCCACCATCCCCAAACCTAGGCCCTTGGTCCCCTCGTCTTCGAGACCCGTCCCGTTGTTTTGAGACTTCGTGGAACACTCGATAGAACACGGAGTTCAACAACACAAACAAGGCATACACATGGCTGGGTGGAAGGACCACGATTACTATGAGTGGTAGGTAGTTTTGTGGATAGCATGGAACAATTGGAGCAATCAAAACTGCACGCTAGAACTATTGATGGCGAAGTATATCCTTGGATCCAAAATGCAAATCTATGCGGGTGGGCCACTAAGTGCTAAAGATGAGTCCAACCAAATTTTCTAAAGCTACAGAGCTATATGTGAATTGAACTTGTGTATCGATAGCATATATGAGATGATAACCCAACAAGCGTGCATGATAGTGAAGGGCATTGATAGGCTGGGCATTGAGTAAACTGTTATGGAGATAAAATACTATGGTGAGAATGTATGAAGTGATTAAAATGCAACATGAATGGTGGAGTAGAAAGTGGACGCCTTGAGGAGGAGATATTAATGACCATATATGTAGGTCTAAAATACAACAAATAAGGATCAACGGTGATAGTAAACAATGCGCAACTACGGATGTACACTTGGGACCAAAGTTTTAAAAACCGGTTGAATCCAAACCGGCCGGTTTGACCGGTTCACCCTTTTTTATGCCCAACTAGTCAAAGAAACCACTTGACCGGTTTGGTCTAAAACCGACAAACCGGTTTGGTTTCGTCTTGAACCACCGGTCCGACCCCTGCGTAGCCTTATACGGCGACCCCATTAAAAACACTTTTTAATTACTTTTTTGTATTTTTTATTCTCTCTAAACCCTAATTTGGTGTTATAAATACACCCCCCCCTCTATTCACTTCACACCTCTCTCATTGAGCATTTGTGAGCATAAGATTGAAGAGTTTAGTTTTTGTAGTGAGCTTGGAAGTTGGAGGCTTGGAGCTTGTTTGGCATTGCTTGTGGGCTCTTTGTGGTGATATTGGCATCCATTTGTGAGCACCTCTCTTATTTGCAAGGATTTGGAGGATTGGGGCAGCATTGAATAGTGTTCATTTGGAGTGAGTTTGGGGTTGTTTGGCATCAAGTGTGGGCTCTTTGTGGTGGCATTCACATCTACATTTGGAGGGTGCGACCCCATATACAAGCTTGGAGCATTTCTTCACCTCATTTGTGTGCACATTGAAAGGTATGTTACATTTTAAACTTGCCCCTTATTTGTAAATTTTATTAAATAAGAAATTTGAAATTTATTTTGTTTTTATTTGCATTTTCAGATTTCTTTGCATTTGCAATGGCCCCCAAAACAAAAGACCATAGACCCATGTAGACGTAATTGATAATCAAATTTTTTGTAAATATTGTAAGAAACACATCAAGAGGGGATTCATAGGTTGAAACAACACTTGGCTGGCCAAAGAGGCCAAGTTACCCCATCTGATGCACACGATATTGATGTCTTTAGGTTGGAAATGAAAAACATGCTTGAAAACATAGAGAAGAGAGGGCTAGGCAAAAAGAGATGGAAGTTAAAATAGGGAGGAGGGAGCATGCCTTGAGTGTTGAAGGATCTTGCTCGACCCTTTTGTGGCCATTAGAGACCCCTTTCGTAATCCCCCATCCACTCATAGTCAAGAAAATCGGCCTAAAAAAAGAAAGACCATTCAAAGCTTTTTTCCATCTTCCACACTTGCTAATGCCTCCACGCCAACAGAAAATCAGCCCACCTTAGATAACCATTGCAAGAAGCAATACAAAGAAGCAACTTTTGAGTACATTGTTAGATGGTGGTATGATGCAGATATCCCTTTCAATGTTGCCCGCTCACCTTATTACCAGCCTATGTTTGATTCCATTGTTGTTGTTGGTAAGGGCTTCAAAGGCCCTAGTATGCATGACTTGAGAGGATCACTTTTGAAGAAAGAAGTTGCATCCATAGATGAATATTTGAAGATTTGCAAAGCATCGTAGGCCAAAACTGGATGCACTATTATGTCAAATGGGTGGAGTGATAGAAAGAACTGCACCAATAATAAATTTTTTTGCCTCTTGTCCACAAGGTACTATGTTTTTGAAATCGGTAGATGCATCGATAGGATGAAAGATGCAAATTTAATGTTTGAGTTTTTGGATGAGATTGTTGTAGAGGTGGGCATGGAAAATGTTGTACAAATCATAACAGATAATGCCTCTAACTATGTTCTTGTTGGTAAGATGTTAGAGGCTAAACACAAAACAATATTTTGGACTCCATGTGCTGCACATTGCATAGACCTCATGCTTGAGGATATAGGGAAAAAAGATTGGATCAAGAACATTGTAGAGCATGACAAAAGCATCACCAAATACATCTACAATCACTCATGGGTATTGAACCTAATGAGGAAGAACACTGAGGGCAGAGAACTTGTTAGGCCAGCCATCACGAGATTTGCAACAAACTTCCTCACGTTGCAATCTCTTCTTTCCCAACAACAAAACTTGAAAAAGATGTTTTCAAGTGATGAATGGAATGCATCAAAGTGGAGGGAAAACAAGATGGGAAAGACACAAAGAAGAAACTTTTTGATAATTTATTTTGGAAAAAAAAGCAGAGATTGTGAAAGTTGTTGAGCCTCTTGTTAAGGTGTTGCGGTTGGTGGATGGGGAAAAATTAGCCATGGGCTATATTTATGAGGCTATGGATCAGGCAAAGGAGCAGATAAGGGCAACATACAAAGATAGGGTAACTAAGTATGGGCCTATATGGGAGATCATAGATAATAGATGGAACAATCAACTCCATCGGCCTATACATGCAACTGGGTATTTCTTGAACCTAAAATATCATTATAGAGCTTAGCTTGGAGAAGATCAAACAGGAGAAGTAAAAGATGGTTTGTACGAGTGTCTAGAACGCATGGTCCCTGATGAGATGCAACAACTTAAAGTTCACCAACAGATCTTCTTCAGCAAAGCCACAAGTACCTTTAGGAAAAACCTTGCAAAAATTGCAAGGGATGTGGACCAACCAGGTAAGCAATTCTAAGTTTTTTGAAGTTCATTTGATTAAACTTTTTAATGAATAATCATGAATTTTTAGCATAAGACAATCTAATTTGTTGAATTACGCTTTAAGTTATAAGTTTTACTTTTAATTTTTAACTTTGTGTTTTTATCGTCATTGTTTAATAATTAAACATTTACATTTTTTATCGCAGCACATTGGTGGGATTCATTTGGTAGTCAGTGTCCTCAATTGCAAAAGTTTGCAATTAGGATCTTGAGCCAAACTTGCAGTGCTTCAGGTGCGAGCACAACTGGTCCATCTTTGAGCGGATTCACACGAAGAAGAGAAACCGTTTGGAACAACGGTTGAATGATTGTTTTTGTGCAAATCTGACCTTTGGCTAAGGCACAACCAATTCTTGAACCGAACCGAAGACCTGATCATCGATCCCGTTGTCTTGAATTATATAGATTGACCTTAAATTGGGTAGAAGAGAGTCGGCCAACAGTTTGATCCCGATGACTTGGGGTGGATGGGTTTGGATCAAGATGATGAGCCATTAGCAACACCGTCGCCACCGTCACGAGACATAGCAGGCACTAGTCGCACTCATGCTACTCCCCGTGCCAATACAGTTGTTGCAAATGTACCTAAGGATTTGGATGAGTCCGAGTCAAAGCCAAAGGCCGGTGATGATATTGATGAGGATGACCTTGAGGATCCCATTTCCAGCAGCGGTGCAGAGTTTGATGATTGATCATTGATGTCATCTAGTTTATTCTAGAGTTTTGTAACTTGTAGTATTTGTAATGTATCAATGATCATAACATGTTTTTTGGAGTCTCGGACTATGGAGGCCATTTAGAGCCTCATTGTTTATGTATTTTGTTTTAGAATCTCATATATGATATATGTATTGTGTATTGGACTTGGAGTTCGTGCCATTTTGCTATAAACACCTTTCTTACATATATATAAGAGCAAACTTTGCATATTTTGTGTGTAATTGTTGGAATCATGGTTTTTAACCTTTCAAATATATTGTTTTCATTAAAAATATAAAATTTTATGTATTTTTTAGTAAACCGGTTCATAAAGTTTGAACCGATCTGTTCCATCGGCCCTCAATGGTTCCGAGTCGATTCCGATTTTTAAAACATTGCTTGGGATCATTACACATGTATTCATATGAAGGCAAAATTCATTGTTGGAATCTAAAAACTCTCGTTTACACTGGAAGCACATTTACAAAGATTTCATGATTGCGAAGTGCACATAGATTTTGAAACAACGATCAATGCAAAAATACTCATAGTTTACTCTTCTAGTACAACCTTTTCCAAAAACCCGGTCTCTCATCTACCGGTGACCAAGAAGAAATAATGGCTTTGCCCCTCACAAATTCTCACAATCCCATACCTGCTCGATATCAAATAAAGTTTTGATTCAGAGTTTACTCAATCGCATAAAATAAAATCATCAAAAAGTAAACTCCTAATGATAATAATCTTCTTTGTTGATCATTATTCAATCGGGAGATTGCATATATATAGGAATGTCACTCCTATAAGTAAGGACATTCACCTAATTACCAACTCCCCACAAAAGTCACTCACTCCTATATTAGTGCTTTGTTAAAACAACGGACCATATATATTTTAATATGTACGGGCATTGTTCTCAACTACTCAAACTATTCACTATTTTGTATCCCCGCTCAATCTCACAAACACCTATCTACATAAGTTTGTTTAAACAAACCTAGTTGCAAATATAACAAATAACAAATATTTATAGATATATCTCTCATGGAACACTAATATTTCTAACAAATCCCGACTTAAATCTTGTTCAAAGTCTGTTCTAGTTTTCCATATATTTTGGCACGTACTCAAGCCATCTTTTCTTGGAGCCTTGGACCCTTTGTGTTTTATCTAACCATGAGGAGAACCTTCGTTTTGCCAATTTGGAATCCTCAAGTTTGGAATGAAGAATGCAAAGTTCAAGGCATACATTGCTTCTACAGATTGTAGTCTTTATATACACTCTTATTTGCAATCTCATAAAGGAGAACATTCCAACAAAAAGAGAGGTATGTCATAAGCATTGATTTCTAGGAGTGAATTTAATGTCGTAGCTACAGCAGCAAAAACTTAGTTTGATGCTTGAGATGCGGATAAACAGAAAGCATTCATGTCGAAAAACTTTCATTGAAAAGTATAGCAAAAAGAGTGAAGGAATCATATGCGCTTTAGTGTGGAAACACAAAACTTATACATTAATACATTCCTCAAGTCAATCAAAACCATAGTTCAAAAAAATCGTTATCGGAAGCCAAATTTTGACTCGAAATCGGGAATCAGCAATTGATTGGCATTAATTGGCAACTTTTAAAAACATTTAAATTCATAAAATAAACTTAAATTAAATGTAAAAACATTGTTAAATGATGCGAGAAGTGACTCTATGAATTTTTTTAATCTATAAAAATACTTACAAGTTACAATTAAATACATCTTAGTCTCAATTCAGAATTTTAGTTTGAAGATTATGAGGACTGTACAGTCAGTAGGCATCATATTTAGCTGAAACCATAACCCTATGTATTACAAGTGATTCAAATATTCTATAACAGTTGCTTCGATTGGCTCTCTCCTATGTATTACAAATTTACAAGTGATTCATATATTTTCTAACAGTTGCTTCGATTGGCTTTCTCCTTAGCAGCTGATCTATTCTACATTTTAGCTCTTCTATGAAGTAGTGGTTGCTAAATACTTCTCTTATTTTTCTCAGTTTGAAGTATTCTTATTTATTACAGTTTTCAGGAATATAGTCAACTCTCGAGTATTCTAGGTAATATCTGGTAAACCGTAAGATATTCTGGTATGTATTTTTGAAAATGTATCAGTAATAACTTAATAAGTTAATAACTATACACACGAAACATAAACATTAATGGAAACCCCTGGTCGAAGGTCGAGACTCGAAACATGAATCGCGCAGGAGAAAATAGCCACGAAATGCTTCCAAATGGGCACAATTTTTTTCGCTTTGGTCGTTTTTTAGCTTTTATACCTAACCCACACGAGTTTCCATGATTTTCCCAACGATTTTCCACAATTGTTTTGGGTTTTTCTTGCTGTAAATCGCCAATTTATTGGCAGGTCAAAAATCACATTTTTCTAAAAGATAAATATTTTGTAAGGCACAAAACAATAAATCACAATTTCGGGGCGATAAATCGTGATTTTTTGTACAAAGATCAAAACTAGCATTACAAGCAAATTTTTCCAAAGAGAGTGAAAACCAAAAACATTTCTTTCATTAGGTTTGCATATGACAATAACAACACAAAAGCATTCATTTATAAGGTTTTCCAATGAGAATGACGTCCCAAAAACAATCTATAATTACTAATTATCTAATACAAAACAATAAGGGGAGTTAGTGAGCAAAACCATAAGATATTAAAAATTATAAATTTATAACCATCACATCACTACAAAGGAGCCTGTCAAGTGATTTAATTTGTTGATGGCCTTTGACAATATGTTATATATCTTATCTCTGTTATAGGGCCAAATGTAATGTCCCCATTTCTAAAGACCCTTAGCCTATACTTCCCCGTAGGCTTTGGGATGTTGCAAGGGGAACATTTTTATTAATTAAATATTATTGTGCAAGCAATAATTATTTAATTATGAAGATTATTTAATTTAATTCCCAAAATATAAAAATTAAATGGGGAATTAATTAAATAAATATTTAGGTGGCTTTTATTGATAAAATCACCCTTTGAAAAGGGGACGCCACACCTAGGGAAAACAAACTGCTTTCATTTAATAACTTTCCTCTCCTAGGGATTTCGTATTTTGTGCCTCCTTGCTTATAAAAGGAGCGCTAGGATCATTATTATTATTATGTTATGATTATATCTATTTGATACTCCATGCTTGGAGTTGGGATGCATGCCCATTGATGCTCTCTCTCTCTCTTGCGTGGGAGGTGGTATTGAGCTGGTTTTGAGATTCAATTGAAGTATTTATTTGTGAGATCCATGTTTGTGGTTTTGGCACACATTTTGGTTAAACTTGCAAGCGAAAATCTGCCTTTTTCTACTGTAGCGAATCACTGTAGCATCGTCACTGTAGCTGCTAGGGTTTTATGATTAAATCAAAGTGTTATTGATATGGGTGAGCTATTTTGTATGTGATAATTAAGGTAAAATCGACCAGCTGAGTTCTAGTTTATTCCTTGGTGTGAATCGACTAGATCTATGCATATTTTGGTGTGATTGTTGTATGAAGTTCCTCCCAGATTTAGTGACTTATTTTGTGATGTTTAGGGGCAGATTTGGTATGAGATCCATGTGTTTACAAATCTGAATTTCATCTTGCTTGACTGCTGTTATTCCCTTGTCCAGCGATCTCTTTGGAGATTCACATTTGTTGATTAATAGATCTGTTTTCCTTCCTAAGTCAGTGACTCCATTTGGGGTGTTTGTTAATGCTTAAATGCCTGTTCTGACCTTCCTAAAATCAGCGACCTGGGTGGTATCATTTGCTGTTGATATAAATTGTTTCTAACTGGTATCTAGATGTATTTTGGGACTCCATAAAGCAGCGATCTGGGTGAAGGTGCTGAGGTTCTATATTGTCTACCCTTTGGACATCAATTCCATATATTTCAGGTCTTATTTAAACTATTCAATACTGGGAATGGCGATCTGATCTAGTGCATGTTTCAATGATGATTTGAGCCTCTTTCTTAGCAGCGAATGGTATAGATGAACTGAGCTGAGTTGGAAGTATGTTTTCTTCGTCATTTTGGCAATGATTCGTAGCATGTTTGCATATCTTTTACAAAGAGTAATTTCAGTATTCATTACAGTTGTGTCACTGCTTGTTTGATGTGCCATACAGTGGTTGCATTAGGAGGTTAGGTCTGATCTTTAAATTCAGCTGAAGACTATTTGTGTGATAAAGGCCATTAAACCCCTATCTTTGGGTTTAGTGAGTCATCTACACAACTGGTTCAAGTAGTGTTGATTGAATTGTTGCTATTTCCAGTTGAGTGGTTTATTGGAGGGTTGTTGATTTGCCTAATTTCTATTGATCCCAGAAGGGGGATATTACACCTTCAAACATATATAATACTATTTTTGTAGTTTTACACATAGATAAGCTCTAAAGAAACCCCGAGTTTAAAACCAATGTTTAGTACTTTTAGCGGCATCAGAAACTTATTTTGATGCTTGAGATGCAGACAAACTAGAAAACAATCATGTCAAAAGTCATTGAAAAGTATAGGAAAGAGTGAGGGAATCCTATGCCGTTGAGTGTGGAAACACAACTTATCCACCAGTAAATTCCTAAAGTCAATAAAAACTAGCATGTGGAGCAATGTTTTCCAATGAAACCAAAAACAGTTCGGTCACTAGGTTTGCATATGACAATAACTCAAAAGCATTCAGTTATAAGGTTTTCCTATAAGAATGACGCACCAAAAGCAATCTGTAATTATGTAAGGGAGAGTTAGTAAGCAAAACTGCAAGATATAAGAAATTATAACCATAGCAGGTACACTACATCAGGAGAATGTCGAGTGATTTAATTTGTTGATGGCCTTTGACTGTATGTTGGATATCTCATCTCAGTTGAAGGGCCAAAAATATATAAAATACTATTTTTGTAGCATCAAGCATACATAAGTTCTAAAGAAATGCCGAGTTAAAAACCAACATTTTGTACTTCTATTGCTATGGACCACAGTAAAAAAATACCCATTGCCAAAGCAAGGATCCCAAAATCAAGGCCCTAGAAACTATCTTTGGTCAATAAGGTACTGAGGGCCTGGGTAATCAGGGACTAGAAATTAGTCTGAAAATAGAGCAAGCTCACAGAATGAGAGAAGAGTGATCAGTGGATTATGTAAGAATAAGATGGTAAAATTATAGTTGCTCGAAAGCCAAGCACAACTCCTTACAACAAATTCTAAACAATTGACTTGTTCTTTATTAGTGAAAAGATAAATGGAAAGGACATGCACATTTTGGTTAACAGAATACATAGTTTCTTGTTACAAAGCTATTAAATAAGATGCAGATACCACTGAAAAAGCCACATATGCATATGAGGCAGAATTATGAAATGAAGAAAAGACTTTCACTGCAGCGAAGCTACCTACATTATCTGCATTCCCAAGTCATGCAACTATATAATGAATGGGATTCAATATGATTACGATTGGAAGGTAAAATGTCATTTTAAGATTTAAGTGGATACACTAGCATAATGCTATTCACTTCTACAAAGTACCGAGGATAAAATTCTATGGGGATAAAGATTAATACAAACTACTCTCCGATACACAACAGATAGAGATGCTGAGAAATATATTGAATAAATCTTATATTAATAAGAATGAAATGTAGAGATAAGATGATAAATACAATATGTTAGCGCATCAGTTGTATAAATGCCAAAGGGCTACATTTGTCAAGGGACAGCCATACAAATAGGTGGTTATTTAAATAATAATATAATTAGGTTCATAACAAGTCCCCTCTTCTTGAGATTCTTTGTCCTCAAAGCATAGGGAAAGACCGATGCATGTCCAGAAAATTTTGATTTTCCCAAAATGCTTCTTCTTTTAATAGATTTCTCTACTTGATTAGACATTTTGTTATACATTTTCTTTACAACAGTTTGAATAGCATAACACCTGGCCACAAATTCTTGTTCCATTTTTTGCATCACGTTCTCCATTCTATGGGATCATACTAGTTTAGTTGATGGGCGTATGAATCCCATGTGTTTTTGTTTGTAACTTTCTCGATTGAAACTAATAAAATCACCTCATACATTCAATTACTGAAAACAATGACCACCCATGACTATATCAACTCCTGCTAGAGGAAAGGCACAGAAAGTTTTCTGAAGTGTATAATCTTGCATGGTCAATTTAACCTTATAATGTATCCCTTCAAAAGTTTTGGCAGCACTTCAGTGACCATGACATCAAAATCATCCACAAAACGAACATATAAACAGTGTGTTATAAAATCATGAGAGCTTCCATACTCAATAAGGTATTAAGGATCATAACTTTCTTCTTCTCAATATACTCTTGAATTTTAAGGGTTCAAGGACAAACAATTCAAGTTACAATGACTAGCTATACACTTGGTTGAACTTCTCACTGAGTTGGTTGATCATTATCAGACTCAAAACTGTCTGCATTCATAGTATCATCACTTCATATTTTATTATTACTCTCATCTTAGTGGTCACCTTCATGAAAGTTTAATTTTTTATGATTTTGTTTTGGCTGATATTCTTGTTTGTCTTTCTTGTTATAGTATCTTCTAAAGTTAGATTATTGACATTTTGGAGCTTCAAATTTTTGTAATCATTGTTGTACAAATGAATATTGATTTTGACTTTTGATTTGTGAGCGTATGGGCTGTCATACTTGTTTGATTCTGTATCTATTCACGTTCCCATATTTCAAACTTCTTACTGATGGACCTCTAGGATTGTAGGGGTATATTGGCCACAATGTGGGTTTAAATTATGGCTTGAATCATCACAAGGGAAGTTTCTGTCATTTCACTTGGCTAAAGCTCAAAGAACTTTGTCTACTTTGTTGGTGATGTTGCCTTTCAGTTCCGCCTTCTTTCCACATCACTCATGACATTTTTGATCCAGCAGTTGATAAAAACCTCGTGATTAGTGCACAATTCTTTGATTGTGCAATCTCGCCATCCATATGGCTTTTACACTTGACAAACTCACCATAAAAATTATTGAGATATAGTTGAAGGTCTCTTTCCCAGCTTGCTCCATTTTTAAAACTGTTTTTATGTCAATCTTATTATATATGTTCTTTTCAAATAAGAATATTTTTCAAAACTTTTTAATGTTTCTTTTGCTTTAATGTATTTTTCTTTTCACCTTTTTTAAATGCTTTTCTTATTCTTTTTTTCTTATGTCTTTTTAACAAGCTTTCTTTTCTCAAATTTGAATTTGGTTTTAATTCTTTTATTTTTCTTTTTCCACCTCCACACCCTTGTTTGCCATTGTAGGGTATGCCTATTGGCGTAATAAAAATATACACAAATAGAATATAAACATAGACAACTTCTATTTGTATTTCCCAGAACATCATTGATAAGCTAAGCAATCTAGGTGATATTGTCAATTGGTGCTATTTTCAATCTACAGGAAGAAATATTGCAATCAAACCAAATAATAGTCATGTCAACTCCTAGCTCTAAACATATACCTGTAGATGCAGTAGACTGTCGAAGAGAAGCTATTTTTGCCCAGAAGCTATGTCAGAAACAGATAGGCTTCCAAGGGAAGAACCGCTGATCAAAAACTGTTCATCAACCATGGATAGGCAAGTCACTGCACCGCCATGCTGCCTGAAACGTAAAAACATAAATTAAGTGAGCAATACTACACCATGCCACATTATTGGAAGCTCATAACCTCACCTACGATTTACAGTGCAAAGAAATGTGAAAATTAGTTATGTCATTTCTAACAATTATTTCCATTCGATCTCAGTATTGGGCAGTTTGCTTCATACATATGTAGAACAGACGTGACTATCCAAAGAAGAAAGTATTTTGTGGACATAAGATCTCTCTTGCGGCTCTTTGCCTAAGTTCAAAGCAGATGATATTTAGTTGGCATTGAGAGCTCCATTTCCAAAGTTATAGTGGAAACCAGAGTCTCAAGAAAATAAAAATTGAGAGAGAATTATAGGGAACAGTTGTGTGTATGGGTTAGGCAGTGCGAGAAAGAGAAAGAGATGCTAAATAAACCCATTTTATTTAAAGAAACTAAGACCGATAACCCTTACTAGCCATGTGATCAGACTTCCTGAAGAAAGATAGAAAAGAGGGAACAGAAGTTTCAAGGCCAGAAAGATGAGGATGGGAATGAGAGAGACCAAGCCAAGAAGCTGCTTCTGAGCCCATATGAAATACGGGCTCATATGTCAATTTACAATCAACGATTGAACCTGCCCAATCTGCACCTGCTTACCCTACATACCAGAAGGTATCGCTCCAGTTCGAAATTTAAGTGCATCGCACAGATCACTCAGCTGAATTCCACGGAACCATTCTAGGATCTACCATGAAACTCGACAGACGTTTAAGAGTATAACGGTCATCTCAAAAGACCTGTTCAAAATCTGCTTCACTATCACAGTCAAATCCATGATGCCCAGTGGTCAGAAGATCATCGAAACACACAATCTCTGCATAGATGTACACCAGTCTTGATGTATCACATACAAGCAGCTTGCTTCAATACATACAAGGATTTGATCTACTTACGCACTTGGCATGCTCTGTCTTGAACCACAAATCATTGTAGTTGGTGCATATACACTTCTTCATAGAAATTTCCCCTCAAGACAGCACTCTTCACATCAATCTGGTGGATCCTCCATCCAGATTGTGCCACAAGAGAGAACACAACTGTTTTGATTTCTGCCTTGGTTTTGTATTTTCATCATATGGGTTTCTTCACCGCTGTCAAATCAACAAGCTTCCAAGTACGATTCCGCATTAGAGCATCATTCTCATTGCATCAGTCTACTATATCAATCTCAATGCTTCACTAATTGGGTTAAGTTTTGAAGAATGACCCCTAGGCAGTTTCTCAACTCCTGCAAAATAAAAATGTACCACATAGGTAATTTTTAGACAGTGAGGATGGTTACCTCTCTAGCAACTCTACCTTCGGATCATCCTCTTCTCTTCTTAAATTTCATTCCTGACATCTTCCTCGGGAAGAATACTTACAAGTTCTGTCTTTTCACATTTCAATGATCACCTCCACTTATGCACGTCGTTTAGGTTGTAGAATTGATCAATTGATAGGCCTGTAGACTACAGTGTAACATTACATACATAATCCTAGGAGTAGTATTTATCTCCTTGTAGAATCTGAACAGTCGTCCTGAAAATGAACTCAACAGTCATCCTGGAGATGAACTGAATAGCCACACTTTGTTGCAATTGATTTGCAGTCCAACTTCCTAGCCTGAAATTGTTTACAGAGCAAAGCAATTTTTTATTTTTATTTTTATTATTCCTCATCTTACTTTTGCTCCATGCATACACCGCTAGAGCCAAGATAGCTGTGTAGCTTTTCCACCAAAAGGTGTCTATGATTAAGCAGCTGAAGAAGTGAGCTTTTGTACACCTTTGTAGCAAAGCAACTGGCCTGGAGGCCCATTTCTACATCAATTAAAGAAAAATTAGGGTTTCCCATACAACGAAGATGGTGTTAGCGGATGATGACAAGCTATGAACATAAGACTGAAGGACGTACTCTTAATATTTGCAGCTGACAGATTTTCCAATTGTTGCCATCTTGCCACCCTTTTCAGTTATCAGTTGGAAGAATTGCAAATTTGGATGTTTTGTTTTTGCAAGAAGTAAAAATTACAGGTTTTCAGTTGTAGATGGTTTGTAAATCCATCTGGCCTGACAGCTTGGCTTTCTGTAGTAATCATGAAGTAGGGCGTGGGGTTTAATTTCACTTTTGCTCCCAAATGGCGGCCCTTGTTAATTGACCATGGCATCAACCCCACCAACCGTGCCATATGGGTCCTATTTAATGTTGACGGCCACCCTTTTGGCCTCATTAATATTTACACCTCTAACGATGCAGCCAAAAGGGCCAATTTGTGGCAGTGGATCGCCAGCTCAATTCCCAATGCATATTGGGTCATAAGTGGATATTTTAATATGGTTGAGTCACCCACTGATAAATGTGGCCACTTGCCGATGAGGTGGACACCGTGAAAGGGAGGCGTGGTTTTTATGCGTAATAAGTTTGGGTTTTATGACCCTAACACCTCTCGCTTTCCCACATCGAAGCATGGTATACTTGGTCCAATCTCCGAGGAGGGACAGATCACGTACTTAAACGGCTTGACAAAGCTATGTTGTTAGCTCAAGATTATTTTGAGTTTGATAGCATTTATTCCATGCCAATGGAGGTCATGCTTGACTTTGTCCTTTCGGATCACTCTCCAATACGATTTCGTATCAATTGGCATGATACACGCACTTTTTGTCATAAAGGCCAATTCTTTCTTAATACTACCTTAATGAACTAATGAATCAAGCCATCCAATTGTTGCCGTGTGTCAAACTTAATTCCCGGCCTAGTCATTGCAATGCGTTACCATCCACCTATGCAAACCAAAGAGGATTCAATGGTGGGAGGACCTGATGACACGGACAACAAGATTCCTTAGAATCTATAGCAAACAACTGGCCAAAATTCGGCACCACTCATACTCCGCTAACACCTCGGCTCTTAGCCGAGCGGTGGTGGCACTTTAAGGCGATCCCTTCTCTGAAACCCTGCAACTTCATGTTGCGTAGCTTCACCAAAAAATTCAAATTGCTGACAATTACAATGCCAGAGGAGAGTAGATCCGAGCTAGAATGCACTGGCTCAAAATTGGCGATCGAGTCTCGAAAGAATTTTTTCTTTCCTTAGAGCCAAGAAACCTTCTCAGCAAATTCGAGCCATCATGGAAGGCGGTGTTCGGTTACCAATCCTCAACTTATGTTGCAAGCCTTTGTGCGCCACTACAAGCTTGTGTTTCAAGCTCAACAACCTTCTGCAACTCGTCAAGCTGCTCTTGATCAATGTTTGGGTGTTGTGCCGTGCAAATTGTCTGCGAGGCTCAAAAGGTGATATGTGACCGAATGCTCACCATTGAGGACCTCCATGATGCTACCATGCAGATGGCCAATGATAAAGCTCCGGGATGCGATGGATTCCCTTGCGAATTCTACAAAGCCCTTTGGGATTCGGTCGGTCACGACCTTTTCAAGTTTATCTTGAGGGGTTTCAGAACCAGTCTTTAGGGCCACGAATCAATAAGGGGAACATCAAATTCATCCCTAAGCAAGGAGACCCAAAAAAATTACTTGTTGGTGACCGATCACCCTGTTGAATGTCTCTATCAATCATTGCTAAAGCTTTGGCTATGCGGCTTCGCAATATCCTCCCGGATGTTATTCAAAACAAACAAGATTCATTCAGGGACGATACATCCTAGATAACATCATTGTTGTTTGGGAGGGCATGGAATGGGCTCGCAGATCCAATCAGTTTGCCATGTTCATAAAAATTGATTTTGAGAAAGCTTATGATTGGATTGAATGGTGTTTATTCTTGCCATGCTTCAAGCCCTTGGCTTTGGCCCCATTTTTATTCAATCTGTCAGTATGCTTTTTGCAGATGCCTTTGCTCAGATCACTATCAATGACATCAGCTCGGAACCCTTTGGGATTTTTCACTCTATTCGCCAAGGCTGCCCTTTGGCTCCTGCACTTTATGTGCTAGTTGCCGAAGGATTTGGATACTTATTGGCCCACGCCAAATCTCAGGGGCTTGTTAGGGAATCTCGCTACCTTCTACGCCCAATTCTCAATTGCTAAATGGTCATTTCGCAAATGATTCCTTTCTTACGCTCATTGAAGATGAAGCCAACATTCGCAATGCCATGCAATGCTTGGATACTTTTTCTTAACATCGGCTCCTCTATTCAATGGCGAAAAACCCAGTGCTTATCGGCAATCCTTCCTTCCTGCTCCCGATTGGCTCGCCACTTTTGAATGGAAGGTTCTGGCTCATGGTGAAATTTTTAAGTTCCTAGGTATTCCTTTTGCTTTTCAAGCCACCCCAACCAAGCTCTGCAATATGTTATTCAAAGGGTGGCCAAAAAACTAGAGTATTGGCTTACCAAACCTTTATCATTGGTTGGGAAATTCCAAATCTATTCCAAAGTTCTTGCGGCCACACACGTGTATTACTCGTCGTGTTGGGTTCCTTCCAAAGCCTCTATTTAGAAGCTAGAAAAGTTGCTCAAAGCCTTTTTATGGGCTAACGCCGCTACAGGGAGAGGATTTCATCGTGTGGCCTAGGAGATATGTTGCCTTCCCTGCAATTCTGGGGGCTTGGCCTTATTGACATTTAGCGTCAAGGGTGGGCACTTTGCGCAAAATGGATTGTTATAAGCATCACTAGCCAAGAAGCTTGGAAAGTTCTCATACGACACAATATTGAAGAAGGCTCGCCTTACGGCCGCCCTGCGTGGAAAGGATTGAGATTTATTAATCTACTCACAACCCCAAAGGCTGTCACAAAGTAATTGGCACTTTTGTGCTTAAAAGCATTTGGAAAGCATGGGAATGCATCAAACCATGGCTCTTATGGAAAGGTGACAACTTTCGTAATGGGCTTTCTGTTAATCATCAATCCATCTGGTGGTCACCGATTTTTCAAGTGCAGGATAAGTGTTTGGCAGAAGCTCCGGGAATCTCTGCGCTCAAATTTTTAAACGCGAATTTGCACCATTGAAGACTTATTCTGCAAACATGCGCAATCCTTTGGCCGGAAATTAAAACTCGTTTTCAGCTCTCCAACTAGGACCAGGATACTTATAATGCAGTGATCAGCTCGGTCCCTGACCACATGCTGCACAAAATTGTTGTGCATTCCTCTCGCCCTTGGTGGACGGACTAGAAATGGTATGCGGATACTCCATTTCACAATTACTCAGCCAATAAAGGCTACCGTTGGCTTTTGCCTCATCTGCCCATGGTGGATAAACTCAACATGCAATGGGGAATTCATTCCACTCCGTCCACAGGGTAGGCGATTTGCATCTATTTGGACTATCTCTGTGGAGCCCAAGATTGCCCACTTCCTCTGGTGCATTTTGCACCAAGGTCTTCCTATCAGGGCTCGTCTTGTTCAAATTGGGGTCCCGGCTCCCAAATGCCCATTTTGCAGCCATTTGGAATCTATTCTGCATCTTTTCTAGTTTTGTCCCAAAGCTCAGCTTGCCTAGAACGGATTCATTCATTTTTCTTTCCGCTAAGACCGCATTGCTTTACCTGGCAGCATATCCTTTTGGGAGACAATCCCAAGCTTCTGCCTATGTTCACCCAGATTTGGCATGTTTTCAGAGGGGAAATTCTTTTTTGGATATGGAAAGAAAGAAATGTTTTTTTCTTTGCTAATTCTACAGTTGATCAATATTTTTCCGTTTATAACAAATCTATGGTGATCTCGAATGTATTGCTGCAGATACAAGTCTAGGCAAACAAAGTTGCATTGGAGGTGGACCACCTCCAGACCCTTCTGCAACATTAGGGGAAGCCCCATGTAATGTTGCCTATGTGCCACCATCTCCAACTCGGCGCTCCCCGCCTCCTGGCCATGGTGGTCAACGTAGTCGTTCAACAATGTGCTTTTAGCCTGCTCTCGACATTCCTCGGGCCCTCTTCACCAAAGAAGTTACTCTCTACTCACCGGGTGGCCGAGGGTCGCCGCGACCTCACCATCATAGGAGTCCTTCGCCAACTCACCGGTGGGCTACAGGTCTCGACTCACCACCAAGGGTAGGGCTCTCCTGCGCCGCTCCGCACAACACACCGCTGCGATGGATGGAATCCGTTGCCGCCACCATCTTCCAACAAATTTCCTCATCTCAGCCTCACCATCCCCACTTGTGGAGAGGCAGACCGGAAGAAGAAAATCCTATTTGTTGGGATCTCCTGGATGCTAGCAAGGACTTACTCGCTCGGGTTGGCCGGATGATCATGATCTGCCCGCTTCGGGCATGTTTGTTGCTGCAGCTTGACTTGGTTTTTGTATGCTTCTAGGTGTTGCCTAGCTTTTGTGTTCTCCTAGGCTCGGCCTAGTTTGTTTCTTGTTCTCCTAGGCTTGGCCACTTTGTTTGTGGTTTTGGGGCGTGCTCTCATACCACCCGCTTTTTTGTTGAAAGTTATCTTGTATCGTATTGAATTAATATAATATAAGATATTTTTCATCAAAAAAAAAAAAAACGCTCATCTAGCTCCATAATGGCTTCAAAGATAGGCTGCGCTGGTATAACATATACTCTAGGTGGAGGAGCAATTACTTTCTTTCCCCTCACGTGTAGCCACGACATGTGTAACCCCTTCCACGGTCTTAGACATCACCGACATACTCGATGGGAGGCGGGGATAAAAAACGATAAGATATAATTCTTAGGTATCCAAATATTTTTCAAACGTTTGATACTATTTAATTCTTTTACTTACTTTTAAATATTCTACGTATTTTCAAAAACAGATTTCTTTGGCTTGTTTAAAATATTGGAAAATAAGTTATTTTTCAAGCAATCAAAACTCAAATTTTAAAACAAATTTTCCAAACGTAAAACAAATCATAGTGTTTAGTATATGTGGTGCCTCTAGTTCCCGCTTTTGATTAAAGTCATCACACTTAAACTACTACATCCAATGCCTAAACATAGCTACAACAACGACGTTTGTGGCTTTGACCCTATAAATAGTTGGAGAGAAATAAAGACGCGATATCTTTGATTTTCTCATTTCCATTACCTATTTGTCTCCATCGTTAGATGTAAATCTTGACAGTAAGAAATTTCGAGTATATAGGTAAGTTACGCCCAAGTACAAGGATTTCTTTATGAGCAAGGATCATTGATATGACGAATCCTTTCCATGTGTTTCCTAAGTGCAATGTAACCTACTCTCATGTGTTTTAAAGTCTTTTAACGCGTCATGAGGTATATCAAAAAGATGAGCTTCTTCCACATACCAACAGATATACGTAAAGGGCAAGCATGTTGAGAGGTTTGGTACATCGGTTTGGCGGTTTATGGAAGAGAAAATCTATTGAAGTGATAAGGAAATAATCCATCTCACATTGTCGGCAAAATGTATTCAATCACATCAATTGTTGGTACAACACTAACCGAGAGGGACACATGGTTAGAACAGTCAAGGCAAGTTGAAAATAATCTCATCTTCAATGCTTTGTGGTTTGACATTTGTGATAGAGACATGCACCCAGAACCAACAACAAATCTAAAATTACAAATTGAAGCATAATTTTTTTAAGGCATTGGCTTTGATAAGGGCCTCAATTGATGGAGAAGTGCTTCGTCACATACAAGCATGCAACACATCGTAGGAAGCACTACACAAGTTGAAAGATTTATATGATTCTCATTTAGAATAGAAATTCATAAAATTACAATTGAAATTATTCAACCTTAAGCTGAAAAACGGTGATGTAATGAGTGGCCTCGTAAACTCCGTGCAATCAAGCATGATGTTGAAGCTAGTGGTGAAAAAATTGATATATTTGACTACCTTTGTAAAAGCTCTTCTTCCCAGCTTAAATCTGCATAATCAAGCAATGATGTCAATTATGTCTTAGTGAATTCAACCTGATTTGATGCTTGGGTCCAAGATATAGGTGCCACAAAATACATGACTTTCTCAAGGGATTTCTTTGAAGAGTTTCATAAAAAAAAAATGTGGATGTCATGTCCCCTTTTCAAATAAAGTCTAAAAATTAATAATATAACTGAAGTGTCGAAAAGTGACTTTATAAAAGACACTTATGTTATTATTATTAAATAAAGGTGACTTATCTATTTTAAGTGAACTCAATGATTAAGTAGAAGTCCCTTTATTATCCTACCGAAGGCAGAATATATAGCCTTCAACATAGCAATTAATTGTTTTTACTTGTTCAATCATAACTTGCCAAGTGTTATTTACTTTGTTTATATGCAGTTTTACAGAAATAAATATTTATTTCATTTTTACAAAAAGTTTAATCTGATTTTCTGATTGGCTGAGATATTTTTATAGGCATATTAGGATTTTATGATTAGTTTAAAAAGTTATTTTTCTTACTCACCACTCAGAAAGTGACATGTAGCAAATATTTAGTTTTTCTATAGTTCAAACATATAAAAAAATTCTGACAAGTCATAAATGATCTCTCTATTGAATGCAAATTCGACGAGTCCTGTAGGAGACGATTGCATGTAGGACAATACATTTATTATCCTTCGGCAGCAATAAATCCATCTCGAGCGCGCACATCCCTATTTTTATGAATGACTCCGCTATTTTCATGGAACACTTTTGCAAAGCAATTTTATTTTCATGAATCGTGTATTTCTCAACAAACCCCTCACTGATTCGGCTAAATTCCTGCAATTGATTGCCCTAAATTTATACCAAAACCGCCATATTCGGATTTTTGCACCAAACATCCAACAAAATGGCTGCTCTGAAACCAATCTAAATTATCTACAAAATAAATTAGTCTACACTTTATAAGGCATGGCGATAACAACATTCAATTCCACCACAAAGCGCCACCGGAAAATAATGGCAACTCGGTGAATGGGCAATCACAAGCGATCCAAGAGCTTAAACCACTTCGGCCGCTACAACTCTGAGATTTCTTCCTCCGCCCCCTCGTACTCCGCCAGAATAAAATTCACATTAACGATCAGGACGAGGATCAAGAGCTTAACATTAAGCCCCCTTCGCGTAATGTTAGCCCACCCAGGAATCCAGTGTGACAGAAACCAGAGGGTCCGCTACTCGAAGGGCATGATCTGCTTCCGTTATCAAATGAAGAGCGCCGGTGAGAGCCACTCCGAGACAAAAAAATTGTAGAGAGGTCGGTCGGTTATCAAAAACGACGTTTCCAGCACACGGTAAATCCTACGGAAAACAGACGGAGGAGGCAACGTTCTATGTCAGTTGCTTGCATCGTGTTAGCGAGGAGCGTGAGGCGGCCAAGTTGGTAGTGGCTTCACAAACTCCATCTCAAGGACGACCTTCTCATTGTCGTCAAGGTGGATGGTGCGCAGACATGGCCTTGCTGTACGAATTGAATCAAACCCTCAGAAGGACAAATAATAATCTTATACTCAGCTTTGTGCAGACATGGCCTTGTTGTACGAATCATTATGCGCAGAGTTAGGCTAGGAGATGGATCAAACCCTCTTGGATAACATGCGGGTTAGGATTCAGGAGCACCTTAACAAGCTTGATGAAAAGTACCTTTCCCACCCCTAAATTTCACATTTTGCATATTCTTTTGTCACAATTTATCAAATTCATGTTGGCTTCAATCGTTGTATGTTATCTCATAGTTACCAAATGAACACTAACATATCCACCATTCTTTAAGCGAACCCTTGTCACTCAATGAATTTTGCGGATGCATTATGTTAGGTGGCATCTTTTATTATTTACATCAATTCTTTTCAAGCAATCAGTTATAATGATCACTTGCATTGTTAACTTCCTCACGGGCTTTCATCAATACATGTTTTTTCTGTCATTCGTGCGAAGATTTGACACTTTTATGGCACAATTGTTTACAGTCTATTGTTGTCACCATTTATTGAGGAAATAAGAATCTGGCTAGGTTCTATCCCCTCACTCACTTCTACACTAACATGATCGCCTAGGCCTTCAACAACACAACCGAAAAGTCAAACCCTGGTCCAATATTAGCTATAATTCCTCCTCGTCCTCTCCATGATTGTAACAATGAATATCGTGACTGTGTTTCTTTAAACAAGAAATCTTTGAATACAAATTGTGAGCATTCTCCGATCTGCATGAAAAATGCTCTCTGCCTTTGTCTTTTACCATCGTTCAGGTCTTCCCACAACATCTTTTCCAGTGCCCTCGATGTCTACCTGATTTTTCTTTCACTGAACAAATCATGTCCCTTAAAAGCACATCCTCCCGATTGTGAGTCTGCCTTTTATGTGTCTGTAACTCCGAATTTTACAGGGCTTGTCTGAAATACGTGATTCTACTTCATGAAGTTTGTCATGAAAACTATCTTCAAACCTTCTTTAATCTGGTCTCTCTCTTTGCATGACCTCGAAATCATGAAAATTGTAATTAAAAATGGCAATTCTTTGCCTTCATCTCGCAGATTTTGATGGGTTAACCATTTGTGTATTGAAAAATACCTCGTCTTTATTTAATTAATTTAGTAATTACCATCCCTGGGGCTTTAACAAGGGTATCTTAGCATTGCATTTCTTTCAAGTTACTATCACGACCAAATCTTTGTGTTTTAGTTTGGCGGTAGTTGCAATTTTATTTTCGACTCTTTTGCAGGTAAAATGCTATGTAAGTCAACTACTTTCAGACTTGAACATTGTCAAAACCGAGGGGTCTTGCATCCAGATATTAAAGTCTCCTATTTGCTTTTGGATAATGCAGGTGTCTTAAAAATGTTAATTTTTGACTTTCTGCATTTTTTAATCTCGATCACAAGCAGCCTATGACCAGTCGAGTTGTCACACTTTGGTATCATCCTCCAAAACATTGGTTTCATTTCAAATGTTGAATCACCCAATAAACAGAGCATGAATTTAATGGCAAGCAGAAATCCTCGAAAGATTCATCAATTGCATATTCCACATTTGCATCATTATATTTGCCAGTCCAAGTCTTGCTTTTGAATTGTACATGAGCTTTAGCAAAACTTTTAGGCAAGGGTTAAATTTGATGCCTACTTATTCCTCTTAAACAATTTTAAGGTAACCATAATTTTGCAATATTACCTTTCAAAAATATAAAACAGGATTATTTATACATTACTAACAAAATATACAAAATACCATTGTATCATTATTTTACTATTTTAATATATATTTATATACGCAAGTCACATGTAATGCTTATTTCAAATATTTGTAAGTATTTCATTGCAAAAATCATTAAAGCCATCTAAATGACTATAAAACTTAATCCTTTTTTTCGGATACTGACACTACAACTATTGTTATTCAATTCATTTTCACTTCCCACTCTCGCCCTCCTTTAGGCAGGATATGTCATTCCATGGCCTTGTTAAATAAAGTTAAAGACCCATATGTGGCACCCCACTTGGGAGAAGCAACTAAAAGGTTATAAAAGAAAGTGTTGGGGTCATTTGGGGGATATCTTTTGTCTATTATCTCTCTCCTTTTGGAAGACATTGAGCATTTTGCTTGTTTGTGCATTGAGGACGAAAACCCTTAATATCTTCTTGGTGGCTTCACTCAGGGATCACATTTGAGCGTAATTTCGGATCATCAAAGTTAGGACACGTCTATTTTCAATTTGTGTCAATTTACAATTCAACAAGGGCACATTTTCTACTTTCCCCGCTTTAGATCTGCGTTTCAAGCAAAGAAATTCAGCCAACAAAGAGACAATTCATCATACTTCAAAGTGGGACAGCTTGAGCACGATTTGCAGACATTTCTAGGGTTGTCTACACCCCTTTGAATTTCAGATCAGTGTTTAGGGCATCAACAGCAAATGGAATTGGTTGGTTTCAATTTGCAGTGTCTCCTTTTGGTCTCCTCTTGTCATCTGGAGCGTTTTTGTGAGAAAATTGTTGTAATCTTATGCTGGTATTTTTCTTGTTTTATAGTGTGAAAATAAATAAAAATAAATTTAGACTTTGGTTGGAAAAATTATTTTTCGTCTACTTGTACCAAGAGAGTTTCTACATACTTTAGACGTTACGGTATTTTGTATTGTTATCATTTGATAAATAAAAGGAGATTTCAAATTGTTGTATTTTGTGTTAAGGGTTTACATAAAAATTAGATTGTTGTTATAATTTGTATAAGGGTTTCGAGAGAAATTTTAGAATTTCTTAGATCTATCCCATACAAAACATTACAGTGGTATTAGAGAAGGTGATCTTCCCACTTATGTACCATGCGGACAACTAATCAACCAATATTTTTCAAGCGAAATTCTTACAAAAGGAAGAAAAGTTAGATCCCATTTCAACAAAGTGGTGATTCAATTAGAATAGTTAAAAACAAGGTTGCGAAAGATGAGAAAGAATGAAAAACACCAAAAGCCGCTAATGAAGACATTTTGATGGTAGAGCATGCAAGAAAAAAGCAATCAGAGCTGCAAGAAGGTGAGAAGGATCAGCCCATATAGGAATCCACCATGCAAGTTGAAGAGGAAGACTCCTCCAAAGGAAAAGGTATGGATTTGAATGAACAAAATGTTGGGGTTAAAGAGAAAAAGGAATTCAAATTTTCAAGTGCAGAAGATGTAATGAAGACCCAACAAAGGTGTGATGAATGGCTAAGAAGAGCTAGGGAAGCTAAGTTGATAGCCACTCAAGCAAAACAACACCTACAAGAAATTAGGGCAAAGAATTCTCCCTTGACAATGAGGGAAGAGGGAGAAATCATGGAGCATGAGCCAAAGAAAGAAGGAAAGTCAAATTTGCA
The DNA here is from genome assembly GCA_018340775.1 of Taxus wallichiana var. yunnanensis. Taxonomy (NCBI): domain Eukaryota; kingdom Viridiplantae; phylum Streptophyta; class Pinopsida; order Cupressales; family Taxaceae; genus Taxus; species Taxus wallichiana. The sequence goes on from CM031238.1 coordinate 711,963,078, forward strand.
AGATTGTGGAGAGAATTTTGTGGTTAAAGCCCAATGGCCGGATGATAATGTTGATGTTCAGCTTGCTGGAATTTTCAGAACAACAATCAATAAGAAGCAAGTTGATGGTGTTCATGACTTTGGCAAGAACCATGAAGATGCTCCATGCATGTGTCAACAAAATATGGATGAAGTCAAGGTGGAAAGGGCTTCACTTGTTGAATGTGAAGAGTCTAAGAGGAAGGAGAATGTTGATCCTAACTTAGAAATTTTGAGTCACAAGGATGGAGGTGTTGAAGATATCTCAATCATTCTTCATCCGCAAAGGAAGGTGAACAAGTTGTGGACAACCAAAGGTATGGAAGTGTTGTGGATTTGTTGCTTCCTACTATGTCATTTCAGATGTGTTGTCATCATGGGCAACATGTTGAAAAGAATGATCTTATGTCAAGTTTGATGTTTCATGGTATATCACGACAAATTTGTGGTCATCATGGACAACATAGTGAAAATGGTGATAGAGTGAAGAACCCTTTGAGGGGCAAAGGGCACATAGATACTTTCATACAAGTTCCAAATTGCTTGTACATGAAAGTTTGGGATCCGGGTGATCTTTGGAGATACAAGAAGGGCAAGGCTATGAGGATAGTCACCATTGTCGGGCAGCGAGATGCTTGATAGGGAAAGTGGGTAAGCCATATGATCTTTATGTACTTGTTGCCATGCAAGTAGTTTCAGTCATTGAAGTGAGTAATTTTCAGTTTGAGGCTATTTTTGAGGAAATTTCAGTCACATGGTGTGAAGGGGAACTCAAGGAGGATATGTTTCTTCAAAAAGGCTTCACTATTCCAGGTTGGAGAGTTGTTGTCATCCTCATTTCCAGCCAGCTCAACAGTTTGTATGCAGCCATACAAGTAATTTCAGTCATACACTTGAGTAATTTTCAGTTTGTTGTTGATGAATTTTCAGTCACTATATGGTTGATTCCAGCCCCTATATCACTGTCATTTCTGAATTTTGTGAATAATCCAAAGTATGACAGTTGTCCTATTCTTTTTGTTGTTGTTTGCAACAGAACCAGCCCCTTAACACTTTTTATGACAGTCACAAAAGTGTTTTCAGTCACAAGGTGGAAGGATTTTCCGCCTACCATCAATGAGGGATTGTTTGCCGCTGTTATAAAAGAGTTTCCAGCCACTACAATGTTGTTTGTGAGTGAGAAAATGCAATGCTACAGCTACAACCATGTGTGGGACAGCAAGAATGGACCGTTGGAAGTCCATCACATGAAAGGAAATTATGAAGAAGATGCAAGCAATAGAAGAGAGCTAATTAACATGTTGTTGAATAAGATGGGAGTGTTGTTGAAAGCTCTTGTTTCCTTTAATGTGTTTGTCCTATGTGCAAGTCCAGGAATGGAGAAGATAGAAAAGAAAAGGCATAAGTGTGGTTCAGTCCAACATGCTCATATGTATGAGAAGCAATGTAAGGAAGTGAAACAAGATGATAGTATGACAGCAGCAATTGAAGAGATAATTGATGAGGATATAATAATAGAGACTTGGCTCCAAATCATCATGGAGACACAAGAGAGTGGCAAAGTGATTGAACAAGGATGTTCCCAAAAGGACATGCAGGGGGAAATCCAATTGCAGCAGCTAGAGGCGGGAGAGAAGACTCTCACAAGAGCAAGTGAAAGAGATTGGCAAGAAAAAGAAGACCTCATTGGGACAGCAATGAGACTAAATTTTTGTGTTGTTGTCATCACCATGTCCAGCCACTATAATTCACTATTTGTAGTTGTACAAGTGTTTCCAGTCATAGAGTTGCTGATTTTTGAGAGTTTCAAGAGTGAGTTGTTGATTGTTGAAGGATTTTTAGTCTTTGTTGGGTTATTTCCAACCTCCAAATTGTTGACAAGGCTAATTTTTAAAGAGGAATTCTAGTATTACTATTGTTGTACCATATTTGTTTTGTTGATCTCTAGGGTTTCTGACTTTGGACTGTTGTTTTCGGTCATCTACAACTACATGATTGCATACTTTAAGAGGGTTCTCTTGCATTGTGATGTTTTTGACGGGTTTCAGTCTTTATATTTGATGAAAATGATTAGCCCAGCTCCTATACTGTTGATGTGGATATGGTCTCAGATGATTTATGACTGTTGCAACTTCATTCCAACCTATGTACAATCTGATTTGTGCCATTTTATGGGGACATCAGCCTGTAGTGCAGTTGTAAGGGTTGCCAAAATTCCAGGAAATTATCATGATGCTCAGTGGGAAACTCCCACTCTTCAATTTATAGTTGTAACAGAGTGGTGCAGCGTAAGCATGGTGGTAAGATCATAGGGCAGCCTTTGGCCTTAGAAGAGATGGAGGATATCCTCAAGCTTTGGGAAGAGTGCACCCTTAGTCTACAAATCAAAGAGGAGTTTCAATTTTGTAGCTATTACATGTTGCTAGACTTGGGATTCTCAAGCCTAGGACTACTGTTAGTAGTCATGAACAGCTGCAAGTTCGCAGAGTTTCAGAGGATTTTATCTGTGCATGGTATGGGTAGAAGGATTCGGCTGATGTAATATCCCCTTCTTGAAAGTAGCATGTTCAAGACCTTAGCCTATTTTTTGTTTCTTGACGGCTAAGGGATGAGAAAAAGGGAAACTAGTCCTAATAAATTAATTTTAAAGTGCATAATGAAATTTTATTATAAGCACTTAAATTAATTATTAGTGACAAAATAATAAAGAAAAGAAAAAGTCACTTTATTTTTTATTTCCTCGCTAAAGGAAAAATGTGACCCATATGGGGATGAAATAAAGCAAGGGGAAAATATTAAATGAGGTAAAGTGAGTTGATTGGTTATTTTGGGTGGCTAATATGCCAAGACAAGTTATAAAAGCAAGTCGCCATGCATGGAGAGGGCATCTTTTTGCATATCATAATTTTTGAATATTGGTATAAGCTTGCATGCTTTCCATTTCTACTTCAAAGGACGAAAACCCTTTGTAGTTTTGCTTTAGAGGACGAAACCCCTCTTTAGCCTTGGAAGAAGAACGAAAACTCTTCTTCTCTTGTGTTTTCCATTGAATTCCAACAGTGTTGAAGGTCAAAGTTGCAGATTTTTAATTGTTCCAGCTAGGGTTTGAAGGTGGAAGCTTGTTGATTTCTACCCTTCATTTCCAACTCTTCTATAGTGGAACGACCTACCTTGTGGGTGTTTCAAAGTGATCTAGGGCACATTTGGACCAGATCTGATTTTCAGTTCCATAATCAGATTTTTAGAAGCCAAGATCAGTTGTTTTGCATAATTTTGGGCTTGGGAAACTCCATTTTCAGCTAAGTTTGTAACTGTCATTCTGCAGATTTTATAATAAAATTTCAGCCCTCTTATTGGTCAGAAAATTGGTGTTTTTCTCATTGTTCTTGCATACATAAAATTTCTGATCTGTTTTGAATAAGATTCAAGTGGTTTTACTTCAGTTTTGTGGAATAATCACTCCTAGAGCAAGTCGCATTTTCCCTATAAAATTCAGATCTGCAGTATTTTGTCAAATATATGTTCTATAATTTGCTATTTTAGATCAACATTGTTGTTGTTTTGTTTGGGGGCATAATTTGTCCATTTGGGGACATTACAAAAGGGGACACACATTTCTGGGCTTCCTAATTAGATCGGTATGGTGCGATGAAGCCAACAACTTCAAAGATTGGGAAATGCAAATCCCCAAGATGGATTTGGGATCCCAGTGTTCTAGCATTGCTCGAGGACAAGCAATATTTGGGAAGGGTGAACTGTCATGTCCCCTTTTCAAATGAAGTCTAAAAATTAATAATACAACTTAAGTGTCGAAAAGTGACTTTCTAAAAAGCACTTATGTTATTATTATTAAATAAAGGTGACTATTCTATTTTAAGTGAACTCAATGATTAAATAGAAAGGTCCCTTTATTAAATAAAGTTAAAGGCCCATATGTGGCGCCCCACTTAGGAGAAGCAACGAAAAGGTTATAAAAGAATGTGTTGGGATCATTTGGGGATATCGTTTGTCTATTATCTCTCCTTTTGGGAAATGTTGAGCATTTTTCTTGTTTGTGCATTGAGGACGTAAAGCCTCAATATCTTCTTGGCGGCTTCACTCAAGGATCACATTTGAACATAATTTCGGATCATCAAAACTAGAGCGCATCTATTTTCAATTTGTGTCAATTTGCAATTCAGCTTTGGCACATTTTCTACTTACCTCACTTCGATATGAGTTTCAAGCAAAGAAATTCATCAATGGGAGACAATCCATCATACTTGATTAGGGACAATTAGGGCACAATTTGCAGCAATTTCTAGGGTTTTCTACACCACTTTGGATTGAAGATCGGCGTTTAGGGCATCAGCAACAAACGGAATTGGTTGGTTTCGGTTTGCGAATGTCTCCTCTTGTCATTTGGAGCATCTTTTGTAACAAAATTGTTATAATCTTATGCAGGTATTTTTCTTGTTTTATGGTGTGAAAATAGATAAAAATAAATTCAGATTTTGGTTGGAAAATTTATTTTTCACCATCTACTTATACCAAGAGATTTTCTAGATGTTTTGGGCCTTCTGGGTATTTTTGTATTGTGATTATTTGATAAATAAAGGAAGATTTCAGATTGTTGTATTTTTTGTCTTATGGATTTGCATAAAAATCAGATTGTTATATTTTGTATAAGGGTTTCGGAAAAATCTAGAATTTCTTAGATCTGTCCCATACAAACCCTTAAGAAGAGACGTTACGGTGGTCCAATATATTTGGCAGACAAAACAAGTCTTCTCCCTAATTGAAAAGGAAAAATTCAACTCAAGTCACCATGACCTCTACATTTCATTCTCCACAATGTCCTATAGCTTTCGAACTAAAACAACATTTGTTGTCCCTGGTGCTCACTCAACAAGGCCACTCTATTTTGTTGGATGATGGAGAAGCAAAAATCAAAAGAAAATGCGATAATAGAGTTGTCTTGACTAGATCGAGGAAGGAAAGTTGTTGATACTTAGAGGCAAGCTTTCAATTTCAAGAAATTTTGCTCATCTCTTTGAAGCAAGAATGTCAACAAGTCTTTTGTGGCATGCAAGATTTGGGCATACTAACCATGACAACATTCTAACAATGCAAAAAAATGGTGTTGTAGGTTTGCCAACTTTGCCCGAACAATTGCAAAATTTTAAGCATGCATCTTGGCCAAACAAAAGAGAGCCCTTTCAATAATCCACTATGATTATTGTTGTCCATTACCAATTCCTTCTACTAGTGGTAATAAGTACTTCATATTGTTCATCGATGACTATAGCAGAATGACCTAGATCTATATTTTGAAGCATAAATCAGAAGCTTTCAAAACTTTTCAAATGTTTTGCACAATGGTTGAGAATGAAGCACAATCCCATATTGGCACACCAAGGAATTATACACATCAAATGCTTTTGAAGCCTATCTCAAGAAAAATGGGATCAAGCATCATCTCATAGTCCCTCGCACACCCCAACAAAATGGTATAGCTTATAGGATGAACAAAACTGTGATGAATAAGGTTTGGGCAATTTTTAGAAGCAACGCAACCAACAACTATCTCTCAATAGGTCACCTTTAGCAAATATTCAAATGAAGACTCTATATGAAGTTTGGTTTGGTCATATTCTTTCAAAGGTCAACATCTTTGGATTTTTGGATGCAAATGTTATGCATTGATCCCCAAGGAGGAAAGGAACAAGTTGGACCAAAAGACTCAAAAATGCATGCTTTTGGGATATTTTGAATCCTCAAAGGCCTGCAGATTGTATGATGAGAAAAACAAGAAATTCTCATTGTAAGAGATGTTTTTGTGAAACCACAAAGGTGACAGCCAACATTGATAGACAATTGAGTTGACTTGAGAAATTTGCAAAGTTTAATGTTCTCAAATGATATGGAGATTCCCGACATCGGGGGTGTAGGGAGTGGGGGTCTAAGGGCTGGCAGGTATATAGTTTGAAATTTGTTGAAATTATTTTTCCTCTAGTAATTGGAAATGGAAACTCCCCGGAGAAATTAAAACTTCATCAAAAGATGAAGAATAACTTCTAAAGCAACAACCTTAAGATGGAAGGAGCTTCGGATAAAAAAATGAGGCACTTAAACACAAAAAAATGCCAAGATAGTTTGCACAAACATTGGAAGATATCAACCACTGATGATGTTGGAAAAACATGCATAGAAGCATATACAAATCCAGCTAGATATTAGACAAGTTCCTAGAAGAGATTCAAGATAAGCTAGAAAAGTTTACCTTGGAAGGGAAGAAGATATTAATATTGTTTTTGACTCCAAACCAGCTTCCTTCAAACAAGTTGAAAAGCTTGATGCATGGAGAAAAGCAATGAAAATTGAATATGATGCCTTGGTCAAGAATGGAACTTGGGAGTTAGTTGATCCTCCACTCAATTGTAAACCCATAGGTTGCAAGTGGGTCTTTCGAAACAAATACAAAGCAGATGGCTCACTTGACAAACACAAAGAAAGGCTTGTTGCAAAGGGATTTTCTCGAAAAGAAAGGATAGAATATAAGGAGACCTCTGCACCAACAGTGAAATGAACCACCATTCGGGTTTTGGTGGCGTTAGCAGCACAAAACGGATGGAAAGTCCATTAGATGGATGCCAAAACTTATTTTCTAAATGGTTATCTTAAAATGGTCTACAAGACTCAGCTATAAGGTTTGCAGTTGAAGGTCAAGAACAAAAGTGTGCAAGTTAGTAAAATTGTTGTATGGTTTGAAACAAGCCCCAAGAGCTTGGTATGAAAAACTCACTAAGCACCTCTTAAGCATGAACTTCAAGCATTTTGAATTTGAAGATGCAACTCTTTTTGTCAAGATAGTTGGCAAAACAGTTGTATATGTGAATGATCTTCTCGTAAGAGGAAATAATGACGAGTACACTTCAAAAGACAAAGTAGAACTGATGAAAAGTTTTGAAATGAAAGATTTGGGTCATCTTCATTACTATCTGGTCATGAAGTGATTAAAAATGCAAGTACTTTTTTATCACACAATAGAAGTATATTGGTCAAATCCTAAGAAAATTTGGAATGACAGATTGTAAACCACTCAGCATGCCCATGGAAAAAAATCCAAAGTTGGCAGCAGATAATGTTGCAGAGTTTCAAGTCAACTAAATATAAACAGTTCATTGGAAGTTTGATCTATGCAACCACAACTAGACCAAACATTTCTATTGACGGTGGTGTTCTCTCTAGAATCATGCAACAATCGAAAAAAAGTTATTAGGTAGCAACAAAGAGAGTTCTTTGATATCTAAAGCGAACTCAGAATGTTAGGCTATAATACTTCAAGACAAAAGACTTCAAACTAGTTGGATATTTAGATAAAGCCTATGGACGAGATTTTGAAGATGAAAAATTTACTTCAGGTTTTTTGATGAATTTAGGATCAGCAATCATCACTTGGAAATCAAAGAAGCACATTGTGCCAGCAATATCTTCAGCCGAAGCAAAATATTTGGCAGCTTCGAATGCAATGAGAGAAATATTATAGCTCAGAAGGATTCTAGAGGATTTATCGGAAAAATAGGTTTCATCAACACTACTCATGGTCGATAACACTTCTAAACCATGCTGGCAAGAAATCTAGTATTTCACGACTGAACCAACCATATCGACACCAAATTCCATTTGATTTGGCATTATGTGAAAGATGGCAATGTCAAATTGATACATTGTCCAACTGCTTAGCAATCAGCTGATATCCTATGAGAAACACTTAGAAGAGAGAAATTTTAAAAATGCCAAGGCATGCTTGGTCTCACTATAACCCCTGTGGATTAAGGAGGGAATGTAACATTATGTACATAATTCTAGGAGTAGTATTTGTCTCCTTGTAGAATCTAAACAATCATCCTGAAGATGAATTGAACAGTCATCCCAGAGATGAATTAAATAGTTGCAATTTGTTATAACTATGTATAGCTTGCATCTCATTTTCAGTAATACAATTTTGGGTTTGCACCCTGAAATTTTGCAATTGATTTGCTGTCCAGATTCTTGTCCTAACATATCAAAGGATGATGCTTTTCATTGTCGGGTTATGAAAAACTGTCCGTTTCTCTTACAAAATATGTATATAAGCAGTACTCACAAATATTTCCAGATCATGCTTCTCTAGGAGTAGCACCATTTAGGAATCACTGCTTGGCCCAATATTGCTTGTCCATACTTGTGCCATTCAACATGCATTGCATCATCTCCGTTATGGATCAGTAATAGAAAATACGGTATTCCTCGAGATAAAATGACTATTCCATGTGTTTTTATATTGCAAGAATGTTTCAGGTCCAATCCAATTGTTTTCATTACTTAGATATACATACAGGCATATCCAAAATGATATTTTCAGCATTCTGACTTTAGCATATACATCATACAACATCTCTTAGAAGTTAGCAACTTACGTTTATTTTGTGACAATACACTGCTTATGTCAGTCAAATGATGTGTGGGTGTTAGAACTCAATTTCTACACTAAAAGGAAAAGTAATCCTGAAATAATAATTTAAATATAAGTTGAACACCTTGTCATTTTAATAAATCCGGAGATGCACAAAGGAAAAACAATACATAGGATGGAAAATTATGAAAACTATACCTAAATATACGAGAACATTGACTGCTGTACATGTCAAAAATGCGAACTGTTCCATCCCCGCATCCAACAGCTGCTTCTGGGTCAACATAGCTGCATAGCATTTAACAATTGGTAGAAATACAAAGAAACTAAGTGCAACCAAAAAAGCAGAAAAGGTTAACAGAAGTTTCTTCATTATAAGGAAAAATGTACAAAACGAAATTCAAATGCAGAATCGACTACAAAAACAACTAGTGATAGGTGTCAATAATAGTTAGTCAGTTACAGAGAGAGGTACAAAGCAATAATACTTCTCATGGTAACATCTTGGTAATTGCTAGCATAACCTAGTGATTGCATTAGTTTATAATATTTTAGTACAGCCAGGCTGATTATGCAAATGAATCGTGCCATATGCTATGGACAATGTAGCCAAGATGCAGTAATCAATTGGAACAAGATTGAGTAAAACAGTATGGCAAGGTAACTACAAGATTAACTCCAACGAACATAGAGGCAATTGTCAGAAATGATCAATGTATAGGTGAGATTGACAAAGAATATATGTTTCATAAATGCATGTCAAACACTTATAGGTGTCATGTGACCATCTAGATAAATATGACATGCATAAGCTAGATTAAACTTCCGCAATGTTCCCTTAGCTGTATAAAAAAGAAAAGCAATTATATTGATGTTCACAGGTACAAAGGTGATGACTGATATCACTTGTGGGCATTAAGACCATAGTTTACCTATTCGGTGAGTACTTGCCAAAATTTTGCCTAGGTGAATATTTGCAAATAAAACTCATCATTCGTCACAGGCGAATATTCGTGAGTATTTGCTGAGAATATTCGGCGAATATTCACCGAGTTTGACCCTAAAATTCGTCCATTCGCAGGTTTAACACGGAAAATGGGAAAAACACAGGTTTAACACTGAAAAAATGTAGTTTTTTGTCTTATAAAGGCATCATGCTGATATTTCTCTAGAACAAGGAAGAGGAAAATGTAAATTATTGTAAATTGTAACTTGCATAGATATGCAATTTATGATGATAATTTTGAATGGCAATCATCATAAATTCATAACACTTATCAGTTGGCTATTGTATTCGCATGATGATACGATTTTGTGTTGTATTTGTATTCAAATCTACTAGAAAACACTTCCCCAACATTTTACAGACTCATTTGATATATTTTGTAGCTATATTTTGCATAAAATTTATGTTTTAAAAATAAAATAGCATATTTTTAAATTGCCGAATATTCCCGAATATTTGCCGAGTCTTGCCAAGTTTTTGCCGAGTCAATTTTTTTGGGTTTGCCAAATACGAGTATGCGAACTATGATTAAGACCTCAATTTCAAGTTCAATCATATAATGCACAAAGAAAGTGCGCAAGGTTTTCACATCAACACTTCAAATACAAAGGAAACTACATTTTATCATCAAAATACCATAAAATATAGCTATTTTTAAAGAAAAAGTCAAGTACAATAAGCAGAAATATTTTATGCTTAGATAAAAATAGAGCCTCCTATAACTACCAAAGACCAAGAGTAGATATATCCATAATTCCTTGGACTACATTTGAAAGCTTCAGAAAGTCCATTTTGCATGGACTAACAGATTACTTCTCGTGTGAGGCTCTTTGTCCTTCCCTATTAGCAATACTTTCTAGTTACTTGGATTTTACACGGACAGTTCCACATTCATGGTACAGGAGTAGTGTGAACCGGTTGTTCGACGATCGGACTTCTTGAAAGTAGAGGAAAAAGCATAACCATAAGTTTCAATATCACTGGAAGGAAGTGACAGTCTCAACCGAGCCTCCGTTTCTTCTTGCAAAATCCTCCATTTTTAGCTTCTTCCAAAGATATCGTCGTCTTCCCAAGAGTTTGTTCTTCTTTCTCCCTAGATGTTATGTTTTGTTGCACATCAATTACACAAAATAGATCATTGCTTTCATTTACACAAGAACAACCTTATCAGCATTTCCAAATGATGGATTGGGTTGTTCAATGGAAAGTTGAAAAAGTAAAGGAAGTATTCATTGAATTAGGCTAGAATCGACTTGGTTTGGCTTGAGTGGGTGTTTCAAAGACCATGTCTTGTTGAACAAAACCCTACAGTGGCATGGAAATTTATTGATTCTATGATGGCATCCATAATCACCTATTTACAACCCCATTTATTTATCGAGAAATAAAGAATGTCTTATCTCACTTAAACACTTTTAGGCCTCTAGCATTCACATTACCGTTCAAGTAAGACATATGTGCACTAATTTATAATTTATATCGTTAAAAGATGTGAATAGAGAAAGAAAAGAAGATGAACTGGAATGTGCAGCTCAAATCAATTGTGTCTATTTTATTATGCAAGAGATAATTACAAAATGGCTGAGGCTGTTATAACCAAACATTAGTTAATACATACCTAATAGTGACTTAATTATAAAAGATAAGCCTTATATTCTAATACCCCCTCTTATGGATTACACCACAAAGCAAAAATAAGCATACTAACAAAAAATTAAAATAACTAAACCGACAAAGCCATGCAATCTTTAGAAGCTTCTCTTTGAATATAGTTTTTTGTCCAAGTAGAGCTCCATCAAGTTGCCTCATAACCTTCCTAAAGGTGAAGCTCCTAAGTTGAATTCTCGAATTCCCGAATTCCACCTCCCTAAACTCCTAAATTACGAACCTCTCAAATTATTGGACAGCCATCCATATTGAGCAACATCCACAATGCTCCATCAAGTTGTCTCATGACCCTCATAAGTATATAATTCCCAAGATCCACAAACTCCCTAAGTAACTAGGCAGCCATCCCAATTGAGCTTCATCCACACTAGATCCCTTCCCGTCTTCAAAGTGTGGGCTTCGATAAAATGTGTTTCTTCATCAAGGAACTCCCCACCACTTTCAATATCCATTAGATCTTCAACAATAGCTATATTAACTTTATTTGAGTTGTCTTTCAACAACATTTTTACTTTTCAGTGTAAAAGTTAAAGCCAGAATATTTGTCGAATGGAATTTCCATTCTCAAACAAAATGCCTCAAAAAGATTTTAAAAACCCTTTTCCAAAAAAAAAAAACCCACACATTAATGCAACAAGATTTTTAAAACTGATTTTTAAAGCAAAGAAAGGAAACCATGTTGGCCGTGGTTTGTGTCCTGCGATTGGTTGTGACTGAAAATGGCCAAACTATGTGCCCAAGCAGCAAATGACCCTAGAAAAACTGCAAATCTAGAGATGAGTGACTATGTTTTCTTTGCTTTTCCCTAGATACCTTCGAAAATTGCATTTTTCTTCTTCCTTATGATTCTAGATTGTGTTTTCTGCAAAAAAAAATGTACCCTAAATCACATTTTTCTCTATTGCAATATGTCATGCGCATTTTGTCCTGAAAATGTCTTATTTTCATGCCCTAACTACACGAACAACCCTAAAAAATCCTTCAAAAATGGTGACTTCTTATTTTCATGCCCTAGCACTTCAATGACCTGAAATTTGTCTGAAAACACAACCAGAAATGTGCCCTTGAATGGTATTTTTATGATTATTTTGTACCTTTGCAATGGCATCAATTATATTTGTCCTTGAAGCCTCGCACAACCATGTCCTCTTCAACTTTTGTTCATCCTCGGCTCATGCCCTAAGTTTTGATACCAATATTAGAAGACATGAACAGAGAAAGAAAGAAGAGGAACCGGAATGTATTGCTCGTAGATTGTGTGTCCGTCATTTTATTATGCAAGAGATAGTTACAATATGGTTGAGGTGGTTACAACCATACATTAGTTAATACAAACTAATAATGACTTAATTATAAAAGGTAAGCATTATAGTCTAATATATACTATGATAATTTGTTTATATTAACATGCCGAAGGCCCACAACAATCACCCAAGTACTCGACACTTTTCATTCATTAATTAAAAAAAAAGGTTTGATGTATTAAACAAAAGGAACAAGTAAATATATGCATGAATGGTTAAAGAGCATGCCATGGAACACTTAATTAGACCATTTTCAACCAAAACCCTCTCTAGCATGGAGAAGATTTAACTCGATGAATTTCTAGAAGCTCCCCATAATCCCTAGCAAAAGGGATGTTTGTACTAAAAATTTAACAATAGACAAATTTTAAGTAATCACTAATTTTATCATTGATAGTGGCAAAGAAAATGTCAAAATCAAGGTCTAGAAATTTGAAAAAACTCAAACAACACAAGTTTGCTCCATAATGCAGGCTTGCCTTCAAGGTCAAATGTGAATGAACAAATTAGGGTTTAGGTTTTAATTTTCATTTTTTCTTTTAGTTTTTAAAGTGGTATTGTGAAAAAAATGATCCACTAGTGTGGCCCCCAAAGGATGCATCCTGTGGAAAATGGGAGAGGAACACAATGGGGACATTTCCAAGTCATCCCCTTTTGTAGGGAGGACTCAAAGACATCCCACGAGTGCTCCCCTAGGCAATTAGGAGTTCAAGACACATCTCCATGGAATTTGTTATTCTATCATTTAATACATTGAGGAACTACACAAGGTGTCTCAAAGGTAAGTATTAAAGCGTAAATAAAAAAAGTGCATTACAAATATTACTAATATGGCTTAAGTGTACAAAACTTTGGAGTCAAAATAACTTCTTTTTTGGCATTTCCACAAGACCTATATCACTTCTTGAAAATGTAATTCCCTCCATATAAGTAGCTGAATGAGGAAGAGAATAACTTCCTTCAAAATGAATAAAATTGTATCTAAATAAATCATAAAGATCCCATGCAACCATTTATTAGATACTATAGCATAGATCCTTGAGGCATTGATAGCCCAATGAGAGAATCTACTGATGAACTTTTTTACGCATTGCCCTAGTAAACCAATGAACCATTAAAATGGGATTTCATATGTCCCCTTTTTATGTTCAACATATGTTTTTGTGAATTAATAGCTTCCTAATTAATAATACTAGTCCTCTTTTACAAGGAAAGTGAGGTCATTCCTCTAGATGCGAAAATGCATGCTTCCAACCTAATGAATTAGGCATCCAATGTTAGTATACTTTGTGGTCTCAAAAATTAAAAAGCAAGATTTATAAATGCATGCACCTGTTAGTTTAGTACTTTATGTTAATTTAGCACTCACATGGTTAGACAATGATCTACTTAGAGAAATCCCAAAACTTAAGACCGATGCAAAAAAAAGGACCACAAAACTTATGACTATCTATACAATGTCCAAGACATGCCAAAATAAAAGGTTACATTCATTTGAGTAACCTAATAGAAGCAATCCGCCTACACTTAACAAATAGAAATTAGTTGTCTGATTTATTGGCACAACAATACTCAAAAAGGAGTAAGCAATCCTAAGCAATGTGAACAAATAACCAAAGTAGATCAATGAGACTCGAAAGGACAAATGGTAACCACAAGATAGGGACCAAAAAAGAGCTCCAATGTCTTAAAAATCAAGAGGCTTAAACCTAAAGAAAAAAATGTACAATAACAAAATATTCTTACTAACTATTGGAGGTGAACGCAAAACAAGTAAAACTTAACAATTGTTCAACAAGACAACACGATGTATAATAAACATTACAAACAAGCATGAGAGAGGAAGACCCATCGCCAAAAAAGATAAGGTTGATGGAAACAACAGCGAAAAAAAAAAAAAGCTATCCTTGATATATACTAGAATGCAAAGAAGATGGACTGAAAATTTCATTGGCCGCAATGAAAGATTCAATACCAGATAAGATAATGTCCATGGGAAAATGACCAATGTTCCTCTAGAAGTAGAGGGGAGCTTGGCAATGTGTATTTGTCTGGGTTTATCAGATTGTGGATGAGAAGAGGTATGTAGACTAGTTACTGTTTTCTGAGATACTAGACTATCAATAACAGCATACACAAAATAGTAATTGCATAACATACCATGGCAGAGCAAAGCATCCAGACAATAGCAACTTGTATTCATAAAACATAAGTCTTGAAACAATTCACATAGTACAAGGAGGACCTAATACAAGCACCCCTTCCCTAATGTACATCCTTCTATTTATATGACAAGAAGACCCAATGGGTTGTTGGTTAACACAACCATCATCAACCGAACATACAAATGAGAGTCATTACAAGACTACTTAAGGCTGATAATACAATCATTAATCACATGATATATTGGCTAGTGAAATATGGAATTATGTTGATAACCAATTTAATAATAATTTGATGGTCTACAGTACCCCCCTTCAAACGAGTCAGAGTCCCTTCTGTCACCATTCATATTGAACAGGATAGAAACGGAAATGAGGAGACAAGATAAAAGATATTCCAAGGAGTTAATGTACAAATCTTGCAACATTTCTGCCAGCTCTCGAGGAAGCTTGCCTCGTGTGTATCGAACAAGAATTTCCTGAAAATGTTGCATTGTATGTTGAGTGGTCAAACAATCTTGTGCTCTTGACAGCAAAAATCTGAATGTGTTTCAATATATACTCTTCCCATGAAAAATCTTTATCACTTTGCAGCTCTAGTGAGAATCAGCCTCACAAATCTGAGGTGGAAGTATGGCTCTTCTTTGACATTACCCACACCGTACTGTACTTTTAATAGGACATTCAATTATTTGTATGACTGGTTGTATTTAGGAGTTGGACATTTAGGAAGGGGTAAACATTTAAGCGAAGAGAACATTCAGACAGAAGGGAATGTTCAAGCAAGGGAACGCCTAGAAAGAAGGGAATGATCGAGCGGAGGGGACATCCGAATAAAAAGTAATGTTTGGGAAAGGGGGAACGTTTAGACATAAATGAATAGTTGGGTCGTACAAGGGCTGCAGGTCCACTTGAGGAGTGTTCGACATCAAGGAATGTTCAGGGAAAAGTTCGCCAAGCCAAAGTTCACCATGCCAAAGTTGACCGCCAATGATCGTCAAGTGGAACTTATGGTTGTGAGGAATATAATAGGTATGATTGTCCGCTTTAGGGAATGCACATTGAATGTTTAGGCAAGTGCGTATGGTGGATTTTAAGGGTTTTCAAAGGAATAAGAGCATTCGGGGTATGTATTGTAGGTAAGTTGTTCATCTAGTTCAAGCACATACGCCATATTTGATCAAACTTCACACTCAAGTCGCACTTCAACATTGATTAAAATGTTTTCATATGACCCCATGGTCTCACATTCATGTTGGCTCTTTGGACGGCATGTTTTCTACCCATACGAACAAGTGGTCCAACATAGCATCAAACTTTGTAACCACGATGTTGTATTCTTTGAAACTCCAGTGGGTAGGCCCTTTGTATCGTTGGCTAGATTTTCGCATAGCTGAAAACCTAGGCGATCATGAGATAAATCTCCCTCATTTACCGGTGAAGCTCCCGTGTCGATTTGTCAATAAAATATGCTAGTATCTATATGGGGTTTTACTTTAACCATGCGACTCATGAACCATATAGCAGTATAGCTTTACAAAGTAAGTGTGCATTGTTTAAGAAAGAAAATATTTATAGAAGGAGATAATAACACACAGGGAAGAAGTAGGGAAGATGTGCAACCCAATCAATAGATAACAGAGTTGATTTCATGCACATAAAAGAAACCAATAGATATCAACACACAAAATTATAAGCAAAGGCAACTTCAGATCTAGATCTAAAATAACACAGTTTATAAGTAGATCTAAGATAAAAACTAGAAACAAAATGCACCGTGACACAAAGTTCTCCGGAAATTTGCTCCTTTGTATTCCTTTGCTTCAAATAGCTATCAGGGGTTTCCGCATAAAGTCTAGAACACAAGAATGTTGCTTACAAATTTTGATCATTAACTCAAGGTTCTTATTCTACTTATAGAATGTAGAAGGGAAAGTACAAATGGGAAACTCAACTGAACTGAAACATAAACAAGAAGTAAAGATAACATCTGGCAATCATCCTCCTCTAATTTCTCTTCAAGTGACACATCTGTCACTTAACTAATAGAATCGTTCCACATAACTTAAAGTAATGGTTTCAAAACCAATAACTTTAAAGTTTTACAATTACATCGGAACGTGGAAAATAGAAGAAGAAAGAATAGAAGAAGAAAGACACGCCAGCTGTAACATCTACATCTTCTTTTTGTTTTGATACTGGATATACTTGTCGAACATGTAATTCAACATCTTCCCATCTGTCTTAGCCACAACTTCCTTTTCTGTCCTGAACTGCAGCAAGCCTTCGTTCAATACCCTGATACATGCTTCCACCTCCTCCAAGCTAGGCCCAAACTTTGCAATATCTGATTGCAGTGCCACCAGTCTACTGATGGAATTCATCGTGAAAGGCTTAACGGCTCCATCAATTCTCCCTTGCACCATCAGAAGAGACCCTTCCAGGGAATTAGGCACTCTGCTAGGAATGATCCGTGTGTATGAAGTAACATTTCCGACCACTTCCTCATGAGTGAAAGCAATGACATTGTCTAGTAAAAATGATGTCATACTCTCAAGTGCCTGCGTCCTCTTGAGCATAATTCTGCAGATCTCAAAATGAAAAGATACTGCAAACTCCAGCTACTTCCCCTTCTCAACTGATCTGTCAAACACAATTTGTTCCGCAATCAACACTTCTCTCGGCAACTTATTGATGTCTGCCAAAGTACTCAGGTTACTCTCAGTAACTGTGTTCATATCTATCGTGCTTGTCATCAGTTGCTTCAGCTGATCTGCTACATCTTTCATAACCTTTAGGCGGGCTGGCACCTCTCCGAGTTGTACAAAAGCTTGATGAATAATTAGACTTTTCCATTCGTTGTTAGTTTTTCCCTGTTACTTGCATCTTCCATTTCCTGCATCAGATGATCACTCACCTGCTTTTGAGCTGAAATTGGCTGAGTGGAAGATTTAGCAACCTTGGCAATGATCTCGCACAACTGAAATACCTGCTTCTAAAGTTCAACTTTCTCCGCCTTTTCTTTGTCAAGCCTAAGGAATAGAGCATCTATCAATGTCTGTATCCTGCTTCAATCCTTCTGTGGTGGCTTGACCTATGGGTACTCTAGTCACTGTTACGTCTTCTGCCATGAGCTCATCTTCTTTCTTCCCTTCTGCCGGAACTGACATCTCAACAAACTTCTACCCTGACTCCTCGATGATCAACCTTGAAGTTACCTTAGCAACTTTAGATTTTCTGTCTTTTCTCGCTTAGACTCAGGAGCAATTGCAAGTCATGTTCCTCCAAGTTGATTTCCTCTCTAGCCTCTAGAACCAACTGCGAAGTCAACCATTCTGAGAAATTACTTCTCGGAGAATGAGAAGTTGCCGAGTGTACCACTATCTCGCGCTCTGATTCCTCTCCATCTGAAACCGCTACAGTGTTGTGGCTACCATCCTCTGAATCGTCCAAAGACAAAGCTCTTTCAAACTCTGTCATCTGCAGCTTCAACGTTTCTTCAGGAAGAGGCGCTGAACGGAGTGGCTGAGGAGAGAAGATGAATGTTGCCGGATTCAACGGAGGAATGGTAGTATCCTGCTGAGGTGCAACAATCGAAGTACTTGGTGCTGGAGAAGCCGAAACTAACATCATAGCCGTAGAAGTGATCTTCTCCTTCGAATGAGACCTTCTGTGCACTTTAATCTTCTTAGGCCTTCTGCTGCTTTCTCCTCCGTGCTTCCTCTTGAGGGAATCTCCTGTGCCGAAGTTGCCCGTGATTTGATTCATCAATGCTTCATCAAGGCAATATCCCTTCGTCGGCAACCAGTTTGAAGTATTCACCAGAAAACGACAAACCTTTCCTCAATCGTATGGCAGCCCCCTACGTTCTCCTGAAGTACAGCTCTATCTCCTCCCATCCGATGGTATGTGTCAAGTAACACAGGCCCATCATCTTTAAGATCCAGCAGTATCCGTGCTAATCCAAAGTCAAACACTTGCCGTGCTAATAGCTTGCTGAAATATTTCTTTCTAACCTCGTACTCACTTTTGCACTTCATCCAGAAATCTTCTAATGAAGGCACATGTGCGTACTCCTGGGAGATCGTCTTCCTGGCTACTCCAAATGGATCGAAGTTCAATCGTGCTAGGAAGAACTCTTGCTCGTACTCAGAGAACATTTCTGCTTCCACTCCTTAGGCTTTATGAATGCTCTGGCAACTATAATGGCCCATAGTGGTCGAGAAGAAGCCCGTAGACTTGTTCTATTTCGACTGAAGGTCGTGCATCTCCACAAGTAGTCTGCTCAGCTCCATGGTGACCAATCTATCATTCGGATATCTGGACAACTTAACTGGTTCTCCAGAAAAGCCGGTGACCTTGAGATATGTGAAATCCGCAAATTGAATGAAGAGACTGCCAATTCTGGACACCGCTTCCCACGCTTCCTTGCTCACCCTATTGGCCTTTAGATCATCGTCCAGCCTGCAAATGAATTAGTATAAGAATCCATCGTTGACCACTTTGAAATCTTTCTTGCACGCAGGTACAAAGATGAAGTCGTAGGTTGCACTCGATAATAGGATCCTTAAAAAAAAAACCACATCTATCCAGCTTGGAGAAGATGCCTTGTGAAGCTGCTGCGTATACCAAATAAGAAGTCATTTTGAAGCTGAAAGTATGCCTCACATTCCGGAGTTGCTCACCAATGTCATCGCTAATGATTTCCGACCAATTGATTATTGAATCTGCTTTGTTGATTTCAATGGTCCAAATGAAAGCATACATCCATGTGCGGAAGGTGTAAGCGTTTGCTTCGCCATTTATCCTGCATAACAATTTGGCAATATTATCCACCTCTTGTACCAAATTGGACCGCAGAAGAGTTCTTGGGAACTTGGAAGGAGATATGGGCTTCTTCATGTATCTGTTGTTCATTATGCTCACGCAGTCAACTCTATGCTTCTCCCACTTGCTGCCGGCATCCTATATGCTAATAGAAGTCACCACCTTTCGTGCTGGAATCTTCAAACAATAATTGATGAACTATGCGTCCAACCGGATTATTGTTTTCCCCGTAGCATCTCGAACTGATCTAGATGATGGATGGTAAGACCTAGCACACTCCATAACGAACTCTGGCAATTGGGTTGTGAATGGAAACGTTGCAGCTCGAATAATTCCACTGCTTTTGACTGCACACATGAGGGAAGTCTTTCCTGCTCTGGATCTGTCAATCAATTCGGAAAGAGGTTCCGGACCTAGATCTGTGTCTCCAATGTCTGCAAATTTAGAAGTGATGCATGACTCTGTTGTGCTCTTTTTCATCCCTCTTTGCCATGGCCGTATCTATCTTTGTCTGAACAATTCTTTTTCTCTTTATTCGGCCGGAATTCTTCACAACCGGTGCAGATCTGGATAATTCTTCAAATTCGGAGGATATGTTCAATGTATTGGACATTGATTTAAGCTCCCTTTCTCTTATAAAAGCACCTGTAATGAATTCCTGCAATTAATTTAGACAAAGATGGCAACCGAACATGAACAGTGGATTTTAATCATAAAAATCTACATATATCAAGCCTGTTGCCCCAAAATTTGATGTTTTATTTGCATGCAAAGCAAACATGAATTTTACCAACTTCACCTGAGCACCTGTATCACTTATGCAGACAATTATTCAAACACAAATCAAGCTCCTTCAAACCTAGGCGCCAAATTTGGAAGCTTCCAAAGCATTAATTACACCTTCTGAGAAAAATTCCTCTTCAAATGGGGCGCACTTTTTGTCTGGGCTGCACTTCTCTGCTTTTGAATTAATTAATTCATCCTTATGGCAGCCCCTACTTATATAATCCTCATAATTCTATAATTAATTAATGTATCTCATATTCTGCAATTAATTATTTAATAAGCTTTACTCTTCAAATGGGGCGCCTATTTTGTGCATGCTCATGGCTGCCATTAAATAAATTAAATTTATTTAATTTTAGCCTTCTACTTCCAGTTAACTTAAGCCTCACAGTATGCTTTGACCTTAGCCACTGAAAATAGGAATTAATTAAATCAATTAATACTTAAAAAGTATTATTCCTCTCCCAAATGGGGCGCACTTTTTGACATGAAGGGGCTGCATTAAATAAATAATATTTATTTAATTTTAGAACTTCTAATTTTGACTTCCTTTGTCCACTTTCCCTTTGTTGACTTTTCCACAAGCCTGGGCCAAAATTGGAGAAGAAATTAATTAATTTAATGCATTTAAAGCTGCCCTTCTTTCCCTAAAGGGGTCGCACTTTTTGGCATGAGCAATTTCTATTTTTAAAAGTCAATTGACAATGGGATTATTTACCCTGCAAGGCAGCTCCGAAAATCCCATGATCCACTTAAGTTGTTTGACTTTCATAATGGGATTATTTACCCTGCAAGGCAGGTAATAAAATCCCATCAATGCCTTAAGTGATTTTTCTTTTATTTCACAATGGGAATTTTTACCCTGCAAGGCAGGTAAGAAATTTCTGCCTGCCTGTTGCCTCCAATTTTCCCATTGTGACTTAAGTGGCGTTGCTTTCATGGGAAAAAGTACCCTGCTAGGCAAGTACAAAATTCCCACCTACTTGTTGCTTCCAAAAATCCCATGATTCACTTCAAACCCTCTTTTTCCAAAAATGCGGCTCCAGAAGAAGCTTTTTGGTGCACGACTTCGTCTTTTCCAAGAGAACCAAACCTCCGATGGCGAATTCCTTCTGGCACAACATGCATAGGTGATCTCCAGATACTCCAGGCCAAGAATCAGGCAAATCGGCAAAGGAATTGATCTAGAGAAATTTCACAGAAAACGAAATGGGAAAACACAAAAACACAAAACGTTGCCAAAAGTCACAAATAAAGCCCAGGATTCATTCCTGGTTAAAACCCTACTGGTATATGGGAATAATGACATGTACGATCACAACAGGGTTAAACCAGAGCACAAATTGCCTCAAACGGGGCTCAAAATAATTAAATACAAATTTCCCAGCAAACCCCAGCAACAGAATATAACAATTTTGGGCATCTGGGTATTTGGCGAAAATGGCTAATATGGCTCCTTGGGAATATCTTGACACATTACAGAAACTTTCTGGCAATAAAAACACAAAACGACCCATTATTTTAAAAGTACGAAAAATTTTAAATAGGGTAGTCCCAGATTTCGGGTGAAATCAGGGACACCAAAGGACAATTCATAGGACTTAGCATTACCGACATTTGCTTCTAGTTGTAATGTCCCCTTTTCCAAGCTAGTCACTATGGAAGACTGTATACCCATTCCTCCTCTTGTGGGCATTAAGGAAGGAGAAAGGAGGGAACTTGCCATGGTTGTAAGTGATGTACCTTCATAATTAATTATTTTATTTACTAATCATGGCATTGGAATGGTTCGACTAGGGAAAGAAGACTTAGCAAGGAGAATTTCTATTTCTTCATTATGAGGTCGAGTCTTCTTAAGTGAAGATTAAAAAGTGCATTAAGAAATCAGTCATAAGGTCGGGCTTCTATAACATCATTGTCACCAAAAGGAGGGGTACTTAAGGAAGTTCGAATGGAGAGGAGGATCATCATCTTTCATCTATTTTGACATTTACTTGGATTTGGAGCTAGTGTAGCTTCTCTTCTTTCCATTGAAGGACGAAAACCCTTCCTTGGTCACCTATTGAGGACGAAACCCTTCAATAGGATCACACTTGGGGATGGAAACCCTCATTTGTGCATTGGTGGCTTCGTATGGAGGTCACAAGTGAGCTTTAAGGAGGATTTCATATTTGTTTCTCCCCTTCTAACCCTAGGCAACTTGCTTGGGTGAAGGGTTTGATATCATCTAGGGCACTTTTGGACAATTTGAGTTGATACTAATGTTCTTCATCTTTTAAAAGGCTGGAATCTACATTTTGGTGATTTTTGGAGTGGTCTATGAGCTATTTTCAGCCCTTGTTTATGGTTGTATTGCTGTTGTCATAAAATTAATTGCAGTTGGGTGTAATTACTTATTTTCTCCATTCTTTTGATGTAATTTGGATTGATAAATGTTGTCATGGTTGAATTAATTATTTAGAAGCATTTCGATGTACTTGCATAGTTGTATGATGATTTGAAGTGCCTATACAATCGCTTCCCTAAAGGACTGATTATTGATTGCTCAAATAGGGTTAAAGTGTATTTTCAGTCATTTTCAGATTGATGCTTGTTAGTTGATGGTGTATTTTCAGATTTGATTCATTTGGGGTTGTGGCCAAACCCTTATTTTCAGTTTTAGCCCTAGAAAGGGACATTACAGTGGTATCAGAGCTTCGGTCTTCCCAACTTGAGGGTTTTCTTGCAAGAAGATCAAATGGTGGATAGAATTTTTGGGGATGCTAGATTTGAAAGGCTTGCCCTAGGGCAAGAAATATTGGCCAATAAAATGGCTCAGCTGATCCATACCCTTCAAGATCCAAATGGTGGAAGGAGCTCTTCAAAGGAAGTCAATAATTCTCAGCCATCCAAAGTGGACAACATTGCTACATGGTATGAGGAGTATAGGGCTCTTCCGAAGAAGATTCGTGATGCCATGTCATTTGCTGAGTTCATGGGAGTAAGCAAGGGAAGATCAAGGCCCAAGCCTAGGTCACGAGCTACACAAGAGGAAGAATTAGGGCTGCAAGTAATGGAGGAATCCATCGTGCAAGTTGAAGAGGGAGAAATCATGGAGCTTGAGCCAAAGAAGGAAGAAGAACAACTGAAGTTGTTGGGCATCAAAGGGAACAACCCATGGGAGCCCTAGAAGCCCCCATCACCATTGCCAAAGTAGAGCTCTTGACTGATTTTCAGAACAGCAGCGTGAAGACATCAAAGTTTGATGAAAGTTTGAAGCATGAGCCTAGAAAGGAAAGGGAAATCATGGAGCATGAGTCCCAAGGTAAAATTTCTTTAATATTTAATGATGTTTCATTGGTTTTTAATGGGTGCATGTGGCTAAATGTTGAAAAGAAATCAGATTTGCATAAGGGTAAAGAGGATGACATTACGGAAGGTTGTGTTCATCATCCAGAGCATAAGATTGATTGCGTAGTCACCAAATAAGGGGACTCGACTATGTGTCCACTCTTCTTCTTTTAGCTCTCCTCATCACCCAACATTACATACGCTATTTTATGCTCCAATTTGGGCTAATATCTTGTATGGTGGCAATAGAGCATTCTTGAGTTTTAGAATGCTTTGCAATAAGTCACCTATCATCATAGGTATAGTGATTTGCATGACATGTAGTGCAATTGCTTTGTCAGCCTCCAATCTGTTGGTCGATGTGCTTGTATGTTCATTCGAAGGACATCGTTCTTCAACCATGGCCCTCTCAACTTCCACCCCTGCTTCAGCCAACCTTTCCTTCTTTGTGCATGGGTAAGGGTAATTGGCTTTCTTCACTTGTGCTTTGGTAATTTGCATAATTTCTTTGCCCTCAACTACGTCACTCATTTTGATGTTGTCTTGCATTGGATAATTTCCATTGTTATGTTATGGTGCTTGTGCCCACACCATGTACTGTGAAGCCCGGGGTCATTTCAGTGAGGCCAATCTCTTGCAAAATGGCCCCACTTATTGCACTCCCAACATTGCATAATTGGCCATCCTTTGGAGTCGTATTGAACTCAAATCCCGCAACAGCTATTATTTTGTTTTCGATAATTCCTTGGAAGCATAGTGGGCAATGGCAAAGGCTCTACTTGTGTGACCAAGATTGGCCGCTCTTATTCCATAAATTTTATGGGAAATACATGACTAAATGCCTTGTAACTTGACAAATCTCACACAAAAGATCCTTGCCTTCATTCTTACTATGTCCCTTTAGTTACTCCATCATCTAGTGCATCTCCCTTCTCAAAGCTCGCAAGGATCCCGGTTCACTTTCATCGCAAGGATTACAGATTCTTCCCATCCTTTCGAGCATGAGGATGTATTTTTCTCACTTTCAATGCCCATGGCTCATTTGTATGCATCTTCATACGATGAGGGTGGAACAACCTTCATCGTCTACTGCAATGAGGGTACCAACCGTTTAATGAAGATTCACTTCTTCAACCCGTCGGAAGATTCATTTTCAAGTTTTCATAGTAGTTATGTGACTCTTCTATTATAGACACTAACATTCTCATGTTTACCTCGCCAAGTATTAAAGGTTTTAGCAACAATCTCATTGTCATCCCTCAAGAGTTTGAAATCTTTCCTAAGTGTTTTCCATGTTACTTTCTCCAATCTTGGTGCATTTGTCCATAGCCATTTCTGAAAGTGTGGTGGGAAACATCTTAACCACAAAAAACATTCATTTGTATGTTCATTTGCAGTCCGTGTGTGATGCACACTTTGCAATGTCATAAGGGATCCTTTGATTTGTCACTAGTGAACTTTGGGAGTTTTTGCATTTCTGGAGATGGCGTTGATGGGGTCACCATGGCTCTAGCATGTTCTTTTGAAGTCAAGTCTCTCCCTTACGTTCCTCTGCTCTCTTAGCACTATCTGACACGTCCCTATGCTTGATCCTTCCTTCAGCAAGGATTTGTACACTAGCAAGGAGCAATAGACCGTCTTACACGTTGTTAGGTCCCTTTTCGTACACGTCAACTTGTCATTTGGGCTTCTCCGGAATTTCACATGATTCCGTTGTCCCACGCTCCAACCCAAATTAGTCAGCAAGGTCTGAACTTCCTTTCCTCTGAAAGGGGATATGGCAATCTTCACCCACTCCTTATTGTGCGTGACGTATTGTAAAATTTCTGGTTGAAACCTTCCTTGATTTCAGCACCACCTTTGCCTTTGACTTCTCACACCTCAGCATTGGCTTTTGCTTCATACTTTGCTTGATCGATTTTAGAAATGGTTGTCTATTGCAGCCTTTTGTATTCTTAAGTGTTACTCCACCAAACGAGTCATTTATTTAACTTCTTGGTTCCTTCCCTAACTATGTGTCTTAGTCTTGCCTTTGTTTGGATTCACTAGCATGAATTATTGTGTATGTGTCGGTCTTCTTCATGAATTATTTGTGATGTGTTATTGTAATATCTTTTGTAATTGTATTTCATAGCTATGTTCAGCATATCAAACTTATAAGATAATAGGGTGCCTCATCTCACTTCTCTTTTCTTTGAACCAACTTTAACTTGACTAACATTCTTTAAGGAAATGAAACAAAATGTGGACTATTTAATATCTATTGAGATGCTAGACAATCAATAATAGCGTACATAGAATAGTAATTGCATAACATACCATGACAGAGCAAAGCATCTAAACAATAGCATCTTATAATCATAAAAGATAAGTCTCAATAGAATTGGCACAATACAAAGAGGGCCAGATATAAGCACTCCTTGCCAAAACAAATCTTTCTATTTATGTGACAAGAGGAACCAACGGGTTGTCACAAATGACACAAACATCATCAACCAAACATACAAATGAGTCATTACAAAACTACCTAAGGCCGACAATACAGTCATTAATCGCGTGATAATTCGGCTACTAAAATATGGATTGCATTGATAACCAAGATTATATTAATATTACGATCTCTGGGGTAGTTGATTCCCTAGGGCGAAGAAAGGAGCCACTACATATAGAGTGAGAACAAGAAAAGGAGAATGGATGTAACATACTATCTGTTAGAATATGCGGAGAGAGAGAATAAAGAAAGATTAGAATGTACAAGGAACAAATGAAGAGAAACCGAGAATGCACACATTATTCATTGTGTGTCCGCCATTTTATTATTTGAGAGATGGTTACAAAATGGTTGAAGTGGTTACAACCGTTTATTAGTTAATACTTAACTAATATTAACTAAATGCTAATTACAAGCCTTATATTAATACTTATATTCTAATAACCCCTCTTAAGGCTTACACTAAAGAGCATACTGGCAAAATATTAAAGTAATAGAACCAAACAAGACCACACATTCTTGAAGCTTTTCCCTTTGAAAAACATTGCTTTGACCACATAGAACTCCATCAAAACTGCCTCCCGACCTCATCAAGGTGTAGTTCCCGCACTGAAATCCCAAATTCGTGGATTCCACCTCCCCGAACACCCGAATTACAAAATCTCCCGAATTGTTGGACCATCTATATTGAGCTACTCCCATAGTGCTCCATCAAGTTGTCTCGTGACACTCATAAGGGTAAATTTCCGAGATCCACAAACTCCTAAACTATCTGGGCACCCATCCACGTCGAGTTTTACCTACACTAGATTCCTTATTGTCCTCAAAGTGTAGGGTTTCTTTTAAAATATGTATTCTCTACAATTGAGTTCTTCATCACTTTCAACATCCGGTGGATCTTGAAAAATGGCTACATTAAATTCATTTGAATTGTTTGTGACTTTTCGCTTGCTGTATTTAGAAGATAGATTGTTTAATAGCGTTGGCATATCCGTCATCTATTGTAGTATTGATAGTTGTTGGCTTTGTGATGAGAGACCTCAAATTGTATATGAGGCTAGAAATGGTGACTTCGTCATCCATTTTTCACTCTAAATTTAATTTCCGAATCGCAAATTAATGCAACAAAATGAAAGTGATATTCTAACTTTAAGTACATTAATAAAAAGTGATATTTTGACTTCAAGTATAGAAATAAATTCAACCATTATGTATTTTGATTTTGTCTTGGAATTTAATGCAAGGAATTTTTAATGTCTGAATTTATGCAACCAAAATAAAATGTGAAGATAAATACCCTCAACTGTAGACATGGCAACTTTGAACTTTGTGTTTATTAATGACGTTTAATGGTTAAAAACTCCCTCGCGTGCCCTAGTTCATGGGCATAATCAATCTCATTTTTAGTGTCCTTTTGCAACTGTTGCGACCTTTCATGTGCCCTTTTGTGACTGCTTTAATGCCCTTTCAAACATCTAAAACAATTATATTTCCTTTTCGCGATTGTAAATACCATCTCTGATTGTGGCATTAATGGATTTGCGACTGAATTTTTTTAGATTTCCAGCTCTTGTAATGGCGGAAATTGGAATTGTGACTAGGTTATTCCTTCAAAAACATGACCATATATTTGTTCAAAAAATGTGATCAGACTGTTTGGTTTATTTCCTCAATTTGTGCCCTAGTGCAGACTGGTTTTCATTTTATTTTATTCCTTATTTTTCCCTTCCAAGAAGCCCTAGATGATGTTTGTATTTTTTCCGAAACTTGAAACTTTTGTCACGTGCCCTAGATGCTTCTTCCCACTTTCTCCTCAGTTTGCAAATCCCTTCAAACACCAAGGGCTCTAATGCCAATGTTAGAATATGCGGAGAGAAAGAGAATAAAGAAAGATTAGAATGTGCAAAGAACAAATGAAGAGAAACCGAATGCAAGCGTTATTCATTGTGTGCTCGTCATTTAATTATGTGAGTGATGGTTACAAAATGGTTGAAGTGGTTATAATCGTTTATTAGTTAACAATTAATTAATATTAACTAGATGTTAATTATAAGCCTTATATTAAGCCTTACATTCTAATACTATCTTCTCATGAAGGGGGATGAGGGCTCACAAATCTATGGCCATCTGCGTGAAATTAAAGCATCCAAAGGATGCTTAACTCCAACTCAAATAGTTTGGCGGGAGGTAAACATATCTAGAACATTGATTTTGGTTCTTTCAACTTAATTAAGTCAATTATCAGTCCATTACTCTTAATGAAAACAGCCAAGACAAGGTAAAATATTTATGGAACTACCCAATTGTGGGTTGCTTCAATTCAACGATGTTTCGTATGTTCCATCACTCTAGAGCAACTTGATCTTCGTAAGCCAGATGTCTAAACAGAATATGAAAGTTGTATTTGATGAGACCAAATGTGTCATAATGAAAGATAATGATATAATTGGTTGAGGCATTCAAGAAAATGGCTTTTGTACATTATATACAACATGACCATTGCTTGGGAACTGGAAATGCATCCAATACTTTGTGGCATGACCAATATAGTCATTTGAACTACAGCAGTCTTCAGCTGCATAATAGCTTGAAGAAGGTGGTGATCTCTCGTATTAAAAATCATGATTAATCGCCCGATTATCACGATTAATCGTTTAGGGCAAGTAAAACGATTAATCTTTCTAAAAATCGCGATTTGTGAAGTGTCGATAAATCGGTGATTTCCGGCAATAAAAACCAAAAAAATCATGGAAACTCACAGGGAAAATTGTGGAAAATCGTGTGGCTTAGGTTTAAATGCAAAAAAACCAAATCGACTCGTATTTTCTCCTATTTGACTTGTATTTTCTCTGCAATTTGGTTTCGTGACTGGTTTCCAGCCTTTCGTGGTGGTTTCGTGGCATTTCATGATGGTTTTGTGGCATTTTGTGGTGGTTTTGTGCCATTTTGTGGTGGTTTCCAACCAGATTCATGGTCGATTCATGGCCCTAGCCTTAGGTACACACTGCTTGTAAATCCGTACATATAGTATATATTATACACTATACAGTATAAATTCGTATATATTATAGTTATATTGTAAATTCGTATACAATATATTTCTTTTTCTTTTTTTTTTAGATTTTCAATGGTATACAATGTACACTATACAATATACACAAATTTACAGATTAATTCATTTTGTATACATTTAATATATTATTGTTATACATTTATATAAAATAACAGTTATACATGAGCATAAAATAACATATAAATTTATACATTTAACAATGATATATATTACTGTTATAATTTATAAACAGATCATAATTTATAACATTTAACAATGATATATAAGTTCATAACAATAACAGTAATATAATTTATAGCAGTAATATAATTCGTGACAATAATGGTAGTATATCCATTGTTAATAAAGTGAACACAAAGATATTTTTATATAATTTATAACGGTAAATAGTAATAAATTTATAAATTATACATTTATTATAATAGTATACAATCCGTGTACACTATTATAAATTTATAGTTAACTGTTACAATATACACTATAAATTTATAATAGTATATTGTATAACGATTTTAAAAATATTATCTATCAAGTTATCATAATATAATACAATATACTGTATA
Organism: Taxus wallichiana var. yunnanensis; assembly: GCA_018340775.1. Lineage (NCBI taxonomy): Eukaryota > Viridiplantae > Streptophyta > Pinopsida > Cupressales > Taxaceae > Taxus > Taxus wallichiana. The sequence goes on from CM031238.1 coordinate 711,992,743, forward strand.
AAAATTGAGAATCATACGTTTTCAATATAGCTTTGTTGTAATTTTTTCTTCATGCAATAGCAATATTATTCTTAATTTCGTCATACAATTTTATTTCTCTAAGGCTTGTAAATCTAAGACAATTGTTTTTTTTTTTGGTAGAATGGCATCGCATCCTGGTTCGGGTTCAAAGATCATTGTGAACGAGCGTAAGGCAATTGCATTGTATGCAATTATTGTGGAATGAAGATGAGTGGAGGTGTTTATCGCCTTAAGTTCCACATTGCACGAATATCGAAATAAAGTGGCATTGTGCAATCAAGCACCACCTGAGGCTCAAAGAGAGTTGTCTGCTTTCCTTGCAGCTTATGCAGAGAAAAAAGATGAAAAGAAGAAGAAAGCTAAAGCACTTGCAGCCCTAGCAAATAGGAGGCCAATGAGGAAATATATTGACATTAAGGCATCTTCTATTGCCCCAACTCCACGAGATCAAACACTAGGACGGGGCACATCTACTGATAGTAGTTCAGCGATGTTTTTTGTTCCTCGAAGTAGTTTTGGTTCACAACCTTCACTCAAAGGTACCGCTTAGAATAAAGAAATGTAAAATGAAACAAGAATAGTTGCGGAAAACTTTTGGTACAACAACATTCCTTTCAATGTGGCAAAAAGTCCATATTGGAAGAATTTGGTCATTGCATTGACTGTTGCCAGGAAGGGGTTCAAGGCTCATACTCCCCATGTTTTGAGTGGCCCATTGTTGGAGGATTTTGTCATACATACCAAAACTCTTGTAGAAGAGCAAAAAAATGTATGGCAACAAACGGATGCACCATTTATCTGATGGGTGGACAGATGGGAAAAACCGCACATTGATTAACTTCCTAATGGCATCAAGTGGGCAGTTGGTCTTCTTGAAATCAATTGATGCCTCCCACCAAGTGAAAATTGCAAGCACTTTGTGTGATATGTTAGATGAGATGGTGAAGGAGGTGGGCATGAAGAATGTTGTCCAAGTTGTGACAAACAATGCGGCGGCATATGTAATGTGAGGAGACTTCTTGAGGAGAGGCACCCTACACTTTTTTGGACCCCTTGTGCAGCCCATTGCTTGGATCTCTTATTGGAGGACATGAGAAAACTCTCGTGAGTGAAAAATGTGGTTGAAGACGCAAGAAATATTACAAACTTCATCTACAATCACACTTGGGTGTTAAACTTGATGAGAGAGCACACCAATGGAAAGAAGCTTGTGCGATTAGGGGTCACATGATTTTCCATAAACTTCATTACATTGCGAGCATTGCGGCCTCATTAACATCCCTTAAACAGATGTTTGTGAGCATGAGATGGTTGGAGTCTCCCTATCTTAGGAAGACCGAAGGGGAAAACGTAAGACCATTTTTGATGATATGTTTGCAAAGCAAATGGAAAAATCATGAAGGTAGCCTAAACTTGAATATTTGTTTATTTATCTTTTGTTTGTTATATAATTTTTATTGATTTTGATTTTAAATTTATATGTTATTTTGTTTTAGGTGTCAGAGCCTTTGGTTCGAGTTCTACGGTTGGTGGATGGGGAAAAAAACCCAATGGGTTATTTGTATGAGCTATGAATGTGGCTAAAGAGGCCATAGCTAAATATTATGGGCACAATCAAGCAAAAATATGAACCCATTTGCCGCATAATTGATCGGAGATGGAATAAGACACTCCATCAACATATACATGCAGCGCTGTACTACCTAAACCCAAAAATTTTCTATTCCCCATCATTTAAGGCTGATGAGGAGGTTATGGATGGCCTTAATACATGCATAGAGAGGATAGTATCTGACGAAGATATTAGAGATGCAATTGTTGACGAGTTGCAGATTTACAAGACTGCATAGGGAAGGCTCTTTTCTTCGGCTTTATGTGTGAAAAGAATAAACACTTCTCAGCCAGGTAAAAACAAATTGAGTCATTTGTATTTAGTCTCATTACACGTAAAACTTGATACTAGAAGTCTAGAATTCTTTTATTTATTCAAGCCTAGTTTAACTTACAAAATTATAAATGTTTTATTTGCAGATTTGTGGTAGGAAGATCATGGTGCAAAACAACCAAATCTTCAAACGCTAGCCATCCATATTTTGTGTCAGCCATGTAGTGTTTCTAGATGCGGACGTAATTAGAGTATGTTCGAAGTTGTTCACATAAAGAAACGCAATAGGTTGACAACACAATGCCTCAATGACCTTGTCTTCGTGCGATACAATCTTCGTCTTCGTGTGAGACAAGTGGAGAGGGCACGAGAGTTATGATGCAATTGACTTGGCTGACATTGATCCATATGATGACTGGATTGCTGATGATGTGGAGCCTATGTTTACTACAGAGGAGATAGCAGCTTTAGAGAGGGAGACTGAAGAAGCAATACCATCAGGGACATTAGAAGTTGGTGATGATCCAGATGATATGTTTGTAGATGACAATGTTGGTGTTGCAGAGGAGGAATATTTACCTTCCACTTCCACAAGGCAGCCGCAAGTGCAACAAACTTATTTTAGGTGTGCTTGATGAAATGGAATATTATTGATATTTGATAGTGATACTTCAAAAGTCACATGTGACATGACTCTATGAGCATTGTTGTTTGCAAACTTTGTACTCTTTTTTGGTCAAAACTTAATCAAAAATATGCATATGGGCCTATGGCTTTCTATAGAGTCACTTCTAGCATCATTTAACATTTTTTTATATTTAATTTAAGTTTATTTTATGAATTTAAATGTTTTAAAAAGTAGTGATAAAGTTGCCAATTAATGCCAATAAATTGTTGATTCCCAATTTGCAAGTCAAAATTTGGCCTGCCGATTAATTGCCAATAACGAGTTTTGAACTATGGTGGTGATGTTCCCTAAGATATTTGTTTATATCAAGGTTAACTTCTAGTAGTTGGAAAATAAGAGGCAATTTCCAATGCATGTGCACTAGGCAAGTAGGATAGAGAAACATCAAGTCCAATCGGCAGGCTTAGATGAAATTGTAACCTCTTCTTTCTAATTTGAATTGACCATTTACAATTACACTTGGAAGTGTGAACTGTTTATGAACACCATTGATGATCCCACTAGGAAGGTTTGGATTTACCTTCTGCGGAACAAATCAATGGCATTTTCAAAAATTCAGAATTTAAGATTGAAGCTGAAAACTTCACTGGCAGAAGCAGCAGCAAAGGAGAATACTTATCAAATGACTTCAGAAGTTTCTGCAAGATTTCTGTCAGACGTAGCTGACTACATATTATACTCCATGACAGAACAGCACATCCATTGGAAAATCGGACAATCAAAAATGACTTAATGTAATCTAAAATCAAGGAATGTCTCTAATGGTTTTGGGTGAGAAGATATTGGTAAAATGGTGTGCTTGTTAAACAAAAATCCTACAAAAGCTGTGTGGAATCATGGAATCCAACATGTGAATAAGCTTGGACTGGTAGGAAATTCTCTCTTTGTTATCTACATATTTTTAATGTACAACTTTGCCGCATGTGCATGATGTGGAAAAGTAAACACTATATGACAATTGGTATAGTTAAATCATCCAAAGCATACATGCTTTGGAATTCTAAAGAGAGACATTATAATCAGTAGAGACGTAATGAATGACAATTATGATGAAGTCATTGTACCTATTTTATTGCTTAATGTGTAAGCATTTACATGCCCACACATTTTTATCAAAGCATTTGAGCATCCTTTGAGTGAATTGGAGGGAGTTATAGCAGATTTCTCGAACAAATTTGAAGAATTTCATGTTTACATGCTAGTTTTTGTCTGAGAAATAATTTAAACAAGGAATTTATGCATCTAGGAGATTATGACAGATTTTTAAGAAACTTGCAGAGATTAAGTGAACACGATATACATAGTATTTACATGGGGAAAACACTTTCAGGTAAGAAAACCCACACCAAGAATGCACTGTCAAAGTTTATTAGTATGAGGAACTTTTACAACAAGCCCAGATTCATCTCCCTTCTCACTTCTTTCAGCCAGGATATAGATTATTCTTGCATCAATAATCTTTTTTACATGTATTTCATTTTCCATAGAAGGAATTTAAAGAAGGTTGAATGGTTGTACCCAGGAAGGTTGAACCGTTGCACCTATTCAACTAATAGGTAGTTGATGTTTAATTTAACATTGATAAGCTAATATCCAAATGTAGATTTTCTATCTACAACATCAGCAGCATGGTTAGCATCACAATATCCAAATATTTAGCATTGTTTGTACAAGAAATAATAAAAATAATAATAATTAACTGTACAAAACAATTTTACACCCGAAGATTTTAGTCCAGCATACCATATGATGTCACAAAATATATTTAGAATTATAAGTATGGAAATTAGGCCAAGTTTTACTTGAAAAATAAGAGTCAACAATTAGATCCCCAAAAACATTGAACACGGTGCTAGGGAGCGGGTCTTGGCACGGCAAGGCCTTTGAAATGGCCACAAAATCATGCTTCATGAGAAAAACATTAATTCCACTTCAATCATATTTTCCTCCCCTTTTCTTCTGATTTTTAGCATAATTTAGGGATTAACAAAAAATAATTTTAAAAAATCCAAATAAAAGCAACTCAATATTTTGAAAATATAGTCATGATTATTTTTTCAACATATAAATGCTTTGAAATATATACATGTTTTCTTATTTTTAGAAAAGCATAGAGAGTAGTAGGGTCAAACCCCTCACCTCCACCTCCCAGAAGTTTCTTAAACTTGACAAAATTCATACTATGGGCTAAACGTCCCAAACACAAAAAATCTTCAGTGAGATGAGGAAGCAACCAAGTCTTTAAAGCTCTCTCACAAAATAATAATGAGTGGATATTAAACCCTTCTATAATCCACACTAGAACATTGCCTATCCAAGAGAATGGAGGGAACCTCTAACAGTTGAAAATGATCCTCTTCGAAATAATCCCTCGACCACAGTCCCTTTTCTTTTTGAAAGATAAGTATACCGCATTACAAGAAGCGAAGTCACATTGCAAGATAGTTGTATGAGGAATTTAGTAAAGTACTAGATGCACTCTTTTAATTCTCACGTTAGTCTATTATGCTCAAGAATAAATTCATAATACAACATGAATTTGTGGGAAGTGTATCATACATACACAATGAATAAAACCACCTAGAGGTACTTCTCTGAATCACAAAAAAAGTTTTTCATCACCTGTGAGACAATAGATTAACCACCATATATGTGACTGAGAGAATACAAACATATCGCAGTAAAATAAAATAAACATGGAAGTCAAAAAGTGGTACATATGTAAACATCTCTAAAATGATTTTTATATTGCATTGTTCAAATATGGAGAAACCATTCAATCATTTTTAGCAGCATATATCTGAGATTCTCATTATGTCAAAGAGGTTGTTTCATTTGTGTTGTTATACCAGATTTCTCACCACTTGTTATAGCTAACAAGAGTATTAGGTTGAAAGATGCAATCTAAGTTGAGAGATAACAAAGTACATTTTTATGCCACGGAATCACAAAAGTAATAGCACATTGGCTTTCACGTTTCTCCAATAAAAAAAAATCAAACTATATCAACATGAGTAGCATGCCTATTTTCTTATCACTATTGTAGAATGCATTTGGAAAATGAAATTTTTGTAACAGGAGGTATATGAAAGTTTTCATAATAAAATAATTTTAGCATTCTTATGATGGTAGTGGTATGAACATGAGAAGTTATAATAGCTTGTAGCATGCATTTTTGAATTGTTATAAGAATTTGAACAACATAATTTTGTAATAAGCCTATAATATTAGCCTTTAGGTATCTCAGTAAATCAAATTTTGGGTATCTTGGCATTCGTGATTTGTCAAAACAAAAATATAGGAATAGGGTCGATCAGGCTTGATCCATCAAACTCCGATTATATTGTCAATTTAGCACTCCTCTTGCTTTAGCCACTCAAGCATCCAACACGCTTTATATAATGACGGGAAAATTATATTTTAAAGTTTAAAAGAGGAGTTGAATTAAAACAAAACAAAACAAAACGAGCCAAACCAGTTTTAGGGTTTGCATGAGCCTAAGCCAAGTTAGGGTTTCTTTTGAACTTTTCCTTATGCTTTTGACCGTCGACAAAGTTTTCGATTTGGGATGCTACTTCGAGGAATTTGTTATTCCGTTGTCATGAGTGCAGAGGTCTACATTGGTGAAGATTCAAGGTCGAGTAACATTTACGGGTCTATTTAGGGTTTCACCATTGAGTTGGGTCAAGTTCGGCACTATCTCAATCCTAAGTCTCAATAACAAGTAGATGAGCACCAAGATGTAGAAGGAGCTCAATATTTGAGTGGAAAGGTTGAAATCCTATATTATAACCGGAAATGGCAGTGGAGATGGAACTTTGATCGATAGAGAGCAACAATTTCATTTGTGGTTCGACCTAACTCAGGATTTCCACAATTATTCCATTCTTTGGTCACCTCGTCAAACAATGTAATTCATTCTCCTTGTATTGTATCGAATAGATAAGTTCAACATGGATTAGAAGCTTATAATTTTCAGTTGGTTGATGTTGGTGTCACAGAATTTTGGTGGACGGCATCCCCATAAGGAGGTTCCCAAAGACGAAGAGCCTCGGAGTGACATACCCATCGAAGCCAATGTCAGTGTATGCAACCATTTGGGATGCTTCTTCATGGGCTACTGATGGAGGGAAATATAAGGCCAATTATACTTATGAGCCATTTCTCTCCACTTACACCAACTTCCAAACAATTGGATGTAATGACAAAGACGACTACTGTTCTAAAGTATTGTTGGATCAATGTTTAGTTTCTCCCAATCTCACCAAACAGCAAATCCTTGATTTAAAATATATGCGGAAGAATTATATGATGTACAATTACTTGCTAAGATCTACAACAATATCCTAAGGGTGTCATGCCTAAATGCCGACGAGCTCCATTGTCACTTATTGACTCAAATTCCATTTGAAAGTAATAATGGGCTTAAGTCATATGATATAACAAGTTACCCTATAGTGTTACGCGGGGACGCATCCCCGAAACCCGTGGGTCCAGGATGTTTCGACGTCCCGGGCGCCAGACATGGGGAAACATCCCCTTGGCATTTCCAACATTCCAACAAAGGAAAACATCCACACGACATCTAAAAAGATAGGGGGCGTCTCAAGGTTGTCCAAGACTTGTGGGGAGATTAGGGACATTTGGACATCCCTATGACGCCCCGATGTCACAACAAATTTTTAGAAGCTTTTTCTTATAAAAAAACACTTTTTCACTTCTTTTTTAATTGCAAAGTAATAATATAAAACAAACATAATAACATAACCCTAACCCTAAAAGTGACACTTTAAGTTGAAAAAAACTCTATGGCCTCATCCCATATGACATTCAATATTCACACTTGAGCAAAGTGAGCAAAGAGAAGAAGAAAGAGCAAGAGGAAGAAGGGCAAGAGCAAGAGCAAACAAGAGGTATTTAAAATTTTATTTGCTTACAATGCTTGATAATAGTCTCTAGTTTTTAAAATTTAGATTCTATTTGCATTTTTAAAGGTTGTTTTTAAGTTTTTGTATCTACATTCACAATGTAATCATGTTTATAGTTTGTAGGATTTTACAAAATGCATACTTGCATAGGGTTTGGTTGTTACTGGTTAGGGTTTTTTGTTTTTTTAAAAAAAATAAGACCTTAAAACATAAAACTCTTGATTGTTGATTCAATGATTCATTGAATAGGTTTAGCTAGGTTTAACTTTACCATGATAGTATGATACACATTCCTAGAAACAATAACATTAGGAATACAAAAACTTTGATACACATGAATGTAGATACAAAAATGAAAAACTTAATACTCCTACAACTATGTTTGATGTTTCAGTTTTTATGTTTTTGTTTTTAATTTTTTTAATTTTTTTGCATATAGTTATGGGCCTAATAGCCTATGGCTGTTTTTGTTTTAAATCATTGTGATTGCAATTTGCATGTAATTATAACTTATGGCTGTTTTTTTCATTGCACAATGCATATGGTTATGAATGTTTTACTTTTTCTTAATCATTGCATATACTATATAGTTATTGTTGTTTTTTTATTCATTGCATAATACATATAGTTATGGCTGTTTTGCTTGTTTATAAATTAAAATTATAATCATTGCCTATACTTATAGTTATCATTTTTTTAATTCATTACATATAGTTATGGTTGTTTTTTATTCATTGCAGCCCCAACAATCATCACCATGAGTTCTTCTGAGTATGGTTATGAATTAGAGGAGAGGGTTGAACTTGAGATAGGTGGAAGTGTTGGTGATGACATAATTGGGGGAGGTGGAGAAGTGAGACAAAATGCGTTGTCAACAAAGAATCGGTAGTTCAATTGGTAGTGCTACCATTGCCCCATCAAATGTTGTCCATATTTGCCATTGGACCATTTGATAAGAAACCACTGCAACAACTTGTTGAGATACTTGATAACCCCAAGTCTAGAGAGAGAAGTAAACTATGGAATTGCAACATATGTGCACTGGCTTGGCATGGCAGCATCAACAAGACCAATGCACACTTGTTGCACCTTGTAAGAGGGGGTTGGCCTTTATAAGGCTCTTTGACTATATCAGAGCAGAGATGGTGAGACTTTTTAATGGAAATACCATGGACAACGTTCCAGAAGTTCATGGTACTAGCAATGAGGCTAACACTCCTTTGAGCTCTCTTAGGACTAGGAGGAATACTTTGGCTAGTTCTAGTTTTGGAATGACGAAATGAAAAGCAGAGGGAAGAGAAAGGCCATAGGGGCAGCCCCCAATCCAATTGTAGACATGTTTGATTCAAAAGCAAGGGAAGAGGCGGATGATGCTATCGGAAAAAATTTCTATATTGTTGGGATCCCATTTCATGTCGCTCGCTCTCCTTATTACAAGGAAGCTATGGCCAAAGTAGCAAAAGCAGGTACAAGTTATGTGCCCCCTAGAGACACCAAACTACGGACTACAATCACGGATGGAAATTATTCCAAGGTTAATTTGTTGGAGGAGATGAACACATGGGTGTCGCGTGGATGCAACATTATCATGGATGGGCAACGGATATTAGACGCCATCCACTCATCAATATCATTGTCGCTTGCAAGGATGGGTCGTATTTCTTGAGATGGTGAGACTTTTTAATGGAAATTCCATGGACAACGTTCTAGAAGTTCATGGTACTAGCAATGAGGCTAACACTTCTTTTTGAGGTCTCTTAGGACTAGGAGAAATACTTTGGCTAGTCCTAGTTTTGGAATGACAGAAATGAAAAGCAGAGGGAAGAGAAAGGCCATAGGGGCAGCCCCAATGCAATTGTAGACATGTTTGATCCAAAAGCAAGTGAAGAGGCGGATGATGCTATCGGAAAAAGTTCTACGTTGTTGGGATCCCATTTCATGTCGCTCGCTCTCCTTATTACAAGGAAGCTATGGCCAAAGTAGCAAAAGCAGTGTACAAGTTATGTGCCCCTAGAGACACCAAACTAAGGACTACAATCACGGATGGAAATTATTCCAAGGTTAATTTGTTGGAGGAGATGAACACATGGGTGTCGCATGGATGCAACATTATCATGGATGGGCGACGGATATTGATATTGGGACACCGTCCACTCATCAATATCATTGTCTCTTGCAAGGATGGGTAGCATTTCTTGAGAAGCATGGATTGTTACGGGAAGCGAAAAGATGTTGAGTTCCAATTTCAGATTTTGAAGGATGTCATTTAGGAGGTTGGACCTTCAAATGTTGTACAGTCATCACAGATGCAACTTATGTGTGCAAAGTAGCACGCAAGCTAGTAAAGCGCACCTACAATCATATTTATTGGATCCCATGTTGTGTGCATGCCATGAACAATGCACTGAAAGATATAGGGAAGATTCAGTGGGTCAGGAAGATAGTGAATGAGGTTAGGGATGTGCAAAAGTTCATATGTAATCACCACACATCATTGGCACTCTTTCAAAGCTTTTCGAAGAAGGAATTCCTCAAACTAGTTGACACCTACTTTGCATCCTATTTTATTTTGTTGGATAGGATGCTTGAGTTGCAAGAGCCCCTGCAAGTTATGATTATGACACAGGATTGGACTAGGTGGCATGAGTCCAAGATAGAGCAAGGGAAGAGAGTGAAGGAAGTGGTGGTGAGGGAAACATTTTGGGTCGATGTGAAATACATCACATCAATTATAACTCCAATTTTTAGTGTCATCCTAGACTGCGCTTGATGCACGGGTTGGAGTGCAAGACGCTAAAACGGAAAAAAATTAAAACCTCAGTGCAGTGCGTTGTGGAGTACGTTTATCTACATATTTATATATAAATATGTATATAAATTTAAAGAAGTATTTGCATGTGTATTGAAGGATTTGCATACTCATACAATCATTCATAGAACATGCAAACAGATTTCAAATACTTTGAGAATTGAGACTTGACTTTGTATTGATTCATAAAGTTTAAAGCATAATAGTTAATAACTTAATACATTCAAGTTCTCAACTTGCTTCATTTTCGATTTCCTAGGGCTAAAAGCCTAGAACATATCATCTAGATGATCCTTAGTAAAGAGCATACACAAAGGGTAGACATTTAACAAAAAGAACTTAAATACTAAACTTTAAATACGAAATTAAATTTAAAAATTAATTAATATTTTTTAAAAACATAAAATAAATAAAAATAAATAGATCATGAAGAAAACACTTCCTCAACATTTTAAAAACCCATTTGATACATTTATAACTATATTATGTATTAAATTTATGTTTTTTTAAAATAAGTTTTTTTAATTTGCCGAATTTTGTCGAATTTTGACCATGTCAAAAAAACATTTGGTATGCCGAGTCCGAGTATGCAAACTCCAGTCCAACTAGATGCATTTTCAGCACTTTGAAAATTATTTGTAAATTATTTTGTTTTCTCCTTCAAAACAACTTGCCTACTTGCAAGTACTTGGTTTCAACCACATAGTATAGCTTCGAGGCTCCATGTTTGGTGTTTTGTTGTTTAATTTGAAAATGGTATCTTGAGTCAACAAATTTTGCTTGCTAGAAATTTGTTCCTCCACTAATGGTGTGATTATTTTCAACTCCATTTATGTTAACCAAAGATGGTTCATACTATTATACAACTAGAGGCTTCAATATGTAGCGAATGGATGAATCCTTAAGAACTAAGATAAGACTACCCAAAAGGCAATGTGTCCCATCTGATCCAATGTACTATAAAGCCATAACAAAGGCACCTCCAACTGCTCTACAATATTGCTCAAAAGTAGGTTGACGAGAACTTATTGCATAATCACTTGTACATACTCATCTTACTACTTGACAAAGTCAGTTGCTATAATACATCTAAGAAACGTCAAATCCTTAGAGAGTTTATTCCATGGAATTAAGATTTCGTGGGTCCTACCAAGGACTCACCATTCTGAGCACGAGGCAGACTTGATTTTCCGTTGAAGATTTGGCAAATTCGCCGAGTTCAAGGGCAAGTCTAGCCGAATTCACGAGTCTCGCCAAACTCTCAAGTCCCATGCCTGGACTCGATGAGTCAACCTTTTCTCAATTCCATTACAGTCATTCATCTAATTGAAATGATCTAAATTTAAGATCTAAAAAAAAAAGTTAAAAACCCTAGGTTTTGTAACTTTTTCCTTCTCTTTATTGCTATTTTTCCTTGTATTACGGACCACAGTTACCACTGTTTTTTCCAGTTCTATATTTGAGATTTGCAAGTTAAAACTTAACCGTACAGTCCCTACTGTTGTTTTTTGTCTACAATGTAGGTTTTTGGTTTTACCATGTCAAGGGCTCAAACAACCTCATTAGACTCTACTTGGAAGATGTCAATGCAATTACGAAGAAAGGGCATGCTATGAAAATATTGTTGTCCTAAGTTTCTATGAGGGAGTATTTATTGCCTAAAATATCAGCTTGCTTGCATTCTTAGACATGACATCTCGGTGTGTCCATCCATAGAGCTTAAGGTTGTGATAACAACTTAGTTGGAGGACTTTCAAGAAAGGGAGCAAAGGATGGGACAAAACCAACAAATAGTTGCCTCTTCTGCTCCTCCAATGATTAGATCCATACTAAAACAATTACTAATCTCAAAAAGTTAGTGCAATGTTTCATTACAACTACAAACTCGACCTCTTTTCAAAAATAAGCTTTATTTCTAAAAGCATATGTAGGACATATCATACCCAAATTACTCTTTGTATCTATTCATCCCACCTAAACTAGTTGTGCACCTCCCAACATCTAGACTACTCGGAAACACCAATTACCCCCATATCGTGCATGATACGTGCACTGGTACGGTACTTACTATGCGTACGTAACCACATGCCTCGGGTACATCCCGAGTACAGAAATCCATACCCGAGGCCTGTGGGTACGTACCCACATGGTTTTTTTTAGTGCAAAAAAATAAATAAAACTTGAGGGCTTTGACCGGAATTGAACCTATGAAAGTTCGTGTGAGATTCAATATTGCCAGAGATGAAAAGGACTTCATTTGGTTGACTTACTATTTGGGGGCTTTCGTGTTGCTCCTCATGGGTCCTTTATTCTTCAGTCAATTTGGAATACATGGGAACAAGTGAAGCACTTGGTGGTTAGGCAGCCTATCTTCTCTTCCTTCGACACTCGGTGCCAAGCCTACAAATCAATTTCGTCGAATCTAAAATATAATGACAAGATCCTTGCCTTCACAAGAGGCTGCTCAGAAATGCTTTTACAGCTCCCTCTACTAGACTAATTATGGAGGATGAGAATGACTTTTGGGATACTATGAGGTGGCTCAAAGGGCCACCTCTCCAAGAGGCTAACTCCAAAAACTCAATGAAAATATTGCCTTCTCCCAAAACCTTTCCCTGGACCTTAACAATAAGTGGAATGTTTGTGAGCCCATTAGTAGATGGACTCATAGATTTAATGTTTTGTGGTCTTCTTGTATTCAGTCAAAGAAATCTTGCTTTAGATGGCTTCTAATTCATAATAAGCTTGTTGTTGGCTTCTAATATTTTATAGGTTGCTGAGACTATAAGCTTGTTGTTTTCTTTAAATTTATATATATATTTATATTTTTTACTTTTTAAAAATATATTGTACGAACGTACCCATAGTGTACCGTACCCAAGGTTTTTAAAAATCCATTTCAGTGTACCATACCCGTACCCGCATCAAAACAGTCAAGCCCAACATCTATCAGACAAACATATGTAGTAATCTTGGAAAAGATATAGGAGCAACGTGTTAAAACTACAAATTTGAGATGCAACATCCATTTAAGATTTCTACAGCTACCTATAATCCTACTCAAATATCGTACAAGCCCTTCTAATCTTCTAAACTGCCTCAATAGCCTTAGTAAATATCTTTTCAGCCTTTGCCTTCTTTCCAGTATGCTTATATCTGGAAAATCTGAGATTCAAGGCTAATTTCTCTTTTCCTAATTTTTCAAATTATTACATTGTATGATACCATTCATTTACTTCTGCCTTCTGCAAATTAAGTTATAAATGCATGGTTTTCTGTCTCCTCTCACTTTGTTTTGTCATCTGTTCTTCTAATTGTGCCATTTTCTTTATTTAATCAGCATTCTTTACCTGTATGCAAGTTTGTTTCATGGTTATTGTTTTGCTTGCAATGAGTATGGTCATAGAGCAAGGGATTGTAGGAGGTCTTTCAAGAGTATGTATCCATGGAGCAATGGAGGAAAACATTGTCTTCAGCCAAGAGGTATACATCATGTTATTTGCCATAGTTGTCACCAAGAAGGTCATATTGCAAGGTATTGTCATCATGTTGCTCCAAGTCAAGGCAAGAAGTTTGTTGCTCCCAAGGTCAAGTAAGTATGGTTGCCAAAGTATGATCATTCAAATGAGGTCAAGAAAGATGGATCTAAGTTAGTCAAGCATTGCAAAGAATCATATCCTGTTGAGACAATCAAGAAGTCAGATCTAGTAGCAAGAAAGGAAGGTATGTTTGCCATGACTGAGAATCAGTCAAAGGTTGAAATGCTCTAAGTGAGTCATGAGTGTTTGACAGGCATTCAAACAAAGGAGGAGGAGATAGACAAGATCGATTTCAAGCCTAATATGCCAAAGAAGAGAAAAAGTATCTTAAGGACTGATTGCAAGTTAGATGAGAAGGACATGGAGATTTGGGAATCTCCTGAGTTTGTGTTATTTTAGCACTATGTAAAGGCATGAGGTGTCTTCTCTAAGCTTCTTGAAGACATTCATCGGCAGATAGAAGCATGGGTGTGCTTTACTAAGAAGATTACAAGGTATGCTTATCATTTTTCGACTCATTGTAGCCACAAAAGGACTGTCATGGAATCATGTTGATCATATTGGACTTTGGAAGGCTTGTATACTGACTTAAAAGTTGTTTCAAAGAACATCAGAAGCATGTTTGTATTTAGTCATGGAATTATGGTGTCTTAAGGTCATTAGGATAGGTGACGAGGCTTAGTATGTTGTGCAAAGAAGCTATTATGGTTATGAGAACAGCTGGTGGATCTGTTTCATTTGCATCTAGTCATGAAAAGTTGAGAAGGTCTGAGTTTTGATGAGTTGAGCTTGTCGTGATATGGTCAAGTGCCCTGAGAAGTGCATCAAAGGAATATTAAGGCCTGCAAGAAGAGTTTAGCTGTGTATGTGGGTCAAGTTTGGTCATTTGACGCTTGTTGGGTCTGCTTTCTGAGGATTCAAGGTCTAGTTGAGTCATGAAGTAAGGGGGTTTGACAGACTCTGCTGTCAAGAAAGTGAACTGTGAATCCATAGATGTGTTCTTAAAGCCATGATACAGTCAAGAAGTCTATGAAATTGATTATAAGCTATAACTCTATGTGTTACACTCATGATGTGTATCTAGAAGATTTATAAGGGTTTTGTAGGGAGATATACAGGTGTATAACTATGAGAAGGATGGAGTAGACAGTTTGAGAGGTTCTTCAAGATGGTTTAAGGAGCAATGAAGGTTAGTTGTTGTTGGTACCACCATGTGACAGCTGTCAAGTAAAGATGACTGTATAAGGGGGAGCTTAAATGGAAGTAATGTGGTCCCTAGGATAGATGCATGGTATGAAGACTTCATAAGCACTGTTGTAAAGGACAATAGAGGACTGTAATGGTTATGTGATGCTTTCAAGGGTATGGTATAGCTATGAAAAGTGATATCGGTCAGATTCAGTCATGGTGTCATGTTGCAAGCAGAGGAGAGCTTCAAAAGGATCCCAAGAAAGTCATGAAAACCTGACAGTTGATGACAAGATTTGAAATGAAAGGTATGTGTCTGTTTCAGCATTGAAGTCTCTAGCATTGCGTAAGGTCATGATCAAGGTCTGTAAAGTGCTTGAGGAATCAGTTTTAGTCATGGAATTGCATTGTTGATGCCTAGCATGATTCAAGTTTGTGTTTTAAGGCATGACCCAGGTTTGTATATGGAGACACATTTTTGTGAAGCATCAAAAGTGACATGGAAGCCTAATATACGTCTGAGTTTCATGAGTGCAATGTTATCCATGATAACCTAGTTGGCAGGGTATAGTGAGGTTTGTACCATGTTGAGCACATGTTATGAAGTCATATTATAGAGGTCTGCATCAAGAAAGTTGCTTAAGTGCATTTGAAGAGCCCTTACCATGATGAAGTTGCTCAAATCTGGGTATTTACACTATACACAGTGTATTCAGGGTGTTCTAATCTTGAAAATTGTTTTGTTGTTGTGTTGCTCATATTGAGACCTAAAAGTTGCATCAAAAGATGGCCATCTTAAAGACATGATCAGACATGGGAGAGAAGTCTGTGCAGGGTTCTGAAACAACTGTAGATATGTTGGTATGTATGGATATGTTTCAAGAAGATATGTAAGCTTGAGTTCAGCCCATAAAGGTAAGTGTGGTTTCATAGTTTGGTTTCATATTATAGAGGTCTGCATCAATAAAGTTGCTTAAGTGCATTTGAAGAGTCCTTACCATGATGAAGTTGCTCAAATCTGGGTATTTACACTATACACAGTGTATTCAGGGTGTTCTAATCTTGAAAACTGTTTTGTTGTTGTGTTGCTCATATTGAGACCTAAAAAGTTGCATCAAAAGATGGCCATCTTAAAGACATGATCAGACATGAGAGAGAAGTCTGTGCAGGGTTCTGAAACAAATGTAGATATGTTGGTATGTATGGATATGTTTCAAGAAGATATGTAAGCTTGAGTTCAGCCCATAAAGGTAAGTGTGGTTTCATAGTTTGCTTGTTAGCTCTGTAATGAATCAAAACGTATATTTGTCATGAAGGTCTGCATCAAATGAGTTGAATGAAGGCAGAGAAACAGGTTTGGAGTCAGGTTCTATGAAGTTTTGCAAGGTGTTTGACTGTCTTGAATGCAAGAGTCAAATATGGGAAGTATAGTCTCAGGACTGAGCATGAAGATTTGAGTGAGTTTCAAGTGTGTGCCATGATGGAGTGACTTGAGGATCTGTGAAGAATCAGTAGGAAGATGTACAGGACCTGATATGCTATGCAAAGTCTCAGTCATGAAATTACAAGATCAGGTTGAAGGCTACAGGTGTGACAAACAGTGAAATCAAGATGAATGCTGCTACAGTGTTGTTGGTAAGAATGGTCTCATAGTTTGTTTGCTGATCTCATAATTGTGGTGGAGTCATGATCATAGGGGAGATTATGTTGTGTTCTCAGCTCATTGACAGGTAAGTAGCTTAGTGTAGCCCATAAAGACAAGGATGGAAGTTGTGACAATACAGTTGGTGTATGAGGTAATCATGATTGTTTCTTGCTTGGTAACATTTGAGCATTGTTTTTGACGAGTTTGACATCAGTTGTGTGTTCAGAGTTCAAGTCATGCATTGGCTAAGGGGAGCAGAGTTGTTCTTGTGAGTCAAAATTGAGAAGAAGAAGGTGAAATGAAGCTTAATAGGTTTGGTTGATGTTTCTAACCAAGTTGTGAACCATTTGTGTTGTCAAAAGAAGTATTGCAGGAATGTTGTCAAAGGGGAGAATGAGCTGATGGCATGATGTTCCTTAGAAGGAGAACGAGTCTTGTGTGTTTTGCCATTAATAGGTTTGTCATAAATGACAAAGGGGGAGATTGTTGGCATTGTGTTGTCATTGATGTCAAAGAATGATGTTGTCGGTATTGTCGGAGATCGTTGATGTCAAAACAGGAAAGAAATATGAAGGTTGATTGGTAGTGTCAAGATGAGTTGCTTGGTTTAGGTGTTGTTTCATGTGCTCTTGAGCAGTGTAGTGGCATGGTGGAGTGTGATAGTGGCTTGCAAAGGTATGGATAATGGTGTGATGATGTCATTGTGTTGAAGGTCCTAGCAGGTGTACAAGGTTGGCAAAGTGATGAGGACATCAGATTTGGTGAAATAAGCATGTTAAAGGTGCTTGTTCATGAACCTAGAGAGCAGAATGAGGTATGGCATAGTGAAGTGAAGCATGTAGCAGCTGGATATGCATGGTGAGAGCATTGGGAGCATGTAGATGATGTGTATAGACACTCAAAAATGTCTTAGTGTGTTGGTTCAGGTGTTAGACTTAGTTTTTAAGTTTGTTCCTAGACCTAACCCTTAAGAAAGTATGCCCTGGTATGGTGGAGTCAGTATGTCTGATTGTATTTGGGAAAAGGTGAGCATTGGAGATTGTTTGGCAGGGTGATATGATGGCATGGTCCAAGTTTCATGTCTTTGTGTTCAAGATTTTGCAAGTTATGTCATTTTTACTAAAACCAAGTTTCCAAAGGTGAGATTTTGAGCTAAAAGTTGACTTTCTGATGCTCATTGGAGAGTGTGTGCTTTGCATGGGGACCCAAGCTCCTAGGGATAGTTGAATAGGTCTATGATGAATATTTTCCAAGTGGAATGAGGTCTTTTGATTGTTAAGTTTTTATGAACAATCATTAAGAAGGTAAACAACTTTTAAACCCTCTCAAAACCCTAGTTATATAGCAACTTGGAGAAATTGATTGTGGTGGCCCAGAATTGATTGCTTGTGCAAATGTGATGATTGGAGATTGTAGAGGACTCCTCCAACTTTCTGTTGGTGATTTAGAGGTTTTGGTTGTATGTGGACCCCACTTAAAAAGGCAAGTTTCTAGAAAAGTTCAGTTTGTGCTCAAGTTTTGCATTGGACCAAATGACTAATTTAACATTTATGGAAGTATGGGAGTTGTTATTCATGTCCATGATGGTTTTAGATCATGGTTGAGCTCTTAGGAGGTCAAGTGTGCCCTATCTTGCATGACTGGTTTTTGGGCAGTTTTGGGCAGTTTGGAGTAGTCTGGTTGCAGAAATGTTTTGGTGGCTCTACAGTCTTATTTGTGGCATGGTTTGAGTTTGGTGATGACCTTGAGGTCATGAGATTTCCATTGGTATATCACACTTGTGTTTTTGATGAGATTTGATCAAGTTATGGCTTGTTTTCTGAGGACTAGTTTTTGGGGTGCTTGGTTGTGCATGCTCTTGAGAGGCTTCATGGGGTGAGATGATGGTTCTCAGTTGTTTCATGGTTGTTGGAGGTTGTTGAAGGCTTAGACAACATGTCTAAGTGTGTTCCATGTTTTGGTGAAGTTGGTTTTTCTCTAGAATATTCCTTTTTGGCGAGTTGGCTTGTTTTGGTGTTTTAGGGCTTCTTGAGTCCTAATGGTGGTCTAGAAGGCTCTAGGTGATGTTGGTGACCTATATGGTCCTATGAATGATATTTTTATCATGTTCTTATGATGTGGTGATCTATTTTATTCTATGATAGCCGATCTAGATGAGTTATAATGAAGAAACAGTATAAAGGCAAATTAGAAAGCTCATTTGAGCTAGTTGAGAGAGGAAAGAAAAGTGCGACCAAGAGGGCTGTTTGTGAGGGTGTAAGAGGTCTTTGTGACCTGCAAGAGAGGGCAACGAAGATGTGAAAATGTTCTAGAGAGAGATCAAGTGATGGCGAGCTAGGGCAGATGTTCAAATCAGCTTGAGGAGGAAGTTCTTGAGCATGGAAGCTAGAGAGGTGTTTGAGAGAGATAGAGAGGAGAGTGAGCTTCATTGAGTCATCATCAGTTGTGTGAGCAACATTTCAAAGATGACAAACATTTCAGATGGCTTTTTGTAGGGTTGGTGCTCTACTAAACCAGGGGTTGGTCCTCCTTGTGGGGTTGGTGTCTCACTAAACCTAGGGGTTAGTGCTCCTTGTTGGGTTGGTGCTCAACTAAATTTGAAACATGGCTATAATAAAGTTTTGTTTCAATGGGTTTTCTTCCCCTTGAGGGTTTCCCACTTATATCTTGTGTCCATGTGTTGTTGTGTTCTCATTTGCTCATCTAAATGGTTATGTTTCTTAAGTATGCATGCTTAAAGATTAAGTTGAATTGAATGGTTGATGGATTTAAATGTTACGGATAAAGAATGTTTTAATGTCCACTAATTCACCCCCCTCTCAATGGTTGTGCTTCCAACACCCTCAACTCAAAAATGTATGGTTGCAAGTTGTGTATCATCATGTGGATCATCCATTAGATCCAACCGCATGCCCACAAAAGGAGACTTGTAGACGTTATTCTATTGAGCTTGGGTATAACATGGAAATAAAGAATAAAAATCGGAAAAAAATTGGTTTGCCATTAGAAAGAAAGAAAGAAAAAATGATGATAATTTCCACAAATGACAAAACCAACTCAATGGGAATTGAAAGGTAGAGCCAGCAGACATAACTTTACGGAGTGATAAGAAGATACAAGTTAGAACACTAATGAAAGAGACTAGCTAACAAGGAGGGCAAACCCAATGACAGTAAACACCAAAACATTGGTGAGATAAAGCCATGCATTACAAAACATAGTAATGAGACTCGACATGTCTAGGTGAGGACTTGCTGATCCAAGTCCAAGTCAACCGTGGTGAGGCTGAAGATTAGAATTGCCACCCCGGCGAATCAACGCTAGGACTTGCAAGTCCTGAGGATAGACTCTCTAGTTCTACTTTTTGTTTTCACACAATTTTTAAAAAATGTTCTTTTCCAATGCAGGTCTGCAATAGTAAAACATGTGTTGGATGGTTACAGGAGGGCTGTGTATAGCAGCAGAATGTGTATTGCAGCTATTGCCTTCTTCAATTGACCCTCTATAGGGTGTTCTAAGATTGATATAGGAAATGGATGGCATTGTATAGTGTTGGGGAGTTCACAACTCCTTATCTGCATTGAAAACTTCGGCATCCATCACCTTCCATCAGACCACATCTCATTTGCATATTTTTGTCAAACAATTTCAGTGCATTTTGTGAGCCTTTGAAAGGCATTTAACTGTTTCGAATTTACACACCACCATTTGCCTTAACTCGGCTACTTATATCCCCTGTAGATCAGATGCCAAGCACCTTGTTATGGTATGGACCTGTGTTGAACTTAGAGCTGCAGAGCTGAATACAAATAAGACACAAGCAAAGCTTACACGATAAAGGGTGTCATTAGCTTTTTTTTTTTTAGTGTGAAATGTCTTTTATATCCTCCAATCATGCATTCAAATCAAAAAATAAGCCTCAAATAAAATAAAATAAACAAAAAAGCCCACTTGGGACTTAAAACACTCAAATGACTTTTATAACACTCATTTGACTTTACCATTTCACTTTCTTACTCTCTCTCACACTCATCAGCTCATATTCTTTGGACCCAAGTCTCGAGTCTCATAACTATGTAACAAACAATAACCATGAGAAACAGTGAACCATGGCTAAAGAAGATGCAAGATAGGCTGGAACCAGCTGCCCCTAATATGAATCAAGCATCCAAGCTCCCTCATCATCAATCATTATGAAAGAGCTAATATAAGACTTCGTGATATCCATGAAAATTTGACCAAGACTAAGTGGGCTTGGCTGAGTGATCCTAGGCAGACAAAAGGAGTGCCTCTTTAAAAATCTCCAAGAATCCGAGACCGTTTATGCACCAATAGTAGAAAGGAACTTGGTGATGTGGGTCTTCTATGATCGACTAGAAAACAGACAAGAGGTGGTAGTTGGCGATCTAGAATGGGAACATCGGATCTACCATGTTTCGATCAAGAAAAGGAGGATGACAGTACCCCAATAGTTGCAGATGGCGGATGTGGACTGACCAATCTATTACCATCCATGTGGGTAACAGTAGCAACTTTGTACAAGCAAGACTATCTCCCACAAATCTTGTAGTTCATGGGAAAATTGAAATAAAGTGATCCGCCATATCCACCTTAAGGAGGAAAAAGTCAACAGATCCTATCACCTCAAGGAATATGGTGATCAATCTATACTCAAAAATGGCAAGAACAAACCCTCCGCAAACCAAAAGAAATCTTGAGGCCAATAAGCAAGCTTATTCTTTTCATATTGGCATTAACCTCCATAGCTATTTTTCATGGTCAATTGTATTTACCTCCAAATAACTTTGTTCATTCTTAGACAACAAATCAACAATACAAACTTTCTATTCCACCATTAAGTTAAAATCCAATCATATCGACAATGTTTTTTTAGTGTTGAATAGAATGAGCTCAAGTGGTAATAACATCAGGGCTTTCAAAGCAGAGCCTTGGGCTCAAATCTCCAGCGGACATGATAAAGTCTTGAAATTGGATAGAGAACCACACCCAACGCGTTGGTTGCGGCTTACCGCAACAAACTATACAGGTGCAAGTCCCATGTGAATTCAACAGAGGAGATGCCCCTCAGTTATTGCATCTGAATTGAAGGTTGCACTGCAAGGGAATTTAATAAACTAAAGAAAACAATGTTTTTGAGATACGTCAGTTTCTACTCATCCTCACAAACAATTATATACTCATAAATCATGTACAAGCCTAATTACAAATGCCAGAAAATATAAAACTGAAATAAAGTAAAAATAGAAAAACACACACCACATGCAATATGCGCGTTGAATGTTTCCACGAAGAAGATGCCTATTACCATGGCGTTTCCAAATGCAAATGTCCCCTCCAACAAGCCCTACAATCTGTAAATCTGGTAGAATTACACTTCACAAATTGGCATGTTGAACACCTTAACACATGTACACAAACATGCAAACGTAGCGCATAACTTCGAAAGAAAAGCGATTATAAAGAAAAGAAAAAGCATTCATTTTTTTACAAAGATTTGCCTTCACAGATTCAGAAGTAAAACTAAATTTTTATTGGAACTCTTTATTCCTTCAAAAGCAAATAGCAAGAATTGAAGTATCATTCAATTTTTGAAGAAAGGATTTGATGAAGCCTATGACAGAATTGAATGGTAATTTTTATTTTGAATATAATGGATTGGCCATGCTTTGATACTTGCTTCCACAGAGTGGTGGAAACTCCATTTTCATGGGCTACTACAAGAGTCAATGCCAATGAGAGATCTTTGGATCCTATTCATTTAGAAAGGTCCGCCCGCCAAGGCTTCCATCTTGCTCCTCATTTATAAGTGATTGCTGCTAACACACTGGTTATCTCCGGGAGGTAGCTAGAGTGCAAGAACAAATCAGAGGCAATCTGCTATCAGGAGGTAGCCAACTTCTTAATTTTCGTTTTACTGATAATTCACCATTCAGACTTGAACTAACACTGCAATCAATTGAAGGCACAAAGTTGTATTTAGGCACCACCCTTGCTGAAGCAATTGCAGCAATGATGACTGAGTTTATGATCATTAGCCAGGATGACTCTCCAGTTTGGTTATATCATAGCTAGAAACTCAGAAATCCAGGTGAAATCATTTTCTAATCAGGCATGTCTTTAGAATTCAACTTACAATATATAATCAATGGAATTGTATGGGGACATTTATTAGAAGCTGTAAACAATTCGATAATAGCACAATGTTGTATTTGGACACCTTTGCTGAAGTGGCTGGAGCAACGAGGACTGAGTTTACGTGGCAAATTGTTTCTAAAAATCTAGAATGCCAGTTTGATGGGCTACAATATACTTGGGATCTAGTCAAAGTTCAAACGACCTATATAGACTTTCCAAGCTTAACAGGGTCAGTTTGGCCTTATATCTTCCTTTGCAGGCAGGAATGGGACTGTTCTGCTTGTGCGATCTTTCAAAAGGATATTTAGTTTTACAGAAATGGCATGCAGGGTGCATTCTCAACCAAGCACAAGTGCTGAGTGAGGCAGATAAACCCACTTTTCATGAGCTTTGCAAAATGATTCCAGAAATATTCATTTCAAAACTGCAACTTCAATGATCAGGTTCTTGTTGAAGGAATTGGAACTGGAGCAATGGGGAGTCTTTATATGACTTTGAAACAAAGTATGCGTATAATCAGGTGGGATACATTACAGCTATTGCACCTCACCTGAACAATCAATGGGCAGTCAAGAATATTGAAACAAGATAGCAAAGACAGTGCTTGTCCGTTTGGAAAACAATAGCCTCTTCCAAACACAAGGTTTTGAGATGGTTACTGATCTGTCAAAGATTACTAGTCAAAACTAAACTCCATGTGGCTGGTATTTCTGATGACTCTTATACCACTTGTGGGAGGGATCAGTCAATTGACCACCTCTTCTACAATTGTCCTGCTACAATCAGGTTGAATTTTGCTTTCTCTTAATTGCTCCCCTTTCTTGTCAAGGTCTCCTTTTGGGTGTCTCATGGATGATTAGAGATAACTATAAAACTCTTTGGCAAACTCTTTGGCTAGTCGCCATTACTTTTATGTGGGGGTCTCAGTGTAAGGCAGCTCTTGAGGACACTTTCCTGTTCAATCTACAGAAATTGAAGGCTTTCAAACAGAACATGGCTTTCATAATTCTTTAAAGATGTTGATCCTTTGCCCGTTGGGGTTCAGGCCTAGGATCTTTCTTTTCTTGCTTTTATAGGAAGGGATTTTCCTTGTAATCCTATGATTCAATTGATGAAAATCTTCCAGGTATTTTTTCAAATATATTAGGCATTTTCTTCAATAAACAAAAAAGAAAAATGAATTGGAGCATTCCTTGAAATCAGTAGTAAGACCCATTTTTGCTCAAGCTTGAAAAGCTAATTTGACCTTATTCATTGCCTTATATTTATTATTCGCACAATACAATTTATACAAGAGGCACAAGTAGCTAATTGTGAAAATCTAAATTCCTCGTTGACAAGCAAGTTCTATTACATGCGCCAACTAAAGTCAAGAAATCTAAGAGTTATAATCATTTTGAAAATCAATTAATTCGACAATACATGGTAGAAAGACTTTTGTTATCTTACTTGGCCTTATGCTCCACATAGAGGTTTAGAGATTACTAATTACTTGTATTCCTAAAGTGTGGGCGCAATTTCTATAGCCAAACAAGACAAAAGCTTGTGGAAAAATAAAACCGAGCTGCAGCTATTTATACTAGTTCATTTCTGCATTTTATTCCGTCACATCAGCCATAGAAGCTCCACTTGGGCAGAGTTCAAGGAAGACCAACAAGTTTGGTTCAGCCACTGCCAGTTTCTCATAGTTTAGTCAAACATAAGCATATCAAATACATCCAAAGATATCTCCGAAAGTACTTTCTGCAGTTATCTTTATTTAATTATTTTACCTCTTACGTAAGTTCATTTTTCCCTAGGTTTTCAGGAAAGCTAAAAATTTCCACCATTGCATCACGAGATCAACAATGTATTTTTCATTAAACATGAAGTCTGCACAAATCATTGAAGATGTATTTGAATGTGTATTACAATTATCTATAGTACATATAATGTTTTCAAGGTTCTTGGGCAACAACTACCCCCGGAAAAAACTGTCCTTCACGAGTACGATTTTCTTGTAAATACCAGTGTTACCCAGAGACCGCGTCCCTAGAGTTTGGTGTCCCAAACGTTCTGGGGGCTTGAAAGGGATGTCCCTTATTTTTAGAAAAATTACTAATGTTTTTGCTTTAAAAAGCTGTCATTTTTACCAAAACATTGAAATCTAATCTCAGAAGTACCTATAACTCATTAAATACAGTTTAAATCCCTAAATTTCATTGAATAAAGTTAAAATATTTAAATATTAATTTCAATATACTATTTTAATAGCCGTCCCCAAAACTTGGGAAAAAATTTGTCGTCCCGGAAACCCCATCCCAAGACTACGGTAAATGTGGTAAATACTCAGTTCCCTGGTGGTTTCCTGCTCTGGACATAATATGCTACTATTATTACTCTATTCCTTGATTTTCTTATTCTACTTCTTCAATGTCTGCATAAGTTTGAATGGTCTTTCCAATTCTTAAGAGATTTCTCATTATGAAGTTGACATTGTGATTCAGATGCATGTAACAAGTGGCAGTAGTTCAATAATTGTATAAAAGTTTAACTTGAGGCCTAATAATATTTTATTTATTCTGCAAATAATTAGATCGACCCTGACACTAGGGGATCTCCTACCCTGAAGTTCATCAAAGTGGGAGAAGATATGATTAAGAAGCAACTATTTTGGATTGTTAATAATGGGCAATGTGCCAAATTCTGGACTGATTCTTGGGATGGGCAGGCCCCTATCATTCATCAATATCCCCAGCTCAAACCTATTATGGAACAAATGCAAAATCTGGGATGGGTCAAGGTAGCCCATTATGGTAAACCAGCTAGTCAGCTATGGGAGATTGGGAATTCCTGGATTCCGCCTGAGGAGTGGCCAATTGCTTTGGATCACCAAGTGTAGCTATTGCTTTACCATATCTTGAAAACTCGTCCTATTTCTTCACCCCCAATCCTGATAAGCTGGGATGGGGAAGGGACCCTACTGGTACTTATTTTGTTGTTGTTGGCTATGCCTCCTTGGTTAATGAGAATCCTCATCCTCTTCAGCATTTGTTCAAACACATCTGGCATCTGGGTATATGGCCAAAGGTCAGTTTTTTTCTATGGCTTCTTATACACAAAAGAGTTTTAACAGGAGACCGTCTTCTAAAAAGAGGTTTGTATGGCCCCTTTAGATGTGCATTATGCCTTGGGTTATTCCATTGTGGCAACTTCTTGCTGCTTTATTTAAGATGCACTAGATAAATTTTGATTCTCTTGATCAGATTTTTAGAGCTTGGCAGGAATCCCTTCCTAGAGGACAAAATCTTCTCCCTGTTTTATGGAGTGGTATTTCTCTTCTTCTTTGGAATATTTGGAAGGAAAGAAACAGTAGAATCTTCATGCAAACTAGTAAAGATAGCTCTTTTGTGTGGGAGAAGACCAAAATCAACATATCGGAAAGCCTGAAACATAAGATATCTTTGCCTCAAGATCTTTCCCCTAAATGGGAAAACATTTGTAAGCAGCTAAATATTGATCCTAAGGATGTTTCTTGTCCTAGGAAGCACAACAAGAACAAAGCCCTAAGGATGGCCAGTGGAAGAATCCTTCTCCAAGATATGGTAAGTTAAATACGGATGGGGCTTCCAGAGGTAATCCTGGGAAAGCTGCTATGGGAGGCATTGGTAGGGATGTTGAAGGTGGGGTACAGTTCCTTTTTGCTAAGAATCTTGGCTCTACTACCAACAATCTGGCAGAGGTGAAAGCTATTTACAAAGGTATGCAAGAGGCCTTGAAAATTGGATGGCATAAAATCCAGGTTGAATCGGATTCCCAAATTATTATTCACCTGCTCTCTGATGATAGATTGGATTCCTCTCCTAATTGGCGCATTGCCAAAGAGGTGTGGAAGATAAAACAACTAAAAGGTCAATTCCTTGAGGTCCAATTCAGTCACATTCCTCGGGAAAGAAACAAAGTTGTTGATGGACTAGCTAACTGGGCTCTAGACAACAAGGACCTGTTTTGTTATGGATTGCCCCCTCCATGGTGGTCCAATAAGATTCAGGAGGATATCAGACTTATTCTTAATCTTGATTCTCTGTCATGATGGTTTTCTCTGCTTTTCTGTTGTATAATGCTCAAGCTTGGGCTAATAGCTTTCAGGCTTGGCATAGCCGAATATGTAATTTTGAGCTTTACATAATATAAGGTTCTATTGTTGGAAAAAAAGGATTCAAAAACCTGGAAAACCATGTATCACAAGGTTTTAGTAGGCCAAATTCGAAACAAGGCTTTTGTTATATATATATATATATATATAAAATTTATTCTAAGAATGTGACTTGTCTATTAATGACTTACTAATGATATGGCTAGTTCAATCATTAATTAATCACCGGAGCAATAAACCTGTCCAATTCAAAGGCACTTTCAACCCAATGGCAAACTTCCCATTAAGCAATATTTGCAAATTGTGAACAAGAAGTGGAACTGTTTGCTAAGATCAAAATGAGGAATTGTAGTATGTTTGCACCAAGGCCAAGAGAAGAATGCTAAAAAGAAAAGGACCAAGAGAAGAATATTAATTTTCCAAAATAAATCAAACACATGAAACAAATTAAAGGCATTAGTGATCAGATCTGTCCAGCGATTGCATGTAAACAATAATTTCATAAAGTTTTCCAAGTCCCACAAATGTTCAAATGTATTGTTTTGAAAACGGTAAAGATCACCGTACATATAAAAACTTGTAGAATACAAAAACTACCAAAGGAATGAAGAGAGCATTCATTGGACAGAAAACACGCGGCCCAGAGACAGGAGAAAAACGGAACAGCTAAAGCCAGTACAGAACTCATAGTCCCGCAGATAGCCCAGAACCAAATGAGGGAGGATAATACATATGATCTGAAGCCAATAAATTATCTTCCAAGAGCTAAACTTCAATTACAGCATTTATACACGTCATACCAGAGGATTTTAATGTGGATACAAATTACCGGTAAGAAAAAGACCACTGAAGTAGCCCAAAAATGATTCCACACGCTGTTTTCTATCAGAAATCAGAATTGTTTGAGAGTGTCTTTGCCCTATGGATCCATTCCTAAATTATCCAAAGTGTCAGCAGCTGTAGTGTTTGTAGGATGA
Organism: Taxus wallichiana var. yunnanensis; assembly: GCA_018340775.1. Classification (NCBI taxonomy): domain Eukaryota; kingdom Viridiplantae; phylum Streptophyta; class Pinopsida; order Cupressales; family Taxaceae; genus Taxus; species Taxus wallichiana. The sequence continues at coordinate 712,020,714 of CM031238.1, forward strand.
TATGTAGAACCTGCCTGTTGGATGGTATGGCCGTGATGGTGCAGAAATGAGATAAAACTATATTGATGTCCATGAATGACCAAAAGTAGGTTAATGGGACTTGAAAATACATTTAAATACAATAGAAAGTGCTAGGGTAAAAGGACCCTACAATCAAAGTCTAGGGGAACGTTAGTGGTACAGCCATGCAGAGATGAGCTCCGCCTCACTAACCTACCCCCCTCAGTGTGTGAAGCAGCAGTATCCAAAGGGAACTACCTCATTATGATCTTCCTTGGGGGATAGTTGGGAAGTCCTCATGCTAATGAAGGACATCACCAAAGGGTGCCTCGAGGGGGTCATGTATGACCAATTTTTCAAGGCTTTGGACCCCGAGTTTTTAAATTCAGTATTCTTTTTAGCAACTCAATGGTTTCTCCTTGTCGAGCTTGGATTGCAGAGATGTGAGATTGTTGTGGTTCCATATGAATAACACACTCACATAGCAAGGGGGCTAAAGCTCCATAATCCCCATCTTGCCAAGGATTTCAAGCGTCCCATCCAAAGTTGTGATGGCATTGGCCAAAGCTGCAAATATCTTAGTGACTTCACCCAGAAGTTCTACAAGGATTTGGATTGGTAGTAGTTGGAGTGCCAGTACACTGAAATGGTTGTGGGGTTTGAGCTTTGACAATGCTTAAAGCTCAATGTATGATATTCCTAGGTATGAAATTCAAGGGATTATTCTGCAGAGGGTTCGGATCTATCGTAAAGACCAATAGAAGGGATCTTAAAGGCAGAATTGACCGTGTTTAAATATATGCCTGGGCCTTGTGTGTCAAGATTTGTATTGGAGGGTGCAGTCAGATGGGAATTAGTAAGTTCAAGTTATTCTAGAGGGTAAAATTTTGTGGGGTAATGCGGGAGTTTCTACTTCTTTGCAGCAGTATTAGGTGTGTCAACTACTGTAGACACTCCAGGAAAAAGAGAGAGGGTCTAGGTATTTATCACCTTGTTTGTTGCAAGTGTATATTCTTCAATTGCCTTCTCTTCCCGTTCAGGAGAATCAGTTTTTGATCCTTCATTTTCTGATTGATACCTCTATTGTGCTTCAACTGTTAGTTCAGACATAATGCTCTTCTTTTTGAATCCTTTCTCGTAGACTTTCAGACTATGTATGTTTTTCATGCAACACTTGCATTTACAGCTTGAAGAAAGTTTATTTATTGCAGAGGAGTGAAGTCTAGGACTCCTCAATTCCACAGCCATGTATCCCTTTATGAAAATGTATTCTACCCATATATGTTCCATTTGATGGAAAGGGTGTCGTGCAGATTTCAAAGATCTCTTTCCCTCTGCTGGATTAAGTTTGGATTGTGTCTCCAGGGCTTGTATTAATGCAGTCCTTAATTCCTGACATCGCTGAAGGACACTTTATTTGGTTGGGTTTAATTTACAGTTCTCGCTGCTTGCTAGAGACTTTTTGGAGACAAAGCTTGGATATGGTGAATGAATATTCCCTTGTTTTTGCTGTCTGCTGGCATTCAACTTGCAATATATTTCTTCAACGGGGCTCTTTCCGCATACTTTTAAGCCCTAATTCCTTAGCAGTTGAAGTACAGTGGATACTAGTTTTAATGGCAATCATGGTTATCGGCTGTACAAGTTGGTAGAACCTAGACCGGCATCTTTTGAATTGAGTTTATGACATAAGGTTCTGCTTTTGGCGACTAGAAGATTGTTGTTTTTGGATGCCATACTGCTTACTATAATGTTGCAAAATGAAAGCAAGATCTTCATGTGAGGAGATGAAAGATTGTGGCAATCAATGGTGTTCATGTGCTGGTGGGTCTTCTTTGTTCTATTGGCATGTATATTGTGTCAAGACACAGCTGTCTTCAACTCCACATCTTTGAGTGTTGTCTAAGACTACACTCAAAAAGGATGGTGCTGTGCATATTGCCATGATGCATTATGTGAATGGAAATCCCGAGAGGATTTGCTAAGTTTAAATACCCCTTGCTACCATTGTAGAATGCCTATTGGCATAATCAAATAAAGAATTAATCCTTATCTAATACATGTGCAATATTTAAATTGTATAACCCATATATATAAATTAAGGCTTTTAATTTTAGGAAATCGGAGAACTTGGAAATATTACAATATTGTCGAAGTCTGGAAATTTCGTAACATTTCTAGTTGCTTTCAGGGACGACAGGCCTGAATGTGTTGAACCTTAAAATCAAGCCTATATCTATTGGGCCTAGAGTTTATAGCATCAAAACCTTCACACAACCTGAAAACCTCTCCAACATTGAGTCTAAATCTGAAACCATGCATACGGTGCGGCTGGGTTTTGCCGTACCCATAGTGTACCCTGCCACTGTGGGTAAGTACCTAGCAGTACCCGTGGCCTCAATACGTCTTTTTTAAAAGAATAGTCAATCAAACTTAAAAACTTTGCACTTTTTTTTAATTTTAAAGTATCTTATTTCTAACCTAACCCTAAACGGCCCCCCCAAACACTTATTTAAACACCCAATCCACTGGTTCGTGGCTCATCTTTACTGGTTCGTGGTTCATTTTTGCTGGTTCGTGGTTCGTTTTTGTTGTTCGTGGCTCGTTCCTTCTGGTTCATGGCTCGTTTTTTTGGGGTCGTGGCTTGTTCTTCTATTCGTGACTTGTTTTTACTATTGAAGGAGGGTTTCGTGGCTTCACGGCTTTTCGTCGCCTCACGATTCTTGCAGTGTTCGTGGCTCATTACCTTTCTTCTGGTCACGTCTTTCACAGGCCCTCGTGTTTAGCTCTGTAACCTCCACAAATATTTTTGTGATTCCGTGAGCCTTCTTCTTGCATCATTTTTGTGAGTCGTGGGCCTTCTAAAGCATTTTCTACTTGTGATATGTGTCGTGGCTCCTAGTTGCTTGTCTGTGGCCTCTCTTTTTGTGGTTGTGGATAACCTGCAACATGCCTTCGCGGTTGTGCTTCAACTAACACGGTGCCCTCATTTAACCAAATTTTGGCTTCTGCAAGCTTTCTGTAGCTCCCACGATTGTTAATCCTATGCACAGTAATCAAATCGGGGGTATCGGAGGCTCTACGGACATCCCTCTAATCGTTTCTCCTCTTCGAGCGATCTACCCAACCATGATGTCTCCATCCACACCCGATGCACGAGGGATTTCCAGTCTTGGGTCAAATGAACAGGGTAAGCAGGATGACAACCTTCCTAACATCATTGTAGAACTTCTTGGCAGGCTAGAGACTCTAGAATCATCCAACGGATCCCTTCGGACCAAGGTTTTTGAATTAACCTCTCGAGTGGAAAAGGTTGAAGCTGATAATATCTCTTTGCGAAGACAGACTCACGAACACAAAACCTATTGTTGATAATGATCATTTATAGGTTGAGATTTCAGATTTAAAACACAAGCAAGAGGAAATTAGAACTCAACAAGAAAATCTTCAAAAACAAACAGATTCTTGGGCCCAAGTGGTTAAGGGTAAAGATAAAAATCCTCCTTTAACAAAGAAAAGAAGTGGTTTAAGCCAAATTAGTGGAAGAGAGAATCAAACGTTCCAAGGAGCTGAATCTTAAGGTTAGAGGATTGCCCACTCCTCCCTCTTCGACCCCCGGCCATTGCTTGAAGTTCCTCATAGATAACTTGGGGCTGCACAAGTATAGTTAGATAGAGCTTGGATCGGTCTGGACTCTACTCTTTTTATCCATTTCAAATCAGTTGATGACCGCCTTAAGGCTCTCAGAGCCAAGCGGAAACTTTTTTCTCTACCCAATAAGGTCTTTCTTGACGAAGATCTTACTAGAGAACAAGTTGCCAAACTCAAAAAATCTCGGGAAATTGTCATGGCAGCCAGAAAAGCAAGGAAATGGGCGGTGATTCGTAACCTTAGGCCAGTGGTTCGGGATTCCTTCCCCCTGGTTGGGCTCCGGATCCAACTCTAGTTCCAGATGACGGTTCCGGCGGGAGAGGGCTCGAAACCATGGTAAGCAGGGTATCTCCATCGCTTGTTGGAATGGAAATGGGTCCTTCTGGTCTTCTCTTGGCCTCTTGCATGATGCTTTAGGATTCTCTGACCTTCTCTTTGTTACGGAGACACATGCGAGCCCGAGTCGGCCTCTCCCAGACATCAGTGGTTACTACGAGCAATCTGTTTGCGAGACAAGAGACTCGAGTTATGGAGCGTCGAAGAATATGGCGGGGTTGTTTGTTTGGTCAGGGACACCCTCCGGAGCAGGATTTCTATTGTTGTTGAAGATGAGTCTACCCGCTTTCTATGGGTTCGGATCAAACGTAATTTCTCCCTCCTCAAAGACATCTTCATTGCATTCTATTATTTTCCTCCATATTCCTCATTTGCTATTCATAATAGCAGCTCGAGATGGGGACCCCTTATTTGACCTTTATGCTTTGGTATATCTCGGTTCTCGAGTTCTAGTGAGGTCATCATCTTGGGGACTTGATGCTCGTACAAAAATATGTAGATTCTATGGCACGACAGGACCGACGATGCACTTTGCACTTTTGAGGTGGATCCAGAGTTGGTTGGCTTCCAACGAGAGTCTGAGGACACGATGGGGCCCCCAACTTCCTACGGTCAAAATCTTCTCCAATTGGGGAATCTCATGACCTACTGATTCTGAATGGCATTCCTCGCTTTCTGAATCTCGGTTCTTCACCTGTAGACCTTTTTGTGGTGGGGCCAGTGTAGTTGATTACGTCATGACTACCCCGACTTGATTCCTTACATCCACCACTTATGTGTTTCCCCCATCCCTCTTGCTGACCATGCAACCCTCTCCTTTTCCCTTGAAACTACCCCCAATGACTTCACCTCCTCCTCTTGTATCTCGGGTACTATTTGGAAATTCGACAAAGGGGATCCAAACACTTTTCCTCCTACCTTTGTCTGCTTCTCCCCCCATTCCCCATTACCTCGGACCAAATATTTACTCCCTCTCTGCGTTATTAGTGAGGCGGCCAAGAGTTCCTTTCCCCGTCACTTACTCCACCTGCGTTGTGGTACATGCCCTATGAACAAATGGTATGACAAGGAATGCAAAGCCTTCAATCGGAAACTCCGCTTTGCTTTCCTACACGCTCTTCCCTCCTTCCCTTCCCTGAAGTCAACATATCGTCATCTCCTTCGTTATAAGAAACGCACCTTTATCTCTCATAGGCGCCGAGAGCTTTGTCATCACTTATCCACTCCCCAAAGCATTTCTAGCGCACCATTCTTCTTCGTCATTCACCTTTACCCCTGGACTTAGATCCAAACTCCATGTTCACTCACACCTCCACTCTTTATGACTTCCCTGGCCAGCCTCACATCCAGGTCCATTCCCCTCCCTCTCATTGCCATATTTTCACCCACACCAACGTGAGTAATGCCATTCTAGCTATGAGTTGCAGTAAAGCGGGGGGATGAGGAAGGGTTCCACATGGAATTCTTCAAATATGGGCGGAAGACGCTCCTCGATTTTCTTGTGGACCTCTTCAATCAAGTGGTCTGTACAGGTTTCCCAGAGTCTTGGTCCCACCACATTATCCACCCCATACACAAGTCAGGGCCTACTTCTGACCCCAACAATTACAGGACTATCATGGTGGGTTACACATTCTCCAAGCTTTATATTATAGTTCTTCGTTTGCAGCTTTCTGACTTCCTCAATCAGTACCATTGCAGAGCTAGGGGATAGGCGGGCTTCCAACCGACTTACCAGACTATCGATCACATCCTCACTCTTCGGGCTATCATCGAGGAGGCTCGCCACCACTCCTCCAGAGTTTTCTATTGTTTTGTGGATTTTCGGAAAGCTTTTGATTCGGTTCCACGGGAAGCCCTTTTCCGCAGGCTCAGAGATATAGGCATTTTCGAGACTCTTCTTACAGCCATTATGCACCTTTATGAGGAGGTCCTTGGCCGCCTTCGCACCTCTGTTGGCTTGTCCGACTTCATCAGAAGTACCATTGGACTCAAACAGGGCTGCCCCCTCTCTCCTACCTTATTTGGGATCTACATTGATGAGCTTGAGGATTTTCTCACGGATCACATCCAGGAAAGTAATGGGTGTCTTCTGCACCATGTTCTGATCTACATCCTCCTCTTTGCAGATGACATAGCTGTCCTTGCTTCTTTTGCGGAGGATCTCCAAAGGCAACCAGGATGCCTTAGCCTATTTTGTGATCACAAGCGGTGACATGAACCTTGGGAAAACCAAAGTTATGGTTTTCAATTGTCTAAAGACTTCGAACTTCCACTTCTTCTTTAGGGGTGTGGAGATTGAGATCACTTGCTCTTATACATATCTGGGGATTCTTTTCTTTGGACCTCGTTTTAGCCTTTGTCCTGCTCTCCACCCCGGGTTAATAAGGGGTATGGTTCTTTGGTGATTCTTGAGAGACAGTGTTTCCGCCACCACTTTCAGGACATTCTTTCCAAGTTGTCCCTCTCCGATTCACTGGTTAGGCCCACGGTTCTATATGGTTCGGAAATTTGGGGTCCCTCTCTTTTGGACTCAGATTGGGCTACTATTGAGCGTGTTCAAATCCTCATGCTCAGACGTATTATCAGGTGCAAAGAATTTGTTCCTCACAACATTATTCTTGTTGAGTTTGGGGCTCGCCCTTTTCGATTGGAGACCATCTTCAGCCTTGTGTTGTTGTTGCACCGTATCCGAGGTTTTTGGTTCTTCTGTTGACAGGGATAGGTACATTTATCTTGCCTACTGCTCCTCTGAAGCTATTGCATCCTCAAATCACAGTGGTCGATCTCGCTGTTGGTATGCCTGTGTTTCACGCCTTTTTGAGTCCATTGGCATCCAAATGGACTGTCTCCCACCCTTCAGTTATTCTTTGGATGCTCTTACCCATCTCCTATCAAACCAATAGGCCCTTCATAGAACAATCAGAGATGATATCTATAGACAGTTCATTCAACACACCTAGACCAACCCCCGGGGGCTGCGTCCGAAGATGTCATTCTATGTGGCACACTTTCTTGAGATCCATGATGGGGTCATTATCAAACCCATGTACATTTCCCGACATTGGTTACAGGTCCTTCGTATCTCTCTGGGTCAGTTTAGAGTGGGCTCACATCGACTTCGTGTGGAGACTGATCATCACTTAGACCGCTCGGAGCGGACTTGCCTGCTTTGCTCTCTCCAGGAGGTTGAAACTGAAGAACACTTCATTTTCCGGTGTCCTGTTTACTATGAGATTCGTGGGAGATTCCATTGCCTATTCCGTGAGCTTCCTTCCTTCACAGCTTTCTTCAGATACTATGATCAGAGATGTCTTGCTCTCTACCTTCAGGAGGCCCTCAGGCTTCGGGACAAGCTCCTCCACCCTCCTCCCAGACGGATGAATACTAGATTGATCACTTCTTTCTTCCCGGTGCTCTCCCAGTGAGGGGTACCAAGCGGCACTTGGACACAAGTCTGGACCCCCAGTTCAGATCTGTCAGAGTCTCGGGACTCCATTTCTTCCACCCGAGGCTCCCTACCCCAGGCACGTCTCGGGGCCCCTCCACATAGACAACGATCCACCAAGCTTACAGAGAGGCACCGCCTTCCTCCCGGACACCGGCTTCCCAGGCATTCTACAGTCTCAGCTACTGGTCATCGACGCATTGCGAGTCACTCCCATCCGGCCTTGAGTGTTAGGTGATGTTGTTGGGGGTGTTGCTCCTTCTTCCTCCCCCCCAACACCGTCATCCTATTCTTCTTCTTTTTGGTTTCTCGGCCTCTGTTGCTTCCTTCTCTTCCTCTTCTTCTCTCATTGTATTTCGGGCGACCCATTTGGGTCCTCTTGCTGGGTTTGTTTGCTTTGTACTCTGCAATCCCATTGACCTACTTTTGTGGTCATGTGTTGGACATTAATAATATTATCTTATCTTATCTTATCTACTTTTTCTCACACTCAATCTTTGCTATTTTGCTAATACTGACTCTTGAGCTTGAAGGAGAGAGAGAGGTTGAAGGAGAAAGAGAGAGCTTGGAGGAGAGAGTAATTGAGCTTGAAGGAGAGAGAGGAGAAGCAGTCTGAAACATCGAGGAGGATTTTTCCAGGACATTTGTCATACATTCAAGCATTTTTAAACTTTTTTTAAATCTTTTGAAAGCGAATGTCTTGTATATGAATATGATCAATAATCATGAATGATGTGATGTGTTTGAAACACATCATGATTATTGATCATGATCTAAATTTATTTTTAATATTTATTTATTTTACGGTTATTAAAATATAATATATTAATTAATTTTTATGTATTTTAAGTTTAATAGTGAAGTTTTATTTAATTAAACATCTACCCTCTATGTATGCTCTCACCTCGCACCATTTACGGCGAACTTGGTGATCGAATCGAGAGATTGACATGTAGGGCTAACTGTTTAATTTTTTAAATTAGTTATGTATTCGTTTCTTTGTATTTTAAAGTTTTAAATTGAATTTGTAAAAAATTTAAATGTCTACCCTCTATGTATGCTCTCACCTCGCACCATTTATGGCAAACTTGGTGATCAAAATCAGAGATTGACATGTATTGGTTACCAAATTAATTTTCTAATTTGTATTTGTTGTTTTTTAATTAAATTATTTTAATATTTAGCAATGTTTTAAAAAATATCTCTTATTGTAGGTTAAAAGATAAAACAAATTAATCCTACAATCATGGCATCGATTCGGCTTGGGGCAAAGGGGAAAATGTTTGGGTGGTATGGCGGTGAAAATGGATCTAATTACCCTTTATGGAGGCATGTGGAAGTGGTAGAGTTTGTTGTCGATGGTGGTGTCCGTGCTTGGACGTGCCCCCATTGTGTCAGCACATTTAAATCCTCATATACCCATTTGAGAGCTCATCTAACTAGGGTATCGGGGACAGGTATTAGACCGTATACGAAGGTGGAAAAGAAAACCATAGCCATGTACTTAAAAGAGCAAGAGGATGAAAACTTTGAAGCAACAAGAGCTCACTCTAGAACTCTTTCTTTACAGCAGAGGACCATGGGAAAACCACCAACATCAACACCATCATTTCATCCTTTCATTGAGACTCGTGCTGAAACTGTTCCAGATGATTCCCCTTTTGATGCAGATACCTCAGGGCCATCAAGCAAGAGAACAAAAGGCCCATTAGAAAAGCATTTAACATTGAAAGGAGGAAAATTGCAGATGAATTGGTGTCTCGGTGTATATTTGCATGTGGACTACCATTCAATGTCTTGAAATCACCTTATTGGCATCAGATGGTGAGAGACATTAATGAGGTACCACAGAGGTAAACAAGCCCTAGCTATAATAAGGTTCGCACTTCTCTTTTGGCAAAAGAAGTGCTGACACATTCAAACATCTCTGACCAATTAGAGATTCTTGGACAATCGAGAGTCTCTATTATATCAAATGGATATAAATACTCCAGAAACAGACCTCTCATCAACATTATTGCATTATGCCCTAAAGGGCCAATGTTTCTAAGGTTGTTGATTGTGAGGGGGGAGTAAAAAATGCCCGATTCATTGCAAATATTCTCATTGAGGCTATTGAGTCAGTGGGCCCACAGAGCGTTGTCCAAGTCATCACGGACAACGCCAAAAATTGCAAGGCAACAGGATTGATAGTAGAGGGTAGGTATGAGCACATATTTTGGACACCATGTGCAATACACTCCCTGAATCTAATGATGCAGAAGATTGGGAAAATTGCATGGATTGAGCAAATAAACACGGAGGCAAACAAGATTCAAATGTTTGTCACCAACCATCACATGTCTCAAGCCATATTCAGAAGATTTTCAAAGTTGGAGTTGTTAAAGGTAAAGGAACAATTCATTTTAAATTTAATATTTGATTTTAAATTTTTAAATCAATTTCAATTTGTGTTATTGAATTGTTTCCATTCTTTTTTAATAGGTTGCTGAGACTAGGTTTGCCTCTCACACACTCGTCTTGAGACGACTTGTGAAGGTGAGACGTGCTTTGAGCATGATGGTGATTGATAATGTTTGGACCATCTGGAGGCAAGCTAACACAAAAAGAGCCCAAAAATAAAATCATGGATCCTTGATGAGAATTGGTGGGGAAAAGTTGAATATTTGTTGAGTTTCACGGAGCCTATTTTGAGTATGATACGATTTGTAGACAAAGATAATGCTTGCATTGGAGAAATATATGATGGCATTGACTCCATGCTTGAAAAAATCCATGATATCATACAGGCCAAAGAGTAGGACCCTAAGGAAAACTTTTACAGTGAAGTTAAAAATGTGATCGTGAAAAGGTGGAACAAAATGACCACCCCATTGCATCTCCTTGCTTATGCTTTAAATCCCAAATATTACAGCAGTGAAATAGTTGGGAGAGCTGGTAGGCAGCGACCATATGATGACCATGAGGTTGCAAATGGGACGAGGGCAACATTCAGGAGGTTGTTTCCTGATCCAACTACATCACTTGCAGTCCGCCAGGAGATGTCGATGTTTGTAAATGGACAAGGTAGCATGGGAGAGATAGAGGCTATTTGTGACAAACCCACCATGGATCCAATCACGTGGTGGACTTGTCATGGCCATGATGTCAAGTACTTACGACCAGTTGTGATCAAATTGCTCTCACAGGTATAAATTTTGTAACTTGTTATTTGATATTTTAATTACCAGATTAAGAATTAAAATTCAAAATGATATCATTCTTTTTTTAAATTTTAATTAATAATATTAATACTTTGTTTTTGTGACAGGTGGCTAGTAATTCTTCTGCAGAGCGCAACTGGAGTACTTATGGCTTCATCCACTCAGCCAAACGCACCATGTTGGCATCGAAGAAGGCTGAAGATCTAGTATACGTTCATTCCAACTTGCGCCTCTTAACCCACAAGACGCAAGAGTATACTAGTGGTCCTAACAAGCTTTGGGACCTCCAACCTGAAAACACGGACTTTGAAGCTTCTGCTACTTGTTTGCCCAATGTTTCACTTCTTGGCGTTGATGAGGAACTTCCAGGGAGCCCTTCACAAGGGTTCGAAAGTGGAGCTAGTGGGAGTGGAGCTGCAAGTGGCATCCATGAAGATGATTTTGACGATCATCTAGATGATATGCTCTAGAAGTTGAGAACTTGAATGTATTATGTTATTTACTATCATGTTTTGAACATTATGAATCAATACAAACTCAAGTCTCAATTCTCAAAGTATTGGAAATTTCAAATTTGTTTTCATGTTCTATGAATGATTTTAAGTTGTATGACTCTATGAGTATTAAATTTCAATAAGTATGCAATGTATGAGAATTAAATTTCAATAAGTATGCAAATGCTTCTTTAAATTTATAATTTATATACATATTTATATATTTATATACATATATATATATAACGTACCCAAAAGCGTACCGTACCCGAGATTTTTAAAAATTTGTCGTTTCAGCATACCAAAACTGTACCCGTACCCATACCGAGACAGTCTAGATTTTTCTATGTTGTAATCAGAATTTGCAGGTATATGCTCATCTTCTTCTGTATAACTTGTATCCACTTGCTGATCTTTATCAAGAAGAAGAGTCTTTGGGTCTTCTTGCAAGAGAGTGTATCCCTGCTCAAAAATGGAGAAAAGGTCCATTTCAGAGTCATTTTCTCTTGTTCCCTCTTGCTGCCTGCAATCAATGCTTGCTGATCCCATATCACTGTGATTTTCTTCAAAGAGGAAAACAAGTCTTCAGCAAAATCAGTAAAATTGGACTCACCACATTTTGTTCCCAAGTCCTCATTTTCTTCATTTGATTCATTAGAACAGCTTCCTTTCTCATATTCAGTCTCAAGAGCAATCAATAACTCATGCATGATGTCCTCTTCTTCAATGAATTTCTCCATGTTTTGTCCTTCTTTGCTCTGCAGAGTCTCATGTCGAATGAAACTTTGCCATCATGCTCAACCTCCTCCTCATCATCTAGATCAATCCATTCTGATATTTCTACCTCTGAATATGTAGCAATCTCTATGATTTTCAATATTTTTTATTTTCTTCATACTAGTAGAAAACACCTTTGTTGATCCAGTCAGTCACTAAAGAAAAAGTTGGATTTTCCACCATCTACTGATTTCTTTTCAATTATGTACCTGCAAAAATTTGAGAGGACCTTGTATTGACATAGCATGATGCTCCTTTTGCTTGCAGATGACTAGTGGTAGGGGGTTTTGCAGGGATTTAGGTTGAAGGTTTTGATTATTGGCGTAGTATGATATTTGGGTGTTTTCGGCAGCAATTTATTCTTGGGTATGTTGGACTGACAATTGAGATTTAAAGCCCAAGAACTCTTGGGAAAACTCTGCAACAACATTCTTTACTTCAGCAATTGAGCTAGGACTCGTGGATTTAATTTGGAGTGGCTGTGGAGGGATTTGGTTTAGCACATGAATTGTAGGAGTTTGAGACATTACATATCTCAGAAAACAAAGGGACAATAGGTGTGAAAGCAAGCTTTGTACCCTCTATGAGACTGGTATCAGCTGCAATGTAAGTGTCATAAACCTCGGGAAGAGTTCTCCTGCCAAGTAATTGAATCATAATTGCAAAATCAAAATCAAAATCTTATAGTACAAATATGCCATACCTGGTACAGGTCTAAAATCAACATGTATCCTTTCCCGTGACCTTTTAAATCTGAAAGTCAAGTCAAATATGAATTTTGTTGGATCTCTAGTTATTGTGTTGAGATGTTCTATGAGGGATATAATATCTCCATTCTCTTTTTTTTTTGGTTAGATGACTAATATATACACAAGATTTATTTACATCCGTGGCCACGTTGGGCTTGAACACAGGTCTCTACGTTAATAAAAGCTCAATCACCTCGCTACTTGCCAATAGACTGGTGTCCCAGTTTCACCACGAAATCCGAGACTACCCCATGTTAAAAATTTCGTTCTTATAAAATAATGGGTCGTTTTGTGTTTTAGTTGCGGAAAGTTTACGTATTGTGTCAAGATATTCCCAAGGAGCCATATTAGCCATTTTCGCCAAATACCCAGATGCCCAAAATTGTTATATTCTATCGCTAGGGTTTGCCTGCGGGAAATTTGTATTTAATTATTTTGAGCCCGTTTGAGGCAATTTGTGCTCCGGTTTAACCCTGTTGTGATCGTACATGTCATTATTCCCATATACCAATAGAGTTTTAACCAGGGAATGAATTCTAGGCTTTATTTGTGTCTTCTAGCAATGTTTTGTGTTTTTGTGTTTTCCGTTTCGTTTTACGTGAAATTCTCTCGGATCAATTCCTTTGCACGGTTTGGCCTTGATTCTTGGCCTAGAGTATCTTGAGATCACATATGCACGTTGTGCCAGAAGGAATTCGCCATTGGAGGTCTGGTTCTCTTGGAAAAGACGAAGTCGTGCACCAAAAAGCCTCTTCTAGGCTGGCCGCATTTTTGGAAAAAGAAGGTTTGAAGTGGATCATGGGATTTTTGGAAGCAGCAGGCAGGTGGGAATTTTGTACAGACTGCTGCGCAGGTACTTTTTCCCATGGAAGCAATGCCACCTAAGTCACAATGGAAAAATTAGAGGCAACAGGCAGGCGGGAATTTCTTACCTGCCTTGCAGGGTAAAAATTTCCATTGTGGAATAAAAGAAAAATCACTTAAGTAAATCATGGGATTTATTGCATGCCTTGCAGAGTAAATAATCTCATTATGAAAGTCAAACGACTTAAGTGAATCATGGGATTTTTAGGGCTATCTTGCACAGGGTAAATAATCCCATTGTCATCTGACTTTTAAAAATAGAATTCACCCGTGCCAAAAAGTGCGACCCACCTTGGGTGAATAATAATGCATTAAATAGATATTTATTAATATTTATTCATTCAATTTTGGCACCCAGGCTTGTAGAAAAGTCAACAAAGGAAAGTGGACAAAGGAAAGTTGAAATAGACAGTTCTAAAATTAAATAAATATTATTTATTTAATGCAGCCCCTTCATGTCAAAAAGTGTGCCCCATTTGGAAGAGAAATAATATTTTTTTAAGTATTAAATGAATTAATTAATTCATATTTTCAATGGCTAAGGTCAAAGCATATTGTGAGGCTTGAGTTAACTAGAAATGAAGTCTAAAATTAAATAAATTTAATTTATTTAATGGCAGCCATGGGCATGCACAAAATGGGTGCCCCATTTGAAGAGTAAAGCGTATTAATTAATTAATTAATTGTCAGGAATAGTAAAGGCATTAATTAATTATAGAATCATGAGGATTATATAAGCAGGGGCTGCCATAAGGATGAATTAATTAATTCAAAAGCAGAGAAGTGCAGCCTAGACAAAAAGTGCGCCCCATTTGAAGAGGATTTTTGCTCAAAAGAAGGTGTAATTAATGCTGGAAGCTTCCAATTTTGGCGCACAGGTTGAAGGAGGTTGATTTGTGTCTAGATAATTGTTTGCATAAGTGATACAGTGCTCGGTGAAGTTGGTAAAATTCATGTCTGCATTTTGCATGCATGCAAATAAAACTTAAAATTTGGAGTAGCAGAGGCTTGAATTATGCAAATTTTTATGATTAAAATCCACTGTTCATGTTCGGTTCCCATCTTTATGCAAATTAATTGCAGAATTCATTACAGTGCTTTATAAAAGAAAGGGAGCTTAAATCAATGTCCAATACATTCATATATCCTCCGAATCTAAATAATTACCCAGATCTGCACCAATTTTAAAGAATTCCAGCAAGATAAGAAGAAAAAGAATTATTCGAGACAAAGACATAGCTATGGCGAAGAGGGATGAAAAAGAAAGCACAATGGAGTCATGCATCACTTCCAAATTCACAGACATCAAAGACACAAATCTAGGCCCATATCCAAATCCAAATTCAAATCCAGATCTCATAATTGCAAAAGCTTCTGACAAAAATTCATCCTCTTGTTTATGATGCAGCCCGTGTAAAAGTCAGTGCATGGAAAATTTCTTCCAGGATCTTGTGCATGTGCTCCCAATCTTCTAGTTGAAGGCTTCATTGAAGTTGCATTCACCCGGAGTGCTTTCTAGAATTTTTAATTGCTCATATGCAATTAAAAATAAAAAATGATGAGTTATTTACCGCAGACATTGCACTGATGCATGTACAGGAGAAGAACTGCAAAAGCTTCAAGGATAAGAAGGAAGACAAGACAAAAGCAACACTTGTAAGCAAGTTTTCAGATCCAGCTCGCTTCGAGATCCAAATTGCTTCTAGATCCAGCTTGGTGAGAATCAAAGGCCAAAAAATCAGCTGCATGCAAAATATGAAAAAAGACAAGACTGTAACTTTCCTCTTTCTTCTTCTTTCTCTTATTTCCTCCGACAAAGTAATTGAGCGATCAATTAAATTATACAACTTAAGTGATTGGTTTAAAAGCCATTACTTGAAGAAGTCAACTACTTGGAAATAGGTGGCGGGGCGTACAAAATAGAAGGTTCTATTTTTAGTTGCAAATCATGCATGTCATGCAAAGAAGAATTTCATGAGGGAGATTGTCAGTTGTTTCCTTTCCGACTTCCACATGTGCCAGTTCAACTAAAAGCTTCCGACTTGTAATTACCCCTCTACATTCTATAA
This sequence comes from Taxus wallichiana var. yunnanensis, assembly GCA_018340775.1. Classification (NCBI taxonomy): domain Eukaryota; kingdom Viridiplantae; phylum Streptophyta; class Pinopsida; order Cupressales; family Taxaceae; genus Taxus; species Taxus wallichiana. The sequence continues at coordinate 712,036,305 of CM031238.1, forward strand.
GTAGAGGAAGAACCTACGGGTTAAAGGATCAGAATTTGTAAGCAGCATTCTTGTGTTCCAAACTTTGTGCTAAAACCCTTGAGAGCCACTTGAAGCAAAGGAATATACAGGAGCAGATTTCCGGAGAACTTTGTGTCACAGTGTATTTTGTTTCTAGCTTTCTATCTTAGATATTTGAATAAACTGTGTTATTTTAGATCTAGATCTAGAGCTGCCTTTGCTTATAATTATGTGTTGATATCTATTGGTTTCTTCTATGTGCATGCAATCAACTCTGTTATCTATTGATTGGGATGCACACTTCCTATTTCTTCTCTCGTGTTTATATAATTCCTTTCGTCTATAAATATTTCTTTTCTTAAACGATTAACTTGCTTGCGAATGCTGCATATATCTGACTATGGTTCATGAGTGAGCAGATTAAAGTAAAACCCCATATAAATATTAGCATATTTTAATTGACAAATCGACACGAGAGCCTCACCGGTAAATGAAGGAGATTTATCTCATGATCGCCTAGGTTTTATGCTATGCGAAAAATCTAGCCAACAAGACCACACACCCATCGGCATAATATTTCATCCAATTCATCCCAAGTTGAGGTTGATTGTGAATCCAAACCTCTCAACCAGTCAAGTGCCTTTCCTTGAAAGATGAAGCAAGTAGTTGAAGGGCCACATCTTGTTCTATAAAGCCATCCAAACGAGGAAAGTAGCCTTCTACCCCTAAAAAATTGTAGAAGGGTCAGCAACTTTTTTGTCATTTTCTTGATAAAATAATTGTTAAAAGAATGCAAAAATTGCAATAGACGTCCTAATCAAATAGTCAGTCATAGAATGACAAGAGAAAGCATCCTTGAGGCACGTATTCATGCAGCATACACCACCAATCCAATAGATGACTCCCTAGAAAACTAAACAATGATATGGAGACAACTAAAGATAAATGATAATCCACAAGAGTCAAATCCATTGTATACTTTCTTGCTACCACCCTTCAGCAGGGTGATCCTAAACGCTTCACTTTTCTGTTTTTATAATCTTTTCAGCTACTAGTGTGGGCTATGCTTGTGTTGGTGGATATCTGCTTGTAAAGCATTTCCCTTTGGAGGTCTTATCTAGCATTTAGCCATTCTGCCAGTACCATTGTACCAATCATATATTTTTGCACCATTTTATGTAACTTCACCAATTTAATGGAAATGTATTTTACAATTAAGTTATTAGCTAATATAGTACCAAGAAATTGCATAGTCCTCAAAATGAGATTCATACCAGCTATTTCTGTTTCTTTTTGAGCTTTTACCTTGATAAATTTAAAGGAGCTCACATGTGTAATTCAATGTTTTTGTTCTAAATAATAGATAAACAAAACCGATGATATTATATTGGAGTTCTCAACAAGAGCTAATGCCATTTTTCTTATTTAATGAACTATGGAAGATTTTAAACTCTAACTAATGTCATTGGTGTACATATGTCGTTTTGTTGTGGTTATACATTTACAAAAGAAATTAACAGTTTTAAATCATCCACGATTCCAAATTATTTAGTTTCACAAAATGTTTGGCTGAGTAATTCAACTTTTCCCATTTGTCCATCTTGTCTGTAATGGTTATTATGAGACCCAAATTAGGATGGGCATTGATGAAGATTTGTTATCAAATTCTAATACAATATTACAATTTCCACAATTCGAAGAATAAAGTCCTTTTGGAAGAGGGCATAGAAAGTGTTGTCCATTACATCTGTTCAACACCGTCCATACCTGATCATCTTTTCTCAGTCGTTTAGTTCTGCTACTAGTAATTGTGGGCTTGACGGTAAAGGCATGTGTCCTCCATATAGGAGGCACAAGTCCGAATCGAGGGGATGGGGTGGCTCAGGCTAGGGTATGTACACCTTGTTGAAAATTATATAAGGTAAATGGAGGCCTCATAAACCAGATTGATATCTCACTTGGCGGTGTCCTAAAAAACTACCTTCACCTCATTTCGTGATTCCCCAAATATGTTATCATCCAACTTTCTAGTATCAGGTATTTAGCATATGTGCATTACAAAGAAACCTTGAAAAAAAAGCTGTTAAAGTTACTCTTCAGCAGCATGAAGATATTCACTTTAAATAAGAGCACCCACAATCAGGACAGATTTTTCCTGCTAGGATTATTTTATGGTTTGAATTTATTGCATCAAACTCACTCGATGGAATATTATATTAGTACTCAGAATATATTGTCCAACATTAGCAAATACCAGAAGCTTATGAAATATTTAGAGAGATTTTGAGACTACCTTACTCTCGTCAAAATCAATGTCAACTAAAGGAGACTTGTTTGGAGATGAATACTCCTCCAAACATTTAAAATTCTTTGAAGACCAGATCCGTGCCATCTAAGATTTATAAAGAAAATAAATATATTAGTTGGGCTATCAAGAAAAGAAAAAGCTAAAAGTAATTGTAATTTCTACAAATGATAAAGATAATTTGTGCAAATGAGAATATTTTTACATAACATATAAAGCAACTGTAATCCACACCAAATCCAAATAAAATCCCAATAATACTAGCAAAGAGAAAAAAATGCATTGTATAATACTATCCAAGCACAGCTCTTATCGGCAGGAGAACTAGACAAGCATATAAATACAAAAGCAACATTGGCAATAGATGGTATTGTGCCAGTTATAGTCCATCACAATTCATTCTCTTGCAGGGAAGTACTTGGGCAAGTTGATTTGTAGAAAAATCTCGAATACCCCTGAAATTGACAGGAAATGTTGAATCAGCAGCATCAATATCCCTAAATATGGTTTCAAATAACCCAATCTGCAACAATATCACCCTTCAATGAATTGGAAACATAACAACCAAGTGGCAATAACTAATTTGAAAAGAAGCAGACCAGAGTTTACAATGAGTTACAAGTTGTGTGCATGCAACTCTTCCTCTAGAGATAAACCATGTACTATCAAAGATCGGGTGAAGTTTTTCACAAAAACAACTATAACATAAAATAAGTGTGCTTGACCAAGACCGGTTTAGTTGAAGATAGTGACATCACAACCTGATGCAAAGGAAATCCCAAATGTGTGCACATGAATGAATGTGTCTTGGGGAAAAGATGGGATGTAATGTGAACAAAAACTCCACATAGAAACAGTTAATTGAGAGAAGCATACCCTGGTAAGTACGTTGGATTTTGATTTTCAGCATGTGACACTCGGGGCTCAACGCATGTGCAAACTTATTAATGTCCTTCGATTTTGAACCTCAACCACCAATGGGCTCCTTGAATTGACACCGCACTTCACCTTCCCCAATATGTGCTATCCCCTCAATCATACCTGAATTACATGTCATCCCAAGGACCCAATGAATACTCGTAACAAGAGCACGGAATCTACCACTCAAAGTTGCTTCAACTTGTGCCCAATAAAACTCAAAATTCATCACCTCTTTGTACCCGGAAAAAGGGTATACCTTACTAGGCAGGTGTCAACACCAAATGTAGCATTGATCAACCAAAGGTGTCCTAAGAGAAGGCTTATGTCGCATGTTACTAATTGGCATGCCACCAATCATTATGCAACCCTCTACTTGAGGAAATATGTTGTGCATGTTAGTGAAGGTATTATTTGACAAGGCGTAATATATAGCATAGTTCCACCAAGTCTCGAAACGGGGGCATGGGGACGTGTCTCAAGGACGAGGGGACGGCATGGGGATGGTGGAGGGACGGAGGTGCAAATATATATAGTACTTGGAAAATTATATATATATAAAATGTATAAGGAATAATAAATGAAACTTTGTGAAAGAACCGCGGTACCCCGTGTGCAACGGTCACTTTTTTTGAATTCGCGTCCCTCCAACGGTCTCTCGCTCACGTCCCCTCGTGATGCGGCAATGGCGCCCCCGGTGAGCCAGGGCCTGTCGGAAGCTCTGCAAAAGAGACTGGGTCCCCGTGGTTCAATGACGGATTCTGCAAGCGACAAAGACAAACTCGTCTTTTCAAGACGGTATTCCCACCGTGTCCCTGGTGGAAGACGTCGCTTTTGCTGCCCAAATTAAGTGTTTTTATTCGAGAGCTATTTTTGCTAAATTTATTGGTAGAAGGTTATCGATTTCAGGCATTCAAAACTGGTGCGAAACACAGTGGGGTAGCGGCCTGAGTATTCGATTCCTTGAAAAGGGTTTTTCTTTGTGTTATTTCGAGCACAGCCCAGAAGGACGACACTATGGCTAGGAAAGATTTTCTCCTTTCCGACTCTGGTTTAGCGATCCGCAAGTGGGAGCCTCATTTTGACTGCAACAGAGCAGATACTGAAGGGCTACAAGTTTGGGTAAGACTCTACTCCCTGCCTAGTGAGTTTTGGTCTGCTCCAATCCTTACTAAAATTTGCTCAAGTCTGGGTCGCGTCATTCGCATTGACCCTGTCTCTCTGAATGGTACTCTCTCCTCTTTTGCTAGAATCTACATTTCTATTGATCCTTCTCAAAAGCTTCAAGAAGTTATTCATATCTCCTCTCCCTCTGGACTTTGGAAGCAAAAAGTGGAGTACGAAGGCGTGTCCAACATTTGCTTTAAGTGTAAAAAGCCAGAACACATTCGCAAATTCTATAAAAATCTCCTTTACAATAATAGCGCCTGCCTGCAAGTGGCGTAAAGTATCCCATCCCCCTCCGCCCCATGTCCACTTTCCCCCTCATCCTTCCCCCTCGCACTCCCCGCCCTTGGTTTCCCATTCCCCCCCGTCTGTTCATGAACCCCTTGCCCTGGACCCTGATACTTTCTCTCTTGTTAAAGAAATGGCTGCCGTTGTAAAGGACTCCACCAGGATTCTGTCCCTTTTCCACGAAGGCATATCCATCGGAATGGGAGGTAATTCCTCCTCTTTAGAAAAATGGATTATTGATAAAGATGATCTTCTTCAGTCTAAGGATGGCGATCATACGGATCCTCCAGAGGATATTATCGAGAATCACTCTTCCAATAATCTGTCCCTTGGTCCGCTTCTCCCTACTCCACCCTTACTCAATATGGATTTAGGTCCGAAAAGCATTCTAGGTCGTCCCAACAAAAGTAAACTCTCTCTTAACGAGGTTGCCACTGGGAAGCAACTTCAACTGCGTTCCTTCTTCCCGTCTACAAGTAGGAGAGGCGAGTCCTCTCTGAAACACAAATGATCCTTTTTTCATGGAATGTTAGGGGCCTCAAACGCCCTAACAAGCAGCGTCTGTTAAGACGCTATGCCACGGATGCAGCTGTTGATATTTGTCTGATTCAGGAAACCAAAATGTCGAAGATGGATGCTTAAACGGATGGTTCCAAAATGGAAAGGATGGGATGGTTGTTTCTCTAACTCTCTTGGCGCCTCGGGTGGTCTTGGTATTTTGTGGAAAACTAGTTGTTGTGCTATTGAGCCCCTTCTTGTGGATTCGAATTTTATTTGGTGCAAAGTTCAAATTAAACATTCTGATGATTTCTTCTACATCTGCAATGTTTATGGTCCTCCTACTCCGCTTAGAAAAAGAGCTCTCTGGAATAATCTCCGTCTGCTCCTTGATACCGCTGCAACTCCAAAACAATCGTTGCCGGTGACTTTAATGCCACCCTCTCTAACCGTGATAAGCGTGGAGGTATCCAATGGCAGCCATGCTCACAGGTTGATTTCACCTCCTTCGTCTCTTCCTCGCATTTAGTTGATGTGGAGCCCTGTAAGGGCTGGTTCACGTGGAATAACAGAAGGTCTGGGTTCAGTTCCTTGGCTGTGCGTCTTGACAGATTCCTGGTTTCTGAACTCTGGCTGCAAAATAACTTCCTCATAAAAGCTCTGTTCTTCCTTTCTCCAGGTTCGATCACTTTCCAATCTCTCTGGATTTAAATTTGGATCTTCCTCCGCGCCGCTCCCCATTCAAATTTGAGAACATGTGGCTTCATGATTCCTCTCTTAAGCCTTTGGTCAATGCCTGGTGGGCCTCCTTTACTGTCAAAGGGACTTGGATGTTCCAACTCTCCAAAAAGCTTTCTCTGTTGAAAGACAAATTACAATGCTGGAATTATTCGAATTTTAAAAACATCTTCCAAGAAAAACTTAGAGTCGAGAAGGATCTTCGTATTCTTAATGAGTCCATTCTCGCCCATGGGATGTTTCAGGATGATTTCCATAAAGAAAAATCTCTCCTAAAGGATTTGGGCTCTCCTTCTGAAAGAGGAAACCTTTTGGCGTCAAAAATCCAGAGAAACTTGGCTGATCTGATGGAGACAAGAATACCAAGTTCTTTTTGCCTCCGTCAAAGCTAGAAGAAATTTCAACTACATTTCCTCTCTTAAGCTTGAAGATTCAACCTCTTGCATCTTCCCAAGTTCAGATCAAATCAGAAGCGGTGGATTTTTTTCGGAAGCTCTTGAATGATTCGGCCTCTACCTTTGGAGCGCAGTCCCATCTCCTTCTTCAATCCCAATTGTTGTTACGGATGCTGATAACAACGACATGCTTCTATCCCCTTCTCCTTGGAGGAGGTTCGAAAAATTGTTTTCTCGATGAAGCGGGATAAAGCGCCTGGTCCTGATGGCTTCCCAGCATCCTTCTTTCAGGATTTTTGGGATGTTGTCGGACTTTCTATCTGGAAAGCAGTTCAAGAATCCAGGATTTCGGGGAAGATTTTAGGTACTCTCAATCATACGTTCATTTGTATGTTTCCCAAAAAGTCCCCGGCTGAGACTATGGATGATTTCAGACCCATCTCTCTTTGTAACACTACTTACAAAATCATTTCCAAAGCTATCGCTAATAGATTAAGCCCTCTGCTGTCCAAATTGGTTGCCCATGAACAAAGTGGTTTCATTCCTGGCAGGTCTATCACAGATGGAATCATTATCTCACATGAATTGATCCACTCTCTTCATAACTCCTCTAGAGCGGGTATGATGTTGAAACTTGACTTCAGTAAGGCTTATGATCGTGTCAATTGGAGATTCCTCCTCAAATCTTTGCAAGCCATGGGTTTTTGTGATCATTTCTGCAAATGGATCTTCAACTGCATAGCTTCCCCTCGTTTTTCTGTTTTAGTAAATGGTTCCGCGGAAGGCTTCTTTCAGAGTAGCAGAGGTATAAGGCAGGGAGACCCTCTCTCCTCTTTCCTTTTCACTTTGGTTGCGGAAGCTCTTAGTCACAACATTAAGTCCGCTATTCAGGATGGTTCTCTTAAAGGTCTTCTTATCACATCCAACCTTCCACCACTCTCTCACCAGCAATTCGCGGACGACACCTTTCTATTTGGTCAAGGGTCCATTCCAGAAGCCAAACGCATTTCTTCCATTCTGGACTCTTACTCTCTTTGCTGCAGGTCAGGTTTTAAACTTTCATAAATCAGTTATTTTCTTCTTCAACGTGGCTCCTAGACTTCAGTGCAGGATTAAAGCAATTCTCGGCTTCTCTTTGGGTAACCTTCCACATAATTATTTGGGCATTCCACTCTTCCATGGCAATGGTAGGGCGCATCTTTGGAACGGGCTCTTGAATTCTCTTTCCACCAAACTCCTTTCTTGGAAAGGTAAATGGCTCTCTCTGGCCGGCCACGCTCTTCTAATCAACTCGGTGCTTTTGTCAATTCCAATATACATGTTATCAATTTTACAGATCCCAAAATTTGTTCTGCTCAAAATTGAAAAAGTGGTGCGCACCTTTTTATGGCAAGGTCACAATCGAGCACAAATTTCATCTTGCTAATTGGGATTTGGTCAAGCTTCCAAAGCGGCTGGGCGGCATGGGTATTCTGGATCTCGCTCTTCAAAACACTACCCTTGGGGCTAAACTGGTGTGGAACTTCATTTCTAATGCTGATAGACTCGCCTTTCAAATTCTCTCTCACAAGTATCTCGGTGGACAACGCCATGATCTTTTCTTATCCAGTTCCGAGTTACCGAGAGGTTCACATATCTGGAATTTTCTATGTAACTCCAAATCTCTAATTGCAGATATGGTCTCCTGGAACATAAACAACGGTCTGCTCGCTTCTTTCTGGGATGAAAGCTGGAATGGATTTCCTCCCCTAAATCTTTCCACCGCCCTCAATGGTGTTATGAATTCTTCCAAACAGACCTGGGGTACTTTGGTCTCCAATTATGGCGATCAAGACTCCACTTATGGTTTGCCCTCTTGGCTCTGGAAAGATTTCTCTTCTATAGGAGCCTCCGTTCAAGAATCCACCCTCCTTATGGACTCAATTCGGGTCAGAAATGCCATGTATCTCAATAAAGATGACAGTTTACTTTGGCTTGGGGATTCCACTGGTTCCTATTCGGTAAAAGCTGGCTATAATACTCTTGTTTCACATTCTGGAAAAGGGACACCTTGCTCCTTTGGTTGTTGGCATCCTAGCATCACTCCGAAAGTTGCTTACTTCGGCTAGTTAGTTTTGAACAAGAAGGTTCTTACTCAAGCCAAGAGGCGCTCTTGGGGCTTTTCTGGTCCCTCCAAGTGTCTTCTGTGCGGCGCTGCAGAGGAAGACTTGGATCACCTCTTTTTGTTTTGCCCATTTGTTTCTCACTTCTGGGACTGGCTTTTCAATAAATTAAGTCTTTCCTGGGTCCCTTGCAAAAGCATTGTAGCGAATCTTTCCTCTTGGCCGTCCTTTAATGCCAAAAGCTTGCTCAGCTCTATTTGGCACGTCAGCCCATACTTTTGCTCTGGCATATCTGGTGGGAACGTAATCTCCGTCTCTTTAGGGAGCAAGTGCTTGATCTTCCCACCTTTCTCAACAAGCTCGAAGTGGCCATCTCGGAGCGTGTTAGCGCTAACTGTCTCTCCTTTTCCACCTTCTCTTCCAAGGATTTCTCTATTTTACATTTCTGGCCCCTCATCAAGCTCCCCAGACCTGGGATCAATTGTTAAAAAAGGGCTCACACAACTCAAAAAATTGATTCAAAGGAAAAAAACCAGATGGCGTCCTCCTACACAGGGTCAATGGAAACTGAATTTCGATGGGGCTTCTAGAGGTAACCCAGGTAAATCAGGAGCTGGCTGCATTCTCAGAGATGATCACGGTTGTCTCATTAGAGCAGGCTCCTTTCCCCTCAAAGAGGGCACTTGTAACTCTGCGGAAGCCCATGCTTTACTAGAAGGGGTCAAGATGGCCGCTATTCTTGGTTGTTCAAATCTCTTGATTGAAGGGGATTCCCAAATTATAATTTTTGCGGTCTCCAGAGGTGTCTCCCCTTCGTGGAAACTTAATCTTTTCATTCCTCAAATCCTTTATTGGCTGGGCAAATTTCATTCTTGGAGCATCTCTCACAACTTTCGAGAAGCTAATCGTGCGGCGGACTTCCTAGCTAACTTCGCCATTGATAATCCTTCTGCCAGCATTTCTTCCCGCTCGGCTCATGATTGGCATGATTTCCGATCCTTCTTTCCCACGATCGAGCTGGCTCATCCGAGTAGCCTGGCGGGGTCTCTCTAGCGTGTGGCTGTCCTCTTTGTGCGAACTGTCCATTCCTCACCTTCTCGGCGGCGAATCTCTGTTACATTCCCGCAAGCGATCCTTCTCACGAGGCCCATGTCTTCTCAGACTCGTTCGCCGGCTCCTTGCCACCTCCATTTCTTTTGGGGGTCAGTTCCCTCTCTTTTTGCATGGTTTCTGTTCTACTTAAGCCGCATCCTCCATTTCCGGCATTATCTTCTGAACGGTTCCTGATCAGTGCTTTCTTCTTTGCCATAATGTCATTTGTCGGCTTCCCTTTCATGGTGCTTCGAGGTCAATTTCGTGAATTGGCCGATGTCTCTGCCATTGATAGGCGTCGGCTTGCTGTGGTTTTCAAATTCTCCTCGTCGGAAGAAGCCGAAGCTATTGAAGCGATTCTAGGAGACTCTTTTCGTTTTCATGCCCGCCGTCCTCGCACTGATTCAGACATAGCCTCTGCGTTTGTTTCCTTTTGCCTTCTGCTTCATTCGGATACAGCGGATGTTGAGCGGGTTGCCATCGACCAAATTTATGTTGTTCACCGTGTCGGCTTACACGACCAACTAGTCGACTTCTCTCCTCCTGGATCCTCTCCTGTGGGTGGAGGAAGTCGACGAACTTGCTCTCGGCTTTGGACACGACATTCGGTGGCTCTGCGGTCAATACCGAGATTTAGTGACATTCGCCCAAAACTTCCACCCCACTCTGGATCAACGTTTCCTCCCGGTGGTTGACGTCGATGCGGCTCTCTTCCCAGTACACTCTGCAGTTGATCACTTGAATGCACTTAAAGACCGAGCCAGCTCTGCCTTCCATTTTCTGCTTCAAGCGGCTATCTCGCGGGCTGGCTCCTCACTGGGTTAATCGGTTGGTGCTTCTGCTGTCCTCCGGGTTAGGCTGCAATCCTATTCGGGTTCGGCGTTCCCTTTCCTCTCTCCTCTTCCTCTTCCTCCTTCTCTTCGCCCTCTCTTTCTCTTCTTTCCGTTGTCTTCTCACATTTCTTCTTGTTGTTGGGTTGGGGCCCCTTCCCCACCGGTTCATAGCTCCGGTCAAAAGCATTTATCAATCAAAAACAAAAACAAATGAAACTTTGAAATACTATACACATTGCATTGAACAATGAAAATAAATATGTTAATATTTATATCATAATTTATATTCAAAATGATGATTACATCCAAATTTCAAGTACAATTGGTCAAGGGCCCAATGCCTCTAATAAGAAATCGTCCCCAAAGTCCACTCCAAACTCCTCAACACTGGAATTGTTGGACTCCTCAAACAATTGCTCTCCCTCTTCTATTGCTCCCAACCTCTCACTCTCGCAGCCTTGCTTGATCTCACTCTTACACTTGCATCCTTGCTCAATGTTTTCAAGCTTTGATGGTGACTTGGAGTGAGGGCATGAGGTTAATTTATATTTTTTGAGTACTTAAATTTTAGGTGGGGGCCCATAAACTATTAGAATTGGGGCTAAGGGCACAAACATCCAAAACAAAATCTTCTTAATTTTTAAAAATTGCCTTTTTGGTGTTTTTGGAGTAGGGAGACAGCTGCAAGTTTCCTTGAAGTCTCGGGGCGCCCAAAGTCTCCCAAAATGTCCCCTTTGAGAAGGAAACGTTTCCACTTTAGGGTGACGTCCCAAGGAAATCCCCGGCTCCTAGTGGCGGTGGTGGGACGGTGGAAGGACATTTTCCGGACTTTGCGAATTTCGGGCGGACGAGTCCTTGTGGAACACTAATAAATAGCGGCCTCATTACCAGATTTTTCCATAGATGTAGTGACAATTAGTGCCGGTATGCTCAAGCTACAATAAGATCAGCAACATAAGAATGGCATCCATCTTGTGAAAGAATCAAAAGTGCTTCTCTACCAAATGCACATGAAAAAAGCATAGAAAGAAAGAATGCCATGCATATAGATAATCATTGCTAGCCTACAAGAATCTAATAACAGCTTACTTCTTTAAAAAACAAAAACAAAACAAAACTTCATTTATATTAGAGAGAAATCAAAGAGTACAAATTCTACTATGCCAGGCCTGAAAACTATTAGTCCAAGCCTGGGCATTATACAGAAAAGGATACTTATTAGCATTCATTAGAACAAATCAGAATCAAGAATGTTTCTCATATCTTCTTGGATCTTGGTTAACAACCACCAAGGGGGCGTCCCATAACAAACAATGTTGTGGTTGTCAAGCACCCAATTGGCCAGCCCATCTGCCACTTTATTTCTCTCTCTGGGAACATCACTTCTCTATCTATTCTCCAATTTTTGCTATGACCACCCTCAAGATTAGATAGCATGTTGATTATCACCTTAGAATCCGATTCGATTTGGAATATTTTTCTAGATATGACTGCGTGCTAGTTTTTAGATCTAGTGTTTTGAGTCCTCTACTAGACCCATCCTTGGGACAAGAAGCTTGTGGTTGGGGAAATTTAGAAGAAAAATTTAGCTTAAATATACATAGCCATGATGGGATTACGTAATTTTCCCTGGTAGTTAAAACTTGAAGGTACTAGCTTCGATGATGAGTTTGAGACAGGCTTCCATCGCTAGTTTTTCCTGATTTCGTGGTTTCCAAGCTCCTTCAGTTGCATTTTTGTCATATTTGTCAAAGCCAAGATTTATAAATATAAGTTATATGAGAGTCTGAGATAGGGTTTCGTCGCGTTTTTCCGATTACTTGGTTTTCGAATCTCCCTTCACTCGTGATCTCTGTCATATTTGTAAGGGCACCAGATATATAAACGAAAGGTCACGATTTCGTTATCTAAACTTGGTCGTGATTTTGTGTAACTGTTGGTCGAGATTTCAACTATCCCTTGTTCTCGCTTTTGTTTTCAAGCTATGGATCCTTTGTCTCCCTCCTTTTCTTGTCATGGACAGATCTCGATTAGACATTGTCATGGGTAAAGGAGACTCTGTAAAACCGAGTTTTAAAGATGCTCTTCGTGGGGAATTCAAACTCCAAATGCCAGGGAGAAATTATCAAAAGAAACCGCTACGAATGCCTAAATTCGACCCCCAGAAGAATGAGAATGGGTGTATGAAAGCGCTTGATGTCTCCCGGTGCTAAAACTTCAAAAAGCAGATGTGCAAGGTGGTATGGACTAACTGGAGAGTCGGGGAGTGATAATTCGGTTTATGGGATTATGTCCTTCGTTGCATGCCCTTAAAGATTGGGCTAAAAAAATTGGCATACTAAAGGTGAGTATACGATCTCAGTTTACCCTAATGGATATTTTTTGATCTTCTTTGCCTCTGTTGTTGATAGAGAATTTATATTTCAAGGAGGGCCATGGTTTTTTGGGCGAGCGGGCCTTTTTATGAAACCTTGGCATCTGATGTTCAAAGCGGATAAAGAACTTCCTTCTGTTGCTCCCGTGTGGGTGAGGTTGTTTGGGCTTCTGCTGAATATTGGAATAACAATGTCTTCATGGCGATTGGTAATACTCTTGGGACCTATATGATGACAATTGATGCTTCAATACAACTGGAACAAATGATCTACGCTCGCATATGTGTGTTGATGGACCTTAGCAAACCCCTGCCAACTAAGATTTCTCTGGTTGTGGAGGAGGATCAATGGGATTAGGTTCTGGATTATGAAAATATTCCTTTCCGATGTCGTGTTTGTCATGAGTATGGCCATTTGTTAAGAGATTGTCCGCTTAAAGTTCCAAAACATTATGTGGAAGAAAAGCCTCAGGAGAATTTTATCATTCCTAAGAAAAAGAAAACAAGGAAAATTGTTCACAAGAACCCGAGAAGGGAGTAACAACAATAGATTTGCTAGTCTACAACAAGATAATGAAGATCAAGAAACTGAGGATATTATGGAGTCCCAAATTCTAGAGACATGGATGAATGAAAAGAAGCAGTAGCAGCACAGCTGGTGATGGAAGGACAAAATCAGCTTGTGGTTTTTCAAGCTCAGCCTACGTTGGATGCAACCCGTTCCACAATGAAGAGCTATCAACGTAAAACTAAGCATCAAGAGCAATTTGATAACCAAATTCAGCAAGCAAGCGACTCTAAAAGGAAGGATCAATCTCTGGTATTGTTTGGAAAACCATTGGAGCAACAACAATCAAATTTACCGTTAGGAATAGCTCGGGAGAAAAGAAAAAAACTGAAGATGGACACTAATATTAAGGTTGGACACAAATCTAATCAAAACAACCTTCAGAAAGAAGGCCAAAAATTGACTAATACAGGAACAGTTAGGGATTTGTCCCAAATCTTCCAACAATCCTCTCAATGAAGATTATCACTTGGAATATAAGGGGGTTGAAAGGCAGCCCTTCTAAGCTAATGGAAATTAAAAGAATGATTCAAACTCATCATCCTTTGATGGTGTTTATTCAAGAAACCAAAGCCTCGGTTGAGCTGATGTTTGTTTTAGCAGAAATAATATGGTCCAAAGCCCAGCATATATCTCTTGGTTCACAGGGGCTTCGAGAGGAATAAAATCGCTTTGGAATACAAAAGTGATCACAGTGTTGAGTTCTTGTGGTACTAGAGGTGCTTTGCTTATGCATGCTTACTCTAAGGTGGATGCCCAACAGTTTTTGTTCATTAATGCTTATGCTCCTACTTCTATTGAGGATAAGTTGCAGCAATGGCAACAGATAGATTCTATGATTCGATCTTATCCTGATGTACCTGTTATCCTTGGAGGGGATTTCAATACTATCCTTACCCTACACGAAAAACAGGGTGGGACTTCTCAATTGGACTCTAGCTCATCCCTAAGACTAAATTCATACAATCACTTCACTTGGTAGATGTTCCTACTGGTAATGGGGTGATGACCTGGTCCAATAGGAGACAAGGTCTAGATTGTATTTTGGAGAGGTTGGACAGGTTTTTGGTGTCTGAAGAATGGTGGTTAAAGGAATTTATCCCTAAGGCTCAAATTCTAAATAATATTGGCTCAAATCAATGGCCAGCATGTCTGGAGCTAGGCAAATTAGCTCCTTGCATACTCCCTTCAAGTTCCAGCTAATGTAGCTCTGACATGACAACATAGGCAAGCTCATTCAACAATGGTGGATGGAAGGAAAACCTAGGTATGGGACACATGTTTACTATAATGTCCCTTTTTGGGGGACCTCAGGAAATGGCTAAAAGATCTCAAATCAGACTTATAGGTCTGTTGTTATAAACCCTGTAGAAAATGGCCTTCCCAAGTAGTGCCATACTTCTCAAAAGCTTTATCTAAAACCAATTTTACATCTCTTTGGCTATATAGAAAAGGATGATGTACTTGTAGCTAGAAGATTTTTCTTGTCATCAGCCATGACTGCAGCTGTAAAACCAGAATATTCTACCACAAAACTTACCGAATCCCTCTTGCTGTAATTTTTGAAAGGAGGGTTTGAGCTCTTGATCTTGTGAAGTTCACCCGAAACATTGGAAAAAGGATTTTTTATCACCCTCAATGCCTTATGGGGCCAGATTTCCCCCTGCAAAAAAATTATACCATTCCCTTGTATTTCTCTGCTCCTCAGAAAAAGGTATGAAAACTATCCAGTAACTCACTTTGTTGATAATCAGGGCTTACCTTCTTATTCTTCATTGACAATGGAGCCACTTCACTGTTTGCTTAGTCCTGATCGACAATGGACTGTGAGGGGTTGTGGCCATTTAGCAACGGCAAAGAGACGTACATCAAGAAGTGGGCATACACCCACCAAGAATTACTATAGTGCATAGTTACCTAAGACTCCGGGATGGCGGGATGCAAGGACGGAGTTTCCGGGATGGCAAAAAAATTCCAAAATTTTAGGACGGCGGGGACGGCTATTAAAATAATATATAAAATTATAAATATTAAAAATATACAGATAAATTTTAAAAATTTTATGAATAACAATTCATATTTATATATCAGTCCACCATGTGCATACAGTCCACATTCAGATGTCCATATTAAAAACTCGCAGCATACATATAGCTATACTAATGTTATATGTCCATATAACTTTTAATATTAATATGGATGCTACAGTCCATGTGCATTTGTGCTCGAAAAGTTTTGTATTCATATATCATTCTTAGTTCTTAATATTTCTTTGTAATACAATACAGTCGGGTTATGCTTAACGGGTAAACATTTATAAAGAGAAAACAATAAAAAATTAATTTATTTTATTTTTTAAATTTAAAGCATTATTTTAAAAAAACCGAAAAACCCGAAGCGTTTGGGACTTCCAGCCGTCCCCAAAACGCGCCCCACATCCCGGGATGTTTCTTCTTCTTGCCAAACGCCTCCGGGAAGTTTCCTTTGATTTTTGCATAGTCGGGAACGTGGGAAACGTTCCCCACCGTCCCACCGTCCCAAGACATCTAGGGCGTGCCGGACTCCTGGATTTTGGGGGACGCATCCCAGCGTAACTATGCTATAGTGTGTCCGTACAGCAAGACAGCATGATCAGCACATTGCAAGGCAGCAGGATCAGCGTATGGGGAGGCACCAGGACCGACATACGACACTACAAGATCATCATCCAGCACAACAATCAGCATACGGTGGGAAAGAAGAGTGGATGTACAATGAATGTTCATCGCATAATGGAGAAGAGTAGGATGTAGAAGAGTTGTCGCGTGGAGCAAAGGAACAGCCATACTGTGCAAGAGGGAGAGACAGGATGTATGGTGGAGTATCAGAGTGAACATATGACTGTGAGAAATCATATGTGTACAGCACAATAATACCACCACCAACATTTGTAAAGTAGATCGACAAAGTTTTATCATACAACCATCTATTCCGAACTTCCTTGCAACAATCACATGGGCCTTCAAAACATCTACTAGGACAAGTCTTTGAAATTCCAATTAAGTGCTCGACTATCCTTTTAAAAATTTAAATCTATTTTCAGACCTTTTATTTGTTATAGTTTCAATATAGAGCAGTTCATTATGTTTTCCATTAAAAAAGCATACCTTCCACTTTTTGCCCGGTGGGCCCTGTTATGGACAATCTTTTATTTCTTCTTCCGCACTGATAATTTCCACTTTAATAATTCGTTTTCCTCTTTCCATAGTCGATATAATTTCAATTTCAAACTGTTGACACATTCCTTAAAAACAGTTCCCTCTATGTTTTGTAATCTGCCTGCTCCATTTTCTAAAATTTCCTGTATCTTAAGTTTACCAAGCTTTATTTCTCTCCTTCTGCCATATTTTAAAATGAGCGCTCCACACTTAAAATTCTTTCTTTGGAGGTTCTTTTCATGCCAATATTTCCTCCTCACATGAATTCAGTTTCCCATTGTGCCATTACCCAGCATTAGTCCAGCTTATTTAATCCCTTGAATCTTTCTCTCAAGCTCTTTTTGTCCCCAAGTTTATTCTCAATAGCAATCCTCAAACTCGGGACAAAATAATTCATCAGTTTTGCCACCTCTTGGCCATACATTAGCTGATAAGGTCTGTGGCTTACAGTCACCTTGTCGACCATGCGATACACCCATGGAACTGCAGGTAGGCATTCTTCCCAATCTGCACCCTCAACCCCACAATACTTTTAAATTCCAAAGATTAATATTTTACTACCGGACTTAGCTTGGTCATTTGCTTGTGAGTAATATGGGCTGGAGAGGTAATGAAAAATCCTGAGCTCCAATGTCATCAACCACATAACATGGTTGACAAAATTCCCACCTCTATCACTTGTGATCTGTCTTGAAATGTCATAATAATCCTAGATGTACTTCCAACACTGTTGTCAGGTAGTGCTCTTACCTCTGCCAATTTCATTAAATATTAAGTGGCCTCTACTGTAAAATTGTGCTGATGCTTCTTGCTGTCTTTTAATGGACTGATAAAATCAACAACCCATCTTTCAAAGAGTTTCCAACGCTGAGATGGGCAGAGGGACAGAAAGTCCCTTTTTAATAGCTTCCCAGTCACTTGGCAAGTGTCAAATCCAAACACCCGTTATTTTGCATCTCTGTGCAAAGTCAACCACCATAACCTTGCAAGAAGTGCCTTCTCTGTTGTGGCATTGGGTCCCACTTCGCCTCTGGCAAGGCCTTACATAACTCTTGAAGTGCATCTTGAATCTCTTCCCTCGTCACACATTTCTACAATACTTGATTGGGCCCCATCTTGTACATTAGCCGTCAATGTCAATCTATTGTTCCTGGTAAGTTCCTTGTTCTTTGAAAAAGACGCAGTAGACAAATCATCAGCAATATTCTCATAACGTGATAGTATGAAAGCAATTCAAAACAAACAAGCATCAAAAAATCTTCATTCACACTATCAGGTGGTTATCTTGACTTGATTCTAAAGAGCTAGTCTTCAATGACATAGATCTTGCCCAGCCTGATAATGGTCTTGAATGTGAACTCTTGTAGCAAGATCAACAATCTTCTCATCCAGCCTTGGATAATAGGCTTGTTCACTGGGTGATGAAAAAATGTTTTGTCTATAAAAAGAAAAACAGAAAAAATTAACAGTGTGTGGGTACATGGATATTTATAAAAATAGGTTAGTGTTTTTAATGTTTGGAAATGCTTGAAAATAAATAACTGGGGAATGTAAACATTCATCCAGGGTTAAGTAAACACATAGCTTACAATGAACTACACAAACAGATTGAAAAAATTATATCTATGACTATTCACCATCACAAGATGATTATATACATATGATAAAGAGAAGATCAAATAGAGATCCAAATAATAAGAATGGAAGTTTGGTGCAAATGAGGTAGATTCAGAGCTCCTTATTCATCAAATGTCTTCTCTAACACAAAATTTTCTTCACATTATTATATTCAAATTTAGGTTTGAAAATCCCTTTCATCTACAGCATTACTATACCTACTATATATATTGTCTTTCAAGTCTTGACGAGTTATACAACTTACTAACCACAACCACAACCAACTTCATAAAAGTGCATTTTGAACATTAGAAGTTCAAAATGATAAAATAGACAAAGGGCCTACTTTACAAAATTGCCATCTCAGATGATGAGTCAGCCATGGAAGGTTGGGCCCCATCTCATTCAGTCAAATCTATCTGTCTTTCATTTTGTACATCCATCTTAAATATGTATAAACTGTACTTTTCAATAGCATCCTTCACAGTATCAGCATTTGGTGTATCTCCATACATCTCATAAGTGTCCCAGGTATATACAAGTTTCACATTCTTTGAAATCAATCTCCTCCTCTTGTCCTGTCTGGATTCTGAGAGATTGATCGCATTGGCTAACTTGATCAAATCACTTATTGAATCCTTGTTAAAATTGGGATATTTTACCCAGTCACCTTTCATAACACCTATGAACATTTCCTTTATCTACTTCAAATAGTTGAATTGGCCTTCTTTATCAAATGGAACACATTGAAGTTTTTCAATCAATTTCTCGAATCAGGCATCGTATGCACATTTTCATTTTTGTATCTTCAAAAAAAAACAATATCATGGTGTAGAGTTTCAATACGAAACAAAGCAACTTCAAATCATTCACAAGAAGAATCTCCATTTGTATTTTTAAAAACATCTCCAACAACCAATACATTGGTATTAATGTTTAGCATTTCTTTAGATCACATATTAAAACGATTCCACATTTCAATTTCCTCTCTAAACCTTTCAACCATTTCCTTAATCTTCACATGTTCATGTGGCAAATTATAAAAATATTTAGATCCTTGTCTATGCTTGTGAGACCTCTTACTGTCAACTTTTCAATCCATGAATTGGTGGCTTTTCCAAGCCTGCCACTTCACTGACCTGCAGGAACACATCTCTCACAACATTTAGCTCAGAAATTGGTTGGATAGACTGTTAATTTTGTGTGTCAACAAGATCGACAAGATGCTGAATATAAGCTTCGATGTTTTTACACTTGATTCTTTAAATTTGCTTCCCCGTCTTTTTCTAGATTTCTCATGGTGGATTTCATCATGGTCTCCAATTGTTGAATATGGTTTTTCCAGTTGAGCTTGCCAAGATCCACACATTGAATGGCATAATGAATTGACAACATTTACTCTTTATTATCATCAACGGAAGGAATGGTTATTTCTGCATGTATCAGACCTTTCTCATCCATATAGATGGACTTTGCGTTTTCACCTTCCTTGGTTGCTTCGGTTAAATCAGAGAGGAAATGGTACTAAAATTAGGGGCTACGGCCTTCACAATCTTTTTCTTATGACCAGCCATTTGTTCAAACTTCAAACCATGGAGGGGGAGTAGATTTTAGTTGAGGATCTGAGGTACATTAGACAAATTGGCAGGAGAAGGTTGAAGTGGAGGAAGAGGAGTTGGGCGATGACAAACTACAGTACAATGGGGGTATTTTTGGAGTGACAACCTCTTTAATCAATGACATACTCTGGTTGACAATTCCCAAAAAGGACAGGAATTCAGGGATACATGGAAAATTTTGGTGTGACATCAAGTTTAAAATCCATATCCATCATTTATTTAATATTTTAATGTATAGTTTAACTGTAATAAGGTTGACCACTGACCACAATCTACGTAGGGTAACCTTCCGACATCAAGTATCTACTGAAAGAGCATTCCAAGAAATAAAATAATACGGAACTAAAGATAAAAGGAAAACAATGAATGTTTAAACGAACACAATACCTGATCACCAACACCAGTTAAAATTGATCCCATTCTCATCCTGCAACGGTTCACTCTGCAATTTCATGTTTCAGTACTGGGACTTGAGATAGACAAATATCATTGATCAATACACAATCAAAACAAAGTTGGCTAAGATGTCAAATTTTGGATCAATGCGACCAAATCTCACAGATGGCATAAATACATAGATAAAACATACAAGGAAAACAAGTGTCTCAATTGCCTTGGTAATGTCATCGGCAGACCATGTTGGAGTCACAATTTGGAGATGTAAACTATAATACGATATTGAAATGCCAAGGTGCACAATCTTTAAAAGAAATAATACATACATAGGACGACTTATCTAGAAGAGCCACAATACTTAATGTTAGTAACAAATCAGCATTTTACTTACTATTCATTGACAAATCCTAGAGAGAAGAATGAAAGATACCATTTTAATTCAATGTATTCAGTGTCTAGTACATATTAAATCAAAAGACTTGTTTTGTTTTTCCCATAAAGAACATTCAGCATAATTTACTGTTCTAAAAGATACACTTTAGATCCTCTTCCAGCAAACATTCCGAGCATTTTGCTATATTTGTGCATCAACAGGGTCTCCACAGATGTTCCAGCAATTTTTCAAAGGCTCTTTTAATCGTGGAGCATCTCATGTTGGGGCTATCTTGTTCAAAGAAACTCCAGGGAGTCACTTAGTTAAATATTTGAGCTCGCATACCGAGGCATATCTCATTTTATAGAAAATTTGGAATGTACCACTTCCTCTTATTTTTGCAAACCCATATTACATTGTACGACTATTTTACTGGGTACAACAGTCTAGAAATATAAATAAAAAGAGCCCTTGGTATGAACCACATGCGGTATAACCATCTACCAGGGGTGAACCCCCATGGAAGAAATTTGCATATTTTCTAGTAGTTATTTTTGGAAGTTTGTGTACATGAGACTGAACGAGTTTAAGCCTTGGTCTAGGAAATAATTGGATATGATCAAAGGATCTCCCACAGATTCAGAAACATGAGCTGCAAAAATCCTTAAGACAAAATTGTAAAGCAAAACCTTCATATTTTGTTGGAAGATTAGCGAGTCCATTTTTGCCAACAGGATCTTGCTCTACATATCTCTAGCACATCTTTTGTTGACTCTGGACATTTTGTGTTTCCTGGGAAGTATGAAGTCTCTTCCTTATCAAGAACCCTGGCTGAGATGGTTTCTCTACCCACTGCAACCATCCTTTTTCTGAGTTCACAAGGAGATCATTGAATGAATGGCAGCAGAGAAGCTGGATTTAACACATAGGGAGGATGAGCACTCAGACACACATATGATTGTTGTCAACAGAGCTCTAATTACCGAGACAATGGCTAAAGGAAATGGGCTCTATATAGGATTGATTGAATTCAGCTCTGTTGATGTTCTGACTTTGAACAAAGAAGAAGAAGAATGCATTAACTTGACAAGGCACATCCACTAGTAATACATCTATTCTTGAGGAGATCGTCTGCAAAGAAAACAAAATCATTACATAGATAATAGATGTAACCATGAAAGAACGGAAATCTGTGAATAACATACCCAGTAGAATGGCCTTTCCAACAGCAAACTTGAACAGAACCATGAACAAGTGCAGACTTATGCCGCTCAATCACAAGCTGTCTCACCCAGTCTTTTGGCGGTGTTTCAGGCAGAGAGCCTTCCTTCACACAATTATGGAGGTCATGTCTTTGCATATAATATGCATCGCTCCATAGAGAAGATCTTTCGATAACACTATGCCTGCAAAGAAACAATATGTTACGGTAGAGAGTATTACGAATGTGCAATATCATTACAAGTGGTAGCACAAAAAAGGTTCTTAAAACTCCAGAGAATTAATTACTTGGCACTTAACATTATTCAGATTGTCTGACTCCTACATAATTACAATAATGAATTCATATTACATCCTATAAAATAAGACAATTAGAATCCAGTAGGAAAAGTGAAAACACATTGTAGAGCTGGATAAAACAATTAAAATAGCAAGCAAATCAGCTGACAAACATCTTCAAAATTGGAGAGGCAAGCATAGGTACTTGCCAATAAGCTAGCTACAAATCCCTTGTATCCCGTTGCTGTTGATTGTTTTCACAACTGGTTATTTATATATTTAAGCAGTACAAAAATTCCTAAATTATACAGTGGCCAATGACACTAAGCGAAAAAGAAACTGTGTACGGATCTACTATTTTAGTTTTTACAGAACATGAATCCAGCTAAATGATTCTGAAATATCATGCTTATTGAGTCCTATTGGATAGTCATTGTCTGCTAGACCTTGTATGACTAGGCCTCCCTATTAAAAGTGGATTGCATTAACTACCTGCTCAATTGACACTTCTTAAATTTAATATTCTTGTCTGAATTGTATGTGGAAACTACAATGATTCAGTGGTTGGTATAAAAGATGAAGTTCTTTCTTCTATGTGTTATCACTATTGTAGATTTGTCTCTTCACATCTAGCACAATTAATTTTTTTGAATTTCCTTTTGTTTCATTTAATCAGCTTATTTATTTTCATTATTTTCCATATTGCTATTTTTCTCCAACCAATTTTCCCCATGGACCATCATTTATCTTAAGAACGTTACTCCAACACTACCTTTTCCTTGTTTTACCTTATATTTGTCCTCAACACTCCATGCAAAATTTGCTTCTTACATCCCTCAATTTTCTCCAAACGTCACTCTCCTTGACTTTCATTAGGCCATTATAGTTCTGTATAACTTGTAATACTTCTTGAATATCAGTCTCAGTGCTATCATTCTAGATAAAGCAAAATGCAATAAATATTTGTAGATGTAAAATGGGACACTACTACTTTTATAAATTGTGCAGTGCGAGTACGCTGAAAAACACAATTCCTCACTTCAAAATTTCTTTTATTTGAAGAATGGTCATATCAAAGATTTCCCAACTAATTAAGAAACAACTTGGACACTATGCTTATTAAGTAGAATAGATATTAAGTTATCAAGGAGAATAGATATTTGATGGCAAGGAACAGCAGACAAGCGGTGGCAGCGACAACAGTGATCCAGCAGTGGCAGTGAAGACCAGAATCGGGAGAGGAATGTGAGGAAGATCACAGGAAGGGATGATGCTGTGGAGATGTTGGCCTCACCTAACATTGGCATGAATAGGGTTAATAAGGATTACCCTAATGCCAAGAATCCTTACCATGGCTGCAGCGACTACTGTTTGGGGAAGATTGTCCAAACACAGCCATCCCTCTTCCTGACTATGGAACAGCACACCCCTAGTGTGAATAATAACGGGCTTAAGCACCTGCCACCTGGTGGGATGGAAGCAGAAGCTGTATCTGATCATGCTGATGGAAGGGACCTCATGGATATAGAAAATGTAATCCACATCAACCTGAAGGGCACCCCCTCTCCCGGCAGATTGATCGGCACTCCAAGCTGGCCGTAGTTGGCAAAATCTTTGGAAAGTGGGCTTTGTGGGAAGACATTGAGAAATGGCATGCGGAGAATTGGGAAACCAGGTTCTACCTTCATGTTCTACCCAAGGGATTTTTCATGGCAGTTTTCAACCAACATGAGCATAGGCAAGCAATACTAAAAGGCAGGAGGTCAAGGCTGTTGGAATCAGCTGGTCTCCACCTACGACCTTGTGTCCCCAATTTCGATGCTTTGAACACAGTAATTGAGCCAGCCCTCAATGTCAAATATCCCTTGTGGGATATCACTTGAAATTCACAAAATATATAAAAATAACAATGAACTGAAATTCTGATTTTTCTAATTTTTAGGACAGCAATATGCAGAAACAAAGAAAAATTGTATTTTCCAGAATAATAATTTCTAACACTACCTAAAAGCTTCAAATAACTTAGAAAAATATGTAGAACAGTAAACAAGAGAGAAATAATTTTTATCTCTCAGATCTGATTTTATTTATTTATTTTAACTGCTGAAACTGCCTAAAAATTCCAAAAATTCACAAGGAGCTGAAATGATCTTTATAAATTCTGAAATTCAGACAAATATATTTAAATCATAACAAATCATATCCAACCTGGAAAACTAAAAACTCCAACCAAAAACCCTAGAAAACATTATTGCAAAACCCTAAGTAAGTAGATCTAAAAATAAATAAAGCCCAAACTAAATGAAACTCCTCCTGGGAATTCGCCAAGCTTGCCTCAAACACTGGGAATAATCTGATCTGTAGATGGCTGAAGTATGGACCAAATAATCTCTCTCCGGCACTGAGCAAACCCTTGAAATTCTCTGATAATTCTGATCTGAAAATCTGATTTGAATGAAGCTCCAAATTAGCAAACTAGGGAGGATCTCTCACCACCGAAGAGTGCTCTGCTAGCTAGGAGTGGATCTCTCACCACCGAAGCTAGGGTTCTTGTGGGATCTTACTCCACAAGCAAAAAGCATGCAACCAACAATGGCTTCAATATCATAAAAGAGTGAGTGTATGAATGAATTCCCTTTTCTCCCCAAACGCTTCCTTTTATAACTTTTCATTGCAACAAAGGGCCCAAAGAATCCTAATCGACCTCCTTGGGAAAATCCATACAATAATAAAATAACTTAAGTTACTTTATCACCACTATGCCAAAAGTACACTTAAGTTACCCCCAACAAAGACATAGAAAATAAAGTACCATATTTTCACCCATCACTTAAGTAATCGATAAAATATAACATAAAGTATCTTAGGGAGCATCACGCAACCTTATTTCACTTAAGTCACCTCAAAGTACGTGTCCAATGTCAAAACATAATAAATAAGTGAAACGAAGATGCAAACCATACCCAATAACTATCAACGTCACTAGCCCCTGGACATGACCAAGGCATAGATGGATGAAAGGCCTCTAGTCCACTGCTTTCGCCGTAAATGGGGACGACGACACTACACAGTGGATCCCACTACATGCATTACCATTTGAATTTTGGGAAGAAAGTTTAAAAACAAAATGGCGAGTTCTGGGTAAGGTTATTGCCATAGATAAAAATACTAAATCGGGACTGCTCCATCTTTTGCCGGAATATGTCTCTGTGGAATCATCCAAACCCCTCCCATAATGTATTCTTATTCACTCTCGAGGGACAGTTGGAGGCGAAGGTCAAGATCGAAGTTTCGTAATCTAATTGCTTTCTTTGTGGTCAACCCGGCACTTCAAAGCCTTGTGCGCTAATTCCCATGTCTTATTTAAAATTTGGCGATCCAAACATAGAGGCCCATCCAAATACTTCTTGAAGAGAAATGATCATCGCTTTCCAATAGAAAATCATGGGTGACTTGCTCAACGATCTCCAACTCCCAACATAACTTAGAATCTGCAAGTGGTCATTTTGCCAATGACCCCTACGGCCATGCTCTTGTAAACAAAGAACATCGCGAAAGAATCTAATGACATCACGACAAGGTGTTGCAAAGCCAATCTCTAAAGGAAGAAAACAAGCCAAATACATTCAAAGGAATGGAAGACTAGATTGATCACCATCCATAGATTAGTTGGAGGACAGAGATGAAATCAAAAATCCAATTGAGCGAGGTATTCATTTGACTCTTGATCTTCTAGAAAAAGCAAATTGTGGAAAGAAACCAAGAGAGGCGGGAAATCAAGGATTGAAAAGGCAATAAGTGAAGTAGAGGCGGGCACCCGGAGATTATTAGTTCGTTCTTTGAAAAGCGAGGGGCATAAGTCCCTCCCCTAGTATAAAAGCACTCGATAAGTCCCAAGATAATGGGAGTGGTGATATTGATTGGTCGGGTCACCAAAAAAAAGAATGAAATTTTTTAAATTGTATGTTAAATGGTAGGTGGAGACTCCACTATTGTGTTATCTCCATAAGGCTACTACAAGGATTTGGTAATGGATTGGGGTAAGGTTCTTTCATTGAAGATGCCTATTTTGACTAACATGGATCGAGCTTATCTATCTCTTCCCTGGTTTAGCTATGAGCGGTATTGATTTTTAATCCGGGCTATAACGCTAATTGTAATCATTATGCTCTTATTGCTATAATATGGAAAAAATTGGGAAAGAACCCCACCACCCTAGTTTATCTATCAAAAAGGTATTAAGTTATTATCTAAACATTAACTCTATGTTGTTATGATACGGATACGGGTGCGAATGCGGTATGGGTTCGGGTTCGATACGTGGATACGTCGATTTTAAAAACCCTTGGGTACGATACGTCCATACATATATATTAAATAATATATATATATATATATATATATATATATATATATATATATATATATAATTCATATACTCATTTTTTAGACAATAAGAAATACAAAACTTGAAAAATACAGTCATCAATCAATGTTCAAAACCTTGAATATACTTAAGATTTTACATTTTCTATGATATATGAATATTATATTCCTTTGTGTTTCATACATTTCCTTTGAGATTAATTTGTGTGTTGCAATGGTGGCCATAAAGGACCTATTTAATTAGATTGACTCTACCGTGCCAATGATAACTAAAGAGGTCACCAATGGTTAGTCCTTGCATTTATATTGTCCAAAATCACCTTCTAATCATTTTCATCTGCACCACACATGCAACCTAGGGTTATCCTCACATAAGAAAATCATAGCTTTGAGGGTATGCAACTTGGTAAGCGTGGTTTTAGGTTTCCTTTTTCCCCTATTAAACTATTTATAATTATTAGTATAGGCTCGACGGATACGGCTCGAGATAACTGGGTAGCCATATATAGGTGTATCGGATACGCACTGGTAAGGGCATATCTATGGATATCCAGTTGCTTTGTTAATAACATGAGTCATAGTTAAAAGCCATTGAAATAGTGATCAATCACATATGCACGGGAAATACTAAGGAAATGAAAAAAGTGATCAAGTATTCTGAGGGTTAGATTATAGAGTATTAAATTGTAGATCCTCTCATTGAAACAAGAGAGCTGCACTGAAGCCAACTCAATAAAGGTTCATACCGACCTAACCTTGGGGCACGTAATGTTTTTGCATTTCATTGCTTAAAGAATGTGTAGAAAAGATCTACAATATAAACCTGTCCAAATCTTAACCAAGAATCATATTGTCCAATAGAAATATTATGGACCCCAACGAAGCAACAAAGATAGAAACCAAGTTAAAATTTTGAAAAAAACTTTTTTAACCCTTTTGCCGTCAAACCTTTGGGTTCGCCATGGATACGTGCCAAGACATACCAGGGACGTATCCACGGCGAATCCATACCCGTACCTACAAGCATCCGTGTTAGCATGTGCAAAGAGAAGAAAGAAATAGAGAGCAAACTGCATTGTTGAAATGACACAGAGTAGAGGTTTATTTATTATATGAAGAGGTGGTTGAATAGTTACCAACCGAACAACTACATAATTGTTTTACATGCTATATAAAGTGTTATATTTTAAAACCCCCTCTTAATGACTAAACCGGAAACCAGACAAAGTTTGTCCCGAAATTTTACAAATTTCCTAAAGCCCATATGTTTAGTCATTACATCTACACACTGTGCCATAAGTTGTAATTTAAAATCAACAGTCCATGATTGTGATGCAGTTGTTGAATGAAGAAGAACCGCAAAACAAAAATCTGGTCCCATGAACAAAGGATATGGCAAGTGGTCCACAGGTTCTTTATTACGTGATTCATTGACCAGTGATGAATCACCAATGGCTGAAAGTGCCAGCCCCATCTCCAGAGTGCTAAAATTAGAACCTTGGAGAAGTGAAATTGAAAAATTTGTTCCAAGCTTGTGTAGCCTATTGGAGTTTGTACAGAGACTCAGTTATCCTGCAATCGAAGTCACCTCGATCACGTCCTTGCAACACCGTGTAGTGCTCATCCAACTTTCTCAATAAGAGAAATGTGACCATATGTGCAATAGGAGTTAGAACTAACTCCGCAATAGTAGAAAAAATAACCATCTCCGTCTCAGCAGTGGTCTTCGTCTCAACAGTGGTAGGAGTGAGAACCAACTCCTCATCTATCCCCCTTTGTTGGGAAAGATCCTTCACAACACAATAAGCAAATTGTTCATGCTCTATTGTCCTTCGAGTAAGGACCTCTAAGTGAGTGGCTCGGCGTGCCATCTCACCATGCATCATTAGTGCATTTGGAATAGTGGAGTCTCTGTCCACAACAAATTGTTATCAGAATGAGGAAATCCATCCTCCCAAGGCATGTCCGCCTCCCGTACACCTGGTATAGTGGATATTCCCTCCACAATAGGTACATGTAGGTTGACTGTATCCAAGTCAACATATTTGTGAGGAATGGCTTCCTCTCGAAGGCATTAGCAGACCTCTGCACTTCTTGAATGGTGGAGTTGTCCTTTACACGTGCATTCATGTTGATCGCAACCGGATCAACAAGCTAATACTGACCACCTTGCCCAATACCAAGGGCAATTATCCCTCTCTGTTTCACATAAGAGACAACACACTTCTTTCCATAGAAATCCACAGAAATATTGGGTTTTTCAGTCAATTGACAAATAGATAGAAGATTCTTTTGTAAAGAAGGTACATATCTAACATTCCGTACCAACAATTTATGAGCATTATTCAATGCAATGCATATATCTCCTATCCCTTCTACTGCAAGTGATTCTCCATCAGCTAGTACTACTGATTCAAAACATATATTTGCAATAAATGAAACATACTAGTCCCTACGACATGAAAAGTGTGCGATGCACCACTGAAGTCAATGATCCAATAATCGGTATCACCGTCATTTGAGCATGATGTCGTAAGACAAAAAAGAGCATGCCCATCATTTGAATCCCGTTCTTCTGCAATCACTGCTGCCACATGTTCCTCATTACATGACTTATTGTTTTGCTGCGAAAGATCATACTTCCGCTTCCGGCAATCCTTCTTGAGGTGCCCAACCTTGTGACAAGAATAATAACATATGACCCGATCTGAGTGGAAGACTCGCCAAATTGACATTTCCACTTTCCTTTGACTAAGTGACAAGAGCACTCTCTCGAATGGTCACAATTAGATTATGCCCAAAGTTCTCTCCGCTCTGTTGCAACGTAGGAACTCACCTTGTCAAACGTGAGTGTTTGACTTTCACCATTAAATGGAGTGCCTCCACAAATGACTCATACGAAGAAGGTAAGTTGTTCAAAACCAGAGCCACCATATCATCGTCGTCCACCTTTTTGTTGATGGAAGATAATGTTAGAAAATACAGAGAGAAGAATAAATCGAGAGAAGGTTGATTGCACACTCAAAACAAGTGTGACAGCGTTTATTTATAATATGGAGGTGGTTACTGATTTGGTTACAATTGTAATCAGCCATAAACCTGCTAAGCTGTCGAATAGGCTATATAAGCGTCGTCATTTTAACACCCCCTCTTAATGACTAAATCGGGAACAAGACAAAGTTTGTCCTGAAATTTTACAAATTTCCTAAAGCCCATATGTTTAGTCATTACATCTACTGAGATTGTGCCATAAGTTGTACTTTAAAATCAGCAAGCTTAACTGTGATGCGGTTGTCGAATGAAGAACCGCAAAACAAAAATCTGGTCCCATGAACAAAAGATATGGCAAGTGGTCCACCGGTTCTTTTTTTCGTGATTCATTGACCATGATGAATCACCAATAGGTGAGTGTAAGCCCCATCTCCGAGTGCTGAAATCAGAACCTCGAAGATGTGGATTAAAAAATCTATTCCGGCTTGTGTAGCTTGGAGTCTGTACTGAACTCGATTATCCTGTGATCAAAGTCACCTCGATCACGTCCGCACTTTACCATGTAGTGCTCATCCAACTTTTTCAAGAAGAGAATGTGACCATCTATGCAGGAGTTAGAACCAACTCCTCAATAGTAGGAGAAATAACCATCTCCATCTCAGCAGTGGTCTCCATCTCAACAGGAGAAATAACCATCTTCGTCTTATCTATTTGCTCATCTATCCCCCTCTGTTGGGAAAGATCCTTCACAACACAATGAGCAAACTGTTCATGCTCTATTGTCCTTCAAGCAAGAACCTCTGAGTGAGTGGCTGGGCATGCCATCTCACCATGCACCGTCAATGCATTTGGAATAGTGGAGTCTCCGTCCACAACAAATTGTTCTTCAGAATGAGGAAATCCATCCTCCCAAGGCATGTCCGCCTCCCGTACACCCGGTATAGTGGATATTCCCTCCACAATAGGTGCATGTAGGTTGACTATATCCAAGTCAACAGATTTGTGAGGAATGGCTTCCTCCTAAGGCATTGCAGCCTCCTCGCACTTCTGAATGGTGAAGCTATCCTCCACACGTGCATTCATATTGATCGCAGCCGGATCAACAAGCCGATACTAACCACCTTCCCCAATACCAAGGGCAATTATCCGTCTCTGTTTCACATCAGAGACAACACACTTCTTTCCACAGAAATCCACAGAAATATTGGGATTTTCAGTCAATTGACGAATAGATAGAAGATTCTTTTGTAAAGAAGGTACATATCTAACATTCCGTACCAACAATTTATGAGCATTATTCAATACAATGCATATATCTCCTATCCCTTCTACTGCAAGTGATTCTCCATCAGCTAGTACTACTGATTCAAAACAAATATTTGCAGTAAATGAAACATACTAGTCCCTATGACATGAAAAGTGTGCAGACGCACCAGAGTCAATGATCCAACAACTGGTACCACTATCATTCGAGCATGATGTCGTAAGACAATAAAGAGCATGCCTGTCATCCAAATCCCGTTCTTATTCAAGAAACTTGCCACATGTTCCTCATTACATGGCTTTTTGTTACTGCTTGAAAAGATCATACATCCGCTTCTAAGCAATCCTTCTTGAGGTGCCCAAGCTTGTGGCTGATAATAGCATGTGACCCGATCTGGAGTGGAAGATTCACCCATTAGACGTTTCCACTTTCCCTTTGACTAAGTGACAAGAGCACTCTCTGAATGGTCACAATTAGATTCTGCCTGAAGTTGTCTCCGCTCCTTTTGCAACAGGTAGGAACTCACCTTGTCAAACGTGAGTGTTTGACTTTCAGCCATTAAATGGAGTGCCTCCACAAATGACTCATACGAAGAAGGTAAGCTATTCAAAACCAAAGCCACCATATCATCATCGTCCACCTTTTTATTGATGGAAGATAACTGGTCTCGGAGATCTTTCATCCAAAGTAGGTGCTCAGACAATGATCCACCTTCTTGTAACTTTACGGAAAAGAGCATATTTTTCAGGTATAAAACCCGACTCTTTTCTGACGTCTGATATTTATCCCTCAGACTGGCCCACAACATGCTTGCCACAGTGGCATTCCGCACTTCCGGTATCAAATCATCCGACACCGATAACTTGAGAAGCAATAATGCTTCCTTATGACGTTTGTCATAATCCTCGAAGTTCGTCGCTGGTCGACTTTCATCACCCTTGATTATTTTATCACAATCACGAAACTCCGCGACTGTTAAAATCTTATGGCTCCATACATTGAAATTAGTGCCCGTTAATTTTTGTGTCTCCGACAAAGTCAAGTGTGATATATTTGCCATTTTATTATTCCAAAGTAACGGAAAATAATAAAATAATAACTTTGCCTCACACTTAATAAAATACCTTTTTCCAGCAAATATATTTATTTTAATTTCTCCAGCATATAATATGAGATTAATTTCTCACATGCAAATTACCCTTCCAACTCCCTCCAAAACTATATTTGCATATATTAATTTTAATATTATTACTTATTCCTCCAAATAATATTAAAATTAATTTCTCCACCAAATAAAACCAAAAATACTTTATACAAATACGTGGCAGTTTACTTCATGCAAATATTTTTATGAATAGGCAAGGAAATATTAAAAACACTAAATAGTTTTATAAAATCTTTTGCCTTGCTCGGTTTACCTCTGCCCTTCTCCACGATTTTTCAGAGGATTTCTTTGGTGCCCACAATTTTGCAGGGTTTCTTTGCTCACATTTTGCCACCTATTCACGTTTTTTTCACGTTTTTCTACCTCCAGCGAAGTCTGCCCTAGGTCTTACATGTATTCCTCCAGCGAACCACGATTGTGAAGGGATTCTATTTGCCTCGTTTTGGTGCCACGAGTTTGCTTCAGCGACTTCCTCCAGCGATGCCAACTCCTCTCTTACTTACGTGTCGACGTACCTTTTTAGACCTCTCCTCTTCACGATTTCAAACTTCTCTACAATTCGTACTCCATGTCGGGGCTTCCTCGAACCTCATACGACACTCCCGTGCTCGTCCAAGAGCTTCCTTGGGCAAGTCGCTCTGATACCAATGTTAGAAAATACAGAGAGAAGAATAAATCAAGAGAAGGCTGATTTCACACTGAGAACAAGTGTGACAGCGTTTATTTATAATATGGAGGTGGTTACAATCTGGTTACACATTCTGGCATAATATCAAATAGGCTATATAAGCATCGTCATTTTAATGATAACTAGTCTCGGAGGTCTTTCATCCGAAGTAGGTGCTCAAACAAAGAATCCACCTTCTTATAACTTTACGAGAAAATAGCATATTTTTAAGGTATAAAACCCGACTCTTTTTCTCGACGCTAATATTTACCCTTCAGAATTGGCCCACAACGTGCTTACCATATGGCATTCCGCACTTCCGTATCATATCATCTGATACCAACAACTTGAGAAGTAATAACGCTTGTGACATTTGTCATAATCCTCGAAGTTTGTCGCTAGTCGACTTTCATCACCCTTGATTATTTTATCACAATCACGAAACTCCGTGACCGTTAAAATCTTATGGCTCCATACATTAAAATTAGTGCCCGTTAATTTTTGTGTCTCCGACAAAGTCAAGTGTGAAATATTTGCCATTTTATTATTCCAGAATAACAAAACTAATAAAATTTTGCCCACACTTAATAAATATTACTTTTTCCAGAAATATTATTTAATTACGGAAATCACCCCTCCAACTATATTTGCTTGTATTAAAAATTATTATTACTTATTCCTCAAAATTTGATTATTCAAAAACAAGGTAAATACCTTTGTTGGAAAAATGAATATTATTTCACCGACCTTGGATGAAACGAAACGATTCTGCCTTTCACTGTCATGACTTTGCCTGCCACGATTTTCAAAGCACTCACGTTTTCCTCCAAAACTGGATTTGCGACTGGGTATTGCTACAGTCAGATGTCGTGTTTCCTTTCTCCCTCCAAGAACCCACGATTTTGTGCAAAATCGACTGTATTGCTTCACGTTTTTCGCAAAACCGATTGTCTTCACGTTTTTCCGCAAAACCGACTGTCTTCACGACTTTAGGCCCTCGTACCACGTTTTCTTGGCCTCGAATGGAGGAATTTCTTCCTTCTTTGCCCTAGCGTCTGGTATTTTTCTCCAAATACCCCACGTTTTATCAAATTCGTGCCTTGTTAGGGCTTCCTCGAATTTATAGTTCGTACCTCTTGGAGGCTTCCTCGAACTGCAACCTTGGACGCTCTGATACCAATGTTAGCATGTGCAAAGAGAAGAAAGAAATAGAGAGAGCAAACTGCACTGTTGAAATGACACAGGCAGAGGTTTATTTATTATAGGAAGAGGTGGTTGAACAGTTACCAACCGAACAACTACATAACTGTTTTACATGCTATATAAAGTGTTATATTTTAACAATCCGTACCAGATACATATCAGGCAGGGTATGGGGGAGGGGATGAACCCTGGTAGCATAGCATTAACTAATTAAATATTAGTTAATGTATGTTAGTTATCAACAGTTAATTACCTCATTTGATGTAGCTTCTTTTATTCTTGATAAATGACGGAAGCACGCGAGATGTGTGTTGTGTGTTGTATGCCTTCTATTTCTCTTCATTCTCTCTCTCATATTTTCAAACATTGGTATTAGAGCCACTGTTCAAGGAGGCCCAAAGAGAAGGGTATGAACAGCAAGCTTGGAGTTCAGGAAAGCCCTGGGAAGAGGGTATGAAGTTACGAACTGAGGAGAAGATTGAAGAGATCGAGTTGCAGCGAAGTGGAAGCAAAGGAGGATGAAAACCAGGCGTTTTTGTTGATCGTGAAGGCATTTTCCGTGGGTTTTTTCGTGATTTTGAGGTTGTGCAGACCTGCAGAGACCAGATCAACAATGGAGGAGTTAGGGAAAGGCATGAGACATGAAGACCCAGTTTCATGAAGGAAGGAAAATGTGCAGTACCTTTGTCTCTATTCACAGAGCAAATACAAGGAGAAAAGACATTCTTGTGTATGTTGCAGACAAGGAGGCTCGTGACTGTGATTGGAAAATGCAGATCAATGTGAATGCTGTTTTTGAAGACTCCTGCAGACCAGTTCATGATTTCCAGAAAGTGTGTGGCATGATTTACATAAGACGGTTTCCAGACCAGTTGCAGGTCGTAATTTGAAACCAGATAAATGTGGGAAGAAACAAACCAGGACAAGCACGTGAAGGTTGCAAATGTTATTGAATGCAAAAACAATGAAGATAGAGAACACTGCTTTTGGTGTTGGAAGAAGAATGCGGGAAAGGAGAAGAAAACATAAACACAAGCAGACAGTCTAGATCCGCAATTTGATTAGTGGTTTATGGTCGTATGATCTACAACTGAAATAGGACACCTGATACAATTTGAGAGGTCAACAGACCAGAAACATGAAGAATGCAAAAGACAGTTATGTGAATGGGAAGAACAGCGCAGAATGCCTGAATATAGAAAAACGGAGAAGAACAGTGCAGAAACAATTTAAAGGTCTACAAACCAGAGAGGATGAAAGGAGAAATGCATGCAAGAGGGATCACAGGTAGAGAAGACTTAAAGATTGTTTTCCAGTGAAGAGTGGTTGGAAGGTCTACAAATCAAGGATATTTAAAGAAGTCGTGATTTGAAGTCTAGAATGTGAATAGGCAGACAGACTTCTACAAGCATTTGCTAGACACTTTATCAATATTCAAGTTTAATTAATATTATATTTTTGAGTAAATGATGTTATAAGCCCTCATTTTTCTTCTGGGTGAATAAAGTCATTCTCGAGATTGTGGACTCATTAATTGGATGTATTCTTGAGTTAATGTCAGTCAGCAATTGGAATTTTCGCATTGATTTATGGGTCAAATATTGAGTGAAACATGACCAATTTTCAAATTTTGGATCTGCCGGAAGCGCAGAAGTTAATTGACTAGAATTACAATGTGTGGAGTAATAAAATTTTGACATCACAATGCATTGGGACTGCAATAAAATCATTCTCAGCACTAAAACTAGACCTGTTGCAAAGTTTGTGGATTATGACAAGCGTCATAAGGAGGCCTTCCTGTTGTTGAAGTTGTCTATGTCAGATGATTTGATACTCAAAGTCCAGAATGCCACTGAGGCAAGTGTGCTTTGGACCAATCTAAAGAACAAGCATCAAACTTCCGACAAAAAGTTGGGTCCTATACCTTAAGAATATGTTGCTTTCCGCAAAGAGACATGAAGGTGAGCCCCTCAAAATATCTTCTTCGGATGAAAGATCTCTAAACCAGATTGGTGCCATCAACAAAAAAGTGGATGATGACGACCTAGTTGCTCTTGTTTTGAACAATTTACCGCCTTCTTATGAAACATTTGTGGAGGCCTTACACTTGATGTCGAAAAGCCAAACCCTGACTTTTGATCAGGTTAATTTCTACTTGTTGAAGAAAGAATGAAGGAATATTCAGACAAGTGAGTCTACTTTTGGACAAACAGAGAGTGCATATGCAGCTCAGTCGCAGGGTAAATGGAAATGAATTCCTCGAGAATCATCTTCCAAATACCAAGTGAAATGTCATTACTATCATAAGGTCCAGCAAGTTAAAAAAGGATTTCCAGAAGCGACAACATGATCTTTCTTCCCATTAAAAAAACATGAGAGGTCAGCCAAATGAGGCAACAATTGAAGAATGGGATTTTGAGGAAGAGTATGCTCTAAGAATATCATGCTCAAACGACAATGCTACCGATTGTTGGATTATGATTCCAGCACATTTTTCATGTTTAAGGGAGGTATGTAACATTTACTGCAAATACAAAAATTTCTGATTCAGTTTTATTAGTTGATGAGGAATCACTTGTTGTAGAGTGGATAAGAGATTTGTATAGCCCTAAATAATGCTCAAAAACTTTTGGTAAGAAATATTAGGTATGTTCCAAGCATGCACAGAAATCTCTTGTTTGTTCGTAAATTAATAGAAAGTCCCAATACTATTGTAAATTTCTCTGGGCAAAAGTGTAGTATGTCTGATGTGACACAGGACACAGCAATTACCCTGGGCATTGGGCAAGGTGGGGTGCATAGGCTTGTTGACCCTACCATAATCAACTTAAAGGCACATGTGGAGGGAGACTCTACAATACTGGAGGTGTTGGAGGATGAAATTCCTCATAGGCTTGTTGACACTGCTTCAGTCAACTTATACACACTATTTGAGGGAATATCTAGTATACAGGATGTGCGGAAAACTGAAACGCCTCATGTGTGGGCAGATGAAATGTCTTGATTACAGGACGCACAAGAGGTGCATGGTGAGCTAGCAAGAAAAGCCACTTAAATAATTATGGAAGATGACTCCACTGTCCAAGTTGCATAGGAGGCACATGCAGCAAAAAGCCACTCTTGGTGAAATCACAGGAATAACCACTCAAAGTAAGGCACTGGCTCGAAGGACCAGTATCAAGGTTGTTAATCCAGCAGAGCATGTTCACTTTGCTCTTGCATCTATAGCAGTTCTAACCTTATTCTAGAACCTGAACTGCTACAATATTTCAAATCAAAGCACACCTAAGAGGGAGACAGGCATGCAAGCGAATTATGGTGCCTTGTTGAAGAACATACCAAGGAGTTAGTGGAATTTACGCCAGGTGAGTTGGTGGAATTTACGCCAAGTGAGTTGATGGAATTACCCATTGGATACAAATGGTGGATACAATCAACAACAAAGTAGATGGTACTTTGGGCAAGTGCATGGCTCATCTTGTTATGAAAGGCTTTTCACAACAGGATGGAAAAGACTTTGAGGAGTTCTTTGCTCCTACTATGAATACTGCAAAGATGGTCACATCAGTTGCTTCTCTCCGGAGATTTGGACAAGGAGGTTTACTTGATGCAGCCTAAAGGTTTTCAGGTATCTAATCATGATCATTTGGTTTGCAGATTGATGAAAGCGCTGTAAGGACTTGGGCAAGTTCCACGGGCCTGGTATTTTCACATTGATCAACATCTCCAAGATTTTCAAAACTATGGAGGTTAAGCTGAAGTTATCAGCCAATAATGATTCATCATTGGTCAAAGAATCACCCTACAAACAATTGGTGGGCAGCCTAATATATCTTATGCCTACACAATTGGATCTATGTGTTGGAATTAGCTATCTTTCTCAACTTTTGTCTCAACAGCAAAGTGTCGAAGGATTGCAGATTTCAAATTAACATCTAAGGAGCAGCCTGTTGATTTAATGACTAAATCCTTTGGTCCCATTGTGTTTGTAAAATTTTGGGACAAATTTGGAGTAGTTTTCAAATTAGTCATAGGGGGAAGTATTAAAGCTATTTTGTTTTTATGTAAACATTAACTAATTAAATATTAGTCAATGTATGTTATCAACATATAACTACCTCACCTGATGTAACTTCTTTTATGCTTAATAAATGATGGACACACATGAGATGTAAGTGTGCCATGTGTTGTATGCCTTCCTTTTCTTTTCATTCTCTCTCATATTTTCTAACATATTCTTGTATGATGATTTCCTGTTCCACTATTTGTCTTCAAGTATTCCAACCAAGTGGCATATAATAAAGTCATAAGTCTATCATTGGGTCAAATGTCATAAAGAAGATACGCCTATCCTCAAGCATAAGATAGTAATAGCTGGATCCTTTGATTGTCATTGTTACTAAAGAATTCTTCTTCATTGTACTTGAGAGTCTAGAATGATCTTATGACAACCGATGCACAATGGAAGATAGAAAAATCTGAAGATGGTAACACCAAATAAAGTTACCGTGAATGTTTCCACAGCAAATAGAATCCCGACATTAGAGTCTATTGCAGCAATCACTCACAAATGGAATTTTCCAACTTTAAAACAAGGCACTGCTTCCTTTTAAACTAGAGAAAGGCTTCAGAAAATGACAGATACATGAACATAATTGAAACTGACTTTTCTGCATATTTGGGGATTACAACCACAAACCACAGACATGTGACACGACTAAAAAAACCTCAAGCCTTTGACTGACACAAGTTTTTGGATATCACCTTGCTTTAAACAGGAAAATAGAATTTTTATTTCAACATTTTTTCTCCCATTTTTGGCATTAAGATCAATCTCATGCCTACCAAAACTAGTTTTTCCCTCATTTGAAGGCTTAGTCATTTGGGAGTTGTACTCAGCCTTGGAACAGAGATATTCATCTTTGGGGACCAATTCTCTCAGTTTTGCAAAGATCAAAAATTTTGGCTTCATAACAAGCCATAGAAACTAAACACGGCATCAAATTGGGTGATCAAGAATTAAAACGCAGCACATGCAGATGATGATATCAGTTTGTTGGAGAAAAAATAGTAGCAGTCTATGGGTCTACAATTCAGCTATGTTCCATTATGTTGTGTTCCAAAATCAGGAATCTTCTAATCGAAAGAAAACCCAATTCTGGAAATCAAGAAAAATCTGAAATCTGATTTCTGGTGTGTTATTGTCATAAAATCTGTTGTTATAGCTGGATAATGGCGTATTAGGTTTGGCAAAAACAAGATAATCACTAATAAATTGAGCACAAAATTTGTGATAACAGACGATAATAGAAAAATACGAGATGGTATAATTCTAGCAACTAAATTGGAATCTGAAAATCTGTTTTTTTTTTTTAGAAAATTTTCAATACTGAAGTCTGAATATTATAGTAAAACACAGCAAACTGAATGAAATAAAATAGAACTTCATTGTATCTGAAAATAGCATATTCACACAATGTAGAAAATAAAGGAAAGTTTCGCAAAAGGTATGAGTGCCAACTTGGGCCCAATCCAAGAGCAGTATGGGTGTTGCACTTGTAAAAACAGTCCTTCCAGAGACTACTCCCAAACAACCATTCCAAGATATCCAAGACAATAATATATTGAAACCTTCTTAAAACTTGTTCCTTTTGCATGTGTTGGCTAGATTTTCTGCATAGCTGAAAACCTAGGCAGTCATGAGATAAATCTCCCTCATTTACCGGTGAGGCTCCCGTGTAAGATTTGTCAATAAAATATGCTAGTATCTATTTAGGGGTTTTACTTTAACCATGCAGCTCATGAACCATAGTTGTATAGTTTTGCAGCAAGTAAGCAATTGTTAAAGAAAAGAAATATCTAAAGAAGAAGGAAATAATAAAACACAGGAAAGAAAGAAGGGAGGATGTGCAACCCAATCAATAGATCATAGAGTTGATTGCATGCACATAGACAGAACCAATAGATATTAACACACAATTATAAGCAAAGGCAACTTCAGATCTAGATCTAAAATAACCCAAAGTTTATAAGTAGATCTGAGATAAAAAGTTAGAAACAAAATGCACCGTGACACAAAGTTCTCCGGAAATCTGCTCCTTTCTATTCCTTTGCTTCAAATAGCTATCAGGGGTTTCAGCACAAAGTCTGGAACACAAGAATGCTACTTACAAATTTTGATCATTAACCCGAAGGTTCTTCCTCTACTTATAGCATGTAGAGGGGAAATTACAAATAGGAAGCTTTTAGTTGAACTGGCACATGTGGAAGTCGTAAAGGAAACAACTGGCAATCTCCCTCCTGGAATTCCTCTTTGCATGACATGCATGATTTGCAACTGAAGATAGAACCTTCTATTTTGCATGTCTGCCACCTATTTCCAAGTAGTTGACTTCTTCAAGTAATGGCTTTTAAACCAATCACTTAGGTTTTATAATTTAATTGATCGCTCAATTACTTTGTCGGAGGAAATAAGAGAAAGAAGAAGAAAGAGGAAAGTTGTTGTCTTGTCCTTTTTCATATTCTGCATGCAACTGATTCTTTTGCCTTTGATTCTCACCAAACCGGATCTCAAAGCGGTGGATCTCGAAGCAACCGGATATGTTTGCGCAGTATTGTCTTTGACTTGTCTTCCTTCTTATCCTAAAAGCTTTTGCAATTCTTATCCAGTACATGCATCAGTGCAATGTTTGCCGTAAATAACTCATCTTTTTTATTTTTAATTGCATATGAGCAATTAAAAATTCTAGAAAGCACTCCGGGTGAATGCAAATTCAATGAAGGCTTCAACTGGAAGATTGGGAGAACATGCACAAGGTCCTGGAAGGAATTCTCCATGCACTGACTTCTTCACGGGTTGCATTCAAAACAAGAGGATGAAGCCTTTGCAATTATGGATTGGATCTGGGATCTGGAATCAATCTGGAAGCTATGCATGATTTTGTTGATCCTTTTCTTTCATCATGCTTCGCCATGGCCAGAGCAATCTTTGTCTGAGCAACTCTTTTTCTTTTTATTCGGCCGAATTCTTTACAATCGGTGCAGATCTGGAGATTTCTTCAGATTCGGAGGATATGTTCAATGTATTGGACATTGATTTAAGCTCCCTTTCTCTTATAAAGCACCTATAATGAATTCCTGAGCACTTGTACCACTATGCAGACAATTAATCAGACTCAATTCAAGCTCCTTCAAACCTAGGCACCAAACTTTGAAGCCTTCCAGCAATAAAAACACCTATGCAAAATTCCTCCTTAATTGGGCGCCAAAATTGTCTGGGCTGCACTTCCTTGTTGAAGAATTAATTAATTCATCATTATGGCAGCCCATTCTTATATAACCTTCACCATTCTATAATTAATAATTGCCTCTCCTATTCCTGGCAATTAATTAATTAATTAACATGTTTTTCTCTTCAATTTGGGCGCTTATTTTGTGCATGTTCATGGTTGTCATTAAATAAATTAAATTTATTTAATTTTAGCTTTCTACTTCCAATCCACATTGACTTCACAGTGTGCTTTGACCTTATGCACCAAAAATAGGAATTAATTCCATTAATTAATACTTTAAAAAGTATTATTTCTCCTCAATATGGGTCGCACTTTTTTGCATGAGAGGGGGCTGCATTAAATAAATTAAATTTATTTAATTTTAGAATTCTATTTCCAATCTTCTTTATCCTTTCATCATGCGTTGACTTTTCCTCATGCTTGGGCACCAAAATTGGGTGAATAAACATTAATAAATATTATTAAATGCATTATTATTCACCCAAGGTGGTCTGCACTTTTTGGCAAGGGTGAATTCTAATTTTAAAAGTCAATTTCTAATGGGATTATTCACCCTGCACCGCAACTCCAAAAATTTCATGATTCACTTAAGTTGTTTGACTTTCATAATGGGATTTTTTACCCTGCAAGGCAGATAAGAAATTCTCATCAATGCCTTAAGTGATTTTCTTTTATTTCACAATGGGAATTTTCACCCTGCAAGGCAGGTAAGAAATTCCCG
This sequence comes from Taxus wallichiana var. yunnanensis, assembly GCA_018340775.1. Taxonomy (NCBI): domain Eukaryota; kingdom Viridiplantae; phylum Streptophyta; class Pinopsida; order Cupressales; family Taxaceae; genus Taxus; species Taxus wallichiana. The sequence goes on from CM031238.1 coordinate 712,077,974, forward strand.
CCTGCCTGCTGCCTCTAATAATCCCATCATGACTTAAGTGGCTTTGCCCCCATGGGAAAAGTACCCTGCTAGGCAGGTACAAAATTCCCACCTGCTTGCTTACGCTAAAAATCCCATTGTAGCTTAAAACCTTTTTTCCCAAAAATGCAACCTTGCCCAGAAGAAGCTTTTTCATGCATGACTTCGTCTTTTCAGAGAGAACCAGACCTCCTGTGGCAAATTCCTTCTGGCATAACGTCCATAGATGATCTCCAGATACTCCAAGCAAGAAATCAGACTAAACCGCAAAAAGGAATTGACCTAGAGAAATTTCACAGAAAACAAAACGGGAAAACACCAAAAACGCAAAACGTTGCCAGAAGTCACAGATAAAGCCCGGATTCATTCCTGGTTAAAACCCTACTGGTATATGGGAATATTGACATGTAAGACCACAACAGGGTTAAACCGAGCACAATTTGCCTCAAACGGGCTCAAAATAATTAAATAAAAATTTCCCGCAAGCAAACCCCAAACGACGAATATAACGATTTCGGGCATCTGGGTATTTGGCGAAATTGGCTAATATGACTCTTTGGGAATATCTTGACACAATACAGACACTTTCTGGCAATAAAAACACAAAACGACCCATTATTTTAAAAGTACAAAAAAATTAACATGGGGTAGTCTCAAATTTCAGAGTGAAATCTAGGGACACCAATATGGGATAGTCGATATTTTTACTCTCACGTTAATTTTTTTACTCCCTATGACACCTAAGATGCTTTGTAACTCCCTCATTCAATCATTGAAACTACTATGACATGATTCCTCAGTATACCCTTAATTACGACCTCTATGACAAGATTCTTGTCACTCTAATGACATTCTCATGACGCATAGATGTCCTTGACCTATGACTCATTTTTCGAATACATTGTCCGGTATAAAATAGAATCATACCAATGCACCCTCCTTAAATTGCTTTTCCCTCAAAGCATTGTAGGTTTGGAAGCTAAAGAGTTACAAGCCTTTCCAAATTCTTCTTGATCTTCTCATTCTCTTGGTGAACAGTCCTCAGATCAAATGACCAACGAAAATAATCATGTACATTCTCTAGAAACAAGTTATGATAAGAACATAGATCTTTGAGAAATTTCAAGATCCTCCATCTATGTTCCTTTTAAAGATAGATGGAAATTCACATTTTCTCCAACATTCACCTGCCAAGTACTGCGTACAACATTTCACTCATTCCGACAATGGATCCTAGTGCTTCTACGGTTGTACCTACACAAAATACATGATGATTCTAGAAAAACAAAATGAGAGCTTTATTGTGATCAGTCCTCAGATCAAATGATCAACGAAAATAATCATGTAGATTCTCTATAAACAAGGTATGATAAGAACATAGCTCGTATAGATCTTTGAGAAATTTCAAGATCCTCCATCTATGTTCCTTTTAAAGATAGATGGAAATTCACATTTTCTCCAACATTCACCTGCCAAGTACTGCATACAACATTTCACCCATTCCATCAATGGATCCTAGTTCTTCTACAGTTGTACCTGCACAAAATACATGACGATTCTAGAAAAACAAAATGACAGCTTTATTGTATCTCAAAATACCATATTCAAACAATGTAGAATATAAAGTAAACTTTCCTACAAAGATATACACACCTATATGCAAGGAATACTAACAAGAAAGCCAAGCACACAATGCTCCAAAGAGTAGGTCAGAAAGGAAAAGAAATATATGGAGTGAAGCCAAGTTGGTGGAAGATGACAAAGCTGGACAATAAAAGGTAAGTCAGATATGAGAAAGATTCAGTTCACATTGGGTTCAACAGAAGGAATACTAAACAATTAGACCGCATACACAACCCTCCATGAACATGTCGGAAAGGCTAAGAGATGTGAAGTTAATGGAAAATGATGGAAAATGTAAATAGCAGGCAAGACCTACCAGTGACCAGGTTGGAAAGGCAAGCTTAAGAGTGAACGAGACAAAAACTAGGCAAATCCTACCAAATGACAGGTTGGATAGGTAAGCTAGTTGAAGAAATATAATGGCTCGGGAAGAGTGAAAGCTCAAGGGCAGCTCGATGCCACTCAAGAATCTAATCTACTTGCGAGAAAGGTAAAGCTACTCTAATCAAACAACAAACACATGCTCAAACCTCACGAAAACACAAGCAAACAAACCAAAGAACCAAAAAGTAAACAGAAAACAATATGAACCCTGATTTCCTAATTTCGCAAAGTGTAACAAATAAGAAAAGAAAAGAAAACATGTTGATTGGTTAAGCTAGTTTTTCCTGATCCATTCAAACAACAAAAAAATCAATTCTAATGCTAAATCGTAAGAGATGAAGAAGCATACCTGGTTTTTAGCTTATTTTATTATTTTTATGCAAGAAACCTAACAAAAAATGTTGCTTAGGTGTTGGAATAAACTAGCACACTCAAGCCAGTAAATCTTTCTCTAAAACAAAATATTGCTACGATGTATAGACAATGTTTGATCAATTCAACAATCAGAAATGACTTTTATGACTGAAATTAAACCGAAATCAGACACAGTTGTCTAACATCAGCAAATTTGCTTCTAAATGAGTCGCGAAAATGATGCAATGAGCAAATTATATGATATGCAAGTGAAATATGGTCAAATAAATGTTTGAAGATGCTTTTTCAGGACTAAAATCTGAATTTTAACACTCGAAAACAGAAAATATGATCTAAATGTTATGTTGCAAGAATGTGTAATATGAATTGAGTTGTGGATGAACAATGGTCAATGGATGACTTATTTGATGCTCTACCCTATCTAATTATGACTGAAAACTGAGTTAGACCAGTTAAAATGAGAAAATGTAGCTGTACGGAATGTTAACCAATGATTTGAAATACAAGCTCAAAAATATAAAAACTATGAAAGAACTACTACTCTAAGAAAACTTTTAAGATTGGAAACAAGCTGATATCAGACTTGCCCTAAGACAACATTATAGGCCTAAATGATACGCTTCAAGTATTTGTAATGAAAATGCAAACAAAAAATGACTTACTAGATGCTCCAAAACAGTTTTTGAGACCAAAATGGGATGAAATCAGACTTGTAAATGACTGTGAACAGCAAATTTGACTCAAATCAACAATGTAGTATGCAATATGGATTAATGGAAACAATATATAATCAATAAGATATCTGAAAACAGATTTTGAGACTAAGGTAGGTTGAAATCAGACTATGAATGCACAAGAACAGTGGTCATACTCTTGAAAGGAATGTTGTGTAATGATGTAAAATACTAATGGGATGAATGCAAACAAGGAATGAGCAAGCTACTGGCTACTGCTTAAAAGCGCTTCTATTGAACTGAAACCAGATTTATAAATCAGTCTATACAACTCTAGGTGATTTGCAATGGTGATGCAAGTATGTGCTAGCTTATGTGCAAACATGATTTGATGAATTTGATATTTCAAACCACCTTCTAAACTGATTTGAATGAGAAATAAGGCCCAAACAAAACAAATGCAATGAATTAAGCGATGCAAGAAACAATGCTAAGCTTATGAACTTGCACTAAATGATTTTTTCAAACACTTGGTATGCAAGGTATGGAAACAAGTGCAATCTAACTACGCAAACTGAAAATGTAAAAAGATGAGTATGATGTATGAGATTATAATATTTAGATGCCCCAAACTCTCAAACAGTGCCAGATTAAAGGTTTTGAGTGCCCTAGGAAATACTTGGAACCAATGCCCCTTCTCAATATTTATAAACATTTATTGTGGAAAAATAGCAAGTACCAACTATCAGCATGTGTGAACATAAAGACCGAACATGTTTAGACTTGGAAATGCTAAGGAAAGCACTGAGCTCTAAGTTGCATTAGTTACTACAATATAACCAATTCTTTGTTATTGTTTTGAAATACAATGGCATGTTTGACACTGCAACACCAGCGCCTCTTCTAAATGCTTAGTAGCTTTAGTGTTGTCTAAATTCTAAGTGTATCAGTATGGTGGCAATTGGAGGGGATGGGGGAGTATCACAAAATATTTGCTAATATATCCTACGACATTGGGATTGCTGATAACAAAATAATTGCATTCAATTGGATGCAACTAGAAGCTATAAAAGCAACTAAGATGTATGCCAAAAGAGACAACAAGTGCAAGTATCAAATTAGAAGGCAAGATAACTCAATAAAATGTATCTAACCTATCAAATTGATGCTACCCAAACTAGTGACAGACCAAGTGGAAGAATATGACGATACTCAAGTGATGTGTGTCCTTAAAAGTGACCTCTGAAAGGACAATGTCGCATAATCCATTGCTTAGGAGACCTACCAAATGCATGATGATCACTCTCAATTAATACTAGCATAGATATCTTAAATACAACTATCTAAAATACGCCGAGAGATATCTATCTTGAGGCACCTATCTAATCTATGTGAAAAGTCCAATATAGGCACCTCGAAATTGATATCTTTCATTGTATTTTAGATAGCTTTATTTAAGATATCTATGCTAGTATATTATAAGTATACCAAAAAAATAATAATAATAATACAATATCGCAAAGATATTACTATTTTTCGATTGAATTCTTGAAAACAAAAGAAAAAACAATTAGTGACAGTAAAAAAGGACGTCAAATTTAAGGACAATTTGTCGTGTGATGGTCAAATGTACAGCAAATTTAATTTCACAAATAAATATGAACAAGTCACACCATTACACTACCCGGATGCCATTGTAGGAACGCCTCTCGCGTAGTGAAATCTATGAAGAGCTAAAAGATTTTATAGGAACTCAGTAACAGCACAACAGGGCTATGTTGAATGCAATTCTTATCATTCTCGAGGTGCAAATATTTGTTTGATCCTCATGACCTCAGTCACACTTGTATTTATAGATTTAGGAAGGAAAATGACTAGTAGCATCCACGAATGGTTAGGCAAGTGAAAAGGACTTTTAAATATACCCATGACCTTTTATTTCCTTTCAATTCATTTTTCTAGTACTTTTAATCGAACCACCACTTACACTTATATCACTCTAAGTAGAAAATGGAGAAGAATCAAGCAGGCAAACTAACAATGAAGAATAAAAAGAAATGACAATGGGAAAAAAAAACTAATAAGACATCATATAGACAGGTCAAAATTAGATCAGCATATTGGGGTCAATAAAACATGCAAAATGAACTCAAGGTCTTGGGCTATTGGTGAGTTACAAGTAGTTTGTAATCATCAACCCAAGTTCCATTCCCATTGAGTTCATTGGATGCTTTCAATAAGTGGCCATGGGGACACCTTGAGGTAGGGGTCGAACTTCTCCATACAAACCAAGCGAGAACATAGTGGGGCGATCCGAATGCGGATTGCTCGATGGACATTAAGGACCCAAGCCCACCCCCATGTCCCACTTAGAGAAAGTGCTCCTCCACCACTCCAATTCATAGCTCTGGTATAATAAAAGTGTTTACCATCCAAAGTTGTCGATGGGGTCTAGGTGGAGTGGTTAAGACGGATGGTTATATCCAGCTCCACCCAGGTTCAAATCCCACTTAGGCACGATCCCCGTTCGGGGTGGTAATGTCCGAGGTGGCGCGGTTAGCAGGCTGATTTAACAAAGGTGGATTATAGTTCAAGATCACATGCGCTAGAAGTGTGTTCAAGTGTGGTGGATTTGGTTCGCTAATTGTTGAGCTTAAATCCTATATCTTCACTGAATGTACTCTGGTTCATAGCTCCAATCAAAAGCGTTTATCTATCTAAAAAAACATGCAAAACCAGCAAACAGGACTTAATGCAACCATTAGCAAGTGAAACCCATGTAAAGGTATAGAGATTTAAGATCATCAACTAGCAAAAATGTGGCATCATGAAATTCAATGTTCAGGTGCATATAGTGCCCATTCAGCCCAATACATGAGCAATATGGGTGTTGCACTTGGCCATGAACAGTCATTTACCAAACTATGCACATACAATCATTTCAAGACATCCAAGACCCTAAGGCTTGAAGCCTTTTGTAACTTGTTCCTATTGCATATGGAATGATAGATGTTTGGAACTCCCCCCATTTATTTTTTGCAACTCCCTATGACACCTTAGATGCTTTGTTACTCCATTTATTTTTATAACTCCTTTACCACTCATTTATTCTTAGTAACTCTTATCACAAGATTTCGTATAACTCCACCATGACCTTTATGACCAGATTCCTTTTATTACACCAAGAGGTGTAACCACATAGATGGACAAGGGGGGTGAGAGGAGTGAGTGTAATAGTGTGAGATGTCAATAAAATGTCCAGCTTTAACTTTGACGTCCATTTGACCATCATAGGGCAGTTTCAACCTTAAATTTAAGGTTTGGTTGACCTTTATAGTACAGTTTCAACCTTTTTGCTTGGAGAAGGCAATCAAAATATCATAATATCTTATGCCTATGGTAGAGTTTGGGTCACTTTTTTCTCTTTTGGAAAGATTTCTTCAAACCCAACACAGTTGTGCAACTAGATTAAGGCCATCTATCACCAATCATTGGGAAATTCACACAAAAGAAAATGGAGTTGTTAATCAATGTGATATGTGACAAATCCAAGATAGGCAACTCAAGATGATACCTCTTGACATTTTTTAAATATGTATTGAAGAAATCTAAAGCTAGTTCCTAAAAATTCTCAAGGCATGTAAGTGTCCTTGACCTATGATTCATGTTGAATGCATTTTCTAATACAAATAAGCATGAACTTTTCGCCCTAATTTGATCGTTGATGTGATGTATTTTGTAACAATAAATTTTATTTGCAATTTTATCATTTACATAAGCATAATGTGATAGAAAAACAATGGGTTTCTAATGAATGGATTTGTGATGACTTTGTTTTGCCATATATATAACATTAATTCTACATCTTAGAACCGAGCCAATTTTAGAGCAGCTTTGTGATAATGAAACCAACCAGCATAAAGTATTAAAGTTGCAAAGATCAATGCCCCGATTGTGATGAAGTACATTTGTAATCTGCTAGTTATTCCAGATGCTCGCCAATTCTTGCAGAACTCAAAAGTTATTTGTATTTTTAAAGACCTCCACATACACATACATAACATGATACAATATTATTTGAAAAGTTTTTTTGAAATAAAGGACAGTATTTTGTAGAAAATTAATGTAAAAGTGATTCTTTGTGTTCAACACCCATGTCAAGTAGGCCTTGTTCATGTATGAGATATTAACCAATAAATCATACGAAAGGACATACTTGAGTAACCAAAAACAGAGACTAAAGCAAGTGTCGCGAGGAGCATTTATGCCAGTCCTACAGACAAATGGAAACTGAGGGGAAGGAAGCTGGCTATATAGATAGAGAAGGACATGCAATCATGTCCTTTCCTGTTGGCCTATCAAAAATAGCCTCTTTGTCCTCTCAAACCTCTTTTCATCATTCAAGTGCCGACTATATATAGCCACCTTATATATATATATATATATATATATAGAGAGAGAGAGAGAGGACGTGCAGTCATGTCCTTTCCTGTTGGCCTATCGAAAGTAGCCCCTTTGTCCTCCTAAACCTCTTTCTATCGGTCAAGTGCCGACTATATATAGCCACCTTATATATATATAAGTTTTCTCTTTGCATGTTTTTGTCAAGTTTCTGACGAGAAAACTTGACAAAAACATGTTAATAAAAACTTATAAGTTATTATTAAATACATAAATTATTAAATAAGTTTTCTCTTCACATGTTTTTTCCATATATATATATATATATCCTCATAAACTTGACAAAAACATGTGAAGAGAACTTATATATATAGATATATAGATATATATAAACTTGACGAAAACATGTGAACAGAACTTTTATATATATATAAACTTGTTAATATATATATATATATATATATATATATATATTAACAATATTCTCTCCACGTGTTTTTGTCAAGGCTCTAAGGAGTCACAAATCAAACTTAACTCTTTTCCTGCCCACTTTTGCCAAATCTGAGTCCTGTGACTTTCGCCACAAAACAAAACAATTAGATACAGCTCCTGAAAATTTCACTGTTTAACTGTAGAACTGGAAGCTATATTTTTACAAACTATCTTGGAGCCACTAAAATGCCAAAAATGTTCCTTATGGAATTCCCTCTCTAACTTCCCTTGATACCTATAAGTGCACAACAAAGATCAGGTCAAATGCTTTGCACAATAAACAATTCAAAAGAGACCAAAACACTTGAGAAGTACCTAACTGAAAATTTCATTGGAAAACTAGCCCTTGAAACTAAACTATAAAAAAATGGTCACACACCAAAGGGAAGCAAGCACTTAATCCAAGCATCTTTACAGGACCTTAATTGACAAAGTGATAATGCTTGGCACAGTAAGTTCCTACCTTCCTACCCTCTAATGTGCACGCATGGGTTTACTGAGACAGTCTTCCAAGAGTATGAAATTGATCACATGACTTCCACTATCCAAAACATGGTCAGCCTTTCAAGAAGCCGTTATGTATCTAGAACTTGGGAAGAGGAAAGCAAAAACATAGTGCCCAAGCATGCAATACAGATAGATAATGTAGTAAGTTCATTGATATGTGTTGAAACCAAGAGTTGCACAAAGGACGATCCACAATTTAACTAGGAGATGGATCTACTTAATCAACCTTCAAATTACATTCGACATGCAATGGAAACAAAACAATCAATGTGAAAGCACCATTATACATTTAATAGAAACAGTGGATAGCAAAATAGATCTCTTCTATTCATCATCAGTAGGATATGATATATAAGAGTACAAGTGGAACTTGGATAGCAAAATAGATCTCTTCTATTCAACATCAATAGGATATGATATATAAGATTACAATGCTGGACTTAGAATCCAAAGTTGCCGGACATATAACATTATGATCAAGAACAACAATGGATGGTTACAAAGCCATTTGCATCATTATGATCAAGAACAACAATGGATGGTTACAAAGCCATTTGCATTTCAACCGTTTCAACTTCCTTGGTCATCAGATGGTGTGGACCTCATTGATATTCATCTTTGTCTTGTAGTACACATGCAACCCGAGATGATGTGTGGTTTACAATGTTATTAGCAGCAGGGGTTACGATATTTGCAAACCGCAAAGCTGCTGAAGATATATGTTGCGAATCTGGCAGCAAAGATTGGATTGTGCACATTTTCCTTGAGGATGTGTGAACTCAATTCAAGTGTGCTCGTGCTTGGATCATTCAATGTGGTAATTTAAATCATATACAAAGTCCTCTTGAAGTTTTTGGCAGTTGCTACAACCTGAACAAACTCTTATTGAAATCTGTTCTCGGCCATAAAACCAAATCTTTGGCAATTGTTTGGCACATCAAAAAAAGAGAATTTACAACTGAAAATGTGAACTAAACCTTCCAAGTATATGTCAGATCTTTGATGCTGATTTTACATAACTGAGAATGAATATGCAATGCAAACAGCAAAGCTGTGCTAATTTAAGGGCCAACCTCTCGTAATACAAATTTATATATATGGGCAGGAGACACCCATGCTACAACCTAAACAAACTCTTAATGAAATTTGTTCTCGGCCATAAAACCAAATCTTTGGCAATTGTTTGGCACATCAAAAATGAGAAATTACAACTCAAAATGTGAACTAAACCCTCCAAGTATATTTCAGATCTTTGATGCTGATATACATACCTAAGAATGAATATGCAATGCAACAGCAAAGCTATGCTAATTTAAGGGACCAACCTCTCGTATTACATATTTATATATATTGGTAGGAGACATCCATGATACAATTATAATAAAATTAAAAAGGACAAGGTTTAGGATCTGATACCATAATATTCCGCCTCAGTTTACCATAGGAATCACCACCCCTATGCATCCTGTGTCTGCGAAGCATGAGAACAAGCCCCAGATGTGCCCAACACACAGAAGATGCATTTTTCTATTTTGTTTACGTTGTTGAAATTTATCGTGTTCCAGTTCTGCTGTCTTTAGCTAGTTAAAAGCTATAATAATAGGGGCACTATGTGTCATTTCGTATGGTTTTATTTTCCACTTATAAAGATATTTTTCCCTTATGATAAAATATACTTTAGGGTCCACAAGGCATGACATCAAAATGGCTGGCGATGTTAATTACTAATATCACACAGATAACAACAAGCTTCCACATCATAGAGATAAAAGATGGCAGCAGAAGTCTCAAGATCACTACATGACTGACAGAAGTCTCAAGATCACTACATGACTGATTACATATGCTTTATTGACAGTTTTGTCCATAGACCGGTGTAAGTCCTTAAGGACATTGAATGGCTTTCATAGACTCATAGCAGTAGGACGTAGTTCCTTATTTTGGAACATCTTCATGATGTATTTGGCAAATAGACTGAATAGGCTGCTTCTTTTTTTTGAAAGATTTTGGAAAGTAGGCTTAGATGTCTTAGCAGTTATTATCATTGACTAGTTCGATGAGCTTTACAAAATGCCCTTGTAGCATTTCTGAATGTATTTAAATTTCTGCTAGAAATATGTATACGATATCGTCCTTGGAAAAAAAAAACAAGCTGCTAGAGAATGTCCACGAGGCATGAATCAAAACAGCTGCTCCATCTTGTTGGATAAGGAGATTCAACACAGTCTAGTCTGCTAGTGTCGAACCTAAAATCGTGCATTTCCTATGGTGTATTTTACATCAAGGTCTCCCAATTGGGGTTTGACTGGTTCATATTGGTGTTCCTACTCCCAAATGTCCCTTTTGTGGGCATTTGGAAACTATATTACATCTGTTCTAGTTCTGTCCCAAAGCCCAACGAGCCTGGAATTAGATTCATTCTTTCTTTTTCCTCTCTGACCGGAATGTTTCACCTGGCAACATATTCTTTTAGGAGATAATCCCAGATTGCCCCACATGTTTTCCCAGATTTGGCATGTTTTCAGAGGGGAAATTCTATTCTGGTTATGGAAAGAAAGGAATTCATTTTTTTTTTTGCTAATTCTGAGGTTGATCAACATTTCTCCTTGTATAATAAATCTACGGTTATCTCCAATGTGCTGCTGCAGATTCAAGTCTAAGCCAACAAGGTGGCTCTCGAGGTGGAGCACCTCCAGACCCTTCTACGGCATTGGGGTGATACCCCATGCAATGTTGCTTGCAAGCCACCTTCACCCTCAAGGCGCTCTCCGCCCCATGGTGGCTGTCCCAAAGGAGGTCATCGGAGCCATTCACAGTGGCGTTCTTTCAGCCGTGCTCGCTGATCACCGTGCAGTCAACCGCAAAGAAGCCTTTCCCCCCCAACTCGGCAACACGGTTGGGGCTCTCCCCTATCGGCTCAACAGCTCGGTTGGGGCTCCCCCCACCAGCTCACCAACTTGGGTGGGGCTCGCCTAGTGTTTCCGAGCCTCACACCCTTGATGGGTGGGGCCTGCCACCCCTGCCTCCGCCTCCGTCTGATAAGTTCCCCCGGCTGGCTATGGCCATCTCTCCCACGCGGGATGCTGCTAAGAATGAAGAAGAAGCCCCCCCGGGCTCTGGTTGGGAGCTGCCGGATGCTGGAAAAGACTTACCTGGTCCTGGCTGGCCAGATGATCATGATCCTCCTCCTTCTGCTCTTTTTGCTGCCGCAGCTTAAGCTCGGCTCTCTGTTTTCTTGATGTTTTCCTAGGCTAGGCCTAGTTTGTTTGTGGCTTTGGGGCGTGCTCTCATACTGCCCGCTTTTTGTTGAAAATATCTTGTATCATGTTTAATTGAATATAATATAAGATCTTTTTCATCAAAAAAAAAAACAGCTGCTGGTGATAATTGAGAACATCCCATTGGTTACAACAACCTAGAGAGGATTCACAAGGGATTACAGCAAAACTGCTGCGGATGTTACTACCCCAGAGAGCGGGAGATTGCGAGCACGCAACCCCGGGAATTGGACCCCATAGACTGCTTTCGGACTCGCAAAGATTTAAGGAATAAGGAATAATCAAATTCATTGAAAAGCTCTGCATCAAAACCTAGTCTACCAAACGCCGCATAAATATAGTAAACTAAAAAATTGGGCACTGTTAATTTAAATTCCATTGCCTGCTGATTGACTATACTCGTACTAAAAATTGAACATCAGCAATCCGTGAAAACCTGATTTAACTCGGATTAAGTTGTATAAAACTTTAATCAGAACTCGAAAAGAATGCAATGAGGGTTTCCAAAAGAGTTCATTCTTCGGAGAACGAATAATTATGAGGTAGTGAAAGGCAGAAAAGGTAAAAACATGAAAATACTCCACGCAATGATAAAAATCCCACAAAAATATTAAATATCAGAATGAAATTTCTTGGCACACAAATTTAGGACGGCACAACGTTACATAAGAACTGTGCAAATATTACCAGGATTTGTTGACTGTGGAGACCCGCGCAAGATCCAAAGGATCCAAATATCCGAAAACTTTGAGTAATACATCGGCGCCAAAATCGTTAATCAGATTTTTGCGTCTCTTGTGATCTGGATTGCTGTTGGCCTTATATTTGACAATGCTTCCCATTTTCTTTGAATGATTTGGAAGGCCACCAAGCCGTTATTGCGCAGAAGAGCGGAACGTTTTCGCGATTTTTTTACAATTTAAATGTGTGAGAGTACCGCTTCTTTGGTAAGAGTCGATATCCACATGTGAAGGTCGATGGACATAATTTATTGGTCGACGCATCGTATATTATTATTAGAGTCTCGAATATATATACTAGCAATCACGCGATGTGAACGCCGAAGGGGCAATGTAAGATGAGGTTAAATTAGAGAGGAAAGAATATAAAAAGGATGAAGAGGGGTGTAGAAGAGGGGGTTAAAGGGAGGAGAAGCAATTGGGAGATGATATTATCGGGTAGGACTGTTTTGAGGAAGCTAACTTTATTAAGAGGAGGAACATATGTAACATGTGCATATTTTGTCAAATGTTCTATGGAGAAAAGGGATACGATACAAGGGTCATTGGGCAGCAACGAATTCAATGTACGAAGCCCATACGAGACCACGGAATATGCCCCACCCACCGGTAGGTTGACCTTTGCACAACAAATTCAATGTACGGTGTACAATACCTGAATATGACGCTCATTGGTAGGTCGACCTCTGCAGGACCCCCTAAAAGGATGACATGTGGGAACCGGATTAGCCAGACATACAACTCTAGGTCTGAGTCGGTAAACAAAAATTCGAACGGGAGAGCGTGAGATGCAATCACGATCAAATAGTCAAAGTCACCTAAAGCCTTGTACTTAGCGCGAAGGAAAGGAACAGCGACGCAGAGCACCAAATAGGCAAAGCCCTTTGGTCACATCAAATTACATTATTATTATGTCATCGATGTTCAGATGTTAATCTACATCATAAACGTTCTTGTCCATTGTTAGAGGGGAGAAGCCTCAACCCAATTATTAACCCCCAACCGCTTGATTGCCGACGTGGACAGTGAGGATTTATTTCAATGACATACAAACATGATCGAGTGGTGGCCATCGCATAGAGCCTCGTAGTTAGCACGGAGAAGATGAAACGGTGATGTTAAACACCTATAGGCAAAGCCCTTTGATCGATCGCTTAAAATATTAGTATGTCATCGATGTTTGGATGTTAATCTACGTTGGCAAAAATAGGGTTTGCTGAAGTTAAGACACAATTTATTTATTTCTTTAGGTAATCAATGTAGACATTCCTTATATTGATACGATTGTGGTTGAAAAGATATGATATGAATCGTATAGCTTTAAAAGTATCATATCTACTATTTGTTTCTCCATGTATTTAACACCTAAATAAAAGTTGATTGGGAAAATAAACCCATGTCAAACAAACCTACCAACCAGGTTAATCGCTCTTCAAAATCCAAAGCGAGCATGGAGAGTGACGCATCTTAAACGACTTTGTAGAGGTGCATGCTGTTTCCTACTTGCTTTCGGGTACAGTGAGGATTTATTTCAACAATGTACGAGTATGATCAAATGGTCGGCATCGGTTAGAGCCCTGTACTTGGCATTAAGGAGATGAGTGACTACGTAGGGCACCTATAGGAAAAGCCATTCAATCACATCAATTTAAATTATTATTATGTCATCGATGGTCTAATGTTAATCTATGTTGTCGAAATTTAGGATTCGCAAAGTTAAGACACAATTTAAATTTATTTTTAAGGGCATTCAATATAGATATTCCTTAGATTGATAAGATTACGGTTGAAAAGATATGATATTATTCGTATAGCTTCAAAGTATTGTATCTATTGTGTGTTTCTCAATATGTCACACCAAATTACATTAATATTATGTCATCGATGTTCGAGATGTTAATCTACGTTATAAATGTTTTTGTCGGCGGCTTAGAGGGAAGAAGCCTCAACCCATTTATTAACCCCAACCTTGATTATCGATGTGGACGGTGAGGATTTATTTCAGTGACGTACGAACATGATCAAGTGGCCAACGTCGCATAGAGCCATGTACTTAGCACAAAGGAGATGAACGGTGGCATTAAACACCTATAGGAAAATCCCTTCAATCATATCAGTTTAAAATATTATTATGTCATCGATGTTTGGATGTTAATCTACGTTGGCAAAATTTAGGGTTTGCAAAGCTAAGACACAATTTTTAACAAAATGGTATTCGATGTAGATATTCCTTATATTGATAAGATTGTGGTTGATAAGATATGATATGAATCATATAGCTTTAAAAGTATCATATCTACTGTTTGTTTCTCCATGTATTTAACACCGAGTAAAAGTTGATTGAGAAAAATAAACCCATGTCAAACAAACCTACCAACAAAGTTAACCGCTCTTCGAAACCCAAAGTAAAGCATGGAGAGCGAGACATCCAAAATGGCTTTGTAGGTCTGTCATTTTCCCTACTTGCTTACTGGACGGCAAGGATTTATTTCAAAGAATGTATGAGCATAGTTGAATGGCTAGCATGGCTTAGAGCCATGTACTTAGCACTAAGGAGATGAGTTACTATGTAGGGCACCTATAGGCAAAGCCCTTCGATCACATCAATTTAAATTATTATCATGTCATCAATGTTCTAATGTTAATCTATGTTGTGGAAATGTAGGGTTTGCAAAGTTAAGACACAATTTAAATTTATTTTTAAGGGCATTCGCTATAGATATTTAAGGGCATTCGATATAGATATTCCTTAGATTGAGAAGATTACTGTTTAAAAGATATGATATAAATCGTATAGCTTCAAAATAACAAAGCCTATGAATCCGCCATGTGAAAATGTCTCGCTTATATAGTTTACCCATAATGGTAATTATACACACCCAAAATTGCATGTGTTACATTGTTGGAAAAACGGTTACAAAAGTCCCCAATGATGATTCACATCCTTTCAGAAGATGTTCGAGCTCCTAAACCCATATGTAGTGTATATTTGTAGCCTATATGTCCTTACTTAGCTTTTCCATGCTTTTTCTAGCTTCCCACTTCATTTTGTGCATGTTTTGGCCTTTAGTGCGGGACCGTCGCCTTGCACGGTGACGGTTCTCAAACCACCGCCTGAGCGAGGCGGCGACGGTCCCGACCAATTTTTCCAGATTTTGTCATGCGTGTTTTTAACATGCGACGATTCACTTAACTTCACTTTTAGGATGCGTTTGTGAACCAATTTGTCTAAAAATAGTTTTGATTGCTTGGTTCTCCTTCCCTCTTCTATTTTTGTATGTGCTTTAGTTAGTTGGAACTGCCTCTTCTTGCCTTGTGCATGAAGGCACGTCCCAACCCCAATTCTCATATATTCCATGCTTGTGTTCAGGCAAAAGGCTTGAGAATTTTTGTGTATCTTGGATAGTATTGCTGCCACAATCCTGCTAGGAATTACATAACCAAGCTCGAGATCTCTTGTGTTATCTCTATTCTACTTGCATTGCTGACCCAAATTGCCTTCAAGCTACCATTGCTCAAGTGTATTCTTATGTTGTTGTTCTTGCATTCCCAATTCCTTGGACTCATGTGAACACACAAAAAAAGAAAGGAACAAACTGAGGGTACAAACACAGATATAATCGGATTTGCTAAAGCTCTTGTTTATCCAAGTTAGAATTACTTGTTTGTTTGCTTCATTTGCCAAATTGTAAATTTTGAATTGTTAGTTTCAATTGCATGTCAAATAGAGTAGTAAAATTGTTCATTTCAATTGATCAGGAAATTACAAGTAGATCAAATCATTAGAAAGTTTGCTCTTTGACATTACCAAGGGAAGTTGTGGGGAACAATAGCTCTTCTAAGGTCATGAGTTGTTCTTCACCTCTGAGGTAGGGTTTGAAGGGTTTGGATTAAATTAGGTTATTTGTTTTAGATTTAGATTCACATATTCGCACAAAGCAACTAACTACATTCACCTAATTATTTGTCTTTAGTTTGTTTATTAGATTAGAACGTATTGTTTACAAACTAGAAAAGCTCAAAAACGTTTACTTTTGTTAGATTAGTTTGATTTCATTGTTTTGCTCTGATATATTGTGAAAACACCAAAAACATAGATTAGATTTCCTTTGATAGTTAGTTTGTTTTATCAATATCATTTCAATTCATTATGCATGACCATGAATGACCCATGACAAGAAAAGACGTATGATTTCAATTCATTATGCTAGAGTTGATAATGAGACATTGATACAAGTTCATGTTTGACAATCTTATGCACACCTGCTACATTCTCTGAGAAAATAGAACAACTAAACACACTAAAAATCGCAGCTAATCAAGCCTATGATTCTTTGATCGCTCTAGCTAAGCAGGGTTTGATTATGCACATGACCATAACAGGACCACATCCTCCACGATTTTTTAGTTGTGATCCTCAGGTCCCGCAACCCAACGGACCTGCTAACCAATTAGATATCAACACTAGTTTGTGTGCATCAATATTTAGATCATCACCACTTCCACCCGATATCATTGCATAACTTTCATTATTGAACATAACAGCCGATCAGGCTAAGACTTTATGGACTAGACCAGAAAATCATCCATAGTCCATGTGGCTTCATTACGCCTCTCATTCTTACTTCCATGACCTTGTCTAGAAATCTATATGAGACACCCATAGGTCACTTTCCACATGTTCAACAACCAGTGAATAGAATCTCGGCAGAGCTCGATATTGACGGGAGTCTCCGAGTAGCTATCATATCAAATCAATCAATTACGCCACTTCAAGTTAGGAGAGCATTTTTTGCCTTAAATTCGCAGATCCCGTTATTACATGTCAAAGATATAAGGTTAACTCATTAGCTTATCCATCATCATCACACATACACCCATTTCTATTCTACACCGGTTGTCTCGGCACGACCTTAGGAAATCAGGTGCAAAGAAGGTCACGTGTTGATTTTCTTTCGTACAGTAATGTTAATGAGAAAGAATGTATTTCTATACTTTTATGTAATTACCAAATTAAAAAACTAAATTAATTGCACATATTTTTTTTTTTATAATAGTACTTAAAAACTCTATTTATATGTGTGCATGAATACAAATAAATCAAACATATATGCAGAAAATGGAAACGTTACGAGTGCACATTATTTAGGAAAGTCGAAAAGATAAGGAAATGGTATTAACGATGAAAGTGATGTGCACTTTGTGCGTGAAAAGGCTTTACTTATGCAGAACTTATTCGGAATTATACGTACCACGTATACAAGTAGAATAATACATTAGGTACTTTTATGCTACGAACCATGCGCATTATAACCCTACACTAGCTTTGAAGGAAATATGCACAACTATTAACACGGGTTCCTCGTAGCCGTCAAATGAAAATAAACAAATATTATGTCGACAAAATACGGGTTTGAATCTAGCCGTCGAAATCATTGACATCTGTTAGAAGGGAGAGGTTGAGCCCAACTGAAACGCCTGTGGCATAATATATATATATATATTTATGTGTGTGTTGGGGGAGGGATTTAATTGTGAGAGCTATTTTTTAATGTTCATGAGGTCAAAAAAGAAAAAGTTCATAGGACATTAATTTCTATCATTTTTACTTTCTGAATTTCTCATATTTTGTTCAAATTAATAATGAATTCTCTCATTTTCTCCACCCTCCCCTTGATGAAATATCATGTAACAAAAAGTTGTTAAACCACTCGCATATATGGTCTAGATGTTATTAGGAGTATTACACTCCAAAATAAAGTGTTTTTTTAATTTCATTGCTCGAGTGGTGCAAAAGACACAAACTCTCTTTTTGTGCCTCTTTTGACATTTTCCACTTACTTATTTCGCGCCAAAGCCGATGTGAATTTTTCCTTAGCTAAGCTATGTGAAATTCTTATCTCCATGGATATTAGATCCTATATATGCCTTTTGTTGATGATCACAAGAAGAGTTAAATTCCTCGAGCTAATACTTCTAGTTTCCCCCTAACGTTTTATCCCATATAGATTTATCAAATTTATCCATGATAAACACCTTTATTTTCTTATGATTATCGGGACATGTATTCAATTCAATGTCACATTTCATCATCCACTTATTGTTTTGATTCATCCAAGCCATCTTTCTCTTACGTAAGATCTCATTAAAGACCACCTTGGGCCATCTATATGCCTCCGTTTGCTCGATTTTTTAAAGATATCTTAGAGGACTCACCATAGCAACGACTTCAATTGGAACTACACCTATTTCAGCTAAAATAATCTCACATGGGATGAGATACTTTTCGTTTGAACTTGTTTGTGATCATACATTTTGAATTCTCTCTATTTGCTTCCATTTTGAGTCTAAAGTGTTACTTACCCATAGTTCATACCCATAAAACACCACTGGAATTATTAATAGCCCAAAAATAATCTAAGTAGTTTTCCAATCCCATAACTCCACTTCTTAGCATCTATTTTATAGGGCATACAAAGGTGCTTCCAACCTCCCAAAGTTCTCTTCTTCCTACAAGTTTCCCAACTAAGCTTTGTTGTTGAAGCCAATACCAAAAAAATTATTCACAATTACCTCTTCTAGAATACTTCCTTCAAAATAAAATTCAACTTGATTTTTGTTCTTTCTATTGGAGAAGATCACGATCTTGGTCTTGTTGGCGTTGACTTGCATACCCACTTCTTTGCAAAAGTGGTAAAGGGCATATAAGTACTCTTGCAACCCTTGAGCGAACCTAGCAAATCAAAATAAGGCCATTTATATACAAAAGAAGCTCCACACCATACTCTACCAAACAGACTCCATCCCCACTTTGCAAATTCAACCACTCTTCAAATTTGTCAATATATAAGCCAAAAAGACCAGAGGATAATGGGCATCCTTGTTTAACTCCAATGTCACTTCCATAACTTCCTTAAATGTTGTCTTAAGTTCTAATTTTAATCTGCATAAGTTCTTCATAGAGCCTATGGACAACTACTTTAAATTGCTTTAAAATACCAAGCTCCTTTATTCTATAACATAGTTTATCCCTAATGACCGTGTCAAAATCCAAGTTCTTAAAGTCCACAAAATAGCAATAAACTTCCTCTTTTTCACTCCACACTTTTTGGATAATATGTCTCTAAGTATTTCCATGATCTATTGTTGAGTGATTGAGTCTAAAACTTGTTTGCCCTTTTTCTCTCTTACCTTTTTCTTTTGCCCACTTCTTGATTTTGTACTCAACCATGCTACCAAAGAGCTTGGCAAACAAGGGGTTAAAAATGATAGTCCTATAGTTGGAAGGATTGTTAACATCTCCACTCTTAACCGGGTATTGCAAGGCTAATAGTCCAATCACTTGATAAACCATGTTGAATGATGTTGTTGAATATTTTCACAATGTGGGGAGCAAGGATTTTCGACCCCCATTTTAGGTACTTTAATTACAGCTCAACCAATGTAATATCCCCTTCCCAATCAAAGACCCTTAGCCTATTATGTCTTCCTGACGGCTAAGGAGGATTTTAAAAGGGAGACTTAAGTCTAATATTTTATTATTAAGTGCAAAAAATAAAATAAAACATTATAAAAGCACTTATAATAAATTATTAATAGACTTAATATTAAAATAGACATAGAAAAGTGCATAAAAGGTAAAGGCGCTTATAAAAATTGTATTTTCTAAAGGAAAATTATGACTAGCTTAAGGGGAATAAAAAAATAGTTAGGAATGTAAAAAGCTCATGGGCCCTATGTATCCCCTCTAGAAAATGCAACTAGGCCTAGAAAGGAGAAATGGAGGGAAAAAACATCACAAAAGTTGATTGGATGGGATGAAGGTCACCTCGGGTCTCTTCTTTCCTTAAAAAGAGAAGTCAACTTGCTTAGGACTCATTATATGATCATTACATTTCTCATTTTGGCTTGTAAGTTGAGCATTTTGCAGCTGCAATTATGAGGACGAAAACCCTCAAGGGAAATAGTGAAAGGGGAATGAAAACTCTCCTTTGGGCTCATCTTTTGTATTGGAGACTCGAGGCAAATCTGGTTGTTGAACCATTATATTTTTGTACCAGCTGGAGCGACCCAGTTGTGGGCAGATTTTGGCATATTCGAAGGCTCTAAAAATCAGATTATGAGTACCTACTTATTGGGAGATGAGTTTCAAATATTTTATTCTTGAATTTTGAGAGATTTTGTTGGGTTTCAGACCTTCGTTCCACTGTTGTAATCACGTATCTAATCTACAACATTCTATCAATAAAAATCAGGCTTTTGGATGCTTTAAAGTGGTATTTCTCTTGGCATTATCTTCCTTAAATTATTGCTGCCATAAATATCAGAAATCAGTCCTGTTTGGCATCTCTAAAGGTATTTTTCTTTCATGGTACAAGTCACCATTTCTGGGTATTCATTTGCACCAGTGTTAATGACTTTTCAAGAGCTCACATTTTGGTCTAGGATATGATTTTGGCTTACTAATATCTGCACATTATTTTGGAGTGGTGAAATTACCAAATATTGCTTGTTTGATATGAGCTTCATGTAAACCCTAGTCGCATTTCTTCTAATTAAATATGATCTGTCATAAATATAATTGCTATAACCTTGCAAAAATTTGTTTGGGTGTTTGGATTTACCATAAATCCAACATGGGGTCAAATTTTCCCATTTGGGGACATTACAGTGGTATCGGAAGCGAGTGTGTCCTCCCACTATGAGGAAAGAAACAAAAATCATATTTGAATGTAACCAAGGAAAAAAATGAAGTGGACCGAAGTTTGTTTATTTGATGGCACTAATGAAATATCTATTAGATCGTGGTTGCAGAAATTGGAGACATTTTTAGGTTGTAATCCTATGTGTTAGGATGATGCCCTAACAATCATCTCTAGATACATGGATGGAGTAGCTCACAAATGGTGGTACCAAACCTTCAAGAGCCAAGGGGTTGAATCATTTGCCTCACTTGTTGATTTCTCACAAAGTTTTCTAGAAATATTAGATGTGCAGGATGACAAGGATGAGAAAGGAAATGAAATCATGGAATCTACCATCTCAAATCTATAAGTGGGAGAAAATCAGCCCATAGAGTATTCCAACATGCCAGAATGAAGAAGAAAAATCTAAAGAGAAAGGCATGACTTCCATTTGTATTAGAGAGGAAAAAACAATATTTGATGGATGCATAATTGGAAAAGAAGTTGCAGTCCTAAAGAATGAGTCATTGTCACATGGGATGGATTTACCAAACTATAACATTGATGAGCATGAGATTGTGAAGAGTATTGATTCTTGTGTTGTGCCTGAAATCATGAGTCACAATAGGGATAGTGTTGTTTTGGAGGTTTCCAAATCAGCAATTGAAGGTAAACACTTTGATGATCTTCTCTACAAGGAGATTAGTGTTAGCAAGGATCCATTGCATCATACTATGTTATTTTTTTGCGTTTTATTATGAAGATATACGAACCCATTACGGATAATAATACTCGTGGATTTGGTGTAGTGAAGTCAAGTTATTTTGAAGACCAATATTGACGAGGATGTCGGTGATACTCCAAGGTATGAAGAGCATAATAATATGTCTTATTTATTATTGCCTATTCCAATTCATTTCCATCACGAGATGTATGATAAGGTAGAAGATGAAGTCTTTAATGTGGATTTTGTTGAACCATTGCTCCGAGTAAATGTATATGAGCATCTTGTGGATTATATATGGTGGCAAGATTTAGCCCACTTGACAGGTACAAGGGCCAGGCTTGTGGATCACTTCACATGTTTTGTCTATTGTGCATGGCACTTAGACAAAAAAATTGGAATTGCTTGAGGCAAGTAATTTTGGGAAGGGAGGATCTGTAATATCTCCTTCCCAATCGAAGACCCTTACTTATTATGTCTTCCCGATGGCTAAGAGGATTTTAAAAAGATAGATTTAAGTCTAATATTTTATTATTAAGTGTAAAAAATAAAATAAAACATTATAAAAGCAATTATAATAGATCATTAATAAACCTAATATTAAAATTTACATGGAAAAGTGCACAAAAGGTAAAAACACTTATTTAAATTGTATTTTTAAAGGAAAAGTATAACTAGCCCAAGGGGGAATTAAAAAAATAGTTAGGAATGTAAAAGCTCATGTTGAGTTGTGGAGCTCAATTACTTTGGATTAACATGAAATATGAAACTTGCTTTGGAAAACACAAAGATCGCGACATCGGTTATGGAGGGACCGGCATCAGTCACCTATGACCGGACATCAATCAGGCAAGGAGAAACTGACATCGGTTAGGGCTAACCGGCGTTGGTTACCTATGTGTGAGTGTTTTAATTAACTCATGGGAATTAGATCTAATTTTGGCATAAAATTAAATCTATTGATTATAATTGCATGGCTAAGTGCCCTAAGTTTGTATACACCTATATAAGCATGAAAGCTAGTGTTTAGAAGTAAGAATTAAGAAGAACTTGCAAAAAGTTGATTATTGTGAGAATAATTGCGAGAGAGAGAATTCTGAGAGAAGAAGAAAAAAACTTGAGTGAAAGACAATATTGTACATCCCAAAGGTGTGGAAGATTGTAAATATTCATCAGTATATCTTATAAAATCTTTGGATAATAGATTGACTTGTTTCTTGGTGGATGTAGCCCACCTTTGGGTGAACCACATTAAATTTGGTGTTGATTTATATCTCTTGTTTTGTATATTTCTTCGTAGAATATTCACTTTTATTTGCATGTATGCTTACATCTTATATATTATCTATACAACCGTGTGCTAACCCCAAAAACTGGTATCAGAGCTTTGTTTGAGGGTTTTATGTGTTGATAGATTTACTCATAGAGGGTTTTTTTATTGAGTGGGAGCTACAACAATGACATAAGAAAAAAATACAAGGTAGAGAAGTTTGACGATCGAAATTATCGATTATGGAAGATGCAGATTAAGGATTATCTGTATCAAAGAAATTTGTACTTAACGTTGGATGAAAATTTCAAACCTACGAAGACGACTGATGAAGAATGGAAGATTCTTGACAAAAAGGCTTTGAGATCTATAAGATTGAGCCTTGGCAAAGATCCGTGGCTTCCAATATTACAGAAGCGACATCTACGGTAGAATTAATGAAATCTCTTACTAATTTATATGAAAAACCTAGTGCTTCAAATAAAGTTTATTTGATGAAGAAACTATTTAGTTCTAAGATGCATGAAGGTGGATATGCATCGAGTCATTTGAATGATTTCGATCTATTGTAAATCGGTTAAAATTGATTGATATATCGTTTGATGTTGAAGTCAAAGCAATTTTATTCTTATGTTCTTTACACGATAGTTGGGATAAATTGGTAATGGTTATTAGTAATACAACATCTGCTAATAATATTTTGAAGTTTGATGATGTGGTTGGTATAATCTTGAATGAATAATTTCGTAGGAAGAGTACGATGAATCTTCATCAGGGAATGCCTTGAATGTAGAAAGTAGGGGCAATCGGAAGGAGATATCCAAGAGTAAGAATAATGGAAAATCAAAGTCAAGGGATGGCAAATATAAATCCAGAGGTAATGGAATTACTTGTTGGAAAATGTGAAAAGAAAGGACATGCGAAAGAAAGATTATTGGTTAAAGGATAAAGAGAACCAACAACCGAAAAAGGTAAATAAGCAAATCTTGTTGCAGCCAAGGTAATGCAAGATGCTCTTATTCTTTCTTTGGATAATAGAATTGAATCATGGGTTTTAGATTCAAGGGCTTCTTTCCTGCAACCCCTAATAAGGGTTATTTCAGAAATTATGTCCAAGGAAATTTTGGACATGTTTATTTAGGTGATGATGAACCTTGTAGTATTACTGGTAAAGGGGGAAGTTCTTTTAAAATTACATAATGGAAATACATGGGTATTGAAAGATGTGAGACATGTGCCAAGCCTCAAGAGGAATCTTATTTCTACAGTGCAACTAGGTGAAGTTGGTTGCATGGTTACATTCACAGCAAACTCATAGAAAGTCGTCAAGGGTGCTTTTGTTGTGGCAAGAGGTAAGAAGGGAGGAACATTATATTTATCTACCTATGTTACTAATTTTTTTCTACATTATCTACTTCAAATTTAGATGTATGCATGTGGCATAATCAATTAGGCCATATGAGTCAAAAAGGAATGCAAATCTTAAAGGCTAAGGGTAAGTTATTAGATTTGAAAGATTTATATCTTGATTTCAATGATCATTGTGTTTTTGAAAAGCAAAAAAGAGTGAGATTTCTCAAAGTTAGGGCAACTAAGAAGGAGAAGAAATTAGAGCTTGTACACTCAAATGTATGGGGACCAACTCAGTTGTAGCCTCTTTTGGAGGAGCTCGGTATTATGTTACTTTCATTGATGATGCTACAAGAAAGGTATGGGTTTATTGTATTAAACGTAAATATGATATTTTTAAAATTTTAAAAGATGGAAATCCCTTGTTGAGAATGAATCAAATTTAAAGTTAAAGTGCCTTAGATTTGAAAATGGTGGTGAATACCATGACAAGGCTTTCAATGATTATTTTTAGTGAATGGAATACATAGAGAAAGAACAATTCCAAGAACATCACAGGAGAATGGTGTTATAGAAAAAATTAACAGGAAAATCATGGAACATGCTAGAAATATGAGGATACATTTTGGATTGCCCTTGCAGTTTTGGGAAGAAGCAGTTGATACATCAGTTTATTTGATTAACCGTGGCCTTCAAGTTCACTAGATGGAAGAATACTAAAGGAAGCTTGGATCGAAAAAAGAGGTTGATCTATCTTTTCTTTAAAATTTTGGTTCATGAGCTTTTGTGTATATTGATAAAGAAAATAGGAAAAATTTGGATGCAAAATCCAAGAGATACACTTTCATTGGTTATGGATCTGGTGATTTCAGATTTTGTTTTTGGGATTTAGAGAATTCTAAAATTATTAGGAGTCGTGACATTAAATGGAATGAAAAGAGAATGTATAGGGATCAAATTTTGGTACCCAAGGATGAACCGATTGAGAAGTTTGTGAATGAAAATGAACTCTCGGATTTAAAAGTAATACCAACATGGTTACATAATAACCGGTGTCGATTGACCCCTGATCGACATCGGTCAATAGAACGTATCGATTCTGAAAGATCCCAAGCCGACATCGATTAGAAGAACCGACACCGTTACAGGTGACTGATGTCGGTCACTGCCAGATTTGGATACAAATGTCCAGGAGGTCCAGAATGAGCCTTTGGTACCCCAAACTCCTGTGAGAAGGTCACAAAGGGTAAGTAAACCTCTAGAAAGATTTACACCTTCTCTATTTTATTTATTATTGACTGATAATGGTGAACCAGAGAGTTTTGAAGAAGCAATGCAGATAAGACCCACGTCTAGTGGGAGCATGACATGGATGAGGAGATGGACTCCTTGGAACAGAACCAGACTTGGGATTTGGTTAAGTTGCCAGTAGGTAAGAGGAAATTACAGAACAAGTGAGTTTATAGGATCAAGGAAGAAGAGGGTGCACTGAGAAAAGTACAAGGCAAGGCTTACACTTAAGGGATTTACACAGAAAAGTAGGTATTGACTTTGGTGAAATATTTTCTCTTGTTGTAAAGAAGACTTTCTATTAAATCTTGTATTGAGTTTAGTTGTAGTACATGATTTGCATTTAGAGAAACTAGATGTGAAGATGGCTTTCCTTCATGGTGATTTGGATGAAGAGATTTATATGTATGAGCCTCCGGGTATGAAGTCAAGGGTAAGGAGAAATTAGTGTGCGAGTTGAAAAAGAGTCTATATGGGCTCAAACAAGCTCCAAGGTAATGGCACATGAGGTTTGATAGTTTTATGCATGAGCATGGTTACTTGAGATGTGAATCGACCATTGTGTTTATTTCAAGAAGCCTCAAAATAAGATCTTTATTATTTTGTTATTGTATGTGGATGATATGTTTATTACAGGATCTAGTATGATGGACATTGGTGAGCTTAAGGAAAGCTAGCTCACACATTTTCTATGAAGGATTTAGGAGCTGCAAAAGAATCCTTGACATGCAAATACATTGAGATAGGAAGAACAAGAAATTATATTTGTCTCAAAAGGATTATATCTACAAAGTGTGTTAGAAAGGTTCAAGATGCGAGAATGTAAATCCTGTTAGTACATCTATGGTGGACACTTCAAATTCAGCAAAGATCGGTGTCCATCATCACATAAGGAGGTCAAATACATGACATGAGTGCCATATGCTTCAACAGTTGGGAGTCTCATGTATGTTATGGTTTTTACCAGACCATACATTGCACAGGCAAAGTGGGAGTTGTGAGTAGATTTATGGACAATCCAGGTAAAGAGCATTGGAAAGCAGTCCAATGGATACTTAGGTATTTGAAAGGGACATCTAGCATACGCTTATGCTATGCTATGAGGTTCTGATATTTCATTATGTGGCTATGTTGATTCAGATATGGCTAGAGATCTGGATGGTAGGAGGAGCACTACTAGATATATTTTCACAATAGGTGGGATGACAATTAGCTGGATTTTAAGATTGCGAGAAGGTTGTGACTTTGTCTATGCAAGAGGCAAAAGTATGTTAAAGCTAGAGAGGCTAGCAAGGAGGTGATATAGATGAGTAGGTTCGTGAAAGAGTTGGGAAAGGAGCAAGATGATTGCAAATTATTCAGTGACTTTCATAGTGCAATTCATTTGGTAATGAACTTAACATTTCATTCAAGAACAAAACACATTCAATTGAGGTATCACTTCATACGACAAGTATTGGAGGATGGCAATTGAATCTGAAAAGATTCATACGAGTGAGAACCCTATAGATATGCTAACGAAGCCATTAGTAAAAGAGAAGTTGGAGCTACACTCCACTTCTGTTGGTCTTTGAGTTTGACACTTGAAGTGGAGGAAACAAAGCTAAGGAAGTATCCAAGAATGACGTTATGCAGGAATATTGCAATAATTAATCTCTAAGTGGGAGATTGTTGAGTTGTGGAGCTTAATTACTTCGGATTAACATGTCATACAAAACTTGTTGTAAAACACAAGAACTCGACATTAGTTATGGAGGGACCGACATTGGTCACCTATGACCAACATCGGTCAAGCAAGGAGGAACTAACATCGGTTAGGGCTAACCGACGCGTCGATTACACAATGTGTGTGAGTGTTTTAATTAACTCACGGTAATTATATCTAATTTTGGCATAAAATCAAATCTATTGATTGTAATTGCATGGCTAAGTGCCCTAAGTTTGTATACGCCTATATAATGATGAAAGATAGGGTTTATAAGTAAGAATTAAGAAGAAATTATAAAATTTGATGATTATTATGAGAATAATTGTGAGAGAGAGAATTCTTAGAGAAGAAGCAAAAGCTTGAGTGAAAGATAATATTGTACATCCCATAGGTGTGGAAGATTGGAAATCTTCATTGTATATCGTGTGAAAGCTTTGGATAATACGTTGGCTTGTTTCTTGGTGGATATAGCCCACACTTTGGGTGAACCACGTTAAACTTGGTGTTGATTTATATCTCTTGTTTTGTATATTTATTCGGTAGAATATTTGCTTTTATTTGCATGTATTCTTAGATCGATATATTATTTATGACAACCAAAGTGTGTTAACCCCAACAGACTCATGGGTCCTATGTATCCCCTCTAGAAAACAAGAGTAGGCCTAGAAAGGAGAAATGGAGGGAAAAAACATCACAAAAGCTTATTAGATGGGAAGAAGGTCACTTTGGGTCTCTTCTTTCCTTAAAAGGAGAAGTCGACTTGCTTAGGATTCATTCTATGATCATTACATTTATGATTTTGGCTTGTAGGTTGAGAATTTTGCTACAATTACGAGGTTGAAAACCCTCAAGGAAAAGAGTGAAAGGGGAATGAAAACTCTCGTTTGGGCTCATATTTTATATTGAAGACTCAAGGAAAATCGGGTTGTTGAACCATTATATTTTTGTAAAACTTGGAACGACCCAGATTGTGGGAAAAAATTGGCATATTCGAAGGCTCTAAAAATTAGTTATGAGTACCTTTTGTTGGGAGCTGAGTTTCAGATATTTTATTCTTCTATTTTGAGAGCTTTTGTTGGGTTTCATACCTTCGTTCCCTTTATTGTAATCACAAAGCTTATCTCGTAACATTCTATCAATAAAAATCAAACATGTTGGATGCTTTGAAGTGGTATTCCTCTTGGATTTATCTTCCTCAAATTATTACTACCATAAATACCAGAAATTAGTCATGTTTGACATCTCTAAATCTATTTTTATTTCATGTTACAAGTCGCTTTATTTCGGGTATTCATTTGCAGCAGTGTTGATGACTTTTCAAGAGCTCACATTTTGGTCTAGGATCTTATTTGGGCTGAATAATATTTGCACATTATTTTGGAGTGGTGAAATTACCAAACATTGTTTATTTGATATGAGTTTCATGTAAACCCTAGTCGTATTTCTTCTAATTAAATTTGATCTTCCATCGGTATAATTGTTATAACCTTGCAAAATCTATGTGGGTGTTTGGATTTACCATAAATCTAACATGGGGTCAAATTGTCCCACTTGGGGACATTCTGACCAAGTCTTTGTCCTTTCATGAACCCAATTTTTGAATACCTTCTTTAACCTCTTGCAAAGTTAATAACTTTGTCATCATGTTGATCAAGGGTAGGGCCTTAACATTTGCTTCATGCTTATATAATTTTTTTGCATATTCAAACCCATGAGTGGTTGTGATATTATTTTTGTCTTTTTGTTGAATTTCCCTTCAAAATAATTTTGGGTAATTCTTCCCTAGGTAAATAATATCTTCTCTCCTTGTGCTCATGAACTCACCCTTTTTGATTTTATGACATGTTTGTACAAATTTGTGTACACCTTCTCTTCATCTAACTCTTTAAGAGTTCTCCTTGCAACTTTGTAATCCGTGTCAAACCAACTATTTGTCATAAAATAGTTTGTTTTCTTCTCCTTATTTTATGCTCTTTTACACCTCTCAAGCACCCCTTAGATTATGTTCGTTAACTCATGACTTTTGTGTCCTTATAATCTCACTTTCTTCTTCTAAGTTAATTGAATTAGTGTTTCCTTGAAGATACCACAATTTTATCACATTAAAAGAGTTCTTCCCTTTATTGGAGGTCATTGATAAGATTGTGCTTTCATATGTTGATTTTTTCCAACCATGATAACATTATGTAAACAAAGCTATGGTTTGATTTTAGATCCCCAAAATTTCATTCTAATGAAAATATGATTTTAAAACATATATATGTAATGAGAAACATTTACACATAGAAAACATTTAAATAACAAGTCAAATCATAAATAATAATGTAAATTTTAAGCACAAATAACAACACCATTAAGGGGGTGATAGATCATTCTACAAAGAAGGGCACTTCGAGAATAAGGCTCTCCCAAAGGATAATTCAATACCACACATTGATATTGAGCTTAATAATAATCTTATAAAGGCATATGCACCATGATTCCTTGTTAGGAATTGTTGATTCATATGTGAGTTGTGCTAACTAGTTATGTGTTTGTATAAATTATTATTGTGAAAAAATGAAAGTGGTTGTAAACACTCATGTATAATAGTTTGTAAGAGGTTTTCGGGGACTCTTGTTGTAGTTTTTATAGCCTACCTCCATGTATGTAGGAGATCACAAGGCCTATTCATACATATGCATTTGTATGACAATAGTATAACAAATTATTCTGAGTAAAACTCTATCCACATCATCATTTGATATCAAAATAGTATGAATCCTAAAGATTAAGTGGGGCAGATTTAGTGTTAATCTCACTTGCCCATGGATGAAGTTCTTTAATGTGAAGAATGAGATAAATTTACTTTTGGTGAGTGTATTTTGATTTGGATTATTAGGTGGCCTCAATTCTCTGAACGTGGGAATCATTAATTAATTCTTACTTTAGTTTGTTTTATCTCAAGCTTAGTTATATTGGCCTCATGTACTTGTAACCAACTTACAAAACCGCGAGTATAAAATTGTATTGATCCTCAAATATTTGTATATTTATTTCCATGTATGAAATCATTCAATAGATTGATAAATTTCTACCTACTCGAGAAGCTTAGCACATTCACGTATTCTCAACTTATTCTTATCAAATTTGTGCATAGTTCTTTCATGATTGATTGACTTGCATTATGTTAAACAACCATGTTTTACATTAAACATTAATAGAAGTTCATTTATTTAGATTGTATAGCTATGCATCTCGTGTGGACACCGAAATAAGGTTTTCATCTACAAACACTTGTGATACATTCATGTTGATAATTATCTCTCTCAAACTCCACACTCAAATCTATGTCTTCATCCACATGTGGATTCTTCATCACGAGTGTTGTTGAGACCCTTAGTCATATGTTGAACCATGGCGTGGAAGTTAGAATTGAGCAACATTTATGATTCAACTGCTTTAATTAGTTGTGATAATGGAATTTTCCTTCATCTTCATCTTGATGAAAATGTTTTTCATAATTTGAGCAATTGGAGGTGTGAAATTGAATTCTTGTTGTAGTACCAACAACTCCCATCGTACATGTAATTGTAGACACTAAATCATGCACTTTGGGTATCTATCTAGTCCTAATTACATACTACTATTCATATGATTCATAAGTAAGAAAATTATTAACTAACCCATGTCTCTGGTCATCTTTTCTTATTTTTTGTTGCCATTTTTGGTCTTGCGCTCTTTCTATCCTAATCTATTTTTTCATACCTTGACATTTATCATCCTGGACACCAGCGCCCATCTAAGACGCTAGTGTCAGTGCTCATGTCCCCTTTGGGCACCCCCGACTCTTTGTAATTTGCTCACATATTTTGGGTCCTTTTTAGCCATTTGGGTATCTTATCTTTTTGGTAGTTGGCCTTTTCAGGTTTAATTACAAAATTCAAGCAAGGAATCATATAAATATAAAGTTATGTGATCATAATAAAGGACCAAACACTAAGCATTAGCTATCACCACCTATGGTTGCATCCAAATGTATTATCAACAACATTCATGCATCCATATAGCATCCATACAAGGGAAATGTACTACATTTTTCTGTATACACTTCATAGGAGGGGAAGTTCATTCTTTCATGCACACATTTATCTACATCTAGCTACTTTCTCATTGCTATCAAGTGTGACACACACAAAAGCCACCTATGGCACAATTACGCACACACACACATAGAACTACATTGGGTCTAAAATGTAGTGTAGTGCTTAGTCATAAGACTACTCGTTTGACAGTTGAGGACAGTTTGACCCCTCATTTGCACTATTTTCTTTTTGGGATTTGATGCACTTTTGAGGGTTTTATAAGTCGTTTCTTTATTGTAGGTTATAAGTGACATCAACGATCATTATACGACATACTAGTAATAAGAAGCGAAGGACAACGAACATCTCGTGACCATACAAAGTTGGTTTTCTCGAAGGACTAAGTAGTCACAGGCACCCAAAGCAATTCTATAGCACCCGTAAGTGCCCCTAACCCATTCCATGCGCCCCATTTCAAGAAAATCTTGTTGTCGCACAATTTTTTTAGGCTCTATGCAACACTTCTCCCTCTCTGTTCATCAATTCATCACTTCAACACAGTCTAGGATAAATTGTGAATCAACTAAGTCTTTTATCTCCTCTTTGCAACTAGGGTTTCATACTTTTTAGCTTAATTTTCTTGGGTCAAATTATGTACTTCATTGCATATTTATTTTACAACGCTGTTACATATTTAGATTAGGCATTTTATTCATTTGTCAATATTTTTCTTAATCATTTTGGTGAACCCGAATGTTCAAACCCTTCCTTCTGAATATGTCTTCATCTTATCAAGTCACGAATCAATCGTCTTATCCTTATTTCACCCCCATTAGGGTTTGTGGCATGGTTACTACCATTGTTTATATCATGCAAGTTCGTACTCAACATCCTCCTTGCTTTATTATGCCTATGACTGATCCTTATATCAATGTAGTAACTACTTTCCGCACTCGTCCTCCTATGACTCCACCTGTTTCTATCCCGCCACCTATCACTTCTACGACTCCTCATGCTACTTGTAGGGGCTATGATATCATTGAGAAAATTAAGAATTAATCGGCCAAATATCTCTCTATGACTTGTTGTGCAATGCACTTGATTATCGTCATACATTAGAGGTCACCCTTCATTTTATTCACATTGAAAGTGATAATTATTCGGTGGCATTCACACACCTCATTCAGTCTCTCAAAAATTTTCCACATGCTATATCATTTACTAATGAGGACATATCGTCATTTTCTCTTGACAATCCATGTGCGCCTTTGTTTATCAATGTTATTATTAGCACCACTATTATCAAGTGGGTACTCATTGATTATGGCTCAATAATTAATTTATGTGCTCATTCTCTTCTAAAACAACTCGACATTGTAGAAAATCTAATTTCTAAGAATTCCACTCTTATTTGTGGTTATGATTCAACTACTCGCACATGCTTAGGAACTATCACATTACATATCAAAGTCAGGCCTAAGACTATCCCCACATAATTCTTCATTATTGATACCTTGTTTCAATTCAATATTTTGCCAGAAGACCTTGAATTCATACAATGAAGACAGGTTCCATCTATTGTTCATCAATGTGTCAAATTCTTATATGATGGTTATGAACATACCATTGTTGTGGACCCTAATCCATTCAAATTCTGTCATATAAACCTTGTTATTACTATGACTATTCCTCCATCGTAGCATATTCCATATAATAGTGTTGATACATATAGGGGCATCAAACTCCCCCTCTTGAATTGTTTCTTATACGATTACTTCTTCATGTCTATACAACACAATGTTGATATTACATACTCTACCTCGCTCCCGATGTCACACTCTTGTTCTACAATTCATACTTGATTGTTGAGGGTGTAATTCCTAAATCAACTTTGATGTCACACACATTTTATAAGGGACGACGTGGATCCCCTCATCTACATATCTTGCATATCACATCACACCATCACATTTACATGACATCTACCTATCTTAGTTATATTTACTCTTGTTAGCTTATATTATTTACATGTTACACTTTGTTTATAATGTTATCCAGATTATTAGTATATCATTATATTTTTCTATACACACATACACATTCACATGGTATCTTGAGGTGAATACAAGACTTTTATAGATTCTTACATGATGCATGATGCTTGACACCGCTCTTTACCAGTCTCATCAAAGATCCTGAGGGTGTCTACCTTTGCTACTCTCATACTCCACACTTACACGTCCTATTGTTACAATATTCACTACTTCTTGTCACTTAATTTTCACTACTCAATATATGCTTTGACATACTATTTATCTTTCTAAAATGCTAATGAGTGCTTCATGTGTAGCATTTTCCTTGCATGATTCTATACAACCATGGTTATCTGTTACTTCTTGTTTACTATTGTTTTCCACTATTTGCGGGCTATGCCCTATGTATTGCTTGATCATTATTTTCTTATGGTTGCTTCATCCCTGATTGTATTTTGAAATTTTGAGGAATGTCATGTGTATGCAACAAACTTTTCGTGGTCCTTTTGTCTTCATAGTTGCTTAACACATCATATTCCATTGCATGCTAGATCTTTTACATTAACACTTGTTTTTATCATATATTGTTTGCAGTGCCTTGGTTTTTACCATGCACATCCCATATCTCCTGAAGGTGTCCAATCTACTATATACATATCAATTTCAGTCCTCTTGTTTGGGTTGCCTCTTACATTCATCACATACACCCCAAACGAGGGGAAACTATTTGGATAAACAAATCACCCTTCCAAATCACAAAAATCCGAACATAACAACAAAGTACATCATTGGCAAAGAAACATAATTAAAAATCACTCCAAATTAGATTTGGACAAAAAACACATAGCAAACACTAGCGCCCAATATCATAAAAGAACAATGGGTACTTATTTCCCACCTTGGCACTTGTGTCATGGGGGAAAAAACATAAATTTTTCAATTCAACACAATTTCCAACAAGTTATAGTATGTATCTATAGTCTCATATAATTGCCTTCATTTACAAAATTCAGTCATTTTCATCACAACTCGATTACAAATCGGGGCATGTCAATCTGTAGTGGCACTTATCATTTGATAATTGCCATGGAAGGAGAGAAAAATAAACCTCTCTCCCCAACACTCTTCTCTTGGCGTGAGATCACCCAAAATATTCATCCTTGGTGTGAGATTGCACAAAAACCTCACTTTTGGTATGAGATCACCTAAAAACTCATCCTTGGCGTGAGACCACCCAAAAACCTCAATGTTGGTGTGATATTGCCCCAAAACCTCATCCTTGGTGGCAAGACGCTCAAATTCATGGCTCGACACTTTCTTGGTCGAGGGATCACTCCCAACCCCATCTAATGACATCTACAAAGTAAACAAGATAACTTTCCATCCTATACTCTCTCATACATTAGGTGTGCTTTTTCCTTAGCTACTAGTTTCTACTACTTTTACATAGTTATACATATGTTACTATGATTTTTGCATATGAGACTTGACTACTTGTTTACTCTTATTTTATAGGTTTTTCCATATAAGCAACAAGACGTAGCTCACATCAACAAGCAAAAGCTCCAACAACACGCTACTATGCATATGATTCATCCCCTGTGGTCTACCTCCCTTTCCTAGTTGTCACGCTTCACATTACGATCACTTCTCTCTTCACATGGCTACTTGTCCACTCAACACGCTATCGACCACACCCCTCTCTAGATTATAATGTACGAATCTTCGATTTACTTTATGCTATAAAGTATTCACTCAACATAAAGTGCAGGCAAATATAGACACAAAATATATGCACTTCGGTACATTTCTAGGTCCTAAAGCATACTAATGTATACATGATTCCTAAGAAATAAAACTAGTGGTTGAAAATTCCTTTTGGCCTTTTGGTTGCTTTATCTCTTGCACTTTATAAGCTTTACGCCTCTTACGATTATGTCGGCACTTGGCTAATTTAATTTTTAATGGCCTCGGACACTAGCGCCTAGTTAGGAAAGAATTGTCAAAATGCTCTTGTCCCTCATAGGAAATCTTGTCCCTCTCTTTCTTCTTCTTACTCTTTTGGGTCCTTTTCACTTTCTGGTCACCTTATTGGGTTAGCCTTTCAATTTTCAATTATGAAATTCAAACAAGGGAATCATATATATACTTAGTTATTTCTTTCAAATAAGGGGGCCAAACACTATAAGCATTATCTATCACCACCTAAGCTTGCACAAAGGCACAAGAGCACTACAAAACATACATCTAACACATTCATACAAGGGACAAGGGCTACATTGATCTACATACATTGCATAAGAGGGGATTTTATTATATTCCATCACACACATTTTGCATATTTGGGACAATCTAGATCTATCCCACTATCATCATGTAACTTACACAAGGGAAACCTAGTGCATGTCACCCAAATACACACACAAAAAGAGAGAATTACATGGATTCCATGATGTGGTGCATTGTTCAATCATAAACTCACTCTTCGGGTGACCGTCAGGTCAATCTAACTCCACATTCTACATATTTTTATTAGATTTGATGTGGTTTGTGGGCATGTACAGGTAGTCATTTGTTTTGTAGGTTATAGGTACAATTAGTGACCTAAAAAAGAAACCAGAGTAAAAGAGCGAGTAATGAAGAAGATCTTCCGACCAAAAAAAATGTCAAGTTCCGAGCATTTTAGCGGAGACACGAGCACCCAAATCAATCATTAGCACCTAGGGTGCTCTTGTACTCTAAGAGCACTTATGTATTGTACATTCACAGGATTTCAAACCCTCATCAAGACTTTATGATATTGTTTCCAGCATGTTCCAATAGATAAACAATTTTGATCACTCTTAGGTTGGATAGAATCAACTAAGTCATCACCCCTCTCTCATTTGTTTAGGGTTTTACATTGTTGAATGCTTAATGCTTACAAATTACTGTATATAATCATCTAAATATCATTCATTACAGTAAGTTACTCTGAAATAAGATTTAATTCAAATAAGATTAAATCACGGCTATGTCATTCACGAACAAGTGGTAGTGGTCGAGGACATATGCAACACAAGATGACAACAATATTAACCTCAAACTTTGTGTTTTCATGTGATGCGATATGTGATTTGAAAATTAAAACCCATGAGTGACATTTCTATATTTTCCCCGGATGTAAGATAATGAGGAATATTCGATTAGAGTATCTAGCATCGTGATACTTATATGTGTAGATTGTTGGTTTTCCTATAAAATCGTCTAGATATATGGGTTGTTGGATAGATCCCATGTAAAACCATCATTAGATGTGGAGGATGAACACATGAGTGGATGTTTGTTCATACATGGGTGGTTATTGTATCCATCCATGAAAGCCGTCTATGAGAATATAATTTTTTCGATCTATATGTACAAGCCCAATGTTGTATGTTTGTTAAGTTGTGTGTAATCCCATGCAACACACATGGATCAAGATCACAAGAAAGCTCTTTGGCGAGAACATTGCAACTCTTTAATGAATTCTTTTCTCTTGTGTTCATACTTGAGGGGGAATTTTAGGATTTAATGATTCTAATGCAAGTTGTAATAGTTAGTTATGTGTTTGTATAAGTTATTCCCATGAGCAAATGAAAGTAGTTGTAATCACTCGCATATAATTTAGTTTGTGACAAATTTTAGGGAATTTTTTAAATATGTTTTAGCCTACCTCCATGTATGTAGGATTTCAATAGGCCTATTTATGTGTATGTATTTTTATTTCCATATTATAACAAATTATTATGTGTAAAACTTTGTCCAAATCATCATTCCCTAATTGGGTGGTAAAGAAAAAACCATTATATAGTCACCATCATGTGTCAATCAAGGCCACCTATGAGACTCAATGACAAAATTGTCATGAGGTATTGGGATCTAATTCTTCCATTGATGAGGAAAAGTAGATGTTAGTGCGAAATCACAGCATCCCCAAATGAGCTCTAAAAATATGCTTTTCTAAGGTAGACTCATTTGGTGTGATTTGCATAACATTAGATCATTCCCCAAGCTATGGGACTTACAAATGGGAATGATCCTCTAGAGAAGGCTGGTTCCTCTTCCTAATCCTAGCACTAAACTACTTCTAAGGAAGGAAATGTAACTATCTACTCCTAATCTAACAATTCCAAGGGACCAAGAAGAGAGAGAGAGCATGAAAGTAAAGAAATCCTACACTACAAGGGTGATAACACCGAGAGAAAAGGGAACTGCGATCAGAAAATCAACTGCACTGAAATGGAGAGAGGTGAGCAATGGAGAGGATGGATAGATACATCACATACCAAGGATAAAGTTCACAGAGAACACCATTTCAAGCCCCTTCAACATAGCTCCCAAAACCTACAATGGACATTAGAGATATGCACAATATACCCTATAATGGTGAGAGGTGAGAAGAGACAACAAAATGAGTAAAGGATGGACAAAACACATCATGAAATAGATTTTATTGCTCCAGGAGTTCACACAGTACACCATTAATGGGCAAGAGGCAAGAAAATTCCATTACAAAGCCAAAGGAGGAGGCTTAAACTCCACATTCGACCCTGGAGAAGAAAGAGAGAGGGGGCAGGGAAGAAGAATGAACAACCCTTTACAATGAATCCTGCCCTTTGTATTTATAGATTTGATTAGAGAGAAGAAAGAGAGAGGGAAGTGGAAAAGTGGGTTGAAATTCAACCAATGCTATTAATGCTTCTGATAAAATATTCCCCAAATCCATCTTTACTACATGATTCCTTGATTCGGCACCTTGAAAGAAGAGGAAACGACAAAAACAGATCGAATCCGATCTAGTTGTTGAGACAAATGGATCCTGCATTGAAGGCCCGAAGATGTTTCCTCCATTTTCCTTTACCTAACCTCCTCAAAATTAAAGTCTCAAACCTTCATGGTGTAGGTGAGGCTGAGATCTTTCCAATGGTGTCAGATTTGCAATATTTCGAGCCCTGAGTCAAAAGATATGCCCCTTCAAAGTTTGTATCGGGTCCATACAAATGGGCAGGAAAACCAATTTGAAAAATAGGCCCTTTCTTTAATGTGGGATACGTGGTAGCTAGATTAGGGAAAAATCGGGTTTGCGGGCTCAAAATTTATCTTTTCCCCTTTTTCCGCGAAAGGCAAATTTTCACTTTTCCCTCCAACTCCCCACCTTGGCTTTGACTCGGGTTCTAACGCTGACTTTTTCCCCGACGGAGTTGCGGGCCATTTTGCAACTTTTACCCTTTTTGTGATAACAAGGGGAAAAGAATCAACTTTTCCCTCGACACCCCGCTTTCCTCTGAGACACGCATCAGTCTGGCACTCATTTGGTCTTCCCCTTTTTTTGGATTCACCTTTGGAGAAGCGTCGTTAGGACACATGGCCTCTTCCACTACCTCCTCCATACTTAATCATTTCTAGACCCTTTTCTAAATAGTTTCAAGCCCAGGACCTCGAAACTTCACCATTTCTGGTTCCTCCGCATCATCGCCCTTCTTGTCTAACCCTGCTATCTCATAGTTGAGTCTACCTGTAACTTGGAGAATGGATTTAAGACGTGGAAACGGCCCGACAGAGTCGTTTCTTTTGCACAGTCCTTTAGTCTCTCTTGGCCTCCGCCACTCCATGGTTGAGTCTTTTTATGACCAATTTGCAAGATTTGAATGAGTGATGAGTCCTCTCAGGTTCCTCTTATGCGGGGTCATGGCTGATCTAATATTTGGCATGGGGTGAAATATGGATAACAATTTGGCAACTCACAGGGGTATCTACCTGCTAGATGAAAAGACCAATGCCTTGTCGTATCCGTTGGGCATGGAGTTGAGAAAGATGGTCTGATACCAATTATGCCTCTAATTCACGAGCCCAACTACTTGCACTCTCAATTTTCATAAGAAATCTTGAAATGAAGGTTTCTGAGAGTAGAAAATTGTTTTAACCTAGGGCTTCATTTGTCTCTCAAATAGACTGTCTTGAAACGATTTTAGTTGCTCTGCATTTGTTTTCTTTGAAGATGGAAACTATTACAGGTAACTATGAGTTTCCCTGCCTTGGATAGTTAAGAGCTTGGCTTCATGCATCTCTAGAGCAATGCGAACAAAACTTATATACAAAGACCAAATCATACATGCCTCAAATGAGACATGCAGAGTGTGCATAAGCACTTCTTCTACTGAAACAAAGTCTACTCCTACTCCTACACTAACCAGAGAGAAAGAATGCTAAACAAATCTTGCTACTAGGTAGGGAGAAGTAGCTTCCCTTTCTCAAGAGGGGCAGCCATGTAAATGATTTGACACTAAATATAGCTACTTGTATGAGTGAAAAACTGACAATAAGCTAGTCCTCCACCCAAATCATCAAGGTATCAACATTAATGGAAAATACCTCCTCAAGCTAACTTGCATCAGACTTCTAGAGGTGTTGATGATGACCCTTGGTACTTTGATGCTCATCCTCATGCCCTGGAGTAGGCATGACTGGTTTTGGCTTCTCCCTTGGCTCTAATGAAGCCAAGTATCTGATTGGGCAAGGTATGGTCCTTTGAATCTACCCATGGTTTTGAACTCTAACTCCAAGAATGGAGCCTTCTTGCTGACTCTCATGGATGGATGGT
Source organism: Taxus wallichiana var. yunnanensis (assembly GCA_018340775.1). Classification (NCBI taxonomy): domain Eukaryota; kingdom Viridiplantae; phylum Streptophyta; class Pinopsida; order Cupressales; family Taxaceae; genus Taxus; species Taxus wallichiana. Next base: position 712,118,211 of record CM031238.1, read on the forward strand.
GTGAGAGGGATGACGACATCTTCCTACTTTTTCTCTTCCTTCTCCTGTGAAGAACATGGAAGAGTCATGTCTTCCAATCTTGATTCTAGAGGGTGCATTTATGGAGTGCAAGATTTTGCACTTGAATATTCTCCTTCATGGCAGCAAGTTCATGTGCATGGAAGATGGATGGAGGAGAAAATGATGTAATCTCCATGGGCTCCTTTTCATCAAAGAAATCTCTCAAGTCTGACAGACAGTCTGCCTCCTTGTCTTGGTGCAAGTGCTCTGCCTCCTTGTCTTGCTCTTGCTCACATGGTTTCTCTCTTCCTCAAACATGAAGTTTGAGAGATCAAACTCTTCTTCAACATCAGAGCTTGAAGGGGATGAAGTGGGAGGAAGAACTAAAGGTTCCCCTATAGCTTGCTCCACACTTAGAGCCTCTGAAATTGTATGGTCCTCTTCCATCATGGGTTCATCAATCAAATCAGGCCCTTGAAATGAAAGCAAAAAATCTTCAATGATGCCTTCTTCATTGAGTGGCCTCAACACTGATCTAATCGCTCCCAACTGCTCCTCTTCAATGAGGCTTAGGACTGATTGTTACTCCTCTTTTTCTTGTCTTCTTCTACTGTAAACTCAGCCTCAGCCACCACTAGTTCTCCAATCTTGACCTCCTCTATTGGCTTGACTAGCAAAGGATCTTTGTAAACCCAAATTTGGCATCCCAACTCTTGATTGTCATATCATTTCTTTTCTATTGGGATCCTCTTCTTACTATTCTCCTTTACTGGATTCTTGAGTCTCTTCTCAACACGGGCTTGGGAAAGCAAGAGGAGTGGCAAGTTGGGGTTTAACCATCTTTGCAATTGTTTGTGGTGGGAAGGGAGGTGTAACTTCTTGTTTGTTTGGAATGGATGATTGTTTGAAAGGGAAAAGGACAGAAGAACTGATATAAGGTGGAAGACTAGGAGATGGAGAAATGAAATCAACACTCGAGGTAGCAAGTGAGGGGCTTGACTTTTGCCTCTGCTGAAATGATAAAGATTGAGGGAGAGAAAATGAAAGGCAGGGAGCTGGTGATTGACTTACCCATTGACAAGGTTGTCCCGCACTTTTCTCATAAGCCCCAATGTCCTCAATCCACTATGTAAGTGAGGCAACACTTCAACCATGAAGTCAAGCTTCTCTTGAGGGCTGTAATGTCTTGGAAAAGGGCCTTCCCATGGACAAGGTGCCCTGCAACCAATTCTAAACGCCTTCATTCGAGCTGTAGCTCTTGACTGAACCATGCCAATCTCCATTTTTTGGATCTTCTCCAATAGACCAGCATCTTGCATTTGATTTTCTTCATTGTTTGCATACCCTTGCTCTTGAAAGCTCCATAGCCAAACTAATTTTGGCACTGCTGCTCATAGGGGTAACTATGATGATTTTGGATTGCTCAAAATGTTGTTTTGAAGGATTTGTAAAGCTTATTAGAGTTGGAACGTACTGCTGCTGCTGTAGATGTGAATTCCATGGTGGGAATGAAGTCATGATTGCACAACCTCATGAAATGGGAGAAAATGAAAGAGATGGAAGAATAAAATGGATGAAATGAGTGGAAATGGATGGAAAAGGTCTGCAACTCAGAGAATGGGTTTTTGATCAGATGGAGTCACCAGATGTGCTTGAAAGTGCCTCCAAAGGATGAAATCTTCACCAAGAGCACATTGAACCTGATGAAGTGAAGTGGTAAGGTGCTTCAAACCTGTCCCACCGGGCATGCCAAAACTATTAGTGTGAAATCACAACACCCCCAAATGAGTTACGTATTTACTTTTCTAAGGCAGGTCATTTGGTGTGATTTGCATAACATTGGATCATTCCCCAAGCTGTGGGACTTACAAATGGGAATGATCCTCCAGAGAAGGTTGGTTCCTCTTCCTAATCCTAGCACTAAACTACTTCTAAGGAAGGAAATGTAACTATCTACTCCTAATCTAACAATTCCAAGGGACCAAGAGAGAGAGAGAGAGAACATGAAAATAAAGAAATCCTACACTACAGAGGTGATAGCACGAAAAGGGAACTGCTGATCATAAAACCAACTACCTAAAATGGAGAGAGGTGAGCAATGGAGAGGATGGATAGATGCATCACAGACCAAGGATAAAGTTCACACAAAACACCATTTCAAACCCCTTAAACATAGCTCCCAAAACCTGCAATGGACATCAGAGATATGCATAGTATACCCTGTAATGGTGAGAGGTGAGAAGAGACAACAAAATGAGCAAAGGATGGACAAAACACATCATGAAATAGATTTTATTGCTCTAGGAGTTCACACAGTACACCATTAATGGGAAAGAGGCAAGAAAATGCCATTACAAAGCCAAGGGAGGAGGCTTAAACTCCACATTCGACCCTGGAGAAGAAAGAGAGAGGGGGGCAGGGAAGAAGAATGAACAACCCTTTACAATGAATCTTGCCCCTGTATTTATAGATTTGATCGAGAGAGAAGAAAGATGGAGGAAGAGAGAAAAGTGGGTTGAAACTCAACCACTGTTGTTAATGCTTCTGATAAAATATGCCCCAAATCCATCTTTACTACATGATTCCTTGATTTGGTGCCTTGAAAGAAGAGGAAATTACGAAACAAATTGAATTTGATCTGGTTGTTGAGACAGATGGATCCTGCATTGAAGGCTTGAAGGCGTGTCTTCCAACAAAATAGTGTCGATTTGTAATATTTCGAGCCTTGAGTCGAAAGATATGCCCCTTCAAAGTTTGTATCGGGTCCATACAAATGGGCGGGAAAACTAGTATGAAAAATAGGCCCTTTCTTTAATGTGGGATATGTGGCAGCCAGATTAGGGCTAAATTGGGTTTGCGGGCTCATAATTTATCTTTTCCCCTTTTTTCGTGAAAGGAAAATTTTCACTTTTCCCTCTGACTCCCCACCTTGGCTTTGACTCGGGTTCTAACGCTGACTTTTTCCTGACAGAGTTACGGGCCATTTTGTAACTTTTACCCTTTTATGATAACAAGGGGCAAAGAATCAACTTTTCCCCGATGCCCTACTTTCCTCTAGGACACATGTTAGTCTGGCACTCGTTTGGTCTTCCCCTTTTTGGATTCACCTTTGGAGAAGTGCGTAGGAAACGTGGCCTCTTCCACTACCTCCTCCACACTTGATCATTTATGGACCCTTTTCGAATAGTTTCGAGCCCAAAGAGCTCGAAACTTCACCATTTTTTGTTCCTCTGCGGCATCACCCCTTCTTGTCTGACCTTGTTATCTCATAGTTGAGTCCGCCTATAACTTGCGAATGCAGATTTAAGATGTGGAAATGGCCCGACAAAGTTGTGTCTTTTGCAGGGGTCCTTTAGTCTCTCTTGGCCTCCGCCACTCCATGGTTGAGTCTTTACTGCGACCAATGTTCAAGATTTGAATGAATGACGAGTCCTCTCGGTTCTTCTTATGTGAGGTCGTGGTGATACAATATTTGGCACAAGGGTGATATATGGATAATAGTAGATAAACATCCATGAGGAAGTGAAGAAAATATGTTTCGAAAGTGTCCCTATTGCACCTAGCAAAGAGAGGAGGGAAGCAACTATAATAGATTCGGTGGAATTCTACTCATAGTGCACAAGAACTCCCCCAATGATTGAGAAGCTCTAGGAGATGCTAAAGCTCAAAATTTCCCATCTTGACTTGTGCACAGGATTACGATTAACAAAACTAAATTCCTAACCCTAAAGGGAGGATTTAGGGTTATAGTGTTGATATAAATAGGAGGACTAAAACATAGTAAACAAATTAAAGCTATATACAATTGATAGTAATAAATTATACTAAATGAAATAGAAACCTAATGGAAAGGAAGGAAAGGGAAGATGACGTATCGATTATTGTAGATTGTCGTAGGTTGCAAATCTAAAAATAAAATCGGAAGTGCGAGACCATCACTTAAGGACCTGCGAAAGGGTAGATCTGGACTATCTGAAGTGACACGAGGCACACAGGAGTGTCTTGAGGCACCCAGGTGCCACAGTGCGGATTCTAGGTCTTTGTGAACTATGCGAGGACTCAGGGACTATGTTCAGCAGTGTCATAACTAGATTTGAAACACTACTTATCTATCACACTGGATTTGCTTAGATGAATTGGGTGACGCCCTTTACGTGAAGAAAAAAAAGGGGTCAGATTGACCTCAGTTGTCAAACCAGTGGACTTATTGTTGAGCATTGCACTACATTATGGACCCTGATGTAATTCTAGTGAGTGTGTGTATGTCATGCCATGGGTGTTCTCATGTCAATTTTACTTTGTGAAATAGTGAGCTATGGTAGTTATAGAAGATGTAGATAGTAGAATCACTCCTATAAGAATCCCTCTTCTAAGAATGTGTGTGATGCCGACTTCCTAGCTTGAATGTATAGTGTTATGTGAATGCAATATGGTGTAATGGATGCGACCCTAGATGGAGTGATAGTAGTGATAGGATGTGATGACGTAGGAGCCCCATTATGGTCCTATAATCTTTATATTTATAGGGCTCTCAAGTTTAATTTTTAAATAATCCTGACACAATGCCGAATGAGGAAAAGATAACGGGGGGACTAACACTATAAGTGACCCAAAAAGGAGCGAAAGAGGTTAAACATAGAGAGGGCACCCGGGGTGGGACCAAGGCGCCCGGGGTGTCCATTACGAGGTAGGGCACCCAAAATTAGGTATAGAATCTCGGGCAAGTTGTGAAATGGGTGGATATGTATCGGAAATACGTGGGAAATACAAGGTAAAATGTAAAACCAAGGCAACAAAAGGTGGGATTAATTTGTACTTTGTACACTTGAGAACCTTCTAAATAGTAGTATAAGACTGGTCTACATATTTGTCTAATGTTCAATATTTATGTCTTCATTTGCCCCCACTTTATAATGGTGAGTGAACAACTCGCTAACATAAAGTAGATAGAAAAGCATACTTGATGTCCGTTCGAGTGTAGAAGAAAATGTGTTGATGGATGAAAAGCGTGGAATGAAAAAAGATAAAATGTGGAGGAGCGTGGATTCTAAAGATGAAAAATGTGAAAAGGTGAAGAGAGTGAACCTAGGGCATAATGCATGTGTGGATGTTACGATGTAAAGGCAAGTTCGTGTAGTGGTGTGTTGTCATTGTCATTGTTGTTGTTTGTTGTTGTTGCCCCCAATTTGACTTCTTGTTTCTCATACGGTATACCTACAAGGAGAAAATGATCAAGTAGTCAAATATGTATGTATGTAAAAATGTTGTGTAAAGTATACTAGAATAAAAGTGTAAATGGAAAAATGGAACATGTGCACCTGATCCATGTCGAGAAAAGGGTGTAGAAGGATATCCTGTGATGTTGTGAGTTTTCGGGTGATCTCACGCCACCCTGGATGAAGAAGTGTAGGGAGGAAATGTTTGGTGTTCTCCAACTCTAGCTGCTTCTACTTTTATTTGCTAAAGAGATCTACTGTACTACTTTTGGTTTTTGGGTGATCCTACGCCACTGGATGGAGAAGTGTAGAGAGGCCACCCACTGTAACCCCTGAGCTTGTGACCACTTCAAAAAATTTCCAAAGGACACCATGTCTTGTTAAGGTTGTTGTGTATGGAGTTGATCTGATTTGAACTCACTCGTTGTGTTTGAATCGATGTAGATACGTTGTGTTAGTAGAAACCCTTAATGATGCCCCCTCTTTGGGGGTACATGCGATGACCCTGGAAGGAGAATGCGGCCCCAAAAGAGGACCAACCGCACTCGACCTTGTAACCATCTCGGCCTCGTAGGGGAAAGAGAAAGCGCTTGGTAGATACCAAGGTGCACACAAAATGATATGGTTATCAATATAAGTGTTAGTTCGAACACATGCATACAAATAAGTGTAAAAGATGCAAACAGTGTAAAAATACTAAGCAAATTAATGTAAACATGTAAGAAAAGAAGAAGACTACACAAAGCGGGTTTCAAAATGGGACATCACTCACGATGTTGCAAGACATGCAAAGGCTATCATGACCATGCAAACAACAATCAAGTGTGCACACAAGCAAAGGAAAATCCCGATATAATGGCAAATAAAGCATACAAGGAGAAATATAAGTAGTCATGGGAACATGTAGTCCTGCAAAAACAAGTGTTGCACATGGAACACTGTTAGCATGTTAGAGTGAAAACCAATATGTCAAAGCATGTAGAAGTAGTAAAAGATGCTAAGTATACAATGAAACAATAACACCTGTATGAGACAAATGTGGATGCCCCTAGCGACCAATATAGTAAGGGTAGAAGGCAAGCATCCATGTCGCATGTAGAGTCCTATATCTACAATCACACTAGATAAAGGTGTGAACATGCATGTGTATATGATAATGACATATAGGAAAGCAAGCTAACATGTGTAGTAAAGTGAACATGTAAAACATTAGTAAGAAAAAGTAAATGCTACCAAGACAATGTAGTATGTTGTGGATGGATGGAATGGAATGCAAGATGGAATGATAGGAGCAATGTGCCCCTTGAGTGTATGGAAGTGTATGCAGTGAGGTTCATTTTTTTCCCCCTTAATAGTCAAGAATGAACCGTGAACAAGAGTACGTCATTGGGAAATGGTAGAGTAGTGTAATTCTTGCACAACACGCTGTAATGAGTGTATATGTGTAGTGGTGATGTAATGCGACATGTGGAGAGATGATGTGTGTGAAACCTATAGCCAAAGTGTATATCATGACTTTGTTGATCGGAGGAGTGATGATTTATCCCTAAGTGTATATCACTATAAGATGAATGGATGGGAATGCGGCATGTGAAAAGATGTGCGTGGACCTTATAGCCTAAGCATATACCATGACTTGGTTGAATAGAGGAGTGATGATTTATCCCTAAGTGTATATCACTACATGATGGTGGAAGAAGGTGACGAACAAAGCAAGTTTATCCCTATAGCGTATGTCACTATGTGTAAAGCGTATACCACTACGTGATGAGTAGGAGGAATGGTGATGCAATAGAATGACATAGGATAGGATAGTAGAATAAGTGATGATATGATGTAGGATGATAATGCAAATTGGATGAAGGGAGTGGTGATTTAACTGAGTCTATCACACTACATAGTAATTGAAGGTGTGAGGATGTAATGGAATATTTTGGGATTGAGAAGAGTATAGGATGATATGATAGGAGATGATAGAATGTAATATAATGTAATATAATGATGTAGAATTGATGGAAGGAGTGGTGATTTAACCTAAGGTGTATACCACTATGTGATGATGGGTGTGGGTGACGATATAACCTAGAGTGTTGGTCACTAGTCCAAGGAATGTGGTATGAAGATATGTCACGTATAGGTAAGGTCCATTTGATTAGTAAACCCTTGACATTCAAGTATAGAATGAGGAACTAGAGTGCATCATTAGGTGGTGAGTCAATGCTTAGAACAATGTAGTGTAGAGGACGAAAGCGGTGAATGTGCGGTGTTGATTTGAGCATCCATATGAGTGTATGAGTAATCAAGAAACACTAAACAATGTCAAGTATACAAGGGCTTAGTACCTTGGAGATGATGATGGATGATATGAGTACAAATAAGATAGTTGTATGATATAAAGAAGCTAGATTTGTAAAACTGAAACATATAAGATTAGATCATAATATGTGGGGGTTTCCCAGAGCAGTGTTAGTTCCAAGAGGATTTTAACTCCCTTGGCGGATGTCGACCCCGTGTCGAGACAGATAATAATAGATCATGAACAATAGTGATAGAATATAAAATGAAAAGCAACTAAAATGATGAGGGAACGTAGCTTATGCTCTGTTATGGAGATGAACAGGGTATCAAGATGGCAAGATAATGAACCATGGCAAAGGTTTCTTCTTTAAACTCACGAGAACTTAATTAAGCTCTTTCTTCTCTTCTCTAGGCCTAGGTATCTCCGATCTTCTTGAAAAATATATCCTCCATTTTATTAGGCTTCGGTTCCTTTTTAAAAATATATCCTCGAAATATGGGAGAGAAACCCATATTTATAACTTAGATGTGAGGTCGATTAGGGGTTAACAAGTGCTTAGGGGTTGAGTAAAGTAACTGAGTTAGGGATATTATGTGATCACATGGGGACCACGACTTGAATTATTAGATGGAGTGGGGAGCATGATTGACATGGTGGGTGAGATAAAAGATTCTATTTAAAAAGGAGTGTCGAATGGGTGTATTAATACCCATGGATTGAATAATTTGTGAAGGATGGGGATATGCCAAAAGTTGAATTATCAAATGGGTCTACATGGAGCCCATTTGATAATTAATCAAATAATGTGAGCAAATAGATAGGATTTCATTTAATTTAAGAAAAAGAGAAGCGAGGATGGAAATTGGATGAATGTGAGATGACAGAGGGGCACTATAACCAAAAATAGGTGTCTACATTTGCCCCTTTTTGTTGAGTGGTTTGCGATAGCAAGCCACGAGACAAAAACAAAAAGGGTTAGATGAAATATGTGTCTGAAGATGGATGAAGATATGATCAAAGACAAGATGCCTCAGGTAAAAAAAAGGATCGTAATAACAATGAAAAACAAAATGTATGGTGGTGACTTCAATATCACATCGGTAGAGGACAATTGTGGTCTCAACGGAGACAAACAACAATGTTCTACAGACTAGTGAGTGGGTGAAGACCACTGTAGTATGGATGTAAACCAAGATGACCAATGGGTCATAGGAAAACATCAAAATATGTGCAACTGAATGTGAAAGATGTGTGCAATCCTTTGTTTCTGCGAGGAATCGTGCAAAATAATAACAATCATGCTTCCAAAAGGGATGACGATGAAGATAAAGATGCCCCAACATAGGGCATGGGAAGGACATAAAGTGAGTTCTATGCATTGACAAGTACAAGGATGAAAAGGTGCCCCAACATAAGACAGATAGAATAATCATAAATGCGGACAAGATGAGCAGATTTGATAGAAAGATGAGATAAAATGCCCTAAAAGGGTAATAAATATGATGCCAATCATCTTTCATAGGAAAGATGCTATAAGTGTTAGAAAATTAGAAGGTGAAGAAGACAAAGAAGTTAAGATACTTTTGCGACAAAATAAAAGCAGAGAAAATATGCATGGAAGAGAACAAGATCAAATAAGTGATGGCAGTTATGGTATCTTCCAAGACAAAAATGTCAAAAGAAGATGAGAAGAGATTTCTAGAAATGGATATGATGATGTCCCTACAAGAGGACAGGCGAATATAAAAGATGTGATAGGGTTCTCAAAAGAGAAGAGGTCAATGTTGCAAAGAGAAGAACAAGAATGGTAATGAAAGGGATAGATGGCGATACATAAATGGAGAAACATTGGCATTGACTTTGTGAATGTCAGATGTAAGGGATGTTGAGAAAGAGAAGAGGGAATAGACAGGAGGATTGGTTGATTATGAGAAGAGAAAGAAAGATTGAATATGAAGGTGACAACAATATGGAATAGAGGGACGAAGATGGAGGAGGAGAAAATAAGGAATGAAAGGGGAGGAAGAAGATAACAAAGAAGGATTATAGAGAAAGGGGGAAATGAAGAAGGACAAACAAAGAGAAGACAAGAAAAGAACAAAGTAGAGGATGAAATTATGAAAAAGGGAGAGAGTTATTCAAGATGAAAGGCGTGATGAAGGATGGAGCAGAGGAAAACAGAGAGGTAATGGAAAATGAAAGAGATGATAGAGCAAAAAAATTGAAGGAAACAAATCATAGTGAGGAAATCCAAGGCAAAGAAAATGGAACCCATCGCATGGAAATGCATGTGGATGATGAGATGATAAAAGAGATGGGATAATGTTGAAGAGTCAGGTTTTCGACGGGAAGTAAGGAGGAAGTGTGAGGTAAAATGGGGAGAAGGACGATGTAGAGGAAGTAAAATAAGACATCGAAAAGGAGGAGAAGACGAGGAAGAGAACCAATAATGAAGATATTTGATAAAGAGTGAGAAACACAAGTAACGTAAAGAGAAACTTTAGGAAGGAATGGCATCGATTGGAAAAAAATGGAGATGTATGAGATGAGGATATGTTGATGACGAGAAAATAGAGAGAAAGTGTATGATGAAGACAGGTGAAGAAATTGGCAAGGAAGAATGGAATATGGAGAGGTGGTGAGGAAAAACAAAGGATGGGATAGGAGAGGCAATGCCGATGATGGAAGTTAGGAGAAATCCACCGATAATGATCGGTAGGAAAAGGTGAGACAAGGAAGAAAGTAAATGAAGAATGGGAGGAGGAATGCCATGAAGGGACATTAGGAGAAGTCCTTCGATAATGATCAAAGGACCTGAAAAGGAAGGAATGAATGAAAATAGAATGGAGGAGGTCAAAGAAAAGGATTCAAGTGTGCATAATGGGGATGCGTGATTTTTAGTGAAGTCCACCGATAATTACTAACATAGAAACGAAAGATGATGATGAAAGAATGTTAGAGGGAGACCAATGACAATGATGGGTAAATATGGGGGTAGATATGTGGGAGAACTCTAGAAGACGAGTGGAATGAGTAAAGAAAGGAGGGATAACGATGTGTAGGAAGATGAAGACGAGGAGAGGATGAATGGATCATAATGAATGAGAGAGAAATGAAGACATAAGACATGAAATGAACAGAGAAGCAACGGTTAAGTAAGATTACCCAACGACGTATGATGGAGATGAAAAAGGGACTAGTAAGAAGTGGTGTTTGTGTGAATGGAAGAGGAGGTTAGAGGATGTGATGATGAGGAATGTCGAGAAAATGTAGATGGAGAGAATGTGGGGTAGTGGGGGAGTGCAGGATGACAAATCATGCTTAAGAGGGAATCTTAAGTAAGATCCCCATGCGCGCAGAGGATTTAAGTAAGATCACCAAACCGCGGTGATGATGTGGGAGGAGAAAGACAACATTGTATTGGATGTAGATGTGGAAGGGTTGGTTAGAATGAATGAGTACGATGAGAGGTGGGAGACATAAGATGAGGAAGACATGATGGGAGATGGAAGGATCAGATGACCAACCATTCTTAAGAGAAAATATTAAGTAAGATTTCCTTGCGACGAAGATGGTTAAGTAGGATCGCCAAACCGAAGAAGAAGAAGAATGATGAAAAGACTGAGTAGCATATACCAAAATGGAACAAGAGATGAAAGGAGGTGATATTAAAGTGATAACAAGGAAACAAAGGAGTGTGACATGAATGGATGGAGGAACATATGCAGTATAGATGGAGAGTGTAAGAGCAATCCTTAATTGGGATGCTCACGTGGTGGTAGTGATGATGCAAGAGTGTTAAGCGGAAAAGGAGGAGTGGAAAGACGTTTGTGGTGGTGATTGTCGTCTGTTGAAAGAGGAAATGGTGGAGAAGCTTCTATAGTGGGAGGATCCAAGGAAGAAGATATACCTTAACTAAGGTTCTCTAGCTATATGGATGGTTAAGCAATATTTTCAAACTGAAAGCGGAAGAGTAAAAGAGAAACTCAAGAGGAAAGACTAGTAAGATATATGGCATCGTGCAAGGGGACAAGGCGAGAAGGATGATGTGAAGACAAATGGTGATGAGTGGACATGGATAATGAGAAGCAATGGATCAAAGAAGGTGTTGAACATGTTGAGAGATAAGGAGCTATAGGATAACAAACTTGCCTTGAGAAAGACCCTCAAGTAGGATTCGCAAACTGCAACGGCGATCAAGTAGAATTCGCAAAACCGAAAAGTGTATTTACAAACACATTCGTAGAGATGATGCATGGATATATAATTCATAGTGTGAAATTTGATGTGATTTTTATAAAAGATGATTTGGATGAGATGAATGGAACATAGCATTTATGCATGATGGTGTACAAGGAAACTATGTTTCGAATTGGATTGGAGATAAACAAGAAAGGGTTAGCACTCAAGGCATTGCACTTGTAGCCAATAGCAGGTGTTAACACATAACCAACGATAGTTAGTTATACCAAAAGATCATGAGGGAGATATGGATGAAAGACACTCGTAATCCTAATGTTGACATGACAAAGGGATCGAAGATGTGACTTGTACATGGGAAGAGGGATATCCAAAGGTGGTGTTCCTTAAGTCTATGCCCCAACTCTGGGAAAGGGAAAGAAAAATAGTAGAAAGTTGATCAATGCGGGAAGCTTTGAAAATGTTGATAAAGAAGGTTGATCAATGCGGAAAACCTTCCAGATGCCATAATAACATAGTAGCCATCCTTCGAGGGTATGGTCTACTTTATACATAATATAGATGAAAAGAATAATATGATAGTCATCCTTTAAGGGATCGGTCTATTTCTTTTGATTTTGCTTGGATTTTGATTTGTATACTTTTCTTCTTCTTTTGCATTTTGCATTTTGCATTTGTATGCACAATTGTCCTTCGAGGATCATCTATTTTTATAACTTTGATTTTGCCTTTTGCATACTTGAGTTTGAGCTTCACATGGGGAGAGCTAGGAATAGCTAAGTAAACCACTTAAGAGGGGATAAGGAATGTACAAGAGACACCTTGGACCCTTTACATGGCTACAATAGGAGAATGAGAAGGTGATGAGATGTAATGGTTATGGGGTCATATCAAAGTAGTGAAGGCGGACCACATAATTCAAATCATTACAATGACAAATGGAAGGGGCTAAGGATGGAAAAATAATCTAAGGATGTAACTAAGTTCTCATTGGTAGATATGCTAACGATATCTTTGTTCGCAAGTGCAATGCATTAAGAGGTTCCATTTGGTTTGCCACCACGAGAGGGAAGACAATGAAGTTGAATAAGATGAGATGACCAAGCGAGAAACAAACACTATATCATGAAGGAAATGAACATATGACCAAAATGGTGGATTTAGATGAAAATAAATGATGATGGCCCAACAGAGACATAAACATAGAAGGACAATCATGGCCTCAAAGGAGGACTTGATGAAATGAACAGTGTCCCAAAAGAGACACACATATAGCCACAATGATGGACTTCAAAATAGATGGTGCCCCAGAAGAGAAACAAATATAGCCACAAAGGTGGAATTGGAGAAAAAGGTCCCTCAATGGAGAGATAAACATGGCCTCAAGGAGGGATTTGATGAAAAAGATGATACCCCAAAAAGGAGCATAAACATAAAAGAACAAATATGGCCTGAAAGGAGGACTTATGAAATAAACGGTGTCCCAAAAGAGACACACATATAGCCACAATGGTGGACTTTGAAATAGATGGTGCCCCATAAGAGACACAAATATATCCACAATGGTGGACTTCGAAATAGATGGTTCTCTAGAAGAGACACAAATATAGCCATAAAGGTGGAGTTGGAGAAAAAGGTCCCTTAATGGAGAGACAAACATGGCATCAAAAGAGGATTCAATGAAAAAGATGATGCCCCAAAAGAGGTATAAATATGGCCACAATGGTGGACTTCGATGAAATAGATGGTGCCCCAAAAGAGACACAAATATGGCCACAATGGTGGACCTCTAAAAAAGATCCCTCAATGGAGAGACAAACATGGCCTCCAAGGAGGACTTTAATAAAAAATATGATGCCTCAAAAGAGGCATAAACATGGCCACAATGGTGGGCATAAAATGAGTGAGGATTTGGGTAGAAATAGTTTAGATTGGATGAATATGAAGGAGGTAGACAAAACAATGTCAAAGAGCAAAGTCCCTAAATGTGAGGAGTTGTACATACGAGATGCTCAAGGGTGAGGGAAGGTTGTTCCCCCAATAAGTTAAATGTGAAGGAGTTAAAGGATGTCGAAAGAGTTTAGATGAGATTGTTTTAGATTTGGATGGGATAAACGATTGGAGACCACAAGTGTGTTTAGCAAGATAAGTGGTATTGATGAATAATGGAAGACCTTCCTTAGGAGGAATGTCATGTGCATGAGGGATGTTAATGGATGATGTGGATGAAGGAATCATGGGAGACCCAACAAATGGGATATGAATTGGATTCAAAGTAAATGGAGAAGAAACTTTCCCTTGAATGAGGAAGTCATCTTTCTCAATAAGATTGTGGACGATTGACTAAAATGCCTTACAATGTTTGATGTCATGACCTGGGGTACAATGATAAGCACAACTAAATTAGGATTGAACCATTTTGGCTTGGGACCATAGGGATTAAAGGCTTTAATATGAGGAAGTTTGATGGCAGATGTTCGGGTTAAATGTCGAAAGATATCTAAGTATGACCCATTGAAGTGTTGTGGGGAAGGTAACTTTTATGGGTTTTGATAGGATGTCTCAGCTTGGAGTTAGGAGAAAACATGGATGTATATTGGATGTGTGAATTTTGTGTTTTCGAGGACAAATCAAATTTGGTTGAAGGATGGTATTGTTTGGATGTGGATTGATTATTGCAAGATGTCATAGATGGAAAAACCGATCGACATGGATGTTGTGGCATTGGATTGTTGAGAAGAGAGAAAATTTGATTGTTTCGTGGATACGTAGGGGACCTGTCGGGATGTTTGCCTCGAGCCTTAGACTTTAACCAAGAAGATTTACCTCTAAATGAGGATGACAATAATTTCAACCGGAGGATCTAATAGCGGTGGTGTGGTTATTCTTTGGAGAAACTGTCCTAAAACAAGACGAAGATGTTAATGAAAAGATAGGTGTTTGTATGATGAAATTAATGATATCTATGTGAGACATGGATTGCTTTGGTTTGGGCATGGATAGATATTATTTGTAGAGGGAGAAGGTAAAGCATATTTATTTGATTTAGGTGGATGTGTCGGTCTGATAGGTGATTCAAGGGTATATTTGATAGGATTAGAGATTGAGAGGATTGGGTTGGTGTGATAGAAGGATTAGATAAAGAGTATTGGGGTAGCCGGGTGATGTGGCCATGGGAAAGGTTGTCAGGTAGAGATAGGTGGAATTTTTAGTGTAATAGATATAGGGGTTCTTTGGGATAGATAAAGATGTAGACATATTTGGAATACGTGGGGATATGAATGATGTGATGACCAATGGAGTAGATCTTATGGGTAAGGGTAATGTAGCAAATGCGGGAGCATTATCGGATGTAGAAGTAGAAGGGACCGGTTGTTTCATAAATATTTCGAGGGTAAGAATGATATGTTTTCTAAAGGGTTGATGTTAAGGTGGGGCTGTAAGGGTGCATGTAGTAGAACTAAGTTTTGTTGGGATGGTTATGAGCAATGTAGGTGTAGTAACAGTGTATTTGATGAAGATGTTGGTGAATGAATAGGTGTGAGAGATGTAGGATTATGTGTGGATATGAGTGGGGCTGAAATAAGTGCTAAGGATGAATCTAATGTGGTAGATTGAGGTATGTTTGAAGTGGCGAAGTGGATGGTATAAATGAATTTGATGTGGATGTGATAAGGATAGGAGAAAGTGTAGGTTTAGGACAAGTAGTGAAAGTTGATGTAGGTGTGATAGGTTCTGAATAAGAGGTGGGAATAATGTCCACTATGGGAACATGCGAGTGTTGGTGATAAGATGGGATCTTGATTGATAGTGTCAACCATATAAGCGTTTGATAGTTGAGATGTAAAGAGTGTGGCTTGATTGGTTGGTGGTTGATTAATTTGTTCCGTGGAGGTATCGATTCGTATATCCCCTTGATTTATAAGTTATTGGACACGATCTTTGAATGAACGACATCTCTCAATGTCATGACCTTTGACTCGATGATATTTACAATAGTGGGCTTCATGATACCAAATAGGCTTGGCGTGCAAGTTGTCCACGGGTTGTATGGGAGGAAGTTGGATGGATTTTATGCCCATCAACTTATCAAATACTGAAGCTCGTATGATTCTCCTAAAGGAGTGTAGTTGGTTGTTGATTGAGGAGATCGTTGTTGAGACCATGTGCTTGATGTAGACGGGGATGAGGGTATAATGATCACAGTGTTGGCAGCCTTGCACTCGTCATTATGTGTAAATGGTTTTGTAGATTCAATTTTTGATTTAATTGAACTTAGTTTAAGATGACCCTACTCAATGGCATGGGTTTCGAGCTTGCGATCCATTGTGAAAGCTTCATCAAAGTTTCAGAATGATTGGATCTGTAAAGTGGATGATATATGTTTGGCACACGAACGTGACAATAAGTTGATGAGTTTGGTTTGTGGAATAGTGAAGGTAGTTGGTTTATAACATCATGCCACCGCATGCGGCGAAGTCGGCCCGATGGGCTCATCTTCATACTGTCGAATGGTATATAGATCAACAATAGTGGTTTTGCATGCGATATTGATAGAAAAGTGTTCTAAGAACAACTGTGCAAGTTGAGTGAAAGATAATAAGGATTGTCGTGGGATCTTGTCGTGCACGGTCCAACACAGGACAAGACAAAGACATGGGGAAAGTGTGAAGAAGTAAATTGTGATCATGTGCAATAAGAAAACATGTGTGTTTAAATGCGAGGATATGTTATTGGGGATCTTATTTATTGTTGAACTTATTAAATGCGAGAAGTTTCAATGAGGAGGATAGGGTTTGATTGAACCGATGGATGAATCGATTTATTCTGATTTGTTCATAGGATAAGGTGTTTTTGGGTGCTACGGTAAGGGTTTCTAAAGCGCCAACAATGATTCATTAAGGTGTAAATTGAATCACTTGAGGTGTTGTAAGGTTGAGATTGGATTGGGCATGTGGTTTGAAAAGTATTTTGATAAGTCAAATGATGTTTTTGTGGATGTGTGGGTAGTTAGGGAATCATTTGATAAGGTGGTTGATAAGTTTGTGGATAGGATGTTTGCGGAATGGTTTGATAAGACAGTTGATTAATTTGTGGATATATAGGTGTTTGGGGAGTTGTTGGGAAAATAATAACACGTGTCACAGGTTGGGATTATCGCATATGATGGTGTTGAGTAATAGGGGCATGACGATGAGCGGGGATATGTGTGTTAAGAATTGGAGATGGTTGGGCAAGCCTATTAATGGAATTGTCAAAATGGGATGTGGGTGGAATGCGATCCACCAATTTTGGAGATTGGGAGGATTGAGAGATTATAGGATATTTTGGAGTAAGAAGTCATATATGGGGTTAGGAGGAGATTTGAGTGTATCTAGAGGAGTAGGAGATGGTGGTGCGATCGATTTAGGAAGACTGGCTTGACGAGGGATATGAGGGTTGGTGTGAAGGTGGGGATAATTTTGTATGACATGGTTCTCATGAGGTGAGGCCATAAAGATTGGAGATTGAGTGACTGAAGGCGCGGTTTTGAGTTTAGTATCTTGTAGGGAGAGATCGTCGATGAAGTAACTTTATTGGATAGGGAAAATTGTTGTTTTGGACCTCGATTTGGGAGAGAGTGACAATAGGTGTGAAATAGAGAAACATCTATTTGATTGACAAACAAATCAAGCATAATATTTTTTACCGTCATGTTTAATTTAGAGGATGTGAATAGAAAAGAAAAGTAGGTAATGAAGGTGCCTAAAGGAGTATAAGGCTAGTTTCATGCGCACGGTATGGACAGGAGATGTCCGAGACGGTTTCTGTTGGGTGTTTAGGTCCCAATCAATTAACTAGGTGAGAGGAATGTTTTATGTGTTAATTATGTTTGTGCGATCTCGGGCGGTGTGTGATAAGTGAAATGTAGACTTAAATTCTTTTACTTAGGCTATGTGATCAAGCATGATGTAGAAGGTTTGTTTTAAACCAAAATGAAATGTGACGTTGATGCATATAGACACTCAGGAAAGGAAAGTTCGATGCAGAAAAGAGAAAATAGAGAAAAATGAGAAATACCTGAAAATCACTTATCGGTGTTATTTTATTACACGTGTTTAGAGGTATTAATCATGGACCTAGAACGTCTAGTGACCTTAAAAGTGCATCGTTCACGACTGGAAGAGGGATCTGGATTAAAAAAATTATGTTTATTTGATCGCATGTGATGCTAACGTACTTGGAAAGTTGGAGGTGACTGTTAAAGGCCGAGAACGCCCAAGTAACCTAGAATGGCACCGTCTATGTTTGGAGATAAAGTCGGTAAAAGTATTTTGGGTGGTGTGTTTGGTTTAAACATTAGTCTTTGACAGAGGTAAAGTTGTTGTCACAACTTTGTAGACATTATCCTGAAAGAAGATAATAAATGCTCTTAATTAAGGTAGTTAAAAAAATGACTTTATAAATTTTACAAATGGTGTCATCGTAAATAAATAAAATAAAATAATTAATTAATTAATTAACAAAATTGTAGTTTATAGTCAATTAGAGTAATTGCGATGCAAAAACGAGTCGATAAATTATAAGTTTAATCTATGAAATAAACGTATGAGATAAATTATTAAATACTTGACCCGAGCTGAAATGAGAAACTAAAAAATATATACTATGGAATAATAAACTACACAATGTGTTAATATATTCGAAATAAGCGACAAGATTGAACTATAAAGTGATAAAATAAAAAATATAAGACTAATCTATGAAGTAAACTATTAAATAAGTGAGGAAACGAGATAAGACATCATGTTATTTGACCTGTGAGAATGAACTAGCAAAAATCTAATTAATTAATGGTCAAAATCTATGGTCGGTTTGGCTTATAGTAGAAGTGGAAACAATGGGTCGATGGGTTAAGTGTGAAATGAAAGGGGTTGTCGGTCGAGGTATAATAGAAGTGGAATGATTGGTTGATAAAAAGGTGAGTGAGTTGGTAGGGCCAAGTAGAATGGTCAAGTGGGAGAGGAAATGACTTGGTTGATGCAGACGTTGGAGGAGGTGGTTCGAAGGAAGGTGGTGAGGATTAAGTGGAGTCGGAGTGGAAAGGTAGGTTGAGGATGGTGACAGGGACGTGGAGAGCTCAAATGGACAGTGGGTGAAGTCGGTGGAGGGAAGGAGCTGCATGGGGAGTTGAAGGAAGTGAGAGGAGGAAGATGGGGTAGGAAAGGACAAGGGAGGCAGTCACATAATTGTGAGTGGAGGGACGTTGGATGGGAGATTACGTGGAGGGTCTATGTGGGAGGAGGCAAAGCCTTGTGGGTGGCTCGATGGGAAGGAAGGGAGGATGGAAAACAACACGGAGGAGGGAGGAGCGGGAGTAAGGTGGAAGGGAGATGGGGTGACAGGCTAAAAGTGGAGAGCTTAGGCGAAAGGGAGGATGGAGTTCGGGATCAATGGAGAGTAGACAAGAGGCGGGAGAGAGTGTGGAAGGCGAGAGGTATGTGGGGTCGGCGCGAATGGAGCTCATGGGGAAGAGGAGAAGTGGGATATAAGGGAGATGTGGAGTAGCGCAAAGGAGGATGAAGATCTGTTGGAGGGTCTGCGTGGGGAGGAAGCTAGATGGGAGCTCGGGAAGAGGGGACAAAAGAGAAGATGGATGGGAATTGTAGATACATGAGAGTTGGTGGACGTGCGAGTAGAGTGAAGCGTAGGTGTGGGAGGAAGGGAGTAGTATAGCGTGTGGATGAAAGTGGTGTGAGTTCGGTGGGAAGGAGAGGAGTGGAGAATTTTGCAAGATCTCAGTGCGGTGGGAGAAGATTCCACCAAGGTAAAGGAGATGGGAGGTCGTAGGAGTCGGAATGGAAGAGTAGGTATGAGAGGAGAGAAGGGAGGTTGAGAGGACGTGTGGAGAAGTGTGGATGGGAGATGGGATGGGAAGAGGAGAGTGGAGCTCGTGGGAAGAAAGAGACATGTGGAAGGAAGAAGGGAGAACAACGCGGGGAGTACACAAAGAAGGTGGAAGGGAGATGGGGTGACTAGTTGAACATGGGAAGTGGAGTGGATGGGAGATGGAGCATTGAAGTCGGTGGTGAGGATGGAGGGAATGAGTGGGCTCGGTGAGGAGAAGGGTAGGTCGGTTAGGGGGAAGAAGGGAATGGTAGGAAAGTGGTCGAGTTGGCCACGTTAGAGGAGAGAAGAGGTGGGGTGAGAGGTAGGGTATAGGTAAATTAAGATAGCTAGGATTTTAAAAAAAAAATAATTATTAAATTTTAATGTATTTTTTTTGTTCTAATTAATTGTTAATTATGTATGTAATTTATATTAATATCATTATGATTAATAATAAAAATGCATTTGATAATGATTATAATGACCACATAACAAGTTAATTAAAAACCTGAAGCACGTACCTCTGAGACAACTTAGACCATTGAATGGAAAGATGACACCACACAGAGGGCAATAATACTAAACCTTGTAAACAGGTGAGTAAAAACAATGAAAGATGCAAAATATATATCACATGATGACAACTAGGTAAGTACGAAATTTCCTGGATGCGTTCCCCATGTGGGTAAACAGAAAACAAAGAGGATGTAGCTCTAGGTGATTTCAAGTGATCGTACTGACCTAAAATCGACAAATACTAAGATATTGCAAACAAGCAAGTTAGAAAAGATGAATAAAATAACAAACAAAATGACTAGATCTAGGATCTGGTCCCACCGGTGTGCCAAATGTTGATCTTCCTGTCTAGATTAGTGTATACGAGTAATCAAGAAACACTAAACAACGTTGAGTATACAAGGGCTTAGTACCTTGGAGATGAAGATGGATGATACGCACACAAATAAGATAGATGTATGATATAAAGAAGCTAGATCTACAAAACTAAAACAGATAAGATTAGATCATAATATGCGGGGGTTTCCTGACAGTGCTAGTTCCAAGAGGATTTTAACTCCCTTGGAGGATGTCAACCCCGTGTCAGACAAGATAATAACAGATCATGAACAATAGTAATGGAATATAAAACAAAAAGTAACTAAAATGATGAGGGAACTTAGCTTGTGCTCTGTTATGGAGATGAACCGGACATCAAGATGGCAAGATAATGAACCATGGCAAATGTTTCTTCCTTAAACTGGCAGAACTTAATTAAGCTCTTTCTTCTCTTCTCTAGGCCTAGGTATCTCCAGTCTTCTTGAAAAATATATCCTCCTTTTATTAGGCTTTGGTTCCTTTTTAAAAATATATCCTATGAAATATGGGAGAGAAACCCATATTTACAACTTAGATGTGAGGTCAGATTGGGGTTAACAAGTAACTGGGGTTGAGTAAAGTAACCTGAGTTAGGGATATTATGTGATCACGTGGGGACCACGACTTGAATTATTAGATGGAGTGGGGAGCATGATTGACATGGTGGGTGAGATAAAATATTCTATTTAAAAAGGAGTGTCGGATTGGTGTATTAATACCCATGGATTGAATAATTTGTGAAAGATGGGGATATGCCAAAAGTTGAATTATTAAATAGGTCTATATGGAGCCCATTTGATAATTAATCAAATAATGTGAGCAAATAGATAGGATTTCATTTAATTTTAGAGAAAGAGAAGCGAGGATGGAAATGGGATGAATGTGAGATGACAGAGAGGCGTTATAACAAAAATAGGTGTCTACATGCGGTGTAGGACATGTAATGTAGAGTGTGTAGTGGGTATGGGATGTAATGTAATAAATGTGTAGTAGAAATAAAATGTGTAATGATGATAGATAAAACTAGACCTAAGTATAAGGAAATCTAGTGTAGGATATAGAAGAAATAAGATGGATGAATGTAATGATAGGAAGGTATAGAAATTGTGGGTGGAATGATGATAGATTGAACTAGACCCGTGTGGAGTGGAATCTAGTGTAGCGTGTATCAATGCAATGTGGGTGGGGAAGGTGTAATGCAATAAATTTGTAGATAAGAATAGAATGTGTAATGATGATAGATAAAACTAGACCCAAGTTGGTGTCACTTAGATTTCACCTTGAAATCTGCGATTACCCTATTCGAAATTTTTCGTACTTTTAAAATAATGGATCGTTTTGTGTTTTTATTACTTCGAAAGTTCTTATATTGCACAAGATAATCCCAAAGAGCCATATTAGCCTTTTTCGCAAATACACAGATGCCCAAATTTGTTTTATTCTCACGCCGGATTTGGTCATGGAAATTTGTATTTAATTATTTTGAGCCTCGAATGAGGCTATTTGCGCTCTGTTTTAACTCTATTATGAGCGAATATGTTATTATTCCTATGTGCTATAAGGGTTTTAACTTGTATTAAGTTTTGGGCTTTATTTGTAACTTTTGGCAATTTTTCGTGTTTTTGTGGTGTCCCGTTTCGTTTTCTGTGAAATTTCTCTGGAACAATTCCTTTGTCACGTAGCCCGATTTTGGCTTGAATAGCCGGAAAACATATACGCACATTATGCCCGGAGGAAGTCGCCATCGAGGTCCGGATCACTCGGAAAAAGTGAAGTCGTGCAGACAGAAAAGCCCTCATGGGATGGGCGCATTTTTGAAAAACAAATGATTTAAGTTTGTAAGGGGAAAAATATAAGCTGCAGCAGGTGGTGAATTTTATACCGCCTGCTAGCAGGTACTTTTCCCGTGTTATAAAAGTCACTTAAGCTGCAGCAGGTGGGAAAGTTAGAGGTCGCAGCAAAGCGAGAATTTATTACCCGCCTTGCAGGTGAAAATTCGCATGATAAAATAAAAGGAAACCGACTTAAGTGAAATCATGGGATTTTAGTGCTTGCGCTTGCAGGTAAATAATCCCATTGTCAAAAGTCAAATCACTTAAGTGGATCACGGATTTTAGTGCCGCCTTGCAGGTAAAGAATCCCATTGTGGAAGAAATTCTTAAAATAGAATTACATGTGCAAAAAGTGCGCCCCCTTTGGTGAGAGAATGATAGCCTTAAATTGATTATTTTAATTAATCTATTCTCTCAAAAAGTGCGCCAAGCTTGAGGAAGTCAACAAGTTAAAGATGAAATAAAAGAAAGGATTTAAAATCATTAAAATTAATTTATTTAATGGCTGCCCTCTTCCTCTCAAAAAGTGCGCCCCATTTGGGTATTATTTAATGTTTTTAAGGCATTAAAACATTAAATTAATTTCTATTTTCAGTGGCTATGGTCAAAGCACACTGTGAAGCTTAAGTGAAGTGATGTGTGAAGGATTAATTTAATTTATTGATGGTCTGTCCTTAAACATGCTATTTTTAAAAGAGAAAAGCATGATTTTTAATTAATTAATTGCCTTTAATTGTTAGGGCAATTATTAATTATAGAATTGTGAAGGTTATATAAGCATGGGCAGCCATATGGGTGAATTATTCAAATCACAGGTGAAGAATTGCAGCCAAGTGGAAAAGTGCGCCCCCATTAGAGGAAGGATTTTGCTCAGACAAGGTGACAACAAGGCTAAAAGCTTCCAGATTTGGCGCATGCTTTAGAGGAGGTTGATCTTTGTCTGCATAATTGTTTCCACAGGTGTTACAGGAGCTCAGGTGTTGATTGAAAGGATTCATGCTCTCTTTATGTGCAAATTAAACACCATTTTTGGGGCAGCAGGCTTGAAAAGTGCAGATTTTTACAATTTAAATTCACTATTCATGCTCCGGTGGCCATTTTTGTCTAAATAAATTACAGGAATTCATTACAGGTGCTTTACAAAAGAAAAGGAGTTTTTATCAATGTCCAACACATTGCAAATATCCTTCGAATCTGAAGAATTGTCCAGATCTGCACCAGTATTGAAGAAATCCGGCCAAATAAGAAGAAAAATAATTATTCAGACGAAGATAGACAAAGCAATGGCGAAAAGAGATGAAAAAGAAAGCACGATGGAGTCATGCATTACTTCCAAACTTGCAGACATAGGAGACACAGATCTAGGCCCGGAACCTCTTGCCGATTTGATAGATAGATCCAGAGCGGGAAATACTTCACTCATGCATGTGGTCAAAAGCAATGGAATTATCCGAGCTGCAACTTTTCCATGTACAACCCAATTGCCAGAGTTCATGATGGAGTGTTCTAGATCTTATCATCCTTCATCCAGATCAGTGTGTGATGCTTCGGGAAAGACAATAATTCGTTTGGACGCAGAGTTCATCAATTATTGTTTGAAGATTTCAGACGAAAGGTGGTGACTTCTATTAGCATTCGTGATGCCGACAAGAGATGGGAGAAGCATAGAGCGATTGCGTTAGCATCATGAATAGCCGATTCATGAAGAAGCCTAGATCTCCTTCAAAGTTCCCGAGAACTCTTCCACATCCAATTTGGTGCAAGAGGCGATGATGTCATCAAATTACTATGTAGGATGAATGGCGAAGCGAATGCCTACACTTTCCGTACATGGATGTATGCTTTCATCGTGACCATTGAATACAACAAGGTTGATTCCATAATCAATTGGTCGAAATTATTAAGCAACAAAATCGGTGAGCAACTCCTGGAGCGTGAATCGTACTTTCAACTTCAAGATGACTTCATACTTGGTGTATGTTGCAGCTTCACAGGGCGTCTTTTCCAGGCTGGATAGATGTGGTGTTCTTTCCAAGGATCCCATTTTCAAATGCTACCTGTAGCTTACTACACCTACAGGCGAGAAAGACTTCAAAGTGATCAACGATGAATTCTTCTACAATTTCATCTGCAGGCTAGACAAAGACTTGAAGGCCAACAGGGTAAGCAAGGAAGCGTGGGAAGTCAGGTCCAAGATTGCAAGTCTATTCATTCAATTTGTAGATTTCACATACCTCAGGGATACGGTCTTTTCTGGAGAACCAATAAAGATGCCCAGGTATCCGAATGATAGATTGATCGCCATGGAGCTAAGCAGACAACTTGTGGAGTTACACGACCTTCAGTCAAAGCGGCACAAGTCTACGGGTTTCTTCCCAATCACTGTGGGATATTACAACTGCATTAGCATTCACAGAGCTCGAGGATGGAAGCGCAAATGTTATCCGAGTATGAGCAAGAGTTCTTCCCTGCACGGTTGAACTTCGATCCATTTGGAGTAGCCAGGAAGACAATCTCCCAGGAGTACGCACATGTGCCTTCATTAGAAGATTTCTGGATGAAGTGCAAAAGTGAGTACGAGGTTAGAAAGAAAGATTTCAGCAGGCTATCAGCAAAGCAAGTGTTTGACTTTGGGCTAGCACGGATACCTGCGGATCTTAAAGATGATGGGAATGTGGTACTTGACACTTACCATCAAATGGGAGGAGATAAAGCCATACTGTAGAATAACATAGGAGGCTGCAACACAATTGAAGAAAGGTCGAGAGCTATGTTGGTGAATACTTCAAACTGGTTGTTGACGAAGGGATACTACCTCGATGAAGCATTAATGAATCAAGTCACGGGCAACTTCGGTGCAGGAGATTCCCTCAAGTGAAAGCATGGAGGAGAAAGCAATAGGAAAGTCGAGAAGTTGAAAGTGCATAGAAGATCTCAATCCAAGGAGAGGATCACTTCTATGACCATGACTTTAACTCCGCCTCCAAAGACTCTAATGCTTCACCAACTATTGCACCGCAGCAGCAAGATGCTTCCATGCCTCTACTGAATCCAACAACATTCATCTTCTCCCCTCACCACTTCGTTCGCCTGCTCCAGAGGATACCTTGGAAGTTACTGAGATGGTGGAATTTGAAAGGGCTTTGTCCTTGGATGATTCAGAGGATGGCAGCCATAACACTGTGGCACTTTCTGACGGAGAGGATGTAGAGCGGGAGATGGTAGTGCACTCAGCAACTTCTCACTCTCCGAGAAGTAATTTCTCGGAATGGTTAGCTTTTCAGTTTGTTTCAGAAGCAAGAATGGAGATGAACTTAGAGGAGCACAACTTGCAGCTACTCCAAGATCTAAGCAAAAGAGACAGAAGGCCTAAAGTTTCTAAAGCAACTTCTAGGTTGATCATCGAGAATTCGGGAGAGAATTTTGCTGAGATATCAATTCCGGCAGAAGGAAAGATAGAGGAGGAGCTCACGACAGAAGATGTGATAGTGACCAAAGTACCACTTGGTTAAGTCACCACTGAAGGATTGAAACAGGACACACAGACTTTGATAGATGCTTTATTCCTTAGGCTTGACAATGAGAAGGCGGAGAAAGAAGAGCTGCAGAAGCAAGTATCTCAATTATGTGAGATCACAACAAGGTTGTTAAACCTTTCATTCAAATTTATTTCGAAATGTGTGAGTGATCATCTTATGCAGAAATGGAAGACGCAAGTAATCAAGTAGAGGCTATTGACGAATGGAAGGATTTGATTATTCGTCAAGCTTCTGTACAACTCGGGGAAGTGCCAGCCCGCCTAAAGGTTATGAACGATGCAACAAATCAACTAAAGCAACTGATGGCAAACATAGAAGGCATGAATACAATTGCAGAGAGTAACTTGAGTATTTTGGCCGAGATCAACAAGCTGCCGGGAGATGTATTGATTGTGGAGCAGATTGTACCGGATGGATCAGTTGAGAAGGGGAAGTAGTTAGAATTTGCAGTATCTTTCCATTTGGAAATCTACAGAGTTTTTCTGAAAAGGATGTAGGCACTTGAAAGTAGGACATCATCCTTACCCGACAGTATCATTTCTTTCACTGAGGAGGATGTGGTCGGAGGCGTTACTTCTTACATGTGGATTATTTCTAACGAGGTGCCTAATTCCCTGGAAGGGTCTCTCCTGATGGTACAAAAGAGAATTGATAAAGCTACCAAGCCTTTCACGATAAATTCTATAAGTAGACTGGTGGCGCCGCAGTGCATATCATGAGGTTTGGGCCAAGTTTGGAAGATGTGGAAGCGTGCATCAAAGTGTTGAGTGAAGGGTTGTTGCAGTAATTCAGACAGAGAAAGAAGCAAAGGTAAAACAGATGGAAGAATGATAAATTATCTCTTTGACAAGTATATCAAATATCAGAACAAGAAGATGTAGACATTACAGCTGGCATGACTTCTTCTATTCTTTCTCCTTCTATTTTCTATGTTCCCAGATGAAATTGTAAAACTTCTAAGTTATTGGTTTTACAACCATTACTTGAAGTCATGTGGAACCATTCTATTAGTTAAGTGATACATGTGTCACTTAAGAAGAAGTTAGTTGAGGATGATTGCCAAATGTCATCTTTACTTGTTGTTCATGCTTTAGTTCAGTTTGAGTTTTCCATTTGTACTTTCCCTCCTACATTCTATAAGTAGGAGAAGAACCTCTGGGTTAAGGATCGATCAGAATTTGTAAGCAGCAATCTTGTGTTCTAGACTTTGTGTTGAACCCCTGAGAGCAACTTGGAGCAAAGGAATACAAAGGAGCAGGTTTCCGGAGAACTTTGTGTCACGGTGTACTTTGTTTCTTGCTTTTAATCTTAGATCTCTTAGTAAACTTTGTGTTATTATAGATCTAGATCTAGAGCTGCCTTTGTTTTATAATTTTGTGTGTTCATATCTATTGAGTTTCTTCTATGTGCATGCAATTAGCTCTGCTATCTACTAATTGGGATGCACATCTTCCCCATTTCTTCTCTGTATTTCCTTTACTTCCTTCTTCTATAATTTTCCTTTCTTAAACAGCTGCTTACTTGCTGCAGAACTTCTTAGTTATGGTTCATGAACTAAGTGGTTAAAGTAAAACCCCTGATAGGTAATAACACATTTTTATTGACAAATCTGACATGGGAGCCTCACCGGTTAAATGAGGGAGATTTATCTCATGACTGCCTAGGTTTGATGCTATGCAGAAAATCTAGCCAACACAAGTATAAGGAAATCTAGTGTAGCATGTAGAATGTATAGGATGTATGGATGACATATAAGACTCGACTATATATGTTGATGACTAGCATAGCGTTGATGAGATAGATGAGGTAGAAATGATGAGTAGATGAGGTATGCATAGGATGATGTAGGATATATATGTATAGGTACTTGTAGTGCAAATGTATGGGGTTCATGTAATAATTATCCCTCAATAGTCTAGTGTGAACCAAAGCACTAGGGTGCGTCATCAGGTAACGAGGGTGTGATAATAAGGGGTGGGGGTCTAATGGCTAGCCCCCATGGCCCACCGGTGAAGAAAGGGGAATCAACCAATAAGGTTGAGGGACGAGATGTCCATCGACCCATACATGAGAGGATGGTGGCGAGAAGGACACAATAATAAAGGCAGCATAGGAGATAAGCGTTGTGCAGGAGAATGAAGTCGATATGCATGCGAAGGGTGTATATAAGATGAATAACGAGGTGTACTAAAATACACAGTGAGAAAGTCGAGGAAACGTCATGCGTAAAGAAGATGATAATTGACATGGAATAAAACAAGGTGGTGATTTACGATGAGAGGTGGTAATGGGTTTAGGAATAGGCTATGCCAATGTGCAGGACTAAGGGAATGCAGTGGTCATGCGTGGGATCCAATCAAGGTGGTGAAGTAGGAATAGGACACGCAGGTGGTGATAGTAAAGGAGATGTGCATGTAAGAGGGGAGAAGCACAAACAACGGAATGAGAAGGTGACAAGAGTGGAGGGCTAGGAGGGACTCCATTAATGGTGATAACTTGGTTTTTGTAAATAAATTTGAGATGCAAGTGGGTCATAGAGATGATAGCTTGGGATTTACGAATCCAATTGAGTCCCAAAAGTAGGTCACATCCATGGACTACTTGACTAACAAGGCAAGGGATGAGAAGAGTAAGAGGGCCGATAATGATATGTAACTTAACAACACCGAATAGTCTGTTGAATGGATAGTCGATTTGCGAAGGAGGGTAACCGATAGAGCGCAAGAAGGACAAAGAACAAGTGCTAATGGGGAGGATGGATTGACTCTAGTACTATTTATAGGGGTGGAGCCAATAGATGCTCATATGTGGAAATGGTCAGATGTGAATGTAGCATGGTAGTTTGTGGTAGAAAAGGAGATAATTGGTGTCGCAGAAACAATGTGAGCAATGAGGAAGTTGAGAGGTCCATGGGAGGAAGGCATTGTATGGGAGACATAGTTGGAAGAGGAATCAATGGGTTTGGTATCATGTTTAGGGAGAGGGTTGTTAAAAATTTGGAGTTTATGGTTATTGTTGGGAGAAACTGTCGTGGGGGGGACTCGAGAAGCTCAAGATGGCCATTGTTGAGTAGGTCTTGAATGAGATGCCATAGTTTGAAACAACGATCGGTGGGATGCCCCGCACACTGGTGATAGTCACAGTAAGAATGCTTGTCAAAGTTACGCCCTTTAGGTCGAGAGGGGTCGAGTTGTAGAGGTGAAGGCAGGGTGATGAGGTTACTATCAATGAGTTGTGGCAATAAGACACTGAGTGGCGTACTAAGTTTAGCAAGTGGGTGCTGATATGACTGAGGGCATAATTCTCGAGTGGTAGAATCTACATTAAACACAGCATGAGAACTGCTAGTTTTATGGTAAGGAAGTTTGAAGAATGCTTTGTTGGGAGTGCGTGTAGAGGACAAAGGTGAGTCCTGATATTTGAGCTTACCAACAGAGACAAGTTTAGTCTCATGGAGCTTAAGAGTGTGACAAAGTTGATCAAATGAAGAAAAAGTCTCAAAGAGGATGTTGTCTTGCAGAGGTGGTAAGAGGCTATGGAAAAATAAATCTTGAAGTTCTGAATCGGCTAGAACATTAGTCATCTTAGCGACATTATTTTTGTATCGTAGGACGTAATCGAGGAATCGTTCATTAGAGCATTGTTTAAGCTGGGTGAGTTGGGCATAAGATAGGGTGGAACCAATATTGATGGAAAAATGTGTGAGAAAAGTGTCAACCAAATGGGTGAAAGAGCTTACTGAATGGATTGGAAAGTCATAGAACCAACACATCGCATAGTCCTATAGACTACACGGAAATAACTTAGCAATGAGGATAGTATGATCATCGGCATAGTCAAGACATGTGACATGAAAGGCATGAAGGTGCTCTTGTGGGTCACCGTGACCTTTAAAAATGGGCAATTTGGGAGCGGTGAAGTTATGTGGGAATGGGTAGGCAACGATAGATGGCCAAAGGGGGAATGCAACAAGGATGTGGAATCAAGTGATAGAGGTCCTTGAGTGGTAGTAACTTGCAACTATCGGATTTGATTTTGGAGATCATGGTATAATGAGGTTAGATCAGGGGTACGAGATGAGGAGCCAAGGGGTATATTAGAAGCACCATGGGAGATAAAGGGACAGTAGTCGCAATAGGGGGAGTGGAGGTGGGAGGTGTAGAGACCATAGGGGTAGAAGAGACAGGTAGGGATGCCTCACGGGCCCACTGAGCAGCGAGAAGAGCATGCAAAACATGAGGGAGATGAGCAGGATTTTCATGTAAAGCCTAGTGAAAATCAATAATAACATCAAGTTGCTCTTGGTCAACATTAGTGTCCTCATCATAAGATTTCTCGCTAATGGCGGTTTCAATTTCATGCAAAGGAACTTGGGTAGAGGCATCTAAGGGGTTTTCAGCCATGGATGTGGGTATATCCATCATGGATCTAAGGGGACGACAGAAAGGAGAAAGAAGTTCACAATAGTGAAGAGGTCCAAAGTGACCACTACGAGTAATGGGCATAAAAGAAAGAGATATGAAGGAGACCCTAGCTGAATGAGAAAGGGGCAAGCAAGGAACAAATATGTCAGGTTCACCAAAATGATTAACAAAATAAGTTCCTAAACTCGAAGGGAGGATTTAGGTTCTAATGTTAATCTAAATAGGAGGACTAAAACATAATAAAAAAGTAAAGCTATGTGTAATGGATAGTAATAAACTATGTTAAATGAAATAGAAACCCTAATGGAAAGGAAGGAGAGGGAAGATGACTTATCGATGATTACTGTAGACACGTTATAGGTTGTCGTAGATCTGAAAATAAAATTTGGAAGTGCAGATGATCACTCAGGGACCCTGCGAAGGGTAGATCTAGACTATATGAAGTGAAGCGGGAGCTTGGGAGTGTACTGGGGTGCCCTAGTCTAGATTTTGGGTGCTGTGAACTATGCATGGACTTAGGGAATGTGTTTGGCAGGTGTGCAACTAGGTTTGAAACCCTGCCTGTCTTTCACACTGGATTTACTGGATGAACTAGATGACACCCTACACATGAAGAAGAAGAAGGGGTCGATTGACCTCAGCTTGTAAAACCAGTGGACTTGTCACTGAGCATTGCACTACATTACGGAACCTGATGTATTTCTATTGAGTGTGTGTATGGCGTGCCCTAGGTGCTCTCGTGCTAGTTGTACTTTGTGAAATAGTGAGCTATGGTAGCTATAGAAGATGTAAATAGTATAATATAATGTATAGAATCCCTCCTCTAAGAATGTGTGTGATGCAGACTTCCTAGCTTGAATGTATGGTGCTATGTGGATGCAAGATGGTGCAATGGATGCAGCCCTAGATGGAGTGATAGTAGTGATAAGATGCAATGACCTAGGACCCTCATTATGGTCTTATAAGCTTTATATTTATAGGGCTCTCAAGTTTAATTTCGCAATTAATCTCGACAATGCCGACTGAGGAAAAGATAAGGGAGACCAATGGCTAGAAGTGACCCAAAAAGGAGCAAAAGAGGTTAAACATAGAGAGGGGTGCCCCAAGAAGGTTAGGGCACCCGGATCGTGGGCTAGAATCTCGGGAAGTTGTGAAATGGGTGGATATGTATAGGGAAATATGCATGAAAGATGAAGTAAAACATGAAACCAAGATAGAAAAAGGTGGGATTAATTGGTACTTTGTACACTTGAGAACCTTCTAAACAGTAGTATAAGGCCGGGCTAAATATTGTCTAATGTGTAATATTTGTGTCTACAGATTCCAATACGAGAGTTTAATAAATAACAACAAAATAATTGAAACCTAATGTGTTATAGAATCCTTATTGAAAGGAGCATAATTTATAGTTTTCCAAAGTTGAAATAAAATAATAGCTCAAAAAAATTCTATAAAATTGTTATGTATGCCATCTATCGAAAGTTAACCCTAAAACATATATAGTCTCCAATTTATGGGTTTTGGTGTCGGGTTTGGAACAAAGTGCGATTTATTTCCATGCATCTCTGGTTTAAGGACAAATCCGAAAAGATGTTTGAATGTTTTAAGTCAAGTAAAAGTTGGGAATTTGGGGTTAGGTACTCCGATATGTTGAAGTCATTCTCTCGAGAAAAACACTATTGTGAATAAGACAACAAAGGAAATGGGTGATTTTGGGCCCAACCCTATAATTCCAAAACTAATTGGGGTGATTAAGCCATATTCCAAGTTAAGATTTAAAGATTAACTAAGAATCGAGTTTTCCAAGAGTTAGTGGGAAATGACTCATTATCCGGTAGATCAATCTAGAAATGTAATTTTTAAAAGGGGTCACAATTCCACTTCACTCCCTCCACCTAGCAATTAGAGGTTGTAATCCAAGCTTGTATAACATGATATTTGAAAAAAAATATCAAGTTTTGAAAAGGGAAGGTAACCATGAGGAAATTAATTTATATTTACTTTAAATGTCTACCATGGAATCCAAATCTTGAGGAAATAAGATATTTGATAGTGGTGATACACTTCCTAAAGAATCAAAGGGCTTTTATGCTAGGAGTCTCATCCGGGTATACTACTAGCAAAAAAGATGGAAGACCACTAGAAATTATGGGATTTAAAGGACACACTAGTTCTAAACCCGTCAATAATCCATTTAGGTAAGGCTTAATAACTTTTAAATCTTTCCAGATGCTTTAGACCATAAAGGGTCCTTTAATCTTGACCAAAATGGAGGTGAATATGTAAGGTATGCAAAAAAACATTTTTCTAGGAAGTTTTTTATAAGGATATCTTAAAGACATACAATCTCTTAATATAATATTCTAAGATTTCCCACCTTTGAAAACCTCGATTGCCCATTTAGCACTAAAATCTATACTTTTCTTGTAAACATCAATAATTCCCATGCCATCTTTTTCTTGAGGAAGGTAACACACATGACATACCACATCGTGGAAACCCTTAGCTAACTTAGCATTCTTTAAAAAAAAATTTAGAATCCTACCCAAATTTTCATATGATGGTTTAGAAAGGATTGAAAAAGAGGAGTAGTAATTATTGAGAATAGAGCTTAATTGCTTCACAAGAAAATTATTTTTACATGTTACTAGTTCTGATAGTAATCGACGTCGGTTAGGGTGTAACCGTGCCTCGGACAGGTGTAATTGGCATCGGTCGGTCGAATCGAGGTCAGAAGTGACCAAAGACTACTACATGCAAGTCGGTGGCGGTTACAGCATGTGGCGTAATTTTTTGTTTTTGATGAAAATTAGAATAAATCAATTATTTTAAATATGATTTATTGATTGTAAAAGCAAAGTTAAGTTACCCAAAATAGATATATATGCATGTATGCATTGTATGAGGGTAAGTAAGAAGGAGAGAATATATATAGCAATTGTTTGCATGTAAGTTTTCTTGGTGAGAAAGAAAGAGTAGTTGAGTGAGGGAAAAGCATTGAACATCTTGTGAGGTGTTGGAAGACAATAGATCTTCATTGTATTTCCTCTGTAAAGCATTGAATAATAATATTGGTCATTTCTTGGTGGACGTAGCCCACACTGGGTGAACCACGTTAAATTTGGTGTAATATTTCTCTTGTTTATTTTATCTTCTGGTTATTTCTGCATTCATTGCTTGTATGATTGCTCTGATTATAGATCATGCAACATTGTTATATGGTTTAACCCCAACAACTGGTATCAGAGCTTTGTTTGGAGGTTTTGTGTGTTGACAGGATTTACTCACAGAGGGTTTTCTGATTGAGTGGGAGCTACAACAATGGCAGAAGAAAACAAATACAAGGTAGAGAAATTTGATGGTCGTAATTATCAATTATGGAAGATGCAGATTGAGGATTATCTATATCAAAGAGATTTGTATTTACCGTTGGATGAGAAGTCTAGACCTATGAAGATGACTGATGAAGAATGGAAGATTCTTTGGTATCTATAAGATTGAGCCTGACAGCATCCGTGGCTTCCAATATTACATAAGCGACTTCTACGGTAGAGTTAATGAAATCTCTTGCTAATTTATATGAAAAACCTAGTGCTTCAAATAAAGTTTATTTGATGAAGAAACTATTTAGTTCTAAGATGCGTGAAGACAGATCTCGCATCTAGTCATTTGAATGATTTATGATCTATTGTAAATCAATTAAAATCGGTTGAAATAACATTTGATGATGAAGTAAAAACACTCTTATTCTTATGTTCTTTGCGTGATAATTGGGATAACTTGGTAATGATCGTTAGTAATAAAACATTTGCTAATAATATTTTTAAGTTTGATGATGTGGTTAGTATAATCTTGAATGAAGAAATTCACAAGAAGAGTACAGAGGAATCATCATCTGGAAACTCTTTGAATGTAGA
Source organism: Taxus wallichiana var. yunnanensis (assembly GCA_018340775.1). Classification (NCBI taxonomy): domain Eukaryota; kingdom Viridiplantae; phylum Streptophyta; class Pinopsida; order Cupressales; family Taxaceae; genus Taxus; species Taxus wallichiana. Next base: position 712,152,380 of record CM031238.1, read on the forward strand.
AAGAAGGGGTAGGAAAAAGGAGAGATCAAAGAGTAAGAGTAATGGGAAATCAAATTCAAGGGATAGCAAATCTAAATCTAGAAGTAAGGGAATTACTTGTTGGAAATGTGGAAAGAAAGGACATGCAAAGAAAGATTGTTGGTCAAAGGATAAAGAGAACCAACAACCAGACAAAGGTAAAGAAACAAATCTTGCTTCATCAGAGGTAATGCAAGATGCTCTTATTCTTTCTTTAGATAATAGAATTGAATAATGAGTTTTAGATTCAGTGCTTCTTTCCATGTAACCCTTAAGAAGGGTTATTTCAAAAATTATGTCCAAGGAAATTTTGGGCATGTTTATTTGGGTGATGATGAACCTTGCAATATTATTGGTAAAGGGGAAGTTCATATAAAATTGTAAAATGAAAATACATGGGTATTGAAAGATGTGAGGCATGTGCCAAGCCTCAGGAGGAATCTTATTTCTGTAGGGCAACTAGGTGAATTTGGTTGCATGGTTACTTTTACAGAGACTCTTGGAAAGTCACCAAGGGTGCTTTTGTTGTGGCAAGAGGTAAGAAGGTAGGAACGTTATATTTATCTACATGTATTACTTGATTCATTTTATACATTATCTACTTTAGATTCAGATGCATGCATGTGGCATAATCGTTTAGGTCATATGAGTAAAAAGGAATGCAAATATTAAAGGTTAAGGGTAAGTTATTAGATTTGAAAGATTTAGATCTTGATTTCTGTGAGCATTCTATCTTTGGAAAGCAAAAGATAGTGAGATTTCTCAAAGTTGGGGCAACTAAGAAGGAGAAAAAATTGGAGCTTGTACACTCAGATGTGTGGGGACCAACTCAGGTAGCTTCTCATGGAGGATCCCAGTATTATGTTATTTTCATTGATGATGCTACAAGAAAGGTATGAGTTTATTATATTAAACTTAAATCTAATGTTTATAATACTTTTAAAAGATGGAAAACCCTTGTTGAGAATGAATCAAATTCTAAGTTAAAAAACCTTAGATCTGACAATGGTGGTGAATATTGTAGCATGGTTTTCAATTATTATTGTTTAGTGAATGGGATACGTAGAGAAAGAACGGTTCCAAGAACACCACAGGAGAATGGTGTTGCAGAAAGAATGAACAGGACAATCATGGAATGTGCTAGAAGTATGAGAATACATTCTGGATTGCCCTTACAGTTTTGGGCGGAAGCAATTGATACAACAGTTTATTTGATTAACCATGGGCCTTCAAGTTCACTAGATGGAGGAATACCAGAGGAAGCTTGGACCGGAAAAGAGGTAGATATTTCTTTTCTTAAAGTTTTTGGTTTAGAAGCTTTTGTGTATGTTGATAAGTAAAATAGAAAAAAGTTAGATGTAAAATCCAAGATATGCATTTTCATTGGTTATGGATCTGGTGATTTCGGTTTCCGTTTTTGGGATTTAGATAATTCTAAAATTATTAGGAGTTGTGATGTCAAATGGAATGAAAAGAGAATGTACATGGATCAAATTTTGATACCAAAGGATGAACAGGTTGAGAAGTTTGTAAATGAAAATAAACTCTCGGATTTAAAATTATTACCTACAAGGTTACACAGTAACCGTGTCGGTTTACCCTTGACCGGCATCGATCAGAAGAACCGGTATTGGTTATAGAAGATCTAAACTAGCATCGGTTATTAGAAAGGACGTTGGTTAGAGGTGATCAACATCGATCACTGTCATATTTGGATAGGAATGTCTAGGAGGTCCAGATTGAGCCTCTAGTACCCCAAAATCCTGTGAGAAGGTCACAAAGGGTAAGTAAACCTCCATAAATATTTACACCTTCTCTATTTTATTTATTATTGACTGATAATGGTGAACCAGAGAGCTTTAAAGAAGTAATGTAGGATAAGACCCACGTCTAGTGGGAGCATGACATGGATGAGGAGATGGACTCCTTGGAACAGAACCAGACTTGGGATTTGGTTAAGTTCTTTAGCAGTAAGAGAACATTGCAGAACAAGTGGGTTTATAGGATCAAGGAAGAAGAGGGTGGATAAAAAAGATACAAGGCAAGACTTGTAGTAAAGGGATTTACACAGAAATTAGGTATTGACTTTGGTGAAATATTTTCTCCTGTTGTTAAGATGACTTCTATTCGTACTGTATTAGCGTAGTTGTAATAGAAGATTTGCATTTAGAGAAACTAGATGTGAAGATGGCTTTCCTTCATGGTGATTTGGATGAAGAGATTTATATGTAGCAACCGTTTGGTTATGAAGTCAAGGGTAAGGAGAAACTTGTGTGCAAATTGAAAAAGAGCCTATATGGGCTCAAGCAAGCTCCAAGGCAATGGTATTTGAGATTTGACAGTTTTATGCATGAGCATGGTTATATGAGATGTGAATCTGACCATTGTGTTTATTTTAAAAATCTTGAAAATGGGAGCTATGTTATTTTGTTATTGTATGTGGATGATATGTTGATTACGCAGATCTAGTATGCAGGACATTGGTAAACTTAAAGAAAGGTTAGCTCACACATTTGCAATGAAGGATTTGGGAGCTGCAAAGAAAATCCTTGGCATGCAAATTCATTGAGACAAGAAAAAAAAGAAGTTATATTTGTCTCAGGAGGCTTATATCAATAAGGTGTTGGAAAGGTTTAATATGCAAAGATCAAAACCTGTTGGTACACCTATGGCTGGACACTTCAAATTGAGCAAAGATCAGTGTCCTTCATCACACGAGGAGGTTGAGTACATGGCACATGTTCCCTATGCTTCAGCAGTAGGAAGTCTTATGTATGCCATGGTTTGTACTAGACCATACATTACACAAGCAGTGGGAGTTTTGAGTAGGTTTATGGCTAATCCAGGTAAAGAACATTGGAAATCATTCCAATGGATTCTCATGTATTTGAGAGGGACATCCGGCATGGAGTTATGCTATGGAGGGTCAGATACTTCTTTACGTGGCTATGTTGATTCAGATATGGCTAGAGATTTGGATGGCAGGAGGAGCACCACTAGATATATTTTCACAGTAGGTGGAATGGTAGTTAGCTAGATTTCAAGATTGTAGAAGGTTGTGGCTTTGTTTACTATAGAGGCAGAGTATGTTGTAGCTACAAAAGCTAGCAAGGAGATGATATGGATGAGCAAGTTCATGGAAGAGTTGGGTAAGGAGCAAGAGGATTGTAGATTATACAATGATAGTCAGCGTGATTCATCTGGCAAAGAACTCAACATTTCATTCAAGAACGAAACATATTTAGTTGAGGTATCACTTCATACTTTGCAGGTGTTGGAGGATGGACAACTAAAGTTAGAGAAAATCCATATGGATGAGAACCCTGCAGATATGCTAATAAAGCCATTGGTAAGGGAGAATTTAGAGCTTCACTCCACTTCTGTTTGTCTTCAAGTTTAAGACTTGAAGAGGAAAAAATGGGCCAAGAAAAGGAACCAAGGATGGTGATGCATAATACAATGCAACAATTGATCTCCAAGTGGGATATTGTTGAGAATGGAGATTAATTGCTTCACAAGAAACTTACTTTTACATGTTACTGGTTCCGACAAAGTAACCTACGCTGGTTAGTTAGGTGTAATCGGGGTTGGTCGTGGTGTAACCGACGCCTACACTCCAGGTCGAGAAAGTGATCGGCGTCGATTGGGCAAGAATGCACGACGGTTACTGTGCTGTAACGCAGTTTTTTGTTTTTGACAAAAATAGAATAAATCAATTATTTTAAATATGATTTATTGATTGTAAAAGAAAAGTTAAGTTACCCAAAATAGATATATATGCATGTATGCATTGTATGAGGGTAAGTAAGAAGGAGAGAATATATATAGCAATTGTTTGCATGTAAGTTTTCTTGGTGAGCAAGAAAGAGTAGTTGAGTGAGGGAAAAGCATTGAACATCCTATGAGGTGTTGGAAGATAGTAGATCTTCATTGTATTTCCTCTATAAAGCACTGAATAATAATATTGGCCGTTTCTTGGTGGACGTAGCCCACACTGGGTGAACCACATTAAATTTGGTGTAATCTTTCTCTTGTTTATTTTATCTTCTGGTTATTTCCACATTCATTGCTTGTATGATTGCTCTGATTATAGATATGTGTAACAATGTTATATGGTTTAACCCCAATAGTAAATATGAATAACAACAATAATAATTTTGGTGCAAACCTAAAATTTCGAAATGAAGAAAGAGCTTTTGTGAGCCAATATGTAATGTTTTCTTAACTCTTTCAAGGACATATTGCATTCATTCGTAGGGTGTGCATTCAAAGGAAAAAGAAATGCCCAATCATTTGAAATAGTCCCCTCTTTGGATCCACTTTAGAGAATAACCTTTCAACTAATATGAAAAGGGTGGCGTACTCTTTTTTAAGCATCGAACCTTGGCCATTGGGGATTTGATCTTGATGCTTCAAAAAATATCTAGACATCAAAGATATATGTTAAATAAATATGCATTCTTAACACACGTAGAGAAAGATTCATCTACAAAGTGACCATTGATGATTTGTGATTTTCAAATTCAAATGATGATTCCGTAAATCTTCCTCCTTTAATGATGTCAACAAGAAGATACCCAAAATCTCTAGTAACAATAACATAAAGCATTGGAACAAGAGGACAACCTTGTTATATGGTACTAGAGAATTTGAAGCTTTCATATTGGTTGCCATTGATGGTTAAGAAAGTCAAAGCATTCAAGAATAGAGTTTTTTTAGGCAAGACAAAAAAATCCCCAAACCCTAGAGCCTTTAGAAAGGTAAGGATGAAGGTCTACTATGTATGATCATAGGCTTTTTTAAAATCTAGTTTCAAAAAAATAGTTCACTAGTGAGAGACACGAGCCCATTCCATACCTTCCTAAACTACAATATTGTTGTCAAGTATATAGAGACGTTAATAAAACATATTTATTTTGGTATGGTGATCATAAGTAGGATACAAAAATATATGAAGAGTGAAATCTTTGACTATGATCTCCTATGACACATTTAAAAGAGTGATGTTCCTTTTAATACTTATGAGCTTAAGATCTCCTACCTTAGACATCGTTTGATGTTACCTTGTTGATGAATTTACCTCATAATTTGTTACCTAAGCTTCTTCATAGACTTAAAGTAGGTTAGGACCCATAAATGACCATGTTAATTTAAATAATTCACAGGGGAAACACATAAACTCCTAGTGATTTCTTATTGGCCATACATTATACCTCCACGTAAATCTTCTCCTAAGAAAACAGAGCTTCACATTATTTCCTAATGGTGGAGTTTAATATAAAAGGGATCTGTATCCAATAATTCTTCTAAATCCCACCCCCTCCTTGTCATCATCTCCTAAGATCAAAACACTAGCTTGTAATTATCCAAGAAAGCTAAGGAGATTTTAGGAAACGTGACACGAATGTGAGTTATTTGTATGTATTTCCTTATATTTTTAGCTCATTGAGATTTGAATTTTTTTGGAGGCCTAATCTATGACTTTGAGCTAATGTAAATGAGAACGAATTGAAGCACTTCTTATTGTGCGACTCTCCAAAAGTTTGATCTTTTGTTTAAATTTTGATAACTATGGATTGCAAATCAAGGGATAAAAAGGTTACATCAAGATACACAAGATTCTCTACAAAACATTATATTTAGTACCAAGTTGACTCTTGTGCACCTATGCCACCTATTTTTCAAAGTAGTCGAGGAAGGTGATGGTGTGAATGATCGCATCAATCCACATTCAATCCAACTAACAATGTATTAATTTTCAAACCTTGACAATGACATATATGGTTCCCTCATGAGCAAGGAGAGATGTACTATTAAATAATGTTTACTTTAATCTTTTGGTCTTCCACCTCCATAATCTAGCTAGAAACTATTTGGAGTGTGATTAGAAATCACAAAATATGATGAATGGAGACAACTTGCGATCAAAAATATGGGTTCTTGAAAAACCATTACATGATCAAATATTTTGAGAACCCACTCAATGTCAAATAAAAAATATAAAAAACGTAAACCAAGGTTGATAAGTTAGCACTATGAAAGAAAAATAGGGTATGACAAACCCCAATTATTTAAAAAATAAAACCATGCTTCACGTTCTTTGACACACCACTCCATCGAAAACACACTCTCTTTTACTTGAGGGATTCAATTGTATTAAATTTATGCAAAAAGAATCAATATGAGGGAGGAAAATTATTTATCAAACATTGTCATAATTTCAATATTTCTAAACCTTCATTAGGGGCATATTAACGAGTCCAAAAGAGTGCACATCAATGTCGATAGTGATCCACATAGCCCAATACGAAGGATCTTCCCTAATGTCATAACTAAGGGGAATTTTAAGGAAATCAAAATATTTTTACCGTCACAACCATCCACATGAGAAGTACATAAATGCATGACATCGACTAAATACATTTTAGGTAAGCTTGTATTAAAACTCTTAAGTCCTTGACTTTCTACATAAAAATAGAAAGCTCATGGTTGAAAAGAAGCAAATCATGTAGATTATTTTTGTGAGGACTTTGTGAGACTTATTACATTCTACTATGTAAAATTCATGAGGAAAACTCCTCCATATGTAGTTCTCAATGTCCCTCCTCAAACCTTGTGTCGAAATCAAGAGCAAAAAAATGGTTAGCTAAAAAGGAAATTTGGATTTGTGAAACATAATCTGTGAGAAAATGGGGTTGTCTTATATGTGTTATCCATTTTTTGTGACTCGTTGTCTCTATGGAGTAAGTTGCATAATCCCCGAGAGTGTGGAATAAACACAAAAGAAGTCCCACCACCAGAGTAATCATTAGTACAAAGTTATCATGAGACAATATGCATTGAGGGACAAATAAATGGTTTTTAAATTAGGGGACCAAGATGAGAATGGGAATAAGGTTCTTAAATTTACACATATTCTATTAAGGTTTTTTATTTAAGATTACACTAGCCACTTTAGAATTTTTGTTTATAATGGAGGACTTTTTGTTTGTCATTGTGGTCTAACCAAAATTATTTTCTATCGTTGTTTTCCTTTCTGGGTGGTTTCCTAGTGGTTTATGTAGAGTAAGTCATGAGGATCGGTCATATGGTCTAGGTATTGACAATAAAAACATGTATTTGTTAGGTTAATATAGGTTTCCTTTTGCGTAAAGTGTTTGGTTTCAATATGGATATTGATAAAATCCTCCAATATTTCAAAAGGTTAACATCAACACAAACTAGTTTGTTCATCTTAGATGAGAATTTTTTTTCAATTTTCATTATAAATCACTCACCCAATGGGTTTTACTATCTCAAGTATCAAATACCAAAGAGTAACTAGGATACCAGATAGCTCAACCCAAAGACATGCTTTGACATACTTTTTCTTGGTTACTCTAAATTCGTGGGACCAATGATATAATATCATCTAGGTGTCCATTCAGTTAGCCCAAGTGGATGAGTATTGTATACCAAACATACGAGGTATCAAAGTCAATTCCTTGGGCTAGATATCTCTATGATGGTCCTCACTGGTGTCCCCGATGGGTCAAGTGCCCGAAACTAGGTACTTAAGTCGATGGTTTACCACATGCACCTCGCTCAACTTATTGGGTGTATAGAAAGGGTTTCCCATGAGTTTCTACTTGGAAAAAATATCATCAGGGTATCCCATAAGAACCAACAACTTGACTTGGTGAGAAGAACATGCACTTTCTAAGGATCCTTACACAAAAAAATCCTTTGCCAAGGTTTTGAACTCTAGTAATATGGATCCAATTAGGCTCATAATGGTGTTTATCCATACCTAGAGAGAGTCCTCGAGGTGATATGACTGACATAACAAGCAATAAGGAAATTATATTCACACCACTTGAACATTGGTTTAACATATTCAATTTTTAATTAGACATCAATAGCTAAAGAGGAGTTGGATACTCATTAGCTCATCGTAAACCTTTGGTATAAATTTCGAGCTTCATTGGGGTCATTATTCATGTTGTTTGAACTAAAAGTTGTGAAAAACCATCTAAGAACCATATCGGTTGACCTAAACCGCCCAATAGGTGGTGTTAATGCCTAATTTAAGGTAAGCATGTCTTTAAAATCTTGAAATGGCTAATGTTCGAGAAATAAGGCTTAACAATAAAGCAATTTGAAAGGCTTACATGAAAAACCCTAAGAACCAATTTCTCTTCCTAGTCCTTGAATATCATATGAGAGTGATTTTGGAAGTCTACAAATATACATATATGTGTTTCTCATGTCCGAGGTATTCTCTATGAGGATTTCCCTCTTGATTTTCAATGTATTTCTTGGAATACAAGTAGACAACGATAAACATAAAAAAGTGATAAATGTGTCAAAATAATAAAGTGGGTTATAATGGTAGGCATAGAAACGAGGACAATAGATGTAGGCGGAAGAGTGGTGGTGGGAGGAGGTGTAAGTGTCACAATAAGAAAAAAATTATCATTGGATACTAGAGGGTTGAGCTTTGTTAAGTGCTTGGCCCAATCACGATAATGAATAATAATTTATCTACGTCTTGAGGGTGTTCAAAAAGATGGGCATTGAGATCATCAAGATCTATGTCAATAAAGGGGTTAGAAATCACATTCATGATAAGATCAAAATAATGTTTGAGAATACATGGGGCTCAAGAAATGATTTAATCTAATTTGAATTAAATCTTTTGGGTAATTAAGCATAGTAATGCGTAAGCAATAAGCATTTAAATATGGAACGCCCTAAGCAAATCGAGAGAAATATGACTTATTTGATTTCATACAACTTGGGAGTGATCGATTGTGTGATTGTTAGAACCGGCCGGAAGTAATGTCGATAAGGCTCACTAGGCGTTTAAGAACTAAGGATCGTGCCAAATAGAAGCACCTTCAGGAGGACACAAGCTTCATAGGTGCTAGTGACTGATCTCGAGAGCCTTTGTCTCGCTTAGATGATAAGAGTTTTGTGTTTTCTGGTTCGAGAAGGTCTTCACTCCAATATTCACCGTTAGGGTTCCAATCACACTGTGTAACTCCGTAAAACAAATTTCTACCTGCACATGTCCATAAACCACATCAAATCTAATAAAAAGATGTAGAATGTGGATTTAGACTCACCCCAATGGTCACCTAAACAATGAACTTATGACCGAGTGTTACACTACATCTCAGACTCCATGCAGCTTCTATATGTGTGTATGTGTGTGTGTGTGTGTGTGTCTTTGTTTCGTACCCTAGGTTTCCCTTGTGCAAGTTGCATGATGATAGCATGATAGATCTATATTTTCAAATATGCAGAATGTGTGTGATGGAATAAAATGAACCCCCTCGTATGTTGTGTATACATCCCAATCCAACCTTTGTCCCTTGTATGAATTTGCTAGATGTATGCTTTGTAGTGCTCTTGTGCTTTTATGCAAGCTTAGGTGATGATAGATAATGCTTATAGTGTTTAGCCCTTGATTTAGAAGAAGTAACTAAGTATATATATGATTCCCTTGTTTGAATTTTGTAATTGATAATTGAAAGAAAAGGACCCAAAAGAGTAAGAAGAAGAAAGATAAGGACATGAGCACCCGTGAGGGACAGGAGTTCTTAGACGCTTCTGTCCTAAATTGGGCGTTAGTGTCCAAGACCATCAAAAGGTAAATCATTTAAGTGCTTGACAGAGTTGTAAGATGTGTAAGGCCAATAAAATGCAAGAGATAAAGTAACCAAAATGCCAAAAGGAGTTGTCAACCACTAGTTTTCTTGCTTAGGAATCATGTATACATTAGTATGCTTTAGACCTAGAAATGTATTGAAGTGCATAGATTTTTGTCTATAGATTGTTAATCAAAGCTAAATTATTTGGCTAGATAACTTTAGTGACAATGGAGACAAAAAACCTTCCAACTTAATTTTTACAAATAAAGAATGTCCATCATAGGAAAATACTTCCAAAATTATCGTTTGTGTATTTGGGAGAAAATTCAATGATACATTACATTCCATGAGAAGTAAGTCACGAGGAACTTACATCGAGGACATATCCTCCGAATTCAATTTGACAAGGCTTCATAACATTTTGTAAAAATTGTTGCTAGTTAGAATGAATAAAATCGTTAGGATTAACTTGTCGTTTGCCTCTGGAATAATCGTAACTTCTCCAGTTGGTGAGAAGAGCTACGAGATTGATAAGACCTTTATTTTCAAGGAGAAAAGCTGCCCCATCCCCATCATATAGAGCTTTGATAAGTCTAGTTATTTTTATTATTAGAAAATAAGTCTATATAGTTAAAAGAAACAATTACATGACTATAGTTAAAATAAATTGTTTTTAATATTAATAAATACTTTTTCTAAATAAAAATTTAGTCAAAACATATTAAATATGGGAAAGGCACCAATTGGTGAACATGTACCAATTTTTGAGCACATATTTCGAGAGTGGGTTCCATTAAGTGGAAAATTTTCCTTCTTTAATATAGTTGGGGAAACAAATAATCAAAGTTGAACTAATTTGATATCTTCAAAATATTTAGAAAAAATTTAGAGATACAATCCCAAAAAAACATGATTGATACGACACATTGGGAACATAAACATATATTTTATTGTGTTTGAGGCTTCAATTTTAGAGGCATTTTACAAAATTAAAATGTCAACATCAATTTCATAAGTGCTAAAATGTACATGACTACAAGTGTCAATATTCATTTATAGGGACATACTTGTTCACATTTAGAATAATATCCCACTATTTAAGTACCATAAGTCCACCTTTATGCACATAAATGCACAACTTTACAAGTTGTCTTGTTCACATTAAAAGTATATTTATATTAAAAATACTACGCCTCTTTCAACTTCATTCTCATAATCGTGCACCTTCTTTTCCACCTTCACTTCATTTAAGCCAACACTTACAATACATTTGTGTTAGACTCACCATTTTTCCAAAAAAATAGAATTAATACATAGTATTAATTATCCCTCAAAAATTTGAATAATCCCTCCAAAATATCAACATTTGAATTCGAATGGGATCTAGTCTTATATATTAGATAAACAAGGCTATCAATCTATTTGTTTCAAAAATTGACACAATTCATAATCGTCGGATAATGAAATTGATAGAGATCAAATTCGTATTTGCAAAGAGACGACAGATTCATGAGGTAAATGACAGCTTACCTTTCGAATATTCAAAAAAGTCCGATTATGTGAAGAATGTCGAAAATGGATAGAATATCCTAATATAAATAAGTGTTGTGTTTAATTAGGTAGTTAATATTTGAATATCCATGATTAACTTTATATTAACTAGATGAATATACACTAGAATTATTGAACATACATTTTAATATGTGATTGTAACTTTGTTATTTTTTCTATGTATTCCAAATTTTAATGTGAATTGAAATTATTGAATATACATTGAATACATTGAGTTAGTTTAGTGCAAGTTCTTATTTTCAGTATATATTGAGTTATTTCAATGCATGTTATGAAAATGTAATGCTATTATTGAATATACACTTATATTAGCGAATATACTTTTGAGTTCGGTTACCAAAACAACTAACTAATGTGTTCTATAATGAACTAATATTTTATAGTGTATATTCAATTATTTCAATGCATTTTTTAATCCTTCATTCACCACAAAATCTTCTAATATGGTGTAGTAAATGTCTAAAAAATAGGGCATTGTCACACATGCGTCTTATATTTATTATATACCAAGTTTTTACAATACATGTTCTTATATATATTGAATATACATTGTTATTATTGAATATACACTTATACTAGTAGACATACTTTTGACTTCGCCATCTTGTAGATGCAAAAGAGTGGTTAGTGCAAATGCAAACTAGAAACCAAAACAATTTGATTCCTAATCTAACAATCCTAAACACTACCTCGATTAAGCTAGATGGAAGGGAGAGAAAATGCAATACATTCGCTACCAAATGAAGAGCTCCTCGATGCTTTGGATGTGCTTAATATGGTTGATTGGACGTGCTTGCTTCATATTTGTGAAGTAACTTGGATAACACTTCCCTTGTTTGCTTGGATTGCTTGAATAAAAATTGATGGATGATAGATAGAATTGGAGATGGAGTGGATTGATTGATTGTGGATGATTGATGAAATAAAATGGCAGAGATATGTTATGGAGTCTATGTGTTGGATCTCATGGAGGAGGAGAGATCAATTTATAGCTTGTGTGATGCGGGGCATCTTCCAGGTGAGACGCAACAAATGTAAATCCAAGGTTGGTAAAGTATAATTGGGTGTGTGTGGTCATGAAAGAGAGGAGCTTGAAAGTGAGAAAGTTTGAAAATTTAAATAGGAGTATTTCCCTCTAAAAGATGTGATTTCACTACAAAGGCATATGGTCTTGTAAAGGTGTTTTTGAGTGGCCTAGGAGTTTATTAAGGTTTTATGAATGTCTTGTTAAGTTCTAGGTTGTGTGTTGAGTGCTTGTATGTTTTTGCATCATTAGGATGCTTGGAAAAATGTGAAAGGGCAGTTATAAGCCTCATTGAGGGAAGTTGAAGAGTCACTAGAGAGGCCAATCATAATGTGAGTCTTAGGAGGCCAGTTACATGAGGAGTATTTAGTGCATGCATGTAAGTGAATTTGAATACATAGGGATTTTTATTCATTTTTGATCCCATTCCTCGGAGGAGGAAAAAAAGAACAAAGGAAGCTTAACATTTTGTAAGAAAATACTATGGATTTAAATATGAAGGTTATTTGGTATGAAAATCTATCTTTCCATGTATTTTCAGAGTTTTGGAACTAAAGAACTTGTGAGTACTTGTTTCATTTTCATGGAATATGATGCTTAGAAGTCTTTTAGGTAATATGCTAGAAGGATGAATCCATGATCTTGTGTTACAAGCATGAACTTGTTATATGGAACCAAGAAATGCTAGATGTATGGAAGGTGTGTGCATGATTAAGTTTTTGGTGCAGCCAACTGTATGATCATCCTTGTTGATTGTGAGATTTGTTTTATCTTAATGATTGTAGACTTAACATTTCAAGGTGTTTGTATGAGAAGATTGATGAGAAACAAGAGGACTATAAATAACCTTGCACTTGAATGGTTATTGAAGCTCGAGAACATTTCATGTTATGTACACCTCATTAGAAACATGTATTAGTGCTACCTCAGGTGGCTAAGAAAGCTAACGTGTATAATCCTCCATTTTTAACTAGTTAAAAGTTACAATTGTATGATGTTCTACTTACAAACAAACAAGGTTGGGGGTTCTTGAAGGGTAAAACTAAATCATTGGCCTCCACTCATAAACATATCAAGTGACGGACCTTAAAAAAATCCCACATCTGAAATTTAATGCCTTGAAGATAATTTTTAAGAAAGTTATGCTAAAAAGACCTTTACCGGGAGTAAGTTAGAAGGGTTTCAAGAGACCGAGCAAGAGCTTGCGCTTTAATGGTCCAATCAAAGACTTAAGGCTTGAAAATTTGTAGGAGTAATCTTGGATGAGTCCTATACTAGAATAAAAATGAAAATTTGGATTTCAATGGTGGAATTATGATATTTTCTTGACACTGGGAAGAGATGGTTAAACACATTCAAAAGGCTAGTTTAGAGGGGTGATTTAGAAAGGAAGTAGTAATTACCTTTTGAATTAGAGCTTGATACTTTACAAAATTCTATAAATCCATAATGGGTGCCTAAAAATAGTTATATTCGGGATTTATCATTATTAAAACGAAATTTATAAGGTATTTGGGATTTTCCTAAGCTAGTAGGACCTTTGAGAGAAAACATACAAAAATTAAGGTAGAAGGAATTGATTAAGGATTTGGGACCTGGAATTTTGAGAGCATGTTGGTGTTGGAAAAGGGGAACTACTTGAGATTTTAAAACATTCTAGGTATCCCTATAACTCTAGATGCATGGTTGATGAAAACTATATGGTCTTGAGAGGCATATTAGGCAATTTTGAACAAAGGGATGACGGTAAGAATTTTGATTGTATTGAATGCATTATAGGATGGATCTAACTATGTTATGAATTGCATGAATAGGGTTAGGAGCCTAAGGAGCAATAAAATATTAGGAAGTCAAAATTTGCATCCTTGAACTAGAGAGCTAATGAAGAAAGAAGGAAGAGTTAACATGCACAAATTGAGTGGAAGGTTAGTTTGAAAGATGAATGACCTATCTCATGGACAAAGCGATGTTGTGGGGAATGTATGAAATTTTGAAAACTAGAACCTTGAGGTGGGAAGTTCATTTGAATGATGATACTCAGTTTTTGTAAGTTTCTTAACCATTTAGGCTTGTTAAGATCCTCAACATGCAGAGTATGATGAAACATTGATGTTTGTAAACTTCTTGTTAGCGAAAATATGGTTGTTTCTATTTTTATCTACATCATTGTGGGAGATAAAATTGAGGGTGAAGATCCATCCAAGTAGGATGTGGATCAATGGTTAGAAATTGAGGAGAGGATTGAAGGATTATAGAATGGAGAATTGTAGAATTTGAATTCAAAATTTCATGGAGGGAAGAAGCTTCTATTGAATTTAAAATTCAATGGAAAGAGAAGTTTAGAGAGGCTTATAGAAATAGAAGCCTCTAGATTTAGAGGTAGAGGATATTATTAATTTAGGATTAGATTATATTAATATAGATGATTAGGGATGTGATTACGAGGAAAGACTAGGTATAGGGTAGGTGTAGAGTAGGTGGGTAGGTAAGTAAGAATTTTAAATTCCTGGAAATGTTTAAATGAATTTAAGAAAGGTGATTAATTATTATAGAGTTAAAATGGGAAATGTGGGATATAATAATGAGATGATGAATATAATTAGGATAAAGGGGATATGTGATAAAAGGATTATATATTTATGTTACAATATTTCTAGGAAAAACTAATCAGCATTAATTATGTCAACAATTTTTAAATGTCTACATTTCCCCCTCTTTGAAGGGTTATTTTGGAGCAATGAATTTTCAAATAAAAATAAGAGAAGATGTTAGGATGGTGATATGATGCCCCCTCGAGGGGTTAGGTGGGGAGGAACGAGTCGGGTAACCACTTGAAAAGAGGAGAGGCCTAAGTTAGTAGATGAGAGAGGATTAGAGGATGAGAAGATTGAGGATTATAGGAGAGGAGAGAGGATTAGAGGATTAGAAGATTGATTGAAGGGGTTGGATTATAGGATGCCCTAATCAAGGGGTTGAGATTAAGGATATTGGATTTGAGGATTAGAGAATAGAAGGATTGTTGATGTTGATTAGGATATTGATGAGGATGCAGGATTAGAGGATTAGAATATATGAGAGAGGATTAGAGGAATAGGATATTAGAGGATTAGGAGATATTGGATTTTGGAGTAGAGGATACCCCAGTCAAGGGGTTAGGTTTGAAGATTTGGGATTTAGATTTGAGGATGCTGGATTTGGTGATGTGAGATGTGACGATGTGGGAGTTGAGGATGTTATATTGGAGGTTGGATTGATTGGATATGAAGATAGGGTATATGATGTTGGATTTGGAGGATTAAAATATTGAGGATGTTTGGATGAGAGAATAAGGATTGGTTTTGGATCAATTTGGATGATAGGTCATTGATGAGGACATGATTGGGATGATGATTGATGAAGCGATGAGAAAGAATGTTGGAGTTTGATTGATAAGAGGATGTTAAAAGATGCCCTAACTAAGGGGTGAGGATTTTGTATGTTGGATGCGAGAGGATAAGATTTGGATATTGATCGATTGATCAAATAATTGATTGGATAGGAAGATATTGTATAAAAAGTTGGATTTGGAGAATTAGAAGATTGAGGATGTTTGGATGAGAGAATAAATATTGGTTTTGGATAGATTTGGATGATAACACTTCGATGAGGAGAGGATTGGAATTATGATTGATGAAGCAATGAGAAAGAATGTTTGAGTTTGATTGATAAGAGGATGTTAGAAGAGGCCCCGGCCAAGGGGTGAGTATTGTGTATGTTTGATGTTGATATTGATTGATTGATAACGTATAGATTAAATAGGAGGGTGAGGAGGTTAGATATTTAGTTAGATGATGAAAAGGATCATGTGGATGATGATAAGGCTTATGATTATGATAAAAGGGGGTGTGTTACCATAAAGTTCCCATTGTTATCATCATTAGTAATGTGATTGATGTGGCATAAAGAAAAATACACCAAGGTATAAAGACCATGATGATTGAATTTCCAAATGCATGTGTCCTCATATCATTGGACAAATTAATACAAAAATTTGGTCCTCATATCATTGGACCGTGCTAAAGAAAAAAAAAAACAAAAGGGGCCTCATATCATTGGCCAAAATGTAAATGCAGACAAGCAAGCAAAAACACACACATTGCATATATAGATTTTTTTAATGTTTTGATTTTTAGATTTTGGATTGTGGATGTTTAGAGTTGGATGTTGAGATTTTGGATTTGGGATGGGGTGGAATGGTTGAGGATAGGTAAGATGAAAGGATTCAAGATGGGATAACTCATGGGGGGATGGGAAGGGATGTAAGGTGGGATGCGACTTTCTCCTATAAGTCCCAAAGCATGTTTGGGTAGGATGAAAGGGAAATTGGATAGGTTGGATAGGATAGGGATTGGTTGATAGGTTAGGATTAGATGGGATGTGAGATGGGAGATAGATAGGATGAGGGATTTTGTATAGGATAGGATGGGGGATATGGAAGATGATAAGATATTCCCTAAGTATAGAGGGATGGATTGAGGGATAGATGTGGTGTTCCCCCAAGTGTAAAGTAGGGTGGTTGGTGTGGATGGATTGATGGGTTTGATTTTCCCTTAGGTGTAGGGTAGGATGGGAAGTGAGGGGTATGTAAAATGGATGATTCCCCCATGGATAATAGTAAGGTTTCCCAGTTAGGATGATGATAGTGGAAAAGGGACATGAGGAGGATTAGAAGAAAGGGAAATGATCATTGTCTACCCACAAATGTTTGATACAAGGGAAAAGGGATGGGGATGTGAGGGATGGAAGGAAAATTATATCAATTATGAATAAAGATGAGTTGAACAACACATGTTGTGAGGGATGAGTTGGACTAAAAACAACGGTGTGACCAAGGTCTAAATAATTCCTGGCAACATGCGAGCCCTATGTCTCTTCGAGATCAAAGTGTGTGTGATTGTGATGGTTAATTACCACTTAAAGTGAATACTTAATGGGTAGTGTATAAAGACAAACTATCCAATGTATAGGGAGTGATTAAGTCAAATAGGTGGATGTAGGGTGAATGGAAGGCTAAGTCATGCATTGCTCCGCTATCAGCCAAACATCCATAGCCCCGACGGAGATGCATCTGATTCTTGTCACAACATTGCTCTACTACTAGCCAGGCATCCATAACCCCAGTAGAGATGCTGGAAACACCCCTAGAGAGAGTCTTGAGGTGGATTTTATTTAATATTTTTAATTTTGATATGATTTTTAAATTTTTTGATATTTGGATTTTTTTGCATAAAGAGGTTCCACTCTATCGAGAACTCTTAAGGGGTTAGTAATAACTAGTGGCTTGATGGGGGATGGAAATGAGTGTGGAGATGACATTGGATAGAGTTTCAAAATATAGACCCAAGGGTCTTCACCACAAGTTAATTAAGTGTGTTAAAGTGTGTGGATCTCTAGGAGGACAATTACACTTGAATGTTGGAGCTAATGATAGCCAAAGGTCACACGATTGTAGTAGGTACTATTGTCTTACAACGTGTGTGTGAAAAGATGATCAAGTGTTCAAATGAATGGATTGGAAGAGGATATTAATGGATGTTTAGATACAAAGGGATGTAGATGGTGGATGGAAGAAGAATGAGAGGGAAGGAAGGAACATTTGTGTGCAGTGACGAATTATGTGCTCAATCAATTTTGAGGTGTTTGGTATTTATAGGGGAATAAATGATTTGTGATTGGGTTGAGTGGTTGGGATGGTAATATCAATAAGAGGAGTGGTAGAAATGGGTTGTGATGGAGTAGCGGAAGGGACATTTTTATTGTTGGGTTTATACCCTAATCCTAAATGTCTTGAATTTTTATGAAGAAAAATGGGTTCGCGAATGCCTTGTTCATGGATACCTAATCCTTTTCCTCGATGTTTCATATTAGCAAACATATTTTTGGCTATAAGATATAAATTGGATGGGGAAGATGATGCCATATGGTCATCATGAGATTGGGGGTTGTAGTTTTGTCATCTGCTAAGAGGCCGGACTTAACAAAGGATGGGAGGTGAGATTTGTTTTGGTTTTTGGTTGGTGAGGGATGTTTGGATGTACGATGAGATTTGGAGAGCTGATGATGTTTGGATGTCGAGTGGGATTTGTATTGTGGATGATGGTTAGGGAGAGGATTAGGATGGAAAGGGGGTCGATAAAGAGGTACAAGGACAAAAATCCTTTTGTTAATGAGGTTTTGGACATAAGACCTAAATTACAGGCAATGATTGGTCAAATGTTTGTGGGTATGATGTAAGTCACAATGATAGTGTTATCAATACCAAGATGGTTTGGGAAGGTTTTAATCATGTGATTTGATTGGGGGATTGGTGATCACATTGAATTTTTTTGGATGATGGAAGATGGTGGCCAAAGATTCTCCTAAAGTAGTGAAGTGGTTTGGGTTAAATGGTTTTGGGGGAGTAGGAAGTAAAGGTGTAGGATTTGGTCGATTATGAGATATTTTGGTTGATTTGGAGTCGGGATTTGGATTAGATTGTCATGGCTTAAAAGGTGAAGGGGATGGATTAGGCTTGAGGTCCAAAATGGATGGTTTGGGATTGAAGGCTAAAGTTATTTTGGTTGATTTTATTTTGAGGTTGGAATTTGGGATGGTTGTGTGGGCTTGGGATTAGTGACTAGATTAGCAAGGACATAAAGGAGGTCCTCCTTGTCTAGTGTGGATTAAGATGATTCAGGTTCCTCAAAGAGGAAGTCAATAGGGTGAGGGGTAGGGATCTTAGGAAGGGGAAATTGTGGATGGGGTTGGTTGGGAGATGATGGTTATGGAGATGAATTGGTGATAGATGATTTAAGATCAGATATTTTGATTGATTTGTTGGATGGTTTTTAAGATGTTAGGATCAAAATGGGATGCTTAATTTAGAGGGCAAGGAGAGGATTAATTGAGGTAGGATGTGAGATTTGAGATTTGTTTATTAAGGTGTTGGATAGTGTGTTGGATTTCATGATAAAAGTGAGATGGTTGGTTTTGATGGGTGGGGATGATGGTATAGCTTGGTTGATGGATTTAGAAAAGAGGTAGGGTTTGGATGTTAGTTTGGAGAGGATGGGGATTGAGGATAAAAGGCCATGGTTTGATAGGATGTGTGGGGGATTATATTTAGATTAGGTTGGTTGATTAAGGATGGTGATAGGATTGTGATTGGGATTATTTGATTAAAGATGGTTGATTATGATGATGTTCGATTGATTAAAATTTTAAGTTGATATGATGGTTAAGGGTGTTCACAAGAAAATAACAAACATGTAACAAACACCCTAACTAGTCAAGTGGGATTATAGCCAAACTATAGCCCACTTTTAATACCACACATCGACGATGGTGCAAGCGGGTCTCCACCTATATGTTAATGTGGGATCAGCTAGCGAGTAATCTTGGGGAGTGTGGCCTCCTTGCACTATTTGATATGCTGCTAAAAGGTTTCCTAGTCTAGGATATACAAGTTCACTAAGGGAGTCCCCAATATACCTTGCGTGACGTGGGGACCAAGTCCATGTTGCAGGATGTCGTCTAAGGATTGGGTATTGAGATTTGGAAGCGCCTTACTTCACACCGATCTTAAAACAAACAAGTGCTTAGCTAATAATGATAGTTGTCCAAGAATTTGTATACCATGCTAGAACACAAGGTATGTCTACATGTGTGGAGATGAAGCCCACGGTCACAAGACCCCTAAGACCATGGGAAGTTCGTGGATATCACTTCCATGTCACGTTACCCATAAAAATAAAAAGGAATAAGGTTAGATGCTTTTGATCCTCAAGATATTCCCGGGGATGCAAGAGGAGAGCATGCACGTTGTCACCTTTGGGATAAATAAGTAATGATAGAAAACACACAAGAAAGATAATGCAAGAAAATAAATGCAAGATAATAAAATTAAATGATAAGGATTATGTGATTGGGTCTTCAAGAGGAGGCCTCAAAAAAAGATTAACAATTTGATTTATAAACCCAAATGTCTTGGACTGATCATGTTAAAAAACAAAGGGTTAGTAGTTTTAGGTTGATTTTTTAAATTCGGTAAGCGTAGGAAGCTGCACATAAAGTGTTAGTAGTTTGGAACAAGAAAATATGACTAAATATGTAGTTAAAATGACAAGATTTAAGAAAATGAAAACCATGAATAAATTATCCTATAAAATGCTACATTAACAATTTTATTACATAGATCTTTTCTATACCTTTCTAGAAAAAAAGGAGTCTTTTTGAGTTCGGGATCAAAATTTATGACTCTCGGAAGGTAAGCAAAACAAAAACACTACAACAAAGATCATAGGTGCCAAAGCATGGCATAGGTGCCATTGTTAGGAAATATAATGTTCACATGTTTGGTGGTGATTTACCGAGAGGTAAATAGTAATAGGTTGATATTTACCGAAAGGTAAATAATAATGTTAGTTGTTAACTGTATGGTTAATACGGTAAAGATTGTTAATATTATATTGTTAGAAATAACAATATAATATCACATATAGTTTTCTATTATATTGTACGTGAGTATAGTTGTTGAACTAACTCATGAATATAGGAGAATATGAGATATTGTAGGATTGAGTGGTTTTAGGAGGTTCCATAATAATAGGAATTCCTCTCCTATATATATGTAATGGTGTTTGAATGAATATATCAGAGAATTACTATTATCTTGTGAGAACATTATTGTGTTATTTTCCCATGACGGTCTGAATCTAGCTCTATAGCCACTTTAGGGAAAAGGTGCCATTTTGTGCAACATAGGCACCAAAATAAAAGTCATAGGAACTCTTTCGTGTTGGGAATGGAATTCAAGCTCAAATTTTCAAAATTCGAAGGCGTAAGTGGCAATGCAAATTCTTGAAACTTTGACAACTTGTTCTAGGGATAAAATAAGATTATAAATGATGAAAAATGGGGGTAAGACCCATGGTTGGCACTAGAAATGTAGATGCAAAAGAGTGGTTAGTGCAAATGTAAACTAGAAATCAAAACGATTTGATTCCTAATTTAACACTCCTAAACACTACCTCAAATTAAGATGGATAAAAGGGAGAGGAAATGCAATACCTTCATTTACCAAATGAAGAGATCCCTTGATGTTTTGGATGTGCTCAAGATGGTTGATTGCATGTGCTTTCTTCAGATTTGTGGAGTCACTTGGACAACACCTCCCCTTGATTGGTTGGATTTCTTGAATAAAAATTAATGGGTGATAGATTGAATTGGAGATGGAGTGGATTCATTGATTGTGGATGATTAATGAAATAAAGCGGTAGAGATTTGTTATGGATTCTATGTGTTGGCACTGTTAAATAGACAATGTATAACACTTATCAAAATTCATACAAAAGATTCACATGGAAGAGTAGAGTGCATTCAAAGGCACGAGAGGATCGAAGAGAATTGCGTGAGGAGGACAAAGATAGATTCGGGACTTAGCCGTTTTCACGATGATGATTTATTTTTGGAAGATGGCGTGTAAAGAACACAAACGGGATGAAGACTTGTGTGACACACACTGCGGCTATTTTTAGAAGAGTATCTACAGAGTGCTTTACATGGATGCAGGCTAAAGATAGAATTGTGACTGATAGTTAATTAGGAGAAATCTATTGTTAGCGCACTTGCATGCGTGGCTATAATTGTAAAGGCGATGGCTATTTTAAGCATGTGACCTATTTTTGGGATTAGATAAATGGTGAAGGAAAGTCCCCACCCTTATAACTATGTAGTGAACTGCGTAGCATAGAGATAATAGGTAAGAACTAGATTACTGTGAGATCATGTTGTCAGATCTATTATGCACATGAGCACATGATGATATTATTGTAAGAAGCTTTGTGTATTACTTGTGTTTTTATATAATGGAGTGTATTGGCTAAATCAGAGTGTTAATTCTAAGTATAATTGGATCTTGCATACTTGATTTCATCATGGGTATCATTTAAATCTGTTATTCTCTAGAACTAGATCTGTACATGCACTATAGAATGATGTATTAATGATGGATCTGAATGCATTAAGTCTTCATCATGCTAACATCCTGCAACAATAACCCTAAAGAGGGCCCGGTACCTTTGTGCGCTTTGGGTGAGCACTCAGTCTAGGCTAAGTGATGTGTTAGTGCGCCTAGGATTTTTTTGGTAGATTTTAGGTTGCATCATTGGTTCCATTGCCGGGACCTCTTTTCTAGTTGTTTTCAGGATGGTTCATGATGAAGACATATCGATTGACCCTAACAAGTGTTGAGGAGTGGATACACGACCTAGAAAAAGAATACACATGGAGGTTTAGCATTGGATCTGAGTTTGACACACGCACATGGGTGGAGCAGAATCTATATGAATTTTTATACGAGAGCTTCTTCACTATCTTTCCGGTAGAACTATACGAGTGGATGGTTTTTTATGCATCTAAATGGAATTGGAGGTATCACACACTTGTCTAGATGCAGGAAGAATTTCAGACCCTTTATGATGTTGATCTAATTTGGAATCGCACTATGGATACGTGGTTCCATGGTGTTTTGAACAACTATATCTTGGAGTACTCAATTTCCACTTATTCGTGCCTAGAGGTAGCTGAATTCCAATTTTTACAATATCCCAGGGGAGCTTACTCCGTAAGGCATTCCACTAGCGATCAAAATTTTGATGGTAACCCTAAACTTGGAGAACAAATGGATGACGAACTAAAACCTACCACGCACAAAAGGGGAGTAACTTTGATGAAAGATGGCCGACCTAGTGACAAAAAGGCAAAGAGAGGAAAGGTGGCTTAAGTATAATGAGGTGCGCAAGAGGGAGATAGAGAAGCAATGGGATGTTGCAAAGCGAATGACATTCTGAGAGAGATAGTTTGGGAAGGGTTTGAAGATCACACAGAAGACATGGAACCCGAGCATCAGGAACTCCCCATTTGGGAAAGCATGACAGAAACCCTCCTTGGCCTCACATAGAAGTGCACTAGCATAGATGACCTAGGCCGCGGGCGTGCATCTGAATCCACCTGGCAACCTTGCCGTTGTGCTTGGTTTTCTAGTATCTAGTACAATAAATAGTCAGAAAACTAATTTAGGTAGTGGGAGAACAGGAGTGAGTCATATAAAAAGCATAATGATGGCAAAGACAAACGGCTTCATTGTTATATGGGAGTACCTTTTCGGGTGTATCATCCGCACATAATTTAGGCGTGTAAACTTTTGGACTCTCTTCTGGGAGTAGTAATACTTCACACTATCGGGGTGTAGTTCAATACTACTATTGGGACACAAGGAAGTACATCTTCTGGTTCGACTCTAGCTATGGGTTTAGGATCAGGAGGTATAGGTGGCTCTAGTTCTAGTGGTTTTGCAGTAGAGGAAACATAGGAGGTTTTGGATCAGGTGGGCAAGGTCCGCATGAACCCCAAAATATTTACATAAAGATGTCTCTTCATCTCAAAGAGTATAGGGGCATAAAAGATGTTGTTGAACACATACACATGTTTGAAATACCGTGGCGCACAAAAGGAATCACATCTTCTGAGTGTAGGGCAAGTCAATTTACAACTACGTTATAAGGGCACACACATAGCTGGTACAAAAAGTTTGACCCTGATCAGACTTGCATAGACTATGCAACTTTAAAAGATGCCTTCCTCAAAGAATTTCATATCCCTGAGTTTGAATGAAGAGTATAAGTGCACTCAAGGATATTAAGCAAGGCACTACTGAAAGTGTCAGAGAGTATGATGCTCATTTCAAAACGTTGTTATCTAAACTTTCTTATGATATTCATGCAAGCTAGCATGCGCAATGGTTCGTTGGGGCCTAATAACACCTTTTAGAAGGGCACTATCACATAAGACATACATTGATCCATGCGAAGCACTTGAAGCATATTTACGCACTGAGGTAGTTAGAAGTATAGACACTGGAGTGAGCCCATTTTTAGAAGCACAGATCGTAGCTATGGCGAAGCAATTGGAGAAGCTATCAAAAATTCAACATATGAGATGCGCACAAGGATTTGGTGTATAGATTGTGAAGTGGAAGGTCACACACAGGATAGTTGTCCCCACAGATCAATGTGCTCATTGTTGTTGGACTCGCGAGATATGCGCCATAAACCATGATGTTAGCCACTTCCCATTACTACAATGTGCAATAAGAAAGAACATTTCATGCTACTGCAAAATTTGCAAGTCCACGACTCATGACATAGAAGACTGTCAACTGATTGGTCAGATCCATGATGCTATAGACATCGGTGTACGACAAATAAGAGTTTCATATAACTCTAAAGGCAAGAACAAGCATTAGGATCGGGATCACAATTAGGCGCACTATGATCGGAGTGAAGGGAATTTTAAAGGAAATCATGGCGTAGAGATTGATGATACCATGGTGGGTTTGGAGGATGAGGCCATGGTGGTGGATGAGGCAAGTTCCCTCGCGGAACATGTTATACATGTGGATCTCCTGACCACTACAGGAGAGAATGTCCTCAGAATATTACATGTTCTTTTTGCGGAAAGAATCATAGTTATGAGGAATGCTCAGACTTGTATTAGTATCTTAGTAAGCAACATAAACAAGAAAACAAATATGCAAGGATAGTTAGGATACAACGCGTTGTGGAAAATCAGTGGATGCCCAAGTTCAAAGTAGAATCCGAGGCATTGTAGGTAAAGATCACGACCCGCGCTGAAGCGGTGTGCGCCAAAGAAGCATTGTAACAAAATCCTACCATCACTAAGGAGGAGGTTTTACATGCATGATACCCAAATCCCTCCCATCAAAAGGAGGTTTACCAGGAAACCATGGAGGTACTCAGGAATCTTCAGGGTGAAATACAGTATTTAAAGGAGCAAAAGAAAGCATCAGAGATGATCTAAACTGATATGGATTACTTGATAGAAGTGTGTAAATTGTTGCACTGAAGAATATCATTCCACTACTTGGGAATTGGTTAAAGAGAAAGGCCCCATGTGAAATTAGTGAGACTGGATGATAGATCCTACATGCAAATCTTCCTCCTCATAACATCAAGTATGGCAAGGAGATCACTCGAACACCTATTATGGATAGGTGGCTATCGAGTAATATATTGATTGATAAAGGTGCAAAAGTCAATGTTCTTACCTTATATGCATGGGTACAAATGGGGAGACCTCCATTGCAAGCATCCTCTAATGTATTGTTCATGCCTAACTGCATTAAGGCCACTTCCATTGGAGTTTTTAAAGATGCATCCATTACCATACAAGGATTCAAGTTCATGAAGATTTTGAGGTTTTAGCACTGGCAGAGTCGATGGCTTCCCAACACTACTAGGGTGTCCTTGGTGCTATGCAAATAATGTTGATCTTTGGTTTAACAAGGGTTATATCAGCTTTGAAAATAAGAAGGAAAGAGTTATTATCCCTTTAACATATGGCAAATCTATGCCCTATGTTGAGCCCTTAAGTGAGGAAGACCTTAATCAGATTTATGTACGCGTCATCCAGATCCAGAGGTGTTTGAGCCATGTAAATAAGGAATCCTTCAGTTGGAGGATGCATAATCTATTAGTGATACTACATGTTTTGCTTGTGATAATTGGGCTCATAACACTTATGAGTTGGTAGGGCACGAAGTAAAGAGCATATTTCCTAGGTACATGAACCACATTATATCAAGAGAATAGGTAACAACTCGGTACCTTGTTACACCAGAGAATGAGACCTTATGGTGTTCCTGCGCGCCATCGAAGAACAATGGATAGACCCACCAGAGAGAAGGAATATGCTAGCATATACCCTACATGGGACAACAACGCACTTTGGTGGGTGGTCCACAAGGATAATCTTGTAGGATGGAATGAAATTAGGATTGCTCTTGCCACTAGGTTCTTCAGAGCAATGTACCTACTCAAATTTGCACTTATCATGGTAATCAACCTTTTCAAAGACCACGTTCAAGCAGAAGTGAGAGACTCTGGACATAGGGGTAGGAAGCTTTACCACCTTCTCTCTAGGTGCACAAGTTTTATTCCACTCTACATGGTTGCACGCGTGTTTGGTATGTATATGCAGAACTCCATAAAGAGACTGAAATTGGCAGGATTTAATTGCAGGAATGACCCAAACGTTTGACTTCTTCTCTACCAAGCCTCCGATGGAAGAAGTATTAAAGGTCATAAAGTGCTTAACTATGGGAGATAGTGCAAGGCTGAAGAACTCATTCAGGATTTATTTGATGAAGGAAACTCAGGAGCACGTTTTGTTGAAAAAATCAGAGGCCGATGCCACACTACTTCAACGCGCTTGCCTTGAGAAAGAAAAAGGAAAAATGGTCTACTTAGTGGATGATGAAGAAGTAGAAAATATGGATGTAAACCATTCAACAAGTAGGCGTGAGGTGTTGGAAAGTGTAGACAAGACCACATGCACCTATCATGAACCTATGAAGATAAAGAAAGTGAATATTGGATCAGATGTTGAGCCTAAGGAGGCCATAATTGGAGACTATTAGTCAAACTTTGAAGTGGAAAAAATCATAGAGTTACTACAGATTATTAGGACTTATTCCCTCGAGGGTACCATGAACTTAAAGGTGTACATAAATCATTAAGGGAGATGAAGATAAATCTTAAAGAGGGTGCACACCCAGTTAGAAAGAGACCCTACAGGATGAACCCCAACTTGTGCGAAAAGGTCAAAGAAGAGTTTGAAAAATGTTGAAGTCTGGAACCATCAAGGCCCCGGACGAGTCGAATGGGTTAGTCTAATGGTGATCAGTATCAAGAAGGATGGTCGAATTAAGATTTGTGTGGACTAAAGGGAGCTGAATCTTGCATGTGTGATTGATCCCTTTCCTACACCATTCACTGAGGAAATACTAGAAGGCATTGTAGGGCGCAAAATCTATTCATTTATAGATGGGTTCTCTAGGTATCATCAAGTTAGGATTGCCCAGGACGATCAGAAAAAAATACTTTTACTATAGAATGGGGTAGCTTTGCCTATACTATGATGCCTTTTGGTCTAAAAACATGCCTCTCTTTTTGTATTTTCGCGCATAGTTGTTCGTGTGTTTAAAGAGTTTATTCATAAATTTTTATAGGTTTATTTAGATGATTGGATGGTGTATCGATTAGTCAAAGACCATCAGTGACAATCTGCACTTAATGTTTGAAAGACGTAGACAGTTGAGTATCTCTTTGAACATCCGTAGAAATACATATTTGCTACACCATTTGGAATAAGGTTAGGACACATAATGTGCAAGGAAGGTTTGTTGGTTCATCCAACTAAGGTTGCAGTCATTATCAACCTAAAAGAGCCTACTAGTCAAATTGAGGTGTGCAGATTCTTGGGTCACACGAGGTATTATAGAAAATTCATAAAGGGGTATGCTAAGGTTACCGCACCTTTAGAGGAGTTAAAGAAAGGGAAAAATACATTCTACTGGGAGAACCACAAAAATAGTGTACATTCGAGACATTAAAGGAGAAACTTACTATTGTGCTTATTCTCGCACTTTCCTTCGTGGGACCAACCATTTCATGTACATGTGGACGCCTGGCATGACCATTTGCGTAGTGTTGGCTAAGGCGGGAGAAGGTATTATAAATCATCCTATCTATTTTTCTAGTAGAAAGTTGACTCCTGCAAAACAAAATTACACAACTACGAGTGCGAAGCTTTTTCAATGATTTATGCGCTACATAAATTCCGATAGTACTGCTAAAGCTACACCATTTGTCTTTTATATAGATGACATGGCATTGAATTATTTGGTAAACAATCTCTTATTTCAGAATTTATAGGGGTGGATATGTAGATGGGTACTCTTATTTCAAGAATTTGATTTCACAAATTTGTGGTAAAACCAGAGAAAATTAATTCTCGGACCAGCACCATTTATCCAGAATATAGTAAGGAGAAGAAGCACAAGAAATTGAAGATACCATGCCAAATGCATAGTTATATAGGTTGTAATGAGTGCCATCAGAATTAGAGGACATTGTTATCTTTCTACAAATAGGTATGGTGTTAGGAGGAATGAAATCCTTAGAGAAGAAACAACTTGTTATACCCACGACACGTTATATGTTGATTAGCGGTGACCTGTACAAGTTGGGCCAGGATGAAGTATTGCACCGTGTGTAGAACATGAACGCATAGACATCATGTAGGAAGCTCATGCTGGTATTACAGGTGGCCACTATGCAAGTGTCACCACTATGCACAAGATTCTACTTGTTGGATTATGGTGGGAGACCCTATATAAAGATTGTAAAGCATATTGCAAGGCTTATGATCATTGTCAGCGCCTTAGGAAACCAGGTCAATGAGATGAAATGCCTCTAAGACCTATTACTAGTGCAGAACCATTTGAGAAATGGGCTATTGATTTTGTGGGTCCTATTTTACTAGCCGCACATAGGAATGGATCATGTTATATCATAACTTACATAGATTATCTAATAAGGTGGGAAGAAGCAACACCAACAAAGGATTGTACAATGGTTACAACAGTTATGTTTCTATTAAAAATATTATTACAAGGTATGGATGCCCTTTAAGTTTGACCAATGATAGGGGCACACACTTTCTGAATGAGATAATCAAAATTTTATTGGATGAATTCATGAACGCACACCATAAGACTACACCATATCATCCTTAGGAAAATGGAACTACTAAGGCTTTCAACAAGATTTTGAGCCAGACATTGACAAAAATTTGTGATGTTGGGAGAAAGGATTGGGATGATAAAGTATCTCAGTACTTCTTTGGGCATATCACACAACATATAAAAGGTTGAACAAAGCCACACCATTTTAGTTAGTGTTTGGCATGTACAAGCAGTTCTTCCTATGGAATTCATGTTACCATCTTTGCGTATTACACACGCTAGAGGTCTAGCTGATGAGAAAGCATTAGAAGAATGGATTGAAAAGTTAATCAAGTTGGATGAGCGATGAGCAATAGCATGTTGGAGTCAAAAACAAGAAACGGCCAGACAGAAAGCATGGCATGATAGATACATCGTGATAAAAATATTGAGATAGGACAGATGGTTCTTCTCTATGATTCTAAGTTTTTGTGCCATCTAGGAAAATTCAAAGTACATTGGTTAGGGCCGTATGTTATAAATCACATACTTGAAACAAATGCTTGTCAATTAGAGATGCTTGATGAAATACTATTACTGGTACTTCAAAGGGAGTAGGTGAAGTCCTACTATAAATAAGTCTTCTTGGTATTTGTAAGAAGGAAATGTTTCTATTTAGATTAGGTTTTCAATTTCGTATTTTCCTTTATGTATTTCCTTCTTTGTCGCTATGATTTGTAAATTTAGATTATGTTTTGTGTAATAAACGCGCGTTTGCGCGCTTAAGCTAATTACTATTTGAAGAATTTATATGCGCAGAGGACTACACATACCCTTAGTGTGGGGTGGTTATTGATATCCAAGTATAAGAATGTTGAAAATAAGTACACATGAAAGGAACAAACTACTACGGGTGCTATTCAAAGTTGGAGGATTGAAAAAAAAAGATTGCTTCTAGGAATGAGGACCATAGGTGGAGATGAATGAAGAAACAAGTATAACATGAGGTAAGCAGAGGCCATGGGAACTACCAAGGGAAGGTGTAGTGGCAAGGTACTCGGGTGTATGGAGGTGCGTTGAAGAGAAGTCCATGGCTAGAAGGTAGGAAGGCGCGCTAGAAGGTTATAGCTTGGGCGTGAAGATGTACCACACGAAAGAATGAAAAATGGTCGATTAATGAGAGGATTGTTGGTAGGTGAAGGAGCAATAAATGTACTAAATTTTTGAAAATCTATATAAGGATGGGATGTGAGTTCATTTTTACCATTGTAATTGAGAGAATTTGAAAAGAGCTAAGTGCAAACGAGTTGAGAAATCGTGTTGAGGTGCAAAGAGTGTGAAACCAGACATGGAGAGAAGATTTGTGTGTAGGAGAAGCTTGTGTTCCCATAGGTGAAGGGTTTGAGCAAAGTAGATGTGTTACGAAGGAGCTAGGGCACACGATTTCCACTAGGGCATAGAGATTCGAACTAGGGTTTTAACTTGCTCATTACAGAGGGTAGAAAGGAGAAATTTTCAAATGGTGCCAAAGAAAGCACCTGCAACAGGAGTAAAAGGGAAGAAGAAGGTTGAAGTGGAAGAAGAAATTGCTCCCAGAGTAATTTCTCGAAATGCAAAGATCCGAAGGCATGATTGTGGGACAAGAATGGGATTCCCACATCCGTAAATGTAAAATCAATGATTACAACCATTGTACATCGATAATAAGAAGGAGCTAGATGCGTTGTTGAGCACAAAAATGAACAAATGCACAACATAAGACATGTCAGTGTATGATGACGCTAGTGAGAAGTTACTAAAGTAGATTAGAGTCTACTAGTTATACGAGCTGGCATACTTTGGAAAGTATGAACCATTGTCCGATGTTGATGAGAAGAGTCTATGAGGGCTTCTTCTACTTCGCCGATGGAGGGTTAGAATCACAACCACCTTGATTTAAATAGTGACAGGACTAAGGGCCTCAGGAGTAGATCTAGAGAGTGACTTAATAGATAAGGCAAAGTGATCCTAGAGACAAGGAAAGAGCTAGGATATACCAAGGGTCCGTGCGCATGGACATCAACAAATTGAAAGAATTACCCAAGAGATAGGCATCCGCCCATCTTGTAACAAAGTTGAATGACCAAGAAAGGTGGTTGTAGGTGAATACAATGTGGCTGCACATTGCAAGGAATATGTCTCAAGGAGTGATCTACAATATCACGGATCACATATCAAAGACAATCGTTGAAGAAGTGCGTGACATGTGACAGAATTAGTTTTGCGCTATTTTATTATCTTTGGTGTTTATGGAGATTGGAGTGCTTGATGGGCCAAAGGAGAAGATTTGGGAGTACCCCATGGAAAATAAATCTTTGGCAAAAATATTTAATAAATATTTATGTGAAGGGACCATGAGTGGGCCATTTAAGCAGAGGGTGGAGATGTGGTATGACAAGCTTTGCGTGACATTTGAAGAGGAGTGGTGCATACCCAAGGAGTTACCTTTGGTGGTGGGTAAGGCAGTACAGTTTGCAGTCTACTAGAATTTTTGCATCACATGATTTGCGATGAAGGATGGAGCTTGGATCCCTTGGTGTAAACTACCATATGCCTTCATAACATGCTACTTCCAGGCATCAGTTCACCGGTTCATAGATGCATGCCACCTAAGATTCATCACAGACAAGGTAGATTGTGATTATCACACTCTGAGAAAATCATATGTATATCCAGGATGGACTGCCTACATTGAGAGGCTTATCTCAGATATAATAAGCATGAAGCCAGTAAGCTTGGCCATTGGAGATGTTGGAGCAGCACTTGTGTATATTCAACTTAAGCCCAAGTTGGAGAACAAAAAATATGTGGAAAATGAATTCACGCTTCCAAGGATGCCTAAGGGAAAGCATACAATAGAAAATGTGCCAACCCCACAGCCTACAGAGACCATAGTGGTAGATGAAGAGGAAGAGGAAGAAGATAGTGGTGGCCTGGAGCATAGAGGAAGAAGATAGCCTATAGACAAGGTAGGAATTGAGTGTGCGTGACTACACCACCTCAAGGGAAAGAAGGAGATGATGAGGACCTGGATGCAGTACAAGGAGAGCATCACTTCAAAAGGGTATTCAGAGAACAATAACCCAAGGTGCTACTCCATAATCAGTGCGCAAATCACCATGACTCTCTCCATAGAAGGAGCCAACTGAGAAGAGAAGAAGGAAGTTGAAGCTGAATGAGGAGGTGGAAGATTCTAAGGAGAGCATGCCCAAATCTCCTACACCTCTAGAGGACATGGAAGAGCCAAAGGAAAAAGAAATGAAGGATGGAGAAGAAGGAGAAAAGGAGGCAGATGAGATAGTGCAAGATATTACTCAGGGCATAGTAGAACAAGCTCCAAATCTTGATGCTCAAGTTCCTAAGGGGCCAAGATCGAAGAGGAAAAGTGGGGAGTATACTGCACTAGTCATGGGCTACACTAAGGACACAAGTAAAATTGTCCGTGCCCGTTTCCAAAGCACAATGGGCCTTAAAGAATTGTATGGATGGGAGCTGATGGATGAGGATATGGCCACCGTGTGCACAAGGAAGTAGTTGTCTTGGTCAATGCAGACACATATGGATGAACCAAACTTCAACATATGTGAAGAGTCTTGTGTATCAAGGAGATTGAAGAAGGCACCTCAGGCCAAACACATAATAGTAAAGCCTACTACTATGTCAGATGAACAAGTAAGTAATGCCTTGGTGAAGGTATCAACAGAGGTGGCAAGGAGGAATGTGGATAAGGCTGCAACTATTAGGGCGCTGAAAGAGGAGATTAAGGCCAAAGATGTAGAGATAAGTGTGCCTACGACAAGAGAAGGACTTGGCACAAAAGAAGAACATTGTTTTCATCAGCATGACAGAGGAGATTGGAGACAATGTCCTAAAAGCAAGACCATATTTGGAGTCCAAGGTACCAGAAAAATTCCCTCCGATAATGCATGATGTAGAAACCTTGGTGGATTTGGTGCTTGAGGATGGACCTATGCGCATGCGCCAAGACTAAAAAATCTTGAGCAGAATGCAAAGTGAGCAAAGGGTTCAGTGATGAGGAAGATTGCATCTTATGAGGCATTGCTCCAAAGCTTGTAGGAGGAGATGAGAAAAATAGACCAGACATTAAACATTTGCACAACTCCGGAGGTGGTCATCAGGATAAGGACCATGGTAGAGGAAAATGAAGTCCTAAAAGTGATGAAGGATGACACATTGGGTCATGCAGAGAGGTTGGCATTGGTAAAACAAAAGCATGAGGCCCTTGCAGTAGCACAAGAACCCCATAAGGAAAGGTTAGATGAGTTGGGGAAGATTATAGTGCAAAAGATGGATCTGCTAGAGGGAAGAATGTCTACAATGTCCAACATTGTTTTGGTTTTGCATAATGAAAAGGGGGACATTACCCAAGATGAGCTGGAGTCTATTGTGGTAGATATTCCGAAAAAGAAGAGGCCGCATTGAGTGAATGGAAAACATTAGAGGCGAAATAAAGGAAGAATATCCCAAACTCATTCTTCCAGTTGAAGCAGAAGATACTGCTGAGTAAATCATTCTTTTGTATAGAAAATTATTTACTATCTTCCATTTATATTCTTTCTCATTCTTTGAGCATTCAAAGGTAACCATTTCTGGGCGCGACAATGCAGTTAGTGTGGGGTAATGTTGAATAGACAATGTATAACACTTAGCAAAAGGCATACAAAAGATTCACACGGAAGAGTAGAGTACGTTCAAAGGCATGGGAGGATCAAAAGGGAATCGTGAGGAGGATAAAGACAAATTCAGGACTTAGCCATTTTCACGATGATGATTTATTTTTGGAAGATGGCGTGTGGAGCACACAAATGGGATGAAGACTTGCGTGACACGCATGGGCTATTTTTGGAAGAGCAGCTATGGAGCGCTTTACATGGATGCGGGCTAAAGATAGAATTACGACTGATAGTTAACTAGGAGAAATCTATTGTTAGCGCACTTGCATGTGTGGCTATAATTGTAAAGGCACATGGCTATTTTCAACATGCGACCTATTTTTGGGATTAGATAAGTGGTGAAGGGAAAGTCCCCACCCTTATAAATATGTAGTGAACTACATAGCATAGAGATAATAGGTAAGAACTGGATTACTGTGAGATCATGTTGTCAGATCTGTTATGCGCATGAGCACATGATGCTATTATTGTAAGAATCTTTTATGTATTACTGTGTTTTTATATAATGGAGTGTATTGGCTGAATCAGAGTGTTAATTCTAAGTATAATTGGATCTTGCATACTTGATTTCATCATGGTTATCATTTAAATCTATTATTCTCTAGAACTAGATCTGTACATGCACTGTAGAATGATGTATTAATGATGGATCTAAATGCATTAAGTCTTCATCATGCTAACATCCTACAACAACAACCCTAAAGAGGGGCCTAGTACCTTTGCACACTTCGGTGAGTGCTTAGTCTAGGCTGAGTGATGTGTCAATGCACTTGGAATTTTTCTCGGTAGATTCTAGAGGCATCATTGGTTCCATTACTGAGACCTCTTTTCCAGCTTGTTTTTAGGATGGTTCGTGATGAATACAAATCATCCTAACATAAATTGATTCAACAATTGCTCAACACTCACATATTGTTGCCTCTACCCTAAGCACTCGAATGACTAAATTTACATTAAATATATGCTTGTAATTATGCCATAGAAAATAATGTCTTCAAAGGTAAAATTTAGAAATGTTTATACAATGTATATTCAGTAGTTTCAGTGTATGGTGATGGTTTATAAGTCAACTTAAACCCATTTAAACTTTTAATATGCACTAAAATAACTCGAATACACATTAAATGACGAAATTACAAATAATATACTTACACTCCTTGGTATATGAGCACATTTGCAAGCAATATTAGGATTACAAGTGTATTTTCATCCTACATTGATTTATTTACGTGCATGTTCTTATTTAACCT
Organism: Taxus wallichiana var. yunnanensis; assembly: GCA_018340775.1. Classification (NCBI taxonomy): domain Eukaryota; kingdom Viridiplantae; phylum Streptophyta; class Pinopsida; order Cupressales; family Taxaceae; genus Taxus; species Taxus wallichiana. The sequence continues at coordinate 712,187,215 of CM031238.1, forward strand.
TCCATTCACCATGAACTCAATTGGTACAATGTAGTAAATGAAATAAATTAGGGTGTTTTCGCAAGCATGCACGATAAATTATCATGCATACATGTTACTTACATAAAATACAATGGTCTAATTTTGTCATCTTCTACTATGCATTCACACATTGAATATACACCTCTGAATATATTGTTGTTTGTTTCAAATTGCCAAGTTGGTCATCAAGTGAGCTCGCATTTGAGAGCCTTTTTAATCTTTTCTCTAGGATTTTATCAGAATGAGTACATAAGAAAGTATCTCCAAGATTACATGTTTTCATTATATATTGAGTTATTTCAATGTATATCTACCCAATTAGTATTATATTTATTGGTTGTATATAAATGATAATTAATGAATATATATTGAATATACAACAATAATTTTGTAATTTCAAACAATGCATTCAATGACAAAACTACATGTGTATATTCAATAATTTTAGTGTGTATGTCCATTCAATGTTCGAATCATCACAAGTTTTATCAATTCAATGTATTTACCCCTAACCTTCCAACTGTATATTCAATAATTTCAATATATGTTCTAATTTGGTGTTCATGTAAAATGAACTCAATCAAGAATTTGTAGGTAATGCCTGGATTAGTAATCTATATTTAGTAGTTTATGTGTGTATGAAATATTTAAATGTAGTATGAGTTTGTGGTGAATTGAACACTAAATACCCCATCAAAAAAATTTATCTCTACATTAAAAAAATAAAAATTAACAAAGTGAATCGATGATTAACCCTTCCCGTGTAAAAGGGTGCATGCAACCACGTGGCGCACAAACAATATTTCATCTGCATCTAAACCAAAATGTACTCAACATGATTCACTTCACCCTTATCACTCTGTAATCCAACACCTTCATTTACAACTCGCACATTAATGCCACATTCAATATTGCCAATAATTTCCCTCATCCATCCATAACCATTCATATTTTGGACTAGAGGAACATGCTATAACCTATGCATGGAGAAAATGCATACTTGAAACTTTAACACAATAAAACATTGTATCACATATTTGAAATACATTTTCCTATAAGAAATGTTTACATGACATTTCAAAACATTTGTATTCATGTTAATTTGTCTAAAATAATTGCAGGCCATCATGGTATTCAAGAGGAGAGTGGGAAGGAGGAAGTCATGAATGGACCCTAAAAAGGGGTGTCAAACTTGATTATATACCTAACTTGGAGGAAAACTTAGCTAAATAAAATCAAAAACAAAATTTTCATACCAATCTACATCACATAATAGAGTTAAAACTAACACCAAAAATGGAGGTAACTCGATAATGTTTGTGGAAAGTACACAAAAACATTTAATTTTTCTTCTTCGAATTGAGTGGATGAGTGAAGACATGGCTACAACAACAAGAGATGTTGAAGAAAAATGACTTTTCCATTAGGTATATTATAGAAAAGTGATGATTCTCAGTGGATTCATTATTAAATTGATTGAATGTTATCGTAACCACGAAACACAAAGGTCCCCAACAATATACACAGATCAAGAAGAGTATGAAATTATACAATATTGTAAAGATGTGGCTAATATGGGTCATGGTCTATAAATAAACTCATTAAAATCTCATGTGGCACACATATGTGAGACAAGGAATACTCCATTCACTGATGGTATGCCCGGTAGATATTAGTGGATAGGGTTTAGAAATAAGCACACATATTTGTCTTTAGGGATTACAAAAGGTCATAATTATGACAGTGGTAGTCATGTTTAGGCTCTGTTATAGTTTCCAATTTTATGACAACTTGGATCAAATGTATAAAATTGAGTAATATGGACCACAAAGGATATGGAACTATGATGAAATTGGTGTGCAAGTTGGTAGGAATTGTGGGATGAGGGTGATTGCAAAGACAAACAACATGTAAGTGTACCACACAACTCCCAAAGAGGGAAGAGCATACCATGATTTTACATATTTAAAGAGCAATGGTAATCAAGTAATTACACTTCTAAATGTGATCCTAGTGCATGTACGACAACCCAACCACACACATGGATGATAAAGGAATTATTTATGAATTGTTTGAACCATCATGTGATTTAGATACATTCCAGTGATGCTTCACCATTAAAAAAACATCTACTCATATTTGATGGCCATGACAGCCATGTGGCGTATGAGATAATCCAAGAGGCAAGAAAATTGGACAAAAATCTAATTTAAGTTATGTGTGCATGCCACCACAGATCATGCAACCATTATATGTTAGCGTGTTTCACCATTTAAAACCTACTTCAAGGATGAGAGATCCAAATGGATGGTCAAACATCACAAAGTAGACATGAGAAGATCAAAATTGGTGGAAATCAACAACAAGGCTTTCAAGAGAGCATTAACTCCATTGAATATAAAATTTTGTTTAGGAGGATTGGAATATGACCTCTCAATCGAGATGCATTGGTCAATGACATACACCCTAGTGATGCGTTCAAGGTTGAGTTAACATAAGAGGAAATAATAGTGGATAGAAATTTTAAAATGGATGGTTATAACATATATGAAATTGAATAAATGATCAAAGATAAAGGAGAAGTAATCTAATATCAAGATGAAAAAGCGAAAAGTAAATGATGAAGCAAGCCAACAACAAGATGATAAAAATCAACAAATAGGGGTACAAGTGACAATTTAAAGTCAACATGATAGGGGAAAATGTTTAAGTCGAGTGAGCAAGAGATTTAACTTAAAAATCATGTTTAAGTTGAAGACAATAACACACTAACTCATGTAAGTCAGACATGAGAACTCGCCATAATCGATGATGAGATGATTATGCCAACACTAGTTAGCCAACGAAAATAGTTGAAATAAGTTGTTATAGACTTAGGGACTCCAATCAACCTCTTAATGAGGACATGTCACTTTTCATGTCATTCCCTTCTCTAAACATGCCAAGTGGAATAGTTCACTATTACATAGAATGTAACAAATGGAAAAATAAATATGGCAGTCATTTGGAAGCTACAACTTTGGAGTGTTCACAAAAATTTTTACAAGACACAATTGAACAACCATGTAATGCGTAATCAAGAACCAAGTCAAAGACATCATTGCAAAATTTTCTTATGCTTTCAATCAAAGGGTTAAGGAGAGATCGAACGTGTAAATAAAGGGACTATGACGTTAATAAGGCATTCAAAAATTAATACATCAAGTGATTACTTGTAATTACTTAATAAACAAGAAGACTGATGAAAGGAAATAAAAGAACTGAAAGAAATGAATAAAGAGAAGCTTGAGGAGAGAAAGAGAAACAAAATCATTGCACAACAAAAGAGGGAAGAAAACAAACTTGAAAGGTAACTTAAAAATCAAAGGAAGGAAATGGAGAAGGATAAAAAACAACAGGAAAAAGAGAAAAAGAAGGAACATGAGAAGCTACGATGGGAGAGAGGATAGAAAAGGAAATGCAAAGGAAAAGATGTTTGAGTAGTCTAAGAAATCATATTCCTTCACAAGACCTAATTATGATGGATTTCTGATTTAACAATTATGGAATTTGTGAAATCCTAATTGCAGAGTCACGTATGATAAATAAATGCTAAATTACATATTTGACACAAGAAATAAGCTAATGAAATATAAAACCCTAAGTGTAAGAGAGAGAGAGAAGACTAAGTTGATTTTACAATTGATCCCGAAGTATTCTCAAACTGGAAAACTGATGAACAACAAGAGGAGCAAACCGTTGCAACTTTGTTTGATAAATTCTAGAAATTCAAGATGAGTTGGGACTAGGGTGCCTAGATTGGGGTGAGGATGCCTAGGTGTTAGAGACCTCTATTGGGTGGGCCTGTGATTGTGTAGGATCTCAAAACTAGTTTTTCTTGTGTCACACAAGTATCGCTAACCTTTTCTTCTGGTCTCATGTATGTCGTTCAATGATCGTCGAGTTTGCTTGTATCTTGCAAAGGGAATATGACACAGAAACCCTCAAACTACATCAAATCCCAAAAAGAAAAGATGCAATATGGGGAGTCGGATGACCTTGGCAACACCCCGACACAATGAACTTATAACTGAGCATTACACTACATCTTAGACTCCATGTAGTTCCTGTGGGTGTGTGATATAATTGTGTCATAGCCCTTGAAGCCCTTGTGTAAACGCATGCGATAGCTAGATGTAACAATGTAAATTGATGTGTGAATGGAAAAATGAACTTCCCCTCCTATGCATGTATGCAAAAATGTAGTCCCTTGTCCCTTAAATGAGTGCTAGATGGATGTCTTTGATGCTCTTATATGCCTTTGGATGTAACCTTAGGTGATGATAATAGATGCTTAGAGCTTGGTCCTTTATTTTGGTCACATAGATTTGTATTTATATGATTCCCTTGTTTGAATTTTGTAATTGACAATTGGAAGGCCGACCCATAAGAAAATAAGATGCCCAAAAGATAAAAGAGGCCCAAAAAGTGAGTAATATAGAAAGAGGTCAGGGGTGCCTAGAGGGGACGAGGACACATGGGTGCTAGCATTCGGCTGGGCGCTAATGTCCAAAGTCATCAAAGATAAGCAAGTGAAGTACCAATTGGAGTGTAGGGTGTAAAAGACTAGAAAGAAGACCAGAGACAAAGTAAAGAGGCCAAAGATAGTTGTCAATTACTAGTTTTCTTGCTTAGGAATCATATGAATGTTAGTATGTTCTTAGGACTAAGAAATGTACACAAGTGCATGATTTTATGTCTACGTTTTCCCCACTTTATGTTGTTGAGTGAATATTCAATAACATAAAGTAGATAAGAGATGTGTACTTGATAACCATGTAGAGTGTGATGGCGATAGCATGCCGAAGAGACAAGTGAAAGCATGGAGTGATAAAAATGAAGCGTGAAAGCTAAGAAAGAGGAAGTGACCTTAGGGGTGAAGTGTATGAGTTGTACCATGTTGTACCTACTGTTGTTATAGCTTAATGAAGGATTGCTTCTTGTTATGTATTAAGGACAAACCTACAAAAGAGGAGTGAAGGAGTAGTCAAAGTCGCGTGTTATGAAAATTTTGTAAAAACATGTAAAAATGTGAAAAAATAGTAAAAGGAAAGTGTGCACCTGATCTATGAAGAGTGAAAAGGATAGAAAATTTCCTGAACTACTATAGAAGAGTGAGTTTTTGGGTGATCTCATGCCAAGTGTGAGTTTTTGGGCAATCTCACACCAAGAACAAGTTTTTGGGCGATCTTAAGCCAGTGTGAGTTTTTGGGTGATCTCATGCCATGACAAAAGAGTGTTAAGGAGAGAGGTCTAGTGTTACTCTCCTTCCATGACTACTTCCCAAATTTATACACCACTACAACTATTGATTGTTGAAGGACTACGCATTTACTTTGTGGAAAACTGTAGGAGGACTATGCATATACTTTGACAATTGCTATGTGAACTACTAAAAACTATGTTGATATGAGAAAGTAAATGTAAGCGCCCTAGTCATAGGCACCTAGGAAAGGTTAGGAAAGGACCCATCACGAAGCTCGAGTTGTTGTATGGGGTGACCGATTCACCCAATGTATTCCACCCTCATTTGGGGTGCATGCAATGTCGCTAGGAGGATGTGAACCAAAGGAGAGGACGTAAAATTGATCTCAAAGTGATACCTTATAGGGGGAGAGAATTTGCATGGTTGAAACCAAGGAACATGCAAACAAAGTGGCTAGATACATGTGTTAGTAGAAAAGTGACAAGCATGCTATAGAAGATAATGTAAACAAACAATAGTGCAGACAAAGTAGACCACAAAAATGGGTTTCAAATATGGGACATCGCTCACAATGTCACAAGATAATCAAGTCGAAGTGGCCAAAAGCATAAAAAATGATTAAGCAAGACATAGGGCATAGCCCACAAACAATGAAATACAATAGAAGACAAGAACAAACAAAGTATAATAGACAACCATGGTGGAAAATAGTTCTGCAAGGCAAATGTTGCACATGAAGCACCCATTAGCATGTTAGAAAGATAAAGAGTATGTCAAAGTGTGTATATATCAATGAAAAGTAGTGTGATAGTAAGAATATGAAGGAGTATAAAATGAAACAATAACACCTTTAGTATGTAAGAAAAGAAATGTAGATGCCCGTAGGAGCCTCGGTGGGAGTGGTAAAGGTATAGTGTCAAACATCATTGTTGTCTGCAAAGATCTGTAGAAAGTCTGCATTCACAACTAAATAACAAGTGAACACGCATGTGTATATGATAAAGATAATGACATACTAAGTATCCTTTTAGCATGGGAAACAAAGTGTACATGTAAGCATAAGTAAACAAGAATAAATGTAACCAAGATATGTAGTATGTTGTGAATGAATGAGATAGAATGGTCTGTAATGTGAATGTGATAGGAACAACGTGCTCCCAATGGATGTGTATGAGTATGAGATGAGATTCATTTATAAAAGACCCTCGAAAATCAATAATGAACCATAGAACAAGAGTGTGTCATCGGGAAGTGGTTTGAAAGTGTGCACTAGAAATATTGATCATGAAGCACAAAGTGTGAAATGTAGAAGAAGGTGAGGTTCATTTCAGATTTAGATCCTCAACAAATCAGTATGAACCATGAGACTAGAGTGTGTCATATGGATATGATGATACAAGTTGTGTACCCGATTATGTAAGATTGCTTAAAAATAGGAAGTATGAAGCATGGAGCATAATAGTTGAAATGCTAGACACTGGTGATGCTAGGGGAGGGAAGTAAGCATTATGCCCCCAAGTGTGCCAATGATGGAGATCTATGTGGTTATGTAAGAGATCTTTGTGCCATTGTGGGAGAGTGTTAGTTGTGTCATGAGAAGAGACATAGTCATCACAATTGCAGAAAAAATCAAAAATAGGACCATGCCATGGTGGCGGAGTTTGAAATGTGTCTTGACCATCAGTATAAGGAATAGTTTGTTTGAAAAAAATGATTGGTTGTTGAAGTTGAGAGTGGGGAGGGACCTTGAATCATGGTGAATTATTTGGTAACACTGTAGAAGACTTAGTACGAGGAGGTGATGGAGGATGGACCTTGAGATGATGATTGCAAAGTTGGAATGGGTTGGGTTTTCAGCACTTGGTTGACCGAAGAAGGGACATTAGAAGCGATGGAAGGATTCTCATCAAACATAAATGATTTAAATTTAGAAACCCAATAGATGTAGCATTTGGAGATGGACATGTAACAAAATGCTATACAAAAATGAGATAAAGCATTGATGCTCAAGGTGCTTGATTATTCATTTTAAAGCATAGCAATCATTATCATTATGTCCATTGATTTGATGATAATTGAAAAATGGGAGACCTTGATAGTTGGCAAGTGATAAGGAGGATAACAATGAGTAGGTGGCAAGTTGATCAATTGATGAGTGAGGAGCTCAGGAAGAATGTCATGTTGCTTAGCATTGAGATCAAAATTGAGAGGTGCCGATAATGGTAATACTTGAGGTTCACTGATATGAGCACATGTAGAAGACATAGAATTAGAATGAGGAGTAGAAGAAGAACAAGCATGGGATTGAGAAGCATCCTTGAGATCTTGGATTTCAACTTTGAGAGATGTAATCGTGGATTCCATAGCTTGAAATTTATCTTGAAAATCATGGTGTAAAGCTTGAATTGACTCTAAAATAGCTTGAGAAGATGTGTTATCAAAACTAATAGACGAGTATAAGATACAATTGAAAATGGCACTTATTTGTGAAGGTGGCATATCGTGAGGGAGGTACATTGTGTGTACGGATTTTGTGAGAGCATATTTGCAAACTAGGTGCTTTTGAAGTAATTCATACAAGGAGAGTTTAAGAGCTTTAGGAGCCATAAAAGAAGATTGGATAGAATAAGAAAAATGAAGATCCCAAAGTGTTTGAATGTGGGTTCACCAAATGATTTAACAAATATGGAATTTTTGAAATCCTAATTATAGAGTCATGTATGATAAATAAAATATAAAGTACATATTTGACACAAGCAATAAGCTAATGAAATATGAAACCCTAAGTGCAAGAGAGATAGTAGAAGACTTATCTGATTTTTTAATTGATCCCGAAGTATTTTGAACTAGAAAACTGATGAACATGAGGAGTAGACTATTGTAATTATGCTTGATAAAATTTAGAACTTCCAGATGAGCCGAGACTAGGGTGCCTGGACTAGGGTGAGGGTGCCTGGCACCGAGAGACACGTGTTAGGTGCATGTGACTATGTAGGATCTCAGAAACTAGTTTTTCTTGTGTCACACAAGTATCTCTAACCTTTGTTTTTGGTCGCATGTATGTCACTAGATGATCGCCGAGTTTTCTTGTAGCCTGTAAAGAGAATATGACCTATAAAACCATCAAACTACATCAAATCCCAAAAAAAAAATGCAATATGGGTAGTCAAACTGACCCCGACAGTCACCCAATAGAGTGAACTTATAACTAAGCATTGCACTACATCTCAAACTCCATGTAGTTTATGTGCGTGTGTCATAGAATCATGTCATAGGAAGCCATTGTGCAAGCGCATGCAACAGAGGGCGATAACTTGATGTAACAATGTAAATTGATGTGTGAATGACAAAATAAACTTCCCCTCCTATATGTGTATGCAGAAAATGCAGTCCCTTGTCCCTTGAAATGAGTACTAGATGGATGCCTTTGATGCTCTTATATGCCTTTGGATGCAACCTGAGGTGATGATAATAGATTGTTAGAGCTTGGTCCTTTATTTTGGTCACATAGCTTTGTATTTATATGATTCCCTTGTCTGAATTTCATAATTGACAACTGAAAGGCCACCCATAAAAAAATAAGATTCCCAAAAGATAAAAGAGGCCTAAAAAGAGTGAGTAAGATAGAAATAGGTTGGAGTGCCTAGAGGGGATGAGGACACCAGGGGCTCGATGTCCAAAGTCATCAAAGATAAGAAAGTGAAGTACTGACTGGGCTATAAGGCGTAAAAGACTAGAAAGAAGACCAGAGACAAAGTAAAGAGGCCAAAGATAGTTGTCAATTACTAGTTTTCTCATTTAGGAATCATATGAATGTAAGTATCTTCTTAGGACCTATAAATGTACCCAAGCGTGTGATTTTGTGTCTACAATTGCTATAACATTTACAATCCAATGTTTGAAATGTGGCCAATTACCAAGTCCGCAACACCTCTACTCTTACAAATCAAATGCGTTTCCTTCGACAACATCAATGTAATTTACATTAACACACTGTAATTTGCTCATGCATGTAATATGTAATTTTTTTAAACAAGCACAATAAGCATGTAATTTCTTACTTCTAGTCTTATGCATGTAACAGTGATCTTATGCGTGTGACTACTTCTAGCCAAATGCAATTAGGGCATGCAAGCAATCTGTAAATTCCTTCACCAAGCTCAACCAACATGTTAATTACACCCTAAATAGAGAATTAAACAATAACAAATAATATAAAAAGTGAGACCATAGATGATAGTGAATCGAATTTATATTTCATACAATTTAGATGAATTTGGTATGCATAATGCAATTATGCAACCTTTTATATGTGAGTGGGATCCATATATGTAACCTTTTTTGAATGTATGAAGTTATAAACTGATTACGTAAGAATATCAAAGACATTATTTATGTAGTTTTTTTTTTGAACTGTCATCACCAATCCGGCACTATGATAATTCTTCACCGGGAACTCCTCGTGTTATGATTATTTACTAATGCACAGCCTTTAGTTTGGTGGATGTAATCTGGAAACAAAACAACAACCGAACACAAGAATACCATTGACTATGATAAGACAGAATGACGACAAATCTGAAATATCAAAGTAAATTATAATATTAACATGAAATTGTTACAATCTCACCCATGAGGTACTTCAACAAGACTATGGGAGAAACTTTACAATTACACCTCTTGATGGCTTCTTCAACACACCTTTAACTGATGGCTTCCTTTGCACACTTCTTACAATATTTCTCACTACTTCTTTCTATGCTAAATGAGGGGGGTGGCCTCTCTATTTATAGAACTTCCAGGCTTATCCATCTTATCTCTAAGATAGGATAAGAAATCCACTCTGACGAATCATATTCCATACCTTAACTCTTATCTGTACATGTAGGCTTATCTGTTAAGATAAGATAAACCTTATCATTTTACATGGGTTCCACATTTTTAGACTTTTTACAAATAAAATACACAAAATATTTATGACCTCACTCCTTGTCCTTATACCAATATAATATTTCTAATTCCTAATCATGTAGACCCTACTTCTCTAATTACCCAAACTTTGACATTTTAACATTACCGGACCACTTACGACAAATATTTACTTTTTACAACATTCCTATTGTACTTTGACTGTTACCGTACTCCACATTATTGGCGACACCGTGCATCGACGTGGTGCCCTTATATTCTATCGATGCTACTACTAATTATACTTAACAACATCCTATTCCTAATACATACATTAATGAAATAGAAATTATGGAGGAAAATTTTAGTGTCGACATCTTCCCCCTTCCTAGCTTCTACTCCGTCCTCGAGTAGACTATTCTGAGTGCTTGGAAAATCTTCAACTTGTCGTGGTTGACCCATTTCGTAATGGGAGTGCCATCCAATTCCTCTAGTCGGTATGTACCATTTTCATGCACAAATTTCTATTTTGTAGGGCCCCATCCATTTTGGAAGAAATTTTCTGCCTCTTCTTTTTTGTATCTCGGAATCATATACTGAACCAAGTCATTCACATGAAATGGAGACCACCGGATATTTTGATCAAAGTATTCCTTCTCGCTTCATTTTCTTCGTATGGCTTGTATCCTTTGCTATTTCTCTCATTTCCTCCAAAGAAATGAAGATGTACCAACCTTTCTTTTTTCTTGAATCACTTTCATCCATCCTTTCATTTTTCATAACTCTCACAAAGTGGGAATATCAAACTCAATAGGAAGAAGCTGGATCAATGCCATAGCCAACCGAAATGGGGAATATCCTGTTGCTTTGACTTTGATGTTGCCCTATATGCCCACAATGCCGCATGAATCCTTTTATCCCATTTATGTACTGTAAGGTTGCGTCTTTTGCTAGAATTCGACACAACACAAAATTTGTTCGTTCCACCTGTCCATTTGTGCTTGGCTTGTATGTTGTTGCCTTCCTGTGCTTAATAGAAAACTTATTGACTAGGGCTTCTACCACCTCATTAATGAAGTGGCTTCCTTGATCTGTTACAATTTCTAATGGGCAACCAAATCTAGTGACAATGCGTTCATACATGAACCTTGCCACTTCATCCATAAAAGTCCGTCTTGATGGCCTAGCTTCAACCCACTTGGTTAAATAATTTGTGGCAACTACAATATACTTATTTTGGCGTGATGTAGTTGGAAGTGGACCTACAATGTCTATTCCCCACTTTTCAAAGGGACCAAGGGAAGAATAGGACATAATGGAGCTGATGAAGTCTTACGGTTACCATGTGTTTGACAAATATCACATGTCTTACAATAATTATAACAATCTTTAAAAAGAGTGGGCCATGATAACTCGCATCCAAGATCCTTCTTGCTGTAAGTTGTCCAGAGAAGTGCCCTCCACATGTACCATTGTGGAATTCTTCTAGCAGCTCCTTTCCTTGATCACGTCCAACTGCCCTCTTGTACTGTCCATCAGGTCCTATTCGAAATAATGCTCCATGCAGAATAGAATATGGACGACTGGCTTGAGTAATCTTTCTCTTAGTCTTTGCATTGGCACCATCAGGAAACTTGAATTCATTTAGATAATTCCAAATATCTATGTATTCACTAGGGATTGTGTCAAGGGAGAACAATGTTGCATCGGGAAAATCATCATCATCACAAGATGATCCTAAACCATCATAGGCTCGAGAGAGTGCATCTGCATTGACATGCTTCTTTCCTGGCCTATCTATAATATCAAATTCAAATTCTTGTAGCAAAATTATCCATCTTGCTATCCTCCCTGATGGGTTAGGCTTATTGACAATATATTTCAGAGCCTGATGATCCGTTACAACTATAAATTTCTGCCCTAGCAAGTAATTTCTAAACTTCTTTACAACAAAAATGATAGCCAGAGCCTCTTTTTTTTTTAGTTACGATTATAGTTTACCTCAAGACTTTGCTCATTTGTCTCGCTCCCAAAGTAAATTGGATGTTCATTCCTATTTTCATCCTTTTGGCTCAAAGTACTACCTAGTCTGCATCCGAGGCATCGGTGTACACAATGAATGGTTTGCTCCAATCTAGATTCTTCAAAACAGTGAAGACATCGTGGCTTCCTTCATTGTCCAAAAGCTTCATGCGCCTTGTTTCTGGTTCATAAGCAACATCCTTCTTTAAGAACTAGGTTAGTGGGTCATGCAATCTTTGAGAAATTCTTGATGAACCTTCTATAGTAACCCACATGGCCTAAAAATGATCTCAACTTACTTCTATTCATAGGAAATGGTAAATCTTTGATTTTTGAAACTTTATCAGGATCAGTACCAATACCATCTCTGGATACAACATGCCCTAACAAAACACCTTTAGAACATCCAAAGACACACTTTGTAGGGTTTAGTGAGGCTTGTGCTTCATCTAACCTTTGAAATGTTGTCTCCATCTAGTGCAGGTGGTCCAACTTGCTCCCATAGATGCAAAAATCATCCGAAATACTCGATGAAGGTCCCAATGTAGGGTTCGAACACCCTATTCATCAAACGCTGGAATGTTCTTTGGAGCATTACACAACCCAAAAGTCATAACTCTATAAGCAAACGTTCCCCAAGGAGTGGTGAACATGGTCTTGGTGATCTTTCTTTGCTATACGAACTTGGTTGTAGCCACTATATCCATCAAAGAAAACTATAACACTCTGGCCGCCTACTTCGTCCAAGATCTGATCCGAAAATGGAAGAGGGCAATGATCCTTCTTTGTTGTCTTATTGAGCTTCCCCTAATCAACACAAATGCGTAGCTTCCCATTCTTTTTTATTGAGATCATAATGGGAGAAACCCATTCGAATTCTCCACAAAGAAATATGAATCCCGCATCAAGCAACTTATCTATTTCTTCTTTTATAGTCTTGGAAAAATTAGGATTCATTCTATATGGCATTTGCTTTATGGGCTTAGCACCATCTACCACTCAATACAATGTTCTACCCAACTTACTTGACGGAGTTCCTTGTAATCAAAAGTAAATAGGTGTATGTACCTTCGAAAGAGCCGGAGGTAGGATTCCTTCTCACTCTCCATCACAAAGATCACCAATCTTTATTTGTTGGAGACGATCATCAACTTCTTTTTCGAGATAATTTTATGGGGTCATGAGTTGGTGTGACTAGAAGGATATCCATGACTGAAACATCCACCTCACTTTCCTCATCTTCTTGTCCACTTCACCGGTACTAGAGTAATCGAGAGGATGTCCAATCATCGGTTTCATCACTTGAATCCACAGGTTCTGCCTTATGATGTCGATGGATCACATTTATCTTCACCCTCTCTCTACCACGTCCAAGTGTCATGAAACCTTCATTCTAGTAGTTTCTTGCATGAACTCTCCTTAGCCATGGTCTTCCCAAAGAGCATTGGGTACGCCACGTACCATTTTTCATCACCTGAAAGTCTACCACACATACAACACCCATAACATATATTGCCACATTTGAAACTACACCTTCTGGTTTAGTTTTTCCTTTATTTAATGACCTTAACATAAGTGTTGAAGGGCGATCAATTTTTAAACCCAACATATTCATTACAGACTCGGTCATTACATTAATCATGCAAGCACCTCTATCAACTAAGACATCATGAATTGAAATACCATTACATAATACCTCACTTGTGGAGCATAGGGATCTCGCCTCGCCTCCAAAACAGGGACCTCAACCTCCTTCCTTCTTCGAGCATTGAGTCCACCTCGCAACTCCCGCCTCTTCTCAGAAGACATAGCCAAGAGTTGACCATATGTAATATTTGCAGGCCTTTTGGATAGATCTTCCAAGATGGAGTATGGTCCTTGCCCCTGTGAAATCAGAAAATCCTGCACACCCAACTTTCTTCTCCTATGTTTCTTACTAGTTTCTCCTTTCATCTTCTTAGGATCAGTTCCATCTTGATTATCTTTTTCTTTCTTTCTTTTTGTTACAAACACATCTACTTCATTATTTCTACTCTTATCTACTACATCAAGAGAATTCACAGGTGCTTTTCCTTTATCATTATCTCTTGTACCAGATGTAGAAGCTCTATCTGGACAATTATACTTATAATGACCCTTTTTATAACAACCATAACAAACAACTTGAAAATATTTCTTTTGGACCTCTATCTCCTCCCTGAGAACTAAATTCCTTTCCTTGAAGAAGATTAATAGTTAATTGGCCCATCTTCCTAAGCAAATATTCATACTCAGTAGATGTACTAGGAGAAATATTTGTGCTCACCGGGAGTGGTTGTGGATTCTGACCAAAGGTCTTTGGTGTAGGCTCTACTTTAACAACAATTTCTTTGGGCTCCTCTTCCATGCTTTCTTCTTGCCTTCTTGCAATCTCCTTTGCTTGTTCAATGGTAGCTGGGCGGTCATACTTCACTCGTTGTTTGATCTCTGGCTTCATCCCAAGAATGAAGTGCTTACAGAGGAGATTATCCACGTCATTCATCAACCCATCCGCTAGTCCTTCCTTCCGATCTAGGCATCGAGCTTCCTCCTTAGCTCTAGAACACGGGCATGATAATCCCTTATCTTCTCCTTCTCTCCTTGGGATAGCTTTGTGATCTCGATCATGAGATCTGCATATTTCTGTTGTTCACCAAATTCTTCAAGAAAACTTTCAGTTAATAAATCCCATGAATTTTTCACATTATCTCCTAGTGTTTCAAACCACCTAAGTGCTGATCCATCCAAAAAGGTAGGAAAAAATTCAGTCCATTGTTCCCTTCTTATAAGGCCATTACAAATACAAGATCGCTTAAACTCTTGAATGAAAGAAGAAGCATCTTCATTAGATTGAAATGAAAAAAGCGGAATCTTTCCCATTTTCAAAAGTAACCACCGTGAAATACCAACTCACAAGTACAATCAACAAGACTTATGTGCACAAATAATTGGAATTACTATAGAAATGACCACGGTAAACTATGGTAAAACTTGACTTACTGCGGTAAAAACTGATTTTACTGTGGTAAACACTATTCACGGTAAAAAGTGAAGTTACTGCGGTAAATACTATTCACGGTAAAAAGTGACTTTACTGCGGTAATTACTATTCCCAGCAAAAAGGACTTTACCAAGGTAACTACTATTCATGGCAAAAATGACTTTAACATGGTAACTACTATTCACGGTAAAAATGACTTTACCATGGTAACTACTATGCACAGTAAAAACAAGGTTACCCTCCAATTGATTTTTGACTAAGTGGGAATATCTCTCCAGAAAATCCACCAACGAGGAATGGTCCCGGCAACGGAACCAAAATGTCATCACCAATCCGGCACTATGATAATTCTTCACCGGGAACTCCTCATGCTATGATTATTTACTAATGCACAGCCTTTAGTTTGGTGGATGTAATCTAGAAACAAAACAACAACCGAACACAAGAATACCATTGACTATGATAAGACAAAATGACGACAAATCTGAAATATCAAAATAAATTATAATATTAACATGAAACTGTTACAATCTCACCCATGAGATACTTCAACAAGACTATGGGAGAAACTTTACAATTACACCTCTTGATGGCTTCTTCAACACACCTTTAACTGATGGCTTCCTTTGCACACTTCTTACAATATTTCTCACTACTTCTTTCTATGCTAAATGAGGGGGGTGGCCTCTCTATTTATAGAACTTCCAGGCTTATCCATCTTATCTCTAAGATAGGATAAGAAATCCACTCTGACGAATCATATTCCATACCTTAACTCTTATCTGTACATGTAGGCTTATCTGTTAAGATAAGATAAACCTTATCATTTTACATGGGTTCCACATTTTTAGACTTTTTACAAATAAAATACACAAAATATTTATGACCTCACTCCTTGTCCTTATTACCAATATAATATTTCTAATTCCTAATCATGTAGACCCTACTTCTCTAATTACCCAAACTTTGACATTTTAACATTACCGGACCACTTACGACAAATATTTACTTTTTACAACATTCCTATTGTACTTTGATTCTACCGTACTCCACATTATTGGCAACACCGTCTTGTGACGCCCGTTATCTTCTATCAGACGCTACTACTAATTATACTTAACAACATCCTATTCCTAATACATACATTAATGAAATAGAAATTATGGAGGAAAATTTTAGTGTCGACAGAACACAATATGCCAATACCTATATTTTTAATTTCATCCTATAACTTTACACCATAAGTGTTTTTGATGTGTACAAACATACATTATCTTCTTATAAATGTGTTTTTTTTTACACAATTTTCAAGAATAATGACAACAAAGGAAAATAGTTCATTGCCTAAGAAAGGTCATAAATTACCTTACTTGAAGAAAGAACCCAATATTTCCTTGAGATTAATGGCGTTAAAAGACACAGTTGTGACAATCTCCCTTATCCTCCCAATCATAGAATCCTTCCTCAACCCTCTTCTATCATTCAATCTGCATATATAGAAATCGAGCAATGATGAAAAATTTGTAGGCAACACCAAGATAAACATTTGTAGTTGAAAAATGCAAATTTACACTCGTATGTTCAATAATTCTAGTATATATTGAAATAAATACTAAAACAAAACCCTATACACTCAAGTATTAATTGTGTATAAAAATAACACTTATACATGTATTTTGTTATTTTGTACACCTCATGTTAATTGGTACTCAATGTATGGATAAACATTCTTTAAATATATTCAATGTATAAACATGCATTCTTTACGTGTTGGAACATTTTTATGATTGAATATTAACTAACTAAAATCACTCAATACACATTGAAATGGCTATAACCTTGGTGTTGCATGTGAACGTGCTCAATGAATGAAAACATAAAGAAAAAACCAATTAAAACCGCCAACCTGATGTCTCATTTAACATTTCAAAATAAAGAGCAACATAAAACAAAAACAACAAGAATGAAACCCTCGAGAGACACGTTGGGTTTCTTCTTTAAAGCGCCATTGCAGGTTTGAAGGGCTCAATATTATTATTCCACAAGCTCCAAAATGTGGAATGCTATAAATTGATGGCAATAGTTAATGGCAACATTGAATGAAGCAATGACACATAGTTACAAATGACGAAGGAGGCATGCGAGTGATCGAGAGAAATGCATGCAAAGTTTGAAACAAACTATTAACATACACCGAAACTATTAAATGTACATTGAATAAACATGTGTTAATTCTGTCTTTGAGAAAATTGATTTCCATGGCATAATTACATACATATATTCAATGTGTATTTAGTCATTCAAGTGTTTATGGAAGAGATAACAAGTGTTGAGCACATAACAGTTGATGAACTGATTTATGTTAGGGTGAGGTGTATTTAGATATTGTATTAAGTGTATATTTAGTAATTCAATGCACATTAAAAGTTTGAATGCGTAGTATAAAACGACAAAGTTATAACCACGTGTTGAATATATGTCCAGTAATTCCGGTGTATATTCATCTAGTCAATATAAAATTAACTATCAACATCCAAATATTAACTACTTAAAAAACACAACACTTATGTATATTCAAGTTTTAATTGCCTAAAAAAAGCACAACACTTTTGTATATTTAGATATTCTTTAATTATTATGTTAACCAACATTCAATGTATTTTCACATATGCAATGTATATCTAGACATTATTTAGACCAACACATGTTTATTAGTTGTTATAGTAATTGAAATCAAAAGTATATTCACTAATATGAGTTTATGTTTAATAATAACAATGTATATTCAATAACAACATTATATTTTCATAACATGAACTGAAATAGTTCAATATGTACTAAAAATAAGAACATGCACTAAAATAGATCAATATGTACTAAAAACAAGAACATGAACTGAAATAGTTCAATATGTACTAAAAATAAGAACATGCACTACAAAAACTTAGTATTTAATGAAACTATAAGACACGTGTGAAAATACCATATTTTTCGGACATTTTGTACATTCTATTCATAGAGTTCATGGTGAATGGAGGATTAAAATGCACTTGATAAGCTAATATACGTTGAAAAATATTAGTTCGACGTGCACGCTTGAAAAAACATTAGTTCAAAACATAACATGTTTGTCAATTGTTATGTTAATTGAACTACAAAATATATCCACTAATATAAGTGTATATTCAATAATAGCATTATACATTCAAAATATATAAGACCATGCACTGTAAAAATCAGTATATAATGAAACTATAAGACACATGCATGGAAAAAACTTATTTTTAAAGACATTTACTTCACCATATTAGTAGTGTTTGTGGTGAACAAAGGATTAAAAATGTATTGAAATAAGTGAATATACATTGGAAAACATTAGTTCTACGTGCAGGCTTGGAAAAACCCTATTTTCGGACATTTGCAACATCATATAAGTATATTTCCTTCTGAATAAAAGATTAAATAAGAACATGCATTGAAACAACTTGATATAGAATTAATATATGTTTACAATCATGGTATTGCTTGCAAATGCGCTCATTGCATGAAACCCACAAAGAAAAGATCCAAATAACTATGAAAATAGGCTCATCTCATGACCCACTTGACGATTCAAAATAGAGAGTGAGATAGTGCAGAAACTACCATTATTCCATCCGCATGTGTGGCTGGTTTTCATAGTAACACAATGTTATTGTAGGTGGAAGGGGACAAGAATGTCCATGTTCCCATTCCCTAGTGCCTAGTACCAAATGCCACATTGGAACATATTTATAAATAAAAGTGGAGGATTACAAAATTGATAAGGATGAATTGAAGCATGTTTAATGCGTATTGGTTTAGATGCGGGGAATATTATCTGCGTGCCATGTGGTCACATGCACTTTTTTATGCGGGAAGGGTTATTCTTTGATTCAACCTTGTCAAATTTCAAATTTTTAGTGGGTCTTGGATTACGGGTCTATGATGTAGATCCAATTGTAGGAGATTGAAGTGTCTCCAAAACACACACAATTTGACAAAACTCAAGAAACTTCAAAACAACTTTCTCATTCATGAATCCACTATACTCATGCCCAACATTATCATCCACTTTTTATTTTCCATCAACTCTAAAAAACACTAAAACACAAAAAACTCAAACTCAAACACCTTGGATGGCCCCAAATTTTTCCTACATGAAATAAATCCATAAATGAAGGCTTCTAACAAATATTGGCTTATTCCATAAAGTGGAGAAAAATATATTAAAACTCGAAGTTCTAGACAATCCTAGAATAAAGGTCCCAAGCCAATTTTAGATCACTAGATGAAGGAATTTGGACTCGAAAACATGCCCAAATGACATCTAACTAACTAAGGTCAGTTGGCATGAAGAATTACTTATCAAGATCTAACTCCCTATTAAATTTCAAGACGATTCGACGATTAGATAAAAAATTATGGTCTCTAGAATTTATGCTCCCACATTATCCTCCCCTGGTTGAAAATATTTTTTCTCCTATGAATTCAGTTGATTGAATTCATCCAATTTTTCATATTGATCTTCTTGAACCCCGCTCAAGAATTTAAATACTTTCTTCTCGATACAAACCTTCCCATTGTACCAAATATCTATTGTAGCTCTCATGCCTAACAATGAATGTATTTTTGTCCAAGGCACGCAATACCCTCCCATTTTTCTTCTTCGACATCATTTACTTCAAGTTTACTTCTTCTTCCTCCTCAACATTTTCCTCATGACCTAGAAACTTATACAAGTTAGATACATTAAAAACTAGTGAAATATCAAAGTTGTCAGGTAGGTCCACCTTGTAGGCATTATCACTCATTTTCTTCATAATCCTACATGGCCCAATCTTCTTATACTTTAGTTTATTATGTCCCTTTTAGAAACCTCCCCTTCCTGAGATGAACCATCACCATATCTCCTTCTTAAAATGCATTCACTCTCCTACTTGCATCCACAACTACTTTATATCTTGCATTACTATCTTTCATCTTCTCCCTCACTTATTCTTACAATTTTAGCATGTACTCAACAAATGCTTCTACATAATTATTGGTTCTATCTTGACTTGACAGCTCAATCAAATCCAAAAATCCCTTGGGGTTCCTACCATAAACAATCTAGAAAGGATACCTTCCTGTCAACCTATTTACCAATCTATTATAAGCGAACTTAGCCTATAGTAAGGCCAAATCTCATTGTTTCAACTTTTCTCCAATTATGTATCATAGAAGATTTACCAAGCT
The DNA here is from genome assembly GCA_018340775.1 of Taxus wallichiana var. yunnanensis. Lineage (NCBI taxonomy): Eukaryota > Viridiplantae > Streptophyta > Pinopsida > Cupressales > Taxaceae > Taxus > Taxus wallichiana. The sequence continues at coordinate 712,207,686 of CM031238.1, forward strand.
CTTGTTTACTACTTTTTTATGTTTGTCAGTCTAGGGGTGATATGCACTATAGTTATGTCCTCATTTTCCTCCACAAAGTATTCCAAGAGTGACTGAAAAACTTTGTGTCACAATATGAAGTGATCGTTCTTGGAACTCTATACAACCTAATCACTTCTGGAAAAAAATAAATATGCAACTCTATAACCATCATTAGTTTTTATACAAGCAATGGAATGTGTCATTTTAGAAAATATATCTACCAAAAAAATAGAATCATTTCCTCATTGTGTGTTAGGAAGTCCCAACATGAAATTCATACTCAAATCAACCCATGGCCTTGTAGGAACTAGTAATGGCATATACAATCCAATATTATGTGCATAACCCTTTGCCATTTAGCACACTCTACATCTCGATACAATCCTAATTATGTCCCTCTTTACCTTTGGCCAATATTACTTCTCCACCACAAGAGCAATTGTCTTGCTTTTACTAAAGTGTCTAGCCAAACCCCCAACGTGCAATTCTCTTATAATATTTTCTCTCATTGAACTAATAAGGATGCACTAGCGCTTTCCTTTGAACAAATATCCATCCCGCATTAAATAACCTTGAGAACCACTACCCACTTATAGGGTCCTTACACTGTCTCACAATTGTAGACACTCAAAATTTACACCGCTAATTTCCCTTATCACCAATCACAAAAAGTCATTATTTAATACCTTATCCTAAGTCCAAACTCCCCATGATATTTACTCCATGTAAATATTCCTCTCATACCATCTCATAATTGTAAAATCTCATTTTACCTCCCAAAACCACTTAGAAACTAAAATCAAATAAGACAAAAACAAATCAACTATTTATCAACAATCCTATAAACTTCTTAACCTCCTCATCTCATCCTCCAAAACCCCTTAGTCATTTACCTCGCATCTTGAACCAAAAATCCATGATTAGAAGTGGTTTCAACCACTCTTGTAGTTACTTAACCATAAAAACCAGATTGTCAAAGATTCAAATTGAATCACCAACAATTATAAATAACACTTTTGTGTTCTTCCTTAGAGTATCTTCAACCTCGAATCTAAGACATTATTTTCATTTTTGTACTTCATTGTTCAACACTACAACATCCAGGACATCTCAAAGCGTTATCAGACACCAACACTAAGCATTTTCAAGCATCTTGGGATCATTTTCATCACCCAAACTGCAAGCTGCATCAAAGGACAACTCATCTACTCATATCACTTTCATTGAAGATTTGAGGCATCATTTAGCTCCAAAATCCACTCAAAGGTATTCCTTAATATTTAGTTGTAATTTTCAGTCATAGCAAACTTTTAAATCAGTCAAAAATATAATTTTTGAGCTTCAAACTCTCGTTTTTATAAAACCTATCAAAATAACACCAATCGCTTTTACGATTGGCCTAAATCGCCATGATTGGCCTAAATTGTCGGTGATTCTGTAAAATTATCATTTTATCAATTTATCATCCTTTTGTCACATTTTATCAAATCCTATGCATTTAACATTGTATTTCCAAGTATGGCTCTCTGTTATATGGCAGTGTTTGGTTGTTCACATCCAATTACCGTATTTATGACCTTCTCATTGTCCAACATCCCTTTTTCCGGGAATGATACAACATCGACATGAATCGACACTTTGTGCCATCCAATTCATTGTCGACAAAGAAGACATTGAGGATCAGTTTGAATTCCTTCATGAAATCCAGCAGTAGACTACGGATTTTTGGTATGACTACTTGGAGCGAGTGCAAATCGCATCTTCCCTCACTTGGGCCACCTTTAAAGCCACACAGGACTTGTTAGTGCAAAATCACATCACCCCCAAATGAATCGTCATATCTACTTTTCTAAGGTAGATTCATTTGCTGGGATTCACATAACATTGAGTTTTCCCCAAAGTGTGGGAATTGCAAATGGGAAAACTCTTTAGATTAAAGGTTGGTTCCTATTCCTCTGTTTAGGTGCATACGTGCAAACTTGCAGAGGACCTATTCCTAAACCTAATCAGAGTTTTACTAAGGAGACAGGGATAAAAGGAATACTAGAAATCAAAAATAAGCTACGAGGTGATGCACCGAAAGAATGATGAACATTAGTTTTGCTGATAGACACAAACCAACAAAATACATACAATAATCAAGCACAGATAACCAAATTTATAATGAAAGAGCGGATGAGAGCAAAGGAGACAAGAAAGGATCTAAAATCAATCACAAAAGTGTTTTATTGCTCTGCAGATTGATACAATGCATTAGAAATGGCCAGAACGTAGAAAACGTATTGCAATATAAATGGAAGGTCTGAACTCGACAAATTCCTTTGCTAGAAGGAAAGGGGAGCCTGCAAAAACAAGATAATGTCCAACCCTTTACAATGAGTCTTGACCCTGCTTTTATAGGTTCAACATAGAGGGGAGAAAGAGAGAGAAGTGGGAAAAAAAAGTTCCAAGCTCAACCACCGCTATTAATGCTTCCCATAAAATTTTCCCCCAAATATGTTTCTTTGATCAGATCAATTTCTTATTCGGTGCCTTGAAGGAGGAAACAACGGATCGGATCGAAATCCAATCTGGTTGTTGGGGCAAAGATAGATCCTACATTGATGTCCCCAAGATGTTTATCTATTTTTCTCCCACCTAACCTCCCTAAACTTAAAGTTTCGAGATCTACATGGCAAAAACGAGACCGAGATCTTTCCAATGATGTCGGGTTTGCAATATTTCGAGCCACGAGTCAAAAGATATGCCCCTTCAAAATTTGTATCAGATTCGTACAAAAGGGGGGGAAAACCGGTTTGAAAAACGGGCTCCCTTTTAAATATGGGACACGTGGAGGGTTGGCACTCGTTCAAGGGTGGCTTTTGTATTTTCTCTTGGCTAACATGTGGCTTCCTCCATCGGCTGCTTTCAATTTCTATATTTTTGCTAAGTCCTTTACTCAACAGGTCATATTTCTTGACCAAGGACATGTGGCGGCCTGGCGCTTGTTTGAAAACCTCCTTTCAATCTTTCTCTTGAACTAGCACCATTTGGACACTTGGCACCCTCCGCTGGTCTATCTCAATGTTTGACTATTCAACCCGACCATGTCCCCTTTTGAAACGAGACATGTGGAGGCTCTGCGCTTACTTAGAAACTGCTTAGGATTTTGCTTCTGAAGAAGCGTCGGATCGACACTTGGAAGCCTCTTTTTTGAGCCCCCACCTTTGTTCACCTTTGTCCACCTTTTGACCTTTATTGACCATTTGCTACGTGGAGGGCTAGCACAAGTTTGAGATTCCCTTTTTGGATTCAACTTTGGAGAAGTGTCATGCCGACACATGGCTCTCTCTGTTGCCTCCTCCATACTTAGCTGATTTTTGGACTCGTTCTGAACTATTTTGAGCCCGAAGACTTCGGATCTTTGTCGTTTCTTCTTTCTCTTCTTGCTCCTAGCTCTTTTGACACCGCTCCTCTTTCTCTGACCCTATTGTTCCATTTCGAGCCTGCCTGAACTGAAAAATAGATTTAAGACACGGATCCGCTCGACAGAGCCGTCTCTTTTCTTTCTTCATGCATAGGGTTGTTTGGTCCTTCACAGGTCCCGCCACTCCATCGTTGAGTCCTTCGTGACTTGTTTGCAAGATTTAACCATGTTTTCTCTGGTTCTTCTTGTGTGGGGTCGTGGCTGATCCAATACTTTGCTTGGGGGGTGAAATATGGATAACAATTTGGCAACTCATAGGGGTATCTACCTGCTAGATGAAAAGACCAATTGCCTTGTCATATCTCATTGGGCATGGAGTCGAGAATGATGGTCTAATACTGATTCTACCTCTGATTCACGAGCCTGACTGCTTGCACTCTCAATTTTCATAAGAAATCTTGAAATGATGGTTTTTGAGAGTAGAATTTTTTTGACTTGGGGCTTCATATGTTTCGAATGGATTATGCAAGAGAAACAAAACAACACCACAACTATATACAAAATTTGAAATCATACATGCTCTAAGTAGAACATGCAGAGCGTGTAAAACACTTAGGAGAAAAGCAACCTAAACTACAACAAGACAATGTGCACAAGCACTTAGAGGAATGAGAAACTAAACTAATATGTACAAGGTGGGAACTTCCTTCTAATAGCAGTGTTTAAGATAGATTCCATTCACTGGAATATGTAACTCTTCACCATCCAATGTAGACAATTGGAAAGCATTGCTACTTTTACTTTTATTGCTCTATATGGGTGCACAGACCATTACGTTTCTGCTTAGAGGCACACAAATGATTTTCAGGCGTAGAAGAAGGTTTTCAAATAAAAATAAAGTTGGGAAACAAATTTGACAAAGTTTCCCTACGCCCGAATAATCTCTCCTTTTCAAATCTATTTTTGTGCATGTATTTCACATTTGCGAGTGCGGGCGTTGTTTTTCATAGAGTTTTGATCATGGATTATGGTCAGGTTTATGTCACTTCTATCTGACCTTCCCATCTTCCTTTCTCCCCTATTCATCCTCCCTCAACAAAGCATCTCATCCCTTTCCTTCTCTGGTGTATCACTACTTTAGTGTAGGATTTTCTTTCACCCTCTCTTTCTCTCTGGTTCCTTAGAATGGTTAGATTAGGATAGTTTAGTTTTTTTCTGCATTAGAGTAGCTCATGGCAAGTAGTTTAGGAACAAGAACTAGCTTTCTTTGGAGGATCATCTCAGGATTGCAAGTCCCACAACTTGAGAGATGATGCAATGTTATGCAATCACACCAAATGCCCCATTTTAACCACTTCACATCTTTGGCCATTCGGGGGTGTTGTGATTTTACACTAACAGACTTACATTTCAACTTGGAGTTCTAGAGCTTTTCCATTTTTATCCATATATCTACATCAATTATATATCTTTTTCTTTATCTACATCATTTTCAAATCACTCAATTGTTATAAAATGAGTGACATCTACCAAGTAAGTTCCTTTTGATTCCTGGAATCACCTTTGCCGAGAAACTCGTATATCCATTTTCTACTCCCTTATATTTAGTATCTTTGATCGTTAGTTGCTTTACATGATATGAGGACTTGTACTTACATTCGGACTTGACAACTTCAATCGAACATAAGCTTCAACACCCATAATCATGGGTATCGGTAAACCCTTTTGGGTATTAGTAAACCCTTTCGTCTTCGAGGTCATTTTTATTTTTATTGTTTCACTTTATTAATTTAAAGTGGGAAATTTAAAACGTCTTTGAACATTCTGGAACACCGTGGGACACTTGTCCCTTTCTTCATTATCATTTTATTAGAAATTCATTTTTAGGCCTTTTGCTCTGTAATCCCCAACAATCCAATCAAAGCTATAAAATAGTACAAGAATGCATTATTTGGAGAAGGCCTAGTGAGTGCCGGAATCCTATTCCAAGTTCTGTGAAATTAGAAGTTGAAATCACTCATGTATTCCCAGGGAGCTCTCTTTATGGTAGTGGGTTATTCTAATAGTGATAGGTGATCACTCTTATCTTCAAACTATTTACAGAGCTTCTCTCCTAACTCGTCCCAAGTGGTTATACTGCCAACACGTAACCCTCAAAACCATTGAAGTGATTTTCCCTTGAAGGAAGTGGCTAGAATTTTGATAGCAACATTATCCTCCATGATGTTATGTATTGCGCAAATGCTGGCTACATCAAAAATGTTTTCTATTGGAGTGAGATGAGTTTCCCCTGTGTAAAAGGGTAAACTTTTGAGTGCTATAACAAGTATAGGGTCACGTTGAGCCAACAAAAGTAGACTATTTGCATTGAAAGGGGGAAAAACTTGGTTCTACGCCATAGCAGCAAGAGGTTGATTGTTCTTTGGTGGAGGAAACCTTCTGTATGGAGGAGTTGAATGACCCCTATGAGATAAAGTTGTAGTTGGTGGAGTTGAAACACCTCTGCTTCTTCTCTTTGGAGGAGACAAGGAAAGTTTGATATGTTGATAACTTCCTTACTTTGAAGAAGCTCTTGTCTGAATTCTTTGCATAAGTTAATGAATTAAGATTTGGAATCCAGAGATATAGAGTCGTCAGGTACTTTGACTTGTACAAATGATAAGAGAAGTACCAACTTTGTCCCACTAGGCGTGCCAAAAATGTTGTCGCCAAATCACTGCACCCCAAAATGGCTAGGCTATAAACATGTCATTCGGTGTGATTGGGACACATGGGATCACCTCTCAAGTTATGGGACTTGGGCTCGAGGTGAACCTCCAGAGAAGGCCAACTTCCTTTTCCTAAACTAAGTGTTGTATTATTCCTAGTGCAATAGAATGGCTATCTAATCCTAGGCTAACATTTTTTTGGGTTTTAGGGAAGATATTTGCAAAAGGAAATTATACTAGGGATGGTGATGCACCAAATAAAAGGATATGTTGAATCTCAAGAAGGGTTAATGTGAGTAGGATACGAACACCGTTAGTCACCTTCACCTATTGCAACCTAGAAAGGGCACAAAATACCACAAACTAGAAGCATACGTTCCTTTGTTAAAACTTGAATCATACAAAATAGAGAGACCAAATTTGATTGAACACACAATTAACTAACCACGAGGATAAAACACATGCACATGTCAAACATTCATTTCACTGATGATGGCTAACGATAATATAACTTTAAATAATAGAAGGAAAAGATTCTTTCCACAACTGACATAAAAGATGGTTATATCACTTTTCCATAACATGAAATAAGATAATCTGAAATAAAGGCAAACTAATAATCTATACTAAGGAATCATACATTCACAAAGCATATATAAATCAACCATTTAGCACAATAAATCAAGTTCTTCAAGGCAAGATATCTCTCTGAATATAATTAAAAGGTTTTAAATCTCTGAAGCACTCTTCCAAGCTTGAAGAGAAACTTCACCCAAAATGATCTATCTCCCAAATGACTTCATATACCTAACTATTTATAAGTTCTTTAGGCTGAGCCATTACAACTGGGCCTTCAACTAACATTTTACTAAAAATAGAAATGTCATTAATTCAAGGGAACATGCTCCCATGAAAATATCAAATTTTTTGTAAGGGTTTGACTCAATCAACCATGCAACTCTAAAAAATCCAGAGCTTGGATCTATCCTTTTATGGCCACTCAGCTTTGGCCTGGTTTTGCAACGCCTTCTTCTTCTAGGTTTTTGTTGCATTTCCTTCCATGCAACCATTTGATGTTTATATTCGATGAAGCATTTAATGATTCCTTGAATTTCCTCATCCCTTGGCCCACATGCGTAGTGATTCACTACATCTGTTATCTCAATTTCCCTTGTGATCTTAGTTGGAACTCTTCTAAGTTTACTCAAAACTTTCTTCAATCTTCCTGTGAAATTTTGGCATAAAACCAACTTGTCAATAGATTCACTACCGAAAGTTTTGGTAACCTCATCATCACGCTTCACCAAATCTCTGAAATTCTTCTTGATCTCTCCTCTAGAAGAGCATTGATGTTTTTGTTGAAGAATTTGTAGTTAACAATATCAAATTCCTCTGATATGTCATTCAAAGCATCTGTAATCTCTACTCGTTTATCATCCAAATTCTTACTTAAATCTTGCAAAAAGACTTTGACACCATAATTCTATGGCCTTTTGATATTTGAACAACTTTACAACATCATTGATTACATCCTCCTGGAGGAGTAGATCTGAATCTTCCTCTCTGATCTCACTCCATGTTGCCAAATTCAAATTCAAGTTGTTATTGTCTTCGAAAAATCTTCATCCATTTTGCAAATAGCAATTTTTCTAACCTGCAAATCATTGTATATCTCAACAAATTCTTTAATTAAAGGATTAGCTTCTGCAGATATCGTTCCATCCATCCATCTACTGATCTCCCTTTCTGGCCTATCTTTTCAATCTCGTGATAAGAAATATCATCAATAGTAGATGAAATTGTCATAGCCGTAGTAGTTGAGACTTCAGTAGATGGAGTTGGCTTTGTTACTTTCCATAGAAATGTAGTGAGTTGCTCGACCTTGGCCTTAAGCTCATCCTTAGAAGCTTTATCCTTATCATATTTTTCCAATAGATTTCCAAGAGCAGTGTGTACATCTTGTTTTTCTCCTTCATGAGTGGATTTTCCCAATGAGAATCTAGAAATCTGATAATCTATAGCTGTAATTGTTTCCTTAGTTTTTCCCTCAACGAGAGTGGAAACCTCCACAAATCGTTCCCCATATGGATTTACTATTAGGCTTGAAACAATATTTGGCCTCTTGGCCTGTCTCTTTGGGGTATGTTCCAATATTCTCAGATCTATTACATCTCCCAGAGGCACTTTCTTCTTTTGCTTTGGAGTTTTTGAAACAACCATTTTGGAATGGTTGATGCTGATGAAGATAAAATAGTTGATTCAATACCTAAAACATTAGCCACAACAAGAGTACCAGTAACATTAGTTAGCATTTGAATGGTAGTGGTAGTAATGGATGGGGTGGATGTGAGGACTACCATAGGAGTTGATATAATGATGTTAGGAGATGAGACAGAAGGAAATGGAAGTGTTAAGGGAAGTGAAGTAGAAATGGGTGACCCAATAGTTTCTCCAGCTGAGAGAACTGGAAGGGATGAAAATACTTGGGCCATAGAAGGAGATGGGAAAGAAGAAATGATTGTGGAAATAGAAGGAAAAGATGTAGGAAGTGACAATGGAAGAGAAAAAGGAAATGATGGGTTCTTTGGGACACTTGAAGAATCACTGACTTCAACTATTTCTGTCATAGGTGTTGTAGGAGGCATGACTTTGGGAACATGAGCCTTAGAAAGAGATGAGCTACCAACAATAAATGAAATATTTTTTGGAACTGTATGGGCCTTTTGGGTTGACCTTTTCCCCTTTGTGGGTGTTTATTGGCTCATGGTTGATGGGGATTTTGTATTTGTAGGTTGCTCTAACCCTTGGGTGAGATTCCCAAGGTAACCAACCAACTATGAGTTCTCTGCAGAATGGGCCCCACCCTTTCCTTTGTGTTGCAACATTCTTCCACATACCAATCAATCCATGGCAATGGTTGATTGACAATATTATTATTTTTATACACTTCATCCAAAACCTCATCATTGTCCTGCATGTCTTTTGGGATGTCGGCTATTCCAAATTATCGAACCTCATCCAAAGTTAGCCTTTCATAGTCTCTCTGTTCGGATGATGAATTCATCCCGACAATGGATCCAGATATCTTCCAACTGGGGCACATGGGAACTGGATGACTTGTTTCATTGAATTTACCCCAATAGTCAAAATTAGTCCGTGGATGGAAAGTCTGCAAGGTTACCTCTGTCATTTCCGCATCCACATTCTTAGCCTTGTAAATATTTGGGCAAGTGTATCTGCCAATTGAAATAGGGAATTGAACTCCCACTTTGTGTCATTTGTTCTGGATCTTATGGTAGTCCAACAGTTGTCAAACCAATTCTAGTAGAACCCATTTATTGGTGGGACATCTTGGTAGCTTGTTGGGCACACCTACGAACCAGGAATCAATGTAAGTAAATGTGGGGAACGAAGGTAGATAGCTCCCCACTCATGCACTTCCTTGAAGGCTTCATCAGAAATCCTTCGATTATACAACTCCTTATCGAAACAGTAGAGAATAACAACAAAGAAGGCATCATTGATCTTGTGGAAGTGTTTGCTTCCCTCGTCCAGTGTGAGTTGAGGATAGAAATCATAGATTTGAGAGGTGCTTCGAATACCCTTGGTATTCAACCCGGTGAAATCTCCCATAGTAGTCTGTGGCATAAACCAAGAAGGATGTCATATAGAAACTCTTTGAAGAATGCACTTTACTCAATTGATAGCAAATGGAGCTACTGATATGCTCCCCCCATCTGATAAATTCCTTATTCTTTTTTATGGTAGCGATATATAAGAACATCCACTCTTGGAATTCCTTTGCAGAGGGAAGACTTGAGACTCTTCTTAGTAGCACAATGATGTCATTGACCTCCTGAATGAAGTCTGACCGATACATGGTCTTTGCAATTTGGAAAACTCTTGGCTAGATAACTTTTCAACATGACCTTCGTGCACAATTCTGCTTCTTTTTCCCAATGTTCCACCACTGACTCTAGTGAAATTATGGCATAATATTCAATGTCAGGGAGTTTGAGAAAATATTCAAATAAATTTGGGTCCAAGCGGATCACAACTTTGCCATCAACATCTTTAATTGTCATAGATTCTTCATCATAGTGGGTTGTTGCAACCAAAACAAATTTTGGGCAATGCATGGATGTGGGAAAACCAGTAGAAGAACAAGCCCACTATCATATATGGCTTGCATCCAGGGTTTCTTATTTGGGGCCTTCACCCTTGCCCAAAAGTATGGAAAATTAATTTGTCCAAGGTCGGTGTCCCCTATGTTTCCCAGGTCGAAGATAAGAAAGAGGGAGGGGAAACCCGAGGAACGAATATTTCATCTTTTACTTGCCCTTGGATGTGGAAGTAGACATCAAATTCTAAGTTTTGAAATACCGAAGAAGAGAATTCCAAATCCTGAAATGAAAACCTCCGAAAACCTGAATTGGAGACCTCCGAAATGGAGAAGTCCAAATCCCAAAAAGAGAACTTTGAAGTGACAGTTCAAGAAACACAAGTCCAAACCTTCGAACTCGAAAGAGAGTTCTCTGAAAATGCCAATCTCCAAACTCTGAAAAACAAGAGGTGCTGAGAGGGTAAATTGAAGAACTTGAGAGGATCCTTGCAAACTTTGAATGCCTATAGAAACTTAAATCATGAAAACATGGCGGGAAATGAGTTTATCATTTTCCAAGGTATGTAGAGGAGGAACAAAAGAAACGAACAAGGAGAAAACAAAACAAAATATCTTAAACCAAAATAAAATACCTTGAGAATGACGTTGAAAAGTACAAGATACAATTAAAAATTGGGTCGTTAGAGCAAAGTGCCAGGTGAAAATGCGATTTAAATAAAAATCCGATATTAATGGAAAAATTCCAATCCATACGAAAGTAGGTAAGGATTAAATGCGTAAAGAGCCCCAAAAGTCTGAAACTTGAAAACCCAAAATTCCAAAATTCCAAAATTTTGGGGTTTTAGACTTTAGAGACCAAGGGATGAAAATTGTGGAATGGCAAGGAAGATTTCTGAAACCTAAAAGCCCGAAAGTTCAAAATTCAGAATTTTGGACTTCATAATTCCTATAAAAACTAACTCGAAAATGATCAGAAGAGTTCTAAAACCTGAAATCCCGAAAGTCTGAAATTTCAAACTTTCGGAATTTTGGACTTCGAAAGTCTGAAAGAAATTTTCCAAAAAGTGCGACCTAGAGTTTCAAAACCTAAAAGCTCGAAAGTCTGAAATTTTAGACTTTTGGGGTTTCGGACTTGAAACTTCGAGAGAGAATTTCCTAAAAATTGTGACTTAGAGTTCCGAAACCCAAAAGCCCGAAAGTCTGAAATTTCAAACTTTCGGGGTTTCGAGACTTCGAACTTGAAAAATACAATTTCAAATTTTATTCAATTAAACCCCAAAAAGGAAAATCCCGAAGTCCAAAGTCTAAATTTTCAGACTTCGAGACTTGGAGAATTTTCAAGATGTAGAGATCTTCTGTGTGAAGATTTTTTCAAAAATTGTTTGATCGATTTCAAATTCTACTTCTCAAAGTAGATTAAATTGCAATGAACCTATCAACAGATTTTACATATTTCACTTTTCTAAAATTAATCAAGATAATCAAAATCTTTCTATGTGATTTGCTTGATGCTTGTAATCAACCCATATAGGATTTATTTTCATTAGGTGATTGTTTTTTTGTTATTATGGTGCTTACAAGACAACAATCATGTATCCAAACTTTTGAAAACATGTCTAGCCCATTCTAACAATCTACACAACACTATCAACAAGCCTTACAACATGCTCATGCCTATATAGAAGATGCTCAATGACTCATTGATCAATGTAAAATTTCCTATCAATGCCCAAACCAGAAGATCAAGAACAACAACATTCTCCTAGTAGCCAGTCTATTTCATCTGAGATACCTGATCCCTTCAACCCCTATTTATTTGATAATAGAGATCCTGTATTTTTAGAAATATTAGATTCAAACATTGTAGCCCTTAATGCTTACCTTGCAGCTAGGGGTGTTCATCTTCAACCTTCATTACCCGAACCACAACCTTGTGTGACTTGCCCATCATGTGGTTTTTCCCACCTCTTTGATATGAATCACGAACTCGTCATCCAAAAAATATACTTTTATCCTCTTAGCTTTGACTGACTTAAACATCTAACATTGTGTCTTCGGCCTATTTTTGACCTTAATGTGATTTCTTCATAGGACACAAGCACTCAACAACCAACATCCTTTCCGAGATCCATCCACTAGTTGTACACCTTCTCAAAATAACACCAGTACCTCTTCATCGTCACACACCCCTCCAACTTCCCTACTATTCAAACACCTCCTGTAAGTTCTGCCATCATTTATTATAGCATATCTCAGCCACAATTCTCTCAAAATACTACGCCACCCATCCAAAACATTATTATGTCTATTCCCACATCCACACCTTTAATCTACACTAGTGTTGTTGCCAATACTCACCCCATTTCACTACAATCCTCGACCCCTCATATTTCACAATACACTCCTGGGCCATCAAAACCACTTCTTCTTTTCAATGCATACCACAACAATCACAACCTTTTCCCTTCCAAAATTTCCTACTAAAATCACAACCTTTGTTGTCACCTCCATTCCCTTTCAACAACCCCCATATTCATAACCTCTTATTTACACTTTTATCCCTTTTCAACACATTACCTAATACTCACAACCTCTCCCCGAACACATCCCTTCCCATCCGGTATTAGTATATCCAACAATCATAACCCTTAATGTCACATCCCACTTACAATATCCCCATGAACATTCCTCAACAAAATAACCCTCAACAATACCAACCATACCCACAACCTAATCAACTCTCATTCAACCAATCTGGTTCACCCTCATCTAGCAGACAACCACCACCAAAAATAGACCCTCTTCAAGCCTTAACGAATTGGATATCTAGCCTTGAAGTTGCTTCCATGGGCCCTAAAAATACACTTTCATACGAGAAAATTTGTAATGAACCTATCCACCCATCAATGCCTTATAAATCTTAACCGCCTCACTAGGAGATTTTGAAATGTCTCAAATTTTATAGAAAATAAGACCCCAACAATATATATGAGCGTTCATCATGCTTGTTATCTTATAGCTCATGACCAAGATCTAATGCTTAGGACATTCCCTATGTCTCTAGTCAGTCGGCCCTAATCTAGGTATAATAACATCCCGCACTTTACTCTCTCTTTTCATTTGCACAACTTTCCCAACTCTTTCTTGAACAATTTTCAATTAACATCACCCGCAAAATCACCATTACATACCTTTATGCAATCAAACAATTTGATGATGATTCCATCGCAAATTTTGTTGTACGTTGGAGGGGCATAATTAATCAAATATCACTCTCACTCCACAAACAAATTTAATCAAATTATTTTCTTGTTCATGCACCAAACACATTTCATCTACACTCCAAATTCAGTCTTTTCAAACATTTGACAAAGCTTTCACCATGGCCCATAAACTTTAATTGCGAGCCCTTGAAGAAGGTAGAGTCAAACTTAGACCAAAGAATCCAAAATTAGAATTCTCATCAAAACCATCTTCCAATCCAGATAATTCCAAGTCATCAACTAATGTCGTAGTCATCAAATCCACCTCTAAGGAACATTCAACCACCAAACGCTCTCGACCTCGGCCAGTAGCTACACTCCCATAAAAGAAACTTACAGGCTATTTTTGACAAACTCCTTGTCACTAACACGATTTATCTTCCACCCATTCATCTAATCGATGCTTCCATTTCTAAACCCTCTTGCTATAGTGATAACGATTATTGCAAATATCACAAAGTTAAAGGTCACGACATTAAAAGGTGTCACTCCTTCCGCAATGTCCTTCTAGATCTAATTGATAAAGGTGATCTACATTTAGACAATCCCAATGCACCCCAAAATCAGAACCTTGATGTGTTCAAACAACCATTTCCGAATCATTCCCCATCAAGTATTCAACCACAAGAAAATAACTTACAAGTCCACCATACCATAAACATTATTGATAAGACATTCCTATCATTGAACCCATGCCTCGCACCTTCTATTAAAACCCCTAAACTAACACTCAACGAATAATCAAGAACAACCCCAGAACCCATCATAAAAAATGAACCTTCTACATCTATGACTACTACATATTCATCCAACTCATCTAAGGACTCTTCGAAAATACGCCAAAAATAACCCATCATCCAAATCACAAAACGTTCTTATGATGATCACAGTAGCCCACTATCATCCAAGTAACCTTCAAAGGCTTATTCCACTTCCATCCAAAAAGGTTATTGTCATATCCTGGAATCATCAAACTCTTCCAACACAATACTCGAATCATTGACCATCCATCTTAGGTCCCCACTCTTTGACCAAATCACCTACCACCATTACATCTTTGAAATATTTTCATCCAAAAAGACTAAACAATCCACTTCCAAAGTAGTGTCTCCTATAAATATCAAACCAAATGAGACACCATTGCCTTCGACATCCACACCTAAAGGCCACTATGTAGCAACTCTAGAAAAACTTCTTTAGCAATCACTTGTAGAGTTTCCCCCTCTCAAATCATCCATCTCTCAAGGTTGGAAACCGTCCCCGGTAAAATTTCAAAGCTTTTATGATTACCATCAAACACCAAGAAACTATTTTGAATATTATAAAGTCTTTCACACAATTGTTAAAAACTAGAAAATAAAGGCCTTCTTCCTCCAGTCACTCCAATCAAAGAAACTACACACAACACCTATAACCACATCCTCGTCCACACCTAAGGAACCCTCAAATAAGGTTCTTCCTCATCAAGTTGACGTTGTCCACATCGCCACTCACGCACGTTCCCACAATTCTGATCCATCAGACAAAATAAATCTAAATTTTTTCATCATTCCTCCACCTCCAGAACTCTCCTCTTCTTCTAATAAATCAAAGGTTTCCATCTCTCTCACACCCAATTCATCAAATTAGAAAACCAAAGTCTTGATCCTTGCCGCTCGACCTTCTTCTACCACGAGAAGAGAAGGTTGTTATCAAACAACTACACCAAGCTCTAGTTAAAATGTCACTTTACGAGCTTGTTCAAACATCACCTTCACACAAGCAAGCTATGATCAAAGCCCTCAAATCCATATCAATACCCAAAGATGACCCATTTGTTGGTGTAGAATCACAACACCCACGAATGTCTACAACTCAATGGGTTGAGACTCTTAGTGTGATTACATAACATGGGACCATCTCTTAAGCTGTGGGACTTGCGAACTTGAGATGGACCTCTAGAGAAGGCTAGTTCCTGCTCCTAAACTACCTACCACAAGCTATTATAATGCAATCAAACTATCTAATCCTAATCTAACTATTCCAAGGGACCAAGGAGAGAGAGTACATGAAAACAAAGCCTACACTAAAGCGGTGGTACACCAGAGAAGGAGGTTGTTCATCACAATCTCAGCTTGCCTAAAGTGGAGAGAGGTGAGTAATGGAGAGGATGGACAAATACATCATAGACCAAAGAGAGAGTTCACGAGAAAACACCACTTCAACCCCATTAAATAGAGCTCTTAGAACCCTATAATAGACATCAGAAATATGCACAGTATACCCTGCAATGATGAGAGGCAAGAAGAGACAACAAAATAAGCAAAGGATGGACAAAATGCATCACAAAACATATTTTATTGCTCCATGAGTTCACACAATACATCATCAGTGGGAAAGAGGCAAGAAAATTCCATTACAAAGCCAAGAGAGGAGGCTTAAACTCCACATTCAACCCTAGGGAAGAAAGAGAGAGGAGGCAAGAGAGAAGAATGACCAACCTTTTGAAAAATGCCCCTCCTTTACAATATATAGAAGAATGAGAGAAGGAGAGAGGGAAAATTTGAATCCTACTTCAACCACCCCAACAATGCATTGAATTCACCTACTCCAACCACCCCATAAAACATTGAATTCACCTACAACAATGATGGGTTCCACTGACAAAGCCCATGCCTCCATTAATGTTCCTTGCTGGGAAAGAAAGGAAGCTCATTCTTCATTATGGTGGTAGGTGAGAAACCTGACAGCCTTGGAAATGGTGGACTGTGTTTTTTCATTATGGAGGTAGGTGAGTAGCAGTCGTCGAGAGCTTTCCGAAATTCCTCTCTTGCTCAAATCTGAGCTCCCACTTGAAAGATATGGTTATCTGAAGATAAGGGTTAAGCATTTAACGTGGGCTCACAATATTTAAAAGAGTTTATCCATGCAAGATCCATGTGGCAGCCTACACGTCTTAAGGTTTTGCCCCCCTCCTTTCACTCTTGAAGTTGCACACGATTGGACACGTGGCATCGTCCATGGGCCTGCTCGGTTTTCTTGTGTTTTGGCTAAGTCCCTTCTGTTTGGCGGAGAATTGTGTCGACCTTAGACATGTGAAGGGTGAGCACATGTTTGGGACCTGCCTTTGGATTTTACCTTTGAAGGTGCATTGAGCCGATACGTGGCGGCTTCCATGTGACGGGTAGACCTTTTAACGGTTGGTGCAACTTTCTCGGGCTAAGGACATGTGGAGAGCCTGCGCTCATTTGGGGACCCGCTTTGTATTTCAGCTTTTGAAGTTGCACTATTGAGACACATGGAGGCTTCCGCTGACTCATTTATACTTAGCCGATTCAATATCCGACTCTACCTTTTCGGACTCGACCACGTGGAGGGACTACGCTCATTTGGGGAACTTACCTTTATCGTACCTTTAAAGGTGCACTGATGAGACATGTGGTACCTTCCACGGACATGTTTTTGCCTAGCTACGAGTCAAATCACTCTCGGTTCAATTTTCAAGTGCGCGAGTCGAGCACGAGGCATGGAAGGGAGACAGAGAGAAGGGGCACACACAGAGGTGCGTGCACGGGAAGGAGGCATACCTATAAAACACATCAAAATAGGGAACGAGAGGATAGAAAAGAAGGTGCACATGTGGGAAGAAGGGAAGAAAGTGAGCACACAGGAGGAAGATGTGAAAGGGGAAAACAAGAAGGTGCATAGGAGCACGTGGAAAGAAGGTGTGAGGAAGTAGGGCGCACGGAAAGAAGGTGACAAGGAAGTAGGGTGCGCGGAAAGATGCAACACGAGAGAGAAAAAAAGAGGATGCCCGGCGTAAGCGACTGAAACTTAGCCAATTTGGAAGGCGTCTGCATAGGGGCACATTGAAGAATTGCATGGCACAAGGAGTGCACGGAAGGACTACAACCTTCCCATTTCTCCTGTGCAAGGTTTTGTCTACTCAATTTTTCCTGAGGGGTAAAATTAGACAACAATTTGGTGACTCGCGGGGACATATGTCTCGCTAGATAAAGAGACAAGTAGCCTTAGAAGTATCCATTGGGCATGGAGTCATGAATGATAGCCTGGTACTAATCTTGTTCTTGAAACTTGAACCTAAAGCTTGCACTTGGTGATCCCGAACCTGCCTTGCTATCCGAACACTCAATTTTTGTAAGAAAATATTAAAGGTGGGATTTATGAGAGTAGAAATTTGTCTTGACTGGAGCATTCACATGTCCTTGAAATGGAACTAGGGCTGATCTCCCCAAGCGCTACCTCTAATGTACTTGTGCACAAGCAATAAAACACCATGACACACACTATGTACAAAACTGAAAAAGCATACATGCCCCAAGTGGAATAGGCGAGTGTGCAAAGCACTTCTTCTTCATTGAAAGCAAACCTACCTATTCTATGCTAATTGAAAGTAAAGGGAACTCAAACAAATCCTACTACTGGGGAGAAGTAGCTTCCCTTTCTCAAAATAGGCAGCCATGTATATGATTTGCACTGAACATGGCTTTTATTATGAGTGAAAAACCAACAATAGGTTGATCCTCCACCCAAATCATCAAGGTATCAACTGGAAACAAGACAAATACCTCTTTTAGTTGCTCTGCATTTGGATTGAAGAGGCATTGAAGTTGATCCTTGGTACTTTAAAACTCATCCTCATGCTCAGGAGCAAGCATGACTGGTGGCAACTCCTCTTTTGGCTCTAATGAAGCCAAGTATTTGATTGGGCATGGTATGACCGTGAAGTTTGCCCATTGCTCTAAAATTTAACTCCAAAATGGAGTCTTCCTGCGGACCTTCCTGGGTGAATGATGTGGAAGAGATGGTGTCTTCATTGTTCCCTTCCTCCTTCTGAGAAGAACATGGAAGATTAGGATCTTCCAACCTTGGTTCCAAAGGGATGTTGTGAAATGCATGTTTTTGCACTTGAATGTTCTCCTCTATGGTAGCAGACTCATGTGCTTGGAAGGAAAATGATGGAGGAGCAAATGATGTGATCTCCATGGGCTCCTCACCATCAAATCAATCCTCCAAGTCAGACAGATAATCTGCCTCTTTGCTGCCCTACAACATGTGCTCGACCTCCTCCATGGTGTCCTCCTGATCTGTAACTTGCTCACCATGGTTCCCCTCATCCTCGAACATGAATTTTGAAAGCTCAAACTATTCTTTGACATTAGAGCTCAAAGGGGATGAAGTGGGAGGAAGAACTGAAGGTTCTTCTATGGCCTAATCTGTAGTTGAAACTTCTATAATTGTATGGTTCTTCTCCACAACCAGAATACATTCCTCCTCTTTTGGATTTGGAGTAGCTCTTTTCCCTCACTTGTGTTGTAACCAAAGCCTCCACCACTTGTGGCTTGACCTCAGCCTCCTCTCGAGGGTTTAACCATCAAGGGGATTTTATTAATCCCGAATCTAAGAGCCAAGCTCACCAAGCTTCTAATCATTTCTTCTTTTCTTGGCTCTTCTTCTTGCTGCTCCCCTTGACTAGATTCTTGAGTTTCTTCTTGACATGGGCTTGGGGAAGTAGGAGGAGTGGTGGGTAGGGAAGGTATTGCTTTTGGATCTTGTGGAGGGGACTTGGATTTGGAAGGGAAAAGGGTAGAGGAATTGAGATGAGATGGAAGATTAGAAGATGGAGAAGGGAAATCAACACTTAGGGCAACAAGTGAAAAACTAGATTTGTGACACTGTTGTGATGATATTGATTGAGAAAGAGGAAAAGAAAAGCTATGAGGTGGTGGACTTACCATTGACAAGGTTGTATGGAATCAAGCTCGTAGGCCTCTACTTCCTTGGTCCATTGTGCAAGTCGAGGCAACATTTCAACCATGAAGTCAAGCTTCTCTTGTAGGCTATAGTGTCTTGGGAAAGGGCCTTCCCATGGACAAGATGCCCTACAACCAATTTTGAATGCCTTCATTTGTGTTATAGCCCAAGACTAAACCATGTTATCCTCCATTCTTTGAATCTTCCCCAGCAGTCAACATTCTTCATATAATTGTTATCATCATATGCATACCCTTGTTCTTGATAAGCTCCATAGCCAAAATGGCTTTGACACTTTGCTCGTATGGGTAAGCATAATGGTTCTGCATCTAATCATAATGCTGATCTAGAGGAGTCATAAAAATCTTTAGAGGCTAATTGCGTTGTTGTAGGTGTGAATTCTAAGATGGGAATGAAGCCATGAATGCACAACTTCATGAATGATAGAAGATGAAATATATGGAAAGAAGAATGGGTGGAAATGGATGGAGAGAAGGTCTATAACTTCAAAGAATGGGTTGTTGACCAGATGGAGTCACCAAATGTGCTTTGCATGTGCCTCTAAAGGTTGAATCTTAACAAGAACACACCAACCTGCTAAGATGAAGTGGTAAGGTGCTTCTAACTCCTGTCCCACTGGGGCGTGCCAAAACTATTGGTGCGGTCACACTGTGGCTTAAGATTTTTTGTCTGATAATGAGACACTTTGTAAAGATGAGAGAATCTAACTCCTATCCTACTCGGGCATGCCAAAATCATTTGGTGCATAATCACAACACCCCTGAATGTCTACAACTCGATGGGTTGAGACTCTTAGTGTGATTACATAACACGGGACCATCTCTCAAGCTATGGGATTTGCAAACTTCAGATGGACCTCCAGAGAAGGTTGGTTCCTACTCCTATACTACCTACCACAAACTACTCTAATGCAGCAAACTATCTAATCCTAATCTAACTATTCCAAGGGACTAGGGAGAGAGAATGAATGAAAACAAAGCCTACACTAAAGTGGTGATACACCAGAGAAGGTGGTTGTTGATCACAATCTCAACTGTTGAAGTGGAGAGAGGTGAACAATGGAGAGGATGGACAAATACATCATAGACCAAAGATAGAGTTCACACATTACACAACTTCAAACCCATTAAACAGAGCTCCTAGAACCTATAATAGACATTAGAAATATGCACAATATACCCTGTAATGATGAGAGGCAAGAAGAGACAACAAAATAAGAAAAGGATGGACAAAATACATCACAAAATAGATTTCATTGCTCTATGAGTTCACATAGTACATCATCAATGGGCAAGAGGCAAGAAAATGCCATTACAAAGCAAGAGGGGAGGCTTAAACTCCACATTCAACCCTAGGGAAGAAAGAGAGAGGGAGGCAGGAGAGAAGAATGACCAACCTTTTGAAAAATACCCCTCCTTTACAATATATAGAAGAAGAAGAGAGGAGAGAGGGAAAATTTGAATCCTGCTTCAACCACCCCAACAATGCATTGAATTCACCTACTCCAACCACCCCAAAAAGCATTAGAATTTGCCTACAACAATGATGGGTTCCTTGACAGATCCCATGCCTCCATTAATGTTCCTTGTTAGGCAAGAAAGGAAGCTCATTCTTCATTATGGTGGTAGGTGAGAAACTGATGACACTTGGAAATGGTGGACTGTAGTTTTTCACTATGGTGGTAGGTGAGTAGCAGATGTCAAGAGCTTTCCAAAATTCCTCTCTTGCTCGATCTCGAGCTCCCACTTGAAAGATATGGGCTGTCTCAAGATCAAGGTCGGGCATTTAACGTCTGGCTCACAATATTTAAAAGAGTATATCCATGTAAGATCCATGTGGCATCCCCACGCGTCTTGAGGTTTTGCCCCCTCCTTTCACTCTTGCAGTTACATCAATTGGACACTTGGGATTGTCTGTGGGCTCGCTTATGTTTTTTTGTGTTTTGGCTAAGTCCCTTTTGTTTGGTGGAACACCGTGTCGACCCTAGACACATGGAGGGCGAGCGCATGTTTGGGACTCTGCCTTTGGATGTTACCTTTGAAGGTGTGTTGAGCCGATACGTGGCGGGTTCCATTGGCGAGTAGACCTTTCAATGGTCGGTGCAACTTTCTCGAGCCATAGACGTGTGGAGATCCTGTGCTCATTTGGGGACATGCTTTGTATTTCACCTTTTGAAGTTGCATCGTTGAGACACGTGGAGAATTCCATTAACTCTTTTATACTTAGCCGATTCAACGACTGAATCTACCTTTTCGGACTCTGACCACATGGAGGGCATGCACTCATTTGGGGACCCTACCTTTGTCGTACCTTTGAAGGTGCACTAATGAGACACGTGGCACCTTCCATGAACATTTTTTTGCCTTGCTTCGAGTTGACTCACTCTGGGTTTGATTTTGAAGTGTGGGAGTCAGGCGTGAGGTGTAGAAGGAGATAGAGAGAAGGCATGTGCATAGGTGCATGCACAGGAGGGAGGCATACCTATAGAAGGCATGGAAACATGGCGCAAGGGGACAAAAGAAGGCATGCGTGCGGGAATAAGGGAAGAAAGTGAGCATGCGGGAGGAGGAAGATGTGAAAGGGGGAAGCAAGAAGGCACACAGGGAGCACACGAAAAGAAGGTGATAAGGAAGCATGGTGCGTGGAAAGATGCAACGTGAGAGAGGAAAGCGAGAGAGATGCATGACAGACAACCCGAAACTTAGCCAATTTGGAAGGCATATGCAGAGGGGCGCGTGGAAGAATTGCATGACACGGGAGTGCGCGGAAGGACTACAACCTTTCCATTTCTCCTGTGCAAGGTTTTATCTGGTCGATTTTTCCCGAGGGTAAAATTAGATAACACCATCTTATTTTACAAACTTTGTAGGAGATCTTAAAACATCCTTTGTCATCTCTTTTGAATCTTACGCATTACGAACACTTTGGCCGAGAGGATCATGATTTACCTCTTTTCATCACTGCTCAAAAATGATATCTTGGTCAAAAGGGTCATGATTGATGGGGGTACCACTATCAATATCATCTCATTCATCATTTTCAATCAACTTAGACTACCAAACACCATTATTACCCAGACACTAGTCTTACTCGAGCCTTTAATGACACAATCACACCCATACTAGGTACCATCATTTAACCGCTTAAAGTTGGCATCAAAAATATTCCGAACTCTTCTATATCATAAAAGGATATTTCCAATACAATGTGTTGTTAGGAAGACCTTGGATATGCACTATGCATCGTGTGCCCTTGACACTTCACCACTTCCTTAAATATGAACACGAGGGCCAAACATTCTCAATTCCTGTAGATCCTAACCCCTTCGCCAATTGCAACATGAAATATCATCCAAATGACGTCTTAGTACCTAAATCTGCATCAAAATCCTCTCGATGAGGCATCTACTAGCACAACCATCCCATCATCCAAATTACTAGATGATTCTTCCTTGGTGATGTAATGGAGCATCTTTCACTGGGGGAATACCATCTCCTCATGCTTAACTCACTACCTAGACCCAAAATGCATGGTAGACCGGATAAACAACCTATGTATGAGCCTAATATTGGAGATGTCATCTCTTATGACCCCATGTATTTGAAAACCAGTCTCCTTTATAAAGGAGTCGACTGACCTTCATCCCAATCCATCCATCAACATCATGTTATGCCCTTCTTATCAGATTTCAAATCATTGGATAATCAAATCTTTGCACAAATGTACCTCCATCACTGCACTTAGAAAGGCTTTGGTTTTGGACATTACGAATAGGGAATACATGATTTAATCATCCAACACTCTCTTAATTCCCATTACCAAATCATCTACACATACCACATCTCTATGCATCATAGAACTAGAATCATCACCATCCATGAAATCGACGACCCTATGGACATTGATGATACTATCTCCATCCCACCTAACTTTTTTAGTCAATACTATTTCCTTAGGTCCATTAACTTATCAATCCAACCACATTACCAAAACAATTCATCTCATTTGGCAAGAAATGATTGAAGAAGATTCGCCCATTATTGATATCCTTCAATGTTGTGACGATCAAGAAATCCTCTCCCACATGGGAGAAGATGACCATTTCCTTCAAAAGGCCTTACCACTCGACACATCAACCCTTCTCTACTAATCCACCATCATCACTAACCTAGGGACCCCTCAATAACCCCACCTAGTTAAGGTCGGTCAGTCGCTAAACCTACAATAATTAAACGATTTCACTAAATTCTTATCCAAATATAGTCAAGCCTTTGCCTGGTCATATAGTGATATGCCAGGTATCAATCCAAATATCTTCGTACATAATATCATCACTTATCCCAATGCTAAACTAGTCAAATAAAAACTTTGTATCAAATAAGAGTTACAACGATTGAATTTTGCCAATTTCATCATACCCATTGACTATCCACAATGGGTTTCTAATAACGTACCTGTAACCAAAGCCTTAGGCAAGTTACACATTTGTATTGACTTCCGGTTTCTCAATCTTGTCTGCCCCAAAGATGATTTCCCCCTTTCAAACATCGATCAACTTGTTGATTTGACAACCCGCCACGAAATGCTCTCCTTATGGATGGATTTTCCGGTTACAATCAAATCCTTATCACCACTAACAATCAACACAAGACATCTTTCATTACCCCTTAGGAGACCTTTTGTTACCGCGTCATTCCATTTAGAATTAAAAATGTAGGAGCCACTTATCAATGTGCCATGATATACATCTTTGATGATCTTATCCACAAATCTATAGAAGAATACGTTGATGATCTCCTAGGGAAGTCTAAACAACGCAAAGACCATCTTTCTATCCTTGAATCCATGTCATTCATCTTATCAAGTATTTCCTTCATCTCAACCCCATTAAGTGTGTTTTCAGTTTTCTTACTGGTAAACTCATAGGGTTCATCCTATCCATCCAAGGCATTGAAGTAGACCCAACCAAAATTAAAGCAATCATTGAAATGCCTCCTCCATCGAACCTCAAACAACTGCGTAGCCTCCAAGGTAAGTTGCAGTCCATCTGTCATTTCATATCTCAATTATATGACAATGTCAACCATTTCATCACCTTCTTCGCAAAGATGTAGATTTTAGATGGGATCTTAATTGTCAAAAAGTTTTTATGAGCTCAAACACTATCTCTTATTACCACCCATGCTTATACCTCCTCACGAGGAGGATCCATTCTATCTCTACATATCTACCACATATCATGCATTAGGATCCATGCTTTCCCATCATGATGACCAAGGCCATGAACAATCCATCTATTACATAAGTCACACACTCCATGAATATGAAACCCATTATACCGAAGCTGAAAAATTGTGTTGCGCATTATATTTTGCAAAAATATGCCATTATCTCCTCAATCACAAAACTTACATTATCACCAACTTTAACCCACTCAAAACCATGCATTCTAATCCGTATCACAATGATCACATGAATCGACGGCTTATGCTTATGACCAAGTTTGACCTTGAATTCATATTACAAAATTCCATTAAGGTCTAGGCCATCGCATGAACACACTTCTTCGAGGCGCCCTATAACATTCCCATTTTAAAGCTTTAGAAACAAAGTAATTTATTTTTTTTTGAATAGCGTTCTCTATTCTAAATTATCATAATTTAGAACACACATTTCAAGTTTTTAAATAATGTTCTTTATTCTAAATGATCATGATTTAGAACACACATTCCATGCCAATCAATCTCATAACAGATAACCATATGCAACTATAATGACTTGATGAACTGCCGATCTCTCATTTCATGACTCGAGTTTCATCGATCTCTCATTTCATGACTCGGTTTCTTACCGATCCTTCATGTTAATTCAATGTATTGTATACTAAGTATACTTGGTTCTTTTACCCTTTTTGGGGTATTGAAGTGTTCTGTTTAAGAGGCCTATCTGAATATTTGTTACCAATATTCATATGAAATCCTGCTTCTTAAACTAGGTGATATATGACAACACAACCAACAACTTGTGATACTTTGGACAAAGATTTTCACATGCTTTGCATGATCATATTCCTAGATAGAATACTTGTCAATGGAATACGTCCTTCACCCCCACTTCATCTATTATCTAGAATGGTCTTCACTGACTCCTGTCAGTCCTCTTGTCCAAGGTTTAACCATAACTCAAGTTAGCAACATAGATTGGTATAGAGGGCCACTCGCGGTGACTAAGGGTACATAGACATACTCAATCGACCTAGGTTGATTGCGTGTGTCTAG
This sequence comes from Taxus wallichiana var. yunnanensis, assembly GCA_018340775.1. Classification (NCBI taxonomy): domain Eukaryota; kingdom Viridiplantae; phylum Streptophyta; class Pinopsida; order Cupressales; family Taxaceae; genus Taxus; species Taxus wallichiana. The sequence goes on from CM031238.1 coordinate 712,233,260, forward strand.
TTACCTTCAGTCATCGGAGTCCTTCCCTATACCAAATCATGCCCCTAAACTGACCTAGAGTGTAACCAAGTCAAGTTCGAGTTTATGTAAACCTAGATGATCCGATTCGGAAGGGTGTTGTGACATGTCAGCTGCAACACTATGTCCTCATGAAGACCCGGTCTTCATGATGACACATTATTGTAGTTGGCGTGTACCAACATCCCACGAAATCCCCTTGTCTAGAGGTACATATCTAGATAAGAGGTTAAATACTTTCTTATCTTCTTAATTTAAGATTTAGTTTCAGTAACCCTGTTGATTTTCTAATCTCTTCGATCATTATGGTTGCTAGTCATAAATGACTTATGGTTGTCATGTAGATTAATCTGCAACCAATCCTTCTTCTTGAAGGTTTGTATGTCGTTCTTTAGTTTCTTAACTTTAAGTTTCAAACTAACATTCCAAACCAACTTAACAACAGTAAGACTAACTTACTTAACTTGACCAAATTTATCCATGGCTGAACTTAGATTTTGATTTCTTTATAATAGACTTCATTAAGATGAATTCTATTTCATGTACATATATTTTCGTTTTCGCTTAATTTTTTTAGGATTAAGGTTTACTAAGAAGAGGTATATATTCTCTCTTTCTCGAATATCCCTTAAGTATTATACCCAAAAAGGATAGTAACGAATATTTAATTTTGAAGACTAATTGTCTTTCCCTTAACATATATTTGATAGGGTCCATCACAATAATTACTTATACAAAAACCATATGTAATTTACTTATCTATTATTATCAATGAATAAACCATATTGACCTAGTCGAGTGTTCATCTATGCATGTCATCCTTAAAGTTGCAATTAAGAGTAAGATAAAGTATCAATAATCTTTTTTCTATTTCATTTGAGTCCAATCAAATAATCCAAAACATATATGTTTAAAGGACAATAAGAATAAGTTTACAATCCCTCAAAGAAGCCCAAAAGATAATGGCACATTAAAGATCAATAACACTCAATCCCTTTTCCATTTATCTAAAAAATACATATTTTACATATCTAAACATTTCAGACATCTTTCATGTCAATCAACATTGATAAGATTAAGTAAAATTTACAACTTTTCCCTTTTTCAATTACATCTAAAAAGAATAATAATTCCTCATTAAAGATGCAGCCTTTAAGTAAACATAGGAAGCATCATACAAGAAATTTTCTTCTTTTATCACTTACGAAATCCATCTGCAAAAATTGCTAGCACGGGTCAGTTCATCGAACTGAGCATGATAAGCACTAAACATTAAAACGATGTGCTTTTGACTAACTGTCTCATAAAAAGAACTCTGCTTTTATGAAACATTTAAGCAATTCAGATAGATATCACATAAGAAATAAGGATCAAAAAGGGGATCACATGAACAATCCACATTACTTCAAGTAAGGATCATGATCAATCAACATTCTTAAGTCAACAATTTCATAAGAAAATCTACAACAGATAAGTAATATTACATCCCAATTTACTTATTTGTTTCATACTATAATGTCTATAGTTCATTCTTGATTCAAACAAAGGTTCAAGAAGAATATTAACTCTAATAGTTCTCAGAAGAGAATTATTTTAAAGAAACGATGAATCACAATACTTATCTTTTAACATAATTCTCATTTAATATAAAAGGTCCAATTCATCTTACCTTTAAAGAATGGAATTTAGAACGAACCAACAACATCTTGTTGTCCATATTTCACCCTCGGAAAAATATAGGATCGGCCACGACCCGCACGGAAATAATCAAAGAAAACACGTTTAAATCTTGCAAACTGGTTATGAATGACCCTACAATGGAATGGTGGGGCCTACGAAAGTTTAAATGACCCTGTGCGAGCGAGAAGAAAGAGAAGAAATGGCTCTGTCACGTGAATCTATGTCTTAAATCTATTTGATAGACTTGGGTAGGCTCTAAAATAAAAAAGGAAGGGTTGGGGAAGGAGGCCAAGTAGTGTCAGAAGAACCAGAGGCTCGAGAAGAAGAAGTGGTGAAGATTCAAAGTCTTCGGGCTCAAAACAGTTTAGAAAGAGTCCAAAAATCGACTAAGTATGGAGGAGACAATGGAGAGAGCCACGTGTTAGCGCGACGCTTCTCCAAAGTTGAAATCCAAAAGGAGAGGCTCGAATAAGCACCAGGATGCTGCGTGTCCTAGGTCAAGAGATATGCCTCGCCAAGCAAAAGACTTAGCCAAAAGTCACAAAATAGGCCGCAACTCCGCCCAAGGGAAAAGGTCAGTGTTTGAGCCCGAGTCAAAGCCAAAGTGGGGCCGCGGGGTTTTTTGAGTTTTACATTTTTGCGGAAAAATGGAAAAGGATAAATTATGGACCCATGAACCCAATTTTTTCCCAATCTGATTGCCTCATGTCTCATATGTAAAGGGGGAGCCATTTTTCAAACTTTTTTCCCGCCCATTTGTACGGACTCGATACAAACTTCGAAGGGGCATATCTTTTGACTCAGGGCTCAAAATATTACAAATCTTACACTGTTGGAAGCATCTCGATGTCCTCTATGCCATGAAAAGATAAAAATCATTTTTTTGGGCCTTGGTAGGTGAAAAATGGAGAAAATGTCTTTGGTCCTTTAATGCAGGATCTTCTTGCTCTTCAACTACTAGATCCGATTCGATTCGATCCACTGGGGAACCAGAAGCGACATATTGTGGGCAGATTTGCAAAAGGCATTGATATTCAATGGTTGAACTTTCAAAGTGGGATTCGATGTGTATCTCATGGTGGTTGGAGCAGGATTCAATTTTTCCCTCTTCTCTCTCTCTTATTCTTTCTATATATTGTAACACTTCTCATTTTGGAAAGGAGAGACATTTTGGGCATAGAGAAACTCTATCAAATTTGTTTCTCAATGCCATTTTTAGCAAATGAACCTTCTCCCATGCCTAGAAAATGTATTTGTGCCTCTATTCCAGAAATGTAATGGTCTGTGCACCTTCTAGAGCAATAAAAACATGTTTTTGTGGTGTTCTTCAACCCTTTGCATCGTTTTGTTGTTTCTTTGTGCCTCTCCCTTCCAGATTTGTTTTTTTGTGCATGTATTTCACATTTGCAGGTGTAGGATGTTGTGTTTCATGGATTTTAATGGTGAATTTGAAGATCGGGTTCGTGTTACTTTTGTCCCCACCTCCCTCATCTCCATTTTTTCGCTTTCTTTCCCCTCAATGCTAATATCTCACTTCCTTTACTGGTGTATCACTACTTTAGTGTAGGCTTTGTTTTTCCCTCTTTCTCTCTCCTTGGTTCCTTGGAATGGTTGGATTAGGTTAGATTTAGTTTTCCTACACTGGAGTAGCTCATGGAAGGCAATTTAGGAAGAAGAACCATGTAATGAAATTACTTGTATAATTCGGATCATGAGTAGAAATATAACACCAAATAACACAATATTCTAGAATAATGATATCAATATGCAATTGGAATAGCTTTGCCACTTCGAGGGGGCAACCTCCAAACCATACAATAATACTCAAATGCTCCAATGATGATAAACTACTACCTACTAACCTCTATATATACTATTCCTATGTTATGGCCAACACCAAGGCCGACCCACTAATGAAAATATAACATATATGAAAGAGATACACAATGATAAGAAGTTATGATAGCCACAAGTCGGCTATATACATCCAATATAAGATATATGATTAAGGGCGTAGCATGCCCCTCCCCTTCGAAGCAACATTGTCCCCAATGTTGAGAATATCTGGATGTTGCTTTGCAGGAAATTTGCATCCTCCCAAGTTACGTCTTCATTGTCTAGATTTTTCCACTTGATCAAATACTCAGTGATGACCCTTGTCCTCAACCGCTTAGTGTGTGTCTGAAGGATGCATTCTGGTTCCAGGATGATTCTTCCCTCTTCATCAATCTTGGGTAACACTATCTGGGTTGATATTGTCTATCTAATTACCTTCTTTAGGCAAGATACATGGAAGACTGGATGAATTCGAGTAGCCGGAGGAAGTTCCAGTTTGTATGCTACATTTCCAATCTTTTGTAACACTTGATAAGGACCATAATACTTAGGTGAAAGCTTGTTATCCTTTTTGTGTTGTTTTAAGGACATTTGCTTATATGGTTGTAAATGCACAAAAACCCAATCACCGACTTCAAAATGTCTTTCACTGCGATGTTGGTCTGCTTTCTTTGCTTCATGCGGTTTTGTGACATGGCCAAATTCTCCCTGAGACTAGAAAGCACCTCTTGTTGGTGTTGAATATGTTCTTCAACTGCTCAAACCTTTGGCTGGACTCTCAAAGATGAAGTGATAGATGGTGGATGGTACCCATATAATGCCAAGAAAGGAGACATTTTAGATGAAGTATGAAAGGAGGTGTTATACCACCATTATGCCAATGATAACCATTAGACCCATCTCACTTTCTTATCTGATGTAAAACAATGAAGATATCCCTCCAAGCACTTGTTTACCACCTCTATTTGCCCATCAGACTGGGGATGATAAGAGGAACTACGAGCTAGTTGTGTGCCCAAGCATGAGAACAAGTCAGTCCAAAAATTACTAGTAAAGATAGGGTCTCGATCACTTACTATAATCTTTGGTGTCCTCAGTAACCTTCGAATTGTATCCCTGAAGGTCATTGCTATACTCGCAACAAATGGATGTGATAAAGCACAAAAATGGGCATATTTGGTGAGTCTATCCACCACCACCATGATTACATTTTTACCTTCTGATTTAGGCAATCCTGTGATGAAGTCCATAGACACCTCTTCCCACCTCTGGCTAGGAATAGATAGAGGTTGTAAAAGACCTGGGGACTTAATTGTTTCACCCTTATTTTGCTGACAAACCATGCATTCTGCCACAAACTTTTGGACATCTCCTTTTAGCCCTTCCTAGAAAAAATCATGCTTGATTCGATGATAAGTCTTTAAGAAGCCAGAATGACCCCCTACTGGAGAAGCATGGAGCTCAGATAGAACCCTATTTTTAAGGATTGAATTCTTACATAGATATAATCTATCTTTATACCATAAAACATCTCCTTTCCATAAAAATTTCTGACATGTTTGGATCTTGTTGGAGATTCTGAATGAGATTTTGTGTACTTGGGTCATTTTTCCATTCAGACCTTGCATCCTCTATCCAATCCTCCTGTAATATAGAAATATGGCACACAACAATGCCTGGGGATTCATCCTTCCGAGATAAAGCATCAATGAACTACATTCTCTTTCCCTTTCTTGTATATTATCTCAAAATCATACCCCAACATTTTTGAGACCCATTTTTGTTGTTTTTCGATGATAAACGTTGCTCTAAGAAGTATTTCAAACTATCATGATCTATCTTTACTTTGAAATGTCGTCCTATTAGATATGGTCTCCATTGTTTCACCGCATGAAGTATTGCTAACATTTCTTTCTCATAAACTGGTTTAGAGATATTCTTACCTTTGAATTGGTGGCTCTTGAAGGCAATGGGTCGCCCTTCTTGCATGAGTCACGCCCCCATACCATACCTCCGAAGCATCACATTCAACAATGAATGTTTTTGAAAAATCAGGGTGGCTAGAATCGGGAGTGGTGCACATGGCCTCCTTCAACTTCTCAAAGGCCATAGTAGCTTGCTCGTTCTAATGGAAAGAGTCCTTCTTCAATAAAGCTATGAGTGGTGCTGCGATGCTTGCCATAATTCCTTACAAATCTACGATAATAACCTGTAAGCCCCAAAAATCCTTAGAGATTTTTTAGGGTTTTGGGAACCTTCCATTCAAGCATGGATTTTATCTTATTAGGATCCACTTTAACACCTTCATAAGAGACAATATGACCCAAATATTCAACCTCCTTGACACCAAAAGAACACTTAGAAGGATTTACATAAAGTTGATGTTGTTCAAGAGTTTCCAACACCTTATTTACATGATGCAGGTGTTCCTCTCATGTTTTACTATAGATTAATATATCATCAAAGAACACTAAAACAAACTTTCGAAGAAATGGATTAAAGATGGAATTCATCAAGCTTTGAAATGTAGAGGGTGCATTTGTTAGTCTAAAAGGCATTACTAAGAACTCATAGTGTCCTTCATGTGTCTTGAAGGCTGTTTTATGAATATCTTCATCCTTGATTCTAATATGATGATATCCAGAACGAAGATCAAGTTTTGTAAAGTAAACAACACCATGTAACTCATCTAGCAAATCATCAATTACAGGAATAGGAAACTTATCTTTAATTGTGTACTTATTGAGTTCCCTGTAATCTAGACACATGCGCCAATTGTCATCTTTTTCCATACCATCACTATAGGAGAAGAGTAAGCACTTTGAATATGACGAATAAGTCCTGCTTCTAACATCTCTTGAACTATCTTCTCAATCTCACTCTTTTACATATAGGGGTACCTATAAGGTCTGATGTTGGGTGGTTGACTCCCTGGTACTAGCTAGATGGCATGGTCATGGTCTCTTTTTGAGGAAAACCCTTGGGCATTTCTCCAAAAACCCCTGAGTGCTCATCTATAACTGCTTGCATATTTGCGGGTATAAATGTATTGGAATGATGTCCTTCCAATGAAAATAGTTGTGTTACAAACCCTTCTGCACCCTTTCCAAGCAATTTTTGCATCTGATGAGAACTTACCATATGTGGGGACTTTTCTCTTAGTCCTTTTAGTTTAAAATTCCTCCCTTTTGACTGAAATTGCATGAACAACTCTTGGAAATTCATTTCAATGGTTCCCAAGGTGGTAAGCCATTGAACTCTTAACACAATGTCTGCTCCTCCCATGGAAATGACATACATATGGCTATTTAGCAAGTAATCTCCCATGACGAGTTTAATGTTATGGCATTTTCCCCGAAACAATTAATGCTTTTCCCATCGCGATCATGACTTGACATTCGAGAGCTTTGGATAAACAAAGCATTGAAGCGTACTTCTAACTTATGATTGATGAAATTGTGAGTACTTCCCGAATCAATCAACATTGTTACCCTCTTTTTTTAAGAATCGAACTACTTTGAGAGTTTGGGAGTGCTAATACCTAAAATTTCATGGCATGATATTGTTGGTTGGGGATCTCCTAATTCCTCCTCTCGGCTCTACCTCTTCGTCTTCTTCATTTTCTTCTTCTTGAAGAGGGTCCCTCAACGTAGAACAACTTCTTTTACGCACACTTATGTCCTAGTCCAAATTTGTTGTCACGATTAAAACATAACCCTTTGGCTCTCTTTTCTTCAATTTGTTGAGGTGTCGAGTCTCACCGGCCGAGGGAATAATGGTGGAAGGGTGCTACGATCTCTCGATAGTGACCGGCGCTTTGTTTCCGACTTGAAAGAAATTTTCCTCCGCCCTACATGCCATGATCACAGAGTCCAAACCTTATGAGGATTAAACATATGCACATCAGGTCTCAATTTGTTCTTTAAGACCCCTAAGAAATAAGTCATTCAAATTATCTTCGGAATATTTTCCACCCGTAAGGAAAGGTTTTGGAATTGATGGATGTAATCTTTGATTGTTCCTGTTTATCTGAGCTTTGCTAATTGGCTGAAATAATTCTCTGACACACTAGAACTATAGTGCAATTGCAACTCTTTGGTGAATACTATCCATGTAACATTGAGGCCACTCTTTTTCCTTTGAGCACATAACCATCGATACCAAAACCTCGGGCGTTAATGAAATCTGCACATGAGGATCATAACATTCCACCACGCTTAGTAGCCGGACCAGGAGCTGCCAGATTTGGCAATTATAATGAGACCCCACCCTGCCCTATAAGAGCCCCGGGTGAACACTGCAATGCCGGCGTAGCTACCCGTGCCGGGACTCGAACTGGGTGGTTGCTCTCGATACCAAATGAATTGGTCGGGTTCAAGATCAACAATGTCATGGTAACCTTTTGTCCCATGGAATCGATGAAGATTTAAGAAATTATCCATCTGGTTAATCCAATTGAGTGGATCCTTTCCATCAAACTTACGCATTTCCACTTTTGGAAGCATGTTATGGGCTTGTAGAGTGTTTGTATTTGGATTGGTCATGTTTGCAGATCCACCTTGGCTAGTTTGTTTATTACTTTGACCTAAAGATCCACCATGGTTAATATAAGTATGATTGAGTTGTGGCTCATTAGGAATGATATGATGACCCATGATATTGTAGCTAAATTGTTGAATGAAATCCTCCAATCGTTGTCCAATCTTTTCTACATCTTCTTTGTTGGCCACTCTACCTTCAAGGTTTCGCAACTCTAACTCAAGATAGTTGACCTTATGGTCAGTTGAAGTAAACCCTAACCCTGAGGACTCTGTAGATAACCCTTCTGACTCTAACTCCTCAACTATTATCTCATCCTTATCGGGGTTTTACCTGGAGTGATGGGATTATTTTTTCCTCTTGTCGAAGGCCCAACGATGATGCCCCAAAATGGTAAGATTTAAGGATCAAGGTTGAAATTTAGGGTTTCAGATTTCAATAGGAATTCGGCCAAATTTTATAAAACTTAAAGAAAAAACTCAAAAAAAAATTTAATATTATTTCTGGAAATGTAAATAACTTTTAAAAATTCCACAAATTGCACCCTATGTAGCCGAATTATGAAAAAACATAAAACCACTATAAGTTTTTCAAAACAAGTGAAAAATTATTAAAATTTTGAGGGAAACTTACTTGTGAGTTTCACTACACCACGAGAAAAATTTGCTGAAAAATTAAGCTACCGATGTTGAGATATGGACAAACCTTCAAAATTAAGGTTTGACGCAGTGTGTTGGCCGAGTTCAAGCTCAAACACCACTTGTAATGAAATTACTTGTATAATTCGATCATGAGCAGTAAATATAACACCAAATAACACAATATTCTAGAATAATGATCTCAATATGCAATTAGAATAGCTTCGCCACTTCGAGGGGCAACCTCCAAACCATACATGTTATCCAAAATTCACCCCCCCAGGGTAATTTTGATAACATGCATCAATATTCAAGTCCTGTGAAAATTGATTGATTCGGGGCCAAAATCATGTTCTTAGAGTCCCCTCAAATATTTTCTAAGTCCCCTGCGAGAGGAAAAGAGCAAGCTCGAGAAAATGCAAAAAAGGTTGCAGAGAAAGGCAAGTAGTTTGGGCCAGAAAATTGTGAAAATCGGCTAAGTCCTGGTCCAGCACAAGGTGGGACGAGTGGGACAAAGGTACGCGAACCGCCCGAACCGGCCGAAATGAGTCCAGGCGGCCCACAAAGCAAATGGGACAAGTGGGACGTGTAATACGCGGCGGCGCGAAAGCCGATCCACCGAGGAGAAAATTGGCTAATCTGGCCGAAGAGGGTAGCATTCGGACGAGTGGAACAAATGGACGCGAAATGCCGAACCGTACGGATCGGCCGAAATGAGCACAGTGAGCGAAAAGCGATTGGGACATCTCGGGCCGCAAAGCGCGAACCGGCGTGAACCGGGCCGAAAAGAGTCAGTCGGTCAGAAGCAAAAGTGAGACAAGCGGGCCAAAATGCCCAACCGGCCGAATCGGCCAAATGAGTCCAGAGGGGCCCAAAATCAAATGGGACAAGCGGGCAAAAATGCCCGAACCGCCCGAACCTACCGAAATGAGCACAAAGGGCCCAAAATCAAATGGGACATCCGGGACAAATAGAGGCGAAATACGCGTAGGAGCCGAATCAGCCGAGGACCAATCAGAAGCTGCCACGTGTCCTCACAAGAGAAAAGTCAAAAAGTCAATGGGCGAGTTTTCGAGCACCGATCCGAACCAATGGGATAGTGCCACGTGTCCCAGCTAGGGCCCACAAGGAAAATTCAAAAGACAGCCCGCCGAAAGGTAGAGGAGAGAGAATCACGCGTCCAATCAGAGTCTGCCACGTGTCATCCAGGTGGCAATGCGCGGGAAAATATTTTAAAATCATTTTCACTTTTCCTGCGTGCCCTAAATCTTCAAATCGTCATATCTTTTGATCCAGAGCTCGGATTTGCATGTTCCTTATATCAACGGAAAGCTAGTGAAATCCTCTACATGATTCTGGGGCTAATCTCGAGTTTTGGTGCAGTCTAGAGAGAGAAAATCGAGAAACGGCTCTGACGCGTGGTAATGACAGGAGCGACCTTTCAACAACCCGTTTTAATGCTAATGGGTCGCATTCTTCTTCTGCACGGCCAGAAGTGACATTTTAGCGGCCAAATTAATACAAATGGGCCGCTTTCTCCTCCAAAATCGCTAAAAATGACAGGGTATGGGTTGGTAAGATCCTCCATGCTGATTTAATGCATCTGCAGATCCCGAGAGAATGGGCTTGCACGTTTTCCCACGTTTTCTGTCCCCTGGGCTCGACCCATGCAATGTAAAAGCCAGATTTGGCTCATAACAAAGAGGTTGTTCATTCTTTCTGCTCTGCCCTCCCTTCTTTTCTTCTCTAGGGTTGAAAATGGAGTTCGAACCTCCTCCCTACTCTGTAATGGCGTTTTTTGCCTTTTACTAATGGAATGATGTTCTGTGCAAACTTCTGAAGCAACAAAACGTGTTTTGTGATGCATCTGTCCATCCTTTCTCGTTTTTGCTTGTTTTCTTCTTGCCTCTCTTCATTGCAGGTATCTGTGCATGTTTGAACGTTCACTGCAGATCTGGAGCTGTGTTCATGGAGTTTTGGGACACTTTCTGTGTGAAATCTATCCTTGGGCCTGTGATGCATCTGTCCATCCTTCCTTGCTCACCTCTCTCTTGTCCCACAGGCTTTGATAGATGTTCAACATTCTCCTTCTCTCGGTGTATCACCGTTTTAGTGTAGGCTTTTCTGTTTTTCCCTTCTCTCTCTCTCTCTGTCTCCTTGGCATGGTTAGATTAGGATTAGATTAGCTTGCACTGCACTTTGGAATAGCTTGTGGCAGTAGTTTAGGAGCAGGAACCACCTTCTCTCGGAGATTCCTCTCTCGGTTTTACAAGTCCCACGCTGGAGAGAGGTTTCCATGTTGTGCAAATCACACTGATGCCCGAACATCAACCTAGAAGCCTCCGATGTGCGTCCCAGGGTGCCGTGTGATTTTGCACTAACAGCTGGGTTTGGCACGCCACTGGGGGACCTTAGAGGTCTTTCACTTCATCTTTTGCGAGTTGGTGTGTTCTGTGAAGATTTCAACCTTTGGAGGCACTTGCAAACACATCTCGCGACTCCATCCGATCGCAACCCATTTCTCCGAGCTTGCAGCACTGACCTTTCCATTTCCATACATTTTCATCCATCTTTCTTTCCATCCCTTTCATTCTTTTCCATTCCATGAAGTTGTGCAATCATGACTTCATTTCCATCATGGATTTCACATCAACAACAGCAATATATTCCACCTCCAACACGTTTTACAAATCCTCCAAATCAGCATTTTGAGCAGATTCAAGATCAGCATGCATACTCATATGAACAGCAGTGCAAAGTCAGTTTGGCTATGGAGCTTTCCAAGAGCAAGAGTATGCATACAATGAAGACAATCAGATCCAAGATGCTGGTCTGTTGGAGAAAATCCAAAAGATGGAGGTGGGGATGGTGCAGTCCAGAGCAACAGCTCAAATGAGAGCTTTCGGAATCGGTTACAGGACTCCTTGTCCATGGGGAGGCCCTTTTCCAAGACACTTCAGCCCTCAGGAGAAGCTGGACTTCATGATAAAGATGCTGCCCCAACTCGCACAAATGGATGGCAAGCAGTAAATAGAGGCCTACAGACTTGTTGTTGAACAACCTTGTCAATGGGTAAGTTCTACACCATCATCTGGTTTTTCTCTTTCCATTACTCAAGCAGCACCATCTCATTCAAACTCCCCATCTGCTGTCCCATGTGTTGAATCCATCCCTCCATCCCCTAGTCTTCCACCCCATCTTGATTCTTCTTTCCTTTTCCCTTCCAAACAGTCATCCCCTCCACAAGAGCTAACAGAAATACCCCCTCCTCCAAAGAAACAAGAGGTTTCACCTCCTCCACCACCACAAAAAAATGTCAAATCAGTTGAGTTTCAACCCATCCCTCCTCTTGCATTCCCAAATCCATGTTGGGAGGATGAAAATCAGAATGCCAGTCAAGGAAAACAACAGCAAAAAGAGAGTGCCAACAAAGATGAAGAAATTCAAAATCTGAAGAGTTGGGCTCTTAGATTTGGGATGACAAAGATCCCCTTGATGGTTAAGCCTACAGAAGAGGCTAAGGTTGAACAAATGGTGGTGAGGACTGATTTTGTTGGAGAAGAAGATCTTGCAGTCCCAACTTGTCCTCTAGAGCAACAAATTGAAGAGTTTGACTTGACAAACTTCATGCTGGAGGAGGAGTTCAATCAAGAGCAAGATTGTCTTCAAACATTGGAGGAAGGAGAAGCTGCTCCAGATCCAAAAGAAGAGGAGCACGTTCTAGCTGTGGAGGAGAAAAGTGCAGATCCAAGGGCTTTGAGCACAAAGCAGGCTACAGGAGAACCTTCAGTTCTTCTTTCTACTTCACCTCTCTCAAGTTCTAATACTGAAAAGGAGTTTGATCTCTCAAATTCAATATTGGAGAGTGAAGGAAACCATGGTGGTCAAGTTGCAGATCAAGAGGACACCATGGAGGAAGTTGAAAACGAGCACCGGACAAAGCAATGAGGCGGTTTACCTGCTAGATTTGGAGGATGCTTTTGATGGAGAAGAGCCGGTTGAGCTTTCACCTTTCTCTCTTTCATCATCCACATTCCAAACACAAGAGCCTCTGGCTTTGCCATGAAGGAAGAGAGCTTTCATTTGCAGCACTTCGTATCTTACAAAGCACTCTTTGGGATCAAGATTGGAATATTTTTATCTTCCATGTTCTTCATCGGAGGAAGAGAAAGGACAGAAGAATTCCACCTTTTCTTCCACACCATCCATTCAAGAAGGTCTACAAGAAAACTCCATTCTTGGAGTTGAAAATCAGAGCTATGGGCATATCAAACTGATCAGACCTTGCCCAATCAGGTATTTGGCTTCATTAGAGCCAAAGGAGAAGCCACAACCAGTCATGCTTGTTTCTGAGCATGAGGATGAGCTACAAAGTACCAAGGATCAGCTGCCATACCTCTCCAATCCAAATGCAGAGCAACTAAAAGAGGTATTGGATTTTTCAATTGATACCTTGATGATTTGGATAGAAGACCAGCTTCTTGTTGATTTTCCATCCATCCAAACAGCCATGATCAGTGCCAAATCAATTGCATGGCTGCCCATTTTGAAGAAAGGAAGCTATTTTGCACAACCAGTTGCAGGGTTTGTTTAGCTTGCCTTTGTTTCCAGTTAGAGTAGAGTAGGTAGGTTTGCTTTCAGCAGAAGAAGTGCTTGTGCACACTCTGCATGTTCCATTTGGGGCATGTATGATTTTCAGTTTTGTACATAGTTTTGGTGTTGTTGGTTCTGCCCGTCTTGCAGCTTCATTTCAAAGTGGCATCTTGGTGAAGACACTCCAGTTCAATGGGTTTCCAAGTGGCTCGAGGGAGATTTTCAAGGTTCGAATCAGTTTCGGCTGCTTGCTTATGACTCCATGCCCAATGGATTGCTTCAGCCACTTGGTCTTTTCATCTAAGCAGCAGATGACCTGCTGAAGTCGCTAAATCAAGTTATCCAAAATTCACCCCGGGTAATTTTGATAACATGCATCAGAATATTCAAGTCCCAGGAAAATTGATTGATTCGGGGCCAAAAATCATGTTGCTAGAGTCCCCTCAAATATTTTCTAAGTCCCCTGTCTGAGAGGAAAAGAGCAAGCTCTGAGAAAATGCAAAAAAAGGTTGCAGAAAGGCAAGTAGTTTGGGCCAGTAAAAATTGTGAAAATCGGCTAAGTCCTGGTCCAGCACAAGGTGGGACGAGTGGGACAAAGGTACGCGAACCGCCCGAACCGGCCGAAATGAGTCCAGGCGGCCCACAAAGCAAATGGGACAAGTGGGGCAAGAAGCACGCTGGCAAGGCGAAAAAGCCGATCCAAATGAGGAGAAAAATTGGCTAATCAGCTAACAAGAGGGTAGCATTCGGGACGAGTGGAACAAATGGACGCGAAATGCCCGAACCGGCCGGATCGGCCGAAATGAGCACAGGCAGTCAAAAAGCGATTGGGACATCTGGGCCGCAAAGGCGCGAACCGGCCGAACCGGCCGAAAAGAGTCAGGTCAGTCCGAAGCAAAGTGAGACAAGCGGGCCAAAAATGCCCGAACCGGCCGAATCTACGAATCGGCCGAAATGAGTCCAGAGGGCCCAAAATCAAATGGGACAAGCGGGCCAAAAATGCCCGAACCGGCCGAAATGAGCACAAAGGGCCCAAAATCAAATGGGACATCCGGGACAAATAGAGGCAAAATACGCGTAGGAGCCGATCCACCCGAGGACCAATCAAGCCGCCACGTGTCCTCACAAGAGAAAAGTCAAAAAGTCAATGGGCAAGTTTTCGAGCACCGATCCGAACCAATGGGATAGTGCCACGTGTCCCAAATTAGGGCCCACAAGGAAAATTCAAAAGACAGCCCGCCAAGGTAGAGGAGAGAGAATCACGCGTCGTCAATCGTAGTCCGCCACGTGTCATCCAGTGTGCAATGCGCGGAAAATATTTTAAAAATCTTTTCGCTACTGCTCCGCGCCCTAAATCTTCAAATCGTCATATCTTTTGATCCAGAGCTCGGATTTGCATGTTCCTTATATCAACGGAAAGCTAGTGAAATCCTCTACATGATTCTCTAATCTCGAGTTTTGGTGCAGTCTAGAGAGAGAAAATCGAGAAACGGCTCTGACGCGTGGTAATGACAGAGCGACCTTTCAACAACCCGCTTTAATGCTAATGGGTCGCATTCTTCTTCTCGCACGGCCGGTGACATTTTAGCGCCAAATTAATACAAATGGGCCGCTTTCTCCTCCAAAATCGCTAAAAATGACAGGGTATGGGTTGGTAAGATCCTCCATGCCGATTTAATGCATCTGCGATCAATGAGGAATGGGCTTGCACGTTTTCCCACGTTTTTCGTCCCCAGGCTCGACCCATGCAAATGTAAAAGCCGATTTGGCTCATAACAAAAGGTTGTTCATTCTTTCGCTCTGCCTCCCTTCTTTTCTTCTCTAGGGTGAAAATGGAGTTCGAACCTCCTCCCCTGCTCCGTAATGGCGTTTTTGCCTTTTACTAATGGAATGATGTTCTCAGGTAAACAAGCAACAAAACGTGTTTTGTGATGCATCCGTCCATCCTTTCTCGCTTTTTGCTTGTTTCTTGCCTCTCTTCATTGCAGGTATTTGTGCATGTTTGAACGCTCACTTTGCAGATCTGGAGCCGTGTTCATGGAGTTTTGGGACACTTTCTGTGAAATCTATCCTTGGGCTCGTGATGCATCTGTCCATCCTTCCCATTGCTCACCTCTCTTTGTCCCCATGGCGCTTTGATAGATGTTCAACATTCTCCTTCTCTCGGTGTATCACCGTTTTAGTGTAGGATTTTCTTGTTTTTCCCTTCTCTCTCTCTCTCTCTGTCTCCTTGGCATGGTTAGATTAGGATTAGATTAGCTTGCTGCACTCGCACCGGAATAGCTTGTGGCGAGTAGTTTAGGAGCAGGGAACCAGCCTTCTCTGGAGATTCCTCTCTCGGTTTACAAGTCCCACGCTTGGAGAGAGGTTTCCATGTTGTCTGCAATCACACTGGATGCTCGAACATCAACCTAGCTGATGTGCGTCCAGGGTGCTGTGATTTTGCACTAACAATACATTAATACTCAAATGCTCCAATGATGATAAACTACTACCTACTAACCTCTATATATATTATTCCTATGTTATGGCCAACACCAAGGCCGACCCATTGATGAAAATATAACATATATGAAAGAGATACACAATTATAAGAAGTTATGATAGCCACAAATCGGCTATATACATCCAATATAAGATATATGATTAAGGGCGTAGCAAACCAGCCTTCTCTGGAGGATCATTCCCATTTGCAAGTCCCATAGCTTGGGGAATGATCCAATGTTATGCAAATCACACCAAATGACCCTGCCTTAGAAAAGCAGACCTTATAACTCATTTGGGGGTGATGTGATTTAGCACTAACATGTCCTAAAACAAGAATTCCATTCTTTCCAACACTTGAACCAAATTCAAATTCAATTTCAATTTATCGATTCAATAGGAATAAGGAGTGTAGGTTTTTCCTTAATTACCCACTCAACTTCAACCAGGTTTAATGCAGAAGAGAGAGAAAAGTGAACAGATAAGAATTGAAACAACTTTTGTCATCCTTCAAGTTCATCGAAAACAACATTGCATTCAACAACTCAGAGAGAGAAAATAGAATGTAATCTCCTTCGATTTTGAAGAAAAATAGTGATGCATACCTAGCTCAGAAATAGAGAAAAGATCTCAGTAATCCCTTCTATTAAAGAAAAATTAAACATAGTCAATATTCCAAGAAGGCCAAACTGATCCTTTCCTAACAACATCCAAATTCAACAACCATCGCCACACAAACAACACAGTTGAAATTGAATCGATATATGAATAAACAACTGAAACTAGCAAGACAGAGTGAAGAGAGGGCTTCTCATCAAATAAAGAGAACAATCATCTGCGGCACAAAACTGATACAAGTTTTCAAGCAACAAGCTCAGTAACTAATTCCTTAGCTTCATTTCAGTGAAGATAGCCTCTGCCCAGATGTTCCCTTAATTCCTAAATAGAGAGAGACTTACAATATATATATTATACGCCCAAAAGAATGAATACAAGTTATAGCTAAGCCGACCATGTACCCACTTTACAGGGGTTAAGGAAATAGTAAAAAGGTAAGAAGGATAGAATTCCAACCCTATTTCAAACAAGATGTAGGCAAATCAAAAGGAGATTCAACCCCAAGTTGGTTCCTAAAATTGAACAAAAGAGAGGAGAGTAAAATAGAACGTTCCAACTCTTTCCCCTCAGATAACCAAAACCGAACTAATTCCATGTTCCACTACAGTAGTCAATTTTCACATCAACATCTATAGATGTAAATCAAAAGGTTTTCCACAAACCATTTCATACATATAGGTAAGAGAACAACAAGAACTTCTACCAATTGTTTCAAATCGGATACACAAGAATCCACATAATTTATTCATACCAAGCACAGTAAGACTTCCTTATTGTTATTTTCAACAAGTTTGATTCCATAAAACAGAGGCTACCAACAACCATGACAACGAAGGGTCAAACTGGAGTGACATAGACCAAAACTACTTCAAGAGTGCTAAGGTTATCTTCCTTCAAAGCATTCTAACAGAGATTCACAACTCAAGCGTGCAAGGTTCAGAAGTAATAAACTCATTTTCTATTACATCTAACAAATGTGAATCTACCCAATGTAGAATCCAAACCACTGTTCCATTATAAATCAATAGGAATGACAAGATTCGAAGCAACTCAAGCTTCAAAGAAAAGACACAACATTTTATACTTTCCTTTAACAGAGGAAACAAACCGTATCAAATCTTTTCCCAACAATTTTTCCTAATCCATTTTGCATAGGAAGTCAGAAGTCCATGCGACTTAAGCAACAATCCAGTTTCAAATAAGATAAACATGATTTACTCAAACATGCATCAAGAAAATACCCATATCAATTATTTTTCCAAACAACAAACTTAAACAGAAGATCACAACAAAAATACACCAAGGCATTCCACAAAACCACTCATTTCAATGAGAGCAAAGTTCTTTTAATGAAGACGTTTAATAAAAAGCAGAAATATTTAATAAGAAGAGCCTATCATGCCTGATAAAATTTCTTATTGATTTGTAGAAGATCTCTAGCCGAGCTTCTAAAAAAACTCATCTTTTTAAACAACATCAACAACCAAATCTCCTCAATTTGCCTCCATGTTTCCATAGGTTCATAAACAGATTCAAGGATGCTCAATATCACTATGGATCGAGAAATAAACTTGCTTGGTTTGAAGAACCAAAACCACATGCGAGAGCAAAACCTAGTCAAGATCTCTAGCCGAGCTTCTCAAAAACCTAGTGACTTATTGATTTGTTGAAGATCTCTAGCTGAGCTTCTCAAAAAACTCATCTTTTCAAACAACATCAACAATCAAATCTCCCAACTGCCTCCATGTTTCCATAGGTTCAGAAACAATTCAAGGATGCTCAAGATCACTATGGATCGAGAAATAGACTTGCT
The DNA here is from genome assembly GCA_018340775.1 of Taxus wallichiana var. yunnanensis. Lineage (NCBI taxonomy): Eukaryota > Viridiplantae > Streptophyta > Pinopsida > Cupressales > Taxaceae > Taxus > Taxus wallichiana. The sequence goes on from CM031238.1 coordinate 712,251,479, forward strand.
GGTTCGAAGAACCAAAACCACATGCAGAGCAAAAAACCAAAAAGACCAGAATGACCAACAACTTCCACAAAACACCCTTCTCCTCTTTCCTAGGCGGTCTCTTTACCGAAATCAATGCCATTGAATGCATTGAATGCAAATTCCCTCTCTTTTCTTGTGCCACCGCCACTTCAAATTTGGCGAAGTGGATTTCAAAATTTAACATGCATTTTAAATTTAGCAATGATGTCAGCTAGGCATCCTACCTACCTTCCTTGCCTCCACCAAACTTGGCAAATTAAGATGTAAGGACTGAGATTTAATTCTCATTAATACCTTAGAAACCACCACCACCAACCTTCCATTTGCCACGTAACCCATAGGTCCTCTTTAGGCTTAGTGATAGTTTAGGTTACATTAGCATTAGTTAGGTTTCCATCTTAGTTCTTAGGTCTTTAGAATTTATCTTAGGTTAGTTCAAAAATCATAACCATATAATATACCTTCTTAGGTTAGGTCATAACCCCCCCTTAGGTTAGAATCCATATAGGGTAGGGCACTGCAACATAGTTTTAGGCGTCAACCGTAATAGTTTAGTAATAGGTCCTAGGTAAGTATTATTACCTTAGGTCAAAAATCCAATAGGGAAACATTACAGTTTAGGTCAGATCCGAATAACACCAACCATTCTCGACCAAAGTTAAGGCATTTGCCTTATAAGACCAATAACATGTCCTTAATCTCCTCACGTTGTTCAGCGTTCCAAAACATTAATAAAGGAGGTCCAGACTTACAGTTTGCAACATGATGCTAGTAAGGATACCTGAAGCCGGGTCCTTAAAATTTATATCAAAACATAGCTTGGTTCCATAATATGTTTCATTCAGCATGTCTATTAACAAGATGACAATAAAGAGAACTGAAGCATACCTTGGATCAATGGAATTGATTCAAGGTGTGTTGTTAACATATGGAAGATGTGAAAACAACGGTACAGATTTACAACTTATATTTCACAGAGTAGAATGGCTTCACTTCCAAGTAAATAGAGTTACAACAAGCATGAATTCTGGATAGTAATAACTTATCCATTGCAAACATGATTTTCAACGTCAAAAGAATACACCTTCCTAAGACAAATCACATGTCAACATTTGTAATGTCAAAAGTGAAAGTCATCATAGTAACAATCATGACCAATACGTTACACGCCCCTTCCTGACACTCATCTTCTTCACAAAAAATTCCTAATGAATCTATCAACACCATAGACGAACATGAATTCAACCCTATCAAAATGACCCTCTTCTTCGATGGATCTAAATTCCAACAAGGGGAAGGGGATGATATCATCATCACACCTCCCTAGGGGACTCCTATTCCCTATCATTTAAACTTAACTTTGAGTTTACTAATAACATGGCAAAATATGAAGCTTTAATTATGGGTCTTCAAACCACTATTCTGCTAGGCGTTTAAATCTTAGAAATCTACGGAGACTTGCAACTCATCATTAATCAAATCAAAGGACATTATCAATGTAAGCATGAAATCTTGCAAAAAAATAAAGCCAGTGTTGATATCTCCTCAAAGCCTTCATTCATTACACTGTTCAAAATGTTCCACGTTCTTCTAATAAGTTTGTAGACACCATGGCCTCTTTATGATCAATCATTCCCTTATTAACCGAAGAATCAACTGATAACTCCAAACTATTCACATTCATTCATAGATTGGATCACCCCTCACATCAAAATCAACTTCCTTCTATCAACAAAGATCAACGATCATCCAACCGATACATGGTACTCTCAAATATTTGACTATCTTTTGGAATCTAAAATTCCCCACGATCTATCATGAAATGCTAAGTGATCATTTCTCCAACTTGCAACTCACTATGTTATTATAGGTGACGTATCATGTATAAATGTGGTTTCGATGACCTTTTATTGAGATGTATTCAATCTCATGAATCTATCAGAACAATCCAAGAAGTCCATGATGACATATGCGGTGGACATTTCAATGGTAACGTCATCTCTAAACGTGTATTACAACTCGACTATTAATGGCCTTCTACCAATCAAGATTGTTGTGCATACATCAAGAAGTGCATTAAATGTCAACAACATTTAGACCTCATCCATGTTCCTAGTCAAGCTTTGCAACCCACTCACGATCTATGGCCCTTCTCACAATGGGGGTTAGACCTCATTGGCACTATTAATCCTAAATCATCCCAACAACATCATTCAATCATCACAACCACTCAAATACTTTACAAAATGGGTTGAGGCCATCCCCTTAACTTCAACTAAAGCAAATCAAATCGTCAACTTCATTTATCAATACATCATATGCATTTTTGGTGTTCCTCACAAACTTGTCACAGATAATGGAAAATCCTTCAAAAACAAGGATGTTAAAAAAATTTGCAACGTCTTCAACATCAAACTTATTTTTTCATCACCATACTATCCCCAAGCAAATGGATAGGCTGAAGCTTGTAACAAGACACTTAATAAAATCCTCATGAAAATAGTAGACGATGTAGGCAGGAATTGACACCTCTAAATATTGTTTGCTCTTTGGGTTGATCGAACTAACATCCATACCCCCTATAGGTTTTACACCCTTTTTCGAATCTACGAATTTGAGGCAATTCTATCCCTCAAGTTCAAATTCCATCACTTTGTGTATCCCCGTGAGACTTTGTCCTCGATGAAGAATATCAATAAGAACGCCTAACACAATTAGAATTATTAGATGAAAAATGCCTAACGACCCTTGAACATCATCAAGTTGATCAAGAGCGCATCAAACACACATATAATAAACATGTAAAAGAATGTGACTTCAAAATTGGTGATCTCATTCTTAAAGAAAATAAAAATGTCACTACTTTAGAATGAAGTAAATGTGGAAAGTTTTTTCATAATTGGATTGTTCCATAAGTCATTACTCACAAGTATGTGTTGGGAGTGTATCATTTTGCCTCCTTTTATGGTATACCGAAAAGAACCTTTGAATGCCTTACACTTGCGGCCTTTCTATTGTTAATTTTTAACTGTCATGATAGTAGTTTCATCTAAAGATCTTAATCCTCCATTAAATAATCATTTTCTCATCATAATTATTTGAAAGTATGTGGGTTTCCGTCACTATCCTCAAAACCTTAAAGACGAGCACCACAAATCCGTTCATTGCATATTTCACATGGACAAGTTCCTCCTCAATAGGAACCCCTTAATCATTACATCCACCTACCTTACGTACCAACTAAAAAACATGTCATGGGGCATGTGTGTAGGTCATGTACACATCTCTTCCCCATCCTTGAAACAATCTATTAGGTTCTTGCCCTCAGCTCAAAATAAAAGTCGAATATCCATGGATGCTTCCTATCAAAAGTCAAATATAATAGATTTGTCCCTCGAAAGAAAGCTATTCAAAAATATATCAAAGTTATCAAAAGAAAAAGTAGATTGATCCCTCGAAGGACAATTATCAATCAAAAAATAGACTGATCCCTTGAAGGACGACTATTTCTGTAAAAATCAAAAGTCAAAGTTGTAGACCACTCCCTTGAAGGATGGATACCCATGTAAAAAGGCTTCCGCCTCGATCATCCTTCAAACAATCAAATAATCAAATCATCATAGGAAAGCTTTCCACATCGATCAACTTTCCCATCAAAGAAAACTTCTCGTATCAATCAATTTGCATCAGAAAAAAGCAAAATATAGCTGGGGCTTTTCTTTATGAGACTGTTGAAAGGAGAACCCTCTTTCCCACATTGACCTATACATATAAAACCCCTTCCATGTCCTAAGAAGGTACATATAATCACTTCATCTCTATAGCTAAGATCCCATGTGTAACTATCCCTGATAGTCTCATTTTAACATTGTTAAAGGCTAAAAGTGCAAGTGCTTTCACATTTCTATACCCATCATGTATGTATCAAATCCATATTAAAGTAATCATTCCATTTTTACTCATATTTTAAAAAATTAGAATACATTTTGATAAATTTGGATCACATCTAAAGTCACAACCATCTTAATACATCACCATCCAAATCATATAAATGTCCAAATTATATAAACATTCACATCATATAAACATTTCATATTCAAATCCCATGAGAATCAATTAAAAACATATAAAACATGTATCGAGACATATACCATAACCAACACATAAATCACAAAGCCAAACCACATTATATATATATATATATATATATATATATATATAAAAAATCAAAGTCTCGAGGTACATCATCAAAAGAGTCCCCCACTCCGTGTGTCAAAAACTATACATCAAAGGCTTCATAAAAAGAGTCGTATACATATCAAAATACAACACATAACTATCTAGTAAAATGGATATCACTAAGAAATCCACTAGCACGAACAACACTCCCATCACCCTCCTACATGCCTCCATCACCACCGTCTCCTCCAACAACTCCTTGAGGTGGTTTCCCCACACTTGCCACACACTAGCACTAGGACTTGCCCCTTGTTGCGCTAAATGATCAAAGATATAGAATCACATTGGGAAAATCCCATACCACCATATCCTCATAAGAAGATAACTCTGCTGTAAAGATTGATAATGAGCATAGCTAACCATACACCATGAGCCCATCTGACCACTAGCTTGGGCACGAGCCGCCAACTCTGCACCTAATATCGAAGATCCTGTAATACTGAGAGCCCTTTTCGGGTCTCTCACTACTATGTATATTGATCTCTATTAGTAGTGGCTTGCATGCTAGGCTTCTGCGCTATAAGTCCATCCCACTCGAAATAACAGTATCTATCTCACCAATCAAAGTGGCCCTCACTCCAACCAAAGCATCTATCTCCCTCCATAGACTATCCCTCTCAACCTCCACTTTGTGGCCTTCTCGGCCAAACCGTGTGTACAATGATCTCTAGATCCTCCTCATCTCCATCACCCTCCTCATCATCAACGACATCCACAATCTTGTGCCTCGTCTACTCGGTACACACCTTCCTCCCTCTCCAATCCAATCGAGCTCTCTTAAACTCCGCATATGCACCAGTTCACCGGTACACTATAACCGATGATCACTCCAATGTCATCAATCAAGGTACTAGGTCCCCATGCACATCTAGACCCATGGCTCCTGCTCATCAACTATAATATGAGTCAATCCCACAACCGGCTCGGGAGTTTCCAAATCCCCCTCATCCCATCTATACAATATTAAAACCTCGGGTACATCTTGTATCAAACCAAATTGCCGTCTAACATGAATAAAGATGACGAGCTCCCATTCTCCCCCTCATCTCCCCTGCACCCAATACACCTGTTCTGATATCGTATATGGTCTCCACACAACATCTCCTACCTGTAATCTTGTAAGGAACTCTCTGTAATGGGCCTCCTTCCTCTTCCCCTCGACCATCCCACGTCCCTCGCCACCTCATGAATCCGTAAAATTCATCAATCATATCCACACCTCCCCATGACAAACCATGTGGATGAGCTATAACAATATGGTCGAAATCCCAACACTGTAATAGAAATGCAACATCAATCCCGAATCTCTTGTGGAATCTCCAAGCCCACAACTCCATGTATGTCTATGCTAATAATGTAGGGGCCCAAGCAAAAACAATATAGTGCTCTATCATATATGTAACCACCCCTATCATCATCCATGGGAATCTCCCTCCTCCAAGAATTAGGCAAAGCAAAACACGAAATACCCATCATCAACATAGTCATTCAAGTACATCCCTCTCTCTGTGTAAAATATAAAGACTAATAATAAAACCCCCTGAAGTATATCAGACATCATCCACATCATCTCCATACAATCTCCTCATCACATCCTCTCTCTCCGTCTCATCAATACAATAGATCCCTCTCCATGGATTGACGGTTTAGTAATTCGATGACTATCCTCCACGGTGATTGTGATCTCGCTTTGTCGGTAACCAAAATGTACAGGTGGTTGGATCCCATCTCTCCATTAAAGCCAACAATAACCCTCGACATCTGTGAATGTGTCTATAATCATGCATCCTCTCCACATGCCTCCAATCATCATCTCGACATATCCTCTCGTACTCTATTAGGATCACCGAATGCTATCTCGGATAGTCAACTTCGCATTCACTGCGCAACTATAAACATACAAACAACATTCATTAGAATCCATATTTATTACAAAAATAATTAAAAACTAGATCAAATACATGGTGTGCCAACTAATAAACCCGGTCGCATGAAAAACACACATAAATTGCTAGTGATTCACTTGAATCACTAAAGCAATCGACTCAATTACTAACGATTTTGTGATTTTAAAAATAAACCCTCCATACATACAACAATGAAAAAACAACAAAATAGCTAAAAACCATCAAATTTGAGCACTCTCCTCTGCTTGTGTGGGTTTCTTATGTCTTGTCCATGACGCTATTGCTCCAAATCACCTCTTTCACTTACTCACTCTCTCTAAATCGCAAAAGCCAAGTCGCAAAAATGAATTATCCACCGCCGACTTAGGGCTTAAATAGTCTCCCCCACTTTGCAGAAGAATGCTTGACGATTCACCCCAATCGCCCGCCATTGTGATGAATATTATTTTTACCCCTCCATCAATATATTTTTAAAATAACACCCTTTATCACATTTTTCAACAAAATGTCTTGTTTAAAGGACCCCCACTCCTCGAATATTTAAAAATCTAAAATCAAATTGCTTCAGGATATGTCATACGTCTATGGGATGCAAGCCCTTTGCCCCCATCACTTGAATTCCCCCATCTTTACAGCCTACCCTTATGAATCATATGTCTATAGGCAACAAACCCTTTGGTTCCCCTATCACTTGATTCCATGGTAGCACTTATCGTTTCGATACCTCGCCTTGGACAAATTTTTAAATGAAAAGCATGTCAAACCTATCCAACAACCAACTTTTGTCAAACTGGTGTTCCTTACACTACGTTGCAGTCACCCCATTTTGAGGGGAATCACCCATACAAATCAATCTATCAATTTTTTTGTCTAACACTTTGCCTACACCAAACTACTCGACAAAAAGGGGCAAATGTAGACACTCAAAATTCATATCGCTAATTTACCTCATCACCAATCACAACATAGTCATTATTTAATCCTTTATCCTAAGTCCAAACTCCCCACAATATTTACTCTATGTAAATATTCCTCTCACACCATCTCACAGTTGTAAAATCTCATTTTACCTCCCAAAACCACTTCGAAACTAAAATCAAATAAGACAAACAAATCAACTATTTATCAACAATCTTATAACCTTCTTAACCTCCTCACCTTGTCCTCCAACACTCCCTTAGTCATTTACCCGCATCTTGAACCAAAAATCCATGATTAAAAGTGGTTTTAACCACTCTTTGCAAATTCTTCTCCATAAAAACCGGATCGCTGATGATTCAGTTGAATCGCTAGCAATTATAAATAACACTTTTGTGCTCTTCCTTAGGAATCTTCAACCTCAAATCTTAGACATCATTTTCATTTCTATACTTAGTTGTTCAATGCTACAACATCTAGGACATCTCAAAGCGTTATTAGACACCAACACTAAGCATTTTCAAGCATCTTGGGGATCATTTTCATCACCCAAACTGCAAGCTGCATCACAGGGCAACTCATCTACTTAGATCAATTTTATTGAAGATTTGAGGTATCGTTTAGCTCCAAAACCCACTCGAAGGAATCTCTTAATCTTTATTTATACTTTTAGTCATAACAAACTTTTAAATCAATCAAAAACATCATTTTGAGCTTCAAACTCTCGTTTTTATAAAAATTGTCAAAATCACAACAATTGCCAGTGATTCATCCTAATCGCCATGATTGACCTAAATCGCTGGCGATTCCTATCAAAGTTATCATTTTATCAATTTATTAGCCTTTTGTCACATTTTATCAAATCCTCTGCATTTAACATTGTATTTCCAACTATGGCTCTCTATTAGATGGCAATGTCTAGTCGTTCACATGCAATTACCAGTATTTATGACCTCCCCATAGTCCAACATCCCTTTTTCTGGGAACAATACAACATCTCACACAAGCTGATACTTTGTGTCATTCGATTCGTTGTCGACAAAGAAGACATTGAGGATCAGTTTGAATTCCTTCACGAAATCCAACAAGAGATCGAGGATTTCTAGTACGAGTACTTGAGCGAGTACAAATCGCATCTTCCCTCAAAACCTTTGAAGCCACACAAGACTTACCTTTCAACTTGGAGTTCTAGAGATTTTCCATCATTTATCCATATATCTACATTGATTGTATATATTTGTCTTTATCTACATCATTTTCAATTCACTTAATTGTTATAAAACGAGTTGACATCCTCCAAGAAGTCCCTTTGGATTCTTTTGAGGTCGGTTTTATTTTTATTGTTTCACTTCATTAATTAAAGTAGGAAAGTAAAAACATATGTGAACAATAATATCACCAAAATCAGATATCACTTTCATACAACTCCTTAGCTACCTCAAACCCTACTACTTCATTTTCCATTGTTATCAATAATGCTACACGCCTACTCAAGGCATCAACAACTTGATTTTGCTTACCTGATTGTGCTTCAAGACAAAAATATATTCTTGCAAATATGAAACCCACTTTGCATGATTATTATTTATTTTTTTCTCGTGTGTTCACATACCGTAGTGATTCCCAGTGGTCGAAAAGAGTACAAATTCCTTAGCTACCGGGTAATGTCTCCAATGCCTTAATGCTTGAACAATAACATAAAATTCCACATCATAAGTAGAGTATTTCCTCTTGACCTCATTCAACTTTTCACTGAAAAATGTTATAAGTTGTCCTTCTTAACTCAATACAACTCCAATCCCAACATGTGAGGCATCACAATCAACCTCAAATACCTTGCTAAAATATGACAATACCAAAACAAGTGCCTCTGACACTTTCTTCTTCAACAATTCAAAACTATCTATTGCTACCTTTGTCCATACAAACTCCTTTCCCTTCGTGCACTTTGTTATGGGTACGACAATGCTACTGAAATTCCTGATGAACTTCTTATAAAAAGTTTCCAAGCCATGAAAATTACGAACCTTTGTCACATTCCTTGGAATAGGCCATTCCAAAATTATCTTCACTTTTTCCTCATCCATCATCACCTCAAAAACACTAGACTTTTATGAAGAAATCTACACTTCTTTAAGTTTGCATACAATTTTTCTTTTCGTAACAACTCTATCACCAATTTCAAATGCAATCGCTCTCGCATTGTCTTCTCCGAATATCAAAATATCATCAAAATAGACAACCATAAACTCACCAAAAAAATCCCTAAAACCAAAACATCTCAGGTGGCCCCCAAATTTTGCCTACATGAAATACCTCTTTAAATGAAGGCTTTTGCCAAATCTTGGCTTATTCCATAAAGTGGAGCAAAACATATTAAGACTTGAAGATCTTGACAATCCTAGAAAAAGGTCCCGAGTCAATTTTAGATTACTAGATGAAGGAATTTGGCTCTGAAAATATGCTCAAATGGTATCCAACCAACTAAAGTTGGTTATCACAACAAAATACTCATCATGATTTAACTCCTTGTAAAATGTCAAAATGATCCAACAGTCAGACCAAAAGTTATGTTCTCCGAAAATTATGCTCCCATATCAGCCTGCCACTCCGTGTGCGACGTGGTGCTGTAGCAAATGATTTTTTTAAATCACCACAAAACTTCTAAGTTGCACCATTTTTTTGGGTCCTCCTAGGTACCCCTAATTTTTTGGGACGCCCATAAAGTTAAGGTACTCTACGACTAGTTCTGTCTTCCTTGGAACGGAAAAATTAAGATTGGTAGGTCTAATATGGAAACAAAAGTTTTAGGCGGGGTAAGTACCCTTCACCAGGTTAACAAGCTAATGAAATCGGCGCTACAAATGATTCAAACAAACTCATCAGTAACATTTAACACCGCAATAAACACGATTAACACCTAACACACATGAGGAAAATACCTGGGTTGTTGACCTGCACTTTCAGAACTGTTTTCGTAAAATCGATGACCCATTGTATATACAGTTTTACTAGTGTACCAAAGATTCGCCTCTAATAATGCAAAATTGTCTGTCATGAAAAAATGTCAAAAACTCAAACTGAGATCGATTTTGCGCCAAGCATTTGAGCACTGCAATGAGATTAGGTAATGATCCATTTCCTCATCTGGTTTTAATAATGCTTTAATATTTGTGTTATAGTTTCCTATTTGTGTTATAGTTTCCTGCAGCAGTTTCTTCTTTACTGTTTGGAAATTTAATAAATGAATCGAGAAGAACTCCTATTTTCAATATTTAACATGGGTGCCAGAGCGGATTTGATTTTAATGCATTAATGCACGGTGGGGGTTTCAATTGTGGACATATATATTCATTTTGTGCCTGGAAGTAAATATGTATTGACGTGGCTGTTTGGACATCTCAGGTTTTCCCATTTTGGGCTGTTTGAATATGCTTTGGGGTGTGATTTCTTTTAATTTGTTATGTGTGTTACTGAAAGTTATGCACTGCCTCAGTATCCAATAATCATAAAACTTGTAAAAATTTAGTTGAATGGCATGGGCATGTCTTGGTAGAGAATATCCATCTTGAATTGGCCGGCCTATTTTAACAAACTTCAACACCTAAAATATTTGTTGGGATACCCAATTTGGGAATAACCTAATTCCAACACTATCTGTGTTTTTGGGATACCCAATTTCAACAAATTACATGTTCCTTGGGATACATAATTTGGTAATCACCTGATTTCAACTCTACATGTGTTTGTTTTGTGATACCCAATTTCAACACTTTAACATGTTTTTGGGGATACCCAATTTCAACAAATTACATGTTCCTTGGGATACATAATTTGGTAATCACCTGATTTCAACTCTACATGTGTTTGTTTTGTGATACCCAATTTCAACACTTTAACATGTTTTTGGGGATACCCAATTTCAACACTTAACATGAAAGATGATGTGATTTGCCACTTAAGCTTCTCCCACACTAGTATAAGTGGCGCAAGTTATTGTTTATTTCCTAAACCAAATAAATAGGGTTTTATATGAGTTTGTTTCCTTATCTATTAATAGGTGTAAGATTGTTACAGGTAGAATATTCTAAATTAATTAATTTAAATTTATCACATAATTTAGAATAATGAAATGATCGCTTGAAACATAAGGAGGGAAGAATACTTTGTTAAACAAAGAGGTATAAAGGTGATCCGGGAGCGCCTATTGGGTAAATAGGCTTATGAGAATCTAGAAATGCTTCGTCCCTAGAACTGCAACGGTAAAATGATCATGTATGGAACTGAACAACTTTTGCTAGGGTGTAGTATGGTTCGGTCTTGGGTTGTATGATCTTAGACTGGTAGATGCTAGGGTTATGCAACTTCTAATACTCGTTGATGGGCTGGAAATATGCTTTGGTGTTTGTTGCTAGGGCTTGCAATAGTGTGACACCTTCTTGTAATGATTTGCAATGGATAAAACCCGGAAGACCTGCACTAACACTTCATCAACACGATTAAATAACAAAATGGTAAATTTGTGTATGGGTGGAGTTGGACTGACCTTGACTGTCAACTCTTGCTAAACCAATCCAGGTGCTGCACTACATCTCCTCAGCAAACTCCATATAGTTCTCTCAGTGTAGGTGCAATAGTGTATGCAAATCTAAGCCAACCCCACCATGTTACCCTTGCGCCTCTTGACACAAAGAATAGTGGACGTAACTATAGATAGAATAGAGATTTACTTTGTGTGATACTGATATAGTGCGGTAGTGATATAGTGTGATGTGTTTCAAATGCTAAATTGATTCCCTTTGTCCCTTAAGACCTTTGGCAATGTTTGGTGTGACTTGCTCTTGCTAAGACTTGGCTCTATGACCTTTGGAGGCTTGGCAATGGAGGAAACTAGACTCTTGAACCTGGTTTGAGTGCTTCAGACCTGAGTAGTGGCTACTCTAATAGATGTGTTGCTACTTTAGGGAGATTTAGGAGAGCCTTGAGTGCTTTTGGAGTGTAATTTGAATAGGTGCTCTTGAGAATGCTAGGTGAGTTCTTAAGTGAATTAAACTTGCTTATATAGGCTTTCATAGGTTAGGTATCACATTAAGGCTGACCTATAGGATAAGAAACGACCCATAAATGATATTCAAATTGAGAAAAGAGTCGTTAGAATGCGGGAGATGGGACTGTACAGGTGGGCCCAGATTGTAGTACGGCTTGGTCCCATCTTGTACAGTAAGACAGACAATGCATGACGACAGAGCAAGATTGCAGGAAAGATGCCTTGGAGTAAAGTACTGATTTGGATAGATAAAATTGAGTGAACAACAGACCAATGTGTATAGTTAAGCAAGTTATGTAGGGGAGAGAAGGATATGCCAATTAGGTTTCAAATGCAAGTGTAAGTTGTAGTATAAGAACAAAGCCAAACTTGTCATTGCCAAAGGATAAGTTGCCAAATTTATGTGTCTACAGTTATTGGGATGATTTTATGTAAGGGACAAGAGCCAACAATAAAGAAAGGGGGTTATTGTAGAAGGGCCTCTAGGGGGTTCCCTGGCAGTATGTTAGTAAAAATAACTTATTGGGGTGATTCTTTCAATATATAATAATGCGAATCAATCAAATGAAGGGATATCATCATTGCACTGATTATTTCCTTGGATCCCATTTAGGATATTGTCTTTTGACATTTGGAGATGGATATCAGAACCTCTTCAAGTGGTCTACCCTTAGTCAAGAAGTTGGGCTTCTCTTCATCATAATTGGAGCAGGGGTCCTCGTTAATTCCTCTTTCCTCTGTATATTTTGTATTCTGTAATTATTAATTGCAGATTGTTATACAAACCTCTGAGTTCATACCAAAAGGACAAGATTATTTGGATATTGAGTTACTTACCATCTGGGTCACGCCATGATATTGATACCTCTTTATCAAATTTGATTGCATGTATGACTTTTTAAAATAAGCTTTTGGAGTCTAATGCAGATGCAGGTTTCAAAATTTGTTATTTCTTCCAAAGCTTCATCTTATTTTTTCTTTGATTGTTTTAAATTTGCATTCAGCTGCAACTACATGATGTTTCCATCATCTCATGATTTCTTAGCTCCAGTTTAAGAACCTCACTGCTTTCCCTGGAGCACTCTTGCCGACCTTTGAATTTTTGAATGATGCCCAAGTTTGCTTTGACAATTAGATGTTACCATCTTCATCATTATCTTTTTGCTCTTATTTTATAAGCCTCAGCAGGTTTATTCTAGTGATCTAGTCAGATGTGATTTTTATAATACAGTCTACCAGGTCACTTGCTACGTCAGCATGATTGCTTGCTGGAAAAAGTTCCTTCCATTTTTGATTATTTTGGTAATGGGAAATGCCTGTAACTCAAAGAGTCATGATCATTTAGTGCTTAATAATATGACTTATGTTTGAACACTATAAATTAGCTAGTTTCATACTAAATTATTCTTGCTAATTTCAATTGTTTAGGTCTGCTTTCTGGTTTATCAAAAACTCACAAACTAGATTGGAAAGAGGTGATTCTGTGAGAGGCAACTAGCATATCCCTCCTGCAGTATCTGAAACCTTGGAAACATTCAATCTGTGTTCTCTGTTCGATCAGCTGGGTTGGAGAAACATGAACATATGTTTCTCCTCTCCAAATGTCAATGGTACAGGGTTTTCCAGAGCCCCATACTTGTATGTGGCATAAGGACTCAACATTCATTGCTTAATGGGATGTCTTTCAATGCTGCAAAAATCACATGGAAATATCGTCAGTTTGGATCCTTTCATGTGTTGCCACATCTGAGTCTTGCACATGTTGAGAACCATGGCATCTCTAAGAAGAAAATATTTTTCAAGTTAAAAACTAAAATATGTGCAGCCCTTAATGCTGCGGAGTACAGGAAGATGAAGGCTGAAAATCAGGTGAAATTATTTGATAACGAGGATGATGAGGATCTTTGTCCTGTAGATTGTGTTAAGGAATTCAGGTATGATGCAGAATTGAATGAAATTCTTGAGGAAGCCAAGCAAACAGATTCTCTAGTGGTGGTTGACTTTTACAGGACAGCTTGTGGTAGTTGCAAGTATATTGAGCAAGGTTTCATGAAGCTATGCAAAGGAGCTGGTGATGAGGAAGCTTCAGTCATTTTCCTGAAACACAATGTAAGAGGTCGTCTCCTATTGACATGGCATTAATTTTAATATTTGCTGGCTTAAAGTTTATGTTAGAAAAGTCTGATCTCAAGGTAGTGGAAGAAAATTGTTGTTATGGTTACAAAAAAATTGGGCTTTATATTTAATTCATGTTTGCCTTTACTCTTCCACTGCTAATCTAATTTACCTGATCATTCTATCTGTAATTTGTGCATGCGCTCCGTTTTGTTTTATCCCAGTCTTACCATTGTAGTATCCCAGGTCCAAGTTCACCAGGGATGGCAGTGAAGAGGATAAATTGTTATTCATGAAAATTTATTCAATTGCATGACTCAAGCATACATCATATAAATAAATATACAGTGAGATATGATAATATTATTTGATGTGGATATAATAAAAGGCAATCATCTGATGGGGTTAATGTTTGCATGAGATAAGTCTCCTGGATCCTCTGAATGCAATACTTTCAGTGTAATTCGGACAAGGACCATGTAGACATGAGACTGTGCAAGTGCCTCCTCGAGCTTGATAGTCCTGTACCCAACAGACTGGACATGATGGTTGCGAGCAACCACTTGCTGACAACTAATAACATAATTACAGTACTGATCATACTGGGAAGATGAATTTATTAGAACTTGTAGTTGCACCTTTGGTGAACCATTGAGTCAGTGATTCATTCTTGGCACTTCATTAGTTCTAGGATTTACCTTAGGTGTATCATGTCCCACTTAGGTGATTCACTCCTCGAAATGATTGCACTTAACGTACTGAGTACAATGTAATTTTCCTTTTGGTTTGAGAAATGCATCTTATATTACTTTATGAAACATGATTTTACATCAGCCAAACAATGGAGTTACATGAAACATATTGCTCCATTAAAGCTAACATGCGAGCTTGAGCTCCAAGAGGTAAAGAATCAACTTTCTTACAAAAGCATGTTTGGATTTTACAAGCACATCCAAATCCGGCTTAAAATACCTCAGCTACAATAAGCTGTGTGGGGATCTGCCTTCATGAAAAGTTGTCTTACATATACTCTTACAAAGGATGTGAGTGGTGTATAATCTTAATGTATGTTATAAACTTTGCAACCATCTTTGATCATCCAAGTGACCACAAAAAAATGACCCTGCCAAACAAGAGGAACAATGAAAATAAAGTTGAATTTAGCCTATAAGGACATCCATAAGGTCATGCCAAAAATACATCTCTAGATGACACGCACAACTGATTCTTCTCTACCACACTGAATGCATAAAGAATTTAATATACCATTTTGGCATGTGTGTCCAGCGCTCCCCATGAGTTTCGTGACATGGACTAACTGCCTCTCGTAGATCCTAACTCTGGCGATTGTAGCGGAGACTAACACCTATGGGTTTTGGTCTAACGGCAATCGTGGTCCAACATACCAATCTTATAGAGCCTCTATGTGATTGCCAAGCCTTAGTGGAGCTCAAGCCACCCCGAGACTTTTTCTTAAGAAAACCATGCTTTCCAAATAAATTGATAATGTATTTTCCATCCATCATCAGGATTCCTCGCTCCCCACTGCTTGTTTAAATGCGAAGCAATAGCAGAGGTTTATCTTACTCAGTCATAAATTTTTTTATTACATAGTTATAAAAAACATCCCTGTTACTCCATATCCAATCTTCCCTATAAGGATCTGCTCCTTGAAGCTGAAATTTTAAGAAATATCTGTCAAGAATCATTTTACAAAGCTCTTGATAGGCTGGTTTTTCTACCTTGGATAGCTTTTGAGATTGATTTAATCCTGCAAAGTGTACCATTCTTGCATCTTACAATTCCACAAATCTTCCCTACAAACCAAACCTTGGTTGCGATTCTTTTACCTGCAAACAAAGGTATGGAGCCAAGCCGACCACACAGGGAGTAAAATGTCTGTATGGACCTTGATGCTAGATACCAAGCATCGCATGGCCCCTCATATTGGCAGTGATAATCAACTAGCAATTGCCAAGCAACCCAAATTTCCTTAAGAGTTGTTGACACTCAAAGCACAATTGTCTTGGCATTACCAATTATATCACAAAGTTCGAAGGGGATACTAATTCCCTAAACATGCTGTGCATTTCCAATTCTGTCGGAGAGTAAATTTAGCCATGGAGTATCACCATCCATTGATCTCACTATCCATTTTTCTAAAAGGACCATGCCTTGAGCTCTAGTGTCCTGGATTCCTAGACCCTTTGATCTCTTGGAAGAATGTAAAGGTCCCAAGTCAACAAAGGAATTCCTTGTTCGCCCCAAAGAAAGGTCTTGGCAACCTCTTTACTAGCCTTTAATAACTCACTTGAGGGGTATGGGTAGGAAGAATAATAAAAGTGTCATGTCGCTAAAATTAAACCACAATTGTAATTTCCCCAGCTAAACAGAGGTCAGGGCTACTCCTGCCTTGTAACGTTTTTCAAATTTAGACACAATCCATTCTTGTTGCTCAACAATAGTGGGTATTGTACTAAAGGGGTGCCCATATATCAAATGATTTCACCTGATCTAACAAGTTTCCATTTTTGTTTAGAAAAGGTGGAGGCTCACCTTTTTCCTCACTTACCACTGCAGTACCAACTTTCACAAATGTAACCAGATAGATAATGGCACCTTCAATTGATCGTTGAGTCAGTTTAGGAGTTAACTCTGAACCATCAAAAAAATGTGTAATAACTAGTTTGGTTACTTTTGGATAAAAAGTTTCTTATAAATGCCCCTCTCCTTCCCAGTTTCAAACAAATATCCAAAAGGATCTACTCCAATGACATATAGATTTGGAACAAGAGGGCAGACCTGTTGGTAGGATCTCTGTAAATGGCTGGGTTTTGAAGGAATTCCATCCACACTAACTCTCTCAGACGTCCGCATGAAGATAATTGTCATCACCAAGCGGAAAAGAGCCAAAACCAAGCTAATCCAACATATTCAAAACAAATTCCCTTTCAATGTTGTCGTAAGCCTTATTAAAACCTAATTTCAAAAGGAGTTTTTTTGATCAAATTCATGAGCCCATTCAATACTCTCCCAAGCCGTGATAAAATTTTCATGAGTAAATATAACTCCTCACTGCAGGGATTCTAGAAACATCTTGACACTCTCTAAAATTTGTTACATTGAATTAGAGTACTTTTTGAGTAAAATTATGCAAATATTACTCTTTAGAAACATGTATAAATGTTTTTTGTTATATTTTAACAAATATATTTATAAATATTTTTTAAAATTTTAAAATGTATGTTAAATTATCTCCAATGTTTTTTTTTCCGGCTATGCAGGTCATGGATGAATATGAGGAGCAGTCAGAGGTGGCTGAACGCTTAAAAATTAAGGTAACTTTCTTGATGTAAATCTACAGATTATTAATGGATACTGTGCGTGCTGGGTCTTCCATTTTTTAACTAGCCTCTCATATCTGATTCTTTTATGTTTCCTTATAATCAGTATTGACATAGCTTACTTCGCTTCTCTTGGCCACTTTTTCTGTGCAATTCTCATAGTTACCAAATCCAGCCGGATCCAGATTTTTCAGCCGACCCGGATAAATTCGGTCCAGGTCGGCCCTAATTTAGGGAAAAAAATAAATTTAAAATTTTATGTAGTTTTCTGGAAAAAACAGTCAACTATCAACCTTATATATTAAAAATATAACATTTTACATTACATTATTAAAGTTTTTCATTGTATTTGTCAATTTTTCATATTTATAAAATTCAACTCATATATATTTCGGACCGGATTTTTCCGAACTTTTTCAAGAATTCGGATTTTCGGATTTTTTTGCCCTCCTGAACAGATCCGGATTTCCGGACCTGGTAACTATGGCAATTCTTAATGTTTTCTTAGTGAAATCGAGTTTTCAATGATAGAGACTTGTCTCAGATCATTGGATTTTACTCTGGCCACCAAAAGACTTGTCACTTATCCTTTCTAAAGCTCTTCAATAGCTATTCATATTAAATAGCACATGTAGCAAACTTAGACTGGGGGTACAGAATACAACAAGGATTCAAAATCTTGAAAGAGTGGTTTTCTTATTTTTGTAACTATATCCTTCAACTCATAGTTGCTGACTTCTATCCCAGCGTATCCGTGAATCAGCAACTTTTATGGCATTGTTTTCTACAGCTTTAATGTTTGTGCTTTTCTCTTTTTGTAAATGTACATTTGTTTGTGATGTAACTATTGTTATGCGGTCTTGGTTAAATGTTTCTGGGAGAATCTTCTTTTGCTCCACTAACCTTGATGTAAATTACTATAACTTCAAAATCTTGACATAGCAGGAGCTTTAAGTTATGATAAAAGAAATGATATCCAGTGATAAAGGATATAACTAAATTCGAAACATGTTGCCTTCTTAATGAGTCAAGCTCTCTAGATGCAAGACACATGCAGTCATCTGTAAATAATATATGATTGCTTGTTTTCCGAAAATTTAAAAAGAATAGAAACAAGATAAACCTGAAGAATTGGCCTGGAACTAATTTGAATCATATTAATAGCAGCCTGTGTTTTGTATGGGCAACATATCCCTACAATGACTAGAATACTCAATTCAGTCTAAACAGCCCAGAAAGTCTTCCAAAATGTGCTTTGAAAGTTGAAACTACACATCATAGTTATAAATATTATGGACCTTTTGTTATTAAGTACACATGGTTCTGTTCCATTATTTTGTTTTGGGAGAGGCAAATGATTGAGAAACTATATTTAATACAGTAATATGCACATCAGCCAGATTATCCTTCTGCCATTTTTTTGCCTGGTTTTACTAACAACAAATGGCATTGACCGAGCGCCTGTTGGCTCTTTTGGTTTCTTCTTCCGTTTTACTACCCAAAAAAACGGAGGAAACAATAATATAATAATATATTAATATATTAGCATTGACTACAGTTCATGAGCAGAGTGGACCATGGAAATTTGTTTTCATCAATCTTTTTAGATTTCAATCATGTGCGGGGAATGAAAAATTGCACCCTTAGTATTCTCATGAGTAATCTGGTTTCTGTCTTGATATATATATTCTATCCTTGCTTCAGTGTAGGTGCAGAGATGAAGTTGGCATGCTCCCAGTAAATGCTTCTCAACCTGAAGGAAAACCTTCGACTTTGTCTAGGAGTGCTTCTATAACATGCTTATCTTAGGCCTGTGTTGGATATTTAATTTTTCTTAAGAAATAGCAGTTGCTACTAGAAGTTGGGACAGAACACATATTTCTTGTTATTCCAGATTTTGGTTTTTCTCATAAACTTAGGGAAAGAAGCAAATCAAGAACTTGCTACGCTGTTTTCTAGCTTACAGCTAGGTTTTCTCTAAGATAGGAATAAGCTCATCAAAGATAGTTTGATCCGCCTAGCAATCCAGATAACCCTTTGTTCAAAATGATAAAGATAGGGCCATAACAATTTGCAAACTATTTTCGTTTTTGACTGAAAGGATAAATATGAAGACTGTAATCTGATTCCTTCTAGGAATGTCCTGTCTGCCCTCCCTTCGCCCTTGTAAATCTCCTATGGATATTATCTGATCATATATTGGCCTTGTGATGGTGGTGGATTATAATGCTGCCGGTTTTTCTTCTTCAAGATTTTTTTGGAAAACCAGCAATACTTTATATTAGATGAAAATCAAGAAGTACATATTTGGCCGTGCCAAGCCTGAAAACTATTAGTCCAAACTTGAGCAGTATACATAAGTAAAGCCGATGAAATAATCATATCGAAGAGTCAAGATTAAGAATATATCTAATGTCTTCTTGGAGCTTGTTGGACCACCATGTAGGAGGCAAACCATAGCAAAGAAGATTCCTATTATCCAAGGCCCAGTTAGCCAAACCATCTGCAACTTTATTCCTTTCACAAGGAATATGAATGAACTGAACTTCTTAGCAAAGAAGATTCCTATCATCCAAGGCCCAGTTAGCCAAACCATCTGCAACTTTATTCCTTTCACGAGGATTATGAATGAACTGAACTTCTTGAAATTTCTCCTGCAATGTTTTTATCTTCCAAACCTCCTTAGCAATTCGCCAATTGGGAGAAGAATCAACCCTATTTTCAGACAGCAGCTTCATAATGATTTGATACAAACATGCGATACTGCTGATTTTCAGTCTTGGTCTACCCTATTGTTCTTCATCATTTCCTTTGAGGATTCTTCCCCTCACATGGCTATTTTTATTTGTACTTTATAATATGGTTAGGGAATACTTGTTTCTTTTTTCACTTCCAGTTATATTTACATTGTTTTAGTGGTTTAGAGTGGCCACATCAATAAAGATGATATTGATGTCAGCTTTCTATTGAACAAAGCTATATCAAGTTTTTGCGGTTATACTCCCATATACAAGTTTCTATTATTTAAATTATTCAGTATTAAATATTATCTGCTTCAAGGATCTAACAGCAGGACTAACAGAAGGAATATCTGCATTATCTATAATTTATTAATGGTAGCTTGAGAGATAGACAAACGGAGATAGGAAAAAAACTCAGAAATGGAGAGAGCAAGTTTTGATGTGCTGTTCTTCATTCGAATCAGAAACGGAATGTGTGAATACATAAAGTGATAGAGATGGCCAATCAAATGCCAACTACCCTTTAGTTACAGATGTGCTGTTTTTCATTCGAATCAGAAACGGAATTTGTGAATACATAAAGTGATAGAGATGGCCAATCAAATGCCAACTACCCTTTAGTTACAAGGTTAACTAATGCACTCTCCTTATTACCAACTTTTATAAAGCAGAATGTTATATTTTCTTATTGTGCATTTATTTCCTATGTCAATTTACATTTATATTGAGTCCTTGACTGACATTTGTGACCATTGTACTAAATAATATAACAACGGCAATCATCTTTTTTATTATCCTCCAGAGCTTTGATCTCCATAGCCAACAAGTGACTGTTAGGTTTTTCATTCAACATAAAATACTTCCATTTTGTTGAATTTGGTAATAAATCCAACATAATTTGGATTAAATAATCAAAAGACATGGCAGATATTCTTCTCCACTGAAACCTTAATATTGGTACTCCATAATGATAAAAATGATGCTGTTAGAGTAGTTTATGCAAATTTGAAGAATTAAGCTCTGTCTCGGTTACATTTAGAATGTTTTGATTTTTGAACTACAAAAGGTCTAGAAATGAAATTAATAACCTAAAACATATTTGGTGCAAAGAATACTTAACTTGTTCTTGTGTCCAAAAGAATATGTATTTCATCCTATTGACAAGATCATATCCGGATGTAATCCAATTAGAATTTGTTTATTCGCTTCAAAAATAGATGTCCTCGCCTTTTTCAGCCAAGGACTGTGATGAATAAATTCCTATTTTCTGTGTATGCGTAGGAGCTTAGAAATTTTCCTAGACTTGTGGACTAGTTATTGCAGTGGACAGGAGGGCATTGAGCTTCCTAGAACAGCCCTAAGGAGTAGGTTTTGTATAGTTTTTCTCTAAAGGAAAGCCAGTCAAAATCATGACAATTTACAACTACTTGGAGGTTCAGCGTGGAGGTCCATCGCTCAACTTGAGGCCTGCCTTGCAGTCATGACTTTGTAAGGGATATGCCTACCTCTCATTGTTGGAGCATTAGTGCTCTTGAATGCGCCTTTGAGATATACCTATGAAGATGCATCTCTTCAACACAATTGTTAAACCCACTGTGAGGTCAGCGATTTGGGGCCCAATTTAGAGCCTATTAACTGGGCGTGTTTTGAGAGCATAGATTATCGTGCTTCAGCATCTTATCCGTTGTAAATGAACTGTCCCTCTGAAATGTCCCACTTCCTAAGATAATCCATGTCGAAGACCCTTAGCCCATTTTGTCTCCCGACAGCTAAGGAATAAACTCAAGGGAACTTAAGTCATAATGATTTATTATAAAGTGCAAATAAAAGAAAAGAAAATATTATAAAAGCACTTATATTAAATTATTATAGACTTAATAATAAAATAAAATTAGAAAAAGCTAAAGTCACCTTATAAAGTCTATTTTTCCCTAGAAAATGCGACCTCCTTATGGGATGGATCAAAGGAAAAAACATTAAATGAGGGGCTGAAAGCTTATTGGATGTTGAGGGAGGCTAGTTGGTCCATTACCTCTATATAAGCAAGTTGACTTGCTTGAGGAGAGCATCCCTTGTTCATTTTCTAAAATCTGATTTGTATGTGAAGCTTTGAGCTTGCATCTATAATCTTCTAAGGATGAAAACCCTTAGAGATTCACTCTTGAGGACGAAAACCCTCCAAGAGATCTAGAAGGACGAAAACCCTTCTCCTAGAAGAGAGGATTCTCCACCTTGGGGTTTCCATTGCAGATCACAGAGTTGGTGGTATTTTTCAGTATTTCTCAATAGTTTGAAGGCTGGAATTTTGCTGATTTATCCAAGGGTTTGAAGGTGAAAGGTTGCAACTGTGTTCCCCTTATTTCCAGCCCTTCTTCATGTTGAGTAACCTACCTCTAGGGCTGATCTGAGGTGTTCTGAAGCTGTTTCTAATCTGATTTGGGTTGTTGCTCATAGCTCTGATTTTTAGAGGCCAAATCAGCCCACTTTCAGAATTTTCAGTGTTGTAGAAGTCCCATTTCTAGCTGTGCTTGAGGCAACTGTCTGCAGAAAGTTTATATAATAAATACAGCCCATTTTGAAGAGTAAATCTGGTATTTCTTTTGTGATTTCAACCTTTCAATATTTTATGAGTTGTATGAGTTAAATATTCTGTAGTTTTACATCAGTTTGGGGTGACATTACTACCTTATGCAAGTTGCCATTTCCTTATAAAATTCAAATCTGTATTATACATTTTGTCATAATTGCTATAATGTGCATTTTGGACCTGGGATTTGCCTAAAATCCATTTAGGGGCATAATATGTCCATTTGGGGACATTACACCCCCAGTGCATTGTCCAAGCTGAAGTTGATGCCTGTCTTCTTTGTCTTGAGGGCGTCTTCAGGTTTGTCTTCGTTCTTCAAAAACTCTAGTCCCTTGTAGATTTAGCCTCATGTTGGGAGAGTCAAGCTGTATTTAAATCTATATTCTTCAGAATGGGTTACCTTTTTGGGTCTCTGCAGATGTTGAAAATAGCGATGCTTCAAAACTGGTTTCCTTCTTCAAATTTTCAGCATCTCCATAAATCAATTCCCTTTCTTTTAGATCCTTCCTCTCACCTTCACTTGATGACAGGGGCGATTCATAGAGCTTTTACGGAGGACATATATTTTAAATATAATTTGGTCACTTACATCTCTTTCTATAGATCCTCAACCCTAAAATGGCTCCTTTATGATGAACATTTCCTATGGGTTGTCAATGACATTTTTCCACATCTTGATTATATTCAACAAGAATTTTCAATCCCCTTTGGCCAATTAGGGTTATGTTCTCACCAGTCACATGTTGAGACAAATCACCATATTCTGTAGGTTGATTCAATCTGTTGGCTTTTCTCTCTTAGGAGGAATAGGTAAAGAAGCACTTTATTTTCGGCCGTCCTATCTACCATGAGTTCCAGGGCATAGATCATTGTTTGTATAAAGACCCAACAACCAGACTCAGGAGGGTTCCTTGCTACCTTTTTTTTCGGTTAGCCGAACCAAGGGTATTTGGTCCTTTATATCCGGGAAGTGGTTTATTTTAGACCTCGAGCTCTACGGGGGTCTTTAAGGACCATTCAATTAATTACTTCCTTCTTTCAGCTTGTTTCAACTATTGGGTGCATCACACATCTGTTGGTTACTCTAGACGCTAGCACATACTGTGATGGATCCATGAGATGATCTACCTCCTTGCAAGTGGTCCCTTGGCACCACAAATTTCTTATACCAGGTGTAAGGGGTTACTATTAGCTACCCACACATATTCAATGTCCTGATTATAGGGGATGGTGCACATTACCAGTTTTTTCTATATGTCTTGAGGACTTTCGTTGTTGGGATAGACACTAGGACTACCTTGCTTCCCCTAGTATTGTTCAGTTGGGGTGTCATAGCTTAGGCTATTTGCTTGAGGGCATCATTAGACTTTGTATTGGTCCTCCGGTTTTGATTGACGAGGATCTCTTGACTCAGATGTAGACTTGGCCTTATTCTCCATCAATCCTCTTCTCTTGGGTTTTTGGGTGGTTTGATTTGATAAGGGGCCTTCCTCTTATAGCTATCTTTTATATATGGCTTTTGTACACACTGATTTGTCTAGGGTTTACCTTCCCTCTTATTTGGTTTGCAATGTGCGTTGCTTCCTAGTTGCAGTACTTATTGCAGTTCCTTTACATTCTTGACTAGCTATTGTGACTTTAACTTTTGAATTCCACCGATTTGCTCGGATTATTCAGAGACATTTATATAATTTCCTTCTGGCATCTTTTGAAAGTTATAGTTTTTAATATCTCCAGACTTTTTATGGAGACTGATTTTTTTAGATAAAGGTTTGCAAGCTTTCTTTTCATTCTTTCAACTATGGTTTTGCTTGACACTTGCATGAATTCTTGCAAAGCCTTGCTAAAATGGAATACCCTACTGTAGCTATTGCTGCTAAACTGGCAGGTGTTCTAGAATCTTTCTTGAATAAACTGTATTGGAATATAATCTGTCAAAGAGAGAAATGTCAATGCAACAACATTTTGAAATTTTTACTCCCATTTTCATCCTCCAAAGTCGTGTGGGGAATATAAACTGTTTGTGTAACACTATTTTAGGATTTGGTTGTCATCTACTTTAGTTTTACCATCAGTCTTTTATACTTAGAAATTCAGAATGGTATTCTAAAATAGCTTCTTATGTTGTTTTATCAATATGGCTCAGTTCTGAATTTTCAGTAATGCTTTCAGTTTAATACTATAAGCAAGAGATTGATTATCTTCTTAGAAGTACTAGATATTTATTGTAAATTCAATGATGTCCTCCAAAAGTTCATGCTAACTACTTATATAAGGTTTCATCATGATCCAGGTAGTGCCGCTGTTCCACTTTTACAAAGATGGGATATTGGTCGATGCATTTCCTACTAGAGATAAGATTAAGCTCATGGACACTATTCATAAACATACCTCAAGACCTATAGAACCGTTAGAAAATTGAGTGACATTTTGTTGTCTTTTAAATTTTCAATTTTTATACCTTGGTAATCATTTGTCTTCTTTTTGTTCTCTATCGCTCTTCCTTTTGTTCGAGGGTTGCCCCCTTTTGGGTGCTCCTTGGTTTTATCTAAAATTTTGTGCTTCTTGTCTCATTGACCTGTTTTATTCATCTGCAACTGTTAATATAATTTCAGTCTTTATACTTCTCAGGATTCTAATGCAGCTGATGTATTCTTTTTGTATTCAGTCCTTTAATTTTGTCCTTAATTAAAGCACATTCTTGTATATAATTTGTTTCAAATGGTTATTTAAAAAAGTAGCTAAAGTCGAATTGAATTCCACTGAGAATTGAAGTGAAGGATGTACACTTGGAATGTTATATATAATTTATTTTTCATGTAGCTAGTTTACATGATGCGATGCCTGCACGGCTCAACTTATTTTGTATCTTTAAAATTTAATATTCATACATTGTGGAATGCTCTTTTAGGTTTGGGAAGAATACCTCAACCTATATTTTTCCTGTTCAACATGCAACTCATTTATGAGTTTCTCCATTCTAGTCACTAGCTGGTTGTCCAAGTTGTAATGGCATTAAATGACACCCTTAGAAAACATACCTTTTACTGAAACTGCATTGCCGAAAACTTAATGCTTATTGACTTCATTCTCAAGTACAACCTGCTAGGGCTGGATAAATCTATAGCTGCAGTAAAAAAATACAGGGTTGATTTACTGATGACTATGGATACCATTATGGAAAAATTGGTATCAAGGCTTGTAACAGTGTTGTATGAAATGCTGTTGGTAAAGGACATTGATGATGCAGGAGGCAGTGCATAGTTTTCAGATCAATTGCAAAGTATTTCAAAAGAAAGTGAAATGGGAACAAAAGCTTCACATTCTGATGTTGGCTTTTAATTCGCTTCTTTTTCTTTTTGGGCTAGAGTGAAGGTTTGAGCATAAAATAAACAGAAAATGGTCGCATTGCATTTTTTTATGCTTTGCATTGGGTTGATTTACTCATGACTATGGATACCATTATGGAAAAATTGGTATCAAGGCTTGTAACAGTGTTGTATGAAATGCTGTTGGTAAAGGACATTGATGATGCAGGAGGCAGTGCATAGTTTTCAGATCAATTGCAAAGTATTTCAAAAGAAAGTGAAATGGGAACAAAAGCTTCACATTCTGATGTTGGCTTTTAATTCGCTTTTTTTTTTTTTTGGGCTAGAGTGAAGGTTTAAGCATAAAATGAACAGAAAATGGTCACATTGCGTTTTTTTTTTATGCTTTGCATCATCTTAGTAGATCTTCAAAAGAGTTTCACATTCAGAGTTATCATTTTTAATGTTGTTGTGTTTTAAAGTGTTTTTATTGAATTAACCTTACTAAATGATGACGTTTGTATGGAATGTTGAATAATGTGATGAGTTGAAGTGGTAAATCATCAAGGCTTTCATAGTGGAGCCTTGGGTTTAAAATCCACGAGAGGTATATTAGGTGTTGAAATTGGGTAAATTGCTCCAAGTTCCTTCGAAGAGCCTATCTATGAACAATAAATATCAACAAAACTATTTCAACTAGAATTCTTGAGCATATTCGGCGTCAAATAAAACAATCCATCATTTCTCCAAAATGAGCAACCAAGAAAGGTGGACTGGTGGGAGTTGCAATTAGTTACATGGGTGAGTGTGATGTGGATTGATTGAATTTAACGTAATATCATGCATTTTTTTAATCTATAATTTTGTTTCTTTGGTAGGATAGCTGTAACACTCACCCTGCAGGTTTCTATTCAACAGAAAGTTGTTTGGGACTTGCATTTTGATTGTGTGGCATGCATTACCATGATTGCTTTAATATGGGGAAGGTGCCCAACAAGACTTGAGATTATCATCATTGTAGCTATGACTTAATTCTTTTCAACTAGACCATGGTTTGTTGGACCTAAAGGTTTAAGTAAACCTTAGGAAAAAGCTTGCATGTAAAACATTAATGCGCATTTCCACCAAAACATGGTTTGGTACACCTAAAGGTTCATGTGAGCCTTAGGGCAAAGCTTATAGAGAACATGTTGTTTGATTGGGTTTGGAACATGGTTGCATGGTGTGCACACATATTATCGCTTTGCCTTTGCTATTAAACCATACCTTGTTGGACCTTAAGGCTCAGTAAAACTTAGGGCAAAGCTTGTAGAGAAAATGGGGTGAGCCTTTCCACTAGACCATAGCTAGCTAGATCTAAAGTGATCTATATTGGATCAAACTAAAGTTCTATTTGGAAATAAAAGTAGCGAAATTGAGATAACAAATATGTTTTCATGTTCAAAAGTCTATTTCTTTGTCAACTTGATATTGGAATGATACCAATGGGGGAATATGGATGGCTACAACTGACCGGTAGTATCAAAACTAGGGTTTTTCTAATATAGATTAATTACTAAGTGTAAATGTGAATTAGAGTAAGAAATATAGTAAATAATAGTAAATCAAAAATACTTATAACTCGTATGACAATTATACGATCTCATACAAACTCTCGAAAATTAGATTTAGAAGATAGGATTAAGATTTGGAATATGTTCACTCAAATTTGGATGAGGCGAAGTGAAGGTGATAAGAAATTGTGCGAATAGGTTGTGTAGAGTGTTGTTGAGTTGTCTTGAAATTTTGGGAGCTGAAGGTGAAAGGAGCACAAAGTCACATATGTAGGACAAAGTTGCTTGGATAGATTTATCTTATGTGGGCTATTGTCTTGTGTAAGGTTTTGCTTGATTTTGATTTTGACAAGATGATCTTTGTGTCTTTAGCTTTATTTCTTGTGTTTGAAATTCCGCAATCATGACTATGCAATAGATCAAGGCTTCTTCTTCTTCAAATCCTAACTTTCTCCTCAAGACCCCAATATTGCAAGTAGGGTGTCCAGTGTGATTGAGCTGTCCTAAAAATATGGGTAGTTGAAATTGAAGAGAGAGAGAAGTTGAACATGCAAGGGAAAGTCGTTCGAATGGATTTTTCCTATGTGGGCAAACTTGTCTTGTGTAGGTTTGATATGAATTTTGGCTTTTACACAATATTTGTCTATGCCTTAGGATTAATATTTTGTATTTGGATGCCCGTGATCTCACATTTGTAAGTGATTTTGGGCTCTTCACAAAAACCCTATCTTTTTCCTTTGTTGGGAAGCTTATAAAGGGGGTTAGTTTGCAATGGTTGAGCTTCCTCAACCCTTTGTTGATTTAACAACTACCCACTTAGCAATACTCGGAAGAGGCTTGAGACCAATGCAATTCTTCCTCCTAATAGGTGTATGAGAATATGTGATAATTGATGCAATTCTACATGTCATTCCCTAAACGCCAATGGAAAAGAGGTAATGCATGCAATATATGTGCTTTAGTTTTGCAATAAAAGTAATTAATCGTGCATTTGAGTTTGCAAGAGATTTTTGATATTCAACAAGTGTATTGATCTTGTAAGGAGTCCCCACTTTATAAGTTTAAAGTGATGTGCTTAAATAATGTTCATACCTTGAATTTGGAACCTTTTGGCGAGTAACTGACCCAAATTCGAAATCACAAGGCCCAAAAGACCAACATGAAGAGATTTGTTTTGGACAAGTTTAAGAAAAAGCAAGGGAAGACAAAGTTGGTCACCTAGGACAAAACCAATGGCCAACTTTGCCCAGAATTGTTGACTATGCCATGAACATAGAAGAATGACTCTAGATTGAAACCAAAAAATGGGAATTCCCAGAAAACATTAGAAAATGGATGAATTAGGAACATACATGTGTTTAGGCATAGTTTTGGAAAAAAAATAGACTCAAGTAGAAGTGTTGATGTGCTAATTAATCCCTAATATTCAAGCTAACCAACTATACACACAAAATCATTTAAGAGTCATTATGAAAAGAGTTTGTTTCATTTTTGGGTATCTAGAATTTCCCCACATTAAATTAGAATTGAAAAAGTTAGTTTAAAGTAAAATAAAAGGGACACCCAACGGATATTTTGTGTTTGACTTTGTGAAGCTTTGATCCAACATTTTCCAACATACTCTTAAACAATATGCCAATCTGCAAAGATCAACAAACACAATAGATTACCATTCCTTTGATATAAACAAATATACAATAGAAGATTGATAATAAATTTTGAAATAGTAGCGAAAGAGATAAGATATGATAAGCATTGCCTTTTAATAAAATATGCCATATTTGTTCAATAGATTAAAACATTATGTTTACAACAATCTTGTGTCACATAAAAGAGTTTTTTGATCTCATCTCATTTTCTTTTTGTTTAGAGAATCGAATAAGGATTTATTGAAGAAAGAGAAACTATGTGTGTGTGTGTGCGCACATGTGTATTGAACCCGTCTCCTAGGTAGAAAGACAAATTGTGAGTGTCGAGTTGCTTGAATTTAAACTACAATATTTAGCTATTATGAAACCCTATATCGGTCTTGAGCTATCAAGGAACCCTATATTAGTCTTGAGCTACTTTGGAAGAGCAATCATGTCAATTTTGAGCTGCTAAAGAGAGTAAAAGAATGTCAAGCGATTATTTAGTTAAGAATAAACCAAATGCCTTTAAAAGGTAATATTTACTCAATTCAAACATTTTCTCAATTGTGAGAGTTCGGATGTTTATGATAAAAATAATTGTTCAATTCAAGTAGTTTGAATGTTTATGATTGGAAATATTTATTCAATTTGGATAGAAAAGTGCTCTTGATCAACTTTATTTGCTCATTTCATATAGATAAATGCTCTTGATTGAGCATATTTACTTAATTTGTATAATTCAAATGCCTTTATTGGAATGCATTTGAAAAATTCGTAAATCTTTTTTTCCTTGTAGGAGTATATGCCATTGTTTGAAAAAATTCCCCATAATTAGGAGAGGTGTATATGGTTATTGATTTGGAAATAGTAGACATGATGGCCCCTCTTTTTGGGTGGCATGAAATGTCGCAGTCTATTACCGACCTCAAAAGAAAAATGTGTGTATGTGTCATGTGCAATAATATGAGATTCGTAGTATTTGCATGATTGCAAATAAGAAATGCATGTATACATGTCAATAGTGTGGTGAATGTTTTGAGATTTGCGTGGTAGCTTTAGATGTATGATATGAAGAATATGTGGTTAAAATATTGAATAATTGCCGAATGTTAGGTGACCAATGTGTTAATAAGCTCGTATTGCATTGTCAAGTCATTATCCCCATGTGAGGGAGAGTTTGTACGATAGTTGATGTGATTGTGAGTTCTTGCTCATGAGTTGTAGTGCTACGAAACCTATTTACTACTATGCATGGTGTGCTTAGGAATAATGTTCGGGAAATAGTTATAATTCGTGGAGGTAAGATTAATTGTATGTATTTGAAAGAGATATACAATGTTGCCCCCAAGTGAGGGCGAGACAATTGATAACATTGGTATTGATCGTATATATTGGAAAAGTTGGCGCGTGATTGTGCGTTCGGATAATAATTTTGTGTATGCCAAAGATTTGTACCTTAAGGGCCTAGAGCCAACATGTAATGGGCCATATAAATCAATGTTGCTTCGTGCAATAAGTGTATGGTAAATGTCGAAGTGTAGTGTTCATTCGTATGGTAAGTTAGTAAAAATCGAAGGACATTCGACATGGAGCCAAACATAATATATTATAGAGACGGGCTAATAACAATGTTGTGATGATGTAGGAGAAGTGTTAATTTGAATGATAAACAAGAAACAAAATAGGTATCAATTTTGATAAAGTGCATGTAGCACATAGGGACGACTATGGGCCCATAGCCAAGGTCAGAGTGATCGAATGTAAGCAAAAATTGAATATAGCCAATGATTCAAATAAAATGTAATAATTATGTTAAGTAAAGGCCTAGGGCCATCGTGATGAGTATCGTAGCGTAAAGGTCGAGACAATAATCAACACGTGTTCAATGTCGTGGAACTAAGGGCTTAGAGATGAAGATGTAACACTTATTAGGGCTTAGAACCTAGAGAAATGTGTGCCATAATTGCTTCGTATAGTTGTTGTAAATGTTAACACATGGATACTTGCGACTAATGAGTTGCAACTCGAGGTAAATGTTGGATGCCGATAATGATATAGGGTGAAAACTTGATTTTGGTGTTAGTGGTCATCGGTTGGTATAATATTGAACAAGAGGCCATAAATTGGGAGCAATAATAAATTTATGCAGAGGCATGTGAAATAGTAACAATTCGGAAGATTGAGAAATCACGATCCCAACGCCATTGACAAAGTCGAAAAATATGTAAGAGGAGCTGAAGTTATTTTTGTTTCTACAACTTGATTAATAATAATGGGTGTAAACCTTGATTTTGGTACTA
The DNA here is from genome assembly GCA_018340775.1 of Taxus wallichiana var. yunnanensis. Classification (NCBI taxonomy): domain Eukaryota; kingdom Viridiplantae; phylum Streptophyta; class Pinopsida; order Cupressales; family Taxaceae; genus Taxus; species Taxus wallichiana. The sequence goes on from CM031238.1 coordinate 712,283,190, forward strand.
ATGTCATTTCTATTTTTAGAAATTAATGTCTTAGAGTGAATTTGAGATTTGAGCTTTGATAAGTCACAATGCTAATGTGATGAGGTGAATCTTATTCCCGTTTAACCCAGTTCACGAGCACATGGGCATGGTGTGCTTTGCCACGTCTGGTCGGTGCTATATTTTTGAAATTTTCGTAATTTTTCAAAGTTTTGAATTTTGTTTTTGATAGGACATGTAGACACATAGAATTAGATGAAATCGGCCTAGATGAAGTCATCCACGGCTTGAAAATTTGTCCAAGTTTGGAGGATTTTGATCGTAGGGCCTAGACGTTTTTGCCTTTTTGCCAAGTTTTTTCGTTTTTGCCTAATGTATATGTGGTAGATATTTTTATCGGATGTTTGCTTATGTTAAGTGATCTAATGCTTTGTTTGCATGTCGATTTTGTAAGCAAATGTTCATTCACGAGAGTTTTGAGATGGTTGATTATATACAAACCATGCTTAGTTTGGGTCTTGATGTGGTCAATCGTGCCCTTATTAATAGAGTTGGCTTGGGGTTGTGCATTGTTTAGGTAGATTCCCCATGATGTACATTTTCTTACACCTATGTGTGCGCGTTAGATCCATATACTTGCACCCTTTGGTTGCCTCCGGTGAGATCACTATCACTTTGGAGGATGTGTGGCATATTCTTCGCCTCTTGTTTGTCGTCATTGTGTTTACTATGAGAAGTGATATTAATTATCGGGCAATACATAGGTACTTTACGGGCATGGATCGGGATTGTCGATAGACACGACGAGAATCTTCTCTTTTGTTAAGGGATATTGTTCAATCGGGGTTCCATCATTGCAAAAATTTATTTGTGCATTGCTTGGCGCATTTCTTGTGGAAGATACAAGTGGTATTGACATCTCATATGCGATGCAACCCTTTATACACGAGATTGAGGAGGATGGTACTTAGTTTGTATGGGGTCATACCATGGTGGCCCACCCGTACAAGGATATCAATTTTGTAGGGAGGATTACAGAGGTGGCCTTGGAGCCATTACATTATTACAAATATAGGCTTATGAGCACATCCCGATTTTGAGGCCGATGGTGCATTGTGTGAAGTGGACTCAAGATCAATGTTACACAGAGTGGTGGGTAGGTGGCCCATAGGTGATTGGTCAAAGTAAGACGTAATGTTTGTGGTTGTTAGACATGTTAACTCCTAGAGATGTTTTATATAGGCCATATAGAGGCTATGGAGGTTTAGTTAAGGATCATATTCAGATACACCGTATGTATGCATGCTAGGATATGACTATGGGATAGGTTCGTGAAGGTTAAGGAATTATTCTAGTATGAACAAGTGAAATGATAGTTTGGTGTGATATAGGATGTGCCCCAACACCAATGGCATAGACTAGGACCGAGTGATGTACACACCACCATGAGATCAATAAGCTCCTACAACCGCATAGATGCTTAACTTGGATGATGAGAGCGATGAGGAGATAGATGTCCCCGATGTGGATGATGTAGGTTGCACAATGACATACACACATTGGTGGATTACGAGTCGATGGGATCTTTTATTCATTATGGAGATAGGGGCTTATGGTCCTTCCCCGATGTAGATGCACTTGCGCAGTCTAGATATCGCTATAATCATTAGTCCTCCCGAGATCGATCCAATGATTGTTGCGTGCTTATTTCGCTATTGTGATTAGTATGTTTCCTTGTTTGTGATTATATAAATGTATAGAGACATTAATTCATGATTATATGCTTACTCGCAGCTTACTCACTTTTGAATGTCGATGATTGAGGAGTCATTACATAGGCTCACCCATCATGTCCCCAAACGAAGAAGAGTGTGTGGTTGGAGAGAGCAATGGAGGATGCGGTGGAGTTTGCCCTCTATTTGTTGTTGTCGCGAGACGCTTGTGACTTATGCATATGAGGTTATTCGTTGTGATGAGGTTGAGTGGTGATTTGCATATTCACCAGCGAGTTGAGAGGCCACCATCTCCACCACTCGATGTTGCACCAAGTGTTGCAATTTTTGATATGTTAGTGCATCTCCAATGAGAGAATGCTAGACTATAGTCCAAGTTAACTTTTTTTTAGGAGAAAAGAGGGAGGTCCGAGTGCATTCATACTCTCGATCCAAGTTGACTCATTTGCGTCTAAGGTTCTTCCCATAGATAGGAACACACGTGTAGATTCATCAAATGAGCATGAGCCTTAGTGTTACTTGTATTCCTATCTTTTACTAGATCAAAATGTATAAAATCTGATATTGATATATAATATATGGTTTATTTGTTCGTGTTATTTTTTATCACTTCATGTATGTTTCAATTTCTTGCATTTACTTGATGCATGTAGGATGTGATCGATGTGTGATGAAAAATATTTTTAATTTCTAATTGTGCTTTGAGGTGTTTAAATTTGTAATTATTATGGGATGATTAGTGATTTATAGTTGATAATTAATTACTTATATGTTTTGTAATGTGTTCACGATTTTTACTTAATTAAAGTGTTGTGATGTCGTCTAAAATCATCCAATGATGCATGTAACTTTTAGATCATTGCATATATTAATGTAACATGTATAGTTTCTATTTATGATTGCTCCCAATTCATCCACTTGTGGATACTCGTGGATATGTATATGTCCAATTTGATACATTTTGATATAATGGTAAACCATTATATAACCGACTTCTTGCGATTACTTTCTAATTTCACACTCGAGATGCTTTTGTAGTCATTGCTTCATATGGGACAATGTTGAACTCTTTCTTATGAGAAGTATATATGTCTTGTTCTTCACTAGTTGTAATAAAAACATCTAATGGGTGCGGTCCTTTGTCTATTTGCTTTGATTCATCTATCTCTATTTATGCTTGCTCATTGTAATGGGATGAACTCGCATCTATGGGAAGCATTACTTTCTCTACTTGAATTTGCTCTATTAGAAGAGGAATTGCTTGTTTAGGTCGCTCTTGCTCAATAAAATTAGGCATTGGCATTAGTTTCTCTTGCTCAACGATATTATGTATTGCTTGCTTTGGTTGTTCTTGCTTAGGGATAATGGCAATTAATTTCTCTCGATGTGGTTGGTTTGCCAAATTTCTTATTTTGTGAGAGGAGTAATATTGCGTTGAAATTGATCTTGTTTAACAACAACCATTTGGCCATTATATACAAAATCAATATGCTCATTATTGTTGTCGATAGTTGCTTCCATTTGTGTTAACCAATGTTGTCAAAAGATGGCATTGAAGTCATCATTTTTTTGCCAACACTTGAAACACAATATATGTAAACTTGGGTCCCACAGTGACATGCAAATTTAGATGTCTTATTGAATTTGTATATGGTATAAATTGTTGTAACTCATGTTGATCATAGCCTTGTTGCTTAATTAGATCGAGGCTACATGTGTTGTGCACTTTTGTCTTGTCAATTATCACCTTGTTATGGCTTTTGTTGTTAATTATTATGCGTACATAAAAGGGATCAACTTGTTTCTTTTTGTATAATATGTTGACCAATGGTTCCTCTTTGATTGAAGGTGGTGCTTTGATTATTTTTTCTTTATTAGATGGATTATATACTTGCTTATGATCTTGTGGTGTCTTATGCTCTCGGCTTTTTTCTCTTCTTTTTGTATAACATGCTTGCAAGTGAGATGTTGGATATGATCATTTAAATCCAACACTTATTTGTGTCATGTACATTATTGTGATGATAGTTATAAAATACTCACCCTCGATGTTTTATCAAATGATGCTACAACTTATATTGAGCACTAAGTAGCATAATGACCCTATTTTCAAGCAACTTGTGCAAGAGAGTGGTAGGTGTATCAATCTCATAATAGATAATAGTATTGTGAATATGCCTTTTCTTAGGTGAATATTGCTCTTCATCATAAGTTGAGTGCCTTATGATTGTTAGCATAGAAGTAGAAGAATAGGTATTTGAGCTACATGTCCCTTGCATGTGTAGATGCACATGTGGCAAATCTGTAATGCTATTGGATATAAAGGCCTCAACTAGCTTAGGATGTCCATACAACAAACCCTTTTTGTAATCTACTTTTGTGTCTACTAATTGAACAAAAGACGCACTTGATTGATTAAGCAATGATATGGGCAAAGGAATTACTAAACCTTGGCAACACATGCGATGTTGCTCAAAAGAATTTGGATTGAACATTGATTGTACTAAAGATGTGAATAATGTGAAATAGGCATGAATAGACACATCAAAATGCTTTGGCATATTGCCTCCAAATACTAAAAATCATAAGGGGTAATAATAAATGATTGAAAATGACTCGAGGAATATATCTTGTAGTATTGGATAGCTATCAATGGAACCGCTAGGTAAAACATGAAACCATACTAATGCGAAACTAGTGAGATTAGGTGGGAAAGCCTTAAGCAAAATGCCATTGTTGTGGGCATATAATTGTGAACATCTAGCAAAATGGTCAATGTTTTGAGAAGGGTCCTCTTTTCCCACGAGTAGGATAAAATTGGGTATATGAAATCCAGATGAAAATGTAGTATTGTAAATGCTTCAAAGTATAAGTTAATTAGTAATATAGTCATTATTAACCAAACTAGTAAATGACTTATAGAATAAGCATATGATTTTAACTTCATTTTGTAATTCCTCTATAGCTTACATCATAAATTACAATTGCATTTTTGGGATATTAACAAGTTTGGAAGATGCATCACATGGTGGGGTGGACCTACGAGGATCAACACAAGGCTTATGAAAGAGTGATGGATTACTAACTTATGAATTCAAAGAACTATCACTATGACAAGACACATTCATATGTTATTCCAAAAAGACAATACTTTGAAGGAGCAACATTATTAGTCATATAAGAAACATGAAAAGAAATAACATTGCTATTATTTGCACAAAGAAAATTGACGTTATTGCTAATATAAACACAATGACTATTTATATCCACAACATGATTTATTTTTGGAATCCTAGGCATAATGATCTCTATGTGAGAAGGGAGTTCATCAATACAAGCCACATCCGAACTAGAGGGGTCATTATATTCCTCAGAGATTCAAAGATCTAGGATAAGTGGGGTAGTGTACATGCTTGTGTCTTACATAGTGCTTCTAATTGGTCTTGTGTTTGCCTCATAAGGCTTTTGAAGAAAACACCATGTGTAGAGGTTTCCCAATTGATTAAGAGAAACATGATTGGTTGAAATAGGAGAAATTAAAACCCTCATAGGAGAAGGGGTACTATCATGGAACCAAATATGAAATCAAAACCCTAAGGGAAACCAAATAAAACCCTAAGCCATGTCATGAAGCCCTATGTCAATGTGTTCAAAAATAAATCGAGTTCAACAAAATGAAATGTCAAAACTAGGCTTTTTTCCTAGCTTAGAATAATTGCTCTTTCTTGTAAATATAATTAGAACCATAAATAAAATAAATATCATAAATCATAGATCATAACAACATGTATTGTAATTATATGATCTCATACAAATTCTAGAAGTTAGATTTAGAAGTCGTGGGTTAGGGTTTGGAACATATTCACCTAAATCTAGATGAGGCGAAGTGACAATTATATGAAATTGTGAAAATAGGTTGTGTAGAGTGTCGTTGAGTTGCCTAAAATGATGGATTGTTGTACTCGAAGAGAGGATGAAGTCGTCCATGCAAGAAAAATTAATTGGGACAAATTTACCGTATATGGATGGCTTTGTACTGTGTAGGGTTTTTTTGGATTTGATTCTAACACTATGATCTTCTGTGTCTTTAGCTTTATTTCCTATGTTCAAAATTTTGTAATTTCGATTATGCAACAGATTACTTCTCTTTCTTCAAACCCTAGCTTTCTATTAAGAAACCCCAATACGGTTCAAATGTTGTGATCACGATCTAAAATTGTGCAAGTAGGATGTGTAAAATGTTGTTGAGTTGTGAAAATACGGGGATGAAATTGAAAGGAGGAAGAAGTTTCTTGTGCAAGGAAAAATCACTTGGAAAAATTCTCTCCATGGGTGGATTTGTCCTTTGCAGGTTTGATATGAATTATGGGTTTTGTAAAATATTAGTTTGTGGATATCTAGATGGGAAAGACTCGATATTCTCAATGAGTGCTCTACATAAACTTGCTTAACACATGCTTCGGTGCTAGGTAATTGACCATAAATTCAAAGATCGCCCTCTCAGTATGTTCCGCGTAATATACTTGCTCCAAAACAATGACCGAGGCTCCCAAACCCCAACAAGAGGAAGGTTGGAAAACTTTCGGGGACGCAAGAACAACAAAAATAAATCGATTCATCAAGCTAATCCTACTTCAAGTGGCGGATCAAAGGAGCCAATTGTTAAGGAACATTTACAAATAAGCCAACCCTAAATTTTCCAAAGACACCTAGGGCCGCCAATGTGCTCACATATATTTTGAGTTCATTTCGGTCGACCTCTACACTTCCAAATTCCCCGGATGGCCACGACAATTTTACACAAGGCCCTATCAAGAGGGCTCACAACCCTTTAAGGAGTTCCTTGTTAGACTACGAGCATAGTTATGGTCCAATAGTGCCACTACATAAATGACCCTAAAAGTTTGTCCCAAAAGTGTTTCACAAGGTAATGGCTCTCCTCCTGATATTGTTCTTCATGTTTCTGAATTTAATGTTGCATGTCATTGGTTAGAATAATTTTGTCTTATCGGCTACTTTGTTGGTCGTATCCCCTTTGAAAGCATGCTCAAGACATGGGTAAACTCGGCTTGGGCTGCCGATGGCATCAAGTTGGAAAATGTTCAAAACATGACAAAAGGATTCATTTTGTTTCATTTTTCTCGATCCCTCACATGCTCCTACCATCCTTAACTCTTGGCACACTGGTATGTTCACAACTCCTTGTTGGTTCTATCCCCATGGAGGTGGGACTTTGTGGTGTTTGAATTCACAACTCTCAATGTCTCAATTTGGGTTGAGTTTTACGGATTGTCATTGCCATGTGTACACTTCCCGCACTAGATAACATCTTCCACTAGGAGGGTTGTTTGCATGGAATCGCAATGATTCCACAACGATATGCCCCAAAACGGATTTGTGTTGAAGTAGATCTTTACCAAGAACTCAAGGATTTTGTGGATATCTAGATGGGAGACACTTGATATTCTCAGTGAGTGCTTTAAATAATTTTTCCGAACACATGCTTCTCTTGTGTAATCGACCATCAATTCAAAGATCACCTTTTGTATGTATGTTCCGCGTAATATGCCCTGTTCCAAAACAACAATTGAGGCTCCCAAACCCCAACAAAAGAAAAGTTGGCAAATTGTCGGGGATGCAAGAACAACAAAAACAAATCGAGTTGCTCAAGCTAAGCCTCGCTTCGAGTGGTGGGTCGGAGGAGCCAACTGTTAGAACATTTGCAAATAAGCCAACCTAAATTTTCTAGCACACCTAGGGTCACAATGTGCTCTGCAGATACCTCGAGTTGATTTCGGTCGATCTCTACACTTCTAACCTCCTAGATGGCCATGACAATTTCTCGCACAAGGCCCTATCAAGAGGGCTCACATCCCTTTAATGTTGTTGAGTTGTGAAAATATGGGGAGATGAAACGAAGGGAAGAAGAAGATTCTTATGCAAGGAAAAATCACTTGGACATATTCTCTCGTGGGTGGATTTTTCCTTTACAGTTTGATGTAATACCCCCTTGCCAATCGAGACCCTTAGCCTATTTTGTCTACCCAATGGCTAAAGGGGTGAACACAAGGGTGACTTAAGTTCTATTATTTTATTATAAAGTGCAAAAATAAATAAAATATTATAAAACACTTATAATAAAATATTATAGACTTAATAAAAATAGAAAAGTGAACCAAATGATAAAAACACTTAGCTAAAATTGTTTATTTCTAGAAAAGTGTGACTTGCACTAGGAGGCAAAAATATTAGAAAGGAAGGCAAAAGCTTTTGGGTCATAAGTTATTCCTCCTAAGAAAATGTGACTTGGTCTAGAGAAGAGAAATGGAGGGAAGAAAACATTTAATGAAGGAGAAAGGTGATTGGTCTCATGTGTGGCTACTTTGGGTCACTTCCTTCTTTAAAAGGACAAGTCGACTTGTGTTGGAGACACACTTGATCATTTTATAATTTTTGAATTGTATCTGAAGCTTTGAGCTTTTGTCTAAATTATTCTAAGGACGAAAACCCTTGTATTTACCTCTAGAGAATGAAAACCCTCTTAGAGCATTTGAGGATTTCCTACCTGATGTTATCCATTGTGATTACAAATATTTTCGAGTGAATAAAAAGATTTTGCATATTTAGTACAAGGGTTTGAAGGGAAGAGAGTGCAATTGTGTTTCCTGCATTATTTCAGCTTGGAGCGACCTATCTCTTGCATAAATCTGAGTTGTTGGAAGGTGTTTCAGATCTAGTTTGTATTGCTATATCATATTCTAATTTTTATGAATTGAAGCAACCAATTTTCAGTATTTTTGGGTGACTTTAAGTGCCATTTTCAGATCTGTTCAAGGGCAGCTTGTTTGCAGATTTTATTAATTATTTTCAGCCTTGTTGAGCAATAAAATCTGAGTTTCTCTTCACATTTTGGCTTTACAAATATTCTGGATCAGATTGTAGTGGAAATATATATCTATATTGCTGGTTTGATTGGGTTTTCCACTTTACCCTAGTCGCACTTCCCTTATTTAATTCAGATCTACGTGATACTTATTTGGTATTTTTCTATAAGTTGCATTTCAAGGTTGGGGTTTTCCTAAAATCCATTTAGGGAAAAATATGTCCATTTGGGGACATTAAATTTGATATGAATTCTGGGTTTTGAAAATCTTAGTCTTTGTCCTATGATCAATATTTGCTATCTAGATGTTCGCGATCTCACATCTACAACTTATTTAGGGATCCTTCTTCACACAAACCCTAACTGTGATGCACCGTATATTTTTTTAAAGCTAAATTTAAATTTTGCTTTGTTGATTCTTTCCCCCGTAAATCTATCCTTGGCTTGTGTGAAAGAAGGAGAGAGTCCTTTTGGTGGCGCAAATGTCTAGGAGGTGGATTACAAGATAAATGTTTGGTTAATGCTCAACCACCAGCTCCCCCTTGGCAATGACTTGGACTCCACGCATGCTCCTTGTTAATAAAAAATTTAATGGTGGATTAAATAGACCCAACCACCGACCTTGCCCACTCTGGAAGGCACCTCATTCTTTAATTTCCTTTGCTGGCCGCGTGAGCTGCTTTGGTCGAGGAAAGTTTTAGTTTGTTTTTTTTGGAGTGAGGGGCCAAAATAACCTTGGGTCGCATGGACTGTTCAGACTAGGAGTTTTACCCAAAATTCGAGTCTGTTGGAAAGGTTTTAAAAATTCCAAACAAATGCCTATGCTAGTGCAGATCCTCCATGGTTCTTGCTGCACCTAGCCTGTGTCGATTTGGGGAAAACCTAGAGTAGCTTTTAGACGTCCAGCAAGCACAAAAACAAAGGAATGTGCCAGGGTTTTTTTGTGACGTGGGGAACTGGTGGATGTTTATGCAAGTTTGGGAGTGAAATACCATGAGCGACCTGCTGGAATAGATCTCCAGGAACCCTTTTTGTGTCGGTTCTGGTTAACTTTGTATCCCAAGAAAAATGGCAGGGGGAGAGCCAATGATTCACAGGCATGGATCTCCACCTTTTACTCTATTTGTATTCATCTGTAGCAAGCACTATTATGCAGTTTATTATTCTGTTGGGAGTATAGACATTCGAATGCATGGTTACACCCTTCTCTGTCTTTCCTTTTTAATACGAATGAATAGAATAGATTTCTGGGTGGATTTAATGATAATAGAAGACCTTAGTGGATGGAAGTGTGGTTAGATAAATAAATGGAAATGGTTGTTTCCTTCTACTTAGGTTTATTTTGGATAATGTATTTGTTGGAAGTTATCTTATCCATAGACTCGAACATGTATTTTTTTTTAAATCTATGTATTTTGTTGACAATCTTGCTGTCTAAAAGTACGAGTTGGGTTCTTCCCTTTTTGTTGGGCATCCTATGAATGGTTACTTTGGAAATATAGCCTTCGCAATAGCCCCTGTGAATGATTTATGACCTGAATTTTCATGGTTATTTCTCGTCGTCACAGAGATTACTGTTCTGGTGACAATTGTCTTTAGATCTTTTTTACCGTTTATAGGTTACTACTAAAGTGTTCTCCAAGAACCGGGCGCATCTCCCTCGGTTTTATATGTTTGGTACATTTGCATAGAAATACAAAAGAAGTGGTTCCTAAGTGTAAGCAATACCTAGTTCGTGGGAGTGTAGTCCTTAAGGGGAGTTGCACCTTTTAATATTAAAGTCTAGAAGTGAACCCATGACATTGTAGGGCTAGTTCGTATTGAATCTTGCCTGATTTTAAGGCATAGGAAAAAAAGTGTTTTGAGGTAAACCATGGATGGGCAAGACATATTGCCAGTTAGTTTAGAACATCGTAAAATAATTATGTTGTGAGATGATAGAACATGAAGGTCATCTGTGAGTACTTGTCTCTTCCTCCTTAGATGTTGAGATTAGTTATTGATTGCTTAAATGTGTTAATTAAACTCAAGTGGTGATTGTCATTAGTGGTAATGTGTGTCTCTTATGAGAAATTATCTTAAAATTTATTGATATTTCTAAGAGAGAGAAGATCTGATAAGATCTAGGAATACCTGATAGGGATGCGGTCAATGCTGTAGTAAATCTACGAAGAAGGTTCTAAGGAATTATACCTTTAAGATTTATTGCCTCATATACTAAATTAATGGTCTTTACATAACTGAAAACTGCCTATTTCTACTTGATTGTCAAGTCAATATTGATTATACTAATGATTGTTTTTTTTATGAAAAGTCTGAGAGAGGTTAAATTGTTGAGATGCATGCGAGTTTATTGCTCACTAATAATATATATATTCTTATTACTTATATATCTTAAATCTTGACTATGTACTTACATTTATGAAAGGAAATAAGTACAATAGTATTATAGTTGATACAATTCCAGGTATGGATAGATGTTCATGGAAGATTAAAGAAGTTTTATTTTATTTGGAAGTTATCATGGTAATCTAATATCAGGGATAATTTAAAAGTTTTATACCTTGATACCTCTTACAAAATAAGCTATGCTTGTCAGTTTGCACTCAACCGGGACTAGGAAAGTACTAGGGCAGAGATAGTAAATTGACCATATCTCAAAAATTAACAAAAAAAATTCTAAAATTCGGACAACTTGAGTGTTTTGAAATATGAATCCAACGAGTCTAGTCTTGACTTTATTGAATCATTTTTGAGGGAGATATCATCGAAACAAATATGGTACAAACAAGAAGAAAACCAAGAAAAGACCTAACTATCTAAAAAGACAACTTTAACTCTACCCACCAAGAAGGTCTGAAATTTTATAGGTAGATTCCTTATAATGTTTCCTGGGACCCGCCAAGTTTCCACCCTTTTGGAGCACTACAACAAAAGATATAAGCAATTGTGTTCTTAGAACTGTGTATGCATGACAAAAGTTTCTGTGGATTGTTTGCTTGAGAAAATAGAATATTAGATGGGCATAATCATGTCTTATTATCATCAATAGCTTACTAAGTATATGGTTGCCTTTTACTTGTCATTAGTAGAGTGGCTAAACATGGAAAGTTTGTGAATTTTTTTGTGTCTACTACTAAACTTGAATGCAATGTATTAAAGAATAAAGACGTCTTTTATGATTTGGAAGGTAATTGGAGTTGTCTCAGCTGATAAATTATTTGTTATTAATGCTCTTCATTGATTGTTGTAGCATAATGAATGTTATGAACTTGAATGCTGTTGTAAAAAAGGGATGTCTTTACTTGTTTGGGAAGTAAATTGAGCTATGTTGATCACTATTCATTTGGTTGTTATAACATGTTAAGAGTATGCATTTGATTACGACATAGTAATATGAACGTAAAATTTTTCATAGGAAGAATAGTAACTTGCAAAATATCTCTTGCTCCTAGTCAATGCAATAAGAATAAGAGATGGAGATTCATGCCAGTTTCCGTGAAACTGACCATGTTCTAATCATGCAGGTGGCAGGATCAGCAAGCCTTAAATTTGAATTGTCGTATGAACTTCATGAATGAAAATATTGTAACCTTAATTGATCTAAGGAAAGATATAATTTTTACTTGCTTTTGTACTCTAAGAAGATTATTGTACAAAAAAGGGCTTGTTTTACATAACAACCACCTTCTGATACTTGGAAATTGTATTGAAAATGTAAGACTTGTTTAATTCATACTTGAGCATGAAATTAAGGACATGATCTGTTTTTATATGAGGAGATGCTTGAGAAGGTTATGTCGTTAAATTCAGTAATGTTCTTAGTGATAACATATAAATTGGGTGATATTATGATTGTTGTAAAATATATACTAAGGTAGGAATTGAAGTATAAATGTGATTATACTCTATATATCATTCTATTTCAAACAATGAGTTAGCTATTATGAAATTGATTGGTTGATAAAAATAAATATAGTTGCAAGATTCCATGATGGACCTAGTTAGTGAAATCGAATCTCTTGACACCTTTGGTTCGTGTGCCATGTTGAATAGAAATGTTATAACCGTGTTTTGTTCTCTCGATTAGCGATGGTAGTTTCTTCTTTCGAGTCATAAGACTTTCATATTTTAGTAACCCTCCATGGTCTTGACATCAGTGCAATTCTATGTATATTTTTAGTGGGTGGCTATCCTTTTTCTAAAAGCTAATAAAAAATAAATAAAATGAATTCATAGATGAATAAATAAATAAAATGATAATGAAGTTGTGTTTCTTGTTGATAAATTTAAGAGTCTTTAATTGGAAAGAAAGGAGTTTTCTACCAGTGTAAAAGAATCTACCCTCGTTAACCTTAAACCTCGGATTAAAATTTATTCTCATTGTTGTGAAACATTAAGTCTTGTGCTTCCATTTTGGGAACCCCATGTGTATCCATTGTCAAACTTAATCAAGAGATTGCTAAATGAAGCCTTTACCCAAATCCAGTTGAACTCTTAAGTCTCATTAAAAGACCGGTAAATAACTAAATAGATCATAATGGAATAAATAGACCTCCTCTCTCTCTAACCATTGCCATAGTACTTTGTAACCCTTTCTTAAGTCATGATAAAATTTTGATCCTTGCTCAAAGGGGTTTGTCGTTCCGAACCTAAAACGGTACCTCCACCAATTGGAACTTACACTCGTCTCCTTTTGCAATGGAGGTTGAAACAAGGATTCTGTAGGTTGTGGTTGTTTAGATAACCTTGTGGGTTTTGGTTCACCCCACCCCTTGTAGCGTGAATCTAATAACTAATTAAACAAGTATTTGTCAAAGTAAGATGATCCTCTTTCGTAGGATTTTTAGCTAAGCCTTATGTCTCTAGTATAAAAGAAAGGAGTCTAACCTTTTAAGAAGGATTATGCGGTTCATAACTTGAATCTCCTAGAACGTAAGTTAAAGTTTGAAGGGCATGTTTCATTAAAATAAATAACCTTAAGAATATTTTCTCAGTGGGATGTCTTGAACTGTAACTATGTATTGCGGTTGGTCCTTTATGTTGTGCCTCGTTGAGAAGAAAAGTGAACTATCCTTGATGGGGGATGAATGTTTCCTTGTCCTCTAATCTGGTCATCGTTGTGTCAAGATGTTCGAAGAGTCATTTGTTGCCATTGTGACCACTTGTTGTGTCATTCTATACTTCGAACAAGTAAAAAAATTATCCTGCATTTTTCTATGTTGTCTTGTGTGTTTGAAATAGTGGGCGTTACACTAACTTCCTCCTTTTCTTGAGAAATTGAAAAAGGATTTAATTTGTAACGGTCAAGTTTCTTCAACCTTCTCGCTAAATTGATAGCTTCTTATATAACAATACTTTGAAGAGGCCCCAGGACCAATGTAGTTGTTCGTCCCCGTAGGTGTGTGAGAACATGCAATAATCAATACAATTACACACATTATTCCCTCAAACCCAATCACACACGAGGTAATGCAGGGGAATAGATGTGCATTAGATTTGCAATAAGAGTAATTAGCTATGTACTTGAAGTGTGCATTTTTTTATATTTGAAAAGTGTATTGATCTTGTAAGAAGTACGATGTATTTATATAGTGATAACATTTCAAATTTGGAACCTTTTGGCACGAAATTGACCTAAATTCAAAATCAGAAGGTCCAAAAAACTGGCATGAAAATATTTGTTTTGGACAAGTTTAAGCGAAAAGCAATGGAGGACAAAACCATCTGCTGACTTTGTCTAGGATGTCCGACTATGTCCGAATATAGAAAAATGACTCTAGATTGAAACCAAAAGGTGGGAATCCCGAAAACATATAAAATAGACGGATAAGAACAAAATGGTGTTTATGAATAGTTACAAAAGAAATATAATTAAATAAAATTGTTGATGTGCCAATTAATCTTTATTATTTGAATTAACCAACCATTCACATAAATTCATTTGAATTTCATTACAAAAAGACTTTTGCCATTATATATCTACACATCCACGCAACAACTTTGTAAATAAGATCATTGATAAATAAATTGCAAACTAGATGATTGTGTATTTTACATAAACATTGTCCAAGAATGTAGTAGTGAATGGGAAAGGAGCTTACATAGGGAGAGAAGCTCTTGTATTGAGAAAATATATTCTTATAACGTTAGTTAGAGAGCAATATAAGTATACATTAGAGAACAAATATTGATGGACCCAAGTTTTTGAAATAGGCCATTTGGATTCGAAAACACATTAAGTATGTTAGGAAAAAATGAAATTGAAACTCTTTAACTTTATATTAAAGCTAGAGGGGCTAAACCAAAGGTAACAATAGGATAACACTATACAAATATACATATGAGTCAATGAACAGACCGGGGATTTTTCCCTCTCAATTTAAGAGGCAGTGGTTATTTACTTTCCCAAGGCATGAGTTGCAGGTTTGGACAAACTTCCATATTGGTAATAGCTGTGATAATGTTAGGTTGTGTTCCCTTTGTGGTTGATCAAATATCTCTTTCTAATGAAAATACTAAGGATACACGCTAATATACAAAAATAGATATTTCTAATATTTGAAAATAAACTAAGAGAGCGTTCCAATTCACATATATTGTTGATTCCAATCTCTCTTAGTGTTGTGAGACAGGTCATGCACATTTTTGGAAATGGCTATTGCAGCTCCTGCCACCAGGGAATTTTCTGAGTAGTTCTGGGTGTGGAGGATTCTGCCCTAAACTAGGCGGTTTGTCTTGGATGCTAGGATTTGAGTTTTTAGTAATGCTCCTATTTGAGCGAGGCTTCCTATGTTGAGCAAGTGACTTGCCTATATTTTTTTTTCTCAAAAGAGTTTTCCAAGGCTTAGGTACTGTATGTATTATGTATAATCTTAATCTCTATAACTTGTACGCTAATTTCAGTAGCATCATTGCATATGAATTGTACCCCCTTTATCACTGATAGGTCAATAATCTTAAGCTTAGATGTTTTCTCTGTTATATATACTAATATTTGCTCACGGACATTAATAGATTTTGTCATGCTACAGTGAATTTTGGGTTCTTGAAAACTTATTTAAGATGTTTTGTTAGATTGATGGAAATCTTTATAACCTTATTTTATTTAACCAAGTTGTGCTGTATTATTTAAAATAAAATATTACGTAATATTTATAAAAAAGTGGAGAATGTCAACAAATACAGAATATCAAAAACGATCTTTGTAAAGTTTTTTTCTAAAACAACTTAACATTATAAATGCAGCATAACACCAAGCAACAAGGGCAAGAAATTAAGAGGTAGGAGAATCCTGGTTATCTAGTTTGGAATGAAGGTTTGGTCAAATATTTACACCGTGACAGCCACAAATAATTCAAAAATATGCCTTCTACTATTTCATTAGATGGGGATATACATACAATAAACATATCCTATTTCCCCTACTTTCTAGGTACAACTCTTATTAGCTTCCACTCATCTCTCACTGTCATATCCAACCATGTGAATAAACCACTAGAATAGTGTAACTCATAACAAACTCTAATTTATACTAATATATAGTAGATTAAACTATATACCATATGTTATAACCTATGTAATTTGTCAACATTCCCTCCTTATTATGTATAGTTCTAATATAGGGAGGGAATCAAAACCTTCCTTCGGTTTGTAGATTTTTTTCCCCTTCGGTCTTAACGGCTTGCGTGGATTTTTCAAAAGTGCCCATCTGTTTAGCAAGTCCCCACATGCTGTGAAGATAAAAATAACTCTCCCGGTTGTCATTTAAAGGTGTTTAAAATCTTTGCCTAAGGACCTTGGGATGGTCATTAATATTTGGGCTCGTTTTGAGTTGCGTCTTGGCCGTGTTCGGAGTAATCGTCAAATGTTCTCCAAATTTTAAATACTCCATGGAGGAAGAGACGTCCTTCTTCCTATCTTGGAGGATGGCGTGACGGTCGTTCAAAGTTTCCTTTCACGATCGTAAGATAAATAAATAAAACATTAGAGATAATAAAATGATATAGTCTTTTGGATATTAAAAAAGTAAATAACAAAAATAAAATGAAAATAATTAAATCATTAAATATTCTTAATATTCCTAAATTCTTCCAATTCTGGAGATGTGGGCAAACTCTTTTCATGGAAGGAAATAATAGAATTTTTGGTGTTTGTGAGAATGTTTTTATTCAATTTCCTGGCATGCGTGTATGCCAGAGGAGAGGGATGAAGTTTTGGGTTTCGTTAATGCATCCGTAGCAGAGGCGAGCTGCTTTATTTGGTTGCAAATGCACTGGTATAAGTTTCTCCAGAGATGGGTTTGATTAAAATGTATTGAAAACTTACGCATTTGGAGATATTTTATGCGCAAATCTATTGCTCATAACTGTTTTGTTTTAAAAAAAAGGCTTTGGAAACTTCAAAGCAAATGCAATTTGGCAGGCGTAAAGTCAGACACCACAACTTTTGCCAGCGTACCCTGCTTGTACCAATGGGAGTAGAGTTAGGACAGACTGTCAGCAGCATATGTTTTGCTGTGAGAATGAGTTGGCAGAGGATGGCTTGGCACTGGGAACTGTTTGATAAAATGCCTAAAAGAAAGTGGTCACGTGGTCTGTGATGATTGCAGGGCGCTACAGGTTTCATCTATTAAAAGCTTTTCTACCCGCTTCCACTTCACGTTTGAAAGGTAAAAGATTAGATTTTGTATATATTTATAAATTTTTCTAGTTTTCTTGAATTGGAAGTGTTCTTTTTCTCGAGCTGGTCAGGGGCAAGTGCAGTCTTTGGAAATCATCCCTGGACTCCAGATTCTATAAGTCTGATAGCACATCTAGTAGTGGGACTTGGTCTATGTCACTCCTCCCCGCGAAAGATACCAAGCAACACAAACCATCTGCTGTTTACAGCTAGCGATACTGACCCCGCGCTAAAAGGGTTAGAGTCTCCAGGGAATGCTCCTGGTGAAAACCATTTGTCCTTCCACCCAGCCATAAGGAGGCCTCACAACAAACTCCCATGTTCCGGAGAACCAGGGCCAAGTGGAAGAGAAACTCTTCCAACAGCGCATGATAACTTACATTCATGAATTTATAAAGGTAAACATTCGTGTTAATTGTATTGCAGAAAAATGAAAGCCTAAAATCTACTTATGGATGAAATATTTGTAAAGATAGAAAAAGTGTAATCGTTAAGTTCTTCACACCCTATTTAATACATGATAACTTACAATTAATTATAGAATTAGTAACTAATTTATTAGTTATATGGTAAAATTTGTAGATAAACACTTTGAAAAATATTAGAGAAAAAGAGTTTGTAGGAACATTAATTTTTAATGTGTTTATTATATAACATCACAAGTACACATGTTTATTTCTAATAAATTTATATTATGATATTCTAAATTTGATTTAGTGATTGGAGAAGAGCATGGACCCCACCAAATTTAAGAGTGCTAGTTACACTTATCTCAAATTAACTATGGTCATTTTATTATGAATCTAATTGTTATGGAATCATATACTATTAAAGATGTTGAAATAAAACTTGGTGAAAAATTAGCTTGAAGAATATATTAAGATATGACGGAGTTTCAACAAGAAAAAATTTCTCGCTCACTAGAAAAAATAAGTTTGGTATTGCACCCAATGTTCATACTTAAAATGAAGAGAAGAAGTTGGGTAAGTCATTAGCATTAAACCCCAAAGTTTAAATTAATTTGTAAATTAGAATAATACTTCTAAAATGGAATGCATATGAGATTTATAGCTATAGTTTTGGAATCACTCGATTGTAGATACTTAAATTTGGTATGGGTCTAATTATTTGTTATGTGCTTTACATCTATATATTTATCAATTTATTGAGATTAAGCTCTTGTCATCACGTGCTACTTATGTTTGTGAAAATTACAATGTGCCCCTCTCTATTCTCCTCTATTTCTATTGTTTTGTCTCTCTTCTACCTTCTTTATCTTTCCTCACTCCTTCTCTATCATATTTTTGTTTTCCTATTTTTTTTTTTTTTAAACCCAAGAGAGCCATCTGCTGCAGTCCCAATCAATGTTTTTGGGCCATTTATATCCTAATTATGTGTCCCCAAGGTTTTGGCCCATTTTTGTCAAATTTTCTTACTAATTGTGTGTCTACATTAATGCATCATATATAATCAAGTTACATAAAAAGAATGAGTTCATTTTATTTCAAGAGCATTCCAATGCCAAAATCATATTAAAATAATTTATCAAACAAAATATACAATTTACTTGTTGCATTGATTGGAACATTAATAATAATAAGGGTTAGTACACTTGCATTACCTTGACTACGTACTAAATTGAATTACACTTAATTTTTGTTTGCATGAAGATTACTTTTACACTCAATAACATTATGAGCGAATACATGTGCTAATATTCAACACAATGGTTACCTAGATGACTAATTACGCCGGAGGCATGGCTATAGTGCACTTGGTCTCCAACGACGACGCTCTGCTGCTTCCTGCTGCTTGTCATCAGATCCTCCTGCTTCACCTGCCTGTCGAGGAGTGCCCGCGTGTTGGTTTTTTGGTGATCTGCGTGTCCGGCTTAAGGTGTTTGTCATCGTTTCTATTTCCTCCTGTCTCTTCCTGCATGCGTGTCCTGCCCTGCTGTAACGGTGCCTGATGTTCTTCTTGCTCTGCTGTCCTCGGCTCGCATAGCTCAGGTGACATATCCGCTGCCGATGGAAATGGCACTGCTACTTACCTTCCTGTCAATTCTTCTCCATGTATTTGGAATTAGTTTCTCCCCGCATATGCTTTGATGGATGTCCATACCCTGTTCCAAAGCTCCCATTTTGGCACAGGCTGGGAGTATGTTGGCAAATGTAAACTGATCGGGTTGAAGACCTGTTTGTTGCATATGGTGAAACAGTGTGACTGCCTTGTGAGGATAACCATGTCTTCTGTATGCTGCAATAATTGTATTCCATGAGAAACTGTCTGATAACAGTGTGACATGTATGCAAAATGTGGAAGCATAGACAAGGAACGTGAACTGTTTGATAAAATGCCTCAAAGAAATATGGGTTCCTGGAATGCCATGATTGCAGGATATGCACAATATGAATTTGTTGAAAATGCACGTGAACTGTTTGATAGAATGCCTCGAAGAGATGTGATCTCAAGGAGTGCCATGATTGCAGGATATGCACAAAATGGATTTGTTGAAAAAGCCCATGAACTGTCCCCGTATGCAGCTTGGGACAGGGTGTGCACATCCATAAGAGCATAATGCAAAATGTGGAAGAATACACAAGGTACGTGAACTGTTTGACAAAATTCCTAAAAAAAAGTGATTTCATGGAATGCGATGATTGCAGGATATGCACAAAACGGTGTTCTTGATGACGCTTTAAGGCTTTTCAAAGAAATGCCTCAACTAGATGTCATCTCGTGGAGTGCCATGGTTGCAAGATATGCACAAAATGGGTTCTTTGAGAAGGCCTTGGAGGTATTTAAGCAAATGTAGTTGGCAGGTGTAAAACCGAACTCCACAACCTTTGCCATCATCCCCCCAGCATGTGCCAACACAGGAGCTTTATACCAGGGTGTGGGCATCCATCAGAGCATAATTGAAAGTGGATTTTTATCAGATGTCATAGCTGTGAATGCCTTCATAGTCATGTATGCACAATGTGGAAGCATACAGGGGGCACACAAACTGTTCGAAAAAATACCTCAAAGAAATGTGGTCTAATGAAATTCAATGATAGCAGGATATCCACAAAATGGTGGTCTTAATGAGGCTTTCAGAATTTTCAAAGAAATGCCTCAACCTGATGTCATCTCATGGAATCCCATGTTTGAGGGCTCTGTTGGTAGCAGAAAAATTAGAATGTGAAAGAGCAGACCTATCCAAGAGTATTCATTTAGTAAAGGTTGAGTTGGAGCAAATGAGAAGAGAATTTGAGTTCCAAAAAACACTTGAATCCACGAAGGAATCAACTTGCACAGGAGAACAAAAACTTTCAGTAGAGCTACATGATTGCAAAAAAAAATGTTATCCACGATGCAAGATGAACAGTTAAATCACAATAATCATTTGAAAGATGTTGTACTTCAGCTTCGTAATGCAATGCATGAAAGTATGTATCTCACAAGCAATTTGCACAAACATACACATTTGTTAGTGGAGGCAGAGGGAGAGTTTTCGAAGTCCACACAGAAAGCACATGCTGATTCATTTCTATTGAAAAACCAATCAGATTTATTCCACGGAGAGTGTATTGACCAAGGGAGCTCATTAGGGGATGATCCTAATGACTGTGAATTTGCAATGCATCACACGGTAGAAAACTTTGAGGAAAGCATTCAACAGTCTACTAGTGAGTCAGATATAATGAATATCAATTCAGAGCTAACGTCTGCTGTGAGTGCTACATTGGAGATTTTTGCAGAATATAGACTTTTGCAGGTAAAATTTAAATTTATTATTTTATTATTTACTCGTCTACGGCAGGCAGAGGTCAAAGAAAGTGGAGGAAATATGCAGGATCCTTGTTGATGATTGTGGCAAATTTGTTAAACAGTTGCAGCAAGCAATCGGTGAAAGGTCACAGTATGAAGCAATTATAAGGTAACTTGTGTCCGCTTTGTTTACAAAGGACAAAGATATCCAAGATATCAATGGCAAATATGTTGAACTTTCTCAGAATTGTGGTTAGATTGAGGAGGTTAGTGCCAAATGCATATTACTTGATAAGAAATGTGCAGATATGGCAAAGCAGATAACTCAACTTGCAAATGAGAGGGATTCTTTACATTTGGAGGTAGAAGCTATTCAACTATCTCTTCAAGACAAGGAAATGCTGATGAAAGCTTCTGCAGATTCTCATTATGATTTGAAATGCCAATTTGATATGGCCACCGAGAAGCTAATAGCTTCCATCGAGGAGGCCATTCAAGATGAAACGTTGTATGATGATCCTTGCATCCAGAGAAATGGCCCTGGATTCAAATATAGTGAATGCCCTGGATCCCTTTTTGTAACTGTTTAAAAATGTAAATTCAGTCGCAAGGGCATTTTAAGAGCTGTTTAAGGACTGACTTTGATCTGGGAGAAACTTGGCAAAATAGAGTCAATAACAGGCACTGTTCAACAGGAAATTGAAATAGAAGAGGATCCTAAATCAAGAGCATCTGTTTAGAGATATTTCAACCATGATTTATGGAGTAATTCAATTATAATTACTATGAAGGGGCACTTCATCCAAAAGAGCATTTTCACCTCTAAGCTATGAAAGAAAAATTACAGTTGTTTTCACATGACAATAATATTAGTAAACCTCTTCCTTACAGTTGTATTCACATGACAACTACCTTCTTTTATTGTATTCCAGGATTTGCAGGACCGTGGTTGTGGTATGTAGTAATGTATTCAATTCAGTTTATGATGCATCCATTTTTTTGTGGCAATCAATGTATGCTTCTAATTATTAAGTATATTTTTGGTTGGATGCAGGCATGCTCCCCCACCATCTGCTCCTGTGCACCCTCAGTTGTGGTCTGTTACTCCTCCTTCCTTGCTGCTCTGGTCTTAAGCTCCACTGGCTATTTCTGGGCAACCCCCATTGATGCCCATAAGGCCGTCTCAAGTGCCTCAGCCACCACAACCGTTGTTTCCGATTAGAACTTACACACTTCATTTTCTAATTCAATTGCACCATCTTCACAGATACCAGTACTTCAGAGGCCACCTCATCTTCCATCACAACCACCATTCGCTATTCAGAATAGATAACCTTCCCTGTCTATTTCAACATCATCTTCGCAATCTCCAATGCAGGCACTATATTCTTCTACTCCTGCAGTAACGCCATATAAACAGTCTTCTCAAGCATTATTTCCTATAAATGGTCCTCATTCAAATACATACTTTTGGTCTGCAAATCCTCAAATCCCTAAATTTTTTGTTACATGCCCTGCTTGTCAAGTTATATGTGAGATACATATACCTCAAGCTAACCGCTTGCTTTGTGCTCACTGAAGAAATGTGATCTAGATATCAAAGGTTAAATTTGAAGATGCCTTATAAATGATGAAACATAATGATTCCTTCCACATGTCAATCTTGTTTTCTTAGATGATAATTGTCTTTTGGTTTGGACAACTTCTGCTATGCAAATCTATAATTGTTTATATAATTTACCGTTTCAGTTCAAATATTCAATCTTTTTTTAACTGCTCTTTCATTCATCACTTGCTCTCCAGGTGTGATCACATATTATGGCATGGTAAAGGTCTAAATCAGCTCTCTTATGTTCGTGGGTAATCGAAGTTCTCCGACCATCGACCTGTTTATTCAGTTAGAAATGCTCAATATAAGCAAATTGAAACAAGCCTTGATGAGCTTGGGTGCAAGATTGCAAGTAGAAAAGCTTGTGACCCGAACCAATAGCTGTCATTAAATTTCCAAATCTTTGATGTGAGTAGTGCTCCTTCGGAGTTGTTAGCATCATTCTGAGACAGGATAGTAAGAATTTGTCCACTGAAGAAGAAGGGAAAACAAAATGCTGTTGTAGATGCACTGTCTTGCAAAGAGGAAGAAAACATGGTATGTCCAACCTCAATTGTGGTCCCGGAATGGATTATGTGTCAATGACAATAACTGAAAAAGGATCATTGATTGAATAACAAATATCCTAAATTTACTTGAAAATATGTTATATTAAAGTTCAAGACATATTTACTTGAGACAAACTTCAAAGTTTAAAATGTAAGTGTTGAAGTAGAACCATGACTAGCTGGCTTCAGACCATGTTAATTTATTTAAAACCTATTACAATGTGTGACGGTCCTTTAAATGGGGAGAAAGGGTGACTGATATAAAGAAGCATGTAGCAAAATGTGAAACTTAGCAACAATGAAGAGTGATTCAATACCATTTTTCGAGCTAACTACGACCATTACATGTTCCCAACTAGAAATGGGAAGAGATTTCTACACATTTCATTGATATCTTTCATGTTTCAGAAGGCAAAAACAAAAAGAATAGTCACGGTAGATCACCTAACTAAATACACTCATTTTAACCATGTCGGACGTCAAACACAAGGAAATCTTTGAAGGAAAATTTACAAGCTACAATGGATTTCCTAAAGTAATAGTATGCAGTCAAGATTCTCTTTCTGCGAGTAATTTTTGAAAATAACTATGCTTATCAGTCGTATCCTTGATCACAAGCTCTTCATACCATACACAAACTATGGTTAAACTAAATTTGTGAACAAGTGCTTCTGAAAAACAAAACCAATAGTTTAGGTGATTGCACCTTGAAGAATAGAGATATAATACCACTTACTATATATCATCAAGTATCACTCCATTCTTTTCCCTTTACGAGTATGAACCATCAAGGATTAAGAATTTTATCAGTACTATTATAAAAATACCAGCAGCCTAGAAGAGCCTCAAAAGATAATCCCGTTTTTAAGGAAATTTTTAAAATGTGCTTGGAACGTATGAAGCAACAAGTTGTTCAACACTAAATAGAGCACAAATTTGAAGGAGACTGGGACTTTGTACATCTTCTACTTTATTGCAAGCTTTATTTCACCTCTTTTTATTTGAGCAGAGAGGTGAACACTTCAAATTATCACCGAAGTTTTGTGCACCATTCCAGATCAGTAAGCAGATTGGTCCAATAGCTTGTGCATTGGAATTACCAATATCAAGCCGAAAACACATTGTTTTCAATGCTTCTTGTCTCAAGATGAAATTGGGTGTGAATGTTCCTATTCAAACTGAATTACTAATCCTTGATGAAGAAGAACTACTTGTCCTTGAACCTGAAGGTGTTCTTGAAACTCGTATAACAAATTTGAATTCTAGAAAATACTCTGGTTGTTTGATCAAGTGGAATAATTTGCCACTAGACAAAACATAGAAGAGTACAAGACTACCCCCAACTGCTGGTTAAGTAACAAACCTAAAACATACCCACCAACAACATACACAACTACAAACCCCAAAATACAAGCCTACCCCCAACTGCACCATTACCGGCGTAGACTTACTCCCCTAGGAGCAACCACTAGTAAATTAATTGAAACTGAAATTCAAATTCTACGTACTCAATTTTTTTTTTATATCTATCATATGGAAAGTAGTTTTCAAAACTATGTTGAAATCAAACTTTTAAAAGCCAACATGCTTAAATACGGGTGCAATGCTCCTACCTTTAATGGTTAAAAAATTCTAGCCAAGAAAAACTTTGAAGGCAGGAGAAGTTATATCACTTTCCAACCTAAAGTTGAGGCCAATAATTTGTTATCAATATTGTAGCACAACCAAGCAATAAACTAGTCTTACCATAAGAAAGAGGGCGTGGAAAATTTACAAGCTTAATGCGATTCCAATAAGGTGTTCGAAAGATTGATTGAATGCAATATTATAACTATGTGGTGTTTTATAAATTAGTTCATCATGTTAGAAATATTAAAATTAGTACTTCACATAGTGTGATGTTAGATTATTAATGTTTTATGTGGGCATGTGTGTATAATGAGTGTGATAAGTTTTATCTCTTTATTCATCATATTCTTATCGTCTGATTTCGGCCATAGATAGTTTTACG
Organism: Taxus wallichiana var. yunnanensis; assembly: GCA_018340775.1. NCBI lineage: Eukaryota > Viridiplantae > Streptophyta > Pinopsida > Cupressales > Taxaceae > Taxus > Taxus wallichiana. The sequence continues at coordinate 712,308,388 of CM031238.1, forward strand.
CTTCTTCGAGAAGATCTATCTTCACATTTGCAACAATTATGCTGCCAGATATGATTCACTATACATTTAATTGACAATATAACGCTTCTCACCGTTACTGCTCATAGCCCAATCTTTAACTATCTCGCACTCATGAATTCCACTTTGTCACCATAGTTCCATCATTTCATCTTCGTGTGCATCTTTTCATGTAAGTTTGTGTGTCGATTGCTCTTAACATCTCGTGCTTGACATTTTGAGTCTTTATTATAAATATTAGGTTATAAAAAGTGATTAGAACTATAAAGTTATAACATTCGTCAATTGTTTGTGTGACATTGGTAGTGCATAGTTACAATAGGACCTATAGTTAAAATGTATGTTGATTTATTTAGATAGTTCAATAAACTAAAATAATCTTGCATTGATCTCAGTTTTTTCTTAAAGTTCGAGTTTCTCATGCTTTTTTAATTTTAAAGTGTATGTCCTAGTGTCAAAGTCAAGACTCATAAAGTTATTAGTTGGTGTTTATATTGCTATATATTTGGAATCTATAGAAATTTTTATAAATTATGTTAATAAGGTGTGTCAATAATTATCTAGTTGGTCAAGTATAAATAAATCAATGTGTGTCGTAAGAGTGAAAGTATAAGTTGTTAAAACACTTCTTTGCGAAATGGATGCATTTTAAAGTAAATTTGACATCTAATGGGCGTGCAATCTTGTTGGGGTCTTGTCATAAAAAAAATACATGCAAATGAGCTTTAAATTATGTTCAATTGAGTCAACAACAACGGGATGGAGGAAGGATGTAATAAAGGTAGGAGGTCCATTAGTGACCTCAAGTTCATTACTAATCTGGGGACTGCAGAATGAAATAGTGGTATAAAAATATTGCGTCCAAATGCCAATAGATCACAAAGAGTTCTTATTCCTCACCTTTAGTGATGATGTACTCTTGTTATAGACGATTTAGAGAAACTAAATTGCACCAAACCAACTAATGCCAATATTGGTGTCTAGTAGTAGTGGGTAATAATTATGTTGTTTATGATCAAGTGGAAATGATTGTGTATAGTGGTTACAAGCATGAAGTTCAACGAGAATTGAAACACTCATTGTGTAACAGAGAGTTCTTGACCCTCTCATTGTTACACTATATTTAATTTTTGCATTTGTATGAAATCAATGTTTATAAATTCTCCTACTATGAAGTTAAAGTGGAGGAACTCCATACCACTATTGTTGTATCACTATGTTCTTGATCAAAGTAGTAGCGAGGAAATTCCAAATACTTTTGTGATTTAGAGTATGAGTTCACATCATGGATCAGTTAATGAGTTATCATGGAATGGTTGATGTGTTTCCGACTATGGGTAAGTCAATTAGTTCCCGTCCATCAACATGTGTGTCAAGAAAGTGATTGCTTCACTTTCTCGAGTGGTATTTTATTTCCCTATGTTCATACTAAGGGGTAATGTTGGATATTTTATAGAGTAGTGCATCATGTCGGGAATATTAAAGTTAGTACTTTACATAATGTGATTTTAGGTGTGTGTGTGTGTGTGTGCGCGCGCGCGCGTGCGTGTGTGCATGCGTGCGTGCGTGCGTGTGCACGCATGTGTGTGCGTGTGCATGTGTGCGTGTGCATGCATGTGCGTGTGCGCGTGCGTGTGTGCTGCGCGCGCGTGTGTGTGCGTGTGCGTGTGCGTGTGCGTGTATGTATGTGTGTGCGTGCGTGTGGGAGGATAATGTGGTTAATTGTTAGTCCTAAGCGTTGATCGCACATTTATATCCTAGATCAAGGCCTATATGTATGATTTGCATTATTGAATAAAATAAGAAGATTGTATTAAATGTAAAACTCTAACCAAAAAATGAGTAACTTTAACTCCTTTTACATAATTGGATCCATAAATATCATCTCCTAAAAACTATAAAGCTAGTGTATATTGTGATTATCATAGAGTCTCGAGACATTCGTAGAGCATATTTATAACTTTGAAACATAATATCTAGGACCTCATTCAAATTAATTGAATCTAAGTATAAGGAACCAATAATGTATTGAATGAATCAATGGTTTGCCTAGATCAACATTTGAGAATATTTACAAATATTCTTCCAAACCACACTACTCGATCATAAGATCAAATTGATGTTCATATGATAGATGAAAGGGTGCAACCACAAGCTTCTTGTGCTCATCCACTTAATGGATTCATTAGCATGGTCAATGTTTCATCAACATAGAGATGGCCTTCTACTTGTGTTTACAATATTGAAATTCCAAATAATAGTTCTTGTCATGAGCCGCTATTCATACATACTCTTATAGACACATAACCACATAAAGAAAATGAGTTATGATTTATAATAGCTAAAGTATCAATGAATGCAATTTTTTTTATTAATATCCTTGTTCATACTACAAGAGATTATTTAACATGCACTACCAAAAGATTAAGCGATAATGTGGAATTATCTTGGTTGTATTTGATTATCCATCAAATGGGTTATGGTTTCATGTGGTGCTTAACAATGGTTGTTATGATATTTTTCTTAGAAGACATTGGATTAATCAAATAGAGCAATACCATCCAATTTACACCAATATTTAAAATTCATACATGAGGACCAAGTTGTTACCATACATAGAGATATTCCTTCTCCTTTGCATCAACTTCAAGATGATGTTATATGTACAGAGATACCAAAGAAACCATCAATTATTAGACATCAAACAAGAGAGAAACATACACTAAAATATAAAATCACACCTCCGAGGTTGTGCTTACAAAAACTCCTATTTCATGAACACTATGAATACTCACAAATGATCACACATTCTAAGCTAATTATAAAACAATGATCATATCATTATGTATTGATGTGCAATATTACATAATGGTGATACAAATGATGATGATAATTATGATGAAAATGATTTATATTTTATAAACTCTTGAAGACATAGTCATCATGATATTTCCTTAGATGATACATGTGATTTTCAATATACAAAATATAATTAGGAATACCTTTCAAGCATGATTAATTAGTTTATTTGTCTAACCAATTTTGTGTGCAAATTATCCTTCTCTATGGATTGTACATACTTTCCTTGTGTAACTTATTGTACATAGTTTCTTTCTATTTCGTCCTCTCTTTGGATTGATGTCTATATTTTATTATGACTATTTACTTTTACTCGGATATATGATTGTGGTGAATACATCTTTCTTGAGCTTTTATTTTATTATTTCATTACTCGCTTAGGGTATTGCTTTCCTTACTCTCCTTCTAATATCAATTTATCTCTCTTTTAAGTCTTGCATTATGATTGATAGATCCCTTAGTCTAATGATTTATATGTCCCAAACTTTTAATATACAAATTCTTCTATGATTATTTAGGCTTTATGTTATTTCACTCCGATTTCATTTTCTCTATCGTTTCAAGTTTTTTCTTTTGAGTTTTCTTATTTTACCCATCCTAAAATCCTATGTTACCTCTCACATGATGAATTTTTTTATGACGGTCTCATGCCTCTAAGAACATTTATTTTATGGCGTAAGTGATAGGAAAGTAGGGATTCCCATTTATTTCAATTGTTTTATGTTTTCATTTTTACTGTCTCCCACTTCATTGTCTGATTTTACTTATTGTTCTCATAAAAGCATACAAATATTGCAAAAACATTAAAAAAAAAGACAAAAAGGGAATTCACTCGCCTATGTTCTACCTTTGGTGATGAGCCCTTGCTTCTCACTAATAGCATGGGGCAAAGCATAGGAGTCATTTCAAAAATACAAAATCTTACGGTGGTTGCAAATTATAGAATCCCCAAAGAAGTAATTTAGATGCCTAAGTGCGCAGAGAGAACTATCCCTTCACCTCATATCTTACCAATCAAGCAAGCCACATAACCTGTCTAAGTCTAAGCGTGACTCATAAAGTGAAAGCCATTTTTGGCTGGTTCGATCACCGTTATGAACAATGGAGTCACAATTTCCCAAAGGAATTTTGTTAGCATTTGTCTCTATATTCATTATCTACATCCCGCGTCCTTCTTGATTCTCGGTGATGAGCCCTCACATCTTACTAGTTGTGTGGAGTCAAGAATGGAGTTGGACTTCTTTTCATCATATCATCACCACCATATCCTGCCAATGGAAAGAGAATTTGTGTTATTCAGAGCATAAGTTACCACACGAACATGGTACATACGGATAATATCCTAGTTTATCACCTCTCAAAAATAAGTTTGCATTCTGGTCCATAAATTGCCAATAACAGTGTAAAAATCTAAAAACATTTGAAAATCGTCAAAAAAATAAAAAAATTAGAAACAATTATAAAAAATCTAAAAAATATTAGAAAATCTATATATATATATATATCATAAACATTTTTTTTTTTGTAAAATCGCAAAACTCTAAACATACCAACACAATTCAACCTTTGAACTATTATCCCCAATGGATGATCCAATCACTTTATGACTACCGAATTCAAAACACTTCTCCTCGCATGAATCCTCGCTTGGGGCAAATCCGGCTCTCATTGTTTCCTTGTTTGAGGACAACGAATCAATACTTTTCTATGTCCTTGTACCCCTGGCAGGGGCACATCCAATCAATCCTCACCGGAACACGTTAGGGACATGTTTATTGGTTCTTGTATTGCATTATTAGTTACAAATGATTAATTACTTTCTTGTATCTTGATATATTACAAAGGGCATCTTGATTTTACGTATCCTGGTGTTCTCTCTAATATTCTTATGTTATCTCGATTTCATATCGTCTTTGGGGCATCATACTTTCTTGATGACTTCGTCTATGCTCTCTTCTATTTACATATCGTCTTGGGCATCAAGCCTTTTTGATGGCCCCTGTCTATGCTTGCTTACGCATATTACAGTCTAGTCATCCTAATCTTTTATATCACGATGCATCATGTTATGTGCTATATTAAAATTAAGATGCTTTTCATCACGAGTATCTTCCTGCATGATCAACATCTTACTTTGCACCCCATCCATTCACCCGTACTAATACATTCCCCAGTTTGGGAATCCTACTTGATCACCGTTGCAGTTTGCGAATCCTACTTGAAGATTTTTCTCAAGTAGCATTCACTATCCAGTAGCTCCTTCTCCCCCACCATGATCACCATGTATTTTATCCATTCATTCTCGCTCCTCATCCCCATATTACCCTTCTCACCATTCCTATCCCCTCTCACCCATTTGTATTCTTTCCTTTCACTCTTCTGCTTCCCGCTTGACAATCTTACTTAATAACCCCTTCTATATGGGATCCTCGATGAAGGTTTACCCCCTCCCTAAGATCTTCCCACTGTAGAAGCTTCTTCACCACCTCCCCTCTCATCAAACAAAAACACCACCACAAACATCTTCCCATTCCACCTCTTCTGCTTCTCATTCTCACATCATTTCTTTCACCACGTGGGCATCCCAATTAAGGATTCCCCTCACACTCTCCACCTTCCACTGCATATATTCCTTCATCCATTAATGTTACACTCCTTTGTTTCCTTTCTTTCTTGTTATCACCTCATCTCGTATCCTATTCCACTCAGGCATACCTCACTCACTCTTTTCTCATCCTTCCCCAAATCCGTCTTATGCCTGGTCATCCTACTTACACGCTCTCATAGTATGGAAAATTCACTTGAGGGTTCCCCTTCAATCCATTTTTTCATACCCTATTCCCACCAACTCTATCATCATTCTTCTTCTTCTTCAGCTTGGCGATCTTACTTAACCATTCCAGCTGCATGGAAATCTTACTTAAGACTTCCTCTTAAGGTTGATTTTCCATATGGCTTTCTCACATCCCATCATATTTCCCCCATCTTATTTCTCTTGCCTCTCGTCGCGATCATCTTCTTTAACCTACCATTCCACCCCTGTCCCCAATATCATTTTGTCTTTCTCCTTACATATCATCCCTGTCGGTTAGGTGATCTTACAAAACCTCTCTGGCAGCATGACAATCTTACTTAAGAGATTCTCTTAAGCATGACATGTCATCTTACACTCGCCCATCACTCTACAATCTCACCATCCATCTTTCCTTTTCATTCCCCATCATCACATCTTTTTACCACCACTATCACCCTCCTATGCTTGAAAATCTTACTTAACCACTCACCCGGCATGGCGATCTCACTTAAGATTCCCTCTTAAGGATGATTTGTCTCCTTGCCTTTCCCCATCACTACACACCCTTCACCCTTCACTTTTTCTCGGCATTCCCCATTATCACATCCTTTCACCTCCTTTTCCATTCTCGCAAACACCACTTCTCACTTTCCCACTTGTCATCTCCAGTTTCACTCACTTGGCAATCTTACTTAACCACTTCCATCACATGACAGTCTTATGTCAGGGTCCTCCCTACGCTTAACTCGTCATTGTGAACTTCCTCCTGCCTCATTCTTCATTCACTTTGTTGATCACTTCTTCCACCTGGTCTCTCCTACTACCCACTTTTTCCTCCTACCATTATCCTTTCTCCACATATCCTCTTACAACATATGTCTAATCTCTTCCGCCTACAATCATGTTCTTTTCCCCCATTTTCCCCTTCTTGATCCATCATCCTTCATACCATTTCTTCCCATTCTTTTCATGTCTTGTTTCTTCATCCTCACCTCGTTCATCCTCATCACCCACATCCTCTCCTTGCTTTCACCTAGTCCCAACTCATCCCTCTCGTTTTCTTAACTCTTTCCATTTCATCTTCTCAAATCCCCCCACATTTCTACCCATACACATGTTCGCCATTATTATTAACATTCCTCTATTATTCTTTCATCATCATCTTCTATTCCCATGCTAATAATTGTTAGTGGGCTTTCCCTAAAAATCATCAATCCTCATTCCACATGACCTCATTCACTCCCTTGGACCTTCTAGAGTTTCCCTTCATTCCTTCCCTCCTCTAAGCCCATCACTCATTGTTAGGGGGCTTTCCCTAATGTTCCTTTGTTGAAGTTACCCTTTCCAATCCTCTTTACCTTTCTCCTTTTCTTCATTTTTTCTCTCACCTTTCCTCACCACTCATTGTTAATGGACTTTCCCGACATCCCCTCATTGGCATTGCCTCTTCTATCCCCCATTCTCTTTTCTCTCCTATTCTTTTCCCTTAATCACACCCTTTCTTGTCGCTTCTTACCCATCTCTCCATCTTCCCTTCGCCCTCTTCAATATCTTTACTGTCTTCATCATACATCCTTTGTCTATTTTCTCATAGTCCTAATATCCTCATATTTTCCAATCGATGTCATTCCTCCCCTCTTTCTTCTCTTTACATTCCTTATACTATTCCCTTTCCACTTATTATCCCCTTTCTGTATTCCCTTCCTTCTACATCATTTTCTTTGTTATCCTCTTCTCTCTCCTACCCCTTGTCTTATTTCCTTTCCCCTGTATCGTCTTCTTCCCCTTTTTCCATCACGTTTCCTCCTTACTTCCCCATCAATAACCTAGCTCTTCAAGTGTTGTCCTATCTTTTTTATCATACCACCCTCCACATGCATCTCCATACGGTCTGCTCCATATTCTTTTCCTTGGTCTTCCTCACAATGACACAATTCCTTCAATCTTCTCCCTATATTCGCTCTATCTTCCTTTCCTCTCCCCTAATTTTCACATTTCTTCTAACCATTTCTCCTTTTCTCTACCACCCCTACCTTTTTGTTCATTCTATATCTGTTTCTCTTCTTTTCTCTACTCTTTTTCACACTTTCCTCGCCCCTCATAGTTCCTTTTTTCTCCGTTCTACTTCTTCTTTCGTCCTCTTTCTATTTTCATCGATTTCACCCCTACTCCCACCTCATCTTCTCCTTCTTATTTATCCTTCCCCATTTTTACTTTTCTCAGCTCTATCATTTCTTTCACTTTCATGCATCCCTCTTTATTATCTCTATTGCTTCCTTCATTTGGCACATCTCTCTATTTCATCCCTTCACCCTCTACTCTGTCATTTTCCTATTTTCTCCTTGTCTGTCCTTCATCATTCCCTTCTTCTCCTATCATCCCTCTCTCTTATTTCTCCCTCTTTCATTCCTTTTTCCCCCTCCCCTACCGCCCTTACTCTTCTCATAATCCACCCCCAATCCTATCCATTCCCTTTTCTCTTTCCCACACACTTTCACACCTACCATTCAAGGCCGATTGAATCCTTTCTCCATTTGCGTTGTGCGGTCATTCCAGATCTTCCACTCCATTATCGTCCTCTTCTCCACAAAATTTATTTCTCTTCTTTTCGAGAGTTCTATTGTATATTCCATTCTCATCAGTCCTCTCGAGGGGGCATCATGACATCTATTCATAATTACATCTTCTCATGACATTTTTGTCTTGGAGGATACTATGACATCCGTCACTCACCACTTTCTATTCTCCCCAACAAACATTCGCTCTACTTTTTGCTTAAGAAAAGTAGATTGAATTCTTCCCCCATCTCGTCTACTTTCTTTGAAAGGACACTACTTTCATAGTACCCTTCCAAAGAGGGGCAAATGTAGACACCCTAATTTCACATATGTCCTAAATCAATTAATTCCCCTTCCTCATTTCCCACAAAAATACACTTCGAATTAATCAAATATAATTTGATTAATTATCCATTTCAAAATCTAAAAAATAACCCAATCCTCACCACATGTCATTATTCTCCATATTTTTCTACTATTGAATTAAAAATTCAAAGTTCAAATCCTCACCCACTCTTCGTGGTCCCCACTCATCTAATCTTGCCCATATTTTCAAACCATGATTACTTAAATTACTCTAAGTTAATCACTCACCTAGGCTATAAATACAACCTTACCCCTCCCCTCTAAACACACAAAGAATAAGCTTAAATGCCCTATCTAAGTTCTTGCATCCTTTAAGCAAAGAACATCCTTCTGCCTCATCCTAATAGCCTCATTCTGAAGCACCCCAAGTCCATAATCATTTTTCCCATCTGGTGCAAAGTAAGAGGATCATTGTTGCAGGAAGACCTTGCTCCGTCTTGAAGAAAAGCACCTACATATCACACAATCAGGGCTCAATCCAAGTTTTATAGCCCATTCGGTGAAGAAGGAGATTATAACAACAATGAAACTATGATGCTCGTCCGTATTTGATCTCCTCGGCACTTGGTGTTTAGCAGATGGACATCTATCACTTGATCCAGATACTTGTGGATCACGACGGAAATATTCACTCCTACGGTCATCACAGAGGTTACATTTCAAATAGTTCCCAATTCTGATTTTGCTATTCACTTGTGTCTGTAGAAACAAATGAACTAAGTCATTAGCTTATCATCTTACTTGCCGAGACAACCAACGATCCAGAAAACACATTTATTTATTTACTTTTGCTAAAATAAGCGCTTTGTAGGAAGTTAATCATTTTCTTTCTTTCATTTTAGTTAATCATTTTGTGATCTAACTCTTTATTTCTATTTATTGTTATTTTTAACCTTGTTTGTCAAAATTTTAGTTTCTCGGGTATTAAAAAAAAAAAAGCTCCGGGGTGTTTTTTTCTCACGTTCAAAATTTTCATTCGAGTGCTACCATAGCCCATCTTAGGAAGCCATAACTTTTGCTCCTGAATTCGGAATGACTTCGTTTTTTTAACGGAAAGGTATTGAAAGATCTATGCAATGGAAAAATATTTTTGATTTAGACTTACAGAAATTTTTGGTTTCATTTATTCTAACACCTGTCTTTTTAACAAAAATAAAAAAACACAAAAATTGTAGTTTTTTTTTTAAATTTTAATTTTAATTTTTTTAACATAACAACCTCACGTGTATGCTCTTTCCTCGCACTTTAAAAGTGATCTTGGAAATCAGAAATGTGAGGCCAACCAAGCTCCGCATTTTTTTTTTTTTTTTGCCTTACATTTCAATTTTCCACGACAACACTTCTAGGTAACATTTTCACACTCTTCTTTCGTCATTTTTCTTTTTTGTGAAAATAATCATTATCGCTATTTCGCAATCATGATTAATTGCAATAATTATTAACATTTAAAAGAAAAAAATTCAAAAAAATAAAATCTATTCCAATTGTATCCGCGTATGCTCTTTTCTTGCACCTTCGAGCGATCTGGAAAATCATAAACGGTCGTAATTTTTTAGTTTCTTGTTCTAACATCTGCAGGATCCTCTAGCTTTGTTTTCTAACTGTCATTTCAATCATTATTTTCCTTCGTCATATTATTAATATTTTTTTGGTCATTGGTTGTGTATGCTCTTTTCTTGTGCCTTCGAGCGATCTGGAAAATAAAAAACAGCTACGATCACTTTTCTAACATTTCGTTTGTAGGATAACTACTAATTTGTTTTTTGTAGGACCGCATTTTGTAAAATTGTAAAAAAAATAAAAAAATCTCGCAAAAATACCACCATTCAAAGAAAATTGCTGAAACAAAAAAAATAGCACGTCCAGGTAAGCCATCATTTTCCACCAGTGATTTATTTCAAATTGGAAAGAACCTTGCGTTTAATCACTTTATCATTTTGTTTTTGCACGTAGTCGAGGTGGATTTCATCATCATCAAAGCTACAATGGTGATGTGGACTTGACTACCATGTACCAATAACATTTACATCTGCATTGCACCTTGAGACCTAGTCTCATCACATCGTTCGGTATTTACCTCGCCCATGCTCTTCACTTACAGGTAATGCTGTCGTGCGATGCATGTGAGTCACTCCTAAATAGCTGTAACAACAAAGCTTGGGCATCGTCCTTGTAAATCTTTGGGGAGTTATAAGGAAATCATACACATTCATCCCTCCATCACCTTCCACCTTTTCACAAAACTCGTTCTCGATGTGGTGATTCACTCCGAAATAGGCAAATAAGAATTGGTGAGTCTCCTCCAAAGTGCTCTGAGGGTGGGTTCCCCATATCAATTATGTCTCCATACGAATCGGGTATATCAGGACTAGGGTAGATTGGAGGACACATCTTTTTGGAGTAATAAGATCCTGCATCCATCAGTCCACAACATACTTGTATGATTGCGCATGAAACAATGATCATGCCTAAACAATTTACCTCCTAAGACAAAACAATTGGATCAACATGATTGCTTTACGTTTGAAAACAAAATAGTTTAACATTGTTTTATCATAAAACTTGGTGATATCAATGTGTTCATTCTAAAATTTCAAACCCTAGTTGTGTTCCACAAAAAAATAGTCATCGACCAATTCAATACCAAGTGAAAAAATCCAAACAATCCAACAACGCAAACCAAAATATCACACCAATTTCATTAGCTCGCTTCAACCAACATTACATCTGCCATAGCTTGTCTTTGGCTATATCCAACTGATATTGAGTGACTATCATTCACTCCCTATATCGTCAATTGTCAAAACATCCTTCATAGCTTGTTTCCAACTATATCAAACTAATATTGGGTGACTTGTTTGAGTTCACTCATTATTTTATCCACCATCACGTTTATCCAAATCACAGCCAACACAAATCCTTTCATAACTCATTTTGAGTTATATCACAACCATATTGTGATTAACTTGTTGAGTTACTCTCCTGTCGGCAATCCAGAGCTTGTTCAAGCCAAATCTATACAACGTGCAAAAAATTTCCTAACAACTTGTCTTGAGTTGCATCACCATCATATTGAGATAATTTTTTGAGTTACTCTCGTTATCACATTATGAGATTATTTGAGCTAAATCTATAGTAATCAAATTCTCATTTAATCACACCTACTCAAAGTTCTACCACTTTCCGAAGCAATCAAAAACATTTCATCATGGTATTCACTCATAGTCACAATCATGAAAATGATGATGAAGAAGTCACACAACCGAAACTCGCCAATGAAGAACAAGAACAAGTCAATAGGATGATAGAACAAAAAAATGAATATCATTATGCATCCTAGCCATGGGGAAAAACTACCCCTTGACTTTAGGACGAAAAATTTAAACAACGACGAATCAAGTTATCACAAAAAAATACCAAACAATCCAAATGATTCTTCAGCCGACGAGTTATTCACTAAAATCCAAGACTTAACAAAGAAACTTGAGGAAGCAACGATTAGAGCTAAAAGATTAAAAGACCCCAATCTAGATTCCAATACTCACGACATGTTTGATAAACCGTCCCTCGCTTCTCCATTCGCACAAGAATGAAAACTTATGAAAGACACCATTCAGGGACTACAAAAACAATCAAAACAATTCAACTTTGAAGAATTGTGTCCTTATCCATTTGATACAGAGATATCATGCTTACCATTTCCGTCATCCTTCGAAATCCCAAAGTTTGATAAATACAAAAGCAAAGGCGACCCCCGTGAACATGTCAAGGAATTTTACATGTAATGTCAGGAAGTTACCTATCGAGACACGTACCTTTTATGATTATTCCCCCAAATTTTAGGAGGATAGGCTTTAGATCGGTTTTCCATCTGCCCAAAGGGTCGATCACAAAATTTGTAGACTTATAGGAGAATTATGTCAAACATTTTTCCTATAACTTAGACTCAGAAATAACCATGTTTGATCTCTACAACACTAGGTAAAGGCCAAATGAAAACTTTTCCTCCTTTTTACAACTTCGCCATTGTAGTCCTCGCCATCCAACAAACATGAAGGTACTCCTCGCCATCGTTGTAAAAAGGAGGCAAAGTTTTTGTTTGGCCTTTGCCTAGTGTTACAGAGATCAAGCATGGTTATTTCTGAGTCTAAGTTATAGGAAAAATATTTGACAAATTTCTCCGATAAGTCTGCAAATGTCATGACCGACCCTTTGGGCAGATGGAAAAACCAATCTAAAGTCTATCCTCCTAAACTTTGGGGGAATAATCGTAAAGGTACATGTCTTGATAGGTAACTTCCTGACATTGCATGTAAAATTCCTTGACATGTTCACGGGGGTCACCTTTGCTTTTGTATTTATCAAACTTTGGGATTTCGAAGGATGACGGAAATGGTAAGCGTGATATCTCTGTATCAAATGGATAAGGACACAATTCTTCAAAGTTGAATTATTTTGATTGTTTTTGTAGTCCCTGAATGGTGTCTTTCATATGTTTCCATTCTTGTGTGAATGGGGAAGCGAGGGACGGTTTATCAAAAATGTCGTGAGTATTACAATCTAGATTGGGGTATTTTAATCTTTCAACTCTAGCCGTTGCTTCCTCAAGTTTTTTTGTTAAGTCTTAGATTTTAGTGAATAACTTGTCAATTGAAGAATCATTTGGATTGTTTGGTATTTTGTTGTGATAACTTGATTCACTGTTGTTTAAATTTTCCATCTCGAAGTCGGGGTAGTTTTTCCCCCATGGCTAGGATGCGTAACATATATTCATTTTTGTTTTCTTTTATCACCTTATTGACTTGTTCTTGTTCTTCATTAGTGAGTTCTGGTTGTGTGACTTCTTCATCATCATTTTCATGATTGTGACTATGAATGAATACCATGATGAAATGTGTCGATTAAGGCTTTGAAAAGTGGTAAGAACTTTGAGCAGGTGTGATTAAATGAGAATTTGATTACTTTGGATTTAGCTCGAATAAGCTCGTAATGACTGATAAGGAGAGTAACTCAAAAAAGTTATCTCAATATGATGGTGATGCAACTCAAGACGAGTTGTTAGGGAATTTGTTACACGTTCTATGGATTTGGCTTGAACAAACTCGAATTGACACATGGAGAGTAACCCAAACAGGTTAATCACAATATGGTTGTGATATAACTCAAAAGGAGTTATGAAAGGATTTGTGTTGGCTGTGATTTGGATAAACACGATGGTGGATAAAATAATGAGTGAACTCAAACAAGTCACCCAATATTAGTTTGATATAGCCGGAAACAAGCTATGAAGGATGTTTTGACAATTGATGAAATGTGGAGTGAATGCTAGTCACTCAATATCGATTGATATAGCTAAAGATAACCTATGGCAGATGTAATGTTGGCTGAAGCGAGCTAATAAAATTGGTGCATGTTTTGATCCTGTGTTGTTGGATTGTTTGGATGTTTTCGCTTGGTATTGAATTGGTCGAGGACTATTTTTTTGTGGAACACAACTAGGGTTTGAACTTTTACAATGAACACATTGATATCACCAAGTTTTATGATAAAACAATGTTAAAGTATTTTGTTTTCAAACAAAAGAAATCATGTGGATCCAATTGTTTTGTCTTAGGAGGTAAATTCTTCAGAATGATCATTATTTCATGAAATCATACAAGTATGCTTTGGACTAATGGATGTAGGATCTTATTACTCCAAAAAGATGCATCCTTCGATATACCCTAGTCCTGATATACCTATAAGTGGAGAGCAGGGGCGAGGTAAATATCGAACACTGTGATGAGACTAGGTCTCAAGTTGCAATGCAGATGTAAATGCTATTGGTGCATGGTAGTCAAGTCCACGTAACCAGTGTAGCTTTGGTGGTGATGAAATCCACCTCGACTACGTGTAAAAAAATGATAAAGTGATTAAACGCAAGGTTCTTTCCAATTTGAAATAAATCACTGGTGGAAAATGATGGCGCACTTGGACGTGCTATTTTTTTTGGTTTCAGCAATTTTCTTTGAATGGTGGTATTTTTACAGGATTTTTTTTTTTGTGTTTTTTTACAATATTCCAGCGACGCGGTCCTACAAAAAATAAATTAGTAATTATCCTACAAATGAAATGTTAGAAAAATGATCGTGGCTATTTTTTATTTTCCAGATCGCTCGAAGGCATAGAAAAGAGCATACATAACCAACGACCAAAAAAACTTTAATAATATGATGAAGGAAAATAATGATTGAAATGACAGTTAGAAAACAAAGCTAGAGAATCCTGCAATGTTAGAACAAGAAACTAAAAATTGTGGATATTCGATTTTCGGATCGCTCAAGGCGCAAGAAAAGAGCATACGCGGATAGAATTGGAATATATATATTTTTTGATTTTTTTTCTTTTAAATGTTAATAATTATTGCAATTAATCATGATTGTGAAATAACGATAATGATTATTTTCACAAAAAAAAAAAATGACGAAAGAAGAGTGTGAAAACGTTACCTAGAAGTGTTGTTGTGGAAAATTGAAATGTAAGGCAAAATAAATAAATTTGTTTTGCGGAGCCCGGGTGGCCTCACGTTTCTGATTTCCAATATCACTTTTAAAGTGCGAGGAAAGAGCATACGCGTGAGGTTGTTATGTTAAAAAAATTAAAATTTAAAAAAAAAAACTATAATTTTTTTGTTTTTGTGTTTTTGTTAAAAAGACAGGTGTTAGAAGAAATGAAACCAAAACATTTTTGTAAGTCTAAATCAAAAAATTATTTTTCCATTTCATAGATCTTTTCAATACCTTTCCGTTAAAAAAAATGAAGTCATTCCAATTTCAGGAGAAAAAGTTATGGCTTCCAGAAGATGGGCTACGATGAGCAATCTAAATGAAAATTTTGAACGTAAGAAAAAAACGCCAGGAGCTAGTTTTTTTAATTTTCTAACTTCATGCTTCACCTGAGAAACTAAAATTTTGACAAGGTTATAAAAGAAAAATAAATAGAAATAAAGAGTTAGATCACAAAATGATTAACTAAAATGAAAGAAAGAAAAATGATTAATTTCCTACAAAGCAATTATTTTAGCAAAAGGAAATAAATAAATACATTTTCCGGATTGGTTGTCCCATGACAGTAAGATGATAAGCTAATGAATTAGTTCATTTGTTTCTGCAGATTACGAGTGAATAGAAAAATCAGAACTGAGAACTATTGAAATGTAACCTCTGTGACGACCGTAGGAGTGAATATTTCTACCGTGATCCACAAGTATCAGGATCAGGTGATAGATGTCTGTCTGCTTAACACCAAGCGCCGAGGAGATCAAAGACATGACGTGCATCATAGTTTCATTGTTGTTATAACCTACAGATACATCACAAGACACTGCAGAACAAAATCGCTACCCACAGGCGTAAAGGTTAACCAAAGAAGGCTATAAGACACGAAAAAGAGATACTAACAAACAATAATAAACAAAAAATGAATAACACTACTAATTGAGAAATCAATGGTAACAACAAGATCAAAAGTAATTGGGCGTCTTTAGAATGTAAGCTAGGAAAAATGCACTACTAACAAGAGAAGTAAAATACCAAAAATCATACCTTCTCCTTCACGTTAAAGTAGCAAACCTCGAATGGGCTATAAAACTTGGATTGAGCCACGATTGCGTGATATGTAGGTGCTTTTCTTTTGAAGACATAAAGAAGACCTTCCTGCAACAATGATCCTCTTACTTTGCACTTATAGAAAAAATGATTATGGACTTGGGGTGCTTGAAATGTGGCTATTAGGACGAGGCGAAGGATGTTTTTTGCTTAAAGGATGTAAGAACTTAGATATGGCATTTAAACTTATTCTTTGTGTTTAGAGCGGAGGGTAAGGTTGTATTTATAGCCTAGGGGAGCGATTAACTTAGAGTAATTTAAGTAATCATGGTTTGAAAATATGGGCAAGATTAGGTGAGTAGGGACCACAAGGAATGGGTGAGGATTTGAATTTAGATTTTTAATTCATAAGTGGAGGATTTTAGGTTGGTAGGGACCACGAAGAGTGGGTGAGGATTTGAACTTTGAATTTTTAATTCAATAGTAGAAAAACATGGAGAATAATGACATGTGGTGAGGATTGGGTTATTTTTGGATTTTGAAATGGATAATTAATCAAATTATATTTGATTAATTCAAGTGCATTTTGTGAGAAATGAGGAAGGGGAATTAATTGATTTAGGACAAATGTGAAATTAGGGTGTCTACACTACCACACATCAAACATAGCTTATCATAGTGTGTCACACCATCTTGGATCATCTAAAGCTTCTCGGAATGTTGTCAAACATATTATAGAAATTCATAGGTTCTCATAGAGTTGTGTAGACCTTACAACACTTTGGTAGGATGACACCTTGCTTCACAACACACTATTTACCTCCATTTTTCTATGTAAGACCACATTATACATCAACATGTGAACATCTAATTGTCGATATGCATACCAAGAAGCACCCTCCAAACATGTTCCAAGTTATAACATTTATGCACACACAACACACACACACGCGCATGTGCACACACACACACACATGTGCACACACACACACATGCACACACACGCACACGCACACATGCATGCATGCACACACACACACACGCGCGCGTGTGCACACACATACACACCCGCACACACACACACACACATGCACACACGCACACATGCACACACATAATCATGCACACACTTCCCACACACTTCCCACACACTTCCCATACACACTCACTCACTCACACACACACACACATAAACACGCACCCATATACCCACGCACACTCATGCACACACGTAGACACGTACACACACGCACACACACACACATGCATACACACACGCATGCACATGAACACATGCATGCATAGGCACACATACATGCATGCGAACAAACACACACACACACATACCATTGGCGTGCACGCGTACACACACACACAAACCACACACACACCCACACACCCACACACACCGCACACATGTGCACACACACACACACCCACACATGCGCGCGCGTGCACACACACAAACACGCATGCACACACACACGCACACACACCGCACGTGCGCACACACCCACACATACACGCACACACACACACACATGCACATGCGTGCATAAAGAGACATATATGTATGGTGTCCCCAGGTTTCACCATGAAATTTGGGACTACCCTATTTAATTTTTTTATACTTTTAAAATAATGGGTCGTTTTGTGTTTGTATTGCCAGAAAGTTCCTGTAATGTGTCAAGATATTCCCAAGGAGCCATATAAACCATTTCCGACAAATACCCAGATGCCCAAAATTGTTTTATTCTGTCATTTGGGTTTACTAGAAAATTTGTATTTAATTCTTTTGAGCCCCTGTTTGAGGCAATTTGTGCTCGGTTTAACCTGTTATGATCGTACATATCATTATTCCCATATGCCCAAAGAGAGGGTTTTTAACCAGAATGGATCTTGGGCTTTATTTGTGACTTCTGGCAATGTTTTGTGTTTTTTCCTATTTCATTTTTGTGAAATTTCTCTGGATCAATTCCTTTGCCGGTTTGGCCTGATTCTTGGCCTGGAGTATTTGGAGATCACCTATGCACGTTGTGCCAGAAGGAATTCACCATCGAGGTCTGGTTCTCTTGGAAAAGATGAAGTCGTGCACCAAAAAGCTTCTTCTGGGCTGGTCGCATTTTTGAAAAAGAGGGTTTGAAGTGAATCATAGGATTTTTTGAAGCAGTAGGCATGTGGGAATTTTGTACCTACCTAGCAGGGTACTTTTTCCCATGGAAGTAACGTCACTTAAGTCACAATGGGAAAATTAGAGGTAGTAGGCAGGCGAGAATTTCTTACCTGCCTTGCAGGGTAAAAATTTCCATTGTGAAATAAAAGAAAAACCATTTAAGGCATTAATGGGATTTTATTGCCTATCGGCGACAGGTAAATAATCCCACAGTGAATAAAATCCCATTATGAAAGTCAAACAACTTAAGTGATTCATGGGATTTTCGGAGCTGCCTAGTAGGGTAAATAATCCCATTGCCAATTGATTTTTAAAAATAGAAATTCCTTTTTCCAAAAGTCGACCCCTTTAGGGAAAAAAGGCTACCTTAAATTAATTAATTAAATTAATTTCTTCTCCAATTTTGGTGCCCAGGCTTGTGGAAAAGTCAACAAAGGAAAGTGGACAAAAGGAAGTTGGAAGTAAATAGTTCTAAAATTAATTAAATATTATTTATTTAATGTAGCCCCTTTATGTCAAAAAGTGTGCCCCATTTGGGAGAGAAATAATACTTTTTTAAGTATTAAATGATTTAATTAATTCCCATTTTCAATGGCTAAGGTCAAAGCATACTGTGAGGCTTGAGTTAACTGGAAGGTAAGTCTAAAATTAAATAAATTTAATTTATTTAATGGCAGCCATGAGCATGCACAAAATAGGCACCCCATTTGAAGAGTAAAGCTTATTTAATAATTAATTAATTGCCAGGAATAGGAAAGACATTAATTAATTATAGAATTATGAGGATTATATAAGCAGGGGCTGCCATAAGGATGAATTAATTAATTCAAAAGCAGAGAAGTGCAGCCAGGACAAAAAGTGTGCCCCATTTGAAGAGGATTTTTGCTCAGAAGAAGGTGTAATTAATGCTGGAAGCTTCCAATTTTGGTGCACAGGTTGAAGGATGTTGATTTGTGTTTGGATAATTGTTTGCATAAGTACATGGTGGTCGGTGAAGTTGGTAAAATTCATGCTTGCTTTGCATGCAAATAAAACATCAAATTTTGGGGCAGTATGCTTGAATTATGTAAATTTTTATGATTAAAATCCATTGTTCAAGTTCCGGTTGCCATCTTTGTCTGAATTAATTACAAGAATTCATTATAGGTGATTTTATAAGAGAAAGGAGCTTAAATCAATGTCCAATACATTGAACATATCCTCTGAATCTGAAGAATTATCTAGATCTACACCAATTTTGAAGAATTCTGACCAAATAAGGAGAAAAAGAATTGTTCAGACAAAGATAGACACAACCATGGAAAAGAGGGATGAAAAAGAGCACAACAGAGTCATGCATCACTTCTAAATTTGTAGACATTGGAGACATAGATCTAGGTCCGGAACCTCTTTCTGAATTGATTGACAGATCCAGAGCAGGAAAAGACTTCCCTCATGCGTGTAGTTAAAAGCAGTGGAATTATTCGAGCTGCAACATTTCCATACACAACCCAATTGCCAGAGTTCATTATGGAGTGTGCTAGGTCTTACCATCCATCATCCGACACCCAAGATGCTACGGGAAAACAATAATCCGTTGGATGCACGGTTCATCAATTATTGTTTGAAGATTTCGCACGAAAGGTGGTGACTTCTATTAGCATACAGGATGTTGGTAACAGGTGGGAGAAGCATAGATTGACTGTGTGAACATAATGAACATCGAGATACTTGAAGAAGCTCGAGATCTCCTTCCAAGTTCCCAAGAACTCTTTCACATGATCCAATCTAGTACAAGAGGTAGATGATATTGCCAAATTGTTGTGCAGGATAAATGGAAAAACAAACACTCACACCTTCCGCACATGGATGTATGCTTTCATCAGGACCATTGAAATCAACAAAGTAGATTCAATAATCAATTGGTTGAAAATCATTAGCGACAACATTGGCGAGCATATCTAGAACATGAAGCGTACTTTAAGCTTCAAAATGACTTCCTATTTGGTATACCCAGCAGCCTCACAAGGCATCTTCTCCAAGTTGGATAGATGTGGTGTTCTTTCCAAGGACCCCATTTTTGAGTGCTACCCACAGCTTACTATACCTATGTGCAGGAAAGATTTCAAAGTGGTCAACGATGGATTCTTCTACGAATTCATTTGTAGGCTGGACAGGGACCTAAAGGCCAACATGGCGAGCAAGGAAGCGTGAGAAGTTGTGTCCAGAATTGGCATTTTCTTCATTTAGTTTACAAATTTCACATACCTCAGGGTCACCGGCTTTTCTAGGGAACCAGTTAAGCTGCTCAGATATCCGAATGATAGATTGGTCACCATGGAGCTGAGCAGACAACTTGTGGAGATGCACGACCTTCAGTCTAAATGGCACAAGTCTACGGGCTTCTTCCCGATCACTGTGGGCCATTATAGCTGCCAGAGCATTCATAGAGCTCGAGGAGTGGAAGCAGAGATGTTATCTAAATACGAGAAAGAGTTATTCCCAACACGACTGAAATTCGATCCATTTGGAGTAGCTAGGAAGATGATCTCCAGGAGTATTCACATGTGCCTTCATTAGAAGATTTTTGGATGAAGTGCAAAAGTGAGTACGAGGTTAGAAAAAAAGATTTCAGCAGGATATCAACACGACAAGTGTTCGAATTTGGATTAGTACGGATACTTGCGGATCTTAAAGATGATGGGACTGTGTTACTTGACACATACCATCAAATGGGAGGAGATAGATCTGTACTTCAGGAGAGTGTAGGGGGCTGCCATACGATTGAGGAAAGGTCTTCTGCCATTCTGGTGAATACTTCAAACTCAGTTTCTTGTGAAGGGATATTGCCTTGATGAAACATTGATGAATCAAGCCATGGGTAACTTCAGCGTAGGAGATTCCCTCAAGAGGAAGCATGGAGGAGAAAGTAGCAGAAGGCCCGAGAAGATGAAAATGGATAGAAGGTCTCAATCAAAGGAGAAGATCACTTCCACGACTATGACGTTAGTTCCAGCTTCTCCAACATCCAGTACTTCACCCACTGTTGCACCTTAGTAGGACACTTCCATTCCTCAGTTGAATCCAGAAACATTCATCTTCTCTCCTCAGCCACTTCGTTCAACACTTGTTCCAGAAGAAACGTTGAAGTTGTAGATGGCAGAGTTTGAAAGAGCTTTGTCTTTGGATGATTCAGAAGATGGAAGCCACAACACTGTAGCGGTTTATGATACGAGAGGAATCGAGTGAGAGGTAGTGGTACACTCAAAGAACTTCTCATTCTCTAAGAACTTGAGAAGTAATTTCTTAGAATTGTTAACTTCATGAGTTGGTTTTCAAAGACTAGAGAAGAAATCAACTTGGAGGAACACGACTTGCAACTGCTCTTGAATCTAAGTAGGAAAGACAATAAACCTAAATTTGCTAAGGTAACTTCAAGGTTGATCATCGAGGAGTAGGGCGAAGTTTCTTTGAGATGTCGGGTTCGAAGGAAGGGAAGAAAGAGGATGAGCTCACAACAAGACATAACAAAGAACCACAATACCTATCACGGTCAAGCCATCACAAAAGGATTGAAGCAGGACACACAGACATTGATAGATGTTCTATTCCTTAGGCTTGACAGAGAAAAGGTAGAGAAAGTTGAACTTTAGAAGTAGGTATCTCAGTTGTGCAAGATCATTGCCAAGGTTGCTAAATCTTCCACTCAGCCCATTTCAGCACAAAAGCAGGTGAGTGATCATCTGATGTAGGAAATGGAAGATGCAAGCAACCAAGTGAAAGCTATCGATGAATGGAAAATTCTGATTATTCGTCAAGCTTCTGTACAACTCGGAGA
Organism: Taxus wallichiana var. yunnanensis; assembly: GCA_018340775.1. NCBI lineage: Eukaryota > Viridiplantae > Streptophyta > Pinopsida > Cupressales > Taxaceae > Taxus > Taxus wallichiana. Next base: position 712,330,559 of record CM031238.1, read on the forward strand.
GGTGCCAACCCACCTAAAGGTTATGAAAGATGCAACAGATCAGCTGAAGCAACTGGTGACAAGCATAGTAGATATGAACACAGTTGCTGAGAGTAACCTGAGTACTTTGGCCGAAATCAATAAGCTACCGGAGAAGTGTTGGTTGTAGAATAGATTGTGCTGACGGATCAGTTGAGAAGGGGAAGCAACTGGAGTTTGTAGTATCTTTCCATTTGGAGATCTGCAGAATTATGCTGCAGAGGATGCAGGCACTTGAGAGTATGGCATCGTCTTTGCCAGACAATATCATTGCTTTCACTCATGAGGAAGTGGTCGAAATGTTACTTCATACACACGGATCATTCCTAGCAGAGTGCCTAATTCCCTGGAAGGGTCTCTTCTGATGGTGCAGGGGAGAATTGATGGAGCTACTAAGCCTTTCACGATGAATTCCATCAGCAGACTGGTGGCACTGCAGTCGGATATTGCGAAGTTCGGGCCAAGCTTGGAGGATGTGGAAGCATGTATCAGGGTATTGAATGAAGGCTTGCTGCAGTTCAGGACAGAAAATGAAGCTATGGCTAAGACAGATGGGAAGATGCTGAATTATATGTTCGACAAGTATATTCAGTATCAGAACAAAAAGAAGATATAAATGTTACAGCTGATAACTTTTCTTCTTCTATTTTCCACGTTCCTGGATGAAATTGTAAAACTTTAAAGTTATTGGTTTTGAAACCATTGCTTTAAGTTATGTGGAACAATTCTATTAGTTAAGTGATAGATGTGTCACTTGAGGAGAAGTTAGAGGAGGATGATTGCCAGATGTCATCTTTACTTCTTGTTTATGTTTCAGTTTAGTTGAGTTTCCCATTTGTACTTTCCCTTCTACATTCTATAAGTAGAAGAAGAACCTTCGGGTTAGTAATCAGAATTTTTAAGCAGCATTCTTGTGTTCCAGACTTTGTCTGAAACCCCTGATAGCCACTTGAAGCAAAGGAATATAAAGGAGCAGGTTTCCGGAGAACTTTGTGTCATGGTGCATTTTGTTTCTAGCTTTCTATCTTAGATCTTCTAATAAACTTTGTGTTATTTTAGATCTAGATTTGGAGTTGTCTTTGCTTATAATTATGTGTGTTGATATCTATTGGTTTCTTCTATGTGCATGCAATCAACTCTGTTATCTATTGATTGGGTTGCACATCTTCCCCATTTCTTCCCTGTGTTTTATTATTTCCTTCTTCTATAAATATTTCCTTTCTTTAAACAATTGCTTACTTGCTGCAGAGCTATACAACTATGGTTCATGAGCTGAATAGTTAAAGTAAAACCCCATATAGATACTAGCATATTTTTATTGACAAATCTGACATGGGAGCCTCACCGGTAAATGAGGGAGATTTATCTCATGATTGCCTAGGTTTTCAGCTATGCAGAAAATCTAGCCAACAATGTATATGCTTATAAATGTAAGGCATTTTCCATGAAAATATAGCCACTAGAATGACCAAAAACTAGATAGTAGTGAATACTTTCATGATCATTATATCTTATAAATCTTATACTCTTATGAGATCTCGTTCCAATCTAGGAAACTCAATGAAAGAAGTTTTTCACCCTTGTTGAGGGAAAGGATTCCCATATCTAGCTTTACTAAAATATTATACACCTCTACTACTATCTTATTCTTTTATATTGAAATAATTCTTATTTCCCACAAAAGGTCTTCTATGTTGTCAAATGGGTTTTGCCATCTAATTTCTTTCACTCTTCACATGCATTCTATAAACTTAAAATCTTTTCTCTAAGAACAATGTTTTCCTTCAAAAAATCATGGGCACATTGTGTAAATTATTTTTCCTTTATCTTTTCAAATGTTTTGTTCTTGATGTATAATCCTTCTATGCTTAAAATTTATCAATTTTTTTCTATGTCATGTGGTGCTATGATGTATGTCATACCCAACATTGTTTTCATATGTTTTCCTATTTTTTTCATGATCCATACCATACATTTATTGGGAGAAGGAATATTTTCTTGATGTTTATATTGTTATATCCTACCTACATAGGGGCATATCATTTCTTATGATATAGTTTTATGACATACCCATAGTGTGGCACTTTATTTTTGTGAATACAAGGTTATATATTTCCCACAAGGTGACAACCTATTCTTACACTTCGCAATACACATATTTCCCAAAAGGAGCATGATATTCCTATATTTTTATCAACTATATCTTGCCAATTTAGGGGCATATTACCCTTTATGACTACACTTGTTCTAGTGTCCTACTTGGGGCATTTAAACTTTGTGGTTACATTGATTATATATCACATATATAGCATACCATCTTTGAGATTTCACTATTTACACCTCTCCACAACTTTGAATGTATGGGACATGCATGGTCTATGATTAAAATTTTAAAATATTTCCCTCAAAGGAAATATTGCACTCGTGCTTACATATTGTGGTACCCTAATTAGGGCCTCGACGTAATTGACAACATAATTTTTACCTTTATATTCATTTGGACTAGTATCACATATCCGACTCCTAAAAACGTTTCCCCCATCTTCTTACCATTGTGTTCACTAGGTTAATCTCATTTACCAAATATAAACACTTAAAGTCATTTAAATATTACAAAAACATCATATTACATATAAAGACATCACATGACCCCTTGATTAGGTCTGTAGCTTCTTTGATAAGTTTAGCTATTAACATGTTCCCTTTGTAAATATTCGGCCATGAACCTATCCTTTGTATATGAACCTAACCTTGTCCTATATAATGTATAGATTTTCAAATGGGTCATCTTTCTTAGGTTGACATAGACATGAATTTGGTAGAGTTTGAGGATGAAAAATAAAAAAAGATCACACACACATGACCATCTCTCTTAGGTTGACATAGACATGAATTTGGTAAAGTTTGATGATGAAAAATAAAAAGGATCACACACACATGACCATCTTTCTTAGGTTGACATAGACATGAATTTGGTAAAGTTTGAAGACAAAAATTATAAAAGGATCACACACACATAGAAGAGAAGGAGGGAGGGAGTGGGGAAGGGAGGGCGGAATGGAGGGAGGGTGGAGGGGGAAGGTGAGAGGGGGCAGGAGAGATATATATGTATAAATACCCTAGAGGTGGTTCACTTCAATCAATCATCTTGGAGATCAATATTCAAACGGTTTGTACATATCCTAAATCTTCCAAGAGAAATCGGGGGGGGAGGGAGGGGGAAGGGGAGAGATAGATATGTATGCATACCATACAGGTGATTCACTTCAATCAATCATCTTGGAGATCAAAATTCAAAAGTTTTGTACATATCCTAAATCTTCTAAGAGAAACCTTATAACATTTTACAAGCTAAATCTAAAGTATAAATATCAACCTTGTGTGTTTCCAAGTGTGTTGTGCCAAGAGAGGAATAATTATAATTTACATATTGATTTTGGATTAACATCTCATATAAGATAAAGAGTAAATACTTCACTCATAGTGGGAAAGTTACAATAGCATTGGTTTAACCACACTTACTTATCTGTATGTAGTGCAACAATATTATGTAATGGGTTTATGTGAGTTCAATCAAGGCCCTATCATAAGAACATTTGATGGGGTCTTGTTGTTTGATTTTTCTATGGATTCAAGCCAATGAGAGGTTATTCATGTATCTTGTCACATATAATCACACACTTTTAGAGGCTTTTACTAGAAGTGCGATAAATGCAAACTAGTATAGTAATTTGCAAATTGATGAGCACAATAGAGGAAAATTGCATTTCCGTTGGATAGGTTTGGCCACAAACTTAACTCTTAGATTATTTCATATCTATACTTGATGTAGCATGTCTTCTTGTCTATGAAACTAACTAGACAACTATGAACCCTACCCAAGAATATTTCCAAAAATTAAAATTTACGTAAAATGTTGACTAATGTATTTTAATATCATTTCCAATATACAAGTCTAATGTAAATTCATCTTATAGGAAGAATTAAGTTAGATTGTCCCCTTAATTACTCCCTTCCACTATTTTAAATTAATTATAAACCTCTATTTCCTCTAAAAGGTATACTTTAGGTATTAGTAGGAATGTCATTTATAAATACCTAAATTGCCATTTATTCTTAATTGCTTTATGCCTTTAGGTGTAAAATAATTAAAACATTTTGGATCTTGTGTATTAATTGAACACTAACCCCTAGGGTTACATCTGTCCTTTTATGGTCTTATTTATTTCCCATCTAGGATCTAAAATTTGATATGATTAGTTAGGGTTCAATGAACCCTTTTCCTCATGATTTTTAACTTTGATCATTATTTTATCCTTCTTGGTGCTTTCATACTTACAATTTATCCCATCTAAGAAATACAGATCACTTCCATGTATTACACAATGTACAAGGCTGATTGTCTTTGTTTTGTTGACAACATGCCCCTAATTTCAAAAGTAAAGTCATTAACCCCTTGGCCTTTGTCAATATATTATGAACTTGTACTCAAAATTTGTTTTTATCTATTGTGTAAATAATTGTTTACAAAAATTAACATATTTTGGTTACATTTACTTACACCGCTTTAATTTTTTCAACATATGTTCCCCTTACAAATACATATTTGGTCCCATGTACAATTCCTTCATAACACAACCCACATAACTCATTGCACACTTCTCATTACTTCTTAAGTCTTGCATGGTGCCTCCCTTTAATTAGCTTGCGTGTAAAACCTTGTTTATTATCATGTCACACCTCAATTCTATGGAGCATTATATTCGCTCCACAAACTTTAAATCTCACAGAGCCCTATATTTAATCCATGATCCATACCATACCAATCCTTTAGTCCATGACCCACCATAAACTATATAGAACTCAAATGCTTTGTGACATCTCATTTCCTTATATTTCCTTTGCACATGTATATTATATGTCATAACGTCACTTAATTGGGCATATATAATACATAGAACTTGGTTCCTTTAAGTTTCATGTTACACAAATTCTACACACTCATTCACGATAATTAAAAAAACTACGCAAAGAAAGTGTTAGACAAATTTCTATATTGTTGTGCTCACGTTGGCGGGTAGCCCACATGCATAAGACTATGAACTATCAAGATCATGCATTATTTCATATAAGAAATCAAAATTAGAAGCACACATTCATGCACACAAAAATTCATTAGAGACACGTGTGTATATCATGTATGTGCAAGGTATTTATTTCCACCAATAGTCTTGTCCTCCATTCGATACTAACTCCTTATCTTTCATTTTTATATACATGAATAGAGTATGTATTTGCAACATCCATAATACCACACAAGGATTGATGAGTGTGTGAAGAGGTGTGGAAAATATCACACAATCATTCAATACCCTTTCATGTACAAAGCTAAAGAGGATGCAAAGAAATTAGTGCCATTGTGCAAAACCAAACGTGCACCCACCGCCATATTGAGTTATTCCTAGCAAATTTTATGGCAACTAAAACCTAGTGAGAGTTAAACTTGGGGAATCTTACAAAATACATTGTGTACCTCTTTTCAAGAGAGGATTAGCCCCACCCATTTCCTATTGTTGTATGCACTCATGTATAAATCCTTTTCATGATACCTACATATTTGATATAAGAGGAGTGGGGATATTATGTAGTACTAGAAAATCAATTGGATCTATAGGTATGGAACCAAACCATAAACCTCTACACTAGAAAATAGATGAATCATCACAATATCAAATTTAGTCGAAGGTGACTTTGAATTCTCAATCCTTTTAACCCATAAGAAGTGAGAAAATAACAAATGGAAGAATCAACTAAGATAAACACATTCTACAAACAAATCTCTCCATACTACTACTCCCTTTCTCAACCCCTTCACAATACACAAGCCACAACCATGGAAACTTAGTTAGGAAACTTTAGTAACCCTATTTCCATTCTCAATGCATATTATGACATGCTTGAGAAGCTAACCGATATTTTCAATAAATTCATGCTGTTGACACATATGCTATAAAGAAGCATATCTCGAGCCTAGAGAGACATCCTTAGAAGCATAAAATCCTTCATGAGGAAATTTCTTGTAGGTGTTTCTCATATGTGTTGGATAAAATATCATACAATTAGTATTCAATATTTCCTAATGGTTCTATCACTTCGTGGAATGACTTGGAAACTACCTTTATCAACAATTTTGGCATTCCCATTGACCCAACCACACTATACCATCAACTTACCTCTATACATAGGGAAACTCATGAACCTATGAGTAAATTCAATCAATGATTTCATAATCCCTATCGACACATGAAACCCCCTATAATAACATTTAATCTGTAGCTATTGAACCTATCTCAAATTAATTAGTTCCCTAACTTCCATATTTTTGTGTAGATCTCCTGTGGCCTTGACCTCCTTGCCTAACATATGATGAGGCCCTCAAAATCACTCAAAATGATGCCTCAAGGTCTCAACAATGGTGGTCTATTATATTTTCTTGGATAGCGTACTACATAAAAACAAATGTAACTTATGAACCAAGCTCTTGTGCAAGGTCGTCCCTTGCTTAACCAAATTCGAGTATGCTGATGACTACTTATAGCCAATTCCCTACTCCTTGGCACATATTATTTCCCCTATGGGTTTTTCATACAATCAATTTGTGCCATATGCCAACAATCATACATTGGCACTTCTTATGCCCGATAATCATGTCATAGTGGTCATAAACCAAATAACCATAAACCTCGTGTAAAACTTCATAGCCAATCCCAAATATAGGAATCATATCAAGTAATATTCAAAAAATAAACCTTATAATTATATTCACACACTTTCAAACCAATCCATAAATCCTAAAATAAAATTAGGGACCTTACGGTGAATCCTCCAAAATTTCCAAACGATATAATTAATATCTAGAGTCGTGGTACGTAAAGTCAAATATAACCTTATACTATCTACCTAAGTAGTAGTTTCAACTTTCAACCTAATAATAGAAAATGGAATTCATCACCCAAAAATGAAGGCATGTCTAGTCCCTTAGACAAATCCACTCAAAATGCTTGTAGCTATGGAAGTTCACAAAATTTTGTCAACCTAGTAGATGTAGCTTTACCATCCTCGTGTAGAATCTATAATACCATGGTACATGCCAAGGTATATAGCCCAAATCTCAATGTAGCCTCTAACATCTTACAAAAGGAAATTTACAATCTAGAGATAGTTCTCACATCCGATAAAGCCACACAAAATAATGAGAAACAACCCGATATTTCCTAGTCTTAGAAACTTATGAATTCCTAGTGCAAAGCGATAATGAACCCGATGATAAATTAGAAGAGGCACATGCATACAAAAATTCCAAAGAGGGAATAAATACACCCTCCACAAGTAAAAATTTCACCATCTATAGGGAACACCTACACCCTTCATAAGGAACAAATATACTTATAATTTTTGGTAAAAACTTTCAAAAAATTTGTGTGGATTCAAGAGCTTCCAAAATATCATGTCATTCTCTAATTTCCAGCATTGGGATTAATATCTCAGTAAAATCAAGTCACAAGATGGTGCAATTGGAAAAGATATAAGTGAACGTGGTTGGATAACTCTTACATATCCATGTAAAGCTCACCATAGATCCAAGAGTCTAAAAATTCATTGATATTCAAGTGATAGACATCCCAAAGTCTAATGATATGCTTATAATATAGTCATGCAATCTTGTTTTCATGCAAATGTGCAACAAGGAAATTAACAATTTTTGAGCATGACAACTATACCCCTGTGTTAATTTTTTCAAGTCCTATCATTCTAACACATCTCGAGTCTGTTGAGTCATTCCAAGTGACCTCCCGATTAAATTTATCTCATCTTCCTAGGTGATTTAGGAAAGTCAATTCATCCCCCTAGGTGATTTTAGGAGTTCATTAAAAGTTGCAAGCTACATGCAGTTGTGGGAAGGGCTATCACTGGCCTTCCTAGGGCTGGAGCAACCCCATGGAGTGAAGAAAAAAAAACAAAAACATACATGGAGGTGATTCAAAGGTCTTGGGACATAATAGAAGTGATTCAGGAAGATTCTGGAAGGGCTCGAAGAAGTTGGGGCAGTTTCACCAAAATTAGGGTTCATAAGCCTAGTCAGTACACAAGCCAAAACAATCGCTGAGCTTTGGAAGGTGATTTCGAGAGCTTTGGATGGAGTTAGGAGAAAATAAAACATATTTGGAAAGATAATTCCAAGCCCTACATGATTTTGAAATCATATTTTTCACAACACTTTGATGCATTAGATTTGCAGCAATTTTTCTTAGGAACAAGTGGAGTACCAAATTAAAATTCCAATTTTTAGGGATAAAATGGAAGAATAAAGACACGAGACTCATAACATTGGATTAAAAATGAAATTTAAAGTTAGGATCATATAAATTTTTTCTGAAAAAGTCCATCAGGGAGCTCAAGTTATCATTGTTACAAGTTGTCCTCTTGAAGTGAGTTCGAGAGTTATCCAGATTTTGGGAGGACATATGTCAACTCCAGGAGCCTAGTGGGATTTTGTGTCCTCGATGTCCCTGACGGTCAGGGACATCAACCTTGGAAAAATGTGTCTAGCCTCCATCTGACCTCTAGAACCCCATGCAACATCAAGATTATGAGTTCATCCCTCGGGTGTAATTTGGAGCTCAAATTCCCTACCGTTGGATCTCCACCACGTGTCAGCTTCAGGATCACCATGGAATTTTATGTCCCTCACATCCCTCATAGGTTAGGGAAATAAAACCTTTAAAAATTCACCCAACCCCTAAGGGAGACTTTTGGTCACCCATGTGACCCGCTTCCACCCCCTCAGTGTTGATTTTCTAGCTCTCACTCCCTACCATCGATCGCTACCACGTGTCACCTTCTTGCTCACCTTGGAAATTGATGTCCCTCATGTCCCTTTGAGGTGAGGGAAATCATGGAAAATAAAATGCACCCATCCCTCTCTGTGCATAATTTTTAAATTTTAAAAATTCCTCCTGCTTCTAACTTCTAACATCTAACTCCTTCATGCACAACTTGCTCTGTAACTTTCTCTGCAACTTCTCACCACCACTCCACCATTTCAAAATCTCAAACCAAATTCACCACAACAATGAAATCCTCTACCCCATGGTGATACATAGGTCTCGAAGAATATTTCATTGAGATAAGAAGAAGAAACAAAGAACAAAGAAGAAGAACAGTGGAAATCCCCATTGCCATGAAATCAAAATTTGAAGAAATCTTCCAAACTGGTGCACGGATTGACAAACCGTCTGTTGCTAAGTTATTATCTCTTGAAGGAAATTAAAAAATCATATTCAAACCTCTAGTTTATAGCAAGGAATTCTCACAATGAAGAAATTTCACTTCCAGCTCCACGAAGAACAAAGTTCAATTTCCCGTCAAACCGACAACCGGATTGAAGAGAAATTTCACCAGTGAGACAAGAAGAAAAAACCTATCGCAATGGAATTTATTTCATCATGAACAGAGAAAAAAAACATACCTGCAAATTTCAAGCTCCATTAATGGCCGCCATGACACAGTAGTGGAAAAAATCAGCGAGCTACCTCTCCACTTCTCAGGGTTCTAGTGGGAAAAATCGCATGAAAATTGGAGGGAACGATCATTGAAAAATCTAGTCTTCCTTCAGCCAAATTTTAGAAATTCTTGAAGTGGGAATATGAAAAGACACTGTGGAATATGAAAGGTCACGTGTAGGAATTGACAATGTATCTTTCAACAATGGCTTTTCATGAACTCATTTTTTAGAAATTATAAAATCTAGTCTTCCTTCACCAACTTTTAGAAATTCTTGAAGTGGGAATATGAAAAGACACTATGGAATATGAAAGGTCATGTGCAGGAATTGACAGTGTATATTTCAGCAATGGCTTTTCATGAACTCATTTTTTTGTTTTTTCAATATTTTATTTTATTTTTATAGAAAATAAGTAGCTAGGTGAATCTTGTGCAAGATACATTGATAGAAAATAAGTAGCTAGATGTAGAAATGTAGATAGATGTGTGGATGTCAAAATGAACTTCCCTTATATGCGTGTATGCGAGAAAGTATAGTCCCTTGTCCCTTAAATGAAGCTAGATTGATGCTTTGTGATCTTGATATGCCTTTGGATGCAACCTTAGGTGATAGTAATAGATGCTTAGATCTTGGTCCTTTATTATGGTCACATAGCTTTATATTTATATGATTCCCTTGTTTTAATTTCACAATTAACAACTAAAAGGATAAACCATAAGAAAACAAGATGCCCAAAAGGAGTGAGTAAAGTAAAGATACATCGGGGCCCCGAAGGGATGAGGGTGCACAGGCGCCGTGTCTAGAGTGATAAAAGATGAAATAGTGAAGTATTAACTGGGATGTAGGGTGTAAGATGCAAAAAGAAGATATGCATGAAGATAAAGAGGCCAAAGACAATTGCTAATTTCTAGTTTTCTCACTTAGGAATCATATGAATAGTAGTATGTGTTTAAGACTTGGAAATGTACCCAAAGTGCGTGATTTAGTGTCTACATTTCCCATGTATATTGTTGAGTGAATAATCGATAACATAAAGTAGATAAGAGATGTGTACCTGATAACCATGTAGATCGATGGCAAAAGCATGCCGAGGAGACAAGAAAAAGCATGGAGTGATAAAATGAAGCGTGGAAGCTAAGCTAGGAAAGAGGAAGTGACCCTAGGGGTGAAAAGGGTATGTGTTGTGTCGTGTTGTACCTATTATCATTTTCACTTGTGTTGTGTGACCGATGTTTCTTATAAGGATGAACCTATAAAAAGAAGAGGAAATGAGTATTTAAAGTCATGTATGTGATAAATTCAATCCAAATATGTAAAAAACATGTAAAATTATGTAAAAATGTGAAAAGGAACATGTGCACTTGATCCGTGACGAGTGGAGGGTAAAAAGATCCTAAAAATAATGTAGAAGAATGATTTTTTTGGGCGATCTCGTGCAAGTATGATTTTTTTGGGTGATTACGCACCACGAAAAAAGAAGTTGTTAGGAAATAAGAGATAAAATATGTAGAATAATCCCTTACAGAATCGCAACAATAGAAACTAATATGCATAAAATATTACAGATATCAAATAAAAGTGTAGAATAAATAACACAACACAGAAAGACAATATTTAATGTGGTTCACCCAATTTGGGCTACGTCCACCAAGAATCACTTGCTCAGATTTTATTACAAGCCTCCACTCTCTCAATACAATACCCAGATCCATTTGGAGCTATGCTAAAAAAACTCTATCGAATTCACACCCGAATTCAAAGCACATCTGCAATGAATTTTCTTGTCTATGTATCATATGCATAAGACCATATAAATAGACAATTGCTTAAGCAGTTTGATACAAAACCGTGGGTATCGAAACCATGGGCAAAAACGTGTGGTATCAAAACCATGGGTAAAAAACCGTGGGTATCAAAACAATGGGTACCGAAAAAAACCATGGGCCCAAAAATAGCCCATAATGGTTACCCATTACCCATGGGTTAATAAACCGCCCATGAAAATTTGCTTCGGGGAATTCGCCCCCAAACCCCCCTGATCCGCTCACCGGCGAGCGGGACCACCGTAAAAATACCCGAGTGTAACTCATAGAAGGTGTACCACACTCTAACATGAAAATAGGCTCCACAAACATAAAAAAGTGTTGGGGAGAAAGGTCTAGTGTTATTCTCCAACCCTGACTGCTTCTCGACAATTTATACACCATTACAAATGGTGTGATCTTGATTTTTCTAGTTTGATCCAATTCGATCCAACACAAATAGAAAAAGGAGATAACATGCATACTTGATTGTTTGAGGACATCGCTTGTTCTATGAAAACCATTGTGTAAAATGTTGAAAATTGTGTTGATATGAGAAAAAATATGTAATTGCCCTGTTCATAGGCACCCAAGTAGGGTTAGGAGTTCCCAAGTGCTAGTTTTGGAGGTGGGTCTTTGGCGTATCTGTGAACTAAAGACCCAAGTCGATTCTTGTTTGTTTCTATAACTAAAGACTACTCTGTTTTATACTATGTAGGTATGAACTATGACTGTGTACTGTTGAATGGGGTGACTGATTCACCCAATGTATGCCCCCTCATTTGGGGTGCATGTGACATCACTAGGAGGATGTAGCCCAAAGGAGAGGATCGAATGCTGATATGAAATTGTAACCTTGCAAGGGGGAGGGAATGTGCATGGTAGAAACCAAGGAACATGCAAACAAAATGTTTGGAAATATGTGTTAGTGAAATCAAGAAAATACGCATATAGAAGACAATGTGTAAACTAACAAACAAGAAGACAATGTAGACCTCAAAAGTGGGTTTCAAACATGGGACATCACTCACAATGTCGCAAGATAATCAGGGCAAAGTGGACAAAAGCATACATTGTGCACACAAGACAAAGGGAAAATCCTCGAAAACAATGGCATACAATGGAAAACAATGAAAAATAGTAGCAAGCAAAGTAACAAACAACCATGGTGGAAAATATTCCTATTAAGTAAATACTGCACATGAAGCACTCATTAGCATGTTAAAAAGATAAAAATTATGTCAAGACGTGTATATATCGAGAGTGTAGTATGCTAGTAATGATAATAAGTAGTAGAAAATGAAATAGTAACACCTGTAGCCTGTACAAAAGTAGATGTCCCTAGGAGCCTCGGTGGAACTGGTAAGAGGTACAGTGCCAAACATCCATGCTACGTGTAAGGAAATATATAAATTCTGCATTCACAACTAGAGAACAAGTGAATGTGTATTTATATATGGAAAATATAATGACATATAATGTATCTATCTAGCATGTGTAACAAAGTGTATATGTAATCATAAGTAAGTAATAATAAATGTGACCAAGATATGCAGTATGTTGTGAGTGTGTATGGAATGGAATGCAAAGTGAGTGTGATAGGAGTAGTGTGCCCCCTGAGTGGATGTGTATGCATGAGATGAGGTTCATTTATAAAATACCCTCGGCATTCAATAATGAACCATAGAACAAGAGCGTGTCATTGGGAAATGGTTTGAACTTGTGTGCTAGAAAGATATGACAATAAATCATAGAGCATAGAGTGTAGAAGAGGCATGTGTGGTGAGGTTCATTTCATATCGAGACCCTTAGAAGTCAAGTGTGAACTATAGCTTGAGAGTACGTCATAGGATAGTGATTTGTGTCAAAAATGTGATACTAGAGAGAGATGTGCCATGTATTCGTAGAGTGTGAAATGTGCAAAGTATGAGGTTCATTAATGTAATATGCCCTTAATAGTCAAGTGTGATCCTAATCACAAGAGTGCGTCATAGGGTAGTAATGATGCAAGTTGTGTATATATAGATGTGTAATGATGTGCATAAATATGAAACATGAAGCACGAAGCGTAAGAGTGGAAATCGTAGACAACTAGTGATGCTCGGATGGGGAAGTAAACATGCTTTGTCCCCTAATCTGTGCCAATGATGGAGATCTATGTTGTGATGTGAGAGATATCATGCCATTGTGGGAGAGTGTTATTTGTGTCATGATAAGAGAGAGCCAAAAAAATGGTAGGAAGAAGCAACAATAGGACCATGCCATGGTGGTGGAGTTTGAAATGTGTCTTGGCCATCAATATAAGGAGTAGTTTCTTTGACAAAAATGATTGGTTGGAGCTTATGTGGGATTGATGATGTTGCAAAAGACTTGATAGGAGAAGAGGGTGGACTGATTTTGAGAGGTGGTTACGTAGTTTGACTTGGTAATGTCGTAGATGACTTGAGAGGAGGAGTGAGACTGATTTTGAGAGGCGGTTTCTTAATTTGAGTGGATTGCATAGGTATTACTTGAGTGATAGAAGAAGAAACATTAGAAGTGATGTCATGATGCTCATTAGACAGAGATGAATAAGATTTAGGAACCCAATGAGATGTAGAAATTGAATATGAACATGTAGGATCATTTTGTGTAGCAAATGAAATGAGCCCATAATGCTTAAGGTGGCCAATTTTTCACTTAAGAGAATAACAATCATTGTCATTATGGCCATTGATTCGATGATAATTGCAATATGGATGACCTTGATATTTTGCAAATCCTATAAGGAAGATAATAATGAGAAGATGGTAAGTCATTGCTCAATTGATTAGTGAGGAAATGTGGAAGAATATATTGTTGCTTAGTATTGAGATTAAACTTTAGAGGTGCGGGGAGTGGTAAGACTTTGGGTTCACTGATATGAGCACATGTAGAAGACATAGAATGAAGATGAGAAGAAGAACTAATGCGAGCCTAAGAAACGCCTTTTAAGATGTTGGATTTCAGATTTTAGAGATGTAATCATGGATTCCATAGCCTAAAATTTATCTTGAAATAAAGAATGTAAAGCTTGAATTGATTTACAAATATATTGATTGGAATTAGGACCAAGAGATTCATCGAAAGATGATTGAATAAAACCGACTTGAGCAGGTGGTGTATCTAGAGGTAGGAAGATATTGTGTATGACTCTTCGGAGAGCATATTTGCAAGATGGGTGCATTTGAAGTAATTTAATCAAGGGGGCTTGAAGAGCTTTAGAATCCATGAAAGAAGATTAGATAAAATGAGAAAAATGAAGATCCAAGAGTGTTTGAATGATGGGTTCACCAAATGATTTAACAAAAATGGTTCTTTTGTGAAACCTTAGAATATTTCAGAGTCATAATACAGTAAACAAAAAATAGAGTACATATCTGACCTAAGCAATAAGCAAATGGAAATCAAAACCCTAAGTACAATAGAAGGGAAATAATGCTTAGCTGATTTCATAATAAATCCAAGTGTGCCGATCGAAGATTAGTTAACAAGAGGAGGAATCTATCGTAAATACACACAGATAATTGTGGAGCTATCGGAATAAGTTATATGGGCACCTAAGCATTGGAGGTTGCTTATGGGCGCTTTTGGTATCAGACAAAACTTCAGAAAATAGTTTTTCTTGTGTCATACCAATGTCGCTAATCTTCATTATTTGTCTCCCGTATGTCATTGGATGAGTTTAGAGTTCTCCTGTAACTTGTAAAGAGAAAGAGCATCTACAAAACCCCAAAACACATCAAATATTAGAAAGAGAAAGATGCAAATGGGAAGTCTGATGAGCCTCGATAGTTTCTCGACACATCCAACTTACAACCAAACACTACACTATATTTCAGACTCCATGTAGTTCTCATGTGTGTGTGTAAGATTATTTCCTAGGTGGATCATGTGCAAGATGCACTTAATAGTGATAAAGTAACTAGATGTAGCAATGTAGATAGATGTGTGGATGTCAAAATTACCTTCCACTCTTATGTGTGTATGTAGAAATTGCATTCCCTTCTCCCTTGAATGAAGCTAGATGGATGCTTTTATGCTCTTGAAATGCCTTTGGATGTAACCTTAGGTGATAGTAATAGATGCTTAGATCTTGGTCCTTTATAATCGCCACATAGATTTATATTTATATGATTCCCTTTTCTAGGGCGTCGAGACTAGGTCAAGGGCACATGGGCACTGGAGACTACTTTTAGGTGCCTCGTGATCACGTAAACATCAAAAATGATTTTTCTTGTGTCGTACCAATGTCACTAACTTTCACCATTTGTCTCTTGTATGTCACCGGATGAGCGCAAAGTTCTCCTCAGTAACATGCAAAGAGAAAGAGCACCTACAAAACCCCAAAACACATAAAATCTTAGAAAGAAAAATATGAAAATGGGGAGTCTAATCGACCACGATAGTCACTCGATAGAGTGAACTTATGACCAAATCCCGCACTACATTTCATACTCCATGTAGTTCTTGTGTGTGTTTGTGCAAGAATTGTGCCCTAGGTGGATCTTGTACAAGATGCACTTAATAGTGAGAAATAACTAGATGTAGCAATGTAGATAGATGTGTGGATGTAAAAATGAACTTCCCCTCCTATGCATGTATGCGAAAGTGCATTCCCTTGTCCCTTGAATGAAGCTAGATGGATGCTTTGATGCTCTTGAAATGCCTTTGGATGCAACCTTAGGTGATAGTAATAGATGCTTAGATCTTGGTCCTTTATAATGGTCACATAGCTTTATATTTATATGATTCCCTTGTTTGAATTTCACAATTAAAAACTAAAAGGATGACCCATAAGAAAATAAGATGCCCAAAAGGAATAAGTAAAGTAAAGAGAGGTCGGGGGCACCTAGGCACTTTGGTGTCCAGAGTGATAAAAGATGAAACATTGAAGCATCAACTGGGTTGTAGGGTTTAAGAGGCCAATAAGAAGACATGAATAAAGACAAAAAAGCCAAAGACAACGGTTAATTATTAGTTTTCTTGATTATGAATCATATGAATAGTAGTAAATGATTAAGACCTAGAAATGTAACCAAAGTGTGTGATTTAGTGTCTACATTTATTCAACTTCTCATGTACTAGAGAGTGGATAGAAGATAAACACATAGGGTGTTCCTCGGATCTTTCTTCTTTAGCCAAAGAAAACATGCTTCCTTTATTTGATCTGGGATTTTTGACTTTGAATTCTATCTTGGTACGACTACACCTCTCTCTGAAAACCTCATTATATTAGGCACCGTGGTATGTATTTCAGATTGAGAATCAGTCCTCTTGACCTCTTTGGATTGATCAACATCCTTATTTACTATAGGAATAGTCTTGACAATCTCAAATTCACTCTTGGTACTGATTTTTCTCTTAAACTATTTCTTTTCTTGCCCTCTAGATGCTTAAAACCCGTTGATGTCTCTTGAAGTTTCACCTTGGTGAAAATATCTAGCAATGTGTTCGTGTTTTTGACACTTATGACACACAAAAATGTTCTATCTTATAGGTTCAAACATACCTAATTTCCAACCATAGTATCAAATTGTATGGAAATACTCACAACATTAATTACACTCACCTTTGATGAAGCCTTCATTGTTCCTCGGACACCTTATTTTGCAATCTCTAGCTTTATGACCAAAATGATGAAAAATATAACAATAACCATTGAAATAAGCACCATACCTAGCAGTATTAGGTTGTCTAACAAGGCTAGACCTCCTTAAATCAGCCTTCTTGGTCACCTTCACATCGAGTTGATAATTTTGTCTAGCTCTTACATCATTATCCCTTTGCTTTCTCTTAAAACCTAGTCTTGTCGTATCATTTGCAGCTCTTTGATCTTCTAAAATCCCACCAAGAGATTTAGAGCTCTTCTCTAGCCTCTCATATATCTTCAATCTGTTGGATGCACCCTCTAAATCAGATTCCAAAGATCTCAACCTTTCTTCATACCTGCAACAAGCTTCTTCTTTAACCTTTAGGGCTTTAGACACTCTTTCAACCTATGATTCCAAACCCTTGATGGATTGACCATGATCTATCTCCATACATCTGATCTAATCTTGTAAGCTATGAATCACTGACTCTACAACTTCATACTTCATCCTTAATGCAACTTCAACATTTGAATAATTACTCATTGCTTGTGCTTTAAACTTGCTTCTCAAGAACTCGTTATGATACCAAATTTTGTAAACACAATGGAATGAGGGGGTGAATCAGTCCTACAAACATTCCATTTCATTTACTATTAGTTACATTCATCCATTTAACATTCATAACCATATGAGCACATTAGGTGTGTATTAAGCATTCACAAGTACATGAAGAAAAGAAGAAGACACATGAACACCATATATAAGTGGGAAACCCTCATGGGGAAGAAAAACCACTAGATTTTTTTCTTATATTACACAAATAAAAGAGATTTAGTGAAGCACCAACTTCACAAGGAGCACCAACCCCTAGTTTAGTAGAGCACCAACCCTACAAGGAGCACCAACCCCTAATTTAGTGAAGCACCCACTCCACAAGGAGGCTACAACCCGATAAAATGATTTAGCACTAACTTAACCATATTAAGCTGAAAATATTTGAATATTTTTGCTTCCAAAATTTATGGAGATCACTAATTCAGCTCACACACCTTCTTCAAACCCTCATTCCTTCAACTCACTCTTTCTTGTTATTTTATAGACTTGTCTTAGATTCAAACCGTTGCAAAATTCTCTACAACACTCATCATTTTCACACTTCCTTAGCTCTGAATATATGACTTCATACACTGGTACATACTCACACATGGGTTACACTTTTCCCTCTCAAGCCAGCGGTTCAAATTTGAACTCAAACATGCACTTTATACCCCTCTCAACTAAAAACATAAGCTAGGTTGGTCCTTCACCATTATTTCGACCAACACAACTAAAAGAAATAGCAATTCATAAAATGGACCCATATAGGTCAGCCATGCTCAAATGCACTAAATAAGCTCAAAAATAACTCAAAACCCCATCACCTAGATGACCAAAGAACACAAACACCATCACCATGATTAGTCAAGCTCCAAAATTTCTCACACATGTAAAATATGAAATTAAAAACCATCCATGGTCATAAATTATCTTACACCAATCAAATTTCACACAACTCTATCAAGAAGGCTCATATCTTTATTAAAATAGTTGTTTCCAGAACCTGGACATCACCTATGGGCCTCAAGCACACACCAAAAGAAATAAACTATGTCCTATAACCACTAATTACAAATAACCTGACTTGTAGATCACATCTGTGATTTCTAGAGCTCAGAAACATCCATATGTATAAACCACACTAACTTTCCTCTTTGCCAAATTAAACTACCCAAAAGTAGTTTTAGAAACACAATTGGTTTGCACCATTTCTGTCACTTTCAAGACCTCTAAAGGCCTTCAATAGGTAAAAAAGTAATCCAATTATGCTCTCCAGGTTGATAATAAACATCAACCGATCGATCTCATACATCATTTACCTTGATCTTATAGGACCGAGAAATCCCGTCTCCGAAAATAAGTAACCTTCTTCACAAATTGAGCTCAATGACCTATCAAATATCATCATCATGAAAAAAACCATATACCATTGGAAATAAATATGAATATAATTTCCCAAAAACCTTACATTTCCTTCCAAATCCAAGTGGAAGGCATTTAACCAGGTCCATCTATGAAACTACTCATTTAATCTTCCATGACTTAAGAACTAGCCTTGAGTACAATTTGCTCCATCACCTCCAAAATCAATTCCAAGCTTGAATAAAGTATGTAAAACCATTATACATGTTTTCTAAGCACTCATAAACCTTAAACAAGCATGAAGAACTCAGAACAATCACCATACCTCATGAAGCTATTGAAGACCCTACTTAACTAGGTATCCTCCATATTTGAACTTTAAAGATTGGGTTATAAATTATTCATTATTTATAATTTTTTTTGACATGTCATTAGAAAGATCTCTGAGCTAGGATCATAAGACAAATTTAATCAATCCTGCAAAACTCCACATGTAGCTTATGCAACTCTACTTTTACCATAAGCTACTCCAAACTGCCCCAAAAATCAATCTTCATAAATAGGGCACACTTTTCCCTTTAATACCTCAAAGATGAGCTGAAACTATCATGTAAATCTAGAAAAAATCCATGGCTAAAATCAATGTCAATTTATTCTTCATCTTCTTTGGAAAATGTTTCCACAAAGTAAACTTATTCATAAATAAAATTTTTTAGGTGGGGACCACATACATTCACAAGCACTATATTACCTTTTTGGAAAGTTGGAGGAGTCCTCTACAACCTCCAATCATTAAATTTTCAAAAGGAACCAAAAATCAAGTACACTCATTTTTCTCCAAGTCACTTTGAGCTAGGGTTTAACTAGGGTTTCAAAGCAACTTCTCTTCTTAACGATCAATCATAAAAACTAGATAATCAAACCACCTAATTATTTTTAATAAAACTTCATAGTTAATTTGAAAAACATCCCCCAAAATCTCTGGGTCCGATGCAGAGCATAAAATTCACAATGACATTAGAAAATAAACTATTGCCAAAAACACACTCTAAAATATCCAGTTTTCCAAACCTAATGTATCTTGAAATTTAATCTTCATAATTACCTGAAACATTTAAGTATCATGAAATCATCCTCCAACTATCCATACTAACAATCTATCCCAAATAGATATGAAAATCTCTAACCAATCTCACTTACCTATGTAATCCTACATCTTCTTCACTGATTGCTTCCCAAGGACCATGAAACACTGTTAAACCACCGAGAACTGACCTAAAATCCTCATCACACCCTCATGCATACTTCCACCATGTTTCTACCATGCTTTATTAGGACTAATTAGTACCAAAATCATTTCTCCATGTCATACCATATGCTCTAGGTCTAGGAATAGGCCTAGAATGACCTAAGTCAAACATGCCAACCCATGAAATGACCATGATGACTATTTGCAAACACTTATACACCCTTAAAACATCATACCAACCATGATGGATATCATGAAAACCTTCAATCAACTTAGTAGATCTCAAACTATGACTTTTCCTAGCACACCATGTTCCAAGACACCATATTGCTTTACTAAACACAACACTACTAATCAACCTTCATGTTTGACCACTTACTAACACCCCATGGAGACTTGTATGACATCATCAAACCCTTTTCCATCAATGTACTTGACATCAATGATAACACTAAAACACAATGGCCAACAATCTCCCTCTTTGTCATTGATAGCAACCACCTTCAGAAACATTGATGGAAACCATAAGAGAAAACACACCTACTTGACTCGTTTTCATGTTTATGATGCTTATCTCCCCCTTTTAAATCTATGAAAAATGCTACAATGACAATAATGGATGGAAAAAGACAAAACACAGAGACACAATGCTAAAAACACTTACTTAACTTGACTCCCCCTTGGTGCATTTTCTCTTATCTAATCTTAACAAAAACATATGAAGATCCAATGGACCTGATATGAACCTCAAAAAATCTCCCCCTGAATTGATGTCCGCTTAATTTTGTCTTGATTTCAGAAATGCATCATTCTTTAGGCTTGTTCAATGCTAAAAGTCACAAATTTGCCTTCAAAGCTAGTAAATCACCATTTAGGACTAATATCCATGAATCATATCTTCACCAAAACTTGATCAACTTCTCCAAGATCTAGAAGCCCAAAAAAAATGACTAATCTCCTTATGCCTCCCCTAGGCTCAAACTACCTCATTCTAATATAAAACACAAAAATTGAGTTCTTACCTTATATGTACTCCTTGAAGATGCCTAAGAATTTTGTCGATCCCCGAGGCACTTTTTCAAGATATACTCTATATTTTTCATATGAAAATAACATTATTTGACTAAGATAAAGACTCCCCTTGCACCAAATCTTTTAAACACTTATGACAATGTACTTGTGACTCATGATCGTCACTATTACATAGACCTTCTTGACACGTTACATCTTGATTGAAGGGGAAAAAAATCTTCCCCTTGTCTTAATGGGTCATATCAGACCTATACTTCATCATTTTATCTACCTTTGACAACAATGCTCTTGATTCAATGCAAATTTCATTCATGTATAAGGAAAATGGTAATATAAACCTTTCAAACAACATGAGCTCTAACACACAAGTCTTCATGCCACCTAGTTCACAAAATGACAAGTCAAATTCAATTCCTCTTATTTGTATGGGTCTTCATAAGCATGTATCCTTATTGTTTCACGCTTTCTCTATCATAACAAGCTCCTTACCCACCGAGAGACCAACATATTACTCTCCTTAGTCTCCAAAGTACACTGACCTTGTCATTTTATCTTTCATGAAGTACGATCATTTCTCAAAATATCATAAACATATCTCATAATCAGATTACCAAGTCATAGATTGTGTCAAATATGTAGCTACCTATTTTTGTGCTTTATGACTGACCATACTCTATTAAACAATCATACATTCCCTTGCGACATGTTCTAGCTCTTTAAAGGGATTTAAACTTTCATTCTCATATTAAGGAAAACTTATAAATTGTAGTCACAAAATCACATAGTTACTATTACATTCTTACAGCCAAGTATGTTATTTTATATATGGATCTTACGTAATAAAAGTATTCACTAATGGCTCATCCCTTAGTCGTATTGTTATTTAGTTGGATGTCATTTTCATTTATCTCACAAAGTCGTCAGTTGTTTGCATGATTTTGGTCATCTCTAAGAGGGTCTTAGCTATTGTTATTTGGTCATTTGTCATCTTCGATCTCTAGCTAAGGCACCTAGAAGGTCTGGGGCACTTGTCAATGCCCCAATCCTCTTTTTGGGTTCCCTGATCTCGGTTTCACTTTGTTCACATTTAAAATTTCAAGGTCGGTCTTTATAGTTTTATGGTCTCATTCCCCTAGGTGCTAGTTGGCATGTCGGGCCATTAGTGTCGAAATTTGAACAAGAGATCCCTATATAAACATAACATACTCACTACCTTATGGGTGGACATTCTACTATCAAAAGATAGCTACCTACTAAGGAAAAGGAATGCATTTGGACATCTTCTACATCTCGTGTCAAATAAGCATACAGGAAACAATTGTATTCATTCTATTCAATCCACCATTTGCATATTACATCTAGTTATTGCCCCAACTTCACTGCGTCATTGATACTAAGGTAGAATTGGCACAAAATTTCACACACAAGCACACATAACTACATTGGGTCTGGAATGTAGTGTAGTGCTTAGTCGTAAGTCTGCCATTTTGGAACTAAGGTTAGTCCGACCCCTTCATTTACATCTTTATTTTTTAGGAATTTGATGCTTTGTATGGGGTTTTGTAGGTAGATATTTATTACAAAACTATAATGACACAAGAAAGGATATTACGATAACCAAGCGATGAAGATGAAGGTACTGTGAAGACCTTGCGATCTTTGTCGAAATCAGATCCTTAGATTTTCTCAGAGACCGCAGTGCCTAGATTACGGACCATAAAACCCATAGGCTCCCCAATCCAGATAACTCTTCATTCACTGCGCAATTTATTGGGTACCATCGTCGCAGTCCTGTCCTTTTCGGAAAACATCCCGGCCAATCCCGCACACAATGAGGTGAGTTAATTTCAGGTTATTACCATATCCCTTCTAATTTGCATTATTCCATTTCATTTAAAATATCAAATAAAATTAATTAGTATTTACATTGCATTTATATTAGTCATTCCATTGTTGTTACTAGTATAGATTAACATATAAATTTCCTATTTTAGTTAATCATTTTTGTGAACCTGTCTCTTTAGAATACCTTTCCCTAGGATCCAATCAAACCCTAATGGCTAAGCCTAGCCCATCTTCTTCACCCGCCATGTCTCATGTTAGTGTTAACCCTATCTATGATGAGGCTGCCATTGTTGAGCTTAAAGCTCTCTATAGTTCTCCCGTTACTACACCCGACCATGTCAAACAACAACTTCAAGATGGATTACAACATGTACCTACTCACTTTGAAGATTCTCCTATAGGCATTAGCATTATTGATGATCCAATAGCCTTTACTCGTTGTACACCATGCTATACGGTTACTTGTGATCCACCTTCTGATATTTCACAAGAAACATTAGATGATTCTCTTATTGATTACTTGCTTGGTATTGACACTCATTCACATGAGCATACTAATTCCCCTTCTACTCCATCCATTGACACAATTCCCTCTCATGACTCTACCTCTTCTGACATTGTTTCTCATGATACATCCCCTCCTAGTTTGCATACTCCTTCACACTATGTTGATGATCCTATTGATAGTGTTCTTAGCGATATCCTCATTTTGAGTCTCTATCAGATAATAGTGAGACACTTGATGGTCATAATTATCTTTCTTTCCATACGATCGAGTGACTCCCCTAATCCATTGTTATCTTCTCCTAAGATCATATCTAGCACTACACATGAGTCACCACCATCTATTTCCTCTTCTTCTCCTACCATTTCATCTCCTCTTACTAGTTCACTTATGTCTCTTGGTACATATTTTATGGAAGTCTCCTCTTCGATTACTTTTCCTATTAGGGATGTTTATGACGCTAATCCAACCATCACACAGGGTAAACAATATATATCTAATACTACTAGTGTTCCCTTAGCATCAGACCCTTCTCCATCACCTTTGGACATCCCTATGATCACTCACAATGGAAAATTACAACCACTTAACACATTATTTCCATCTTCCACCATCCCTTCATAGGATATCATTTCTCTCATGCATGTTATAGGATAGTTAAAATCTCAGTTCAATCTCTCACTCTAGAAAGTAGGGCTTACTACGCCTCCATTGACAATAATTCATTACATGGAAATCCGGTCCCTAAGAAGATTCATAATTCTGCATTCCCTCATGATTTCACTATGCCTACTTTCACATGTTTTGATGGTACAGGTGACCCTCATGCTCATCTTTTACATTATCATAGGGCTATGGCTTCCTATTCTAATGATATATTATTACTTAAGGCCTTTTGCTATAGTCTTACCGATGAGGTGTTACAATGGTACACTCATTTCCCTTTTGGATCCATTAGTAATTTTTATGACATGGAGGATACCTTCCTCCATTAGTTTATAATCAATAATGGCCCTAAGGTTACTTATGATTGGTTACCTACTCTACATCAGGGCTCCACGAAACCTATCAAGGACTATATTCTATGATTCAATGCTTGTATCCACCAGCTTATCTTCTAACCTATAGACCTTGAAAAATAATTTATTTTCTACTGTGCCTCATTCCTCCACTCAAACAATGATTACAATATGATACATGTGAGTCATTCATTCTTTTATGCTATAAGGTTATTGACTTAGAACAAGATCTTCTCTCCACACACATCATAGATCCTCCACACACCTCTATAGCTATTGCCTCATCTAGTTCTCCACCGATCCTCTGATTGAGCATCCTACACAGTCTCCATATTTTCCTCCCAAACAAAGCAAACAAGCTCAACCCACTTCACCACAAAAGCATACTCCTTCTTTGGATCTATGACAAGCCACTCGTCCTACTACTCCACCTAGGCCACATGAGCCTTTGCACTTATCTCATCATGCTTGACCACATGATGTGCTACGTATATTACTTAATGAGAAATTAATTCACTTATCTTCTAACCAACATAATCCATGACACCGAATACAAGGAAACATGACCAACACTATTGTAATTATCATCGTATAAATGGCCATAGAGACAATGATTGTCTTGCTCTTCAGGATAGGTTGCAACAACTAGAGGATAAGGGCATCATATCCTTTGGTTCTCACCCACATGAGCGATCCATATCTCCTCTACCTCATTAGAGAGTTTCTACCACTATTGAGTCATCTCCTACATATGGTTCTTTGACTATGATATATCCACCACAGTCTGCTATTCATACACGTTCCCCATCACATCCACCTCATCCATCAAATTCACGTTATCCACCGCATCACACTGCTACTTCACATTGGTTACCACAACATCCCACTTTTGCACATCCCACCATAGCTCCATATGAAATTCAGTTCGGTTCATACACTCATGCTTGATTCCATTCCACATGCTTCCACCACTCCACGCCACCTTGGTCTTTGGTAGGTGAGTACTCTCATCACGCCACGTGATGATGCACTTGTGTTCTTCTAGTTATTACATGACTGTTGAGGGTTTGTTTAAAGAATTGTTCATCACACACTACATTTCTCATCTGGCACACCTCAATCATTTCTTGATGAAGGACTCTTGATTTTCGGAGTTAATTTTTGTCTCTGTTGAGGGATCTTAACTAAATGAACCTAATCATCTATACGTTGGGGGGCATCGCTACTTTCCCCCTCCCATTTCATTACATGGATATATTATGATCACGTTACATTGTTATCACATACATTCATCACAACATGTTAGTTTGATAATCATATATCATCTCTTTTCACATGTATTTTTCTATCGTTATCATATTAATTACACATTACAAATTCCATTCAACACACATTGTGCTTAACTCATCATCATACTACACATTACACATTTTATTTACTAAACATTTCACTTAGCTCATCTGTCACAACACATGTACATTCCATTTGTAATTATTCTATGAATATTACATCAATCAACACTAACAAGATATACAACCATCACACACATTCCAATCATAATCACCAACTCATGCAAAACCGATACAACACAAAATAACTCATCACATATAAATCACGTATGTCCATACATAGGTAGAAAATACAATCATCACTGGGGGGAAATTCCCCTACATCATATACAATCATGATAATCAAACCTCATCATCACTATCGCTCTCGGGTACTACGAGAGCCCTAGAACTAGATGCCTCACCACTCACTCTACGCCGTTGTTTATGGCCTCGATATCACTCCACTTGCCTACACAATAAGGTATTCTCCATAGAATACTCTGCAAACTGATGTTGCAACTCCACGAATTGTATAAATACATCCTGCACCAATGGACCACCACCCACCACCTCACAGGGCTCGTCGAGTCTCCTCGCATTCCTCATCCCTCTCACTAGTAATATAGTACATGTAGTTACCGCTACAACCATTGGCTCAAATAGATGGGCATACTCACCTATAATATCATCCACTCACTCCAATATACTGCCACCAAGCACATCAATTGGCACATTTCGTGTCAATGTGTGGATAGAGGTATAAACAATCAACGACCAATACACATCGCCTACAAACACAAATTACACAATGCACTAGACAACCACATATATAACAATATAAGCATACAAAAATGAACATAATCATTAAAATAATTACACTCCACTTTATCACCTGCCACAGGGGTTAGGGATATGTGCTTCCCCTACTCTTCCTCATCTTACATGCTAAAACCCCATTGGATCCACGAATCTGGGAATAATAATTACCATCGATGTTCCACCCACCATGCATGACACTCCCTTGTCACGCCAACATCATTTTCATATACAACCTCTATTGTTGCTTCTATCTCATTTGGACTAGGAGGTAAGAGCTGAATGTGGGCCCCGGCTTGGACCCATCCCTCCTTGGTGCTCGATATCTCTCGGCCATATATATGGCTCTAGGGGCACATCTGAGCCATACCAAATTGACGCAATACTCTCTCCATCTGAAATAGCTCCATCAAATCTAGAAACCTATCCTCTAACCACATAGTTTTTCAAATACACCATAGCTCTACATTATCCTCGGGTCATCCTCCATAATCATGGTAGGGCCTCCATGTGATGGCCTTGGGACCCACACTGCCTATTAATGCCCTATAAGTATTTTATATCCATCATGCACCCACAAATGTTAATCCAGCTCCTTGTGTATATCTTGGTCCTGGCCCACTCTGCTCATGGACCCCCAACTGGCCTCAACACCACTATATGCTTATATGCCCAAACATGTAATAGTGTAGTAGCTTCTATCCCTCCTTCATGCTCATCATGCGTAAAACGGTAAAAATCTTTGTACAGGTGGGCTAACACACATCAAGCCCACACATATCTAGTACTCTCCTCCTCTATACACCAAAATATATCACACATCTTATATAAGATGCCCACACCACCTCCCTCCACCGCTATAGATGAAGCAATAACAACCACTATGAATTTCGTAAGCATGGAACACTAGACCTTAAAATAACATCTAGATTGATATGAGCCTCGATAGGTGTCCGAGTCCCTACAAAATACCATCTCACCACTTGCATCTTCCTATCCATGTCCTCTAATGGCATCACTGCATACCCTCTCCCGATAATTGACAACCGCAATATCCGATATACATCCTCCAATGTCACTGTCATCTCCCTAATAGGCAACCAAAAGGTACATGTGTCTGCACACCATCTCTCACATAGTGCAATCAACATCAGCATATTATGGGGCACATCCCCCATCCGTGTTATATGTCGTAGGCCGGCATGGTCCATAACATCCCACTCATCATCCGACAAACCTAATCCAAGCAATGTGCTCAAATGACGCCCACCGCAAAACTCCCTCGAGTGAATATCCCTCTACACAACACAAAATGACAAAAATGATGCGTTAGAACACCTTATAGGTACAAACACACTCACTTATCATATTCATATACATAAACAATTCCGTTTTTGATCATCCTAGACCAAATACACACATTCGGACCAGGGGTTCCTAGATGCAGGACTGGGGTGCCCTAGAGAAGGACACTAGCGCCTAGTTCTGGGTGCTCCTGTCCCAGGGTCACTAGCACCCTCACCGCTATTGTCCAGGTCCAAAACACCAAGAAAATTAAAATTCTAAAAATTAAAAAAATTCACTGAAAATGACTCATACACCATACATTTTTGTAAAACATTACACTTACCAACTCCGCAGTCATGCTTGATGCTACAACATTCACCACTCTCTCAAACTAGCTAGGACACGCTTGCTCTCACTTGTGGAATTTTCACTCACCTCATGCTCACTTTCACAATCACGTAAACAATAAATAAAGTGGACACTTATTTTTTTGCTTTACTATTTATAGTCCCTTTTTCACCCACTTTACTATAGTCATTATTATGGACACAGTTTCCCAAATAATAGACAATACACTATTTTCACCATATCTTGAGCATTTCTACTCTGATTTACACCCCATTTATGTCAAGGGAACAAGTGTGAGGACAAAATGGATAATTACGGAGCCATTAGTAATGATTACAAGATATGGTGTAAAGAATATGATTTACCCACAGACATTAATGAAACCATTATTAGAGATAGAGGGCACTAAGTTTGATGATGTTGGCATGAGTGAGCTCTGGGGTTGTGAAAACTTACTTAATAAATTGTATTCCTCGGTTTCTATTAGTGTGAAAGGGGGTCTGATTTTGAGAAGTGTTAGCAAACAGGGGAAGTTTGGTTTCGTGAAGATGGGTGGTGATAGAATCAAAGTTGAACCTGCTAGCTAGAGCATTGAAGCTTTTAATCAGCATTTGTGGAACAAGCTTAAGATTGGGGGTTTTAGTAATTTCATTGCCAAATTACATGGTCATGACCCCTCCCTGTCAAAGGATTTTGGAAAAGCTTGGAAAGAGGGAAATTTTGAGGTCAGAGGTATGGAAATTGAGGTTTCTGAGTCCACCATTGCCCTTGCGACGAATATGAAAATGGATGGGCTCAAAATGTTTAAGGACAGAACCCACAGAGAACATGAAATTGAGTTGTTCTTCATGGGTAAGGAAAGGTGATCTTTATTTATTGGTGGTATTACCAGGTCATGTACCCCAGGGAATATGGAGAGATGTTTGCCTTCAAATCATGAAGTACATAACTCTAGAAGGAAAATACCAAAAAATCTACACTCACCATATGACCCTTCTGAATATGTTCTGCCATAAGGTCATGGTGAGCATTCCTTTCTTTTTATTTATGTCTTTAACTAATTTATTGATGGATTTACAACAGGAGAAGGCTGAGATGCCTCTACATGAAAGGTTCATCCTTCTGTTGTTTGAAAATGAGAAACCTATTCTGAACTCTTCCTTGAAAGATAAGGTGGAAGAGGATGATCTCACTCTTGTGGAATGCCTAACTAAGATGAAGGATGGGAAATGCAAAAATGTGGGGGAGGATTTTGGTAAAGAGAAGAGTGAGGAAGGTCATGGGGAAGCGAGCACCTTGAGAAAGAGGAATTGGGATGGTAATTTTAAGGGTTTTGAGGATTTGAGTAGAAAGGTTTAGTACTTAGAGGGTGTGCTTCAGGCAATGGAGGAAACCAATGTTGGTCAAAGGGAAACTATGTTGGATGTCATTAATGCCTCCAAGAAAATTGTCTCTAGCTTAGGAGAAGTCCAAACAGAAGGTTTTGGAGCTGGAGTACCAGGTCAAAAAGCTGAGTGATAGGTTGGAAGGGATGGAGGAAGGCACTAAAAGGAGGAATTTCAATTTGTGCATTAGTAGTTCCGAGGATGAGTTGGAGGAAGATATGAATGTCAAGGGTGCTGAGGGTGCCAAGATCAAAGGCAATCATGTTGGTAGCAGTGAAGGATCTCCTAAAAATTAGCTATGTTTTCTAGACCGATGGTAGATTTTGGTGAGCTTCTGCAGTTTTTGAAGTTTTAGAGCGGGTTTTCTTTTTCTCTGTTTTACTCTCTTTGGTTTAAGTCCTGCTCTTCTTTGTTTGAGTTAAGCATGTTTAACTCCTTTCATGGACTTTTTGTTTCTTTCATGCTCGTTGGTTTCTGTTCCTCCTTTTATAAGGCCCCTGGGAGCCGATCCCTATTTTTACCTTATCTAATAAAAAACACCCCA
Organism: Taxus wallichiana var. yunnanensis; assembly: GCA_018340775.1. Classification (NCBI taxonomy): domain Eukaryota; kingdom Viridiplantae; phylum Streptophyta; class Pinopsida; order Cupressales; family Taxaceae; genus Taxus; species Taxus wallichiana. Next base: position 712,360,876 of record CM031238.1, read on the forward strand.
TTTGCAACATTCTTTATATAATTCCTCCTACCACCATATTGAAGACATTACATGCACTTTATCTTGTATTAAACTTAACTTATAACTAAATCATACACATTTTTGTGATTTCTATCATTTTTCTATCTATTCGAATATGCTTTCGGCTTAGCGACCATTTTTCTCATTGTTTCCCCTTTCACGAAAGGGGGGATATCATTGGGGTCATCTTATAATTCCCCTTATATCACAATGCATTCAAAACATTACCAATGCAACAATCCCAAAGCAATTATTAAGTCACAACATGACACTTCACCAATAATTCCCCCTAATGACCTAATGCGGGGAAACAAACGGATACTATTTTCTATAAAAATTCCACCAATTCCCCCTAATGACCTAATTTATGGGCAACAACCAAATTAAAAATAATTCCACGTGATAATTTAGCAAATTCTATCAACTTCTCCCTAATAACCTTTGTGAGGGAAACTAGCGTAAAACCTCTCCAATAGAAATCAATGCGTTTATATTGCTAACAATCAAAATCATATCGTTTTATCAATACAAAGTTAAAAATCAGCCTCTTAGATGACCTAACTTAGGAGATTACATTTATCACTTTATCAAATGACCTAACTTGGGAAACTATTCTACATCTCACGTTCGCTTTCAGATGACCCAACTTGGAAGCCATTTCACATTTTGTGCTTGCTTCTAGATGACCTAACTTGGAAGCCATCACATTGCGACAACACCCGTGGAGTGGGGGAAAGTGTGACTTTCCTATACGACTCATATATGGGTCAATTGTTTGATTAAAATTGTCTGCGGATCTAGAAATCATCAAATCTTTGCTTTGAGTCCATCTCATGATGGATAGATCTTGAGAATGTATTTAGAGATAGGAGGATAACACACTTTTCTCCCTATACTCTTCCTCTGGTGGTAGGATTTCCAAATCCTTTGGTTATTAATTCATATACACACGTTTGTGTGGGGAACTTATCACTCCCTACCCCATCTCATCGTCATCATACAACATTCGAAATCATAAATCATCTCACATTTCAATCATCGCTTTCATTTAGCACACTTCATCATGACATTACATTTTTCACTATGTTGCATGGAATAACCCACTAATCCATGGTTCTTCATGATTTTGGTTCTTTTAACAAAATTCTACTACACATTTGCATGTTCTACTATAACACGGGCTTCTCCAAACTTATCTCGTGCATACACACATCTCTATCTACTTTATGTTACTGAGATTTCCACTCACCAACATAAAGTGGTGGAAAATGTAGTCACAAAATCACACACTTACTATTACATTCTTACCGCCAAGTATGTTATTTTATATATGGATCTTGTGTAAAAATTATTCACTAATGGCTCATCCCTTAGTCCTATTGTTAGTTAGTCGGTCATCATTGTCATTTATATCACATAGTCGTCATTTGTTTGCATGATTCTGTTATCTCTTAGAGGGTCTTAGTCTGTCGTTATTTGGTCATTTTTCGTCTTTAGTCTCTAGCTAGGGCACCTGGAAAGGTGTTGGGGTGCCCGTCGGTGCCCCAGTCCTCTTTTTGGGCACCCCGGTCTCGGTTGCACTTTGTTCACATTTAAAATTTTGAGGTCGGTCTTTATGGTTTTATGGTCTCATTCCCTAGGTCTTAGTCAACATTGCAAAGCCATTAATGCTGAAATTTGAGAAAGAGATACCTATATAAACATAACATACTCAATACCTTATGTGTGGACATTATACTATCAAAATCTAGCTACCTACTACGGAAAATGACTACATTTGGACATCCTCTACATCTACATCACACAAGAATATGTGGAAAGGATTGTATTCATTCTATTCCATCCACTGTTTGCATCTTACATCTAGTTATTGCCCCTACTTGTGCGTCATTGACGTTAGGGTAACCTAGGTACACAATTGTACACATACGCATATAGACCTACATTGGGCCCGAATGTAGTGCAACACTTAGTTGTTAGTCCACCATTGTGAAAACTAAGGTCAATCGACCCCTTCATTTGCATCTTTATTTTTATGAATTTTATGCTTTGTATGGGGTTTTGCAGGTAGATCTTTATCACACAACTACATTGAGACAAGTGAGGTTATTGTGACAACCAAGTGACCAAGACGAAGGTATCACTGCAAGACCTTTTGACATTGTCGAGATCAGATCTTGAGATTTTTTGTAGACCAAAGCACCCAAATTATAGACACTGGCACCCACAGCAACCCGAGTCCTCTCTCAAGCATCCCGGTCTAGACAGATCTTCATTCACTGTAATTTTATAGGTAGCACCGTCGGTCCTGTCGTCTCTGCATAACATCCTAGCTAGTCCTGCACACAATGAGGTAAGTCAATTTCAGGTTAGTACCCTATCCCTTCTCATTTCCATTATTCCATTTCATTTAAAATTTCAAATAAAATTAATTATTATTTACATTGTATTTATATTAGTCATTCCATTGTTGTTACTAGTATAGATTAACATATAAATTTCCTATTTTAGTTAGTCACAAACTAAATTTTCACCCTTCATACATGCGAAGTGCATATTTCTCATGAAATTCAATAACCCTTGTAAAGAATGGACTTCAAGAAGCATATGTTAGGCCTTATTAACTCTTATGAAAATATCTCAACTCATGGTGCATATATATGGATTTTCCTGCCATTAAACTAGTTTGATTCTTCATTCTAAGAATAAATTTTAATTTTACACCTTTGTGTCCACCTATACCATCTGATTTAAAAATCTTATATATATATGGTTTGAACTCCTTTAGATGCACCATTGTAAAACACATATTTCTTACTTATATCATGATGTTCAACCTATGGAATCCTTGGAGAACAACCGATGAGTATTAAAAATATTCATGACTTATATACCTTTACAAGTCATCCAATATATGTCCTTCATGTATGAGACAATAGTACAAACCAACAACCAACCATGCTCACGTGGGTAAAACATTTGGTGAAGAAAAATTACAAATTTTTTTTCCATGGTCCTCCATTATGCTTTGATTCACCATTCTAGAACAAGATAGCCTAATAATCCCTTTTTATGCTCTTAACTCCTCCTTGTGACCCTTTTCAAGAGAATAATGACCATATTTACCATTATAACATAATATCTACATCTACACACAACTAGGGATTATGATTTACACATCATTCTAAGAAACTTTCCTTCTAAACACACTTTGTAGACATGTTTATCTTCACCATTCAAGAGTATAAATTACTCAAACTCCCTTTGAAACTTATGTATCATCTTTAAATTCATAATGGAAATCATGCAATAGCTATGATAATACCCACAAATCCTTGCAACACATTACACTCTCATGATTGAGCACAAAGGACCTAATCTTACGCAACTTATGCACTTGCACTAATTCTTCCATCCTTCAACATACTTCCACTTTTCTCATATGATATGACACCCTTATTGGCATCTAAATCCTTATGAAGGAGACAAAGAGTGGCTCCCTTTGTCTCGGTTCTCCTTTGTAGACTGTAACTTATCACTTCACACTTTTATACCTGATTGAGATTAAATTGAAATTTATTTTTAATGGGCCATTACAAACATATTTTATACATTTCGACCTTTTCCATACTCCTTTCATTAGACATGAACATTCTTGGAGCCATTGTGAGTCATGACTCAATGTAACCTAACCCAATATGTAGGACTAAACCAACTCTTGATAGTGATACACATCTTCTTGAGTCTTAGACAAACTTAGACACTCTTACCACTAAAAACACTCCTTGACATGACAAAACATACTATCTAACTTGAAACCTTTACTTACACCAAGAACATACTTCAAACAATGACACTTTCATTATCTTTGAAATCATGACATGACATACCTTCTTGATGTTGTTGATACAGCTTTGATATATACTCAAGATGGAGCACAACAACCTTTTGATGAACCAAACATGACTTCATGCTAAAACCTAAATACTTGTACTACTTAGACAACTCAGATGTAGACCATAAATTCACCTTGAAATACCAAACAAGAACCTTATTAGACCAAACTCATAGCCTATTACAGGACCTTTGTTTATTATTTTGAGTCAAGGACATACTTAATTCAATTTCATGCTTCTTATGACAATCATAGGATTCTTTAACCCTCTTGATGGATCATCAATAGTATATCTATTAAAATATAATTCCTAGATCCAATAATGAGATTATTTCAACTTGTAGACCTTAAAGGCATTCACACACAAGTTAGAAACATCCTTCAACTTACAAATTTTTAGTCATCACTAATTAATATAGACCTTATCATGACTATACTACCACATGGCTCAAAAATTTCTTCAGAAAGGTTCAACATGCTTGGTGTGGATTTTCATATTATTGATATTTAACTTAATGAAACACATAAAGACATACTTTGAATTTTTGTTTGATGCTTCTCGGGTTCATGAACCTAGCTCAACTCCTAACATGATGAATACAAAATTTACACACACTAGAGATACCCTATGAAGGATATAGAACTAGACAAAAGACACATTTCTAACAAGACAACCTCACTTGAACCTCTTCAAAATTTGTTTTTATGAATAATAATAGACACACTCATGCTTCTAACTAAACACATACTTCAAAACAAGACCATAAAGAGATGAATTCCTTAGGGACAACAAGATGATATACCTGACCATAAAGATAATACCTATCAAGACAGTCTTGATGACTTTCAAAATCCCCTTGGGATGAACAACACAATTTTTACTTAGAATCATAGAGCAAGACAATAATCATATATTTTAGGGAAAAACCAGACTAAAATCTCTTATCCTGATGTATACTAGGACCTAAAACATTCTATCAACACTTTCATAGACCCCCCATACCTTAACAGACTTGGATCAAAATTATGGATTCAAAACCATCTTACAGACACTGACTTGTGATGAATTATGATACATAGAGCTTAAGAGAAGTATAAAAAAACAAATCTACCTCCGACTACATGAAAAAATCAGACACCTATAAGGGACAAGGACTCAGAAGCTCATGGATAGATCAAACCACACACCTTACAATTCTTGAAGTTTCCCACACTCCTAGTTTCTTAAACTTCTCATGTACAAGAGATTGGATAATAGATAGAGACATATGATGTTCCTCAGATATTTATTCTTCAACCAAAGAAAACAAGCTTCCTTGATTTGATTTGGGCTTACTGACTTTGTCTACCATCTTGGTACCACTAGACCCCTCTTTGACAAACCTCATTGGATCAAGCATCATGGTATGCATTTCAGATTGAGAATCAGTCCTCTTGACCTCTTTAGCTTGATAAACATATTTCTTGACCATATGAATAGTCTTGACAATCTCAAATTCACTCTTGGTACCAATTTTTATCTTGAACTCTTTCTTTTGTTACCCTCTGAATGCTTAAAACATGTTTACGTCTCTTTAAGTTTTACCTTGATGACAAATCTAGAAATGTGTACCTATTTGTGACACTTTTGATACAAAAACTCTTCTCGTATTCTAGGTTCAAACATACTTTAGTTCCAACCACATTCCTTAGTATTATGTGTTAGGTTGTGGAGCCTGTTTTCATGTGAGAAAGTGTTGAAGACTGTACACTAAGAGTAATGTACACTTTCCACAGTTGTCTCGCCGAGGTTCGGGGGCCGGTGGTGGGTCCGGGGTGGTAGCCTCAGATTTTTGGCCTTAAAACGTGCTCGATATACTAGGAAACATGCTTTTCTCATATGGGCAGGATTTTGACCCATAGGTTTATGGGACGATTTTGGCCCATGGTTTTTATACCCATAGTTTTGTAAAATTGCTTAAGTAGTTTTCTATTTATATGGTTTTGTGCATATGGTAGGTAATATAAAAACATGGCTGATGTGTTTTGAATTCGGGTGTGAATTCAGAGAGTTTGTTAAGCATAGCTCTAAACAGATCTGGGTATTGTATTGAGAGAGAGCGATGACTTGTAATAAAATCTAAGCAAGTGATTCGGTGGAAGTATCCCAAATTGGGTGAACCGCGTTAAATACTGTCTCTTTGTGTTGTGTTATTTTATTCAATTTTATTTGAGATCTGTAATATTTTCTGCATATTAGTTTCTACTTGTTGCGATTGCGATGTGAGGGATTATTCCACATATTTTATCCCTTATATCATAACAATTGGTATCAGAGCTTGGTTTGGTTTCTTTGAAGTGTTGAATCGTAGGGAAATTTTCATCTTGAGTGGGAGCTATGACAGATGATAGAAGATCTAGGGTTGATAAATTCAACGAGCATAATTTTAGTCTTTGGAAGATGCGAGATGGAATGTTACCTTTATTAGAAGGATCTTTATAGTCCACTATCTCGAGAAGGTGAACAAACCCTCAAGCATGACAGATGCGAAATGGGATTTGATAGATAGGAAGGCACTTGGGAGAACCCGGCTATTCTTACATCTTCGGTATTATTTAATGTTTCAAAGGAAAAGAATACAAAAGAACTGATGGATGCATTAGGGAAGTTGTATGAAAAACCCTCTCGCCTCGATAAGATATTTTTAATGAAAAAGTTTTTAATATGAAGATGTCTAAGAATGGTTTAGTAGCAGATCATCTAAAATTTTTTAAATACAATTGTAAATATGCTAGCATCAGTTACAATAGAATTTGATGAAGAAGTTAGGGCTTTATTAGTTCTGTGCTCTTTACCTGAGAGTTGGAATAGCCTGGTAATGGCGGTAAGCAACTCGGTTCTAGATAACTCAAAGTTGAAGTTTGAGGATGTTGTAGGGGTGATTCTAAATGAGGAAATGTGAAGAAAAATATCTGGTGAATCTTATACTTCAGGGAATGCTTTGACAATGGAAACTAGAGGGAGACAGAAGAATAAAGGAAGCCATGGAAAATCAAAGGATTGGGCAAGGTAAAAATCCAAAAGCAAGATAGTATGCTAGCACTGTGGAAAGTCTAGGCATGCAAAGAAGGACTGTTGGGAGCTTCAGGACAAGAAGAAATAACAGGAAGAAAAAAGGAGGCAAATGTGGCAATGGGTAATGTATGTCAGGATGCTTTGATTATTTCTTTGTACAATATTATTGAATCTTGGGTTTTAGATTTGGGTGATTCTTTCCATGCTAATCCACATAGGCATTATTTTATTGATTATGTTCAAGGAGATTTTTGGCATGTTTTTATTGGTGATGATGAGCCTTGTAGCATAGTTGGAAAAGGTTTTGTTCAGGTTAAGATGCAGAATGGGAATACTTGGCTATTGAAGGATGTCAAACATGTGCCTACATTAAGATGAAATTTGATATCAATGGGCACTTGATGGTTATACTTTGTGATATTTACAACGGACTCTTGGAAGGTTACCAAGGGTGCTCTTATGGTGGCAAGAGGTAAGAAGGTTGGAACCTTGCATTTAACCACTTATAACACTAATGTTTGTAATATTGTGGCTTCAAGTAGATACAACATTGTAGCACTATATGCTCGGTCATATGAGCCAAAGGTCATGGAGATCATAAAGAAAGATTTTCCTAGATATATAAAAATAGGTTTGGAGTTATGCGAGGACTACATATATGGGAAACAGGAAGCGAGTAAGGGTTCTCAAGGTTGGACCTACAAAGAAAGATAATAAGTTAGAGTTGGTGCATTCGATGTATGGGGGCCGGCTCGTATCATCTCTTGGGGGTTCAAGTTATTATGTTACTTTTATTGATGATGCAACAAGGAAAGTTTGGGTTTATTGTATTAGAAACAAATCTGATGTATTTGAAACTTTTGTTAAATGGAAAGCCTTGGTAGAGAATGAAACAGTTCTTAAGCTAAAATGTCTCAGGTCAGATAATGGAGGGGAGTATTGCAGCAATGAATTTGATGATTATTGTTCTAAGAATGGAATCCACAGAAAAATACAGTTCTAGGAACTCCTCAACAGAATGGGGTGTCAGAAAGGATGAAAAAAACAATAATGGAACGTGTTAGGAGCACGAGGTTACATGCAAGACTACCTCTTTATTTTTGGGTAGAAGCGGTGAGCACAACTGTGTACTTGATAAATAGAGGACCCTCAAGTGCCTTGGATGGAGGCATACTTGATGAGGCTTGGTATGGTAAGAAAGTTGATTATTCATTTCTTAGAGTCTTTGGATGTGAGGTGTTTGTCCATATAGACAAGGATGATAGGACCAAGCTAGAGGCTTGATCAGAAAAATGTACTTTCATTGGTTATGGTGGTGATGACTTTGGATATAAATGTTGGAGTATTAAGGAAAATAAAATCATTTGATCTAGGGATGTGGTATTTAATAAGAAAGTCATGTATAAGCAGAAGTTACAGGAAAATAGGGAAGAATCCAAGAAAGAATATATAACGGTAGAGGATCTTCCAGGATGGAAAAATGACACATGAATTAGTTCGGGAACCTCCTCAACAGAGCCCCAAACTCCTATATTGAGGAGGTATGCTAGGGTAAGAAGAGAACTTGAACACTTTTCTCCTTCTATTTATTATTTATTACTAACCGATAGTGGAGATCTAGAGAGCTTTGATGAAGTAATGTAGGTAGAAGCCAGGAAGAAGTGGGAGCAAGCCATGGATGAGGAGCATCAGGATCTCATGGAGAACTAGACATGGGATTTGGTGAAGCTACCCAAAGGAAAAGAGAATTAAAAAACAAGTGGGTGTTCAGAGTCAAAGAGGAAGAAGGAGGCAAGAAAAGATACAAGGCCCAGTTGGTGGTCAAGGGGTTTGCACAAAAAAAAGGTATAGATTTTGATGAGATTTTTTCTCCTATAGTAAAAATGGCTTCTATTAGAACTGTTCTGGGAATAGTCAGTAGCAGAAGAATTACACTTAGAACAACCTAATGTAAAGACTACATTTCTCCATGGTGATTTGGAGGAGGAACTATATATGTAGAAACCAGAGGGCTATAAGGTCAAAGGTAAAGAGGAGATGGTGTGTAAACTGAAGAAGAGCTTGTATGGCTTGAAACAAGCTCCACGTCAATGGTATAAGAAATTTGATAGCTTCACGATGGAGAAAGGTTATATTAGACGTCATTTTGACCATTGCGTGTATACAAAGAAATTTGAGGATGACAGTTATATTATCCTTTGTCTATATGTGGATGACATGTTGGTGTAGGTAAAAACATGCAGAAATAAAAGTACTCAAGAAGCATTAAGTGAATCATTTGCTATAAAGGATTTGGGGAAACTAAACAAATCCTTGGTATGGGAATATATCGGGATAGGAAGGAATGGAAGCTGACTTTATCTCAGGAAGAGTACATTAAGAAGGTCTTGAGAGGTTTAACATGCAGGATGCTAAACCTATTAGGACTCCTTTGCAGGCCATTTCAAGTTATCAAAGGAGTAGTGTCCCAAGACAGAGCAGGAGAGAAATTAGATGTCCAAGGTACCTTACTCATCAGCGGTTGGTAGTTTGATATATGTCATGGTGTGTACCAGGGCACGATATTGCCCATGCGGTGGGAGCGGTGAGTAGATTTATGAGTGATCCGGTAGAGATCACTTTGAAAGGTAGTATAGTGGATCCTTTGGTATTTGTGAGGGACCATGGGGATAGTTTTGTGCTACAAGTGGATCATACACCACTTTGTGTGCTTATGTAGATTCGATATGGTTGGAGATTTAGAAAACAAGAGGAGCATGACGAGTTATTTACACTTTGTAGGTGGGACAACAAAGTGAGATGGATTTCATGACTACGAAGCCGGTGGCTTTGTCAACCACAGAGGGCTAGTATGTTACGCCACGAGGCAAGAAAAGAAATGATTTGGCTACAACAATTACTTGAGGATTTGGGGCATAAGGAGGAAGAAAATCTCTATAGTGATAATCGAGTGCTATACACCTAGTTAAGAACTTTTCTTTCCACTCTAGGACAAAGCATATACAATTAAGGTACCATTTCATCGGAAAAATTTGGAGGAAGACAAGTTCAAGCTGGAGAAGATTCTTACCACCAAAATCCTGTAGACATGATGACCAAGGTGGTCACAAGGGAAAAATTGAAGTTGTGTTCAGCTTTGGTTGGTCTTCACGAAAACTAGTGAAGGGTTGAGAAGCTTGCTCAGAGGAAAACTAGTCTCCAAGTGGGAGATTGTTAGGTTGTGGAGCCTATTTTCATGTGAGAAAGTGTTGAAGACTGTACACTAAGAGTACTATAAACTTTCCACAGTTGTCTCGCCGGGGTTCGGGGCTAGGTTGGCCCCCAAGCGGGTCCGGGCACACCCCCAAGAATTTTTTTGCCTTAAAATGTGCCCAATATATTGGGAAATGTGCTTTTCTCATATGGGCGGGATTTTGACCCATAGGTTTATGGGATGGTTTTGGCCCATGGTTTTGATACCCATGGTTTTGTAAAGCTTCTTAGTAGTTTTCTATTTATATGGTTTTGTGCATATGGTAGGTAATATAAAAACATTGCAGATGTGTTTTGAATTCGGTGTGAATTCTGTAGAGTTTGTTGAGCATAGCTCCAAACAAATCTGGGTATTGTATTGAGAGAGCGGTGGCTTGTAATAAAATCTGAGTAAGTGATTCGTGGTGGATGTAGCCCAAATTAGGTGAACCATGTTAAATAATTTCTCTTTGTGTTGTGTTATTTTATTATGCAATTTTATTTGAGATCTGTAATATTTTCTGCATATTATTTTCTCTTTTGTTGTGATTCTGTGAGGGATTATTCCGCATATTTTATCCCTTATATCCTAACATTATGGTCATACTCACAACATGAATGACATTCACCTTTGAAAAATCCTTCACCATTTATAGGAGACCTTCTTTTACAATCTCTAGCTCTATGACCAAAATCATGACAAACATAGCAATAACCATTGAAAGAAGCACCATAAACAACAAAATTAGGTTGTCTAATGGGGTTATACCTTCTTAAATCAACCTTCTTGGTTACCTTCACAACAAATTGAGAACTTGGTCCAGCTCCTTCATCATTCTCATTTTTCTTTCCCTTTAAACCTATTCATGTCTTTTCATTTGCAGCTCTTTAATTTTCTAAAATCCCACCAAGAGATTCATATATCTTCTCTATCCTCTCCTATATCTTAAATATATTGGATGCACCCTCTAAATCAGATTCCAAATATCTCAACCTTTCTTCATACTCGTAACAAGCTTCTTCTTTGACATTTAGGGCTTTAGATGATCTTTCAACTGCGATTGCATACCCTTGATGGCTTGACCATGCACTATCTCCATACATCTTATCTAATCTTGTAATGTATCAATCAATGACTTTGAAACTTCATACTTTATCCTTAATGTAACTTCAACATATGAAGACTTACACGTTGTATGTGCTTGAGGATATCCTTCAAGTGATTAAACGGGCTTCTCAAGGGCTTTCTATGATACCAATTGTTGTAAGCATAATGGAATGCGGGAGGGGTGAATCAGTCCTAAAAAAATTTCATTTCATTTAAAATTACTTAAATTCATCATGACATTCATCAATTTAATATTCATAACCATATAAGCACATTAGGTGTGTATTAAGCATTCACAAGTACATGAAGTAAAGTAGAAGACACATGAACACTATATATAAGTGAGAAAACCTCACGGGAAGAAAACCCACTGAAAATGTGATTATATTACACAAAGAAAATATATTTAGTGAAGCACCAACTTCACAAGGAGCACCAACCCCTAGTTTAGTAGAGCACCAACCCTACAAGAAGCACCAACCCCTAATTTAGTTAAGCACCCACTCCACAAGAAGGCTACAACCCCCTAAGATGACCAATCACTATCTTAAACATCTGAAGATGAATATATAAAAATATGTTTTCTGGCAAAATTGATGGAAATGACTAATTCAACTCACACACCTTCTTCAAACCCTCATTCATTTAACTCCCTCTTTCTTCTTCTTTCATGGAATTGTCTTGGATTCAAACCCTTAAACACATGCTCTCTAACACTCTTCAAAATTTTCACACTCACCGAGATTTTAATATATTCCTTCATACCTGTTACACACTCACACATAGGTTACACTTTTCTCTCTCAAGCCAACTGGTTTGAATTTGAACTCAAATATGCACTCTATACCCCTCTCAACTCAAAAACATAATCTAGGTATTCCTCCACCATTATTTTGTCAAAAATACTCATAAACATAAATTTTTATTCAAATTCATAAAATGGACCCATATAGGTTGGCCATGCTCAAATGCACTAGATAAGCTCAAAAATAACTAAAAACCCTATCACCTGGATGACCAAAAACCACAAACACCATCACCATGATTATTCAAGATCCAAAATTAATCACACATGTAAAATATGACATAACAACACCATCCATGGTCATACATTATCTTGTACCAATCAAATTTCAGATAATTCTATCGATAAGGCTCATATCCTTCTCAAAACAGATGTTTCTAGGAAGCGCAGTCATCACCTATGGGTCTCAAGAACACACCAAAACACCTCAAGTATGACATTTAAACAATAATTAGAAATAACCTAACTTGTATATCACATCAATGATTTCTAAAGGTCATGAAACATCCATATATGTAAACCACAATACTTTTCCTCTTCACCAAACTCAACTACCTAAAAATTAGTTTAAGAAACACAATTGGTTTTTCACCCTTTATGTCACTTTTAAGACCTCCAAATTCATTCAATAGGGAAAAATGCATCTCTATTTACTCTCAAAATGATAACAAGCATCAACTAATCCATGTTACGCATCATTTACCTCAAATTTATAGCCTAAGTAATCCTGTCTTGAAAATAAACAACCTTCTACTTCCTAAATTGAGATGAATGAATTATCAAATATCCTCATCATGAGACAAACCATATACCATTGGAAATAAATATGAATCTAATTTCCATAACACCTTACATTTACTTCCAAATCCAAGTGGAAGGCCTTCAACCAATTCCATCTCTCGAAACTCGCTAATTTAAGCTTCCAAGACTCAAGAACTAGCCTTGAGTACAACTTACTCCATCACCTTTAAAATCACTGAGTAACACCACATGAAGACTCATATGACCTCATGAAACCATTTTCCATCAATATAATTGATATCAATGACAACACTAACCCACAATGGCCAACACACACACACACACACACACACACACACACACACACACACACACACACACACACACACACACACACACATCTTGTTGTAGATCCAAGAGTCTAAAAATTCATTGATATTGAAGTGGTAGAAATCCTAGAGTCTTAAGGTATGCTTATTATAATGTATTGAAAACACACTCTTAATGGATATATGGTGATATAATTCTCACACATGTGGTTTCCATGACGATACATCACCAATCAAATCATAATTGATAGAGAGCTATAAATGAAGTTCATGATGATTGATTATACAACATCACTGAGATATTGTACATCAAATTTGATTTAATGCTATATGTTATGGAGAAGGTGGCATGAAAGGAAGTTTTTTTACCAAATGTGTGAAACATCATGTGCCATCCTATGTCATAGAATAAGTGATGGAAGAACCACACAATTTTTGCACACAAGAACAAAAGGAAGAGGACATGAGCCAATTGGAATCAAAACCTTTAGAGGAGGCATGCATAATAGAAAATAAGGAAATCCTTGTAATTACATGAAATGAGAACACATAGGAATAAAAATCCAAGAGAGTACTACACACTGGACAAAATATTGTATCATCCTTGGAGATACAATAGAGATAAATTGCTCACCTTACACAATTCGTCTTGTGTACACTTAGAAGAGCATGATGAGTGCATTTGCACAACTTTCATTTCTATCTTCCAATGTGCAATGACATCACAAGGCATAGAACATAGTACAATTGAAAAGACACTCCCCATATTCCATACCATGTTGTGTCCCACGTGATTAAAAGAGGACACAAAGATCATCCAAAATGTGTGCACATCGAAGGATTTGCACTCTAAATGAAAACATGAAGAAATGAAATTAATTAATGAGAGAAATATTTCGAGGAACTTGTGCATACAAAAATTCTCTACTCCATAGATCAAAAAATGAAATTACATATATAGGATCGTGGTGTAACTCCCATGCATGGACTAGTCATACCTCCAAAATGGGAGAGGGGAGTTACAATCTAAGAATGGAATGTAACTCCCATATGACATATGACACATTGACACATATGAGAGTTTTTATGATAGAATCTCTTGTAGTATTATTTTACCCACCAAAATCCCAAGGCGTGTTGGCACATCATCTAGGTAGAACCTGAGCACTCACTCGAAGTGCGCAAGGGTACCAGGTCCCTCTTTTATGTGAGCTCTACTAAGGATTTAGCATGATGGGAAGATATATATTCCATATTCATAACAAACATTCAAGTATATTGCAGAATATAAACCAGATCTAGATCTTAACCATTAAGTATGAATAGTCAAACAAGAACTAACATTAACTTTACCATATGACAACCATTCACGGATGTGTCTACAATTAGTATCCAGCCAAAAATATCCTTTATATTAAGTAATGGAAAACACAAAAACTATTTACATACATAAGAGTGTCACTATGAGTCATGCATGCACATAATCCAACAACATAAATCTATTACAAAAATGGCCTATTAAACTATGCGAGATCACACACACACACACACACACACACACACACACACACACACACACACACACACACACACACACACACACACACAAAAGCATGCACACACGCACACGCACACACACACACACAGCACGAGGCACGAGCATATGCACACGCACACGCACACCCCCCCCACACACACACGGGGTGGGGACTTTCCTCTCACCACCCATACATCTCTAAAATAGGCTACATGCTAAGAATAGCCATGCACCGCTGCAAAATAATTACAAAAAGTATGCAAGATGTCCAACAATAGATCTACTATAGTTAACTCTTAGTTCAGATCCTATTATTAGCTCTGGGCTATGCATGCCATTCGGTATTTCCTATATCCCAAAATAGCCTTTTCTTAGACTACAAGTCTCCATGTTCCAATATTATCTTCAAAACCTTTCTTGGCCACTACTCCAAGTCTATATTTAGATCCACATCCAAAAATTGCTAAGTACTCGGTCTTTCTCCTGCGTGCATTCATGTTTGTATTTAGTGCGCAAACACTTGTTCTCTGGCACGTGTTTCCTCATGCACCTTTCTCCCATGCACTTACTTTTCCTTAGTACTTATTCATTTTCTTAGCTCAACATTATCCCACACTAAAAGTGTTGTCCATCCTTGGAAACAGTCTACTCCTCCAAGAAAGAATAAATAATAATGAATCATGCACAAGCTTGCGCCAAAGAATGAAAGAATCTTGCTACTATTGAACAAGGATTGGGAAATCCTTATTTAATGAGGCCTCAATTTCATTCCATGCTTCTACCTCACTCTGTGTTTGCTTGAAAAAATCCCCTATCATTGCATTAACTTCCTCAAATGTAAGCTCTTCACCCTTGGCCTAAAATGTGTCAACAAGATTTTCCAATGGTTTGCTAAGGTCTGCATCCGAACGTCTATTTTGCGTGTTAGCTCGGGATATAATTCCTTTATCTTATTCTTTATAGAGGCCCGTAAAAATTCAATTGCCTCAATCTTCTTCTCTACCTCTAATAGGATTTTGTCACATTTTCCCGATTTCCTTTGTTTTTGGTTTGGAACTCCTTTAAATCCACCTCATGAGTGGTAACCAACACACTTTCCACCCTATCTCTGTCTTCACAATTGTCATAGAAACCTTTGGCCATGTGAGGCATGGTTTTCAATGACGTGAGAAGCTCAGTGTACCAAGTTATGGTCACCTCGA
This sequence comes from Taxus wallichiana var. yunnanensis, assembly GCA_018340775.1. Taxonomy (NCBI): domain Eukaryota; kingdom Viridiplantae; phylum Streptophyta; class Pinopsida; order Cupressales; family Taxaceae; genus Taxus; species Taxus wallichiana. The sequence continues at coordinate 712,376,800 of CM031238.1, forward strand.
GCTCTACCTTCTCCTACTCTTTCTTACGTACCATAACTTCTTCCATTGATTCTAGTGTCAAGGGTCGCTTCTAAATCATGATTATGCACATCAAATCTTTGAAACAATGGAAATATGATTCATACTTAAATGCGGGGGGCTAATTAAAAGCGTTATTATAATTGAGCCTATTATTGTCTTTGATATTTTGTATACTTCCCGCAATCTCCCTTTTTCCTCCCTTAACTCACCTTTCAATTGTGCAATTATCTGTTCCTTCCCCTTTATTTTCTTATCTCTCACAATGATTTCTTTATTATTTTCTTCCAACTCCTTTTCTAGCGCTTTGATCCTGTTATTCCTTCCAAACATCCTGGCCTCTACTTCCACTAAGATCTTATTTAGCGTATTACACGCCTGTTCATCAGTCAACTGTTGTGAATCCACAATTGGATTTACCTCCTTGAGCTCCGCAAAGTGCACGTATCTAGCAATTCTTCTACATAGACTTAAAATTCGGGCTCATCGACATGGGACTCAAATGTCTAGGAAAACATTTTTCTTGTGTGTGGGTACACACTTTCCCTATCAAAAGATGACCAACAAAATATTTGGTCCATTGGAACTGTCTTATGGTAGAAACATGCAATACCTTGTTAGGACATGTATAATATGACATAGTAGGTCCTTGTTTTGTAGATGTGTGCTTACCACTGTCTGCACGCATCCTTTGGAAGCCCTACCACCAAAATTCTATCTCCCCATGACTTCCACCTTTCTCCTTTTCTTCTTCCTCAACGTTGCACTCTACCTCATTTTGACCAAATTTACGATAATATCCGCGACTTCACATTTTTCCAAGGTCTCTACTTCTAGTCCTGGGAATGCATGTAGTATCCTGTACATTCGTTCACATTTTTCCAAGGTCTTGAGCATCCTCCAAAATGCATGCTCTGCTCCTCATCAAATTCATGCACATTATAAATGGGAGGGTTCTTTTCAGGCTCTCGTTCCTCTCCATCATATATTATATAAACCATCGTACCCTTATCCTTTGCTAACCATGCATACCCAAGTTATTATTCATTATTCTCTTCTTCTCCAAAGCGTGCCTTGAGGTCTGATTCTCCAAAAAACTTTTGAATGAGTTATTCATATTTTGAACTATCTCCCATAGTCAAGCACTTCATTATCTACAAGGCTTCATTCACAGGTGGTTTAGTATAAAAGTAATCAAAGGTACAAACTACACCTATAATCAACTTTGTCCAACTCATTGTCTCTCTATTCAACTCTTCATAAACATACTATGCACAAAAGTAACCTGCAAACTGGAGTAGAACTTATGCACCCATAGTGAAGGTGGAAAAGCCTCCTGCCCCTCTATTTAGAGTCTCTCACACTTCTAAACATGGTGCTAAACATGATATTTCCCATGAAATTTATAGATTTGAGAGGGTACATTTCTTTTTAAAATTTGGTAGAGAGTGCAATTCTTACTTCATGCCACTCCACAAGATTATCCCTGTGTGTAATCCACCAACGCGTTGCTAACCCACATAAAGTATACACTAATATATTTCTTCTTTCTACCTGATCTTTCCACAGGGTTTCCATATCACGTAGAAACACATCGGGATTACCTTCACCGGTTTACGAGGGTACTTGGTTATTTCCCAAATTCCTCATAGAACGTGGTTTGCTTTGATGTGTGTAACTACACTCTTCATTTGATATCCAACCCTCTCCTAAGTCCCATGCACCTAGTTGTCACAAACAAAACTTGTTGTATCACTCATAGATTGTGAATCATCCCACTAAATTACTCCTTCCTTTGATGGTTCCAACACCTCAGGATCCCTGATGGTGCATACATAAATTTTGTTTATATCCTCTTCACTCAAAGGTTCTACATAAGGCACAACCTTTCCATCTATCAAAGGGATGATTAATTTTTCCTTCTTATTTTCAAAGATGATATAACCCTTATTGAATCGAGAGATCAACATTATTTTCATAACACCAGGGGTGCCCAAGTAATGATGGAAAACTATCTACTTCTGCAAGTGCTAAGACTTTAAAATCACTAGTAAACTCGGCCCCCTGAATTGTAATAGTGGCTTCTTTCAAAACTCCAATAGGCGTGGCTTTAGTCTTGTTTACCATAAACAACACATTCAAAGATGGTTGTAAGGGTGTTTTTCCTATCTGTAGCTATGCATCCAAAGTGATTACATTCACTTAAACACATGTATCAATCATGATGTTACTCAAAATCCACCCATCAACAACTGCATTCAATGTGATCTCTTTATCATAATCAATACTATGAGGAGGCAAGTTGGCATGCAAGATCTGTCTTCCACGCTCACCCTCAACGCATAGTACCTTTTCTCTCAACCATTCCCCTAACAATGGAATGATTTTCTCTTGGCGCAACAACTTACAAACCTCCTTAATGTCATCTACATTTGTTTGGGGCAGTGTGGCTACATTTTCTTGTTCTATCTTCCATGACTACTCCTTCAAGCATTGTATCTTACCTTACAAGCTCCTGATAACCTCCATAGATTCTGATACACTTCCTTCTGATGTGTAGGGTCGGGATACTTTGCATTGATAACCTCCTACTTTGTAATAACAGCTTCTGTTTAGGAACCTCATGGGCACGCGTAGCTTCAACGCGAGTAGTCACTAACACAGGTATCATATTCAAATTAGGTGCTAACGTGGGCATCCACGATCTCCCACAACATTGTACTCTATAAAAGGAACGATAATTAGATTGTGCCAAGCCAAGAACACAGATGCTAATCAAACATCATGATCAATAAGATGAAAGTAATTCACCAGAATAACTTTACATAAACCTTTGCAAACAAATGAGTAGAAATATCATATATTATTATGGAACTCAATGAAATACAATGAGAATGGGCCTTGCTTATATAGGCAAGGAATAACAATCTAAGAACCAGTCAAGGTCGTAGATCAAACCATAAATCATGGAAAGAACTAGTCATAAAAGAACTAGTCAAGTCCATAGATTTATGAGAGAACTAGACATCAAGGATCTAGTCAATACCATAGATCTAGGAAAGAACTAGTCAATACCATAGATCAAGGAAAGAACTATACCTAACAACTAGATAATATCTCCTAATATCTAAATAAATAAAAATAAATATCCACACACATAAGTGGGTGAGGATAAATACAATAATGTACCTAGGTGAACATGAGCTAAGGTAAATACCTACTCTAACACCCCCTCAAGTGAAGCTAGGGGCCAAAATAGAAGTGGCATGTCCATAGTATGAGTCCCGCAACTAGGCCTGATGAGGTACTCATGTACAATATATCCATGAAGAAATCACAACCAAAAGAAGGAAAGAATCCTGCTAGAAGGAAAGAGAAAGAAGAAGAAGAAGAAGGAAGATGTTCTCATGAACACCCCCTAAGAACAACTTCAAAACCCCAAGCATTCCACGCAACTCAAGGTAGTGAGGTGATGCAAAAGGCTTCGTAAAGATGTTTGTAACTTGTCTTTGAATCGGAATGTACTCCAAGCAAATAACTCCATCATGAATGTGTTGACAAATGAAGTGGATGTGTATCTCAATATGCTTGGTCCGCTAGTGCTCAACTGGGTTGTGAGAAATGTGAATTGCACTTTGGTTGTCACACCAAAGTACAGTCGATGAATCCTGTGGGAATCCAAACTCACGATAACTAATAAAGCCAAAGAATCTCTTTGAATCACTATAAGCTGTTGCCTGTACTCTGCCTCTAAAGATGAAAGTGTAATAGCCTGTTGCTTTTGCATGCCCAAGCAATTGGAGAAGAACCAAGATAGAAAAGACAGCCGAAGTGGAATGCTCATCATCAATAGAACCTACCCAATCTGAATCTATATACCCAACCAACTGAGTAGAGCCCCTAGTGTAGTGTAGGCCATAGTGGGAAGTGCCATGCAAATAACAAAAAATCCTTTTAGCACTGCTTTGCAGTGACTACTATGAGGAGAATGTGTAAAGCGAGATATAATCCCTACTACAAATGAAATATCAGGGTGAGTATGGGTCAAGTACATGAGACTCCCAACCAACTACCTATACAATGTAGGATCACAAAGTGGTGTGGTACATGTGGATGTAAGAGTAGCTCCAGACTGAAAAGGAGATGGACTTGGCTTGCAATCAACCATATCAAAGCGCCTAAGAAGATCATGGGTGTAATTTTGCTGACTCAAATGAATCCTTGAATATGTCTGAGAAATCTGCAAACTAAGGAAATAATGCAATAGCCCAAGATCTATCATGTCAAACTGTGTAGAAAGAGCCCTCTGAATACTCTGAATGTGGGAAGAAGAGCTGCCCAAGGTAAGTAAGATCATCAACATACAAGACAAGTATCAATATATCCTCACCGACATGCTAGAGATACACTTTGTATGATAGGAGTGGCATGAACAAAACCAGAGATATAAGAAAAGAATCCATCTTCTCATACCAAGCCCGAGGGGCTTGTTTGAGATCATAGAGAGTCCTTTGAGCCGACAAACAAGAGAAGAATCTGAACAAATCTAGCCGGGCTGCTCCATATATATTTCCTCTTGTAGATCTCCATGTAAGAAAGAACTCTTTACGTCCATCTCGGTATACGGGCCACCTTTGTGCGTACCCAAAATTGTAAGGTCTTTGTCTTGCCCTGAACAACGTAACACGTGCCCCAATGATGATACAGGTCTCCTCGCAAGGTGTTCGGGATCCGGAAAAGCTCTCCAAGTGTGCATTAACATCCCGCATGCCTGCTTAGCCCCGCGTGCTTTATTTTTCCTTTTCCCCTCTTTTCTTAGCCTTTTTCTCTTCAGTGATGAAATCGCTGCCCTGCCTAGGTGGCGGTCTCGTGACCGCCGCCCTAAACAGGGCGGCGGTCCTTTACGCATTTTCTAGAAAGCTCTTTTAACACGACTCACGTAAATTCAACATTTTACCAGCTTTCTTTCACCGCCATAAGCTTGCATTTATGATTCTGGTTCCCTGGAATAGTGTTTTGCCATTGTTTATAGTTTAAGAGTTCTATTTGGCTTTTACCTTGGGTAAATGCAAATGCTATAAATAGATGGCTTGTGCTCAAGCAAATGGCCCCTCATTCACTTCTCATCTTCTCATTTTCAGTAATTCAGTCTTTTATTTTGCTTAGGATTCATAGTTTAGTTCGTTACATGCTTAGTTAGCATTGTTTTACTGTTGGTAAGCCACATATCCATCTTGTGCAAGCAATGCTGTTATTTCATCGAATCCATTGGAGTAGAATAGCTTAGGAAGCCATTAAAGTTGTAGGTTTTTCTCCTCAAACAGGATAGTTTCAGGTTCGGATGCTTTATGTTGCATGAATCGCAATAGATCCCGCTAGTAATTGCATAAGCCAAGCTCAGTGCTTTTGCGCTATCCCTCTCCTTCTCGCATTGTATTCGGTGTGTATTCGAGCTGCCTTTATCCCAATATCTACTTCGCATGCTAGCATTACACACTTTTTGGATCCACGTGAACACGAAGGAACGAGGAGATCACACTAAGGGGACAAGATCACACACACCATCGATTCGCCACCGTTCTCGAATCCAGTTCTAGCTTTCAAAGTTCTAGTTAGAATCATATCAAATAGAGTAGTTAATTTCTTTATTTCAAGAAATTCTATTTTCGATATTATCGGGAAGTCAGTGGGGATTGATAGTTTAGAAACTATGATTCACTCGTCACTTCTGAGGTAGGATCGAGAATCTTGCAAATAGATTAGATGAGCTATTTTATTGTTTAGAATAGATCTACAAATTGCACGGACACAAATGGCTACACTTGGTTATTTTGTTTGTTTTAAATTATTATTTTAGTTGTCTTTCTAGATATTTTAAATAGTTGTTTTCTTAAATTCGTAAAGTTCATCAGAAAAACACAAAAAAATAGAGAAAACATATATGCTATAGATACACTTCACATAGTTAAATTTCATTTTGTTACAGTTAATTTACTTTGTTACTTTTGTATGACAATCAAGGGACCTAGAGAGCCCAGGGAATACATATTCAATCCAATCGTGTCCTACTCACTCTCATCACGGAAATAACCGATATAGATCAAAATATTAGGATTCAAGTCTTGAACAATGGTAATCTTGCAACAAATCAATTCTCAGTTGAGCGGACTAAACATAGAAGACGACCAAGCACACATGTTTTGGTCGAATCAACCGAACTACAGATTACCCTAGGTAAACATTCATATGACTGTAGAAGGGTTCGAAAGAGAACAAACCTTTGGTTGTGATCCTTTGGTCCCACAGCCAGATGCAGGAGATACTCTTCTAGATATAGATACCAGCCTAAGAATCTAGGTTACACAAACACCTGTAGGGTATTTCGAGAAAATCACACAGTTATTGATCCTAAATATAGAAGCTGAGAAAGCATACGATTACTGGATATTAGGGATTAGGACTTGATTTCACGCATGACCATAACAGTCCACAATGACTAAGAGTCTACGGTTGTGACCCACAAATCCCACATTACCCAACGAATCCATAGGAGAATTAGACATAGACACTGCCTACGCACACTAGTATTCCAGTCTACTCCACTTCCACCTATCATCATCGAATAATTATCCTTGCTAGACACAACAACTAACAAAGCTAGAGAGTTTTGGACTAGGCCAGAGAACCGTCCATAGAATTGACTACATTTACCATCCACCATATGACCCTGTCCGGAGAAATACACGAAACTATCCCGGTCATTTTCCATGTATTCCACAACCCATAGATCAAATCACGCCAGAGCTCAATATTGATTGGAGCCTTGAAGATCATCCTTGTTGACCGATCTATCACACCAGCCCAAGTTAGGAGGGCTTTCTTTGCTTTAGATTCGCAAGTTCCGTTAGTGCGCATTGAAGACATTAGATTTCCTAACTAGTTTGTCTATATCTCACACATATTCCATCCCCACCGGCTGTCTCGGCATGACCTCGGGAGGTCGGGTGCGAGGAAGAGTCACTTGTAGATTCCCATGCTCACTTGTCACTTTTCCATCATACAAAATTGGTGAACCCGACGTGAAACAAACAAAATTAGTGAAGCTGACGTGAACTTCCTACTTTCTAGTTCGAGTCATAGTATCACGTGTTCTTCCAAGTTTAGTATACTTTTCATCTTCTCCGCCTCATTGGCTTTCACCTTCGCTCCTTCCCATTATTCTGCGGGTATTCATATACCCCCCGAATATGTCGGGATTCGATGCATATGGCAGACCCCTCTTGGGTCTTGAGGCATACTACGCCCAACAGAATAGACAATCATCACCCTCGCTCTCAGTGTGGGGTGAAAACTATTCAACTAGTCAGTTGTCAACACAAACTCCAAGGATCAGATATAGCTCGCCCTTCCAAACAGAGGAGTTGGAACAACTCGCTCAAACGCAACAAATAGAGCCTTCAGGCTCGAACAATATGACGTTCACCGGAGAATCTGGTTCATCTCCTCAGGTACTACTTAGACCACAAATTAGTAGACAATCAGACTCATACCGAGGTTTAGACGATGAACATTCGGTATATTATGCCAGGAATGAACAACGCTCTCGAAGTATGTATCCACCTGTAGGAGGTTTACAAACACAACCCGAGGTCTCTTTTCAAGAAAATACCTCTATGCCACTGCATATAGGAAATACCCTCGGAGAAACTTGGCAAGATAGTGATCAGTTCATAACAGGATATCACATGCCTATACAACACCATAATATACAACAAACGCCACTACGGCAAAACATCGTGACTTCACCAAATGAAGTCATTTCAACTCTAATAGAAAAGGTTAGAGGGTTAGAACTTGCCCAAGCAAGTCAAAATTCACAATTCATGCAAGCAGGGAGTTCCAATCCTCCACACCATCCTAGCCAAGTGGATCTCCTCACAGGAGTAGGCACGTTAGGCATGACTCCTCAGTATTCACAACAAATGCCAACTAGACCCACCATCTCTAGCACTGTTCCTCCCGGTCTAGTACAGAACAATCCATTCCTGGATAGTACCCCGTCATACTTAAACATATACTCCAAATCACCACAAGGGGATATGTTCTCCTCTCCCAGCATTTTTGCTCAAACACAGGGGCTTCCTTATGCCCCTGCCAATGCATACACTGCGCCATATCAACAACCCATCCCACAACCTCTCCCTCAACAGGTGCCATCAATGGTCGAAACATATGCGATAGGGACTTACTCAGAATATTTGAAAGAACCCTTGGATTTCACCATACGAAGCGTCATGCTTCCAAGACCTCTTCCCGATTTGCCCAAATACAAAGGAGAGGGAGATCCAAATGTGCATATCAAAGCTTACGCTACAGCCATTCGAGAACTACTCCCATGGGATGGGGTTGTTGCTAAAATATTCCCAAAAACCTTGGAAGGCATTGCTCTCGATTGGTATTATAGAATACCTGAGGCTTCCATCCATTCATTCAAACAACTCGTTTCAGAGTTCATCAAGGCCTTCGACATGAACAAACTATTAAGAATAGGAATCAGGGAGTTCTTACACATCAAACAAGAACACAACGAATCTATCGCCCATTTCATCCAAAGGTGGCGTACAGTCCTTTATTCCTCGGCAAGTGCTCCAAACATGGATCAAATGGAACTATGTGATTTATTCCTTCATTCACTTAGCAGAGAAGTGAAGGAAGAAGTCCAGAAGTTCCCATTACGAACTTACGATGAAGTACTAGAGAGTGCTCTTCGAATAGATCAAGCAGCAATTGATAGTGGTCGCAAAACATATGGAGCAAACGGGAGGTTAATCACCCCCAATCAGAACACTACAACTTATCCCACTACCATGAACGTCAATCAAGGACCTAAAATCCTTAACAAAAATCGGGGTGTAACAACGGTGAAATCCCATATGGATGGAGTAAATATCACAAAATCCAATCACAATAAACAACCAACAAAATAATTAGTAAGAGCTGCCTGATAGAAGATAACGGTGCCACAAGACGGTGCCGCCAATAATGTGGAGTACGGTAATACCAAAGTACAATAGGAATGTTGTAAAAAGTAAATATTTGTCGTAAGTGGTCCGTAATGTTAAAATGTCAAAGTTTGGGTAATTAGAGAAGTAGGGTCTACGTGATTAGGAATTAGAAATATTATATTGTTAATAAGGACAAGGAGTGAGGTCATAAATATTTTGTGTATTTTATTTGTAAAAAGTCTAAAAATGTGGAACCCATGTAAAATGATAAGGTTTATCTTATCTTAAAAGATAAGCTTACATGTACATGTATAAGAGTTAAGGTATGGAATATGATTCGTCAGAGGGATTTCTTATCCTATCTTAGAGATAAGATGGATAAGCCTCGAAGTTCTATAAATAGAGAGGCCACCCCCTCATTTAGCATAGAAGGAAGTAGTGAGAAATATTGTAGGAAGTGTGCGAAGGAAGCCATCGCTTAAAGGTGTGTCAAGAAGCCATTAAGAGGTGTAATTGTAAAGTTTCTCCCATAGTCTTGTGAAAGGCAAGTGAAGTCAATAACACTTCAAGTACCTCATGGGTGAGATTGTAACAATTTCATGTTAATATTATAATTTACTTTGATATTTCAGATTTGTCATCATTCCGTCTTATCATAGTCGATGGTATTCTTGTGTTATGTTGTTGTTTTGTTTCCGATTACATCCACCAAACTAAAGGTCATGGCATTAGTAAATAATCATAAAGACGAGGAGTTCCCGTGAAGAATTATCATAGTGCCGATTTGGTGATGACATTTTGGTTCCGCTGCCGACCATTCCTCGTTGGTGGATTTTCCGAGAGATATTCCCACTTAGTCAAAAATCAATTGGAGGGTAACCTTGTTTTTACTGTGCATAGTAGTTACCATGGTAAAGTCATTTTTGCCATGAATAGTAGTTACCATGGTAAAGTCATTTTTGCTGAATAGTATTTACCACAGTAAAGTCACTTTTTACCGTGAATAGTATTTACCGCAGAAACTTCACTTTTTACCGTGAATAGTGTTTACCACAAGAAAGTGTTTACCACAAGAAAGCTTTTACCGCAGTAAGTCAAGTTTTACCATAGTTTACCGTGGTCATTTCTATTTTACTGTAGAAAGGTGTAAAGTCACTTTCTAGTATAGTGATTCCAATTATTTGTGCACATAAGTCTTGTTGATCAGACTTGTGGTTGGTATTTCACTATGGTTACTTTTGAAAATGGGAAAGATTCCTATTTTTTCAGCTCAATCTAATGAAGATGCTTCTTCTTTCATTCAAGAGTTTAAGCGATCTTGTATTTGTAATGGCCTTATAAGAAGGGAACAATGGACTGAATTTTTTCCTACCTTTTTGATGGTTCAAAGACTTAGGTGGTTCAAACACTAGGTGATAATGTAAAATTCATGGGATTTATTAACCGAAAGTTTTCTTGAAGAATTTGGTGAACAATGTAAATATGCAGATCTCATGATCGAGATCACAAAGCTATCCCAAGGAGAGAAGGAGAAGATAAGGGATTATCATGCTCGTGTTCTAGAGCTAAGGAGGAAGCTCGATGCCCGATCCTAAGGAAGGACTAGCGGATGGGTTGATGAATGGCGTGGATAATCTCCTCTCGTAAGCACTTCATTCTTGGGATGAAGCCGTAGATCGACAACGAGTGAAGTATGACCGCCCAACTACCATCAACAAGCAAAGGAGATCGCAAGAAGGCAAGAAGAAAGCATGGAAGAGGAGCCCAAAGAAATTGTTGCTAAAGTAGAGCCTACACCAAAGACCTTTGGTCCGTAATCCACAACCACTCCCGGTGAGCACAAATATTTCTCCTAGTACATCTACCGAGTATGAAGATCTCGCTCAAAAAGATGGGTCGCTTAACTATTAATCTTCTTCAAGGAAAGGAATTTAGTTCTCAGGAGGAGATAGAGGTCCAAAAAGAAATATTTCTGAAGTTTTTTGTTATGGTTGTTATAAAAAGGGTCATTATAAGTATAATTGTCCGTATAGAGCTTCTACATCCGGTAAAGGAGATAATGATAAAGGAAAAGCACCGTGAATTCTTTTGATGTAGTAGATAAGAGCAGTAAATAATGAAGTAGATGTGTTTGTAACAAAAGAAAGAAAGAAAAAGATAATCAAGATGGAAATGATCCTAAGAAGATGAAAGAAGAAACTAGTAAGAAACATAGAGAAGAAAGTTGGGTGTGCAGGATTTTCTCGATTTCACAGGGGGCAAGGACCATACTCCATCTTGGAAGATCTGTCCAAAAGGCCTCGCAAATATTACATATGGTCAACTCTTGGCTATGTCTTCCGAGAAGAGGCGGGAGTCATGAGGTGGACTCAATGCTCGAAGAAGGAAGGAGGTTGAGGTCCCTGCTTTTGGAGGCAGAGGCGAGATCCCTATGCTCCACAAGCCGAGGTATTATGTAATGGTATTTCAATTCATGATGTCTTAGTTGATGGAGGTGCTGCAGCTAATTAATGTAATGACCGAGTCTCGTAATGAATATGTTGGGTTTAAAATTGATCGCCCTTCAACACTTATGTTAAGGTCATTAAATAAAGGAAAACTAAACCAAGGTGTAGTTTCAAATGTGGCAATATCTCATATGGGTGTGGTATGTGTGGTAGACTTTCAGTGATGAAAATGGTACTGCTAAGCACCCAATGCAGCTGGGAAGACCATGGCTAAGGAGAGTTCATGCAAGAAACTACCGGAATGAAGGTTTCATGACACTTGGACGTGGTAGAGAGAGGGTGAAGATAAATGTGATCCCTCGACATCATAAGGCGTAACCTCGTGGATTCAAGTGATGAAACCGATGATCGACATCCTCTCGATTACTCTAGTACCAAAGAAGTGGACACCGAAGATGAAGAAAGTGAGGTGGATGTTCAAATCATGGATATCCTTCCACCACACCAACTCATGACCCCATAAAATTATCTCAAGAAGAAGTTGATGATCGTCTCCAACAAATAAAGATTGGTGATGCTCATGATGGAGAGTGAGAAGGAATCCTACCTCCAAATCTTTTCAAGGTACATACACCTATTCACTTTTGATTACAAGGAACTCCGTCAAGTAAGTTGGGTAGAACATTCTATTGAGCTGGTAGATGGTGCTAAGCCCATAAAGCAAATGCCATATAGAATGAATCCTAATTTTTCCAAGACTCGTAAAAGAAGAAATAGATAAGTTGCTTGATGCAGATTCATATTTGTCAGGAGAATTCGTAATGGGTTTCTCCCATTGTGATCTCAATAAAAAGAATGGGAAGCTACGCATTTGTGTTGATTACAGAAGCTCAATAAGGCAACAAAGAAGGATCATTACCCTCTTCCATTTTCGATCGATCTTGACGAAGTAGCCGGCAGAGTGCTATAGTTTTGCTTGAGGATATAAATGGCTACAACCAAGTTCGTATAGAGAGAAAGATCACCAAGACCACGCTCACCACTCCTTGGGGAACGCTTTTATAGAGTTATGCCTTTTGGGTCAGTGTAATGCTCCAAAGAACATTCCAAATATTTTGATGAATAGGGTGTTCAACCCTACATCGGGACCTTCATCGAGTATTTCTCGGATGATTTTTGCATCTATGGGAGCAAGTCGACCACCGCACCAAATGGAGACAACATTTCAAAGGTTAGATGAAGCACAAGCCTCACTAAACCCTACAAAGTGTGTCTTTGGATGTTCTAAAGGCGTTTTGTTAGGGGCATGTCAGATCCAGAGATGGTATTGGTACTCGATCCCGATAAAGTTTCAAAATCAAAGATTTACCATTTCCTATTAATAGAAGTAAGTTGAGATCATTTTTAGGCCATGTGGGTTACTATAGAAGGTTCATCAAGAATTTCTCAAAGATCGCATGCCCACTAACCCAGCTTCTAGAAGGATGTTACTTATGAACCAGAAATAAGGCGCATGAAGCTTTTGGACAATCAAGGAAGCCCCGGTGTCTTCACCTATTTTGAAGAATCCAGATTGAGCAAGCCATTCATCAGGTACACCGATGCCTCGATATGCAAAGACTAGGAAGTACTTTGAGCCAAAAGGATGAAAATGGGAATGAACATCCAATTTACTTTGGGAGCGCATAAATGAGCAAAGGCTGAGGTAAATTATACCAGAATCAAAAAGAGGCTCGCTATCATTTTTGTCAGAAAAGAAGTTTAGAAATTACTTGGGGCTAAAAATTTCTAGTCAGTAATAGCATCATCGTGCTCTAAAATATATCAAATAAGCCTAACCCATCGTGTGAGGATAAAGCAAGATGGATAATTTTGCTACAAGAATTTGAATTTGATATTATAGATAGGCCAGAAAGAAGCATGTCAATGCAGTATGCACTCTCTCGAGCCTATGATGGTTTAGGATCATCTTGTGATGATGATGATTTCCCGATGCAAAGATTGTTATCCTCGACACAATCCCTAGTGAATACATAGATATTTGGAATTATCCGAATGAATTCAAGTTTCCCGATGGTGCCAATGCAAAGACTAAGAGAAAGATTACTCAAGCCACCGCCATCCATATTCTATTCTCGCATGGAGTATTATTTCGAATAGACCTCGATGGACAAGACAAGAGGGCAAATGGACGTGATCAAGGGAAGGAACTCACTAGAAGAATTCCACAATGGTACATGTGGAGGGCACTTCTCCTGACAACTTACAAAAGAAGGATCTTGATGCAGTTATCACCGCCCACTCTTTTTAAAGATTGTTATAATTATTGTAAGACATGTGATATTTGTCAAACACATGGTAACCGTAAGACTTCATCACCCATTATGTCCTATTCTTCCCTCGTCCCTTTGAAAAGTGGGGAATAGACATCAGAGGTCCACTTCCAACTACATCACGCCAAAATAAGTATATCAGAAGTTGCCACAGATTATTTAACCAAGTGGGTCAAGCTAGGCCATCAAAACAACTTCCATGGATGAAGTGGCAAGGTTCATGTATGAACGCATTGTCACCAGATTTGGTTGCCCATTAGAAATCAGTAATGATCAAGGAAGCCACTTCATTAATGAGGTGGTAGAAGCCCTAGTCAATAAGTTTTCTATTAAGCACAGAAGGCAACAACATACAAGCCAAGCACAAATGGACAGTGGAACGAACAAATTTTGTGTCAGTGTCAAATTCTAGCAAAAGATGCAGCCTCTTAGTAGTACATAAATGGGATAAAAGGATTCATGCAAAGATTGTGGGCATATAGGGCAACATCAAAGTCAGCAACAGATACTCCCCATTTCAAATTGGCCTATGGCATTGATCCAGCTTCTTCCTATTGAGTTTGATATTCCCACCGTGAGAGTTATGAAAATGAAAGGATGGATGAAAGTGATTCAAGAAAAGAAAGGTCAGGTACATCTTCATTTGCTGGAGGAAATGAGAGAAATAGCAAAGGATACAAGCCATAAGAAGAAAATGAAGCAGTAAGGAATACTTTGATCAAAAGATCCGTGGTCTCCATTTCATGTGAATGACTTGGTTCTAGTATATGATTCCGTATACAAAAAAAGAAGACAGAGAAAATTTCTTCCAAAATGGATGGGGCCCTACAAAATAAAGAAATTGCATGAAAATGGTACGCACTGACCGGAGGAATTGATGGCACTCCCATTACGAAATGGGTCAACCACGACAAGTCAAGATTTTCCAAGCACTGTAATAGTCTACTCCGAGGACGGAGTAGAAGCTAGAAGGGGGAAGATGTCGACACTAAAATTTTCCTCCGTAATTTCTATTTCATTAATGTATGTATTAGAATAGGATGTTGTTAAGTATAATTAGTAGTAGCTGCCCGATAGAAGATAACGGCGCCACAAGACGGTGCCGCCAATAATGTGGAGTACGGTAATAAATCAAAGTACAATAGGAATGTTGTAAAAAGTAAATATTTGTCGTAAGTGGTCCGAATGTTAAAATGTCAAAGTTTGGGTAATTAGAGAAGTAGGGTCTACATGATTAGGAATTAGAAATATTATATTGGTAATAAGGACAAGGAGTGAGGTCATAAATATTTTGTGTATTTTATTTGTAAAAAGTCTAAAAATGTGGAACCCATGTAAAATGATAAGGTTTATCTTATCTTAAAAGATAAGCTTACATGTACATGATAAGAGTTAAGGTATGGAATATGATTCGTCGAGTGGATTTCTTATCCTATCTTAGAGATAAGATGGATAAGCCTCGAAGTTCTATAAATAGAGAGGCCACCCCCTCATTTAGCATAGAAGGAAGTAGTGAGAAATATTGTAGAGAAGTGTGCGAAGGAAGCCATCGCTTTAAAGGTGTGTCAAGAAGCCATTAAGAGGTGTAATTGTAAAGTTTCTCCCATAGTCTTGGTGAAAGGCAAGTGAAGTCAATAACACTTCAAGTACCTCATGGGTGAGATTGAATAATTTCATGTTTTCATAATTAATATTATAATTTATTTTGATGATATTTCAGATTTGTCATCATTCGTCTTATCATATAGTCGATGGTATTCTCATAGTGTTGGTGTTGTTTTTTGTTTCCGTGATTACTACAATAAATTCCCTATGATTTGATTAACGACCTAACAAAAACCTTCTCGTACATTTCATTCTTAGACTTACTAAAGAAATATCCTGCCCACAGGGCTGCTCTTTTAGAAGCATTAGGTTTAGGTCATCTAATTAACATCACTCCACCACCTGAAACACAGGTAAATCATGTGGACTTTGATGTTCATCCTCTAGGGCAGGCAGATAGGGATGTCGAATTCATATTCGAGATAAACAAAATGCCGACAGATGCTGAGATCGCACGCCGAGGTGATCCAGCCTTACATTTGCAAGTATGGGTTTATAACAACTATGTAAAGCGTGCAATGGTTGACGATGGGGTGGCAGTTAACATAGTCCCCTTCTCTTTCCTCCAAAAGCTAGGGTATGGAGAAACCAATTGCTCCACAACTCGAAATACACTAAGGGGCTATGATAGTCTTAAAGCCACCTCGGTTGGAACTATAATATTACCGGTCACCTTAGGACCCAAAACCATCTTGACTGAGTTTTATATTATAGATTGGGAAACTAACTATAATATGATCCTCAGCCGACCTTGGATACACCACATGAAGGCAATCCCTTCTACACTATTTCAAGAAGTAAGGTTTTTACATTTAGGAAAGGTATTCGTGGCCAAAGGTGATCCAAAACCATTTGATGTACACCTAGCTGACTTAAAGAAAAGACCAGGCGTACACTCGGAGTTTGAACTCCCAACAAATCAACTTAATAAACCTACCGATGCAAAAACAAACAAAAATTGGTACCTACGACAGATCTTGAAGCTATGAGCCTAGCCAAAGTAACCCCAACCCCTAAAGATGAGGCTAACACTGTAGAAGTAGTATCATTAAGAACTACTGCAAAAATCATTGAACTGCTAGAAAATGATCTACCAATATTCTTACCATTCGATTCAGTAGGCATAGGATATCCCCTAGGCATTGGCTCTCTTCCAGCAGAGGATCTCTGTATGGTGGAAGTAGAATATGCAAACACAACAGATATCCCAGCGTCCATATTCCCAGTCAAATATTGGACACTCCATTTTGATGGAGCTAGATGCCGATACGGAGCGGGGGTAGGTGTAATCTTCACTTCCCCTAAAGGAAAAGTCTTACCTTTGCCTTTAAACTAAATTTTGAGTGCACAAACAATGGCGCTGAGTACAAGGCCCTCCTCCTTGGCCTCATCTTAGCTAAAAGAATTGGTGTTGATAACATCAGAGTCTTAGGAGACTCACAATTGGTAGCAAACCAAGTCTCAGAGATATATGAAACCAAAGCCGAGCATTTACAGCTTTACAAAAAAGCTGTATTAGATTTAAGCAAGGAATTTGACTTCATATCAATTGAAGCAATCCCGCGAGAGGAAAATCTTCTCGCTGATTCAATAGCAACTTCCGCATCATGTTTTACTCCAAGAAATAAGTTAGAGGATACCCGTTTCATGGTATCCCTTCGTGATGAACCATTGATAAAGACAATGAAAAATTCTCTTTTAAATAGAAATGAATCTACTATCCTAGACCATGTTGATAGTGATATGGCCACTTTGGATTACTTAAACGCCTATGCGGCACTACATCTCTCCTATCATATGATAGATTTGTCCTTAATCCCACATTCGTCTTCCTACTTCGGAAATCCCATGGTGGATCTTCCCTCACAAATGGAACCTAGCATATGCACAGTAGAAAATGGGGATGATTTGGATTTACCTCCAGCGCCACCTGAGTTTGAAGAGGGTAACGCCTCTTTGATCGAAGAAACAATTGATATTAACATCGAAACGGAAGACAAACCAAGGATATTGAAATTAGGGTCCTCGTTAACCCCAGAGGAAGTAGAAATACACACTCGGATCCTCAAAGAACATCAGAAGGCATTTGCATTTAATTATAAGGAAATGACAGGGGTTGTACCCCACATCGCGGTGCACAACCTCGTCACTAAATCTGATGCAAAGCCAGTTAAACAAAAATTGAGACCCATGAAACCCAAGGTAGCTCTCATGGTAAAAGAGGAGGTAATAAAACTACTCCAAGTAGGATTTATCAAGCCAGTCGATTTCTCCCAATGGGTGTCTAACATCATTCCCATTCTCAAGAAGAATGGAAAGATACGCATCTGCATAGATTTTCGAGACATCAACAAAGCGTGTCCGAAAGACGACTTCCCGTTGCCATCCATTGATGTCATTGTTGATGCAACAACTGGGTTTAAACTTTTGTCTCTCATGGATGGATTCTCGGATACAATCAAATTAAAATATCTGAACAAGATCAACCTAAAACCACGTTTATAACTCCCTAGGGAACTTATTGCTATGATGTCATGCCATTTGGTCTCAAGAATGTTGGTGCTACATACCAACGAGCTATGACATATATATTTCACAATTTAATTCATAAAATTGTGGAATCCTACGTAGATGACTTGTTGGCTAAGGCCAAGAAGCGTTGTGACCATCCGGAAATACTCCACATCATTCTCTCACGGCTGATAGAGTACGGAGTCACGCTAAATCTAGAAAAGTGCATCTTTGGAGTAACAAGAGGGAAGCTCCTAGGTTACATCATATCATTACGAGGGATAGATGTTGACCCAACCAAAATTCGGGCTGTCCTCGAAATGGTTCCACCTTCGGATGAATATGGAATCAGGTCATTTCTCGAAAAGCTGGGTGCAATCCGAAGATTCATCCTGACTTAAGCTTCGCCATTCATCCAATCAACAATTTACTCAAGAAATATTATAGCATTGATTGGACTGAAGAATGCAATGAAGCTTTTGATGCAGTTAAGTGTTTCCTGTTATCACCACCTATGCTAATGCCACCTAAGCTAGATCACCCGTTAATTTTATATTCACGAGCAACTAATGTCTCGCTAGCCTGCATGCTGGCTCAAGAAGACGATGACAAGAGAGAACGCGTGATTTATTTCATTAGCCGAACGTTGCTCGACTATGAAACACGTTATACCCAAGCAGAATGAGAATGCCTCGCCATAGTTTTTGCAACCAAACGCCTAAGACATTATATGCTAAATCAAGAAACAAGGGTCATGGTAAAAACGGACCATTTACAAACTTTCCTCACACAAGGGTCCTTGTCTAAAAAGGTTGGACGTTTTATAACCTTAATGGGGAATTTGAATTAACATTTGTAAATCAGAAGTCGGTTAAAGGACAAATCATCGTAGATTGGTTAGCTGATAACCCATTAGATGGAGGCGATCTAGTAGATTTAGATTTTCCAGATGAGTGCGTATACTACATCGAAACCCGACCCTCTATCTCTGAGTGTCCCTGGTACGCTGATATCATTAATTATATCATGGACCATACGTATCCAGAAGGAGCTACACCGCAACAAAGAAGGCGGTTACGTATTATCGTAGCTAAATACATCATTATAGAGCAAGTGCTCTATCGGAAAGCATTCGATGGAATGCTCCTAAGATGTGTCGACATGGAAGAATCCAAGAAGATTCTCCATGAATCCCACAGTGGAATGTGTGGAGGCCACTTCGGTGGTCATGCCACCACTCGTAAAATACATCGAATGGGCTATTTCTGGCCTACTCTAGAACACGATGCAGTAGAGTTCATACGCAGGTGTCATAAGTGCCAAGAATTCTCCCATGAGATCCATATGCCGGCACAAGCTCTGCAACCAATCGCTACTCCATGGCCCTTTTCTACATGGGGCCTAGATTTAATAGGGAAATTCTCTCCCTCATCCACAGACGGCCATAATTTTATAATCACGGCCACCGAATATTTTACCAAATGGGTAGAGGCTATGCCTCTTACTACTGTACCTGGTTCTGTAATCACCAAGTTCATTTTAAACCAAATCATTTACAGGTACGGTATCCCGCAAATCATTATCTCCGATAATGGAACTTCTTTTAAGAATGAAGAGGTTCATGAGCTATGCAATAAATTTAAAATAAGCCATCATACGACTTCCTTGTATTACCCTCAAGCCAATGGACAGGCTGAAGCGACGAATAAAACACTAAAAGCCATTCTCCTTAAAACGGTGAAAGAAAAAAAACGAGATTGGCACTTGAAGTTATATCCGGCCTTATGGGCCCACCGAATCTCAATAAAAACACCAACGGGAGCAACTCCTTTTTCACTAGTGTTCGGGGCAGAGGCAGTTCTCCCACTCGAGGTTGAAATACCCAGTCTCCGCATTTCATTACAAGGGATTCTGGATGAAGACGCTTATAGAGAAGCACGTCTTTCCCAACTAGAAAGCCTAGATGAAACTAGGTTAGATGTTGAACAACGACATAGAGTCTATGCTAACCGGATGTGCTGGCAATATAACAAGAAAGTATATGAGGGCGACATATATGAAGGTGATCTCATTCTAAGACTAGACAGCCGGATCGACAAGAAGACCGGCGAAGGAAGGAAATTCCAGCCTAAATGGTTAGGTCTATACCGAGTCGTGAAATACTATGGGAACGTTGCATACCTCTTATGTACGCTAGAAAGTGAGGAATTTAGCGAAACAGTCAATTCCCTACACCTCAAGCGTTTTTACGCGTAAGTAGCAGCACTACTTATATATATATCTACATTGCATCTTCATATAAATTAGGATCATGTTGTCCGCTTGTTCATACACAAATTGTGATTAAGGAATCTATTCTCAAAGTAGTTCATTACAAACTCATGATGTTTTTGACATAAACTCTTTAATCATACTTCTCCATTTTCATGATATCATCCAATTATCTCAGAATCATTTTATCAAATAAAGCTAGACATGGCAAAGTCTTAACGGTAACCATACCAAGATCTGCAAGTTTATTCTCACTTTTGATTTCTTCTTAGGGTAGGTGTCTTGCCTATGGTCTGTTCTAGAAGCTTCATGGTGTCACTCACATCTATCCCATATGTATATCTCTTTGGAAATAAACACATACTGACATTTTACTCAAATAAGCAAGTCAAACATTGATCAAATAGAAAATTTTAATTTTACACATTTCCTTGCCCCACCAACCTTTGGTGATGAGCTTGCGTCTCTTACTAGTGACGTAGGGTTGGGAAAGGATGGGAATGCCCGTACTCACCTATACTTTGCCCACGGTGATAAACCCACACTTCTTACTAGTAGCATGGGGCAAAGTGTAGGGGGTCCTCTTGACAAATAAATACAAAAATTCATACACAAACAATTCAAACTTTGAAACTTTGAGTAAAAAAAAATGAATCAGATGTTCAAAGTCCCAAGAGAGTTAAAATCCTAAAAACCCAGATTTTGTCTACTATGTGGCCATCTACGGGTCTAAGTCTGGATAAACCGCAAAGCAAGTTACATCCAAAACTATGAAGTCACTCGAGTAGAGTAGACTTGTGGTGTCCTAATTTGGTTCCACCAAAGCTTTGTCTATCTTTCATCACTATCATTTCACTACACCTCATAACTTGCGCCCTTCCCAACTCTTGGTGATAAGCCCTCGCATCTTACTAGTTGCGTGGAGTTGGGGGTAGGGGCAGGTTTATCTATTCATCATACCGGTTTGTTTTCATCACCTTGCCAAAACAAACATGAAGTATCCAAAATTGCTTACAGAAACTAAGATTCAAAATCACATTATATCTACATCATCATATATCAGCATCATGAAACACAAAAGGAAAGTGAAACACTTGCATCATTTGTTCACCATTGCATATATTCTAAAAGAAACATATAAACGTACATCATAGCATACATGAGGAAACTGGAAATAGAAAGAAAGCCATGAATGCCAAGATTTTGATCCAGAAAAATGCATATATATAAATAATCAATGTTTATATACAATGCCATCATGCACTAAGCATGGTCAAAATGCTCAAAGAGCCCGGGATATACAAAAGAATATATAGTACAAAATCTACGAGAGCCAAGTGGCTTCTCAATCCCTACGGACCCTCTGAAGGTGCACACCCACACCTAGGACTCCGGCTACGCCAGCGCTCTGAATGCACGGAGGGCTCAGGATCCCGAGGGGCAGCCGCAGTCTCACCACGAGAATGGCTCCTCATCAAGCGCTCAGCCGTCCTGTACCCCGCTAGCTCGGTGCGAAGGGTCGATACCATCCTGGCCACATGCCAGATAGGAGCAAAGATGTCGGTATGTCTGCCAGCTCCTGAAGGCTCCCCAGCGTCCACAGTAACTCTGCGTGGGTCCTCTCCATGGGGATCATCAGGGTATCAGTACATACCCTGCGGATCAAGTCCCGCCACTCATCGGCGGTCTCTGCAAACCAAGGAGAAAACAAATTAAAAACCAAACAAGAAATTAAAAGATACAAGATAGCAACTAAAATGATCTTAAGTTAAACAAACACTAGAGAGGGGAGAAGGTAACTTACTCGGATCACCAGGCCTCCATGATGGGTCTATGGGATCAGCGCCTGCCACGGATGCCGCTGCCGACTGAGGGGCTGCTCCTGTGGCTGGAGCAACGTAACGCCCCGCAACAGACTCATCCTCCCCATGGCCCTGGGAGAGTGGCTCCTCTGAAACCAGAGTCACCCTCTCTGCACTCTGCTCGGCCCTCTCCACCTGCATGATATCCTGGGTATCATGCCACTCAGGATCACTGTCCTCGGTCTCCTCCTCTGTCTCCCCCACGTAAACTCCTTAGACTCAGAGTCTACCTCAATGGGGTCATCGCTGATGTGGGCAGGACCCGTGGAAATCTGAAGTAAAGGTGCCTGACGCGCACCGGCTCTCCCTCTGGCACGAACTATCCTCCTGGCTGCAATAGGAATGCCAGGAGTAACCACTGTCCAACCCCGGCCTCTAGGCCCCCCTCTGGCCTCTCAGACTGATCTATATACTTTGGCGCCACTGGGGAAGCATACCCATGTATGGTAGGCCAAACTGCTGAGGAACTCAGCCAAAGGGGTGCATCTCCACTCGCCCCACTCTGTCAATAAGCTACCCTGTCGTGGAGTAGGAGATCAAGGTAAGAGCCTCCTCGCCCCATATGCCTGCCATAGTCTGGTATGGTGTGGCCTCCATGTCGGCAGTAGTCAGGGAGGCAACTGGCTGATGAGGTGCTCTAAGCACCGACATGTCTGTCCATCTGGCTGCCCTCACAGCTCCAGGATCTGCCACCTCCACACCCCTGCCATAAGGGATGAAATGCTCATAGACCCAACTCATGACTAGAGTCGGGTGGCTCAATGACTGCCCCTGTAAATGGACCACCCTGTATAAGTCATGGTAGGTGGTCCCAAGAATGTCTGCTCCCCAGGCATATATCCGACTGTGCCCCTCTATCTGTGCAATAATGGGGGACCAACAGTATAATAATGTATCTCCTCCCTTGTCCCCGATCAGTCTCGAGGCAAGGATCCCCATGATGGCCTGGCGAAGTAGGGGGATGGGAAAAGAAGGAATAGATCGAACTCTCACCCCCTTCTTCGACCCCGTGGAGATGACTGCATCTCCCATATATGTGGCCCACTGTGTAATCTGTGCCCGTGAGCCTGCTGTCTCTAGGGTGAGTCGTCTCCCGATGATCGGGACCCCCAGAATGCGATAGACGTCCTCCAGTGTAATAGTCCACTCACCGCGGACCCCTGGCAATCGGAAGGTGTTCCGATCTGCATCCCAGTATGAGAACAAGTCACAAAGGATGTGACTAGATGGTGTAACGTGGGGCACGCGTGAAATGCGTAGTATCCCAGCCCACTGAAGAGTGTCCTCCTCATCCTGTGAGAGGGCATCTAGTACCCCTGGGAGCCAATCACACTCCCTCTCTCGACTCCACCGGATATACTCCTCTCTCACCTGCATACACCCAAAAACACACAAAACAAAGCAAGTTAGCATCCAAGTAATACTAGAAAAATCATGAAAGCATGTAGAAATGCTAAAAATACAAACACAATCTCAAAAAGAGGTTCCTTTTGCATTCTGTGCAAAACCGCCGCCCTGAGCAGGGGGCGGTTTTGTAACCACCGCCTTAAGGGCGGCGGTCGTGGTCCGAAAACCCACGCGGGTTTTTAAATTTAAAAAGCCTAAAAAACGTAAAAAATGACCATTTTACCTAAAAACAAAGCCTACCCAGTAGGCGCCCCCCCTAGGTGGACCTTTCAACACTGACATTTTCAAAAATTACCCCCCCATGACAAAGTATTTAGCATTTCAAATTTAAGGTGATAAAAAGGAGAAACTGAAGAAAACTAACCTGTGATCTCACGGGTCGATGTGCCACACGTGGAGGCATGATCGCTATCTCGTCACGGACGTTTTGACTCTACTCACGCAAGAAACCATCACCGTGGGTCCCAGAGCTCAAAATCAATCAAATCGACTCACGCAAATGAATAGGAAAATGGGCCCACTTTCATATATATAGCACTCTGATTCGTTTTAAAATGACTTTTTCACAGGTTTGGAGCGCTGATGGAGGTAAGTTCCTATCCCCGCACAAATGGTACGTTCTCATTCCCTGTTATTTTAGCGTTTATTTTTCAAACTATTGTGTCTATCTGCACTTGAGTTCTCTTTTCATTTTACAGGTAACGGGAATTTTGGATGGCGTCATTTCAACACACGGATGTATCAGGTATAACTTCTAACTTCCCATTTCGGGACCGCCATACTCGGACCCACCGTTTTACGCCTCTTCATGGCTAAAACGCTTCTCCAAGGGGGCAATATGTACGTACCCAAAATTGTAAGGTATCTGTATTGCGGAACAACGTAACACGTGCCCCAATGATGATATAGGTCTCCTCGCAAGGTGTTCGGGATCCGGAAAAGATCTCCAAGTGTGTGTTAACATCCCGCATGCCCCGCTTAGCCCCCACGTGCTTTATTTTTCCTTTTCCCCTCTTTTCTTAGCCTTTTTCTCTTCAGTGACGAAACCGCCGCCTTGAACAGGGTGGCGGTCCTGTAACCGCCGCCCTACTCAGGGTGGCGGTCCTTTACGCATTTTCCAGAAAGCTCTTTTAACACGACTCACGTAAATTCAATGTTTTACCAGCTTTCTTTCACCGTCATAAGCTTGCATTTATGATTTTGGTTCCTTGGAATAGTGTTTTTCCATTGTTTATAGTTTAAGAGTTCTATTTGGCTTTTACTTTGGGTAAATGCAAATGCTATAAATAGATGGCTTGTGCTCAAGTAAATGGCCCCTCATTCACTTCTCATCTTCTCATTTTCAGTATTTCAGTCTTTTATTTTGCTTAGGATTCATAGTTTAGTTCGTTACATGCTTAGTTAGCATTGTTTTACTGTTGGTAAGCCACATATCCATCTTGTGCAAAGCGTCTTTGTTATTTCATCCAATCCATTGGAGTAGAATAGCTTAGGAAGCCATTAAAGTTGCATGTTTTTCTCCTCAAACAGGATAGTTTCAGGTTCTGGATGCTTTATGTTGCATGAATCGCAATAGATCCCGCTAGTAATTGCATAAGCCAAGCTCTGTACTCTTGCGCTATCCCTCTCCTTCTCGCATTGTATTCGGTGTGTATTCTGAGCTGCCTTTATCCCAATATCTACTTCTGTTGATGCTAGCATTACACACTTTTTTGGATCCACGTGAACATGAAGGAACGAGGAGATCACACTAAGGGGACAAGATCACACACACCATCAGATTCACCACTGTTCTGCAGAATCTAGGTTCTAGATTTCAAAGTTCTAGTTAGAATCATATCAAATAGAGTAGTTAATTGTTTTATTTCAGTAAATTCTATTCTCGATATTACCAGTGGAAGTCATGGGGATTGATAGTTTCTGAGAAACTATGATTCACTCGTCACTTCTGAGGTAGGATCGAGAATCTTGCAAATAGATTAGATGAGCTATTTTATTGTTTAGAATAGATCTACAAATTGCACAGACAAATGGCTACACTTGGTTATTTTGTTTGTTTTAAATTATTATTTTAGTTGTCTTTCTAGATATTTTAAATAGTTGTTTTCTTAAATTCGTAAAGTTCATCAGAAAAACACAAAAAAATAGAGAAAACATATATGCTATAGATACACTTCACATAGTTAAATTTCA
This sequence comes from Taxus wallichiana var. yunnanensis, assembly GCA_018340775.1. Taxonomy (NCBI): domain Eukaryota; kingdom Viridiplantae; phylum Streptophyta; class Pinopsida; order Cupressales; family Taxaceae; genus Taxus; species Taxus wallichiana. The sequence continues at coordinate 712,402,452 of CM031238.1, forward strand.
TTTTGTTACAGTTAATTTACTTTGTTACTTTTGTATGACAATCACGGGACCTAGAGAGCCCAGGGAATACATATTCGAGCCAATCGTGCCCCAGCCCAATCTCATCACGACAATAACCGATATAGATCAAAATCTTAGGATTCAAGTCTTCCGAACAACGGTAAGCTTGCAACAAATCAATTCTCAGTTGAGCGGACTAAACATAGAAGACGACCAAGCACACACGTTTTGGTTGAATCAACCGAACTACAGATTACCCTAGGCAAACATTCATATGACTGTAGAAGGGTTCGAAAGAGAACAAACCTTTGGTTGTGATCCTTTGGTCCCACAGCCAGATGCAGGAGACACTCTTCTAGATATAGATACCAGCCTAAGAATCTAGGTTGCACAAACACCTGTAGGGTATTCTGAGAAAATCACACAGTTATTGATCCTAAATATAGAAGCTGAGAAAGCATACGATTACTGGATATTAGGGATTAGGACTTGATTTCACGCATGACCATAACAAGTCCACAACGACTAAGAGTCTACGGTTGTGACCCACAAATCCCGCAGCCCAACGAATCCGCAGGAGAATTAGACATAGACACTGGCCTACGCACACTAGTATTCCAGTCTACTCCACTTCCACCTATCATCATCGAACAATTATCCTTGCTAGACATAACAGCTAACAAAGCTAGAGAGTTCTGGACTAGGCCAGAGAACCATCCATAGAATTGACTACATTTACCATCCACCATATGACCCTATCCGGAGAAATACACGAAACTATCCCGGGTCATTTTCCACGTATTCCACAACCCATAGATCGAATCACGCCAGAGCTCGATATTGATTGGAGCCTTCGAGCGTTAAATCATCCTTGCGACCGATCTATCACACCACCCCAAGTTAGGAGGGCTTTCTTTTCGTTAGATTCGTAAGTTCTGCGTTAGTGCGCATTGAAGATATTAGATTACCTAACTAGTTTGTCTCGTATCTCACACATATTCCATCCCTACCGGCTATCTCTCGCACGACATCGGGAGGTCGGGTGCGAGGAAGAGTCACTTGTAGATTCCGACGCTCGCTTTTCACTTTTCCGTCGTACATGCCACCCCGTGATGCAACAATAACAAGTACAAGGTGTACAAAATCCATCTTGGCAACGTGTGCAAAAGTATCAGAGTTATCAATACCTTCGACTTGTGAAAAACCCTTTACAACAACATGAGCCTTATACTTGTCAATGGACCCATCAGCTACGTATTTGGTTCGGTATACCCACTTACACCAAACCATCTTTCTTCCTTTAGGAAGAGATACCAAATCCTAAGTATGATTCTTCATCAAATAAGAATACTTAGCTGCTATCACATCATCCCACTCCGGTATCCCATGATCCTTTGAAAAAGACCATGTGGATCCTTAGAAACTACCTAACACAAAAGTACATAACTTGTAGAATGTGCGTGTTGATGCCTAGTGGGTGGAAGATCCTCTATGAAAGGTGCTACCTCAGAAACTATCGTACGAGCCCACTTAGGCATAGTGACAACATCAGTGGGAATAGGATCTTCAATGGCATCTATAACCTCCTCATCAATCTCCTCAAAGAAAGGATCCTCAAAATGAGATGAAGAAGAAGAAGGAATGGAAGAAGATGAAGAATCATGAGGAGTGAAACGCTCATCAAACTGAACATGTGTTTGAAAAAGAACATTATGTGGATTAGGATCTAAAAGACGATAAGCTCTCATGTCCTCACAATACCCTATAAAGATCAAGGGTTTACTCTTCTTATCCAAAGATTTAATTTTCTTCTTTGACACAAAGGCCCAAGCAAGGCTCCCAAAGACTCAAAATAATGAGACATCCGCTTAGTGTTGGACCAAGCTTCCTCGGAGTCAAATGCTCAAGTTCTCTATGTGGTGTGTGATTCGAATATAGTTAGCACAATTTACGGCTTTCCGCCCAATATAGAGGTATATCTCTAGAATGCATCATACAATTAGCCATTTCCTTCAAAGTTCTATTCTTCCTTTCTGCTAATCCATTCTGTTGTGGAGTATGAGGAACAAAATGCTGGTGAATAATACCTTGAGTTGCCAAAAATTTAGAAAACTCATTGCTGAAGTACTCCCCCCCATTATCAGTGCGAAGGTTCTTTATGCTACTAGAAGATTGTTTCTCAACCAAATCCTTGAATACTTTGAAGTGTGAAAAAAATCACTTTTGTACTTGAGAAAATAAACCCAAGTACGCCTCGAGAAATTATCAATAAATGTAAGTGCATACTTAGCTCCATTGAAAGATGGGGTAGGAAAAACCATCAAGTCACTATGCACAAGCGGTGAAGAAGCTCTCTTAGAAAAATTGTTAGGAAAAGGATCTTGGTGTTGTTTCCTAATGCATAACCATGACAAACTCCCTCAAGACAGAAAATCTAGGAAGACCATCTACCATACCGTGAGTGCTCAACTCCTTCAAATATCTGTAATTTAGATGTCTAAATCTTTCATGCCAAAGCTTACTCTCTAAATCTGAATGAGAAACCAATCCTGTCCCTATAAAAGAAGTGTCATCAAAACCCTCAAAGTGATATAGTCTTGAACTATGATAAAAAATACCCTGAGTAACAAGTGAATAAGGCTCCAACAAAGTTTTTATTTCTACCCCATGTGGTGTAAAAGTCATTGTTTTCCCTTGACCAGAATGAAAAATTTGATATACAGAAAATAAATTTGTAGTGATGTTAGGAACATATAGTGCATCTTAGATATTGCCACCATCAAGTTGTATATCACATTTTCCCTTAATAGAAAGAAAGGAAGAATCTCCAACCTCAATTTTGGAAGTTAACTCAAACCTAGAGAAAAAAAAGACTCCTTGGAAGAAGTCATGTGATGAGAAGCACTGAATCTATAACCCAATTGTCTACAAGTGGTGACTGAGATCTTCCAACAACATTAAGTACTTTTCCATGCTGATTAGAAGGAGGTGGAGTGGAGATAGAAATTTTGTGTGTCTTGACTGCATCCTTTAAGGCTTGCATTCACTTATAACACCTATTTTCTTCATGATTACTACCCCCATAAAAAGAGCATGAACGGCTAGACTTATTCTTGGATTTAGAAGACTCCTTGGGTTTTGAGTTGTTTTCTTTGGGTTTAAGAGAATTTGAGATGAAGAAGGTGTGGATTTGGTTTTACTGTTTGGTTTTCCTTGCCCTTAGGATTAGAAGCAACTAATGCCTTTTGAGAGGTGGAAGACTCAATGTGAGATAATTTGGATTCTTCCCTAGTAAGTCTTTCACAAAATGTTTCTAAGTTAGGCATTTTGAAGGTGTCACCTAAGACATCCATGCTAGAGAAAAAGGTAGAAGCAAAAATTTGGAATGGTCCTCTCAACTTGGATAGAATCAAGTAAACACATTCTCCATCTTTCTTATCTCTTCCACTCCCCTTCAACTGTGTCAACAAATGCTTGAACTTGGTAAGATAGTCTATAATTATTGGAAAATCTTCAAGATTAAGAGAGGTGATCTCAATTTCAAGTTGCATGGCTCTCATATGATCTACCTTACCAAATAAATCCTCTAATTTCTCCCATATTTTGAAAGGAGAGTCACATTTTTCCAAATGAAATAAAAAACTGTCACTTACATAAGTTCTGTCAAATCCATACACTCATCAAATTTGCACTGGTACTGAAATTTCTCATATTCTCTAGTGAACACTTTGGTTGTTCTTTAGAAGTTAAAGCCCATAATCCTTTCTGCTTAATTATTGTTTCCATTCTTGGTTTCCATGTGTGGTAATTATGTGTTGTTAATGGCTCAACATGATCTAATGTAGAAGTAGATGCCATCCTCAAAAAAAATCACCAAAAGAAATGGAAGAACCAAGCAATGCAACAAGAGCCCCCAAATTTTGGCACTTTATAATGAGTGTGTGTTACAATATGACACTTTATAATTATAGTGCAATTCTCAAAATAAATATTGCCAATGGAAAGAGCACGGAAAAACAAACACTTTTGCAAAAATGACACTCAAAACCGAGTTACCGATCAAAAGTTACAAGCTTTTCAATATTATGCTCTACTATTTATTTTAGTTGCCACTAAAATAGAATAAAATACTCTTGCCTTCACCACACAAATAAAATGAAAGGGGCTGGAGTTAAGCACCTAATAATAGGAATCATAAGCTTTAAGCCCTCATATGACCATACCATATGACTAGGGGCTAAGAATTTCAATGGGTGTGTGTAACTTACTATTTTGGGGGTGTCGTTGGTTTTCGAGAAAGTCACATCCAATTGCTTCTTCTAGTAAAAACTGTTATTTTTGGACTATGTTGAAAGTGACCTTCGCCACCCAAAACAAGAGTCTGCGAAATTTCCCGTCATTCGTGGACCCCTGCCAAAAGAGGAAAGAAACATCTTTCACAAAACTATCTACTACACGTAAATCGAGAATGCTATAGCCACATAAATTAAAACCCAGATACGAACTCGAAAAACATGAAAAACACGAAAAAAATTCTAGATTTCCTTTTTTGTATGATGCAAATCTCGAGGTGAATCCAGTATGTTTCTCTGCACAACAAAAAAACCAAAAAATGCCTCCCGAAATGGTCGAGTTTATAGCTGATCTTAGGGTTTTTCTACCTTTTAGATCCAATGGAAGCCTCTATTTTGCATAAAAACACATGCAACAACAAAATACAAGAAAATCCCAAATATATGAATATATAAAGAATTTATTTGCAAAATAAAACTTACAGACGAATGTCAATAGCAATCTCTTGCTCTGATACCATAAAAGGAACGATAACCAAATCGTGCCAAGCCAAGAACATAGATGCTAATCAAACATCACGATTAATAAGATGAAAGTAATTCACCAAAATAAATTTACATAAACCTTTGCAAATAAATGAGTAGCAATATCATATATTATTATGGAACTCAATGAAATACAATGAGAATGGACCTTGCTTATATAGGCAAGGAATAACAATCTAAGAGCCAGTCAAGGTCGTAGATTAAGCCATAAATCATGGAAAGAACTAGTCATCAAAGAACTAGTCAAGTCCATAGATTTATGAGAGAACTAGACATCAAGGATCTATTAAATACCATAGATCAAGGAAAGAACTATATCTAACAACTGGATAATATCTCGTAATATCTAAATAAATAAAAAGAAATATCCACACACATAAGTGGGTAAGGATAAATACAATAATGTACCTAGGTGAACATGAGCTAAGGTAAATACCTACTCTAACACTCTAACTATCCCCATGCCCTTATCATGTTTATGATTCTTGCTTAGGTGCTCATACACGGGAACTCTTCCTAATTGTGGTTCTTTCCGGAAAAGGAGAAAACAATGTTTTGAGGGTAGTCATGCCTATAATGATCAACGGATCCACATGTATAATAGGTTCCATGGGGGAACTCACTTCTTCCACCCCCATGACCTCATCCTCTAAATCCTCCACGGTATCCTCTACCTCGACCGCCTCCATCAGAATGCCCTTCATTATTATTCTGATTCTGACCACGATTTTCACTTTTATCCTTGGAATTGTTTGCAACACTGGTCTAGCACACACCCATATCAATTGCTTCATGAATTTGATCAATCAACCTATACTTCTTAGTGTCATGAGTGTGTGATTTACAAATCCTACAAGTAAGTGGATACATTCTTCCTAACAGTGTGCTGTAACAAAGGAAACCTGGTTAAATCATGATCTAAATGGTATATTTCACAATCTAAAAACATGGCATGCACCGATCTATGAGGGAAGCTATCCTTGGTATGAACCTTGAATTCGTAATCAGACACCACAACCCACAACACATTTTATGTGTTGAATTGGCTACCAATTTTTCAAACTGCTTCCCCATTGAAGGGATATGCACCTCCAAAAAGGGGCTTACTCTAGTGTTCACGCTATTAATGGCCTCAACGCATAGAGTTACCTCAAGAGCTTCACATAGATCTGTAAAATTCTTGTGTGAGAGCACCCTCCTGAATGGGATTATCAAGCCACCAACGAACCATTGTGCATGCTTTGAATAGGATGAATATTGTAAGAAAAATTGACAACAAAGTCTTAAAATAGGCATCATATTCACTTACACTTTCATCCATGCCCTGGGTTGATGTCCTTTAGTGCATTGATGTTGTTCTACTCAAACTCGTATGTGGAATTATGCCAAGAAAGCATCATGCAATGCGGTGTAATCTACACAAGTCTGATTCGATCAAACTTCCTATACCAACTATGTGTGCACCCCTACAACGTGGTTACAAACTAACTTTATTTGTGCTTTAGAGCTATAATCCCCTTGGCACACCATAGTATTTCACACATATGAACATGCTCTGTGGCATCTTCAATGCCTCTATAATCTAGGAGATAAAGGGACATCTCATAATACACTTGCTAGGGTTGGTGTAGATCATGCCCACCAGATCTAGATCCTATATTTCCTCTTGTGTTCCCTCCACCTATAGAACCACCATGTCATTAGATATCAAACCTCCAGATCCTCCTAATCCTCCTCCCATGGAAGGTATTAGACTAGAGGATGTGTTTCCTTGTGTTATGATAATTGTACTAAACCGAACCCCCACGATCTATGAGGTTGTGCTACTTCTAGATGTAATACCAATGTTCTGCGTGCCCACATTATGTGTTGATGACAAACCAAAAACATACCACTAATCGACCCTTCAAATAGCACGAGAAGATGCCTTCCCCACCATAGATGAATAATCTACCTAATTAAATCCTAAACTTGATGGTAAATTAACTCTATCTGTTGCTACTCTACTACCCACACTAGCTTGCTTACTAATGACTATCATAGAAACTGTAAAACCAAGTGCAAGGGCTAGGTCATTATGAGAGATCAAATGTGCACATGCAATCCATGTAGTTTCTACCGGTCCACTCTCATATGAGGTTGAAGGGGGTTCTTTGCCATGCTTACCCAAATGGGGGAGCTAAAGATGCTCAAGCTCTATTTCCTTTGAGTGAGCTCCAAATCCTTCATGAGCCATCTCTCTCCACAATGCCATTCATTCCACAAATTCATGCTGCTTCTCCAAATCCCTCTTGTGTGCCTCATTAAACTTAAGCCACATTTCTTCTCTCTACCATTCTATTTCCAGTGTCCGCCATCTTTCACCACACCTGCTCCTACCCCCGTGCATGGTGGGGTTTAGCTAGCCATAGGTTTCTCTTTAAAATCCAGTGTTATCATCAATATTTTAATCACTAAGGGGATAATGCATAGAAAATAACCCCTAGGAATTGGAACTCAACTACCTCTAGACAAGAATAAGTAGACACAACGTACTCCAATATATAGCTATTCAAGACACCACTCCACCAGTGATCTACAACGTGCGTTGAAGGTAGATCAACATCATGCAAATTTTGGTAATCTTCCTACATCCAAACTAGGGTTCTATACCTCCAATTCCTCTCTAATGCATATCATACTAGCAACTCGTACAACTCTATAGGAAAACAAACAAAGAACGTCTCATAGAGCTTTTGATAAAGGTTCTATTCAACCCACACACATGCATTAAAATCAGGTCCAATGTTATATCTCTGTGCAACTCGTCCTCCAAATTCTCTACCCATATTTCAACAATGTCCAAATTTATTCGGTATGTTTCCATCATGCACCATCCTTGCAATGGCTTTGAAAAGAGGTCCCAACAATGGAACCAAAATGTAGTCTTATTTTACCCACCAAAATCCCAAGGCGCGCTAACACATCACCTAGGCAGAACTTGAGCGTTCACCCAAAGTGTGAAAGGGTACTAGGTCCCTCTTCTATTTGAGCTCTACCAAGGGGTTGACATAATGGGTAGATAAATATCCCATATTCATAACAATTATTCAAGTATATTACAACATATAAACCAGATCTAGATCTTAACCATTAAGTATGACCAAACAAATAAAACCCAAGATTAACTTTACCATATGAGAACCATTGACGATGTGTCTACAATCAATATCTAGCCACAAAGATCCATTATATCAAGTCTTTGGAAAACACAGATTTTTTTACATAAATAAGAGTGTCACCACGATTCATGCACGTACATAATCCAACATCATAACTCTATTACAAAAATTGGTCTACTAAACTATGCAAATCACACATATATATAGGGGTGGGAAATTTGCCTTCACCACCCATGCATCTCTAAAATAGGCTACATGCTAAGAATAGCCATGCGCTTGCTTCTAAAGCTAATTAAAAAAGCATGTAAGCTCTCTAACAATAGATCAACTATAGTAAACTCTTAGTTCATATCCTATTATTAGCTCTAGGTTATGGATGTTGTTTGGTCTTTCTTATATCCCAAAAATCCTTTTCTTGGACCACAAGCCTCCATATTCCAATCTTATCTTCAAAACCTTTCTTGGCTGCTACTCTCGGTATATATTTAGATCCGCATCCAAAAACTGGAAAAGTACTTGGTTTGTCTCCTACACGCATTCTTGTCTATCTTTAGCACGTGCAAAATCACTTCTCCTAGTACACACTTCCTCATCTACCTTTCTCCCAAGCACTTACTTCTCCTTGTTACTTAGTCATTTTCTCGGCTCAACATCTCATGCGTTTTATAACTCCCTAATGACTCATCTAAGACCTATGAATCACCTGAGTGATATGAATCACCATGGGTGAGGGTAATTAACCTAATAAATAAATAAAATGTAAATAATACCCCCTCACACCAACACCCCCTTCAACAAATCTTAGGATGAGGCATGGCAAGACAAAAGAGAAATGGGTCCTGATAGCTATGCCTAATGGGGTACCCATGTACAATAAAGATACCAAGAAATGGAAGAAAACCTAATGGGAAGATAATCCACTTACAAGAGAGAATAATCTCCTAATTAAACTAAGAAAGATGCGTCGAGGGGTCCCGAGAAAGTAGGCCCGATGATGTACCCGTATAGAAACTAAAATCTTTCTAGAAGAAGAGGAGGAGGAGAAGAGAAATAGAAAGCCCAAAGTAGATGTGTTGTAATAGTAGAGCTCACCTCAAGTAGTGAATGCAAGTGAATGAAATTGGATTCGGTGAAGTGTTTGGTAAATATGCATGCAATTTGATATGATGTCCGATAGTACTACAAATTAGTGATGTCTCTAAGAATCAAGTCCTTGATGAAGTGCATGTGGATCTTAATGTGTTTCGATTGTTGATGCTGAAGAATCAATTTCTATAGATGGAAATAGTGCTAACGTTATTGCATTAGATCATGGTAGGATACCTGAACTGAATACTGAACTCTATCATAATCCCCTATAACCAAATATCTTTAGAGGTTGTGTTGACTAATCCCCTATATTTTTCCTCTATAGAATATATATAAATCATGTTCTTCTTCTTTCTTGGCTAACTGACAAGACCTAAACCAAGAGAAAAATTGTATTCGAAGGTAGATTTCTAAAGATTTAAATCACCGTCCCAATCAAAATCTATGTATTACACTTCTCGGATTTCTAATACAACTTATGAGATTCTTGCATAAATCTAGACATAATTCCGAAACAAACGATAAATATGATTGGTATGGGATAAGTAGATCAATCTCCTAACCAATTGGTGATAAAAGGTACCATTGACTAAGGGAGTGGAGAAATTGGATACTAACTTGACTCCAAAAAGGAAGGGAGTGGGAGATGGCTTATAATCAGCCATGTTAAACCTAACAAGAAAACCAAGGGCATACTTGGGTTGAACAATGATGATTCCCGAGTCATAGTGAGTGATCTGAACCCTAAGGAAATAGTGAAGAAAAATCAATTCGATCATGAAGAAATTTTTGGGTAAGGAAGTCTTGTGAATCAATAATGGAAGGAGAGCTTACTATGATAAAAATTCATTGACGTATAAAACTAAGATAAGCATGGAATCATCTTGCCATAAAATGTAAACATTTAGGTCAGAGTGACACCTAGTGAACCTTGAAGCAAAAAAACGATTCCATCTTGGAATACTAAGCCGAGGGGCTTGTTTGAGGCTATAGATAGACTTCCTAAGTTTGTAAACAAGGGAGGAATATTGACATAACATGGTGGTTGTTCCATATAGATTTCTTCCTTTAGGTCACCATGAAGGAAGACACTCTTAACCCCCATTTGGTGGACATCTGTTAGCATATGGATTTTCACGCATGAAAATGACATGCAACAGTGTGGGAATGAAGTCCCTCCTCAATGAAGGTGAGGCTACCTTTATTGAAAACCAAAACTATATTTACATCTATACATTCAAAATTGTATGTGGGGGTGTTTTGGAACATCAATGGAAAGAAAAGTGAATGAGGGAGATGAAGTGGAATGAAGGAAAGGAGTGGAATGGAATGAATCGAAAGAACATGCAAGAGTTAGGTAAAAATAGAGCCTAATATTGCATGAAGAGGAAAGATGAATAACTAACACAAATAAAACGGAGTTTGAGTTAGCCAAACAAGAATGTGTAAAAGGGAACACACATGAGAAAGTAGATAATCAGAGATTGATCACTGTGAACTAGAACAATTGATTAATAACGTTGACAATGAGATCAAAGATAATATTTGCATGCAAGATTCAAAACACCTAACATCTAATGAACATAAGAACATCAAATGTTACAAGAGATAATGAATGAGACACAAAGTTCCTATTCCATTAACTCCAAAATGTTTTTCACAAAAGAACACAAAGTTTCTTCCTGAAACAAAGCTTGCACACAAAAGTATTTTCTTCTCCTCTCTCAAAGTCACCCTTACAAATGAGCCCCTCACTTCCTTTTATAACCCAAAAGTTGGTTACAAAGTAGTTAGGGTTTTAAATGCACATTAAATAGGGCACTTAAGTGACTTTGACTTTTTCATTTAAATTTTAAAAAGTGACTAAAAATAGAAACCACTTAAGTTAAAAATTCATTTAAGGAAAAATACATAAATAAAAGAAATGGGTACATGTGGACCCACTTAAATGACTTGGACGCACATATAGACATCCTAGTCGTGAATGCGCCACCCATATCAAGATACCTAGGATCGAGTGCCTTATCCATTGGGCCAAGAGTCCGCATATCCCGATCGTATAGAATGAACTCATTGATGTGCTCTGCAACAAGAGTGTTGAGCTTGAAACTTGAGTAATTCATCCACTCCTCTGTCTCGAGCAATATCCCGGTGTGAGAAAATTTGTCTTCATTCGTAATCACATTCACAATTCTCCACATGTTCCAAGTACCTTTCCATGGTGAATTATTCATTTGTCGCGAGATCATAGTCGTTACTCCACCTTGGTTTATCGAATCCACTTTCGGTCTTTTGCCATTGAGAAGATCTCCAAGAGCCAAAATGCAATTCACCTCCAATGGTATTACAAAACATGGCTTTAACAAATACCCCATGAATAAATATAACCAGCTTATTTTTGCACTATACATCTGATTTGATTAAGTCGAAAGCATTGTCTAACTTTGCAAACACTTTCTACAAATTGAATAACCTAACTCTTCCATCTCACTGCACAACCTATCTTTTATTGGTTCACTTAACATCACCAATAATCACCAAAAATAACATTTTCCTTGTTTGAAATGATGGAAGCAGTTCTCATATTTCACAACAATCTCGAAACAAACTCGGTTGCAGTGTGTCAGCATGCACACAATTGAAGGTTCTTGTCGAGTCAAATAGTTATTCCAAGAGACATTTTTATCAATCAATATGGCAATGCAAACTTCTCATTTATGTGACAGAGGAATGGTTATTTTACTCATGAACATCATTCAGGAATCTGAATCAAAAAATACCCTGTTGCCTTCATCTCGTGGGTAATTGTTAGTGCGATCTATCTCCTCCACAAAAAGTATGAATCATTCTATGGTCTTCATACATAGAATTAAACCAAATTCAAATCATAGCATGGTCTTCATCCATAGGCTTAAACCAACATCTATAGGGATTGACCTTGCCACCATGATTACACTTAACTCTCGTCAATAATCGTTAAGTTTGTTGTAGTGTAATCATAATTGTTTTTAGCGTTTAAAGCAACTACTTTATATTCAAGCTTAACCCAACATTTCTGAAAAGAATGGTTTTACCACAATGCTCATGATTCTTCCTTATTATATAACACTTGTAGTAAGAATGTTTTGGCTTTGCCATAATAAGCACAATTGTACCTTCCAAACGATGAGAAAATACCATTACCAATAAAGACCTAATGCTGCCATGATGATGACCCAGGTTCATGCCCATAACATGTCCGTAGATATCATTACCAATAAAAAATTACTGCTGCCATGATGATGACCCAGGTTCAAGCCCTCAACATGTCGATAGACACCCTTAAGATTGATTCTTGGCCAAAGAGCCCCTCGGTATTTTGGCAGTGCATTCTGTAATCTCGGCTCCAATCAACAATTACGCCACTATTGGGATCTTAGTATGGCATGGGTAGTTGTGAGCTACACAATATACTCATTTTTGCAGAAACTAAAAAGATCCTTTATGTTATAATTTGTAACACATAAAAGAAACCCTTCAAAAAATACATTGAACAACTGGGGCAACTAAGAGGACCTTGGAAAAATGTACAGGTAACAACCATATGAATTCTTCCTTAGTCATGGATCAAAGCTAATAGAAATAAAGCTAGATAAAATTAGCTTGAAACTACAGTACAATCGTCCATTGAAAAAAACAAGTTTCTTTGAACCTGGTAAAAGAATAGTTCTCATTGTCTGATTGGATGTACATAATGGAAGGGTATAAATATTGCCTATTGCCCTCAGAGTTTCTCAAAGAGACCATTTACAAGTAACAAGGATGTAGTATACAAAACGGCCAACCAGGTATTTTCAGAGTTGACCTTCACATTCAATTCATTTCTAGGGGAAAAAATGCTGAGCAATATGAATCGTTTCATTCTGCACCGTAATAAACCTTCATCTCCTGATTCAGGGAAATTTTATGAAGCCTTGAATAGCGTGACTCCAATCCATCGTACACGGCAGTGAATATTTGTTTCCTGCAGCTGCCATGGATCTGAGTTCAGAATAAGGATAAGCCTACAGCTGCATTATGTTTGCTATTTGTGACCTTCATTTGTTGCAGCTTTTAGCAATTAAACTGTAAGCTTTATCAGGGCCCCAGATCCATCCATATGCATTACGCATTCTTTCTGAAGGCCGATGAAAATGCAGAATATAACAAGTCACAAAAACAATTCATTTTTTCAAACATACTTGCCCATGGTTCGGTCAAGTCGCATTGACACCCGATTATCATTCCCTCGTTGATCTTCTGGCGCATGGAATTCTTTTGTTTGTTTTAAATATTTCAAAACTGTCTCTCTATTCTTCTGGCGCGCGTGAAAGCTCCTTCAGCCGGTGTGGGAATTTGATTGATTTTACTTCTTGTCTTTTCCTTCCTGTCTTTTCCTTCACCCAAGGCGTGAAGATCTTATTGTGACAGATTACTCTGGCCGGGCGCATGGCTTGTTTTTAATTTTTGAAAAAGCTCGCTTGCTTTTCCAGTTGCCTCCTTTCTTTGGCTGCGTGGAAAACTCTTAATGCTTTTTTGCTTTTAGTCATTTTCTCTTTTCCTCACGCGTGAAAATGAATTCTTTCTTTTGTCTTCTTCTACTTCGTTTTGGACTGTATCTTTTTCTTTCCTCCAAGGCGTGGTATCTTCGGGTTTGGGTCATGGCGCCTTCTGTCTGGTGGTTTCCTCCTTGGCTGAAAAAAATGAATTTTTGTCTCTCTTTGGACTGTGAATGCGTTGAAAGCCGTTTGATCTGACAAAGTATTATGTCTTTCAGAAGAAATAAGAAGTGAAGCTTCGCATGAATTTTTCCAACGGGTTTGATGGAGGAAGTTACGAGGATTAATTCAACTTCCTCTCTTCCCGGTAGTGGGCTTAAGTGCCAGGGGGAAATGGGGAAAGCAACGGACAATTGCCAACGGGAATGACAAAGTGGGTTGGCAATCCCCATGTAATTTCCCCATGTGGGAAATTGGGGAATTTCCTACTCGCTAGCGAATCCATGATTTGGCAATTGGTGGAGAAAATCCCACGTGTGGGAAAAATGAAGGAAATTGCCAGGAAAGGGGAAATCGGGCTCGGGAACCCAGATTGGCTTCCCGACAGTTGGAAGCGTAAGCTTACTTCCCCGGCATTAAAATTTGTCAAATGAACTTTTTAATTTATATTTATTTAATTAAATACTCTCAAGTTATTTAAAAATTAATTTAATCAAACAAGGAGCAATTAATTAATTAAATATTAATTAATTGTTTTAATGTATTTTAACGCGTTTTAAAGCCCGGCGGGAAGAGTTCTTGCCCGAAAAGGATGAAACGAAGACCAAAACGATCACAAAAATGAGACGATCGCATCGCGGAGGGAAATGAACCACACAAAGTAACACTCTTCAAAATTTTCAATTTTTTCATTTTTTTTTTTAACAATTTTGCGAAGTCAAAATTGGCTAATAACAACATCCCATATGTTAGTGGTAGTTATGACTAGGGTCATTGAATATAAATCATCTTGGTGATGGGAGTAAAGATATCATAATAATCAACCTCGGGAACATGGGAGAAACACTTATCCATGAGCCACACCTTATACTTTTTTAACGCTTCCCATTGGCACCATACTTGGTTTGTTATATCCACCTACACCAAACCAATTTTCTTCCCTCAAGAAGAGAGGTGATATCCCAAGTATGATTCTTCATGAGAAAGGAATAATCCTCTTCCTTAGAATAATCGCACTCGTATCCCATTAGCTTCAAACAAATACCATAGATTGGAACTACGGACAAAGAAGGCATGGGGCCCAATTAAATCTGAATGATTTTGTCTCTCATATGAAGGATCTCCTATCCAATCGTCGAAAATTTGCAAGGTTTTCCTAGCCCAACGAGGAACAGAAGGAGAGTTAGGCATATAATATTTTTAATCATCACTCGAGTGAGAGGGGATATAGTGCTCATCATGACTACTATCATAATTGGTAGATGGCAGAATAAGAGGCTCAAGATTAATAAGATCATCAAAAATTCCAAATCATGGTTACGAGAGAAGGAGAGTTACCTTTGCGGGTAGAAAGAGGAAGTATGAAAGGTCTCTTGGAATATCGACTTCTCTTGATATAGAGATCATGAGTGGTGGGGTTAAAAATTATATAACCCTTCACACCTTATGGATACCCAATGAAGATATAAGGTTTTGATTATGGTTCCATGGCCTTGTGTTTCTTCTTGGGTATTTGAGCCATAAAAGCTGAATTAAAGACACGAAAGTGCTTTAAATCATGTTTGCATCCATACCAAACCTCAAAGAGGTCATCCCTTTTACTAATTTGTGTGGAATGCGATTATGAATGTATCAAGCATAATTAACGACTTATACCCAATATTTTGGTGGAAGGGATTTAGATTGGATCATGTAGTTTCCCATCTCCTTAAGGGTTATGTTCTTCCTTTTTGTAACTCCATTTAGCGAAGGAATATAAAAACTATACCTTGCAAAGAAATTCCTTCGAGAGGTGCAAAATTAGTCAAACCTATTACTCACATACTCCCCTAAATATTTATTTCTAATAACCTTGATATACCTTTCATCCTATTTTTTAGTGAGATCCGTGAAGTTTCAAAAAGGGGTGTAGAGATGTCACCACAGACTAACTCCAAGGTATGAGAAGCTCTCCAAGATTTTCCCTTTCCAAATTTCTCTTTGGGGTGCTTTCCAAGGGCACAACCCTCACAAAGACACTTCAAAAAAATCATGCAAGGAAATCCATTGACCATCTCATGTTGACTCGAGTTGCTCAAGGTAACTTAGTATAAATGGCCAAATTGTTTGTGTCATAGCTTACTAACATCATCTACACGAGTTAGTAATGCGGTGGGAGAAGAGTTAGGAGAAAAGTGGGAAAAGGTATACAATCGGGCCTAGTGGTCTATCTTTTCCTCTACCATTGTAGACTCACTATGCATCTCTCTAATGATCACTAAGTTAGGGTTTAATTCCACACACATCCCTTGGCCAATATGGGTGATTTGGTAGATTGATAATAGGTTGGTAGAAAGTTGAGGAACACTAAGGAAATCATTGAAGGTTCCACCATCGCTTCCACTTATCCACTACCAGCTATAAGAATAGATGTATGATCACCACGGGTGATTTGGGACATGCTACAAGGTTCCACACCGAAAAAATAATGTTAGAAGAGCCTCGTGTGGTTAAAAACACCAAAATTTATAACTCATGTCGATAAAGGAGCTACTCTAGCGATGAGGGATTTACCTCTCTTATTCTCATACTTGTTTTCCATTACTTAAGAAGACTCAAGTTTCGGAGTTGTAGACACTAAATCACACACTTGGGGACATTTCTAGGTCCTAAATACATACTAACATTCATATGATTCATAAGTAAGAAAACTAGTAATTGACAACTTCTGTTGGCCTTTTGTCTTTGTTTTATGCTTTCTATTTGGTCTTTTATACCTCATAGCCCAGTTTGTATTTTACACATTTATCTTTTATGGCTCCGATACTAAGCACCCAACTAGGACAGAGTGTCCAGTGACCTGTCCCTATGGGAACCCTTGACCCTTTTTCACCTTACTCACTTCTTTTAAGTATCTTTTATCTTTTAGGCATCTTTTCTACTTATGGGTCGACCTTCCAGTTGTCAATTACAAAATTTAAACAAGGGAATCATATAAATGCATAGTTACATGACCAAAATAAAGGACTAAACACTAAGCATATACTATCATCACCTAAGCTTACATAAAAAAGGTACCTAAAGTACTTCAAAGCATTCATCTAACACTCATTCAAGGGACAAGGGACTGCAATTTCTACATACACAACATAGGAAGGGGAAGTTATTTATTCCATCCACACATCTATCTACATTGTTACATCTAGCTACAACCCGCTATCAAGTGCACTTGCACAAGGGAATCCTAGGGCATGATTCTTTCACATACTCACAAGAATTACATGGATTATGAGATGTAGTGTAACAATTGGTTATAAGTTCACTTTCAAGGTGACCGTTGGGGTTAGTATAACTCCCCATATTACATATTTCTTATGTGTAATGAGGCCATAAATTTTCCATAAATTACCATTATTTTGTCCTTCCAAGTTACCTTTGAAAGTGGATTTAAATGTAATCTTAGAACTTATAGTTTGCTTGAGATAGAATATAGGATATATATATCTTATTCATTCTTTAGAATTCTTTTGTTATTTATTTTGTTAACTAATCCTATTGATTATTTAGGAAAGATAAAAAGTCTTGTGTATGCAAGCCATAAAGGAAAGATAATGCTAGTTCTGGGAAAAGTGGAATTGATCATGGATATTATATCTAAACTAAAATATGATTTCATATCTAGATTCCTCTTGAAAAATTATGCAAGTTAAAAAAATCATCTCAATCCGAGATTGTGTGCAAAAGTTATAGTTATTTTTAGTTAGCTCAAACAATTGGAGTTAGCTACGAATGATAGTATTAGTTCTAGAACTTGCAGTTTTAGTTAGGAACTTTCATCAACGAATGATAGTTTTAGTTCCAAACTCGTATAAAATGAGGAATTGTGAATAATCATATAATCTAATGGGAAATATGAGATAGGTTTTTGTTCATAGAAATGTTTTTAACAAAAAAATCATTCATATTTTCTACAGGTTTTACCAATAAAGAAAAATCTAACTTTTAGTGAGTTGCAGTCCAAGGAAAAAGTGTATCGACAGGCACTAAAAGTTCCAAAAACAAAAACAACAAAGTCATATGAGAGAGGTTTTTGTTCATAGCAATGTGTTTAACAAAAACCTCATTCATATTTTCTACAGGTTTTACCAATAAAGAGAAATCTAACTTTTAGTGAGCTGTAGTCCAAGGAAAAAGTGTATCAGACGAGCACCAAAAGTTCCACAATCAGAAACAACAAAATTAAATGGAAAATCTGGGAGAGGTATTTAGTCAAAGTAATTTTTGAGGAAAAACCTCCTTCCAATAAAGTAGGAGAATAAAATCATTGTGATTCTTGTTACCAAAAAGTAAGGAGAAGATTTGGGAGAAAATCTTCCTAAAATAGCAAAATAAGACTTTGACTCCAATAATATATCTCTCTCCATATTTTGTGGAGATGGAGATCTTAGTTGTTAGGATTGGAATAAAGATAAGATCAGATTGTATTTCCCAAAATAAGGAGTTGGTTGGATGCATGAATTATAGATGCAACCTCCCACACTTTGATATGTAATTTTTGGACTACCAAGAAATAGATATATGTTCTTCCTCATCAATCTTCTGAGTGAAATTGTTTTGCAGATTTTGAATTAAAAATATGAATTAAGTCCTCTTCCAAGGAATGAGCTGGACACTCATTCCAAGGAATATGGATCAGTGTGTTATGTTCGTTTCTTTATTTCTGTTGTTTTTCCTTTTGTTATTTTTTTTGGGATTAACACACACGGTTATAGGACAATATATCGATCTAAGCATACATGCAAATAAAAGCAGATATTCTACCAGAAGAAATATACAAAAATAAGAGATATAAATCAACACCGTTTTAATGTGGTTCACCCAAAGTGTGGGCTACGTCTACCAAGAAACAAGCTAATCTATTATCCCAAGCTTTGATAAGATATACAATTAAGATTTACAATCTTCCACACCTCTTAGATGTACAATACTTTCTTTCTCTCAAGCTTTTTGCTTCATCACCGAGAATTCTCTCTCTCACCAAATTTTACAATTTCTTCTTAATTGTTTTCAATTCTTACTTCTAAATACTAGATTTCATGCTTATATAGTCGTTTATAGACTCAGGACACTTAGCCATGCAATTACAATCAATAGATATATTTTAATGTTAAATATATATATATAATTCTTGAGAGTTAATTAAAACATCCTCGCACAGTAATCGATGTCGGTTCTCCCTAACCAATGTCACTTCCTCCTTTCTGACCAATTTCGGTCCTAGATGACCAATGCTCGTCCTTCCTAACTCGATGTCGATTCTTGTATTTTCCAGCAAGTTTTACATTGCAAGATAAACTGAAGTAATTGAGCTCCATAACTCAAAAATCTCCCACTTGGAGATTAATTAATGCACCATACCTGTACAAATTCATTCTTGGATCCTTCCTTAGCTTTGTTTCTTCCTCTTCAAGTCTCAAACTTGAAGACCAATAGAAGTGGAGTGTAGCTCCAACTTCTCCTTTATTAATGGCTTTGTTAGCATATCCGCAGGGTTCTTGCTTATATGAATATTTTCCAGATTCAACTTTGTCCATCCTCCAATACCTGCCATATGAAGTGATACCTTAACTAAATGTGTTTTGTTCTCAAATGAAACGTTGAGTTATTTTCCAAATGAATTGCACTATGACTATCACTAAGCAGTTTACAATCATCTTGCTCATTTCCTAACTCTTCCATGAACCTACTCATCCATATCATCTCCTTGCTAGCCTCTGTAGCTGCAACATACTCTACCTCTGTAGTAGACAAAGCCACAACCTTTCGCAATATTGAAATCTAGTTAATTTTCATCCCACCTACTGTGAAAATATATCCAATAATGCTCCTCCTACCATCTAGATCTCCAGCCATATCCAAATCAACATATCCACATAATGAAATATTCGAACCTCCATAACATAACTACATGCTAGATGTACCTTTGAAATACCTAAGTATCTATTGACTGCTTTCCAATGCTCTTTACATGGATTGGCCAAATATCTACTCACAACTCCCACTGCATGTGCAATATCTAGTCTAGTACAAACCATAACATACATGAGACTCCCAACTGTTGAAGCATATGGCACTCGTGTCATGTATTTGACCTCCTCATGTGATGATGGACACTAATCTTTTCTCAATTTGAAGTGTCCAGCCATAGGTGTACTAACAGGTTTTACATTCTGCATGTTGAACCTTTCTAACACCTTGTAGATATAATCCTCCTAAGACAAATACAATTTCTTGTTTTTCCTGTCTCTATGTATTTACATGCCAAGGATTCTTTTTGTAGCTCCTAAATCCTTCATAGAAAATTTGTGAGCTAGCTTTCCCTTAAGTTCACCAATGTCTTGCATACTAGATCTTGCAATTCATGTCTCTACGTATTTGCTTGCTAAGGATTCTTTTTGCACAACCTAAATCCTTCATAGAAAATGTGTGAGGTAGCTTTCCTTAAGTTCACCAATGTCCTACATACTAGATTCCACAATTAGCATATCATCCACATATAGTAACAAAATAATATAGCTCCCATTTTCAAGTTTCTTGAAATAAAAACAATGGTCAGATTCACATCTCAAGTAACCATGTTCATGCATAAAACTATCAAACCTCATGTACCATTGCCTTAGATCTTGCTTGAGCCCATACTTGACTCTTATTCACTTTGCACAATAACTACTTTTTACCCTTGACTTCATACCCAAGTGGTCATTGCATATAAATATCTTCATCTAAATCACCATGAAGGAAATCCTTCTTCAAATCTAGTTGCTCTAAATGACAATCCTCTACAACAACTAAACTCAATACAACGAATAGAAGTCATCTTAACAAAAGGAGAAAATATTTCACCAAATTCAATACCCGCTTTACGTGTAAATACCTTTATTACAAGCCTTTCCTTGTACCTTTTCTGTCTACCTTATTCTTTCTTAATCCTGTAAACGCACTTGTTTTGCAATGTTCTCTTACCTGCTGAAAACTTAACCAAATCCCAAGTCTAGTTTTGTTCCAAGGAGTCCATCTCCTCATCTATGCCATGTTGCCACCGGGAGGTGGGTCTTATCTTGCATTACTTCTTCAAAATTTTCTAGTTCACCATTATCAGTCAATAATAAATAAAATAGAGAAGGTGTAAATATTTCTGGAGGTTTAATTACCCTTTGTGACATTCTCACAGGATTTCGGGGTACCGGAGGCTCAATCTGGACCTCCTGGATATTCATATCCAAATCACAATGACCGACGCGCACCACTTATAACCGATACCAGTTCATTTGATCGATGTCGGTCATGGGTGAATCGACACTGATTATTGTGTAACCCTATCGGTAATAATTTTAAATCTGAGAGTTCATTTTCATTCACAAACTTCTCAACCGGTTCATCCTTGGGTACCAAAATTTGATCCTTGTACATTCTCTTTTCATTCTATTCAACATCACGACTCCTAATAATTTTAGAATTCTCTAAATCCCAAAAATGGAATCCAAAATCACCATATCCATAACCAATGAAAGTGCATCTCTTTGATTTTACATCCAACTTCTTCTTATTTTCCTTATCAATATGCACAAAAGATTCTGAACCAAAAACTTTAAGAAAAGAAAGATCTACTTCTTTTCCGGTCTAAGCTTCGTCTAGTATTCCTCCATGTAGTGAACTTGAAGGTCCATGGTTAATCAAATAAACCGATGTATACTCTTATTCTCGATCAATATTGTAAGGGCAGTCCAAAATGTATTCTCATACTTCTAGCACATTTCATGATTGTCTGTTCATTGTTTCTATAACACCATTCTCTTGTGGTGTTCTTGGAAATGTTATTTCTCTATGTATCCCATTCACTCGAACAATAATCATTGAAAGCCTTGCTATAGTATTCACCACCATTGTCAGATCTAAGACACTTTAACTTAGAATTTGATTCATTCTCAACAAGGGCTTTCCATATTTTAAAAGTCTCAAAAACATCATATTTACGTTTAATACAATAAACACATACATTTCTTATAGCATCATCAATAAAAGTAACATAATACTGGGATCCTCCATGAGAAGCTACCTGAGATGGTCCCCACACATCTGAGTGTACAAGCTCCAATTTTTATCCTTCTTAGTTTCCCCTACTTTGAGAAATCTCACTCTCTTTTACTTTCCAAAGACACAATGCTCACAGAAATCAAGATCTAAATCTTTCAAATTTTATAACTTACCCTTAGCCTTCAAAATCTGCATTCTTTTTGACTCATATGGCCCATCCAGTTATGCCACATGCATGCATTTGAATCAAGTAGATAATATAGAAAAAAATTTAGTAACACGGGTAGATAAATATAACATTCCTACCTTCTTACCTCTTGCCACAACAAAAGCACCCTTGGTGACTTTCTAAGAGTCTCCTGTAAAAGTAACTATTTAACCGATTCACCTAGTTTCCCTACGAAATAAGATTTTTGTTGAGGCTTAGCACATGCCTCACATCTTTCAATACCCATGTATTTCCATTCTGCAATTTTATATGAACTTCCCTTTACCAGTAATATTGCAAGGTTCATCATCACCCAAATAAACATGCCCAAAATTGCCCTGGACATAATTTTTGAAATAACCCTTATTAGGGGTTGCATGGAAAGAAGATCTTGAATCTAAAACCCATGATTCAATTCTATTGTCTAAATAAAGAATAAGAGCATCTTGCATTACCTCTGATGTAGCAATATTTACTTCTTTACCTTTATCTAGTTGTTGGTTCTCTTTGTCCTTTGACCAACAATATTTCTTTGCATGTCCTTTCTTTCCACATTTCCAACAAGTAATTCCCTTACTTTTGGATTTAGATCTGCTATCCCTTGAATTTTATTTCCCATTACTCTTACTCTTAGATCTCTCCTTTTGCCTACCCCTGCTTTCTACATTTAAAGCATTCCTAGACGATGATTCCTCTGTAATATTCCTGCAAATTTCTTCATTCAAAATTATACTAACCACATCATAAAACTTCAAAATATTATTAGCAAATGTTGTATTACTAACAACCATTACCAAGTTATCCCAACTATCAGGAAAATAACATAAGAATAAAAGTGATTTCACTTCATCATCAAATGGTATATCAACCGATTTTAACTAATTTACAATAGATCTGAAATCATTCAAATGACTAGATGTAGATCCACCTTCATGCATCTTAGAACTAAATAGTTTCTTCATCAAATAAACTTTATTTGAAGCACTAGGTTTTTCATATAAATTAGCAAGAGATTTCATTAACCCTACCGTAGAAGTCACTTCTGTAATATTAGAAGCCACGGATGTTGCCATGCTTAATCTTATAGATCCCAAAGCCTTTCTGTCAAGAATATTTCATTCTTCATCAGTCATCTTCGTAGGTCTAGAATTCTCATCCAACGGTAAATACAAATATCTTTGATATAGATAATCCTTAATCTACATTTTCCATAATTAATAATTTTGGCCGTCAAATTTTTCTACCTTGTATTTGTTCTTCTTCCATTTTTGTAGCTCCCACTCAATCGAAAAACCCTCCGTGAGTAAATATGTCAAAACACAAAACCCTCAAACAAAGCTCGGATACCAGTTTTTGGGATTAGCACACCGGTTGTACAAACAATATATCAGATCTAAGCTTATATGTAAATAAAAGTGGATATTCTACCAGAAGAAATATACAAAAATAAGAGACATAAATCAACACCAAATTTAACGTGGTTCACCCAGTGTGGGCTACGTCCACCAAGAAACAAGCCAATCTATTATCCAAAGCTTTGACAAGATATAGAATGAAGATTTATAATCTTTCACACCTCTTAGATGTACAATACTTTCTTTCTCTCAAGATTTTTGCTTCATCACTAAGAATCCTGTCTCTCACCAACTTTTACAAGTGCTTATTAATTCTTTTCAATTCTTACTTCTAAACCCTAGATTTCATGCTTATATAGTCTTTTATAGAATTAGGGCACTTAACCATGTAATTACAATCAATATATATATATTTTAATGCTAAAAATAGATCTAATTCCCGAGAGTTAATTAAAACATTATCGCACAGTAACCGATGTCGGTTCTCCCTAACCGATGTCGGTTCCTCCTTTCTGGACGATGTCGGTCCTAGATGACTGATTTCGGTCCCTCCTAATTGATGTCGGTTCTTGTGTTTTCAAGCAAGTTTTACATTGGAAGCTAAATTGAAGTAATTGAGCTCCACAACTCAACAGATTTCGATTTTGTGTTATGCAATCCTTCTTTCCTTACAGTTTCTTTTGTAAACCTACGGTGTCTTATTTACCTTTCCTTATTTTTAATTCAAAAATTTCATTCATGCAAGTGTGATTTCTTTCATGCAAGATTTATTTATGCAAGTGTGCCTTTCCATTTCCGCATGTGTGATTTATTTTATGCAATTTAGATTATGTTTAAAGGAGCTATTTTCCAAAGATATTTCTTCTCTTATTACATACAACCATCGGACACCAGCCATGGATTAAAATTATTAATGAGGAGGATTGACGACCCTCGTCAATGTGGTATTGTGG
Source organism: Taxus wallichiana var. yunnanensis (assembly GCA_018340775.1). Taxonomy (NCBI): domain Eukaryota; kingdom Viridiplantae; phylum Streptophyta; class Pinopsida; order Cupressales; family Taxaceae; genus Taxus; species Taxus wallichiana. The sequence goes on from CM031238.1 coordinate 712,426,865, forward strand.
AGCTTGCATATGATATTTGTTTTGCTTTGGTTACATGTACCCTTGGCTATCAATTAACGATACACATGCGATTAAAAGAGAATATTTGCGACATTGTGAAAATTAGATTCGACCATCTACGTCGTCACATGCACCCAAAAGAGGTCTCCAATACCCAGTGCCCCTTTCTAGTCATGGGAACTCGTGTCTAGCTCTGTTTGTGGATTCCTAGATTTATCCTAAGAATTGTGATATAGTTCACCTCTTTTGTGCATTTTCCCGATTCATAACACTTCAGGATCAAATGCAAATCATCTAAGTCATATTTCTTATATCTCTTGCTTAGGGTTTTGTAATTTGTTTGCTTATTGCTTGTGTCATATTATATTTAGCGATTACATATAATAGTTTACATTTCAATTAATATACAATTAGGGTTTAAAAATTTTAATTTTATTAAATCATTTGGTGAACCCACTCATTTAAAGCGTACATTCTGGAAATGTATCAAAATCTATCTCCTTTTTTGAATTCATGGATCAATATTCCTATCCTTCTTTTGCTCCAACCAAATTTTATGGCATGACTACCACTACTAATTTTATGCAAGTCCGTACTCAACATAATCCTCACTTTATTGCTCCAATATCTTATCCAAGCATCAACGTAGTCACCACCCATCACACTCATCCTCCTACAGATCTACCTTTTGTCCCACCTCCTATCACTTATGCAGTTCCTTTAACTACCTCTAAGGGTTATGACATCATTGAGAAGCTTAAGAATACACCAAAAAAATCTCTTTATGATCTATTACGAATGCACCCAATTTTTGTCACACATTAGAGGTCGCTCTTTGCTCTATTCACATTGAAAGTAATAATTCACTTGATGTATTTTATCACCTCATTCAATCTCTTAAAAATGTACAACATACTATATATTTTAGTGACGAGGATTCCCATCCTTTTGTTGCTAACGATCCATTTACACCTTTTCTTATCACTCCTACTATTGGTGTCATCTATATTAAGCATGTATTCATTGACAATGGCTATGCTATAAACTCATGCTCTCTCTCCTTAAGAAAATGGGCATTACTGATAATTTAACTAAAAAATCTTCTCAAGTCATTTGTAGCTATGATTATGCCACTCAAACATGCATAGGAACCATTACCTTACCTTTACAGGTTGGGACTAAAATGGTTCCTACTATTCTTTGTCATTGATGCCACATTTCAATACAATTTCTTACTTGGCAGACCTTGGATTCATGTTATGCATGTTGTTCCATCTATAGTTCATCAGTGTGTTAAATTCTTAAATGATGGTTGTGAACATACTATTGCTACGGATCCTAAGCCCTTCAAGTTCTTCTGTATAGATCTTGTCACTTGCCACCCCTATTCCTCCATCTCAGCCTATTCCATATCATAAAGTTAGTACATATGATGTCACCAATATAACGCTCCTACTTCTTTTGATTTTACTACTTCTTCATGCACTCCATCCATTCCCACTCATACTACTGATATTCTATCACCCACTATGTCCATCCCCATGGCTGTTACTTTTACAAATATCACTGCTCCTCCCAATTATACATCTGAATCCACTCCTACCAATATTCTTGATAATGCTATACAACAAGATAATGCTAGCACTGATGATTTCGATGACGAGGCCGATGTCGTAGAGCTTAATGATGACACATTGCGCAATATTGACTTTACTCCTATTGAATTTGATGACTCCTATTTCCAAGATACTTTTGTTGCTATTGGCCTTGGTGAATATCAATTCAAAAAGCTTCCTCCATCTACTAATGCCATGATTCCTTTTCAAGGGACTGTACATACATTAGATATTCTTTCACCTACTACATCTCCACAAGTTCATTCTACTCCATGTTTGGCTCCCTTCACATGCACTCTCTTCATTCATAATTCTTATTGGCCTCATGTTCCATTCGACCCTACTTGTTTTGAGACTGTTTGCACACATGATGGTTTGACTCGGTTAGGATTCACAATAACTTATCTTATTCCTCCACCTCACTCTACTCACTTATACCATGGATGTGTATTCCCTACCGATGCTTATGGCCTTCACATTTTGCATTTTACAGTATTCCTTTCCTACACCCCTCGTTCTTCTCCACTCACACTTGGGAAATCTTGTCTTGATTACATTGGTGGCACACTAGATCCAAATCATATTGATATCACATTTCCTATGCCTTTTGGCCACATTTCTATTTGCAATGACTCCTTCTTAGGTTATTCTCCAAATATAACTTGATGGTATGCACATGGTTGTCCACAACCACCTTTCACTGATGAAGAATATGTAATGGGCATGTATAATTTATGCTACAAGGATTTTTATATGATCAACCTCACCTTTGTGGCTTACCAAGTTTCGATTCAAATCCAATCGGTTATGATCTTGAGAATGACGATATTGTATATGATTTTACTTGATTATTCTCCACACCACACACTTGAGGAGCATCATAATTTTTCCCCCTTTCAATCATTACCAATTCCTTCTAGTCTCTACACATACACATTACGCTTCATGTTTTACATCTATTTTTTCTTTTACATCTTGATACAAACTTTACACCATTTAATACCCTATGAGCCAGTCTAGTTCCATGGTTCATACTTGAATGAAGAGGGTTTAAATCTGAAATGAACCTCACATCATTCACTCTTTACATTATATGCTTCATGCTCTATCTTTCTAGCATATATTTTCAAACAATTTCTCGATGAAACACTCTTATTCTATGGTTCATTTGTGATTATTGAGGGGTATTTTATAAATGAACCTCATATCATACTCATCCACACCTGCTAGGGTGGCATGCTGATCCTATAAAATTCACACTCCATACCATTCCATCTCATTAACTCACAACATTTGCATATCTTGGTTGCATCTACTCTTCCTAGCTTATTCTACTTACATGTACACTTTATTTTCCATGTTAGATGTATACTTAGTATGTTAATATATTTTATATATACACATGCGCGTTAACTTATTCTCTAGTTGTGAATGTAAACTTCTCAAAGGACTTTACATGCTGTAATTATTCTTGGCATTGTACCTCTTACCAGTCCCACCGAGGCTTCTGGGGGCATCTACTTTCTCACACATTGTAGGTGTTATTGTTTCATTATTTACTACTTATAATTCCTATCACATAGTTGAGAAGACACAATATGACACTAAGGAGAGGGCACACAAAAGATTCACGTGAAGGAATAAGGTGCATTTGAAGGCACAAAAGGATAGAAGAGAGAACATGTGCAGGGACAAGCTGATTTGGGACTTAGCCATTTTTCATGGTTACAGGCTATTTTTGGAGATAACATGCATAGAACACATCGGGATGGAGACTTGCACGACACATAATTACTATTTTGGGATGATCGTTTGATGAGTGCCATGCACAAGTTGAAGATAATAATAGGATTACTATCAATTAAATGTAGGAGATCTATTATTAGTGCACTTGCATATGTGGCTATTATTGTAAATGCACATGGCTATTTTCAACATGAAACCTATTTTAAGAAGTGCGTAAGTGGTGAAGGAAATTACTCACCCTTATAAATATAGATCATTTTGTGTCATTTGATATACTAAGACACATGAGTTATTTTAGAGTTATGTTGTTGGATCATTACGCGCATAAACTTATGGTAATGTTATATGATGTAAAGCTTCGTATTTCTTGTGTTTAATATAATAGAGTGTATTGGATAGATAATGGTGTTAAACATAACTGTAACTAGTTCTTTTATGGTCAATCCTATCATTGCTATTATTTAATTCATGATTCTTTAAGATCTAGATCTAGTTATACTCTGTGGAATGTTTATGCTATTTATGGATCTAGAATGCATTATATCTTCATCACATTAACATCTGCCTGAAACAAATTTAAGGAGGGGCTTGGTAATTTTGCACACTTTGGGTGAGCACTCAACTTAGGTGGGTAATGTGCCTACACACTTGGGTTATTTGTGGTAAATTCTAGGCTACATCATTAGTACCGTTCTTTGGGACTTATTTTTCATTTGTTTTCGGATGGTTCGCAATGAAGATGCACCGATTGACCCTAGAAAGTGATGATGAGTGGATAAAATATCTAGAAGAAGAGTACGCATGGAGCTTTAGCACTTTGGAAAAGAATCTATATGATTGTTTGTATGAGAGCTTCTTTGCTATTTTCCTAGTAGAATTGTACGAGTGGTTGGTTGATTATGCGTCTAAATGGAATTGGAGGTATCGCACACTTGTCATGATGCATAAATAATTTCAAGCCATGTATGATGCTAATCTTATTTAGACAGGCATTGTGGATACTCGGTTCCGTGGTGTTTTGAACAACTATATTTTGGAGTACTCAATTTCCACTTATTCTTTCCCGAAGGTAGCTGAGTTCCAATTTTTATAGTATCGCGGGAAATTACTTGCAAGGCATTCCATTGCGATCAAGATCTTGATGGTGAATCTAAACTTGCAAGAAAAATAAGTACAATGAGGCAAGTGAAAGGGAGATGGAAAAGCAACAAGATATTTTAGAGTGGATGGAGTTGAGGAGAGAGATGGCTCATGAAGTATTTGAAGCTCATGCAGAAGGCATAGATCCATAACATCTAGAAATCCCCCACTTGGGAAAGCATAATAGGGAACCCTCCTTGGCCTCACACATGAGTGTTCCAGTAGAGATGACCTGGGCCATGGGTGCGCATCTGAATCTACAGCGCAGCCCTTAAACTTGGTTTTCTAGTATCTAGTACATCTAATAGTCAGCAAGCTAATTTGGGCAGTAGAGAAGTAGGGTTAAGTAACATAGCAAGTACTTCTATGGAAGGGAAGAAATTTTCATTGTTGTTTGGTGGTACCTTTTGAGATGTATCATCAACACAAAATTCAAGCGTGAAAAATTTTGGACTCACTTTTGGGAGTAGTACCACCACATAGACTGTAGGAGTTTAGTTCAGTACTACTTTTAGGACACATAGAATTACATGTTTTGGTCCCTTCCGACTATAGGTGGAGGATCGGGGGTATATGTGGCTCTAGTTTTGGTGGATTTAGTGGTTTTGGAGGTAGAGGTAACATAGGAGGTTCTAGATTAGGTGGGTAGTGCCCGCACCAACCCCATAATATTTACATGGAAATGTCTCTTCGTCTTCTAAAATATAGGGGCATAGAGGATATTGTTGAACACATACACATGTGTGAGATACTATGGCACACAAAGGGATCACAAATTCTGAGTGTAAGGCAAATCAATTTGCAACTACATTATAGGGACGCGCACACAGTTGGTACAAGAAATTTGACCCAGATAAAACTTATATAGATTATGCAGTATTAAAAGATGCACTCCTTAAAGAGTTATATATCCACAATGAGAAGAAGATTATAAGTGCACTCAAGGATATTAAGAAGGGAACTATTGAGAGTGTCAGGGAGTATGATGCCCATTTAAAAACACTTTTATCTAAGATTTATTATGATATTCATGCAAGACAACATGCACAATGGTTTTTGGAGGAATGATCACACCTTTTAGAAGGGATCTGTCCCATAAGACATACACTAATCTATGTAAAACACTTAAAACAACTTTACACGCCGAGGTAGTTACAAGGATAGACAATGAAGTCAACCCATTCTTGGAAGCACAAATTGCAGCTATGGAAAAATAGTTGGAGAAGCTATCGATGAATTTGGCACATGAGATATGCAATGGGATTTGCTTTGTACATACTCTAAAGTGGAAGTGCACACCAGGATAGTTTTCCCATTGGTCGGTGCATTCGTTATTGCTAGACTATGAGATATGTCATTTGAACCATGACGCCAACCGCTGCCCATTATTACAATGCACGATAAGGAAGAATGTATCCTGCTTTATTGTAAAATTTTCTCGGTCCATGACTCATGATATAGAAGACTACATGTTGATTGGTCATATCCATGATGCTATATATATTGGTGTGTGACAGACAAGAGTATCAAATAACTCCAAGGGTAAGGGTGAGCACCAGGATCGGGATCACAATCAAGCACGTTATGATCAGAATGAGGGTGATATGAAGGAGGATGTGGAAGAGGTTGAGGATACTGTGGTGGATTTGGGGGTCGAGGCTATGGTGGTGGACGAGGTGATTTTCCTCGTGGAACATGCTTTACATGTGGATCTCCTGACCACTACAGTGTAAATGTCCTAAGAATATTACTTGTTCTTTTTGTGGGAAGATTCATAGCTATGAGGAATGTCGGATCTATATGAGCATCTTAGAAAGTAACATAAAAGTAAAAACAAGGGCGTAGGGATGGTTAGGATACAACATGCTATGGAAAATCGGTGGATGCCAAAGTTGTACTTTGAAACACGAGGCATTACCCGTGAAGATCACTACACACGTTGAAGTTGTGTGCACAAGAGATGTGTTACAGTAGAAGCCTACCATCACTAAGGAGGATGTTTTACATGCAAGGTATCCAGATCCCACGCACCAGAAGTTGGTTTATCAAGAGACCATGGAGGTACTTAATAACCTTCAGGGGGAAATATAATGTTTAAAGGAGCAATCAAGGAAGATGGAATAGAAGAAGGCAGCAGAGACAGTCTAGTCGGATATTGATGAATTGAAGGAGGTATGTAAAATGTTGCGCCAAGAAAATATCATTCCATTACTAGGGATTTGGCTAAAGAGAAACACTCTACACATGAATATTGAGAATGGACATCAGATCCTGCATGAAAATCTTCCCCCTCATAGCTTAGATTACGACAAGGAGATCACTCTAAATGTTATTGTGGATGGATAGCTCTTGAGTAATATATTGATTGACACAGACGCGGAGGTAAATGTGCTTATTTCAAATGCATGTGTACAGATGGGGAGACCTCCATTGTAGCCATCTTCTAATGTACTGTTTATGGCTAATCAAACTAAGGCCACTCCTGTCATATTTTTAAAATATGCATCCATTACTATATAAGGGGACAAGTTCACTAAGGATTTTGAGGTTTTAGCACTTGCAGAAGAAGACACTTTCCCAGCTCTTCTTGGGCACCCTTGGTGTTACACAAATAATGTTGATCTTCGGTTTAACAAAAGATATATAATTTTTGATAAAAAAATGGGAAATATGCACCTTATGTTGAGCCTTTGAGTGAAGAAGATCTGAATAGGATTTATGTACGTGTCATTCGGGACCCAGAAGTACTCGAGCCATATAAAGAAGGAATCCTTCAGTGGGAAGATGCATAGTCTATTAGTGATACCACAAGTATTTCTTGTGATAATTGGGCTCATGGTACTTATGAGATGGTTGGGCATGAAGTAAAGAGTGCATTTGCATGGATAAGCAAACCTTATTGTATTAGGAGGATAGGTAACATCTCTATACCTCGTACAATGGAGAAGGAGACCCTATGGTATTCCTTTGTGCCATGGAGGAATAGTGGAAAAAAAAAATTGAAAGAAGAAATATGTTAGCATATATGTAGTGGGTGGTTCACATGGATAATATTGTAGAATGGAATGAAGTCAGGATTGATCTAACAACTCGGGCAGGATAATTTTAGTGGCGAATATTCGTAATATGGCGAATATTCCATTTTTGAAAATTTTGAAAAGGCGAATTTTTTGGCACGGGCCAGTGACCTGTTCGCCTAAAAATTACACTTTAATTTTTTTTAGGGGTCGGCTTCGCCTACCCTTGAAAAATATCCCCTATATAAACCTAGATTATTCGCCAGGTAGAACACTTCTACTTCACATTTTTCAACAATATGATATATCCCGTATTATAGACGTGCGACAAGGGGGTAAGTTATTGATGCGCGACAAGGAGGGTTTGCAGACAAGGAGATACTGTAGATATTGACGCATAGTAGACGCATGACAAAGATTTTGTTGACGAGCGACATGGAGTTTTTTCGATGAGCAAGAAGAGGGCAGAGGTTATAGACACGCAACAAAATATTTCTTGTCAGCGTCAATCGATAGACCTTAGTGACGCCAGCGTCAATGAAACTAGGCCTATTGACGCGGCGTCAATAGGCACTGACGCTGGCGTCAATAGGCCTTAGTGACGCGTCAACGTGCCAGCGACGTATTGCCAGCGTCCAGCAAAGCCTATTGACGCTGCGTCAACGAAAAGCCTATTGGCCCACGCTGTCAATAGGCCTTAGTGACGCACGACAAGGAGGTACAATAGATATTGACGCATAGCAGACGCACGACAAAGAGTTTGTTGATGCGCGACACGGAGATTTTTTGATGAGAAAGCAGAGGTCGGAGGCTGCAGACGCGCGACGGAAGATTTTGCTGTCGCGCGTCAAAAATGCAGTGACGCGCGTCAATAGACCTTAGTGACGCGCGTCAATAGACCTATTGACGTGCGTCACGAGGGTCTATTGACGCGCGTCACTGCATTTTTGACGCGCGACAGCAAAATCTCCCGTCGCGCGTCTGCAGCCTTCTGTCGCAGTGCTTGATAATCAGGCGAAATTTTTTCATACAACCCCCAAAAAATTCACCTTCCCGTGAAACCGGTTCCGGGGATATTCGCCAGGTATTCTCCACCTCCGATTTCCAGGAGGTCTCTTAAAATGAACCCCGCAACTCGGTTTTCCAAGAGAAATGCACCTACTCAAATCTACACATATCATGGTAATAAACATGTTCAAAGAACACGTTCACCAAAGTGTGAGAGGCTCTTGATATAGGGACATGAAGCTTTACCAACTTCTCTATGGGTGCACAAACTCTATTCCACTTTACAAGGTTACGCACACGCTTGGTATGTATATGCGGAGCTACATAGATAAACTTGAAATTGGTAGGATTTAATTGCAGGAATGGTCCAGGACTTTTGACTACTTCTCTACTAACCCTCAAGTGGAAAAGGAATTCGGGGTTATAAAATGCTTAATTATGGGAGACAATACAAAGGCGAAAGATCTCATTCAAGAGTTATTTGGTGAGACAGACTCAAGGACGTGCTTTGATAAAGAAGAAGAAACAGATGCCACACTACTTAAGCACACTTGCTTGGAGAAAGAAAAAGGAAAGATGGTCTATATAGTGGATGATGAGAAACTATAAGACCTATATATAGATCATTCAACAGGTATGCTCGAGGTTTTGAACAGTGCGGATACCAACACACGCACTTATCATGAACCCATGAAGATAAAAAAGTGAATATTGGTACAGATGTTGAACCTAAGGAGGTAATAATTGGGGATTATTGGTCCGAATCTGAAGTGGAAAAAATCATTGAGTTACTACGTGATTTTCAGGACTTGTTTCTTAGGGCCTACCATTAATTAAAAGGAGTACATGAGTCATTAGGAGAGATAAAGATCAAGCTTGAGTAAGGTGCATGTCCAGGTCAGAAAAGACCTTACAAAGTGAACCCTAACCTACGTGTAAAGGTTAAGGAAGAAATTGACAAGATGTTGAAGTATGACATCATCAAGCCCCTAGAAGAATCAGAGTGGGTTAGCCCCATGGTCATCAATATAAAGAAAGATGGTCGGATTAGGATTTGTGTTGATTACAGAGAACTGAATGTTGCATGTGTGATTGATCCCTTTCCTACACCTTTCATAGAGGAGATATTAGAAGGTGTTGCAAGGCGTGAAATCTATTATTTTACAGATGGATTCTCTAGGTATCATTAGGTTAGGATTGCATAGGAGGATCAAGAGAAAACAACTTTCACCACTGAATGGGAAGTTTTACATATACTGTGATGCCCTTTGGTCTAAAAAATGTGCCTGTTGTATTTTCGCACATAGTTGTTCAAGCATTCTAGGATTTTATTCACATTTTCTTACAGGTTTACTTGGATGATTGGATAGTGTATGGACTTGTTAAGGATCATTGTGACAATTTGCGCTTAATGTTTGAAATATGTAGACAATTAAGCATCTCTTTAAACATCAAGAAGTGTGTGTTTGCTACACCTTTTGGCACTTTGTTAGGGCACATCATCTGCAAGGAAGGTTTGTTAGTGGATCCAACTAAGGTTGCAGTTATTGTAGGCCTAGAAGAGCCTACCAGTCAAAGTGAGGTGCGTGGATTCTTGGGTCACACTGGATATTATAGAAAATTTATCAAAGGATATGCTAAGATTGTCACACTCTTGGAAGAGTTACTAAAAGGAAAAGGGACATTTTATTGGTGAGAACTACAACAATGTACATTTGAGATGTTGAAGGAGAGACTTGCTACAATGCTTATTCTACGTTTTGCCTCATGGAACCATTTCATGTACATGTGGACGCCTCTAGTACAAACATTGGTGTAATGTTAGATTAGCATGGAGTAGGTATTATAGATCATCCTATATGTTTTGCTAGTATAAATTTGACTCCTGTAGAGTAGAATTATACAACTACTGAGCATGAAGCCTTGTCAATGATCTATGCACTGCATAAATTCAGAAAATACCTGCTAGCAACACCATTTTTATTTTACACCAATCACATGGCATTGAAATACTTGGTAAACAAGCCCGTTTTATAGGGGCACATATGTTGATGGGTTATCTTGTTCCAAGAATTTGAGTTCGCATTGTGGTAAAACAAGGTAAAATTAATTATGGCCTAGACTATTTATCAAGAATTCATCGGGGGAGGATGCGCAGAGACAATTGAAGATCAAGATACAATGCCGTTGTTATTGTATTGACAAAGTTACAATGCACGCCTTCAAAATTGGAGGATATTACTATCTTTTTATGTACATGTGCGGTACGAGAAGGAATGAAATCCTTAGAAAAGAAACAACTTTCAATTCATGTGGCACCTTTTATGTTGATTAATGGTGACCTATACAAGTTAGGCCGAGATAAATTATTGAGCCGGTGTGTACTAGAGCACAAGTGCACTAATATCATGGAAGAGGATCGTGGTAGTATTACGGTGGGCACTATGCGGTGGCGCAACTACGCACAAGATTCTACTCACTAGATTACGGTGGGATACCCTCTACAAAGATTATAAAGCATATTATAAGGCATGTGATCACTTTGTCGATGCATTGGTAAACACAGGGAAAAGAGATGAAATGCCCTTAAGAACTATTCCTAGTGTAGAGCCATTTAAGAAATGGGCTATAGAATTTGTGGATCCTATTTTGCTAGATGCGTGCGAGGTGGATCACGCGACATCATCACTTACACATTATCTTACAAGGTGGGTAGAAGCACACCACCAAGGATGTTACAAAGAAAGCTGACAATGGCCCGAGTTCTTATGGGAAAATGTTTGTACAAGGTATAGATGCCCGCTAATCTTGACAAGTGATAGGGGTACACATTTTTTGAATGGGACAATCAGGATACTATTGGATGAATTTATGATTACACACCATAAGAATACACCCTATCATCCTCAGGTAAATGAGACCATTGAGGCCTTCAACAAGATTTTGAGTTATACATTGACAAAAATTTCTGATGTTGGAAGGAAAGATTGGGATGATAAATTTTCTGCCGTGCTTTGGGCGTATAGAATAACATACAAGAAGTTGAACAAGGACACACCCTTTTAGTTGGTGTTTTGCATTGAAGCAATTATTCCTATGGAATTCATGTTACCTTCTTTGCGTATTGCACGCACTAGAGGTCTAGCCAATGAGAAAGCATTAGAAGAAAGAATTGATAAATTGATATAGTTGGATGAGAGGCACACCATAACATGTTGGAGTCAAAAGCAGGAAAAGGCCAGGCAGAAGGCATGGCATGACAGGCACATTAGGGACAAAAAGCTTGAGATAGGATAGATGGTGCTTCTTTATGACTCTAAGTTTCTGCACCATCCAGAAAGCTTAAAGTGCATTGGTTGGGACCGTATATTATCACTCATATACTTGAATCAGGCACTTGCCAATTAGAGATGCTTGATGGAATACGATTACCTGGTTACTTCAATGGGAGTAGGTTAAAGCCCTACTATAAATAAGTCTTCTTGGTGTTTGTAATAAGGAAGTGTTGCCATTTAGAATAGGATTTTATTTCTGTATTTCCTTTTCATTTCTTATGCTTTGTCAATTTAGTTTGGTGTTTTGTGTAATAAGTGCATTTGCACATTGGAAGCTAATTACCATTTGAAGTATTTTTATGCGCAAAGGACTGCACATACCATTGGTGTGGGGTGGTTACTCATAACTGGGTACACATGAGAACAAAATTATTACAGGTGCTAGTTAAGTGTGGAAAGGGGTTGTTAAGAAGGAGATTGCTCTAAAAAAGATGACCATAGATGGAGATAAATGAGGGAACAATATAACGTGAGGTAATTTGTGGCCATGGAGATTACTAGCGAGAAGGTGCATTGGAGAGGTACTCGAGTGCATGGAAGCGAGTTGAAAATAAGTCTGTAGTCAGAAGATAGGAAGGCACACTAGAAGGTTATAACTAGGGTGCGAAGATGTACCGCAAGGATATTGTGAAAAAGGTCGATTAATGAGAGGATTATTGTTAGGTCAAGGAGCAATAAATACACTAATTTTTTAAAAATATATGTAAGGATGTGATACGGGTTCATTTTACCTTTGTGATCATAAGTATTTGAGCGAGATAAGTGTGACCGAGATGAGCGAATCGTGTTGAGGTGCGGAATGTTATGAAACCAGATGTGGAGAGCAGACTATTGCTCAAAAGAGGCTTTCATCCCCATTGGTGAAGGGTTTGAGTGAAGCAGAAGCATTGAGAAGGAGCTAGGGCACATGGTTTCAAGCTAGGGCATGTAGATTCGAGTGAGGATTTGAGTTTGCTCATTATAGACAAAAAAAGATGGGATTTTTACATTGGCACCAAAGAAAGCACCTGTAGCAGGCATGAAAGGAAAGAAAAAGGTACAAGATGAAGTTGAAATTGCCCCCGAGAGTAAAGTTTTAGAGATGGAGTACCCAAAAGGAGTAATAGTCGGATAAGAGTGGGATTCCCGCATCCGTGGATGCAAGATAAGTGACTACAACCACCGTACCTCTGACAACAAGGGAGATTTAGACATGTTGTTGAATAAGAAGACCAACAAGTGCATGGTGGAGGATATGCCAGTGTATGACGATGTTGGGGATAAATTACTGAAGTAGGTAGGAGTTTATCAGTTGTATGAGCTCCCGTATTTTAGAAAATATGAACCCTTATACCAATGGTGATGATCGAGTCCCCGAGGACTTATTTTATTTCACCGAACAAAGAGTTAGGATTAAAAAACCTAGTTTCGACATTAACAGGATTGAAGGGCATAGGGGTAGACCTTGTTAGTGATCTGACTGATAAAGCAGTAGTCATAGAAACAAGAAAGGAGTTGGGGTATACCAAGGGTCTATGCGGAATGGAAATTGATAAACTAAAGAAGTTTCCTGTGGTGCAGTGTTGATCGGAAATACATGTTAGAGATCACACAAGAAGTCTGCGCAAGAGAGAAGGCCAGGATCAAGGGCACAGAGGGACATGAAGAACCCGCGCGTGAAGGGAAAGTTTAGCTTTCGGACTTAGCTGATTTTAGCATAAAGACCTATTTTTAGAAGATGGCGTGCGAGCACATAAACGAGGCAGAGATGTGCACACCACGCATTGTCTATATTTATAGGATTGGATGGAAGCATTTTTACATGGAGACGAGCTAAGAATAGGATTAGGATTTCGATTAACTATAAGAGGTCTATATATAGCACACTTGCATGTGTAGCTATGCCTATAAATGGTGCATGGCTATTAGCTGCATGTAACCTATCTTTGGAATAAATAAGTGGTGAAGGGAAAGTCCCCACCCTATATATTTGATGTGAATCACATAGTAGTGGATATCTAGGTATATCCAGAGTGTAAGAGGTAAACATAAGGAGATATGTGCATATGACTGGATTATTGTATCAAGTCCATGCACGCATCATATAAAATGCCATTAAAGTAAGGAGCTTCTATGTTTATTAATAGATGGAAGATATTGGTTGAATCTAAGTGTCATTCCTATGTGTAATTGAGTAGTGCTTGTTCTTGATTCAATCATGATTATTGTTTAAGCTTGTTCTTTTCTAAATCTAAATATGGCATGTATTGTAAAATGATGGATTAGTTATGGATCTATATGTTTCTTCCTTCATCACACTAACATCCTGCTACAACAACCCTAAAGAGGGACCTAGTACCTTTGCACATTTCAAGTGAGCGCTCAATCTAGGCTGAGTGATGTGTCAAAGCATGCCTAGGGTGTTATCTCAGTAAATTTTAGGCTACATAATTGGTTCCGTTGTCGGGACCTCTTTTTCGATTGTTTTTAGGATGGTTCAAAATGAAGACATATTAGTTAACTCTAGCAAGTATTTAGAAGTGGATACATGATCTGGAGGAAGAATATGCATGACAGGTTCAACATTGTATCTTAGTTCAACACACATAGATGGGTAGAATAGAATCTATATGGCATCTTATATGAGATCTTTTTGCCATATTTCTAGTAGAATTATATGAGTGGTTGATTGCTTATGCATCTCGAGTGGAATTGGAGGTATCACACACTTGTCCTGACACGGAAGAATTTTAGGCCCTCTATGATGCTGATCGATCTGGAATCGGCTATGGATACATGGTTTCATGGTGTTCTAAATAGTTATATTTTGGAATATTCAATTTCAATGTATTCTTGCCTGGAGGTAGCTGAATTCCAGTTTTTGCGGTATCCTAGAGGAGCATATCTACAAGGTATTCCACTAGCGATCAAGATCTTGATGGTAACTTTGAACTGGAGGGTAAACCAATGGCTAAATAAACCTCACCATGGGTGAGGGTAGGAACATGTTTGGTGAAAGATGGCAGACCTAGCAGTAGAAAGACAGAGAGAGGAAAGACAACTTAAGTATAATGAGGCATGCGAGAGGGAGATAAAGAAGCAATGTACTAGTTGCAAAAAGTATGGCATTGAGGAGAGAGATGGCTCATGAAGGATTTGAAGCTCACGTAGAATATGTGGAGCCAAAGCATCAGGAACTCCCCATCTTGGAAAACATGATAGAGATCCCCCTTGGCTTCACACAAAAGTGCGCCAATAAAAACTACTTGGGCCACGGGTGCACATCTTAATCCACCTGGTCACCTAACCATTGCACTTGATTTTCTAGTATCTAGTACGCCAAGTAACCAACAAGATAACTTGGGAAGTAGGAGAGTAGGAGTTAGTCAGGAAGAAAGCACATTAATGGCAGGTCAAACAACTTCATTATTTGGAGCGACATTTTTAGGCGCATCATCCACACGAACGTGAGTGTGCGAGAATGTTGGATTCACCTATGGAAGTGGAACTACCTCACAGACTGTAGGGTTTAGTATAGTACTACTATCAGAGCATAGGGGAGTACATCCACAGGTCATATTCTAACTACATGTGGAGGATCGTGAGGTATAGGTGGTGGTTCGATGGGAGAAAAAACACAAGAAGTTCTGGATCAGGTGGTCAAGGCCCACAACAACAACACAATATCTATATGGAGATGTCTCTTTGTCTCCCAAAGTATAGAGGTATAGAGGATGCTACCGAACATGTGCATATGTGTGAAATATTATGGTGCATGAAAGGGATCACAACTTCTAAGCGTAAGGCAAGTAAATTCGCTACTACCTTGTAGGGACGAGCACACAATGATATAGGAAGTTTGAACTTGATCAAACTTGCATGGATTATGCAACATTGAAGGATGCTTTCTTAAAAGAGTTATATATCTCGAGTTTGAGCGAGAAGAGTATCAAATGCGCTCATATCAAACATGGCACTATTGAGAGTGTACATGAGTATGATACCCACTTTAAAACACTCCTATCTAAGATTTCTTGTGATATTCACGCAATCCAACATGCACAATGGTTCGTTGGTAGATTGATTACACCATTCAGAAGAGAATTATCACATAAGACATACACTGATTCGTGAGAAGCACTGGAAGTACCTTTGCATGTTGAGGCAGTTGGGAGCGTTAACACTAGTGTTAGTCCATTCTTAGAGGCACAGATTACAGCTATGGCAAAATAATTAGAGAAGATATTAGCAAATTCAGCCCATGAAACACGCTTAGGAATTTGGTGTACAGATTGTGAAGTGGAGGGTCACACTAAATATAGTTTCCCTCGCATATCTATACACTCATTACTATTGGACTATGAGATCTGTCATTTGAATCATGATGCTAGCCACTATCCTTTGTTACAACGCGCGATAAGGAAGAATGTATCCTGATTTTGCAAGATTTGTAGGTCCACGACCCATGATACTAAGGATTGTCGATTGATTGGTCATATCCATGATGCTATAGACATTGGGGTATGATAGACAAGTGTAACAGATAACTCTAAAAACAAGAATGAGCACCAGATCGGGATCATAATCAACCGCGCTAAGACAGGAATGAGGGTTTTTTTGAAGGAGATCGTGGAAGAGGATGTGGATTTCAAGGTGGATATGGATGATGAGGCCATGGTGGAGGAAGAAGCGAGTTTCCTCATAGAGCATACTATACATACGATCCCCTGATCATTATAGGCGTGAATTTCCCCAGAATGTTACATGTTCTTTCTATGGAAAGAATCATAGCTATGAGGAGTGCCCAGACTTATATGAGCATCTCAGTAAACAACATAAGTAGGAAAACAAAGGCACAGGATGGTTAGGATCACGTGCACGGAGGAGGAAAATCAGTGGATGCCCAAGATAGCACCAGAACCTAACACCTTAATTGTGAATATTACCACATGTGCTAAAGTGACACGCACAAGAGAGGCATCATACCAGAAGCCTACAATCACTAAGGAGGAGGTTTTATGTAAGGTACCCAGATCTTTCCCATCAGAAGGAAGTCTATCAAGAGACCATGGAGGTCCTTAGAAATCTTCAAGGTGAAATACAATGTTTAAAAGAGTAGTCCAGAAAGATGGAACAAAAGAAAGAAGTAGGGAAGGTCCCCTTTGATATTGATGACATCAGAGAGGTGTGTAAAATGTTGCACTAGGAGAATATTATTCCATTATTAGGGAATTGGTTGAAGGGGAACACTCCATGCGAAAGCATTGAGAATGAATGATAGATCCTACATGCAAATATTCCCCTTATAGTATTGACTATGATAAAGAGATCACTTTGAATGTTGTTATAGATGGATGGTTGTTGAGCTCAATATTTTGATTAATACAACTACAAATGTCGATGTGCTTACTTTAGATGCATGGGTACAAATGGGGAGACCTCCATTACAGCCATCATCTAATGTGTTGTTGATGGCAAATAGGAATAAGGCCACTCCCATAGGAGTTTTGAAGGATGCATATATAACCATATAAGCGTCCAAGTTCACTGGGATTTTGAGGTATTAAAACTTGCGAAGAGATAGTTTTCCAGCCCTACTTGGATGCCCTTGGTGTTATGCAAATAATGTTGACTTGAGATTCAATAAGGGGTATATCAGCTCGAGAATTAGGAGGAAAGGGTTGTGATACCTTTGATAGATAGAAATTCTACACCATATGTTGAGCCTCTAAGTGAGGAGGACTTAAACAAAATATATGTACACACTATTCAGGACCCAGAGGTCAATGAGCCATCAAAGGAAGGCATCCTACAGTGGGAGGATTCTCAATCTATTAGTGATACCATGAGTATTTCTTGTGAAAATTGGGCTCATGGTACATATGAACTAGTAGGACATGAGGTAAAAAGTGTGGTTACATGCAAGAATGGACTTCATTCTATTTGATGGATAGGTAGCGTAGTACCTTGGTATATAGGGGTAGAAGATCTTCCTATATTTTTAAAAGCCATGGAAGCACAGAGATGAAAATAAAATTAAGAGAAGAGATATGTTAGTGTATACCTTGTGTGGGACAACAACGCACTGGAGGGTAGTTCACAGAGATAATCTTATGGAGTGGAAGGAGATCAGAATCGCCCTATCTACTAGGTTTGTAAGAAGAAATGCACCTATGTAGATTTGCACTTATAATGGTGATCAACCTGTTCAACACCACATTCAGTAGTGTGAGAGACTCTGGATAGCAGGACATAAAGAATTACCACCTTCACTCTAGGTGCATAAATTGTATTCCACTCTACAAGGATGCACACACACTTGGTATGTATATGCATAACTACATCAAGAGACTAGAAACTGGTAGATTTTGACTATAGGAATGATCTAGACCTTTGACTACTTTTCTTCCCAACCTCCAATAGAAGAGGTATTAAAATTTGTCAAGCGGTTAACTAGGGGAAATAGTTCAAATGTGGAGGAACTCATACAAGAATTATTTGGTGAGATAGAATCAAGCACATGTTTTGAAGAAGAAGGAGAAGACTCCATATTGCTTAAATGTGCTTGCCTTATGAAATAAAAAGGAAAGATGGTGTACATCATGGATGTTGAGGAAGTTGAAAACCTGGACATTAACCATTCATAGGGGGCGCGAGGTCTTAGATAGTGCAAATAAGGATACATGTGCATACCATGAACCAATGAAGACAAAGAAGGTAAATATAAGATCAGAGGTTGAGCCTAAGGAGGTCATAATTGGAGACTATTGGTCAGAATCGAAAGTGGAAAAGATCATTGAGCTACTCAGGGATTATCATGACTTATTCCCTTAAGGGTATCATGAACTTAAAGGTGTGCACGAATCACTTGGGGAAATTAAGATAAAGCTTAAGGATGGTGCATGCCCAATTAGAAAAAGACCTTACAGAATGAACCCCAATTTGTGTGAAAAGTTCAAAGAAGAGATTGATAACATGTTGAAATTTGGAATTATCAAGCCCCTTGATGAGTCAGAATGGGTTAGTCCAATGGTGATCAATATCAAGAAGGATGGACAAATTAGAATATGTGTGGACTACATGGAGATGAATGCTACATGTGTAATAGATCCATTCCCTACGCCATTTACTGAGGAAATACTAGGAGTTACATGGCGCAAAATATATTCCTTCACAAATGGGTTTTCCAGGTATCATTAGGTTAGGATTGCCTAAGAGGATTAGGAAAAGACCACTTTTACTACTGAATGGGGCAATTTTACCTATACTGTGATGCCTTTTGGACTAAAAACACGCGTGTTGTATTCTCATGCATATTTGTTTAGGCATTCAAATATTTTATTCACAACTTTTTACAGGTCTACCTCGATGATTGGACAATATATGGGATTGTTAAGGATCACCGTGAAAATCCATGCTTAATGTTTGAATGATGTAGGTAGTTGAGTATCTCTCTCGAACATCAAGAAGTGCATATTTGCTACACCTTTTGGAATACTGTTGGGACACATAATCTACAAGGAAGGATTACTTGTTGATCCAACTAAGGTTGCAATCATTTTAGGGTTGGAAGTGCCTACCAGTTAGAGCGAGGTGCATGGATTTTTAGGTCACACAGGATATTATAGAAAATTCATCAATGGATATGCAAAAATTTCCACACCTTTGGAGGAGTTACTGAAAGGAAAAGGTACATTCTATTGGGGAGAATTGTAGCAACGTGCGTTTGAAACATTGAAAGAGAAACTTACTACCGTGCCTATCCTATGTTTTCCTTCATGGGACAAACCATTTCATGTACATGTGGATGCCTCTAGCATGGCCATTGGTGCAATATTAGCTCAACCTAGAGAAGGTATTGTCGATCATCCTATCTGATTTGCTAGTAGTAGGAAGTTGGCGCTTTGTGGAACAAAATTATACAATGACAGAGCACAAAGATTTGTCGATGAATATATGCATTACACAAGTTTCGGTAGTATTTTCTAGCTACGCCATTTGTATTCTATACGGATCACATGGAATTGAAATACTTAGTAAATAAGTTCATCTTGTAGAAGGGTGCATATGCGAGATGGGTACTCTTATTTCAAGATTTTGATTTCACAGCTTGTGGTAAAGCCAGGAAAAGTAATTCGGACCAGACCACCTATCTATAATTCACTCGGAGAAGAAACACAAACGATTGAAGAAACCATGCCGGATGCCTAGTTATATAGGTCACAATGTGCATGCAACCGAACTTGATGACATTACTATTTTCTATAGTGGTACCTGTATGGCACTAGAAGGAATGAAGGCATTGGAAAATAAATATAACTTTCCATATATGTGACACCTTTTATGTTGATCAGTGGTGACCTATACAAGTTAGGTAGAGATGAAGTATTATAGTGTTGTGTATTAGAGCATGAGTATAAGGATATAATGAAAGAGGCTCATGGTGGTATTGTAGGTGGCCACTATGCAGGTGATGCTACAACACCCAAAATCCTACTTGATGGATTATGGTGGGAGACATTGTATAAAGACTGTAAAGAATATTGTAAGGCATGTGATCATTGTCAGCGCTTAGGAAAAATAGGATAAAGAGATGAAATTTCATTGAGACCTATTATCAGTGCAGAGATGTTTGAGAAATGGGCCATTGATTTTGTAGGACCTATTTTGCTAGCCACGCGTAAGACTGTATCACACTATATTATTACTTGCACAAATTATCTCACATGGTGGGCAGAAGTAGCACCTACGAAGGATTGTATAGCTGCTACAATAGTTAGGTTTCTATGGGAGAATGTTATTACAAGATATGAATGTCCTTTAAGTTTGACAAGTGATAGGGGTACACACTTTTTAAATGAAACCATAAGGATCCTATTAGATGAGTTTATGGTTGCCCACCATAAGAATACACCTTACCACCCTCAAGAAAATGGAACTGGTGAGGCTTTCAACAAATTTTTGAGCAAGACATTGAAAAAAATTGTGATGTTGGAAAAGAAAGGATTGGGATGGGGTAAGTGCAACAAGTTGGGGGACAAAAAGGGGTCATAAGTGGACGTCATATTGCAAATAACAACATAATATCAACTTGTAGGGATTATTAGCAATACATACACTAAAAATTAGAAATAATTATATTAATATGAATCGTAGCATCCGGAATCTAGTTTCTAAAATACTATTTTTAAAAAAAAATGGACAAGTTTAGCTATATTAAACACTCAAAATTCAATGACTTGGTTTTTTTTTTTTAAAATGCCTATAAGATTGTAGTCCGTTTGCCCACGATTTGGATGACCAAAAATTGATATATATATTTTCTCCTTTGGTGAGAAGTTAGATGCCACTATCTATCTTGGGATAGATTTTATTTTGTATTTTTTGAGCAATATTTTATTTTTTATGATTTTTTTCGTGAAAGTGGTATGAAAACATAAAGAAAACAGAGCACTTTCCGTTTGCCCACCATAACTTCATCAAAAAATATTTAAATCAAATAATTATTTTTTTGAACATGTATATAATTTCACCATGGTTGGGATGGTATAATTTTTATCACATTCTGATAAGTGAAACAAAATTTGCAATCTTAAATGTAGACATAAACATTCATGGGAAAAAGTGTCTTAAAGACCTACTATTAGTAAAAAATTAAAAAATGACATTTATCCTATTATATTCACTTTAAAATCAATATTTCTACAAAGCTAACAGTATCCCCTACATGATGGTACCATTTTTATGACATATTTTTGACTTTTCGGCATGGTTCAAGTCCGCAGAAGACTAAATTTGATGTTTTGTTGTTTTTAATGTAAAATTTAGGATTTGATGTCCACTTAATTGTCCCCCAACTTGGTGCACTTACTCGATGATAAAGTGTCAACCGTTCTTTGGGAATATAGAACCACTTATAAGAGATTGAACAAGGCCACACCATTTCAATTAGTGTTTGGCATCGAAGCTGTTCTTCCTATGGAATTCATGTTACCTTCTTTACACATTACGTGTGCTAGTGGTCTAGCTGATGAGCATGGTTTAGAAGAGCAGATTGAAAAGGTGATTCAGTTGGATGAGCGATGATCCATAGCACATTGGAGTCATAAGCAAGAAAAGGCTAGGCAGAAAGCATGACATGACAAAAATATAAAGGATAAGAAGTTGGCGGTTGGAAAAATGGTACTTCTTTATGACTCTAAGTTCTTATGCCATCTAGAGCAAGCTCAAAGTACATTGGTTGGGGTCGTATGTCATCACTTACATACTTGAATTAGGTGCTTTCTAGTTAGAAGCACTTGATGGAACACGACTACTGATTACTTTTTAACGGGAGTAGGCTGAAGCCCTACTATAAATAAGTCTTCTTGGTGTTTGTAATAAGGTAGTATTTCCATTTAGATTAGGTTTTCAATTTTATATTTCCTTAATGTATTTCCTTCATTGTCGTTATGCTTTGTCAATTTAGTTGTTGTTCTTGTGTAATAAGTGTGTTTGCGCGCATGAAGCTAATTACTATGTGAAGAATGTTTATATGCGAGAGGACTGCACATACTTTTAGTGTGGGGTGGTTGTAGTTATCCAAGTAAAAGGTTATAGTTATCCAAGTAAAATACTATGGGAATTGAAAGGTGAAAGGAATAAGTTGCTACAGGTGTGCTTTAAGTCAAAAGAAGATTGCTTCTCAAAAGTGACCAAGGATGGAGATGAATGAAAGAACAATATAACGTGAGGTAAGCAGAGGCCATAATAACTACCAAGGGAAGGTACAAAGGATGAGGTACTCAAGCGCAAGGGTGCATGCTTAAAGAGAAGTTTGTTACCATAGGGGTAGGAAGGTGTGCTTTAGAAGGTTATAGGCTGGGGTGCAAAGATGTACCATACGGAACAACAAATTTGGTCAATGAATGAAAGGATATTTGGTAGGTGAAGGAGCAATAAATGCATTAGAATTTGAAAACCTATATAAGGATGGGATGTGAATTCATTTTTACCATTGCAACTACGAGTATTTGAGGAAAGAGCTAAGTGTAAAGAGCTGAGTGATCGGGTTAAGGTGTGAAGGGTGTGATACCAAGCATGACAAATATATCTATGTGAAAATAAGCTTACATCCTCGGTGGTGAAGGGTTTAAGCAAAGCAAGGTAATAGAGATGAGTTAGGGCACGAAGTTTCCACCTAGGGCATGATTGAATCGAGCTAGGGTTTGATTCACAAATTACAGAGTTAAAAAGGAGATGATTACAAGGTAAAAATGGCAACCAAGAAGGTAGTTGCAACAAGAGAAAAAGGAAAGAACAAAGTGGTCATCGAGGAGGAAGAGATGACACTTGGAAGGAATTTTTCAGAAATGTAATATCCGAAGGAGTCATCGTCAACCAGAATGGGATTCACACATTAGAAAGAGAAAAGTAAGCGAATAAAATCACAGGACCTAAGAGAACAAGGAGCTCAATTCCTTGCTCACTACGAGGAAAAAAATAAATGTATAGTGGATGACATGTTGGTTTATGATGATGCGGGCGAAGCTTCAAGAGAATGGGGATCTACCAATTATATGAGCTTTGATATTTTGGGAAGTATGAGCCCTTGTACCAGTGGCTCATGATTAGAGTGCATGAGGACTTCTTCCACTTTGCAGGACCTAGAGTTAGAATCTCATCCATGCTTATCTCAATGATGAGAGGTTTGAAGGCCACAAGAGAGGATATAAAGAATGATCTCACGAGATAAAGTCATGATCTTAAGGACCGGACATGAGTTGGAGTACATGAAGGGTCCATGCGGTATGCATACTGAGAGAAGTTGAAGAAACGTCTAATTGTGCAAGCAAAGCAGCACACCTTGTTACAAATTTGAATGATCGGGAGAGCGGTGGTCATAGGTAAATACTTGTGTGGTTACATGTTACGCGCAAGATGTCAGAAGGAGTAGTCTACAATATTGCAGGCTACTTTACAGAGAAAATAGTCGAGGAAGCATGCACATGAGGGAAGATTAGCTTTGGGTTGTTCTATTATCACTGGTATTCATGGAAATTGGATTACTAGACAGGCCAAAGGAAAAGGTATGGGAATACCCCATGGAGAATAAGTCACCAGCTAAAAGGTTCAGCAAGTACCTATGTAAAGGGTCCATGAAAAATGACATCAAGCAAATGGCAGAGAAATGGTACGACAGGCTCCGCATGGCATTTGAAGAAACGTGGCACATCCCGAAGGACCTACCATCAGTAGTGGGGAGACAAGTCTAGTTTGCTATGTATCAACATTTCCACATCGTGTGCTTCCCAATGAGAGATGGATTCTGGAGCCCTTGGTGTAAATTTCCTTACGCATTCACTGCAAGGTATTTCCAAGCATTTGTTCACATATTCACAAACACGCACTAACTGGTATTTAATACAGATAAGGTAGACTATGACTACCACATGTTGAGGAAGAAGTATGTGTATCCAGGAAGAAGTTCCTATGTTGAGAGGCTCATTTCGAGAGGTGTTGAATATTAATCCAATAAGTTTGGTTGTAGCAGATATAGGGGAAGCATTAGTGTATCTTCAACTGAAGCCCAAGATGGAAAATAATAAGTATGTGGAGAATGAATTCGCACTCCCGGGGCCACCGAAGGGTAAGCACACAATGGAAAACATACCAGCGCAAAGGCCCATATAAACTGTTGAAGTAGAGGATGAAGAAGAGGAGCATGAAGATACTTGGAGGCTTGGAGCATAGAATAAAGCAACCATATGATAGAGAAGAATCACAACACGTGACCACTCGATCTCGGGACAAGACAAAGAGGAAGATATGAAGGTTGAACAAGAGGAGCTAGATTTAAGAAAGTATTCAAATGCACAAGGACTCGGGTAGAACCCCACAAATGGTAAGGAAATCACCTCGTCTCTCTCCACACAAGGAGACCACTGAGCCAAAGAGGAGAAGAAAGTTGAATTTGGATGAAGAAGAAAAGGAATCAGGGGAGAGTGAGCGTGCATCTCCTACCCCACTCGAGCAAGAAGATAAGCCACATAATGAGGAAGATAAAAAATATGAAGAGATGAAGGATGGAGAAGAAAGAGAGAAGGAAACCTCCGATCTGCGCATGTGAATTGCTCAAGGTGTAATGGGATAGACTCCTAACCTTGAAGCTACAATTTCCAAGGGTCCTAGATCAAAGAGGATGAGTTGGGAACACAATGCACCACTCATGGGCTATGCAGAGGACACCAGAAATATCATCTGCGCCCATTTCCAAAGCAACTTTGTAGAACAAAATGATTTATTTAGTGGGAATTGATGGATGGGGATATGGTAACCATTCGCACTAGAAAGTAACTCTCATGGTAAATGCACACCCACATGGATGATCCTAATTTTGATGTATGAGAGGAGCCATGCGTGTCAAGAGTAATGAAGAAGACACCTCAAGCTATGCACATAATAGTTAAATCTATTGTTATGTAAGACATGAGACATGTTAGTAATGCACTGGTAAAGGTTTCTACTGAGGTTGTAAGAAGAAACATGGACAAGGCCGCAACAATCAGAGAACTACGCGAGGAGTTGAAGACAAAGGATGCAGTGATAGTGCTGACCCAAGAGAAGGACTTGGAGAAAAATAATAATAGTGCGTTAATTGGCATGGCAGAGGCCATTGGAGATCATGTGACGGAAGCATGCCTGCATCTTAAATCTAAGGTACCAGAATAATTATCCTCATAAATGCATTATGTTAGAGATTTGGTGGACTTAGTATTGGAAGAGGACATAATCAGAATGCCAAAACCAAAGAATCCTAAAGAAGAGGCAAAAGGGCTAAGGCTGTAGTAGTAAGAAAGATTGCATCATACAAAGGCCTACTACAAGCACTCTAAGAAGAATTGAAAAAGGTGGATCATGCCTTAAATATATGCATAGCTCCAGAGGTGTTGATCAAGGTAAAGACTGGAAGAAGATGATGCAGTCCAGAAGGCTATGAAGGATGATACCTTGGGCCACATAGAACGGTTAACACTCGTAAATAAAAAGTTTGAGGCCCTAGCAACAACGCACAAGAGCCACACAAGGAAAGATTAGATGAGCTTGGGAAAATCATCACACAAAATATGGATGTGCTAGAAGGAAAACATACTACAATGTCCAGATTATGTTGGTATTACGAGAATGAAAAAGTTGAAGTTACCCAAGATGAACTAGAGTCTATTATTGTGGACATACTGGAGCAAGCAGAGAAAGAATTCACCGAGTGATAGGCCTTGGAGGCTGAAATAAAGGAGGAGTATCCAGAGTTGATCCTTCAAACTGATACAGAGGAGGTTGCCTCATAAAACATTCTTTATTCCTCTACATTTTATCCATTCAACATTATTTACTTCAGTTTTGGAGATAACCATTGTCGGGATGACAATGAGATTAGTGTGGGGTAATGTTGATCAGAGAATACGTGTTAGAGATCACACAAGAAGTACGCATGGGAGAGAAGGCTAGGATCAAGGGTGCGAGAGGGACAGGGGAAGAACCCGTGTATGAAGGGCAAGTTCAGCTTTCGAGACTTAGCTGATTTTGAGAATAAATACCTATTTTTAGAAGATGGCGTGTAGAGCACATAAACGAGGCAGATACATGCGCGCCACACATTGTCTATCTTTAGAGGATTGGATTGAAGCGTTTTTACATGGAGACAAGCTAAGAATAGGATTATGACTTCAATTAACTGTAAGAGGTCTATAGATAGCACACTTGCATGTGTGGCTATGCCTGTAAACATCGTGTGGTTATTAGTAGCATGCGACCTATTTTTGGAATATATAAGTGGTGAAGGGAAATTCCCACCCTATATATATGTGTATATATGTGTGTGTGTGTGTGTGTGTGTGTGTATGATGTGAATCACATAATAGTGGATATCTAGGTATATGTAGAGTGTAAGAGGTAAGCATAAGGAGATATGTGCATATGACTGGATTAATGTATCAGATCCATGCGTGCATCGATATAGAATGCCATTATTGTAAGGAGATTTTGTGTTTATTAATATATGGAAGTTATTGGCTGAATCTAAGTGTCATTCCTATGTGTAATTGAGTAGTGCATGTTCTTGATTCAATCATGATTATTGTTTAAGTTTGTTCTTTCCTAGATCTGAATATGGCATGTATTGTAAAATGATGGATTAGTTATGGATCTATATGTTTCTTCCTTCATTACGCTAACATCCTGCTACAACAACCCTAAAGAGGGACCTGGTACCTTTGCGCAATTTGGGTGAGCGCTCAGTCTAGGAAAAGTGATTTGCTAGTGTGTTTAGGGTGTTATATGGTAAATTCTAGGCTACATCATGCAATCACGTAGCTGCTAACCAAGTTGAATTACCAAGCGAGATGGTCGCAGGTAAACACCATGTGGTTCACATTGTAAAGAAAATATCTCAGGGAGTAGTATAAAACCGAGCAGGCTATATTACAGAGACCATTATTGAGGAAGCACGCACAGGAGAAAAGACAAGTTTTGGTGCTATCCTCCTTTCCCTTGTGTTTTTAGAAATTGGAGTGCCTGATGGGCCAAAGAAAAAAATATGGGAGTACCCCTTGGAACAGAAGTCCCTCGCGGAGAGGTTTGAAAAGTATTTATGTGAAGGATCAATGAGTGGGATGTTTAAGAAGAGGGAGGAGATGTGGTATGACCGACTTCACATGACATTTGAGGAGGAGTGGCGCATTCCCAAGGAGCTACCTTCGGTAGTGGGCAAGGCAATATAGTTCGTGGTGTACCAACACTTTTGCATCGTGTGGTTTTCTATGAGGGATGGGACATGGATCCCATGGTGCAAAAATGCCATATGCCTTCACAACGTGCTACTTCTAAGCCTAAGTTCACAGATTTAATGATGTGCACTCGAACTTCAACATAGACAAGGTAGATTGTGACTACCACACTCGAGGAAGACATATGTGTATCCAAGCCGGACTGCCTACATTGAGAGGCTCATCTTAGATGTTATAAGTATGAAGCTAGTAAGCTTGGCTATTGGGGATAGTGGAGTCACACTCGTATACCTTCAACTTAATCCTAAGCTGGAGAATAACAAGTATGTGGAGAATGAGTTCATGCTCCCAAGGCTACCTAAGGGAAAACATACAATGGAGAACATGCTAGCTCCAAAGCCTGCAATAACTAGAGGTAGATGAGGAGGAAGAAGAACATGAAGATAGTGGTGGCTTAGATCATAAAGGCCGAGAGGCAGCCCATAGATAGAGTGGAGACAGAGCATGCGATACTCCACCTTAGGTACAAGAAGGAGATGAGGACTTAGATGTGGAAGTAGTCCATGAAGAGTGCCATTTTAAGAGGGTATTTAGAAGAACAAGAACCCAAGGCATGGGAACTCCATAGCCTATAAGAAGATCACCATGACTCTCCCCTCAAAAAGAGGAAACTAAGAAGAAGAGGAGAAAGCTAAAGCTGAATGAGGAGGTGGAGGATTTTGCGAGAGTGCACCTGGAACCTTAGTTCAGCCAGAAGATATGGAGAAGCCCAGAGATGAGGACATGAAGGATGAAGAGGAAGGTGTGAAGGAAGCAAAGGAGTTATAGCATGATAAACCTCACACACATGACACTACTCAGGACATCAAAGGGCTAACTCCAAACCTTGGTGCTCAAGTTCTTAAGGGACCAAGAACAATGAGAACAAGTAGATAATACTTTGTAAGTAGTATGGGCTATGCTAAGGACACAAGTAAAATTTTCCACACCCATTTTCAAAGTGTAATGGACCAAAGTAGTTATATGGGTGGGATTTGATGGATCCAGACATGGCCACTATGCACACAAGGAAACAACTTCCCTGGTCCATGCAAACTCACATTGACGAGCCATATTTTGATGTATGCGAGGAGTCTTGTGTGTCAAGAAGAGTGAAGAAGGAACCTCAGAGTAGGCACTTGACTATAAAGTCCACTCTCATTTCTGGTGAGCAGGTAAGCAATTCCTTAGTTAAGGTATCTACGAAGGTAGCGTGGAGGAACATAGACAATTTTACCACTATTAGAGCACTACGGGAAGATAACAAGGCAAAAACTACAAAAATGACACATCTAAAAGGAGAGAAGGATCTAGAGAAGAAAAATAATGAGGCCTTCATCAACATGGCAAAAGAAATTGGTGACTATGTCTTGAAAGCAAGACCACATCTAGATTCTAAGGTACCTAAACATTTCCTATGGCTATGCATTACATGCGCACATTAGTTGATTTAGTGCTTGAGGATGGACCAATTCAAATGCCAGTGCCAAAGGATCCTGAACAAGAAGTAGAGAGAGCCAGGCCTTTGTGGTTAGAAATATTTCATCTTACGAGGCATTACTCCAAACTTTACAAGATGAGCTGAAGAAAGAAGATCAAGCTTTGAACATGTGCAGCTCCAGAAGTAGTGATTAGGATCAAAACTATAGTAGAAGATAATGAAGTTCTGAAGGAAATGAAGGATGAGACTTTAGGGCACGCAGAGAGATTGTCATTAGTAAAACAAAAGTGTGAAGCCCTTACAACAGCACAAAACCCACATAAGGAGAGGCTAGATGAGATTGGGAAGCTCATAGTGTAAAAGATGGATCTTCTGGATGGAAGAATGTCTGTTATGGCTAATTTTGTCCTAGTACTACAAAATGAAAAGTGAGAGATAACCCAGATGAGTTGGAATCCATCACCACAGACATTCCAAAGAAGTCTCGCAACCATGTTGGATGACTGGAAAATATTGGTGGCTGAGATAAAAAAGAATATCCAGTGTTGATCCTCCCAAATAAGCAGAGAGTGTACCGTTGAATAAAACTCCATTCTTTGTACAATAATTATTTACATTCTTTCCATTCTTATTCTTTATTGATTGGGAATGTCAGAAGGAAACCCCATTACCGGGCAACAATGTAGTTTAGTGTGGGGTAATGTTGAGCAGACAGAGTATGACACTAAGGAGAGGGCACACAGAAGATTCACGCATAGGAATAAGGTGCATTTGAAGGCGTGGAAGGATAGAAGAGGAAACATGCGCCAAGACAAGCTGATTTGGGACTTAGCCATTTTTCATGGTTACGGGATATTTTTGGAGATAGTGTGCAAAACACACATCGGGATGGAGACTTTACGACACACAACAACTATTTTGGGATGAGCATTTGATGAACGACATGCACAAGTTGAAGATAATAATATGATTACTACTTCCAGTTAACTATAAGAGATCTATTATTAGCGCACTTGTATGTGTGCCTATTATTGTAAAGGCATGGCTATTTTCAGCATGTAACCTATTTTAGGAAGTGTGTAAGTGGTGAAGGGAAAGTCCCCACCCTTATAAATATGGATCAAATTGTGTAGTTTGATATACTGAGACACATGAGTTATTGTAGAGTTATGATGTTGGATCTATTACGCGCATAAACTTATGGTAATGTTATATGATGTAAGAAGCTTATGTATTTATTGTGTTTAATATAATGGAGTGTATTGGTTGGATAATGGTGTTAAACATAACTGTAACTGGTTCTTGTATGGTCAATCCTATCATTGCTATTATTTAATTCATGATTCTTTAAGATCTAGATCTAGTTATACTCTATGGAATGTTTATGCTATTTATGGATCTGAATGCATTATATCTTCATCATGTTAACATCCCGCATAAGAAACATAAGAAACGTTAACATCTTAATTACCTTTACATACTTCGGTGAGTGCTTAGCTAAGGTTGGGTGATGTGCTAAATTTGCACTGGTTATTTGTGGTAAATTTTAGGATGCATCACACACTACTTATTTCATTAGTATATACATGCTGCTTGACATACTTTTGATCTTTCTAACATGCTAATAGGTGCTTCATGTGTACCATTTACCTTGCATAACTATTTTCCACCACGCTTATTTGACACTTGGCTTGACACTAATTTCCATCAGTATGTTATTATTTGTGGTTATGCCCTATGTCTTGTTTGATCACTTTGCTTGTATGTTTTTGGCCACTTCGGTCCTGATTGTCTTATGACATTGTGAGGATGTCCCATGTTTGAAACCCGATTTTCATGGTCTATATTTTATGCACACTTTCTTGTTACACTATTTTTCTTTGTCATGTTTGCTACTTTTGATACTAAAAATGTATCTAGCCACTTTGTTTACATGTGCCTTATATTCTACTATGATTTTTATCGCATGTACCCTAAATGAGAGGAGAATACATTGGCTGAACAAATCACCCCATAAATTAGCTCGATCTACAACACTTTACAAGACAACACATAATCAAAATAGGAACAGAGTTACGTAATCGACCCGAATCTGACTTGGGTCCTCAACACAACACAATCACTAGTGCCTAGACTTAGATAGGAGTGCCTAGGCACTTGTGTCCTCCCTTGGGTGCTAATGTCCTATTTGAACACATAATCAATTTATCATATCAACACAATTCATAATAGTTTACAAAGTAATTTTCCCAATCACAGCACATTCCTCTAGCAAGCGAATGCATTCTAACTCCATTTAAATTAGAACAAAAAATTACATTTGGAACTAATTCCAAACAAAATGAACAAAGAAGGAACACGCCATTTTCAGTGGTGCATATCGGGCAGAGTCATGGAAGGAGAGTAACACTAGACCTCTCTCCCCAACACTTTCTCTTTGGCATGAGATCACCCAAAAAAATCACATTTGGCGTGATATAACCCAAAAACTCATTCTTAGTGTGAGATCGCCAAAAAAACTCACACTTGGCGTGAGATCACCTAAAATAATCATTCTACACAACATGTTCATGAAATTTTTCTATCATTTTACACTCTTCTACATCGTGTGAACACTTTCCTTTTACACACTTTTTACATACTTACGCATACATTTCATTGATTTATCATATATAGAAATTTGACTACATTCTTACCCTTCTTTTGGAGGTCCATCCTTACAAGAGGTAGAAACACCAAGCTTTAACAACAATAGGTACAATAGGATACAACACATATGATTCACCCCTAGGGTCACTTTCTCTTCCTAGTTTCCGCACTTCACTTGTCCACTCAACACTTTCTTCACCACACGCTCTACATGGTTATCGATACACATCTTATATCTACTTTATGTTATCAAGTATTCACTCAACAACGGGGAAAATGTAGACACTAAATCACACACTTGGGTACATTTCTAGGTCTTAAATACATACTAGCATTCATATGATTCCTAAGAAAGAAAAGTAGTAATTGGCAATTGTCTTTAGCCTTTTATCTTTGTTTCTTATTTTCTATTTGGTCTTTTATACCTCACATCCTAGTCGGTATTTTAATCATTTATCTTTTATGATTCTAGACACCAACACCAAGCTAAGATAGGAGTGCCCAGCACCCTTTCCCCTTTGGGTTCCCTTGACCCTTTTCCACATTACTCGCTTCTTTTGGGTCTCTTTTATATTTTGGGAATATTTTCTACTTATGGGTTAGCCTTCCAATTGTCAATTACGAAATTCAAATAAGGTAATCATATATATATATATATATATATATATATATATATATATATATATATAGTTATGTGACCAAAATCGGGATCAAACACTAAACAATCACCATCATCACCTAAGCTTGCATCCAAAAGGCACCTAAAGTAATTCAAAGCATTCATCTAGTACTCATTCAAGGGACAAGGGACTGTAATTTCTACATACATAGCATAGGAAGGGGAATTTCTTTATTCCATCCACACATCTATCTACATTTTTACATATAACTACAACTCGCTATCAAGTGCACTTGCACAGGGGCATCCTAGGGCACAATTATTTCACACACTCATAAGAACTACATGATGTCCGAGATTTAGCATTGATATCATAGTTTACATTTTAGTTACTTTACAATTAGGGTTTAATAAGTTTATTTTTATTAAAGCGGAGTATTTTTCTTAATAGACTTAGGAACACCTATATTATTCTTCTCAAGTAAATGAGTAGGTGGTCAATTTTTTTCTAATGCATTGATTCTCTTCATGTCCTAACTTATTGCAATAGGAGCACTTGCAATTCTATCCTTGGTTTAGACCCATAAGTAGAGGAAGAAGTACTCATGTTGGTGGTCTTAGCTTCCTTCTTAGGTCGACATTTTTCTATGATTTCTTCTCCTTTCCTTTACCATTACATCTATTAGGGTATGTGACTTGGAATTGATTACACCCATTTAGATCAACTTATCTTACTATCGAATGAGTTGGGAAGAAAATTTGTCAAATGAGGGCATCTTCCAAGTAGTCCCTAAAGCTTATTTTGTGGTGTGAAAGGTAGAAATGCAGAAAAAGTATTTGGGTCTAAGATTAGAAAGAATGGATAAAATTAGTTGGGCATACTTGTTATTAATCGCACATTATTTTAATAGTAGTATCATGTGGAAACATTTAGAGAAGAAGGCTCGAGGTTATCAAAGTTACTATTATCACTGAATTATAGCACCTTATGGTTTACACAAGTGTGTGTTCTTGATCTCATATTGTGATTGGATAACATGGGCGCTATCTCCAAGTTGTGGGACTTGCTTCTTGAAATAGACCTTTAGAGAAAGATGGTTCTTGCTCCTAAACTACCTGCCACAATCTACTCCAATGCAGGAAAAACTATCTATCCTAATCTAACTTTCCAAGGGACCAAGGAGAGAGAGTAAATGAAAATAAATCCTACACTAAAGCGGTGATACACCAGAAAAGGAGAGAGTGAGAATAATCTTCCAATGTGTGAAAAGTAGAAGAAAAATGCAAACTAGAAGGGGTGATAACAATTCTCCACAATCCAACAAATGCATTCACAACAACATTTCATACACACATAATGATAATGGATCCCTGCAAGAGCATAAAATAGACACAATATATATGCAATGAGATTGAAGGGGCAAGAGGAATGCAAACAAACACAATAGGGAAGAAGTATCCACAAACTTGCATCTATTGCTTCATTGATATGCATACCAATCTATTACGAATAAGGGCCTCGATCACCATGCGATTCCACTACAAGGTCCCAACACATTGGCTTCACAAAATAATTTTGACAGAGTTTTTCTACTCTAAAACTACCTCCTCTTACAATGAGCCCAACACTCCAATTTATAGAAATTTGAGAAGAGAGAGAGAGAGGGAAAATGAAAATCCCAAAATCTATCTTTCAACCACTTGTAAGGTGTCATAAATGGAGTGAAATGATGTTTTGTTTCTTGCAAAAGGCTCCCAATACTATCCCATGACTTGCAACAATGAGAAATGTCATCCCATGCTCCATTGAATGCATCCTAACTACCAAATAAAATCATTGTTCTAGACAGGGTAGGTTTTCTAAAAATGACCATTGATCTCTTGCAAAATTCTCAATTTCTTGGTTTTTTTACATCGGTCTCATAGACACAATTCCAATGGTACCAATTTTGTGCATTTTGGTTGAGAATTACAAAAGTTATGGCCTTTTGAGTGCGAGCAGCTATTTTGGGTCTAGCTAGGCATTTTTGTCATTTGATGGGAATGAGTTTTTAATTCACTGGACTGAAGATGTTTTTTTATTTTTTATATATCTACCCTCATCAAAATTAAGAAAAGTCAAATTTTGTGAAAATCAAAGCTCGGGGTCAAAATTTATGGTCGTTTGAAGTTTAGGGTCTGATTTGCACTATTTTCCCTTGCATGTGGCTATGTTGGGTATTTTGGGTCCTTGTTTCTGGAAAAAATCTCCGCTCCACCCACAAGTCTCTTTCCTGTCAGAATTTTTGACAAAATCAGGTCTTGACATCCTACTCATCCCAACGTTGATGGGGCCGTGAGGGCCGTTGACCACTACTTCACCCACATCCCTTCGACATGCCTTACAAATCAGAAAAATTGGCATTTCAGGTCCTAACCGTCCCACGTGTACATGTGCGGCTTGGGCCTCTTTGATCCGATTTACCTGCAATACTCTTGGTGTGGAAAACTTACATCTTGATACCCCATGGACCGCATGGACCAAATATACCCGACTTTTCCGATCCGCATGTAAATCGCCCGCTCGATTTACGGTCCCGACGGCGTCCCAAAGTCCCATAGACCACGCGGACAAAAATGTCCGATTTCAGCAAATTCTACTATCTCGCGGCCTTTTCATATTTTTGGGTCCCAACTTTCCTCGTGTACTTGTGTGGTCCAGGGCCCCAAAACCCGATTTACCCACAATACACTATTCAAGCCAATTTTTAGATTTTCTCAATTTTGAACTCCTTTCCCTCCGAAAACCCCAGTGCTCAACCATGAATCTCTCATCACTGCCCTTCATTCTCTAACCGATCACTCTTATATCATTTTGTTTTCTAAACATATATCATAAAGTTTGACAAGATTCATCATGTGTTGTGGAAGACTCAATGTGAAAAATAATGTAAGGAGAAATGAACATACAAAGAAAACCTAAAGCTTCATCGCATTTTTTAAACCAATTAGATTTCTCAAGTTCATCTTCAGGTTCGGTTTCTACTCCCATAGTGATGTAATACAACCCTTTACTCCCTAGTCTAATTGTCATTTTGGTTTTCCATTCATAAAAATTAAATGACATCAGCTAAGTAACATTATTGGCATACATCATAAGAAAAGAGAAAGCAAATGTAAAAATGGAAATGCACACATACCCCGTAAAAAATAGTTTTACCCCTATTTGAGACACTTTCTATTTCATTAATGTATGTGTTCATTTGAATAGGTATGTTGCAAGTGGAGACTGCCGACACTAAAATTTTCCTCCGTATAATTAGTAGTAAATACCAAAGTACAATAGGAATGTTGTAAAAAGTAAATATTTGTCGTAAGTGGTCCGGTAATGTTAAAATGTCAAAGTTTGGGTAATTAGAGAAGTAGGGTCTACATGATTAGGAATTAGAAATATTATATTGGTAATAAGGACAAGGAGTGAGGTCATAAATATTTTGTGTATTTTATTTGTAAAAGTCTAAAAATGTGGAACCCATGTAAAATGATAAGGTTTATCTTATCTTAAAAGATAAGCTTACATGTACATGTAAGAGTTAAGGTATGGAATATGATTCGTCAGAGGGATTTCTTATCCTATCTTAGAGATAAGATGGATAAGCCTGAAGTTCTATAAATAGAGAGGCCACCCCCTCATTTAGCATAGAAAGAAAGTAGTGAGAAATATTGTAGGAAGTGTGCGAAGGAAGCCATCGCTTAAAGGTGTGTCAAGAAGCCATTAAGAGGTGTAATTGTAAAGTTTCTCCCATAGTCTCGTGAAAGGCAAGTGAAGTCAATAACACTTCAAGTACCTCATGGGTGAGATTGTAACAATTTCATGTTAATATTATAATTTACTTTGATATTTCAGATTTGTCATCATTCCGTCTTATCATAGTCGATGGTATTCTTGTGTTATGTTGTTGTTTTGTTTCCAGATTACATCCACCAAACTAAAGGTCATGCATTAGTAAATAATCATAAAGACGAGGAGTTCCCGTGAAGAATTATCATAGTGCCGATTGGTGATGACATTTTGGTTCCGCTGCCGCCGACCATTCCTCGTTGGTGGATTTTCTCGAGAGATATTCCCACTTAGTCAAAAATCAATTGAGGGTAACCTTGTTTTTACTGCATGGCATAGTAGTTACCATGGTAAAGTCATTTTTGCCATGAATAGTAGTTACCATGGTAAAGTCATTTTTGCTGGAATAGTATTTACCGCAAAAAGTCACTTTTACCGTGAATAGTATTTACCGCAAAGAACTTCACTTTTTACCGTGAATAGTGTTTACCACAAGAAAGTCGGCTTTTACCGCAAGTAAGTCAAGTTTTTTACCATAGTTTTACCGTGGTCATTTCTATTTTACCAGTAGAAAGGTGTAAAGTCACTTTCTAGTATAGTGATTCCAATTATTTGTACACATAAGTCTTGTTGATCAGACTTGGGTTGGTATTTCACTATGGTTACTTTTGAAAATGGGAAAGATTCCTGCTTTTTTTCAATCAATCTAATGAAGATGCTTCTTCTTTCATTCAAGAGTTTAAACGATCTTGTATTTGTAATGGCCTTATAAGAAGGGAACAATGGACTGAATTTTTCCTACCTTTTTGGATGGTTCAAAGACTTAGGTGGTTCAAAACACTAGGTGATAATGTGAAAAATTCATGGGATTTATTAACTCGAAAGTTTTCTTGAAGAATTTGGTGAACAATGTAAATATGCAGATCTCATGATCGAGATCACAAAGCTATCCCAAGGAGAGAAGGAGAAGATAAGGGATTATCATGCTCGTGTTCTAGAGCTAAGGAGGAAGCTCGATGCCCAGATCCGAAGGAAGGATTAGCGGATGGGTTGATGAATGGCGTGGATAATCTCCTCTCGTAAGCACTTCATTCTTGGGATGAAGCCGAGATCGACAACGAGTGAAGTATGACCGCCTAACTACCATCAACAAGCAAAGGAGATCGCAAGAAGGCAAGAAGAAAGCATGGAAGAGGAGCCCAAAGAAATTGTTGCTAAAGTAGAGCCTACACCAAAGACCTTTGGTCCGTAATCCACAACCACTCCCGGTGAGCACAAATATTTCTCCTAGTACATCTACCGAGTATGAAGATCTCGCTCAAAAAGATGGGCCGCTTAACTATTAATCTTCTTCAAGGAAAGGAATTTAGTTCTCAGGAGGAGATAGAGGTCCAAAAAGAAATATTTCTGAAGTTGTGTTATGGGTGTTATAAAAAGGGTCATTATAAGTATAATTGTCCAGATAGAGCTTCTACATCCGTAAAGGAGATAATGATAAAGGAAAAGCACCCGTGAATTCTTTTGATGTAGTAGATAAGAGCAGAAATAATGAAGTAGATGTGTTTGTAAATAAAAAGAAAGAAAGAAAAAGATAATCAAGATGGAAATGATCCTAAGAAGATGAAAGAAGAAACTAGTAAGAAACATAGGAGAAGAAAGTTGGGTGTGCAGATTTTCTGATTTCACAGGGCAAGGACCATACTCCATCTTGGAAGATCTGTCCAAAAGGCCTCGCAAATATTACATATGGTCAACTCTTGGCTATGTCTTCTCGAGAAGAGGCGGAGTCATGCGAGGTGGACTCAATGCTCGAAGAAGGAAGGAGGTCGAGGTCCCTGCTTTTGGAGGCAGAGGCGATCCCTATGCTCCACAAGCCGAGGTATTATGTAATGGTATTTCAATTCATGATGTCTTAGTTGATGGAGGTGCTGCAGCTTAATGTAATGACCGAGTCTCAGAATGAATATGTTGGGTTTAAAATTGATCGCCTTCAACACTTATGTTAAGGTCATTAAATAAAGGAAAACTAAACCAAAGGTGTAGTTTCAAATGTGGCAATATCTCATATGGGTGTGGTATGTGTGGTAGACTTTCAGTGATGAAAATGGTACTGCAAGCACTCCAATGCTGCTGGAAGACCATGGCTAAGGAGAGTTCATGCAAGAAACTACCGGAATGAAGGTTTCATGACACTTGACGTGGTAGAGAGAGGGTGAAGATAAATGTGATCCTCGACATCATAAGGCGTAACCTCGTGGATTCAAGTGATGAAACCGATGATCGACATCCTCTCGATTACTCTAGTACCAAAGAAGTGGACACCGAAGATGAAGAAAGTGAGGTTGATGTTTCAAATATGGATATCCTTCCACCACACCAACTCATGACCCCATAAAATTATCTCAAGAAGAAGTTGATGATCGCTCCAACAAATAAAGATTGGTGATGTCTGTGATGGAGAGTGAGAAGGAATCCTACCTCCACTCTTTCAAGGTACATACACCTATTCACTTTTGATTACAAGGAACTCCGTCAAGTAAGTTGGGTAGAACATTCTATTGAGTGGGTAGATGGTGCTAAGCCCATAAAGCAAATGCCATATAGAATGAATCCTAATTTTTCCAAGACTCGTAAAAGAAGAAATAGATAAGTTGCTTGATGCAGATTCATATTTGTCATGGGAGAATTCGAATGGGTTTCTCCCATTGTGATCTCAATAAAAAGAATGGGAAGCTACGCATTTGTGTTGATTACAGAAGCTCAATAAGGCAACAAAGAAGGATCATTACCCTCTTCCATTTTCGATCGATCTTGACGAAGTAGCCGGCCAGAGTGCTATAGTTTTGTCTGATGGATATAGCTGCTACAACCAAGTTCGTATAGCAGAGAAAGATCACCAAGACCACGCTCACCACTCCTTGGGGAACGCTTTGCTTATAGAGTTATGCCTTTGGGTCAGGTAATGCTCCAAAAACATTCCAAATATTTGATGAATAGGTGTTCAACCCTACATCGGGACCTTCATCGAGTATTTCTCGGATGATTTTTGCATCTATGGGAGCAAGTCGACCACCTACACCAAATGGAGACAACATTTCAAAGGTTAGATGAAGCACAAGCCTCACTAAACCCTACAAAGTGTGTCTTTGGATGTTCTAAAGGCGTTTTGTTAGGGCATGTCAGATCCAGAGATGGTATTGGTACGATCCCGATAAAGTTTCAAAATCAAAGATTTACCATTTCCTCTTAATAGAAGTAAGTTGAGATCATTTTTAGGCCATGTGGGTTACTATAGAAGGTTCATCAAGAATTTCTCAAAGATTGCATACCACTAACCCAGCTTCTTGAAGAAGGATGTTACTTATGAACCAGAAATAAGGCGCATGAAGCTTTTGGACAATCAAGGAAGCCCCGTGTCTTCACCTGCTTTTGAAGAATCCAGATTGAGCAAGCCATTCATTGTGTACACCGATGCCTCGATGCAAAGACTAGGAAGTACTTTGAGCCAAAAGGATGAAAATGGGAATGAACATCCAATTTACTTTGGGAGCAGCATAAAATGAGCAAAGGCAATGAGGTAAATTATACCAGAATCAAAAAGAGGCTCGCTATCATTTTTGTCAGAAAGAAGTTTAGAAATTACTTGCTAGGGCAAAAATTTCTAGTCAGAATGATCATCGTGCTCTAAAATATATTGTAAATAAGCCTAACCCATCAGTGAGGATAGCAAGATGGATAATTTTGCTACAAGAATTTGAATTTGATATTATAGATAGGCCAGAAAGAAGCATGTCAATGCAGATGCACTCTCTCGAGCCTATGATGGTTTAGGATCATCTTGTGATGATGATGATTTCCCGATGCAAAGATTGTTATCCTCGACACAATCCCTAGTGAATACATAGATATTTGGAATTATCTCAATGAATTCAAGTTTCCCGATGGTGCCAATGCAAAGACTAAGAGAAAGATTACTCAAGCCACCATCCATATTCTATTCTCGCATGGAGTATTATTTCGAATAGACCTCGATGGACAAGACAAGAGGGCAAATGGACGTGATCAAGGGAAGGAACTGCTAGAAGAATTCCACAATGGTACATGTGGAGGGCACTTCTCCTGACAACTTACAAAAGAAGAAGGATCTTGATGCAGTTATCACCGCCCACTCTTTTTAAAGATTGTTATAATTATTGTAAGACATGTGATATTTGTCAAACACATGGTAACCGTAAGACTTCATCACCCATTATGTCCTATTCTTCCCTCGTCCCTTTGAAAAGTGGGGAATAGACATCAGAGGTCCACTTCCAACTACATCACGCCAAAATAAGTATATCAGTAGTTGCCACATTATTTAACCAAGTGGGTCAAGCTAGGCCATTGAAAAACAACTTCCATGGATGAAGTGGCAAGGTTCATGTATGAACGCATTGTCACCAGATTTGGTTGCCCATTAGAAATTGTAAGATCAAGGAAGCCACTTCATTAATGAGGTGGTAGAAGCCCTAGTCAATAAGTTTTCTATTAAGCACATGTGAAGGCAACAACATACAAGCCAAGCACAAATGGACAGTGGAACGAACAAATTTTGTGTTGTGTCAAATTCTAGCAAAAGATGCAGCCTTACAGTACATAAATGGGATAAAAGGATTCATGCAAAGATTGTGGCATATAGGGCAACATCAAAGTCAAAGCAACAGATACTCCCATTTCAAATGGCCTATGGCATTGATCCAGCTTCTTCCTATTGAGTTTGATATTCCCACCGTGAGAGTTATGAAAATGAAAGGATGGATGAAAGTGATTCAAGAAAAGAAAGGTTGGTACATCTTCATTTGCTGAGGAAATGAGAGAAATAGCAAAGGATACAAGCCATAAGAAGAAAATGAAGCAGAAGGAATACTTTGATCAAAAGATCCGTGGTCTCCATTTCATGTGAATGACTTGGTTCTAGTATATGATTCCAGATACAAAAAAAGAAGACAGAGAAAATTTCTTCCAAAATGGATGGGGCCCTACAAAATAAAGAAATGCATGAAAATGGTACGTACTGACCGGAGGAATTGATGGCACTCCCATTACGAAATGGGTCAACCACGACAAGTCAAGATTTTCCAAGCACCATAATAGTCTACTCCGAGGACGGAGTAGAAGCTAGGAAGGGGGAAGATGTCGACACTAAAATTTTCCTCCGTAATTTCTATTTCATTAATGTATGTATTAGGAATAGGATGTTGTTAAGTATAATTAGTAGTAGCGTCCGATAGAAGATAACGGCGCCATCAATACGGTGCCGCCAATAATGTGGAGTACGGTAACAATCAAAGTACAATAGGAATGTTGTAAAAAGTAAATATTTGTCGTAAGTGGTCCGGTAATGTTAAAATGTCAAAGTTTGGGTAATTAGAGAAGTAGGGTCTACATGATTAGGAATTAGAAATATTATATTGGTAATAAGGACAAGGAGTGAGGTCATAAATATTTTGTGTATTTTATTTGTAAAAAGTCTAAAAATGTGGAACCCATGTAAATGATAAGGTTTATCTTATCTTAAAAGATAAGCTTACATGTACAGTATAAGAGTTAAGGTATGGAATATGATTCGTCAGAGGGATTTCTTATCCTATCTTAGAGATAAGATGGATAAGCCTCGAAGTTCTATAAATAGAGAGGCCACCCCCTCATTTAGCATAGAAAGGAAGTAGTGAGAAATATTGTAGGAAGTGTGCGAAGGAAGCCATCACTTAAAGGTGTGTGTTGAAGAAGCCATTAAGAGGTGTAATTGTAAAGTTTCTCCCATAGTCTTGTGAAAGGCAAGTGAAGTCAATAACACTTGAAGTACCTCATGGGTGAGATTGTAATAATTTCATGTTAATATTATAATTTACTTTGATATTTCAGATTTGTCATCATTCCGTCTTATCATAGTCGATGGTATTCTTGTGTTATGTTGTTGTTTTGTTTCCATATTACATCCACCTAAACTAAAGGTTCTCGTGCATTAGTAAATAATCATAAGACGAGGAGTAACAAATCATGATGTGAGACGCGAGTGGGTGGTGAATGTCTCCGGAGGACCAAGTTGGTAGGGTTGTATAAGTGAGTCAAGGCTTGAGTAATTGATGATGCCAAATAGGGGTAATCTTGGCAAGGAAGAAGAGGGAGAAAAGTGAGTGAAGAGAACAAAACTATAGGTTTGATGATGCATGTTTCAATGGAGAGCTTCAAGATGAGTTTAAGTTGTAGAGGTAAGCTTGATGCATAGGTGATTCAGAGGCTCGAGGAAAAGCACGCAGCCAGCGAGAGTCTTGAGTTGGTAAATGCATATATGGCTTAGTAGATTATGAAATGAGTTGGGTAATATGGATTGGGATATAAATTTGGGACCCATGTCAAAGGTGGCACTAAGAAATGCAAAGGTAGGTGCGATAAGTTTAAGGTGGGATCAAACAAGGGTGCAAAGTTGGACCGTGAGTCAAGTTGAATGACAAATTTCATAAGGATGCCCCAAACTAGAACCACCAAAAGATTTAGAATATCCAC
The DNA here is from genome assembly GCA_018340775.1 of Taxus wallichiana var. yunnanensis. Taxonomy (NCBI): domain Eukaryota; kingdom Viridiplantae; phylum Streptophyta; class Pinopsida; order Cupressales; family Taxaceae; genus Taxus; species Taxus wallichiana. The sequence continues at coordinate 712,469,584 of CM031238.1, forward strand.
TAGATTTATCTATAAAAACCTAAAATGTAGACACACCAAGAACACCAAAAACCAAAAACTCCATAAAACCAAAGCGTTAACTAAATAATGATAATATTTCACAAAAACCAATATGGATGAAAAATTTGCACTAAGAGTTAATAAAATCACAAAATTGAGAGTAATTTTAAACGATGAAGTGAGTGACACGATTACGAGATCCATGCTCGACATCATGAAAGAGGATACAAAGATCATCCGAATACATGCACATCAATGGAGTTTCACTCTAAATGAAAACATGAAGCACTCCAAGTAGTTATCAAGAACAATAGCTCAAAGAACTTGTGCATATAAAATGGTATATTCATCCTCATAGATCAACAAAATGAAAGTAAACATGTAAAAGTGTTGTGTAACTCCCATGTCTATACTAGTCATACCTCCAAAATGGGAGAGGGAGTTAAAATCCAAGAACATAATGTAACTCCCATATGAAATATGACACACTAACGTATATAACAAAATCTATGACAAAATCTATCATATGTCATATGTAACTCCCTAATGACTCATCTCAGACCTATGACTCAGCTGAGTGAGATGAATCACCATGAGTGAGGGTAATTAACCTAATAAATAAATAAAAGGTAAATAATACCTCCTCACACCAACAATGATGTCTCAAAAAAATCATGGAATCCCTATACAATAAATTTAGAGCACTTCATATGATGTTCCTTACACAGGAAGGATGCATACGTAGATGACATAAAATCCTTTAGTTTTTTACCCTTGCAAACCTTACACCGAGATATGTGACCTGACCATAGTGTACCCCTTTCTCCATAAAACACCAATGGCATATTTTTATGCCCAAAATAAAAATAAATTTGTGAATTATCTCTCTTCACAATAACAAAGGAAAAGTGTCCCCAATGTAGGAGCATCCAAGGTTAAGGGAAATCCTAGATAATTTTTGGCTAATTATGGGTGCACGCACAAAATTTTGAGAACATGTAGAAATAAAGAAGAATCTTAATAGAATAAGGGAAGATTTCTTGGAAGTGCATGGGTACTTTGTGTGATATAAATTAGCAAGTGAATAATGCATGTAGAGTGTAGTAGAATTGGGAGAAAAAAATAAAGTGTAGAACATTTGGTGAAGTAGAATAGGCATGAAGAATAATGCACAAAAGTGTGCATAAATTTTTAGGAGTATAGTGGATTTTGACTTAACCTAATTGATTGGAGTAAAATGGAGATTTCCGGAAGAGTTATGGGCAATAGTTGTGAGTGTGTAGAAGTTACTGAAGATGAAAGGAATGATTGCATAGTAGAATGGTTTGTGAAGGGGCATGAATGTTTTGAAGAAGGCCCGAGATCCTAAGGGAAGTGAGAAGAAGAATTCATAAGTGAATATTGAAGCTTAGACTTTGCAAAAGAATTAGAAAAATGCACGAAAAGGAGAAAGAAAGTAATGAGTATACAAAGTAGAATTGATGGTTGGTAGAAAATGATACAAGAGATCAGAACTATCTAATCAAGGGGTTTAACAAAGGCTTAATGGTTAGATGATCCTAACAAACAAGTTGACATGGCATAATAAGGATGAAAAAATAGTGGAAAGGTGGTTTAAAGCATTTATTAGATCAAATTCAATTTTAAGTTTGATTGGGAAGATCTGGAACCATGTAAAAGAGTCCAAAGAAGAGAGAGAATTCAAAAGGTGTGGTTATATAATAGGGATCGATTTTATCATTCTAAGATGATAAAGAGGTCATTCAAGTGAGTTGGTAGATAAGGAATAACTATTCAAGGATTAATAAATGACCAATAGATCCAAAGAGTTGAAGTTGTTTAATGTGCATGTAAGGCACAAGAGAACCCATCTAGATTAGGCCTTTAGGAAACACCAAGATTTTATAAAATTTTAGATTTTTTGTAAACTCCTTAGTGATAATTTGCATGTAGATACCATTTATTCCATTGAATAAATAGAATAAAACTTTATGTTTCATTCCATTGTGTGATCTCTTTAAATGTCCCGGGGTCATCTTAAGCCCTACATCTGCTCTAAGTGGTATCAACGTTAGTTACTTTCCTACATAAAGAAGCTGAAATTTCAGAAAAGCATTAAACATGAGGAATCTATCAAATTTATTATTTTATCCATTGTGAAAAATGTGGGTAAAGAACAAAAAGAATATCATGTAGTGTAGCAAATCATAGATTGATATCTTACACCCGAAGGAAAGATACCACCAATAATAAGGGATGTGTCAAATGAAACAATTATGGAAATGTTGTAGAATATGTTAGAGGAGATAAATGGTGTAAATACTATACTAGAGAGTGTGGAAGAAGACTACTAAAGAAAAAATGTCTTGTGGCTCAAAAATTCTGGAATGAGGATAAAAACTTGGTAAATAGTCAACGGTGCATGGAATATTATTTGAAGAGAGCATTAAGTGAGTGTAAAGGAGAAGAAAAGGCATGTGAAAATTCACAATTAGATATTTTATGAGCGGAGTACTAGAGAAAAGAGAAAGTATATGTGGGATAAATTCCAAAGATTGTGCTAAGGATAACACATGGAGAAATCTCACATGTTGAGAAAAGGTGAAGAGAAAAGTCACCTAAAGGCACATGGAAGTGTGTAAGAGTTTTGTGCTAAGAAAATAGATTTCCATGAAGGATGAAACAATTTTTATAAGCCATAAGTGCATAAAGTAAGAGTGGGGATATTGTAAAAGTAGAAAAAGAAGAGCACACATAAAAGGAAGTCTTGACAAAAGGACTAGAGAACAAAATTGATTATGCATGAGAATGTTCCTATAGCAAGGATAAATGGGGTGCACAACTAAGTGTAAAAGAGATGATACCCAAAGGGAAAGATAGACTGTGTAAGATTATATGAGATGAGAAACTCTAAGAACAAGATTTGAATGGTGTGCGTATAAAGGCATGCGCAAAAATGGGAGCAAAATTGTAAAGGAGATAGAGATGAAGGAATATGTTTCATCAAGGCGGTTGAAGTAGATAAATATACAGAGGTGAGTGTGAAATTGTGTGTGAAAGAGAGTGCACTCAAGGAAGAATATATCCATGAAGTTATCAAGGAGGTATAGATATTGTGAGGAGATGCATAGGTTTCCCTATAGGGAACAAAGGAAGGAGAGGAGAAATGTGAGGGAGATATAGAAGTTTTACACAATGAAGAAGGAATAAGAGAAGAGATGGAGGAGAAGGAAAGTGGCTTGGAAAATTTTCCTAGGAAGAGGAAGGGAATATATGGCTTCTATCCATAAGATCACATTTTGCGGTGAAGAAGCATAAACACATCTACAAGAGAAATAACTATAAATTATGTGCAATGATGAAGGAACACCATAGAAGAGGGGAAATTTATGGAATAGCCGCAAGGAAGTAGAGGATTGAAATCTCGAGAAAGCATATTCATCCTAACAGTGTATGGGTAGATGGATTGTGGCCCGAAAGTGTCAAGAGAAGGATAAGTGAAGGAGAATCCTACAAGAGGATATCACGAAAGGATATGAAGATTGTGTGGAAGAAATATGCAATGAAGATCACACGATAAATTAGACACCCAAGGAAAAGAATCCCCATGTAGAGAAGGGATAAGGAAAAGAGGAGGATCAAGAGGTATATAGTGTAAGGAAATTACTTAGACATGTATGAATATTAAAAACAATAGAACACAAAAAAACCAAAATATAGATAAATGATCTCAATATGCAAGTAAAATGACGTAGAAAATTTGACAGGAAACCTCTGTTAGCATAATTTAGCATAGGCATATTTATTGCATTTTATCATAGTGTCTTTTATTTAATAATGTGCAACATGTGCACTCTAGTCTAGTGACTTGCATTCAATATTGTTATGTTGGATAACATTCAATATTGGTATTAGTAGTAATTACATGTGCATGTGAGATGGGTCTTATCATCTCGTAGTTGGTGTCTCTGCTAGGGTGTCATGTCTATCCATATGAGGTCATTTAATATCTATAAATATTACAGCTCTTGCATTGTAATGTAATCTGATTTCATGATCAATAATATTTGTGAGGCTTCCGTCCCTCTTTGGTCATTGCAATCTTATTATATTATATCATTTGGTATCTAAGCTATACCATTATTATCATTTGGTATCAGAGCAGGTTCTATCCAAGCAAGGTTGAAGAGGAGCACTATTGGAGAGGATCCATTGGAGAAGAAGATCTGCATCAAAGGAGAGCCATTGAAGCATCCCGCAGCCTCCATTCCTCCCAAGCATCCATCAACTAAAATTTGACCTATCCACTTATTTGGAAGGTAATTTTTTTATTAGTCATTGGCATAGCCAATTGATCTAACATATTGGCGGAATATTTCAGATTTGGAGATCTTTAAAAAAAAAAGGAGAAAGATCTTGGAAAAAATTACAGATCTAAAAAAAAAAAAAATTTGTGAAAAAAAAAGATGTTAAAAAAATTGCAGATCAAAAGAAAAAAATAAAAAAAAAAAGATCAGATCTAAAAATAAAATAAAATCAGATCTGAAAGTGGAGGTGTGAAGAATTCGGGAGCAAAGGTTGAAGCAGTCCCGTCAACAAAATTCCAGCAGATAGCTCTTAGAAAAAAGGACGTAACTTTTTCATAAAATGTCGGATTGATGTGCTGTTTTTTTTTTTCTGGAAATATAAGAAGGAGGCGCACAACTTTGTAGTTTACATCATCTTCAGATTCGGCCTCTACATGTGACGAAAAGTCTGTACAAGTCGGATCATTTTTTTCTAAAAAAATCAGATCTAGCTGGTAAATTGGTAAGATCTCAAAAAATAAGATTCCAATTCTTCTGAAATTTTGTGGGTTTCAAGAAAAATATTGTATGATACTGCTGTAAAATTTTTAGAAAAACCCAGATCACGGTTTGTGAGAAAAGGTGAAAACAATATTCAGATTGTTTGTTTGGATCTTGGGAACAAACAAAGTCAATGTTCAATTCCCACTCTCTCCATATTTTTCTTAAATTATTTTTTTGGAAAATTTGGAGAAATTAATAAATTTTAGGAGATTTCTAAATTTAGAAGCTCACCAAACACATTTAGAGCCACCACTAAATTTAGCGAAAAACACCTATTGGGGGGTAAAAAATATTTTTGGCCTAAATTGTGTATTTTGTGATTCTAGACCCTTTTTTGTAAAGAGGGGGGACACAAAAACTTCATTTTGATGTAATTTGAGAGGATGTTGTACTAATCTTGGTGCATAAAGTGAAAAAAAAAAAAAGTGCACATTTTTTATTTTATGTTTGGTTCTATCACACGAGATCTTTGATCTCATAAAGCAATGATCAGTATATACGGTGCCTCTGGGAAGCGCTTACGGGTGATGCTCGTCGCGACTACTACTGCACTTAACGCCTAACACAGCTACCTAAACGTCGTCTGGGCATCGACCCTATAAAATCAACGGGGAGTAATAAGGACACAATACACACACATTTGAGCCCTCCCATCCGTTTGTGCTTGCACAAACCCCTCTCTCTCGTACCGTCTAAGTTCCACGTACTAAATTATTTCACATGCGTTAACACCTCTTTCCGTCTCGACGGTATATTGAAAGGGTGATCTTCTTCCACGCACTCGACGGGTATATCGAAGGGAGCGTATATAGAACTTGGTTTGGTATATCGGCTGACGGTATATTGAGAGGGAGACCATAAACCCGGAGTGATAAGAGCCTTACCCTTTGTCGAAATTCGAGTTTTAGAAATTCAGATTGCAGAAATGGGTGTACAAGCACCAAAGTTCTTCTTGCCGATTCACAACCGCTTAGAGGAGACAACTATGCTGCATGGAAACCGAAGATCAAGATGTTACTTGAGTTTGAAGACCTATGGACAACAGATGGACAAACAACAAGATCACTTGATGATGGAAGACAACAAGTTCAATTTGACAGGCAAATCAAAAGCCAAGTTGATCATCTTGTTTAGCATAACAGATGATGTGCAACCCCACATTAGAGATGCCACATCGGCCAAGGATGCATGGGATAAGTTGAGCACACCTATGAGGCAAAGAATAAGAATGCCATCCTCAACCTACTATCACAACCGCATACTCTCAAGTTCAAGCACAATGAGAAGGTTGAAGTTTTTTTGAGACGAGTTACTACTTTGAGGGCATCTTTATTGGCATTGGGAAAAGAGATAAGTGATAAAGACCTCGTACCAATTGTGTTGCGATTACTTCCTCCTTCCTATAGAATATTTGTGACAACTATCAATATGAGTGAACACACAAATCACCTTTGAGAAGTTGGTCAATCTACTCCAACAAGAAGAGGCAATGAACAACAAAGATCAGGAAGATGAGCAAGCACTATCTTCCAATCATAAAGGAAAGGAAAAATTTCAATCCAATCACAAGAAGTCCCAACAAAACCAAAGTCAACGAGACAACACCAAGAAGTGTCCCATTTGCAATAGAGGGGGACATGACATCAAAGATTGTTGGTACAATTCCTATAAAAAGGGTTCATCAAGCAATTCAAAACCCAATAACCATCAGGGTAACAATAATTCAAATAAAGGGAAGTCTAACAACAACAACAATCAAGGGCAGAAAAATGGTAATTGGCAAAGAAAACCCAAACAACAAGGGTACATTTCCGAACATGAGGATGATTCAGATGAAGGACACCACATGTATTCTGCTCAATTTGATGAAGAAACCAAGTCCACACAAGATATCTGGTATGTTGACTCGGGTGCAACTCGACACATGACTGGACGTAAGGATTGGTTCTACACACTGCGTGACTCACCTAACAAGAACCATGTGTCATTAGGTGATGACTCATCATACAGTGTCAAGGGGATTGGAAACATTTCACTACCTCTTAGAAAGCATGACCGCAAAATCACAAATATATTGTATGTACTGGTTGACCAAGAATTTACTATCGCTTAGTCAACTCCTTGATCACAACTTGAAGTTAGATTTTGACAGTAATAATGGAGAAAAAGTGTGCTTGATAAGAGATAAGTCAAGAGGTTCCAAGATTGTAGCAAGAGCCTCCAATGTGGGATGCATGTTCCAACTTGATTTTGTCCACAAGGATGATCAAGCTCTAGTGGCCAAAGACACACAATCTGTAGAACTATGGCATCGCAGATATGGTCACATCAGTTTTGGCTATCTCCAAACACTTCAAAAGGGCAACATGGTGAAAGGATTGCCTACACTCAAGCACAACACTGACAAGTGTCACAATTGCCTAGCTGGAAAGCAACACAGAGTACCCTTCTAGAAGAACACATATAGAGCTAAGGGAAAGCTTGATTTGGTGCACACCGATCTTTGCGGGCCCATGCAACCAAGTCATTCTGGATGTCAATACTTCATGCTTTGTGTTGATGACTACTCAAGAAAGATGTGGATATATTGTCTAAGAAACAAGAGTCAAGCCTTTGAGACATTTCAGAAGTTCAAAGCACTTGTTGAGAATGAAGTTGGTCGCAAGATCAAAACTCTCCGCTCAGATCGAGGGGGGGAATTCACAAGCAATGAGTTCAAGACTTACCTGGAAGCTCATGGGATTTGTCGACAAATGCCTCCTACTCACACACCACAGCAGAATGGTATAGTTGAGAGAAGGAATCGTACTATCATGGAAATGGTGCGATGTATGATTGATGACTCAGGTTTAACAAAGACATTTTGGGTAGAAGCTGCAAGAACTGCAGTCTATTTGTTGAATAGAGTGCCCACAAGAGCTCTTGAAGGAGTGACACCTCAAGAAGCATGGTCAAATTGGAAACCATCAATTACACACCTAAGAGTATTTGGGTGTAAAGCTAGCATGCACATACCCAAGAAGAATAGGAATAAGTTGGATATGAAAGCTGAGAAACTGATATTCATTGGATACAGTGAAGAAGCACTTGGGTACAGATTATGGGATCCGAAAGCAAAGAAAGTATACACAAGTAGGGATGTTGAGTTCTTTGAGAAGAAACAAGCAGATGCTCCACTCAACGACTCAACAAACATGCGAATACACCTCTTGTGAAGATAGAATTTGATGTTCCCACCAAGATGACAGTGATGAATTGATGATGGTGAAAACTTGGATCCACCACAATCCAATGGAACAACTAATAAGTTACCTAAATGGTATACTCAATTAATAAGAGATGCAAATTTTGATGAAGCACCTAGCACATCGTCCAATCTCGGACCTAGAACTCACAAATAAGCTCGTGAAGAGGTCAATTATGCCCTAATGAGCAGAGTTGTTGAAACAATTGAGCCATCTACGCTTTCAAAGCCCTACAATCAAAATCTTGGAAAGATGCCATGGATTGAGTATCATGCTGATGAAGAACAACACATGGCAACTTGTCGACCTTCCACCAGGGAAGAAACCCATTGATGCAGATGGATATTCAAGACTAAGTACAAATCAGATGGGACTATTGACAAGTATAAAGCAAGGCTTGTAGCAAAAAGGGGTATGCACAACAAGAAGGCATTGATTATGAGGAGACATTTGCTCCCACAGCCAAGATCAAGACAATCAGGATGATCTTTGCTCTAGCTGCACAATTTGGTTGGAAAGTCCACCAAATGGATGTGAAAAGTGCCTTTCTTAATGGAGATTTGCAAGAAGAAGTCTATATGACTCAGCCAGAGGGTTATGTAATACCAAGAAAAGAGATGATGGTATGTAGACTCATAAAATCTCTATATGGCCTAAAATAGGCACCCCGGCATGGTACATCAAAATTGATGAGCATCTCATAAGTCATGGATTTGAAAGGAATCCTTATGACCCCAATCTCTACCTCAAAAAGCAAGGGGGGGAGATTGTCATTATGGTTGTTTATGTTGACGATCTAGTCATTACAGGTAGTTCTGTGAAGATGATCGATGCAACAAAGAAGGATTTTAATCGATCGTTCGACATGACAGATCTCGGGCTCATGCACTATTGTCTTGGGTTGGAAGTATGGCAAAAAGAGAATCATATCTTTGTGTCACAGTTGAAATACACCAAGACAACGCTCGAGAAATTCAGGATGATGGACTGCACTCCTATTGCTACACCTATGGAAGCGAGACTTCAGTTATCTCGTTCCGATCCATCACCACCGGTGAATGCAACTCTCTATCGGCAATTGATCGGGAGTCTCATTTACCTGACATATACTAGACCAGATATCAGCTTTGCAGTCAGCTATTTATCATGCTTCATGCAAGAACCAAAATATGTCATTGGAAAGCAGTAAAGAGAATACTAAGATATCTAAAGGGTACAGTTGACCTTGGTCTAGAGTACAAGAAGAATGACAATTTCTTCTTGACAGGATATTCAGATTCAGATCATGCAGGAAACATGGATGATAGGAAGTCAACATCGCTTCGTCTTCTTTATGGGATCTGACCGATATCATGGGGAAGCAAGAAACAAACTTTGTTTCTCGTTATTCTACTAAGGCAGTATAGAGCTGCAGTGAAGAAGTTTTTGCCAGAAGCAATATGGCTACGCCGAATACCGAAGGAATTGGTCTACCACAACAAATCTACTCCAAAGATATGTTGATAATGAAGGAGTTCTAAAGCTTGTTCGCAATCCAAAGATTTCATGAGAGAACCAAGCATATTGAAGTACAGTGCTCATTTCATACGCGAGCATGTCTTGAAGCACAACATACAGCTCCAGTTACATCCTACAAACTAAATGTGCATGGCGAGATGTTTTCACTAAGTCACTTGCACGTGACAAATTCACACTGTTTAGAGAGTTCCTCTCCACTTCATTGGAAACTATGCAAAATTAAGGGGGGGAATGTTAGCATAATTTAGCATAGGCATATTTATTGCATTTTATTGCATTGTCTTTTATTTAATAATGTGCAACATGTGCACTCTAGTCTAGTGACTTGCATTCAATATTGTTATGTTGGATAACATTCAATATTGGTATTAGTAGTAATTACATGTGCATGTGAGATGGGTCTTATCATCTCGTAGTTGGTGTCTGCTAGGGTGTCATGTCTATCCATATGAGGTTGTCTAATATCTATAAATATTATAGCTCTTGCATTATAATGTAATCTGATTTCATGATCAATAATATTTGTGAGGCTTCCGTCCCTCTTTGGTCATTGCAATCTTATTCTATTCTATCATTTGGTATCTAAGCTATACCATTATTATCACCTCCAAACCATAAAATAAGACTCAAGTCCTCAATATGATGATGATATCATACTTTGTAACTCCTACATATACTATTCAAATCCCTAAGGCCAACGTACTAAGCATAGGAAATCATAAATAATTATGATATGACATGATAAGATATTATATTAGCCACATGTCATCTATTCATATCACGATATATGAACTTTAGGGTTAAAGGCATATGATGCCCCTCACCTTCAAAGAAACATTGTCACTAATGTTGGTAATCTTTGGATGCTTCTCCCGAATACTTCATCCTCCCATGTTGCATCTTCAATGTCCAAATTCTTGATAAACTAACACTTGATAAGTCCAAATGTATTTGGGTGAAAGATTGTTATATTTTTCCTGTTGTTTCAAATATAATTACTTATATGGATGCAATCACACAAAAAACAAGTCTCCAAGCTCAATTTTTTTTTCATTATGGTGTTTATTAAATTTTTTCTTCATGTGGTTTTTGTCACGCCCAAGTTCACTTTTAGGCTAGAAAGAATATCTTGTTGGTGTTGAATATCATTTTCAATTAATATTACTTTAGGTTAGAACCTTAAATTGAAAGTGAAGGGTTGTGGATGGTAACCATATAATTATAGGAATGGGTACAATAAGGATGAAATGTGAAATTAAGTGTTATGCCACCATTCTCAAGTAGTATCCACTTAATCTATCTCTCTTTCTTATCTCGAAGTAAATAATCATAGATAGCCCTCCAAACATTTATTTACTACCTCAGATTTCCATCATTTTGGGGATGATATGATGAACTAAGAGCCAATTGATTACCCAAACATGAGAATAAATTAGTCCTAGTATTTCTAGTAAATATAGGATTGCGATCATTTACTATAATTCTAGGTGTTCCATGTAGCTTTTGAGTTGTATCCATTAAAGTTGTGACAACTATACTATCTATAAATAGATGTGGCAAAGCACAAAAATAGACAAATTTATCTTCTCACTAATTGCACTTATCCCATTATTACACTTCCCCCTCCATACTTTGGAAATCCTATGATGAAATCCATGGAAGCCTCTTCCCACCGTTCATTAGGAATAGACAAAGGATGCAAATGTTGTTGGGGTTAAACCATATAACAATGTTGCACAAATCTATAATCAGATAAATCATACAAGAAATGAATGCATAAATGACCAGAAGATAAAATAAACAAGAGAAAGATAACACCAAATTTAATGTGGTTCACTCAGTGTGGGCTATGTCCACCAAGAAATGGCCAATATTATTATCCAGTGCTTTAAAAATGAAATACAATGAAGATTTGTTGTCTTCCAACACCTCACATGGTGTTCAATGTTTTCCCTCCCTCATCTACTATTTTTTTCTCACCAAGAAAACTAACATGCAAAATAATTGCTATTTTCTTCTCTCATACCCTCATACAATGCATACATGCATACATATCTATTATGGGCAACTAACCATGGTTTTACAATCAAAAATAATATTTAAAACAAAATATTTATTATAATTCTCGACCAAACAATAAAGCACCGTCGCACAGTGTGACCGATGCGGTCATTTGCTTGATGTCGGTCACTTCTTAACCGATATCGATTACCTCCAGATTGATGCCAATCACCGCCAAACCAGTAATATGTAAAATCAAGTTTCTGTGAAGCAATTAAGCTCCACACTCAACAATCTCCCACTTGGAGATCAATTGTTGCATTGTTTTGTGCATCACCTTCCTTGGTTCCTTTTCCTTGGCATGTTTCTTCCTCTTTGTTGGTAAGAAAATATGTCGCTTGGGCAGATCTATGGATAAACGAGCCAACAATGTGCGGGGCATAGCCCTCTTTAAGTCAAAGAAAGTGAAACTGGTTTATTGCTATTCTACCAAAGCGAGGAATCTATGCAAGTCTCAAAATTCTACCTTCGGGGTTTGGGATCTCATCCCGGTGGGGTGTTTCCGATTGCGAAAAGAAAGGAAAGGAAGAAGGGATGAAGGAAGAGGAGGTCCGAAGGAAGAAAAGAAAAGAATTCCAAAGCAGAAAGGTCAGAAGGTTTATGTTTTGGGATTGGTAGTAAATAGAGCCAAACCTACTTGCATAAACGAGCAAAGCAATACTGATGATGAATAAATGACAATAAAATAGAAGCAGATTTAACAGAATAAACACATAGATCAGACATAAGAAAGATCTAATGCACATAACACAGGTATTCAGCACAAAGTCTAAATATTGTATTAATAATTTCTTCTGTTACAAAAGCTCAAAGTCTTTTCTCCTTACTCCTATTTTTCATCTGAAAGATATTCACTCATGCATCCCCAATACAACAAGTGTTGGGGTATTTATAGAAGGAGGAGAGAAAAGAAGGCAAAAAGGAGCCAACAACCTATTTACAAAGATATTTACAAAATATCTAAAAGTCATGTTGACTTTTGACTACTTGGTGGATGACATCATCCCATGATGCAACATGGATGATGTCATCGTTGGTGCCAACATACTTTAGATATCCCCAAAGAGAAAGTCGAAGAAGAGAGAGAGAGAGAAGAAGAAGAAGAAGAAGAAGAAGAAGAAACAGCTACTTGTTGTCGTCATCTTGCAGCCGGGGGTAGATTGCTTTTGTTGTTGCTCGGTGACGAGATATGGAATTGAGAGTGGTATTCCATAAACTTGTTGATCATTGGCCCTAGCTGATCTTGGGAAGGATCCTTGTGCCGATCATGTTCACTTCACAAGTCTCCCGCTCATCTATGAGTTTTTCGGGAGCTTGGAATAGTCTTTTTCGCCTCAATGAGTAGCCCGTTGAAGTCTCGGCGAGCCAACAAAGTTGTTGATAGATTACGCATCGAAAGTGACCTCGGCCCCATGCCTTGAGAAACGATCTCCTTAAAGACCCGAATGGTCTCATCGCTTTTCTTAAAGTGAAGGAAGGAGTAAGTAACCCTAGCGACATGTTAAGAATGATTTGTTCCATTTGGTGCATCACGTCCTAGGGCTTCTTCCTTCACTTTGTCAATCTTTTCTAGAACAAATTCTAGCTGATCTACCCTGTAATCCAGAGTGGACATGATTTTGTTGAGGGCCCTGGAATGGCCAAGACGCCGAACTTGACGGATCTTCGACCAACAAATCGAACATTTGTTGGAAGGTCTCGTGGGCAGCCTCAGCATGTTCCAAATCTTCTTATATGGGCTCTGCTAACTCTTGAGCTCTTTATTCGCCTTATTGATATTCAAATACAAGTTAGAAAACTTGGCGATCACTTTTTCATTGTCTTTGAGGATTTGACTTCTCCAAGCGGAAACGGCCATACCCTACTCACCAATCTTTGTGTACTCATTAATTTTCTCCCGGCTAAGAAGCTCGAAGTCTCGGTGGCGGTTGTGGGAGGCGCACTACCCATCTTCTCGTAAGGCTTGGAGCAAGAATTTGTTTTGCTCTTTCAATTGCCTTTTCTCTTCCTTTGTCTCTTGAAGCTTCTTGCAGAGGCGCTCAATCAGCTGAAAGGGCCTCCCCGAAGGCTTTCCGAAGATGTCCCCATGGTGACTTGGGTCACTTGTATAACTGTCCGAGAGATAGATCCTCTTTCTCCTTGAGGGATTGGGGTATGCGATCTCCATAACCCTCTCTCCCGCAACACTTTTAGAGAAGCGTGTGACAGGCCTTACGCTTCTTTCCTCCCTTAGATGGGAACTTTCCTCTTTTGCTGACTTAGTTGCTGGGAGATCCAGTGGACTTATGGGGAAGGACCGGAAACGGAGAAGGGGCAGTGCAGGTAGAGGAAGGGAAAAACGTGGAGACACGTGGAGGCGGCATGGAGAGAATAGCCGAAGAAGTGCCCACAGGAGGAAGGGATACTGCAGCTGAGGAAGACATAGGAAGGGAAGGGAGCTCAGAGATGAGGGAAGAAATGGAGGAGGAAAGATCCGCGAGGGAAGAGAAGATAGACGAAGAGGCGGGGGGAACAGTAGAAGAAGGGGGAGAGGACATGACCAAAGGGATGGTCGCTTGAGTCACTCGAGGAGGGGAAGGAAGAGAAGAGGAAGGGACAGAAAGGACCTCGGTTGTTATAGCAATACCGACATCCTGAGTGGATGGGCCTATTAGAACATCCTCTTCCGCTTCTTTTCGCGGCTTGAGTTATAACCTTTGTTCGGTGCCATGTGGAAGGGGACTTGGCCGGAGCTTCTTCCGAGTGGCGTTGGATTCACCTCCTATGCCTTTGACCTTTCCTTTTTAGGCTGTTGTTTGGACCGAGGAGGTGCGTTACCCAGTGGGGAGGTTGTGAAATCAACCCCAAGGTAGATTAACCCGTTCATCCGGCACCAATGCTCTGTCCTGTGCAGAGTTTCCTTGACCCTCTCCTCAATCGTTTGAGGTGCCTTAGTTCTATCAATGTCCGGGAAAGCCCAATTGTCCCCATCCGTGTTGGTATATACTTGGTCTATTTCATCTTCCGTAGTTTGGAAGCCTTTGGGGACAATTGCTATCCCATATTGGATGATTTCTGCCAAGGCTAAGCGAGAATGATCCTTTCTCCTGAGCTCAACCTCATGGATGATGTCGATGTAGATGTCCTCGATCTGAGGGACATGGATTGGATCGAACTTTGCCCTTGGCGAGACAATTCTTTGGGTCGAAGGTAGGCACCGAAAATCATGTCTCAAATTGAGCAGCTCAAATCTGCGCGAACATGTCCTTTGCCTTGTGGTGGGTAAGGCATGTATATCGGCCTACTGTGAGGGGGAAAGGAGTTCCACCCTTCTTTCTTTTGAGGCACTTCTCGTGATATGTAATCAGCTATCTTGACAGCTCCAGCAAAATCAGCTTGGGCCCAGCATACCTCGGCAGTCTGGTTGGCTCTCCCAAGAAGTTGGCCGCCCTTAAATAGGTGAACGTGGGAAATTGGGTGAACAGGGCCCCCCATTTCTCTGTGGCTGCCACTATGCTTTTGGTCATGCGACCGTAAGCCATATTTGGCCTCAGTAGGCAGATGATGTGGTAGAAGAACACATCGTTGACTTTTGTGAATTGAGAGATGCTATTCTCCAGCCTCAATTCTAGGTAGTACTCATATATTTTGACCTGAGGCCAAATCCCACTTCGTATCAGGCCTGGGTATTCTCTCTCTGATGCTGTAGCATAGACAACATAGGAGTTCATGTAGAAACTCCCTGTTGTATTGAATTGTTGAAACTGCTCGGAGATTGTGTTGCTTATTATTTCTCCCCAGCAAAAGCGCTGATCGGGGCACATTCTTGTTCATGGTCTCCAAGTATCGCAGCATCCATTTATGGAAAAAGTGGGCGTCAGGAAGCCCAAACACTCTGCTCAGGAATGTGATAGTGTCGCTGAGCTCCTCCGAGAAGTCACTGCGGTGGATGATTTGAGGCCATCGGGTTACCACCTTTTTGTTCTTCAAATAGACCTCATTCATCAGCTGCATGCACTAATCTTCGTTGTCGTCCCAGACCTGAATACAATGCTCTCGGCTGACGGCCACAAAGTGCCGGTGATGAGGGATGCCGAGTATTATTTCGAAGCGGCGGGCAGTGAGGTTAATGACGACCTCGCCCTTGTCGTTTACAACACACCTTGTGTCTTTATCATAGCACTGGGCAACCACCATCATGAATTCGTTGTTGACGGCGCTGACTGGAATTCCTCCAGCGAAGTGTAGGGCACTGCCCATTAGTTTGTCCATCCATGGACTTCTTGTTACCTTCTGAGTTCTGCCCCATAATTCCTCCATATCAATGTGGCCCAACTCTGAGTCCCTGATATCTAGGTCACATTCGGCATGAGAGTCAGGCATCCCGACTCTCTGATATTTGTATTTCATCTCTTCTTCTGTTAGTTTAGCCTTGCCTTTGGACTTAGTAGGTCTCTTGCTTGATGTAGACATATGTTCTTTCGAACTCAGTTGTTGATCTGCATGAAGAAGAAGCGAGACCCAATCCAAAAAGGTTGTATTAGCCATTTGATCTTCCATTGAAATGTTAGCAGAAGAAAGAGTTAGAGATTTTGAGGCTCAGGGCGCATGGCACATGAAAACTGTAGCTTACAGGGCTAAATAGGTAAGGCGCACAAGAAAAAGGTGTTGCAAGAGGTTAAATCAAGGCGCCAAGGCGCATAAGCGCATAGATCTTTGCAGGTGCATTTTGTAAAGGGCGCATGAAAACATTGTGTTCCATAGAGACAGGATGCGCCAAGAGGTGCATGAATTTTGTATGTTGCATGAACATTTGATGCGCCCAAGGCAGCTTGGCGCGGCGCACAAAGGGTTTACACAATATGATGCTGTGTAATGGGAATGCGCTTGCGCTTTCAAAGCTTTGTACTTAGTGCGGATAAAGCTGATGTGGCACGAATGTTTGGGTGCGCCAAGGAGGTGCATGGAAAGTGCTTGTAGCAGGTGAGGGAAGTGCGCCATAAAGGCGCAACCTTTCAAGATGTAACAAGGGTGATAGGTGCGCCAAAGGTGCAATTGTTTTTCATGTTGCAAGGTGAGCAAATGCGCCAAGGGTGAAAATGGTTTCTTTAAAGCCGTACTCCACCGAGGATTTTGCATGCGTTTGAGTTTCCCTATGCAAGGCCATTAGGGTCATGAAGAAGCTTCCTTCTCTTCTTTTTTTGCACAAAGGGTTTTCATTCTTTTACCTCGGGATAGGGTTTTCCTCTACCAAAGCAAACCTGGAAAGAGGGGGGGGGAAAACGAACGCGAGGAAGGATGGAAGAGAAAGAAACAAACTAACAACCCAAACCAAATACCAAGCAGCAAAGAACCAAAACACAAAATACACGAAAGAGACAAGGACCCCTTACCAGGATAAATAGCTGAAGAAACGTACAAACGGGTCCACAAAACGATCGATAATGACAAGGCAAGCACACTAACAGGCTAGAGAAAATAATCACGTGTTTTGCGTCTGGAGATAATGACATTTGTGGGCGCGCAAAAACATATATATATATATGAATCAGCAATAAATGCGCCACCAACTTTGTAAAGGGCGCATGAAAGTTGCTGTCGACATAGGAAAGCATGCGCCCTTTGGCGCACCAAAGCGTATGACAACACAGAGAAATGCGTGCCTTTGGCGCACCGAAAAGAGGCGCACCAAAAGATGTGTCGACAGGAGGCGCATGCACCTTGGCGCACGCAGGGAAGACTTAACATATCAAGGCGCACCAAAAGATGTGTCGACATGAAAAACCATGCGCCAAAGGCTTAAAGGGGGCGCACCAAAGTTTGATGTTACATAGTAATTCCATGTGCCCAACCAAAAGACCAAAAATGACTAAGTTCGGAAAACCAGATTTTTCGGAAAAGAGATTTTGCAACGTTCCGAACGCAAAGGATCCCTAAGGAGGGATCGGAACAAAATTTTCGGTATGGTTATCGGTAAAATTTCCCTTGTCAATTTTACAGGATAACACTCTTCAAGTCTCAAACTCGAAGACCAACAAAAGTGGATATAATCTCCAACTTCTCTCTTACCAATGACTTCGTTAGCATATCCGCAGGGTTCTCTTTTGTATGTATTTTCTCTAACTTAAGCTTCCCATCCTCTAAAAATGTCGTATGAAGTGATACTTCAACCGAATGTGTTTCGTTCTTAAATGAAATGTTGAATTCTTTGCTAGATTGATCTCTTACTATCATTCTATAATATGCAATCCTCTTTCTCCTTTCTCAACTCTTCCATGAACCTACTCATCCATATCATCTCTTTGATAGCTTCGTAGCTGCAACATATTATTCCTATGTAGTAGACAAATCTACAACCTTTTGCAATCTCGAAATCCAGCTAACTTTGTTGTTCCACCTCTTTGTGAAAATATATCCAGTGGTCCTCCTCCCCGCCATCCAAATCTCCACCATATCTCGAGTCAACATAGCCACATAAAGAAGTATCGACCCTCCATAACATAACTCCATGTTGGATGTCCCTCTCAAGTACACGTAATCCATTGGACTTCTTTCCAATGTTCTTTACCCTGGATTAGCCATAGACTTGCTCACAACTCCCACTTTGCTGTGCCATGTCTAGTCTAGTACAAACCATGGAATACATAATACTTCCCTCTTGTTCAAGCATAGGGAACATGTTCCATGTACTCAACCTCCTCGTGTGATGAAGGAAACTAATCTTTACTCAAATTTAAGTGTCTATCCATATGTGTACTAACAGGTTTTGAATTCTCGCATGTCAAACCTTTTCAACACCTTATTGATATAAGCTTCCCGAGACAAATACAATCTCTTGTTTTTCTGTCTCGGTGAATTTACATGTCAAGGATTTTCTTTGTAGCTCCCAAATCCTTCATTGCAAATATGTGAGCTAACCTTTCTTTAAGTTTACCAATGTCATGCAAACTAGATCCTGCAGTAATCAAAGATATCATCCACATACAATAACAAAATAACATAGCTTCCATTTTCAAGCTTCTTAAAATAAACACAATGGTCGATTCCCATCTCACATATCCATGCTCATGCATAAAACTATAAAATCTAAAATACCATTTAATTAGAGCTTGTTTGAGCCCATATATGTGCTTTTTCAATCTGCACACAAGATTCTCCTTACCCTTGACTTCATAACCAAGCCAATTTCATTTGCATATAAATCTCTTCCTCCAAATCACCATAAAGAAACATTGTCTTAACATCAAGATGTTCTAAATGAAAATCTTATGTTGCAACCAAACTTAAAATAATACGAATAGAAGTAATTTTAACTATAGGAGAAAAAATCTCATCAAAGTCAATACATGTTTTCTGTGTAAATCCCTTTACCACAAGCTTCGCTTTGTACCTTTTGTCCACCCTCTTCTTCCTTGATTCTCAGAAACCCCTTTATTCTCGTAGATTTTTCTTACCTATTGGAAACTTGACCAAATTCCATGCCCGATTTTTTTCTAAGGATTCCATCTCCTCATCCATGCCATGCTCCCAAAGTGCTTGTGGGTATCTACCGCATTGCTTCTTCAAAGCTTTACGTTCACTACTATCACCAATAATAAATAAGAAAAGCAAGGTGAAAATCTCTCTAGAGGTTTACTTAACATTTATGACCTTCTCAATGATATTTGGGGTGTCTGGGCTCATTCTGTGCATGTTACACATTCATGTCAATCTATATCGGTGATCGATGTTGGTCACCTCTAACCGACTACGGTTCTATAACCGACCACGGTTCACATGTATGCGCCGAGCGACTCACTGGTTACCTTATTGACATCAGCTTGAGGAGTACTGATGTTGGTTCCAGATGTTGTCTGTTCTTAACCCGATCATTTCGTTGATGCAAGTTAGTTTGATCGACATTGGTTTCTGTAGAACCGATGTCGGTGTCTGTGGATGTCTGTTTTAGGTCTAAAAGTTGATTTTCCTTCAAAATCTCATCAACCTGTTCATGTTTAGGCACCAAAACTTGATCCCTGTACATTATTTTTTCATTCCAATCAACATCATGACTCCTAACAATCTTAGAATCTTCTAAATCCCAAAATCAATAACTGAAATCACCAGAGCCATAATCGATGAAAGTGCATCTCTTATATTTAGCATCCAACTTCTTCATATTTTCCCTATCAACATTCACAAAAACTTTTGAGCCAAAAACTCTAAGAAAATAAAAATCTACCTCTTTTCCAGACCAAGATTCTTCTGGTATTCCACCATCAAGTGTTGTTGAAGGCCCATGGTTGATCAAGTACATTGATGTATCCACTGCTTCTGCCCAAAACTTCAAAGGAAAACCAACATATATCCTCATGCTTCTAGCATGTTCCATGATTGTCCTGTTCATTCTTTCTACAACTCCATTCTCCTATGGAGTTCTAGGAACCATTCTTTCTCTTCGTATTCCATTTACTGAACAATAATCATTGAAATCCTTTTTTAGTACTCACTACCATTGTCAGATCTAAGGCACTTTAATTTAAAGTTTGTTTCATTTTCCACAAGGGCTTTCCACCTTTTAAAAGTCTCAAAAACATCAGATTTACGCTTAATATAATAGATCCATACCTTCCTTGTGGCATCATTAATGAAAGCCACATAATATTGGGATCCTTCAATAGAAGCTACTTGAGCTGGTCCCCACACATCTAAGTGTACAAGCTCTAATTTATGCTCCTTATTTGTTGACCCAACCTTGAGAAATCTCACTCTCTTTTGTTTTCCAAATATGTTGCTCACAAAATTCAAGATCTAATTGTTTAAAATTTGATAGCTTACCTTTAGCCTTTAAAATTTGCATTCCTTTCTCACTCATATGGCATAGCCAATTATGCCACATGGTTGCATCTGAAACTGTAGTAGATAGCACGAGAAAAATGAATTAGTAACATATGTAGACAAATATAAAGTTCCTTCCTTCTTACCTCTTGCTACAACAAGAGAACCCTTTGTAACCTTCCAAGAATTGGCTGTGAATATAGCCACACATCTAGATTCACCTAGTTTCCCTGTAGATATTAGATTTCGCTTGAGGCTTGGTACATGCCTCACATCTTTCAATACCCATAGATTTTCATTCTATAACTTTAGATGAACATCACCTTTACCATAATATTGCATTTCCCATCATCTCCTAAATAAAATTGTCCAAAATCACCACGAACATAATTACTAAAATAACCCTTATTAGGGGTAGCATGGAAAGAAGATCCATAATCTAAAATCCAAGATTCTAATTTATTGTCTAAGGTGAGAATAAGGGTATCTTACTTTAACTCACTTGCTGAACATTTGTATCTTTACCTTTGTCTAATGTATTATCTTTGTTTTCCTTGACCAACACTCCTTTACGTGTCCTCTCTTTCCACAATTCTAGTGTAGTGCCCACTTCCCTTTGACACTTTTAGATACTGATTTTGATACTATTGATCATATTATGGACACTATTATGTTTTATTTTAGTATGATGGTTAGATGTTAGACCATGGATTATTATTGATCTGGATTCAGTTATTATGCATGATGGCTACTAGAGACATTTCTTGGATGTGGATGATGATATATTGTTTGACATGGACATATTATAGATGTTGATTTGGACTTATGACATTGGATATTTTGGGTAGACCTAGTATGATAGATCATTGATG
This sequence comes from Taxus wallichiana var. yunnanensis, assembly GCA_018340775.1. Lineage (NCBI taxonomy): Eukaryota > Viridiplantae > Streptophyta > Pinopsida > Cupressales > Taxaceae > Taxus > Taxus wallichiana. Next base: position 712,490,926 of record CM031238.1, read on the forward strand.
ATGATATAGTTGATTTATTAAATTAAAAATGATAATGTTGAATTCTTGATATTGTTGTGATTCATATGTTTAGATGATCTTGAGATGTTGTTTATATCATTTTGGATGTTCTGATACGGCCATAAGGCCGAAGGAGGTATTTGCATTTTTACAAGTTAAAAATCACAACAATGTCGGGGGACTGGAGACTAACCATATTGAAATTCAGGTGAATTCAACAAGGTCACCATGGCAACTGTGTTGTGTGTGTTTGTGTGTTGAGTTATGCTAGGAATTCCCATGGGGGGGATTTCCATTATATGTGACCATGGGATATGTGTTTTAATTATGTGTTCCTTTTTAATTATTGTTGTATGTATTTTATTAGTAATGTGTCCCTTCTTGTAATTAATTTAAATGTGGTAGATTAATGTGAGAGATCATATAGTTAAAATTTAATTAAATTAAATTGGGATATGGAATGTAATTAATGAAGTTGTTGATTTTAAATGTTAATGTTGTAAGAGTGTGTAAGAAATGTGTAAGAAGGTGTAAGGGATATGTAAGAGAATGTAAGATAGATTTTTTGAGTGTTAAACACTTCATCCTCTTAGGAATTCGAATTTGTCCTTGGAGGCCAAATTTGGAGGCTTGTGGGACAAGTTAAACTTGTCCCACACCTCTTAAAATGATCCACCAACCATGCCTATGGTTTGGGGGTTAATTTTAGGCATTTTTATTGCATTTTGAAGTGACAATTTGTAAGTCTTAATTGCACTTCCCTTACATATTTTTAATTCAGTCCTTTTGAGTATGGGTTGCTTTGGAGTATGTAAGTTAAATTGTCATTTTATTTATTGTGATTTGGTGGAGGATGTTGACTTTCCTCTTGGGGTTGAGGAAGAATGATGTGGCATCCCACATGGATCCACATCATCCTCTTCTCTTCCCTCTCCTTTAAAAGTGAAGCTTCTTGCTCATTTGAGGTTGTTGAAACTTTGTTGTTTTCCTCTTGGGGGCACATTTTTCTTGCTTGTTGTTTTGGGAGCTTGTTGTGGAAGGAGTTGGAGTCATTGCATGCTTGAACCTTGCTGATTTTGGACTGTATTTGGCATTTTGGAAAGCTTGTGAGCTTGGAAAAAACTCCAGTATGGAGAGGTAGGATCTTGAGTTATGTTTTACATGTTTTCTTTCTCTTGCATGCATGTTTAAATGGTGAATGTGTTTTGTGTTCTTGGCTGGTTGGGTAGACTACTTAGGACAAGGTGTAGGAGAAGGCTATGGGGATTTCATATGGGGGCATAAGGGATTTCCAATGGCACTTATTCTATTGTGGAGGGAGTTTTGGATTGGGATCCACCTAGGAAAAGAAACTGCTTGCATTTCTTACTCTTGGGGGCATAAGGAGGGGTTGGGAGATATAAGGTTTATGGGATTGATATGTTATATTGGCGGTATGATTTTGGTGGATGCCCAATTCCAAATAGGGAGGCATAAGTAGTTCCCCATAGTTCTTTCTCTTGTTGGCTTGCTTGATCAAGCCTATGTTTTGTGTGAATGGTTTCAAATGCAGTTGTGAATTGTTGTCCTTGTTTGGAATGTGTATTTTATTGATTTTTGCATGTGAAAATGTTGCTTGTATGTTGTGGAAGCCATTGTTTCCATGAGTTGATTTTCATCCTCTATTTCAATATGGTTGGGGCTCGGGGGCCAATGAGGAAGGATGGATTCTCCCTTCTCATTGGATGTCTTGGTTGGGAGGAGAGCGTTGCCTTTCCCCTTCCTTGTTGTGATCAAAGATGAAAAGATGGAGAAATCAACATGTTGTTGTTTTGGAGCAAGAAGAATACAGTTTGACAGTCCCATTCTTTTGAGCAAATTCATTATAACCTTTCCCACCTTGAGTGGATGAGTTGTATAGTAATTGTAATGTGAATTTATTGTATTGTAGATGGAAGATTGAATTTGAATTGAGAAATGCAAAGGAGATTCATAATTTTCCTTTGTTTTGGAAAAGAAATGTAAACGAAGTTACATGCATTGTATTATATATCTTGTAAACTGTATTTTGGAAACCAAATGAAAAAGGAAAGTTGTAAAATTGTATTTGATGATCAATGAAGGATTGCACTCCTTTCTCAAAAGTGTATTGTGTATTAGATTTGAATTATTATTGAAGTTGAAATTACTGTTAAAGATTGGAAATTGCTATTTGGAGAAAAAGAATACGTATGAAGTAAAATGACAGTATTTTATTCTCTTGAAATGTGTTGCATTTAGAAATAAGACTTTGCAAAATTACTATTGAATGGTTGTTTGGATTCAATTAAATGTATTTGACTAGTTTAGTAATCCTTTGCCCACTCAAATGACCAAAATTGATATTCCAATTAAAAGAAATAGCTCATTGTTATAGACTTCATTTTGACAATTCTGATTTTAATAAAAATGCATAGCTAAAACTTGCACTAAGCAATAAGTTCTAAAACCTTGAAATTCATACTTAGTAAGACTTAGAGAACTCAAATTGATCTCAACATTTAAGAATGAACCTTCAAAACTGTATAAAATCCAATTTGGAACTTGCACAATCCTTTTTTTTGTCTATTGCCGGAAAAATACAAGTTGAAATAAATTAAACAAATTGAATTTCCTTAAACACTGTAAACCATCCCTAGACTAATCCTACATGTCTATTTGACATGTTGAGTGAAAGAGGAGTTCCAATTTTACCAAATTGAGAAGTTGTAAACTGTCAGTTCACAAATTAAAACCCTGCAGATTTCTTTCTCAAAATTGACCACTCAAAATTCATCAATTTCCAAAATTTATGATCTTTGTGCAAAGAGGGCATCAAGAGCTTTCCGAAAAGTCCTCGTTTTCCCAAAACCGAGCTTTCTAGCTCAAGTTATGGCCATTTGAAGTTTTACTTCAATTTGGCATTCAAAAATAATAATAAGATTTAATCTAACTATAGAAAAATTTAAATTTTAACTTTGGAAAAATTTCCCAAAAAGGTCCACGGCCCCTGCCATCCCACAACCAATCAGGGCCTACCACATGGCACCCTAGGAGGGGCGGACTAATTTTAAACTTGTCCCTTTCAAAATTTTGCCTTGGGAAATTTTTCCCATTTTACCCCACCACTCCATCACCCGCATCCAATCACATGTTGCCACGTGGCATGGTGGAAGGGCGGACTCTTTTCAAACTTATTCTTTTGAAAAAAATTACTCGGGAAATTTTTTTCCATTTTCCTTCACCGGCCCGCAGCCAATCAGAGGGTGCCACGTGTCCCCTTGTGGCTATGGCGGAGGCACGATTTTCCTTTGAACTTAAACCTTTTCAAAAAATTTGGGAAAAATTATCTTTTTGACCCCGCCGCCCACGGCTAATGGGCGTGCCACATGGCACTTTGAGGTGGAGGTGGGAGGGTGGACCTCCATCTTCTTTTTGTTTTATTGTTTTGATTTTGGAAAATTTTTAATTTTCCTCCCGCGACCCACTTCTCCGCCTTCCCTTCGGACTTTTCCTTTCGCGGAAGTGCGGTCCTATACACCTTTTTCTCCCTTTTCCCCTTTCATTTGGTGCAAAGCGCTAAATCCACCCGCCACTCCGCCCTTCCCTTCTCCTTTCTCGCTTGGCGCGGACTCGACATGTGTCCACCCGGGGACCCGAGGGGGCGCAGAATGTTTTTTGCCCTTGAGCTTTGCAATGGGAAAATTTCCTATGCCACCCCACGACCCACCAAAACGCCCAAGGCGTAATCCCCTCCTCTTGCCATGTGTCCCTCTAGGGAAAAATTTCCCTAGAAACTCCACCCACTCATAACTTGAGTTCTGTAAGGAGTTAGAAGGACTTATTTATATCACCGAGAAAGGTGAGAAAATTTCCTATCCATTGGGAATGGTTTAGGGAAATTTTGGAAGCACTAAGTAAGAGAAAAATCCCATTGAAACTTTGAGCCTGTCAGAGAGTAGGCATGGGGTAAATTACTCCTGAACCTGACTAAAACATGTAACCCTAAAATTTGAACCTTGTAAACTTGATATAAGTTAATAAAGGAAACTTGTGTTTTGGTAAATAGGATTTGTTCCAAAACCTGATTAGTGAAAACTGATGTTTGCAACCTAAATGTAGATACTTCTTATAAAAAAATTATTCCATAATTTTCTAGCTAACCCTAGGTTGTTTCTTAGGTCTCAAGTGGTTGTTTAAATGGGCATCACATCCAAGAAAGTAAATCTCTGTACCTGGATCTAGATCTGTTATGTCTTGAATTTGATCTCTCATTCTTATTTCTCTTAGATGACCTCTCCTTAGATCTTCCTCTTCTTTCTACATTTAAAGTGTTTCTAGATTATGCTTCTCCTGAGATTTTCTGTGTATTTCCTCATTAAGGATTACACTAACCACATCATCAAATTTCAAACCTTTAGAAGTAGACGTTGTATTACTTACAATCATTACCAAGTTATCCCAACTATCTGGAAAAGAGTATAAGAATAAAATTTCTTTCACTTCATCATCAAACAAAATTTCTACCAATTTTAATTGATTTACAATAGATCGAAATCATTCAAATGATTAGATACAGATCCACCTTATTGTATCTTAGAATTAAACATTTTCTTTTTCAAATAAACCTAATTCAAGCACTAGGATTTTCATACAAATTTGCTAAAGATTTCATCAACTCTATCATGGTTTTGAATCTTGTTGGGTTTGAAAATTGCATTATAACAACCACGGTCAGGGGATAGAAATTCCCTCCTCTTTAATGGGAGAGGTTCCCTTATTGAAAGCAAGAAACAAAACTTATATACAAATGTACAACTTTCAAAGTGTGGAGTCCTGATACTTTGAAACGTTTAATGATCAAAGATCATCAATACGAAAGGATAGAAGAGTTAAGGAGATGAGGGAAGAAGAACATAACAATACTTTTAGGAAAAATAGATGGTAGAGTATCACCTTATACGTATTGAACCAAAGAGTTGCATAATAGAATCACTTACTTTCATAGCCAATATAATTCCATAGACGCAAATTTCTAGAAATTATGTAAACAAGGACACAAAGTTCCCTATCATAAAAAATGAATGATTCCCAAATTTTAGACACGAAAAGAAGAAGATCAGAAGAAGAGAGAGGAAAAACTTCTGTATTGATTACTTCAAATCTATTAGTTTTACAGAGTCTCAAGGTCCAACCCAAACAATGGCATGGAAAATCCGATAAATAGTTTTCAAGAATGGTTACAGAAAAATGATGAAACTCCTTCAAGAAATAGTTGTCTGAACCTCTCAAATGCCCCGGCCATTTCCATGCATGGCGGAAAAACCAGACGCATCGAATCGTAGCCGTCCACCCTGCCTTTACAAACTTTAAATTCGATTTGTCCATGTGAGATAGACTTAACTGAAACAGGCCTACAGACGCCTTTTGCATTTTTTTTTCAAGTTGCATTTGGGTGACACGTGGAGAGATGCATCGGTTCTTTTATACTTATCCGATTTATTCCTATTTCCTGCTTGAATTATGTTGACCCCTAAAAACGTGGAGAGTTGGCACTCATGTGAAAACCAACCTTTTTGTTTCACTTTTAAAATCGTGACGTTGAGGAACGTGGAGGCTCCCATCGACCCGATCATACTTAGTCAATTTAAATAATCGGCTATGTCCCTTTTTGGACCTGGGACACGTGGAATACTGGTGCAAGTTTGAGAACCACCCCTGACTTCAACCCTTGAAGTTACACTAATGAGGCACATGATGCCTTCCGTTGAACCTTCCATACTTAGCCGATTTGGGCTTGTTTTGTTTTCATTTTGGTCTTGGGACACGTGGAAAACCTGCACTTATTTGAGGACTACCCCACCGGGCCCCGCCTTGGAGTTACACCGTTTGGACACATGGAGACTTCCACTGTTGCTTGAAACACAACCAAAATTCATCTAATCAGAGATGCCCACGTACTACCGATGGATATTGGGGCAAAAATTAACGGGGAAGATATGTCTGTCATTCCCTACTACGGAAAAAAATAAAAAATAAAAAGAAGGGGAAAAACTCCACCGTTACGCCCGACTTTCAAATTGTTCTCCACGGAATGCAAAACTGCAAACAATACCAAGTTTGACATGATCCAATACTCTAAGGTACCGACTCAAAAATTTTGAAACTTGACTTCAAAAGAGGGGAATTTGGAGAGCGACAACAACTAGCTCTTTCTAGGGATGACTTGATAGAGGAACGAGGAAAGATCAAGAACCACATAAAAACTCAGGGAAAGCAGACCAGTGCCTTATCCATTGGGAAAATAGAGTCAAAGGAAAACCAACACAGAAGACAAAACACATGAAAAAGAAACAAACCAAAAAGGAAGAACATAAATAAAACACGAAGGAACGACCCAAAATCAAAATATTATGCATGAATATATACGTAAGGACCGCCTAGTCACCTAGGACTTGAACAACTTTAGGTACCGTTGGTCGTCAAATCGAAATAGGTCTTTATGAAGCAGCAATGTGGGACAAGAAGTCCCTCCTCTTTAATGGGAGAGGTTCCCTTATTCAGAAACGAACCTATTTACAAATATACAAAACATGATTTTCTTGTTGAACTTGGATATAACGAGAGTGTTTTCTATAAAGATCATCAATTACAAAAGGACTGAGGAATGAGAATACGAGAATGAGCAGAAGGGAAACATTCAAAATTATAGATGACAGAGTAATTCTTTATGTATGCGAAGTTACAGTGAATTGAAACAAGATCATTTGTATCATATTAGTAAGATGAAATTTAAAAGACACAAAGTTTTGTAAATAACATCTGCAAGAATACAAAGTTTCTTGACATAACACAGACAAATGATCTTCACAAAATTAAATGAAAAAGCTTTGGGATAAAGAGATCAGATATACGAAGAATGAAAAGCCCTTCTGTATTGATTTATTTATGATTTATTTACACTTTCAGAAAATAAGCCAAGTTCTTCCTCTACAAAATGGTGAGGAGAGGCCATTATATAGTTTACAAATCAGTTACTCTCGGTAACTACTTCTTTTAACTAAAGATTAGTTAAGGATTGCCAATCGCAATACCTCAACTTATTACAATAAATCCGAGAGAAAGAATTGGAAGAGAAGAGAGGAATAAGGAGAAGAAGACAGGTGCTTATGACTGGGAGGGACCCACTGACTTCAAAATCCACTGCCTGAATCTCTTCAATGCCTCGGCTATGTCTCTGCCACGTGGGACTGACGTGTTGGCTGTAGACTGGGTCCAAAATCTGAGGCACTTCTCCATTTCCTTATCAAACTCGACATGAGTATGATAGTCTTTATTTGCTTCTTCAATAGCAGATTGAAGAGAGCAGATCTCCTTCATTTTCTCTTTGGAAATGGAGCTTTCCTTGAATAGATTATCTTTAACAAAATCTCTGAATTGAGCTTTGATTTCTTACAAGGAAAGAGGCACACCAGAAGTTTCATCCTGAAGATGACAATGTATATCTTTGAAAGTAGATACAACCAAAGTGTCTTGAAAGCGTTGCCCTTACGCCACTATTCTTCGATTCTCCTAAAGCCTCCTCCAAGACTTTGATCTTCCACTCCACGCCGTAAACCCGGACTTTGATGATTATCCTTTGCATCATCAAAACCTTACTCGCTTGAATAAAATTTTCTCATCTCTCTCTCCATGAGGCGAAGGTCTACTATGCAACTGCTCCAAAGTTTGAGCTCTTTATCTATGATCCCGATAGTGGAGGAGAGCTTCTGTTGCAAGTTGTTCACCTTTCCATGAAGTTTGAAAGCTTCATCGATGAAGTTCAATCCTACAACAAGCATATCTTCCACCATGGCCTCCATAGCTCTGCCATAAACAGAATACTTGTGCATGTCTTTGATACTCTGTACTTCATCTTGGTTCAAAATTATAGGTGGCGGAAGAGTAGTCAATGGGGTAGGGTCCAAAACTTTGTCCTTAGACAAAAGAGATTTGATAAAACCTGTGAGAATCTGGGCTTGTTCTTCCAACTATTCAATAGTTTGCTGCCCTTTTTCTACCCTCCCAATGACTCTTGTGAATGTTTCCTGGAGATTGTGGATCTCACCTTCAGGGGTAGACTCTCCCATAGGAATCCTTGAGAATTCTAGGTCAGATGCCTGCAAGTCCTGCTCTGATTTATCTACTGTAGGCTTAGCAATCTCCAGGAATTGCTGACCCTGAGCATCAGACACTATCCTGGAGGTGATTCTGGCTTTTTTGGCACGAGAAGGAGGAGTAGTGCCTAACAAGGCTGCCACAGCATCAAAATTTGGCCCTGAGCTCCGAGAGGAAGATTTCCTCTTCCTACTGTCGACAAAAGGTTGCACCCATGCAAAAGAGGAGGAGGAAGCAGCAGGTGGGGCAAGAGGACCAAGAGACAGAGAACTCATAGCACCCAAGGTCTGCACCGCTGTTGTCTCGAGTTGAGACATGAGTGGGGTGCTTGAGACAACTGGCGCGCTTGAGACAATGGTGCAGAAGAGTCAATAGCACTTGGAAGTTCGGTGCTCTGGACTTCCTTGTCTTTATCCGTTGGAGCTTCAGGAGCGCTTGAAGGAGCTGGCACTTCACTCTCTTCACTTTCACTGAGAACAATAATGTTCTCTGGTCCCAAAGGCAATTCTACCTACTTTCTCTTGAGGATCTTCTTCCACAGGCTCCTTCTTAACCTCTTTGAATTTCTTCTGGTATACGTGGGTGGATGAAGAAGGAGTAGAAGCTGCAGGTCCTTGAGTTGATGAGGTAGGAGGGGTTTGCACAGGTGTGTCTGATCTTGAAGGCGATGCTTCTCTCCTTGGTGTTGAAACGTCCTTGGAGGAAGATTCTCCTGAGTGCCTCCTAAGCTCTCGAACTTTCTTATCAAACCAGATCTTAGTCCTGACTAAGACTGGAGCCAGGATCTCGGCCAGATCATCTTTCTCTTTTTTAAACCAATCCAAGTCCTCCAAGGGAGTGTGCTTAACCACATTTTCATACTCATATGAGTATAGATCAGAGTTGTCGTCCTTGAGTCCTTCAAGAACTTGGTACAAGCCGAGTTCTTGGATCAATTACAGAGAGAACCTACCATAATGCCTCCTTCTAGCCTCAAAATCATCGGCACAGTCAGTCCAATAGTCTTCTGTATTTTCCCTATGATGATATGTTATCTTAATGTTCTTTCAATGAACTTCTTCAAGTCGAAGCAAGTTCTTGGCTTGAAGAAGTGGACGATGATGGGAGCCGTGGCTGTTTCTATATTCTCAATAAGCGTCAAGGCTATTTTACAAGTGTAGTTTCCCAAAGAGATGGGAAAGTGCAAACTAGTAATCTTCTTTTCTCTACGAGTTCTATGTAATTTATCTAATTGCACCGCATACTTCTATCGAGCCATCTTATCACTGCAGAACATAGGAAGCCTCAGAGGGGTGCTCTCATAGCCAGCTAGCCTAATATAAGATTTTTTTTTGAATTGAATAAAATAAGCACCGTAGTGCGATATTAGATTCATGGCTTCATCAGAAAATCTTCTAGCAGTGTCACCCTCAAGAAGTCTGACCATGTACATGGTGAAGGCGTCATTCACCCTTCGGAAGTTGCGATTGCTGGTCTCTAGGGTGAACTGCAGGCAGTAGGCATATACAGGATCATCCTTGTGGGCATCAATGTAAGAAAAACCAAACCATTGCCTTGATGCCGCCAGAGTATACATCAGGTACGAAGTCATGTAGAATTTCTTCGTTTGCTGCACACTTGGACAGCTGCTCCGCTAGGTTCATGCTGATGATTTCGCCCAGTTGATATTTTGAGTTCCTTCGCACACCATGTTGATGAGCGGGCACATCCAGAAATGGAACTCGTTAGTGGAGGGTAAGCCCATAACCCGAGCCAGTAAGATTATGAAATCTGACAATTCTTCATTGAAATCTGCTCGGAAAAGGGTCTTGGATAGGCGAGATGCTCCCTTCTTAGGGTTTTTAAGCCAAGACTTCGCCACCCGCGCCTTGTAGTTGTCACTGTCTTGATTGAACAGGGCCTGTGCTTGATTCTGGGAAACAACTATGGCATTATCCATTTCTGGAATCCTCAGTGCAGTGCCAATGGCAGCGTCAAGTTTGGTGATGAGTTCCCCGTGTATGTTGGTCAATTCACTCGAATCAGGGTTGAAATGAGCTCCGCATGAAAGCACTGTATCTGCGCATTGCACCGAGATTGGGAAACCTCCAGCGAAAGCCAGACCACTGTCGTGAATCATCTGTGCCATTGGTGTAGGGTTTGCATCTGTCATCCTCGACCAAAAATCGCCAAAGTCAAGGTGGCGAACCTCACTGTCCCCTATATCAGGAGCAGCAGACTCTAGTGGTGAGATTTGCTCCTGTCCCTGGAATTTGATCTTCATGTTGATAGTAATTGAGAGAGCAGAGCTGCAAGCTAAACTTGGGATGAAATTACAGAGGGAATGGATACACGCTAGCAGAATTTAGATTGCAAGGGTTTGAGTAAAAGATAGCATGGAAGCAGTGTGCAAAACGCATAGGAGGTTCGCTTGTTATATAGTCGTTTAGGAGAGAGAAAGGTAATAAATGCGCATTAAGTACATACCTACCAATTTGAAAAGCAAGATATTTGGGTAGAGCGGGAAAAATTAGCATGAATGGCACTTGGTTCATTTGGGACACGAGGGACGCGAAAGCGCGAAGTACGCGGTTCGGGCGATGCAGGGAAAAGATGCACAAATGTTATTGGGACATGCGGGACAAAAGTGTGCGAAGTACGCGACTCGGCCGGATCGGACGAAAAGGTAACAACTGGTCCGAGTGAACTTGTGTCATTTGGGACGTGAAAGCGTGAGGTACGTGGTTCGGGCGATGCGGCCGGAAATGGAACTGGTCCGAGTGAACTTGGGTCATTTGGGACGTGAAATCGTGAGGTACGCGGTTCGGGCGATGCGGCCGAAAATGGAACAACTGGTCCGGGTGAACTTGGGACATGTGGGACAAAAAGTTCCGACGGGCCCGAAAAAGACAAACTTTGGGGAAACCGGCCGATCGGGGAACAGAAGGCCCAATTGAACTTGGGACACGCGGGACAAAAATGTCCGACAGGCCCGAAAAACACACAAAATGACCCAAAAATGCATATTTTCTCAATTTCTGACTTTTCACATTGCAAAGCAATGAAAAAAAAGACACTTAAACTCAAAATTTTAAATTTTCACCTTCTTAAGAGCAGGGGAATTTTGAGTGGACAACAGGTACTACCCACTATAAGGAAGTGGGAGAGGAGATCCATCCATGTAATCTAAATAAAAATAGTTCTCTCCAAAAAAATGTCTGATTCTAAAAGGACCAAGCCAAAGAGAATCAAACTTACCATGGCTTCCTCATGGCTCATGTCTTTTGTCCCAAAGTAGCACAATGTCTCCTACTTGGAAAACTATGGGTTTGGCTTTCTTGTCAAACAAATCCTTCACTTTCAACTGATGAGCTGCTATCCTTTCGACCACTTGCAATCTTTCCTCATCAAAATTTTGAAGGTACATGATCCTCTTGTCAAAAGAGCTACTGAAACTTGAATCTTTAATGTTTTTCATCAGATGCAAGGCTGGCAATTCCATCGTGATTGGAAGCTAAGCTTCCACACCATACACCACTTGGAAAGGAGACATTCTAATTGCTCTTTTGGGTGTAATTCTATCATCCCAAAGTGCATCATATAGCTTCTTGTGCTAATTACTCTGAGAATCTTTTACAAGATTTCTAACTATGTTCACCAAGTTCTTGTTTGTTGATTCTTCCTGTCCATTCCCTCGGGGGTAGTAATCTGAAGAATGAGAAAGGGAGATCACATACCCATAGTAGAATTCCATCAACTCAACATAAGAAAATTTGGAAGCATTATCAGTCACAATTTTGTTTGGGGTCCCAAACTTGATCAATATGTTCTCCTTAATGAAGTTGCAAACTACCTCGGAAGTAGTGCTCTTGACTGGGATGGCTTCCACCTACTTGGTGAAGTAATCTATGGCAGTTAACACATGGGTATGCCCAACACTAGAAGATGGATTGAGTGCTCCAATGAATTCTAAACCCCATTGTTGAAATGGCTCTTCAATCACTACATGCTTGAGAGGCAAAGTAGCCAACTTAGGTATTCCAATAAATGTTTGGCATGCTTCACATTTACCAACCCATTTTGATGCATCTCTGAATAGAGTGGGCCAATAATAACCAACACAAAGTATTTTATGAGTTGTTACAGCAGAGGATAAATGACCTCCACAAGCCTAGTCATGAAAAGCAGAGAACAAATTATTTTGTTGCTCCTTGTCTACACACTTCAAAAACCTTCCATCTATGCCTCGTTTGAACAAATCATTCTCCCATAACACATATTTTGTAGACCTTAGTTTGATGTCTCTCTTCTCTTTAGCACTCAAGTGAGATGGACATTCTCCATAGGTCAGAAAGTGAACAATGTTAGCATACCATATATTTTTCGAGCTGAGGAACAGAACAACATGGACATCAACTCCATCTTTGGACAGCTCCTTGGTGGATCCCTCAGTAATGAGTTCACACAGGCCCTTACCCCAAACTAGCTTTGTTGGCCTGATGTCAAGATCATACTCTTACACCTTTGCTACCCAATTACCTCTCTTGGTTCCAAATTCTTGCTGAGTAAGAATGGATTTGATTGTTGTATTAGGCACCAACACCACAAAATGAGAATTAAGGATGTAAAACCTAAATTGCTTGACATCTTTAACAACTACAAAATCATGTTTCTCCATCATGGTGTACTTCAAATCATGATTTTTCAATACATAACTCATGAATGTAATTGGGACTTCATGATCTTCAGCATTCTTCTGGGTCAACACATCAACTAGGGTATTTTTAGTGGCATAACAATAGATAATGAAATATTTGCTAATTCGGGGCATGCCAAAGTTGGCCTCTGTGCAATCACTGTTTAATTTCCTCAAATGATATCCTCCCTTCGGAGGACCAACCAAAAGTTTTCTTCCCTGGCATCATGTGAGCAATGCTCATAGTAAGTTCTACAAAATCAAGGATAAATATTCTTAGGAAATTGATCTTACCAAAGAAAGAATGGACACCTTTCTTACTTGATGGAAGAGGAATTTATTGGATGGCCCAAAATCTCTCCAGTTCAATCTTGATCCCTTCCTTTGAAACAATGTGTCCCAAAAGCTTTCCTTCTATGACAAAAAAACATAAACTTCTTAGGGTTTAAAGAAATTTCATGCTCTCTACACTTCTACAATACCGTTTCAAGATGTTGGAAATGATATGTTCTTACTTTAGAAAAAAGCTCATCAAGTCATCCAAATACACAACAATGCATTTCCCTTTCAAACTACCAAAATCCAAGTCCATGGCCCTCTTGGAAAGTAGCACTAGCATTGATGAGACCAAATGGCATCCTCTTGTATGCAAAGGTTCCCCAAGGAGTAGTAAAGGCAATCTTATGTTGATCTGCAGTATTCACCTCTACTTGATTATACCCCGAGAATCCATCTAACATAGATAGCATCTCCGAGCCTGTGACAACTTGCAATACTTGGTCCATCATGGGGAGAGGGTAGTTTTCCTTCAAAGAACCCTGATTTAGATTTCTGAAGTCCACACAGATCCGGATCTCACCATTCTTCTTCCTGACAGGCACTATATTAGCAATCCACGTTGAATGGTGGATGGGGAAGATGATCTTAGCCTTCAAAATTGTATTTCTTGGAAAATTGTATCAGCTATCTTTGGATTATATTGCATTTTCTTCTGTTTTAAGGGTTTGATCCCAAGATTAAGAGGAATGAAATGTTGCATTTCTTTAGGCTAAAGATCAATAAGATCATCATAAGAGTAATCCAAAGACATCAACATACCTCTTCAATGCATTCACCACCTTCTTTTTCTCTTCCCGAGTGCAGCATTTTCCAATGTTGACCATTTTAGGATCATCAAGATTCCCAATATTCACTTTCTTAGTCTCACAAATTATCGGGATCTTTGGGAAACTTTAGACTTCATATACCTGTCATGTTTATCAAAAATATCCTCCAAACTCACCATCCCTTTAGGGATTTTGTTGCCTTTCAGTTTGATGCATCCATCTTGATCCATCTTTTCTTTGACACCTCCTTCAACAGATGACACACACTCTCTAGGAAGATTGTAACTTCCTTCAAAGTACAGCTGATCAAAGTTGTCTCTGAGCTCCAAGAAAGAAAGCAAATTCTGGTCATCATTGAAAACTTGCCAATTATTTGCATTTTCAGGCACACTGGGTCTATGAATCATCTCAATGGTGAATTTCTCTTGAGGGAAATCAGGATGAGGAATCAACAAGGACCTCGAAACAACTAGAGAGTCAGCCCTAGTGTTCCTTTCCCTTGGCACAACTTCAATGGAAAAAGCATCAAGGAATTCAATGGAATCCTAGATCAGATTCCTATAGTGCTTCAACCTTCTATTCTTTACCTGATAAAGGTCTCTAACTTGTTTTACAATTAGCTCTACATCTCCATGAGCAAGAAGGTTCTTCACTCCCGTTTCCTTCACCATGCTCAACCCAAGGATGAGGGCCTAATACTCAGTAGTATTTTGGTATTTTTAAACTAGAACTTGAAGGAGAAAGGATGAACCTTACCCCTAGGAGAAATGAGCACTACACTAGCTCCAAAACCAGCTGAAGAACAGCTTCAATCAAACTCCAAAGTCCACACACCATTAGGATCAAGCAGAACTCCCTTTGACAGACTTGTCTCCTCTTGTGACATGATCATGTATTTCCCATGACCCATGTCTTCATACATTATTTGTGCTTTAGGATCATCTATCTTTTGCACAATATAATTTTCTTGTTTCTCAGGAAACAACGTCTTGACTTCCCATTGACAGGATCAAGGCATATGAATAATCCATTAGGATCTCACCTCCAACATCTTTTCAAAAGTTCCTACTTCGCAACATGCCATAGGAAGGAGGAATATTAGCAACCAAGATGGTAGCCAAGACCATCTTCTCTAGTAAAGCGAAAAAGATACTTGTGCATCCTCAACAAGTTTGAAATGTTGCTCAAACTGAGTTTTCATGGTAGTCCAATCGGTGATGGTCCCAATAGGAAGATGGTAAAACCAATTTGTAGCATTATCTTGCAAGGTCTCCAAAAATAGCCTAACATGACATCTCGCATGCTCAACTCCAAGGACCCCACATGCAACAATGAAGCTGCAATGTGTTCATTAGGGTGCACTTTTCCATTACCTCTAAATTTGGGAAAAATCTTCCTGTTACCCCTAGGCAACTCATGCAATGGTTGAGGAAGAGCCAGAGGCCCAACTCTTTGTCCCCAAGGTAGAGGTGCTACCATCCTTGGAAAGATTGCTTGAAGTGGAACTGAGACACCAATGAAGAATTAGGGCATGGAGATTAGGGCTAAGTTGTGCTTGAGGAATGCTACTACCATAAGCTCTATCTTCAACAGGAGGTGTGCTTGTGGAACAATATCTTCTATTTCTTCTTGTTGGAGGAATTTTAAAACCTTGTTGATCTAGGATTTGAAATTAGGGATCTTAAATTCCAAGAGCCCTTCTACCATGAGTGTATCTTAGAGTCACCAGATCAAAGAAATGATCAAATTAGTTGTTCTTTTTAGAAAGGAAATTTGTTCAACAAATCCCGGAGAGGAGTCACCAAAAAATTGTTGGGTTTTAAAATTACATTGTATCAAACACGGTCGAGGGATAGAAGGTCCCTCTTCTTTAATGGGAGAGGTTCCCTTATTGAAAGCAAGCAGTAAAACTTATATACAAATGTACAACTTTCCAAGTGTGGAGTCCTGATACTTTGAAATGTTTAATGATCAAAGATCATCAATACAAAAGGATAGAAGAGTTAAGGACATGAGGGAGGAAAAACATAACAATACTTTCAGGAAAAATAGATGGAAAAGTATCACCTTATACGTATTGAACCAAAGATTTGCATAATAGAATCACTTACTTTCATAACCAATATAATTCCACAGATGCAAAGTTCCAGAAATTATATAAACAAGGACACAAAGTTCCCTATCATAAAAATGAATGATTCCCAAATTTCGCATACGAAAGAAGATCGGAAGAAGAGAGGAAAAACTTCTATATTGATTGCTTTAAATCTATTAATTTTACAGAGTCTCGTGGTCTAACCTAAACAATGGTGTGGAAAAGCCGATAAAGAGTTTTCAAGAATGGTTTCAATCGGTTATAGAAAAATGATGAAAATTCTTCAAGAAATAGTTGTCTGAACCTCTCAAACACCGTTGTTTCTACGCCTAGTGGAAAAACTAGATGCATCGAATCCCAACCATCCACCCTGCCTTTACAAACTTTAAATTTGAGCCATCCATGTGAGAGACACTTAACTGAAATGGGCCTCGTGGATTCCTTTTGCATTTTGTTGTTTTTGAAGTTACGCGAGGCTGACACGTGGAGAGCTACACCGGTTCTTTTATACTTAGCCAATTCAGACCTATTTCCTTCTTGACATATGTTGAACCCTAAACACGTGGAGAGCTTGGCTCATTTGAAAACCAACCTTTTGGTTTCACTTTTAAAATCACATCGTTGAGGCACATGGAGGCTCTCGTTGATCCACTCATACTTAGTCAATTTAAATAACTCACTTTGTCCCTTTTTGGACTTGG
Source organism: Taxus wallichiana var. yunnanensis (assembly GCA_018340775.1). NCBI lineage: Eukaryota > Viridiplantae > Streptophyta > Pinopsida > Cupressales > Taxaceae > Taxus > Taxus wallichiana. The sequence goes on from CM031238.1 coordinate 712,507,657, forward strand.
GACATGTGGAATACTGGTACAAGTTTGAGAACCGCCCTAGCTTTGATCCTTGAATTTGTGTCGATGAGGCATGTGGCGTTGTTCATTGGACCTTCCATACTTAGTTGATTTGGGATTATTTTGTTTTCATTTTGGACCTGGGACACGTGGAAAGCCTACGCTTATTTGAGGACTGTCTCCTGCACCCTACCCTTGGAGTTGCATCATTTGGACACGTAGAGGCCTCTGCTATTGCTTGAAACATGGCCAAATTGCATCTAATCGAGAGATGCCCACATACTACTCGTGGATGCTAGGGAAAAATTAACGGGGAAGATATGTCTGTCATTCCCGATTGCGGGAAAAAATAAAAATAAAAAGAAGGGGAAAAACTACACCATTATGCTTGACTTTCAAATTTTTCTCCATGGAATGGAAAACTGCAAACAATACCAAGCTCGATGCGATCCAATACTCCAAGGTATCGACTCAAAATTTTCAAAACTTGACTTCAAAAGAGGGGAATTTGGAGAGTGACAACACATACGTAAAATTCAAAGCCACCAATACTATTGGGATCAATATTATAGATCACAGATCCTTTCTTTAAAGAACCTTCCATTCTTCATCAGTCATCGTGTTTGACCGTGTGCATGTTCATCTAATTGTAAGTATAGATCCTTCTTGATACAAATAATCCTCCACCTGTATCTTCCATAGTTAATAATTATGACCGTCAAATTTATCTACTCGGTATTTACTATCTTCTACCATTGCTTTGCTCCCACTCAATCATAAAATCCTCTATGAGTAAATCATGTCAACACAAAAAATCTCCAAACAAAGCTCTGATACCAGTTGTTGGGGTTAAACCATATAATAGTGTTGCATAGATCTATAATCAGATAAAGCATACAAGCAATGAATGTGGAAATAAATAGAAGATAAAATAAAACAAGAGAAAGATAACACCATATTTAACATGGTTCACCCAGTGTGGGCTATGTCCACCAAGAAACATAAAATATTATTATTTAGTGTTTTACAAAGGAAACACAATGAATATATATTGTCTTCCAACACCTTACGGGTGTGTTCAATGTTTTTCCCTCACTCAACTACTCTTTCTTTCTCACCAAGAAAACTAACATGCAAAACAATTGTTATTTTCTTCTCTCATACCCTCATATAATGCATACATGCATATATATCTATTATGGGAAACTAACTATGCTTTTACAATCAAGAAATCATCTTTAAAAAAATATTTATTCTAATTCTTGACCAAACAATAAAGCACCATCACACATGTGACTGATGTCGGTCACTTCCTAATGCCGGTCACTTCTTAACCGATATTGGTTACCTCCTGGCTGATTTCACTCACTGCCAAAACCAGCTATATGTAAAAACAAGTTTTCTGTTAAGTAATACGCTCCACACTCAATAAATGTCTTGTAGACTTAATATTTTTTCCCATGTTACACTAACACACAAAGCATTCGGACAAAAATTTATGGATATCTTCTTTCAACCCTTCCCAAAAGTAATATTTCGTCACTATGTGATAAGTTTTTAGGAATCCAAAATGGCCACCCACTAGAGGAGCATGGAGTTATGAGAATTTTTTTCATGGGTAAAGGTTTTGCATAAGTACAATCGCTCCTTATACCACAATGGATGCCCCTTCCAAATATTTTTATCTAAACTTCTCAAATCTTGTTGGATATTTTGAATGACAGCTTTGGTCTGTGTTATTTTACCATTCGATCTTTCTTGATCTACCCAATCGACCTATAGTATGGACATGACATTTAATAATGCTTATGTGGACTCATCTCTCCTAAATAGTGCACCGGCTACCAAATTTTATTTTCCTTTTTGTAAATGATCTCAAAGTGATATCCTAACATCTTAGTGACCCATTTTTGTTTTTCTTAAGATGAGAGTATTATCTCTAAGAAGTATTTCAAATTGTCATGATTTGTCTTTATCTAGAAGTGACAACCCATGAGACAACATCTCCATTGTTTGACAACATGAAGAATATCCATCATTTCCTTCTCATAAGTTGGTTTTGATAGGTTCTTACCTTTGAGTTGATGACTCTCAAATGTAATGGGGTGGCCCTCTTGCATAAGTACTATGCCTATGCCACACTTTAAAGAAGCACATTCAAAAATGATTTTTTTTGGAGAAGTCCTGGGTAACTCAGAATCGGAGTGGTACGCATGGCCTTCTTCAAGCAATTAAAATTCCTGGTTTCTACCTCATTCCAATTAAAAGAGTCCTTTTCAAAGTAATTATGTGAATGGTTCTCAAATTATACCTTAATTCTTCATAAAACTATGATAATAAGACATAAGCCCTAAGAATCCTTGAGGTTTTTGAGGGTTTTAGGAAATGTCCAATCCACCATAGCTTGGATCTTATGAGGATCCACTTTTACACCTTCATGAGACACGATATGACCCAAGTATTCTACCTCTCTTACCCCAAAAGCACATTTGGAGGGATTGGCGTAAAGGTGGTGTTGTTCAAGAGTGCTCAATAGTTTATTAACATGTTGTAAATTTTCCTCCCAAGTATTCTTGTAGATTAATATATCATCAAAGAATACCAAGAATTTTTTTCATAAAAATGGTTAAAAGATTGAATTCATCAAAATCTTGAAATTATATGGTGCATTTGTAAAGCCAAATGACATTACAAGAAATTCATAGTGGCCCTCATGTGTTCTAAATGTTATTTTATGAATATCTTCATCACAAATTCCTATTTGATGGTATCCTGATCAAAGATCTAATTTTATAAAATGAAAGGCACCATGTAATTCATCTACCAAATATTCAATGACAAGAATAAGATAATTATATTTCATTGTGTATTTTTTGATCTCCTCATAGTCTAGACACACACGCAAACCTTCATCCTTCTTTTTTACTATTTCCGCTCAATAAGAGTAAGCATTGTAACTTTTATAGTTGGTAAGTTCTCATCAAATGTGAATAATACGTGACTTTGGTTCAGATCGAGTGGGATATTAACATAATATCTCTTTCTCTCACATACACATGTATTTAAGCGCCCTATAGGTTATTCACGTTAGTTGATCATCTTGGAGATCATTATTCAAAAGGCTTGTATATCCTCAATATTTCAAGAGAATTTTAAAATTAATCCATGAGGTAGATATGAATTATAATAGTCAAATGTATTGTAGCAAGAAATGGATCATTTAACATTGCATAGTTACTTTGTTAGTGCATTATTAGACTCACAAAGGTGATATTAAGTTGACTTAGGTTAGCTTAGTTATACTAGGTTTAATTTTTACACACCTCATAGAATTAGAATAGGATAAGTAGCATTGCTAATCAGTTGCCACCACTTCCCAAACATGTCCATCACTTCATACATGTGTCAATTACTTAGTCAAAAGTAGATTTGGTTCACAACTCTTGCTTTACTTAGTCAAAAGTAAAGTTAGAACCAAACTCTAGAATTTTCTATATATTGAACACCTCTACCCGTATATCATGACCAATTTTGAGAATAATATAATATTTACATTCTTTATTCATGTGTATTTTTTGTAGCATATTATCAATTCATCCATGGTTGGTGTGAGTCCACATTGAAGAGTTTCTTGGGTTTCAACAATTCTTATGTGGTAATTGTTGGTGGCCAAACTTTCATCTATGTCTTGGATCTAGAAGAACCGAGTCGTTTGAGATAACAATGGAACCATCTCCAAGTTGTGGGACCTTGCACACTTGAGACGGATCTTCGGAGAAGGCCGGTTCCTCTATCTATTTCTACTGTTACTACTACTACTCCTAATGTTGAAAGGGAAAACTAAGCTAACAATGCCAAGGGACTAGGGATAGAAGGATAACATAAAGGAAAACTAATCTAAGGTGATAACACTAGAAAAGAGGGATGAACACTATCTGTTTTGAGAGAAAATGAAGGGAAAGGCATGAAATAAGGCTAGGCATGTGTAACACAACTAAAATGTATTTACCATATCAGTTTCATGGAACACAACTAAAAATGGAGCTACAAGGGACGTAGAATGACACAACAAGCACGCAATGTAAAATAAATGCAAGAAGAAAGAATACAAACACACTTAGGATAGAGAATAGTCACAAAATGATGCTTTCATTACTTTCTAAATGCACATAACTATTACAATGGTGAAAGAGGACGATATCCACATGTATGAACTAGATCTAGAGGTTTGTGACTCAAAATACAAAAATATGAAGTCCTTAGCAAAATACGTAAGGATCCAAAATGTCCAATGTTAACAATGAGCCCATATTTTACATTTATAGATAAATCCATGGAAGAAGAAGAGAAGAAGGAGGAAAAATATGAATTTGAAATGCAACCACCAACAAGAAGCATTCAACGATTGCAAAGTCACCTGCAAATCTATCAAATACATTTCCCCAAGTCTATTTGGCATGTTGGAGAAGGAAAGAGGGAGGATCATATCAAATTGGGTGGTTGGAATAATAATATCTTCTCATTAATTCCCAGAAAGACATTTTCCCATTTCTCACCTACCAAATCCACAAGAATTTGAATTTGAATATCTAGCACTATAGCCTACGTTAATAACTATCGATGGAGACTAGGTGCACACCGATCGGAGCTATGTAGAAAAATATGAGGTTGTCTCAAGTTTGTTAGAGTTGTCTACACATACAAGATATGGGGCGCACGTGGATTAGCTAAAAGGGCAACCAATCAGTGCAAATGTTCTTGTCATTTCTACCCGCATGAAATGACACGAGAGGAGGGCGAAAAGGTATGTGCACGGAATAATGAGGCATAGGAAGAAGGAAGAAGGAAGGCATGCACACTCACAACTTGCATGGAGGAAAAGGGGAAAACTGGTGAGTAGAGAACATATGGTCAAGGCGTAACTATTACGAGGTAATGAGTGTGGTGCACGAGAGGGCTAGAGACTTAGCTGATTGAATCAAGTGCAAGGAGCACACACATGATGAATAAATGTTAGGAAGAAAATGAATGCATAGAAGATGTGTGCAAGGTTAGAGTGGAACAAAGAGGAAAATGAAAATGGAAAGGGGAGAAGGGGAAGCGCACAAGGGTGTGTGAGGAAACAATGACCAAGTGAATGTGCCAAGGAGACAATTGAGGTGCACACCACTTGCAATGAAGATCTCTGAGCCAAAATATGTATGTAAGTTGTCCAAATAACTATGAGAGTTATTTGGATAACAGTTTTTGTGACTTTAGGGGCCATATGCCTGCTAAATGATGGAGATCAGAGCCTAGAGTGTCTATTAGGCATGGAGTCTACTATATGATCATGAAATTCTGATCTTCAACTTTGAAGAAGTTCCCAAAGTCACTTTTGTTAGAGTAGGTATTTACCTTAGCTCATGTTCACCTAGGTACTTTATTTACCTTTATTGTATTTATCCTCACCCACTTATGTGTGTGGATATTTCTTTTATCTTATTTAGATATTAGGAAATATTATCTAGTTGTTAGGTATAGTTATTTCCTTGATTTATGGCTTGATCTACGACCTTGACTGGTTCTTAGATTGTTATTCCTTGCCTATTTAAGCAAGGCCCATTCTCAATGTATTGCATTGAGTTCCATTATAATATATGATATTACTTCTCATTTATTTGCAAAGGTTTTATGTAAAGCTATTTTGGTGAATTGCTTTCATCTTATTGATCGTGGTGTTTGATTAGTATCTGTGTTCTTGGCTTGGTGCGATCTGGTTATCGTTCCTTTCATGGTATCAAACCATTAAAATCCTTAGCCCTTGGTCATATTCCTACTAGTAGGTGCTTAACTTCAGCCCCCTTTAATTTTATTTGTGTGGTGAAGGCAACAACAATTTATTTGTTTTAGTGGCAACTAAAATAAATAACAGAGCAAAATATTAAAAAGCTTGTATCTTTTGATCGGTAACTCGGTTTTGAGTGCCGTTTTTGCAAAAGTGCTTGTTTTTTCGTGCTCTTTCCATTGGAGTTATTTATTTTGAGACTTGCACTATAATTATAAAGTGCCAAATATGGAGGAGTGTTGTAATCAATTGTGGATGTAATTTTGGCTGAGCCCAACGTCCTAAATTTTTGGGAGTTGTAGTTTGTACCTATCATGGATTCTGAGAATGATATGCTTTTCTCTAAAGTATGTGGACTTCAAGAGGATATTGTAAAAATTTTAGAAGAAAATAGATCGCTCAAGAAGCAAAATTCTCTTCTACAATCACTCATTCATGATAAGGATATAATAATACACTTCCTGCAGAACAACCTTGCTAGCCTACAACATCACCATCATATTGTGGACAACCATATCCATGCTCCTAGTCCACTTATAGCTATTGCTCTGAACCCACTGACATTGATATGTCAGTCTTTGAGTCTGTTCCTGCTCTTGATGCTCATACACCTATGAAGCTTGTTACCGCATGCTCTTCCACATCTGTGCCTATTACAGTACCACATGTTGTGTATCCTACTTCTACTCAGCTGCATGGATTTTTTAAGAAGCACACCACTACATTTAGTTCTCGCATGCTCCATTCTATGGGTCTCACTAGCGAGTCATTGGCAGACATTCACAGGGTATTGTTTCCTCTCTTCGACATGTTAAGTGGAATTCCCACCATGACATTGGTTTTCGTGTAGATACTTCATTGGGATCACACATTGATAGAACTCCTTTTTTTGTTTGCTCGAATATTTCTGAGGATCCTGAGCAACACATGAGTTTTGTACCTTCACTCAGGATTGAGAAACCTGAGATTTCAGTTGTCAGACATGATCAACCTAACACACATTCTGATGTTCTTTTACATGCACCCATTGTGCATTTTACACCAAGTCATATGCATGCATCTTCTTCATCCATCCGTGTTGATTTGGGGTGGATATCTGATCACTCGTGGAGGCGACATAGGCATTCGTTGAGAGGACTCTATAGGTGTGGCTCCTCCACCATTCGGCCTCTTGCTCCACTTTCTATACCTTATGCATTGTGATGTTTCTTGTTTTGAGCATTTTTCTTTAGCAGGTGTAGTATATCTCTCTTGTTTGTTGATAGATTTTTATCTTTATTTTGACACTTTTGGCATGTTGACAGATCTCTTGTGGGGAGCTATTTTGGTGGAGCCCAGTGTTAGTTTGTCGTGTTCAAGTAGTGACTTTGGGTAACTCATACAGATTTGTAAGCGTCCACTCCACCCATTCAAGAAGTATGGGAGGGTGTGGTGTTGATCTGCTTCTTTGGGTTTCATGTCCTTGCCTTATTACCTTGGCTTTTCTTGGATCGTGAAACTAAGGAGTTTGTGTCCTTGCCTTGTTGATTTGGTTATTGTTCTTGGATCATGGTACACCTATTTGTAGCAATTGATCGAATTATGTTTTGCGTTTTTTTTTTACACTTTCAAATCACTCCATTGACGATCTCCTTGTATGAAGCTATTATGGTGAAACCCAAAGTCGGGCTTATTTTTGAATTGTGTGATCGAGAAGTGGATTCGCACCACGGTGCACACCAAACTTCTTCAAAGATTGTATGAGTTTTTTGAGCCGAGCTTCTTGGGATGCCTTGGAGTGGGTTTTTACTCTCTTTACTTTGTTGTTATTGGTTTTGGGTACCTTGCAGTGTCCCTTTGGTGTCCCTTTTTCCCGCTTATTGTACATGAGTACCTCATCGTGCCTATTTTTCTGGGACTCATATTATGGACATGCCACATCTATTTTGGCCCTAGCTTCACTTGAGGGGGTGTTAGAGTAGGTATTTACCTTAGCTCATGTTCACCTAGGTACTTTATTTACCTTTTTTGTATTTATCCTCACCCACTTATGTGTGTGGATATTTCTTTTATCTTATTTAGATATAGGAGATATTATCTAGTTATTAGGTATAGTTCTTTACTTGATCTATGGTATTGACTAGATCCTTGAAGTCTAGTTCTCTCCTAAATCTATGGACTTGACTATTTCTTTGATGACTAGTTATTTCCTTAATTTATGGCTTAATCTACGACCTTGACTAGTTCTTAGATTGTTATTACTTGCTATTTAAGCAAGGCCCATTCTTAATGTATTGCATTGAGTTCCATTATAATATATGATATTGCTTCTCATTTATTTGCAAAGGTTTTATGTAAAGCTATTACGCGAATTGCTTTCATCTTATCGATCATGGTGTTTGATTAGCATCTGTGTTCTTGGCTTGGTACAATTTGGTTATCATTCCTTTCAACTTCAAGGATCATTTCTTGAATCTATTCCAAATCTTGTAAACTGTTAAAAGAAGACCGACACCAAGGAAGCAAGAGAAGAGCGTGTGTAGGAAGCACGCAAGAACAAATACCTTATGTATAAACAAACGATGTGTGCATAACACACTTGGAGGAATTAAAACTACTCTAATATATACAAAACGGTGCAGTAAACTTAATGGAAGGGTTTGAGATAGATCACATATACTAGGATTTGTAATGCGCCTCCATCAAGATGAGTTAACTCCAAAGTATGGGCCACTCCAAAGTGCACCAAACTTTGAATGACGCCTTGGCTTAGCTCACAAGATCTCATTTCAAAACCAAAACCCAACTTTGAAATCTTGGGACCTATCCTTTCTGTCAAACCATTTCTTTGTTGTTTGTTGATGTTGTTCTAGATTGATCATGAAAGAGTTCCTTGATTCTTTAAGATTAACTAGCTCGCATTCGATTTCTCTTTGTCGCTCCTTCGAGCTCCGGTTGTTGGGAAAGTGCCAATGAGTTCAACTCCAACATCAAAGGAAGGGTAGCCTCCTTTCCATAGATGAGCTTGTAAGGAGAAGTTACTATTGCTTTTTTTACTTAATTTTGTCTACATAGAGTGCGTGCGATACCTTTGTATAGCAATTGTCTTTGGTTGATGTTCATTATGCGCTTCATGATCCTCATCATGTTCTTGTTTGTTGAATCATCGGACCATTTCCTTGAGGGTAAAATTTGGAAGAAGTCTTGGATAGATGCACAGATTTAGAGCCCAATCAGTGATTTTAGTGCCAAGGAAGGATTTTACATTATAAAGATAATGGTTTGAGGAATGTCAAACCTTATGACTATACCCTCAAGAAAGTCAAGGATGGTGACTGGTTGATTCCTTGAGCGCAATGCTTCAGTCCATCTGGTGAAGTAGTCATTAGTTGTCAACACCCATTTGTGTCTAACGCATGAAGGTGGATTGATCATGCCTATGAAGTTGAGACCCCATTGTGCAAAAGGCTGGTCCACTTGGATTGGTCGGGGGAAGCGCTGTCTGAGTCTCTTCTTTCCTGCCAAAGAAAGTGTATTCTTTACAATTTTTGTCCCACGTGTGTGCATCTGCAAATAGATTAGGCCAAAAGATACCTACCATTATGATTTTCATTGTTGCAGTCTTGATAGAAAAGTTTCCACTGGAGAATCCATCATGAAATTATGCTAACAATTTTTTAGTCTATGCACCATTGATACACTTTAACAACATGCCATCAAGATTCTTATTGAATAGAAGTCCATCAATCAAAAAATAAGGGACAAATTATAACCTCATATGCCTTCTCTTTTAATTTTTTAAGCTATGAGGGTATGCGCCCTCGAAAGGAATGTGATCATGTCCTTCATCTAGTCATGCGCACTAGGATTTATATTCTACTCAATTTCTACACACGTGAGAGCTTCATCAAGAAACAATGAAGTCTCAGATTCATTGTGTACATCCTCATCAAGCTACTTACAGACTGTGCTACCTCTTACCAGCTTTTATGACTTTGATAGTCACATCATACTCCATGATTTTGGTCACCCATTGTGCTCTCTTTTCATTGATTTCTTCTCCCATGATGAAGTCTCTAACAGAAGAGTGGGAGACTAACACCTTGATATGATTTGTAGCGAGAATACTTTTGAACTTACTGAGTGCACACAAAATGGTGTAGACTTGTTTCTCCATATGACTATATCTTATTTCATAATCCTTTAGCGTTTGGTTGAAGAAAGCCATTCCTTATTCTAGCCCTTGTTCATTTTCTTGTGTTAGAACAACAACAACACTTGCATCAGTGCCATAAGCATTGAGGATGAAATCCTTGGAATAATCTAAGTTGATGAGTCTTGGCACACAAGTAATCGCTTGCTTGATTTTGTTGAAGCTTTCCTTTCCTTCTCCTATCCATCTGAAAGCTATGTCTTTCTTGAGCATCAGAGTGATGGGCCAAACTAGTAATGCAAGTTAGGAATAAAATGCCTAACAAAATTGATCTTACCGAGGAAGGACTGCAAGGCCTTTTTATGCGCCAGTAGGGAAAGAGCTAGGATGGCTGAAACATGCTTATGATCAATTGTGATGCCATATTTTGAAACCACATGGCCCAAGAGCTTTCCCCCCGCACCACAACAAAATTACACTTCTTAGGGTTAAGAGAGATACCCCTACTTTCTCGCATCTTGGAAATACTTTCTCCAGTGCACCATGTGATCCACACTTTGCTTTGAGAAGACTGTAATGTCATCAAGGTAAACCAAGATGAAATCATTGATGTAACCTTTGAAGGCAATGTCCATGGCACGCTAAAATGTTACACCTACATTTGACAGACCAAAGGGCATCTTCTAATACGCATATGTTCCCCACTTAGTTATAAATGCCATTTTGAATTGATCCTCTTCCTTGACTAGGATATAATTGAAGCTTGAGTACCCATCCAACATTGAGAATCTATGCACGCCACCACACATCTACAAAATCTGCTCCATTGAGGGCAAAGGATAATGATCCTTTAGAGATTCCATGTGCAAATCTCGAAATCAACACAGATTTTGATTTCACTTTGTTCTTCTTGTGCACTCGAAACTAGATTCATGACCTAGGTAAAGTAATTGATGGGAAAAATAATCTTCACCTCAATGAGTTTAGATAACTCCTTCCTCATGAGGGGCTCTATCTTTGGATTGATTGGTCGTTGTTTTCATTTGATGGGCTTGATACTAGGATCAAGGTCAGTGGACTATTGATCAACACTTGGATCAAAACTTTTGAGGTCTTCATACTCCCATGGGAAGATATCACTATATTTTTGATAGAGAGAGATGAAGGCCTACTTCTCATCATGTGCATGCAAGCTTTACTGAGCATCAAATCCTTTATGTGCACACTAATGACTAGAGAGTGGTATTTTTATGCGGCACGTATATACTTTTCTTCACCCTTGAACTCATCATTAGGGCTAAAATTTTCCCCTAAGGTCACTAACCTTTAGGCAACTTGTTTGTCTTCAGTTGTATTACTTGGTCACCATAGTTGTCATGCAAATCAGCTTGCATACTTGATGAGAACTCAGCTTCATTCTGGATGAATTGGATGATTTGCATGTCATTTTCAAACACTTTCCATCTGATGTTGTTATCTGGAATGGATGGTCTAATCACCATCTTAATGTGCTAAGTGTTTCCTTTGAAAAAGTCCTCAACAGGAGAGAACTGCAAAAAAGCGCGACCATCTAATTAGCTTCCCTATTCATTTTACGCGGCACCACCTACATATTTAGAGCATCAAATCTCTCAAGGAGGTCCCAAACTCTGTGTTTATAAGCTTTGAGAAGCTTATTCTTTGTCATGCACTTGTAACTGGTGGATAACCAATTCTATATCCCCAAAGATCTGTAACACCTTAATCTTCTTCTTTTCAGCAATAAACATACCATGCACCAATGCATCATACTCTGCCATAATGTTAGAACATGTAAATCTAACCGATGCACAAAGAAAAATTTCTCATCCTTAAGGGAAATGGGAACAAATCCTTCTCCCGTCATTTCTACTTTTGGATCCATCAAATTATAACTTCCATAGACTAGGGTTCTCTTTACTTTGCTTGAGCGCGTGTAACAACACAACTTCTTCTTCAAGAATGTAGTAAGTACCAAGCCCAGTTTCATAAGCTTCTAACTCTTCAACATATGGGTCAAATTTATGGTGCCTCTCTACCCACTCATCAAGTACTAGATCAGGAATAGAAGGTGGAAGAGGCTTCTCTTCAAAAATTGAAGCTTGTTCTTCTTGGATTAAACAGTTGGCTTGGAGAGGGGATGGGACATATGACTCTACATGATAGGAAAATATTGGCTCAGCTTGTATGGTAAACTAGGTACCATACCTTATCTTGAGTAACATATGAGACCAATCAGAAGACAAGTAACCACCCACTTTAGTAGTAAAATCTCTTAACAAACATAAGGAAAACAAAGGGGGAAGATCAATGATTGACACATCTTGAGTTATTGTTAGACTTGGACATGCATGGAGAGTTAACTCAAGATCCTTGATGATTCCCAAGGTAGTGACAGTTGAACCATCATGTTGCAGAATTATTTTGTCAAGGGCTATACTTAAGACCTAAGACATCAGTAATCTTCTTAGGCATGACAGAAGTACTAACACCTAATTCAATCATATAATTATGGAAAAGATGTTTACCTATGATCAAAGACATATAAAAGGGTGGGGTTTTAACAACTTTACTTACTTTCTTCTCCTCTTCTTAGTAGATATTGATGTAAGCGCGTGGTTTATGAATAGATGGATCTCAGTGCATAGAAGTTGGACCGCAGAGCTTCATGTAATAATTCACACTAAGATGGAATGGTTAGGGCATCCCACATTGTAACATTTATGTTTGTCTTCTTCATTTGGTCTATAATGTTGAATGGAAAATCCAAAACTTGTGCATTTGAGGAACAACAACATCCTTGCTTGGTTGTTCGGTACAGAGACAGGAACCTTAGCTAGCGTAGAGGCTTGACCTACCAAAGGAGGGTGCACACCACTTTTAGAGGATATTTTCACAAAGCCTCGAGTGTAGGAACTTGAGGGATTTTATTATTAGATGCATTAGCTGCATCTTTCTACTTATGAGGGTCTACTTGTGTTACTAGAATTATGACCGGTGCGTTAGGATCAAGCATTCTCTTTTTTATCTTGTGTTGTCTATAACTTGGGCACACAGTTCAGCTTGTATCCTCTACAACTTGGTTGATTGCACAAAATTCCTCAACACCAAAGAACATCATATTTGCCTCTAGAGGAGATTCTGACCTTTCTTGGTTATCTGCTTTAGGTGCACTTATTGAAGGCTCACAAATGGAAGCATTTTGAATCATGTAGGCTTGCACACACACAACATTAGCGCAATAATATTGGCTATGAGGAATATTGCAAGGAAAGCACCATTCATACTCTTACGCCATGATATTCTACACTCGAGACAAGTGCTTGAATTGTACTTATGCGAACTGGAAGAGAAGGCATGGGAGGAATAACATGTAAGGAAGATGTGCATTAGCATGCCATCTATCATTTTGTTGGTTTTTTCTGTATCTTTGATTCCCATACTGATTATGCTAAGGTTGATTGCTCTGCGGCCTTACGCCCGATTGGAACTTCCTCTCAGTAGGCTTGCACTTGTTGCTTCTCCAATGATATGACCTTGTTGGACAAGTTTCTAATCAAGGCCTTCAATTCATCATCTTATTTTTGTTGTGCAGGAGAGTAGGATGTAGATGCAACTGGTTACACGCTCTGCACTAGAACTGGAGCAATAGAAGGTTGGGGTGTTAGAGACATCTCTGGGAACAAGGGTGCAAGAGGCCTAGGCACCAACTTACCAACCTGAATGAGACTGTTTTCTGCCCTTATTACAATGTTGTATGCAACATGTAAGGTTCTACCTCCCATAGATTGAATCATGACTAAAATGTCACTATTCAAAGCCCTTAGATAGTATAAGAAAGCATGTTGGGCTATAGGCCTTACCACTTGAGGAATTCTATCCCAAGTCTTCTTCTTCTCATCGGGTGCATGCTTTGTTGTAGTCAATTTCTCCACCAAGTGATAAATTATTTGATTTATCTTCAAATTAATTACATAGAGTTATTTCGAGCTCATCCCAAGTAGCAATAGATGTAGGTCTCAGGCCATGGTACCATTGGAGTGCTTTACCCTTGAAAGAGGTTGCAAGCAACCTGACAAACAACAACATCAACATGAGTAATTAGATATATAGAGCATACATTGGCCACATCTTGAATGTGTTCAACAGGGGTGACTTGATTTTCTCCTGTGAAGTATGGAATACTCTTGAGCATGGCCATTAGCATATTGTCTTTGGGCATCGAGATTGAGCAGGGCTTCACGCCGGTGAAACTTGCAAAGTTCCTTGGAGGAGGAGGAGGTTGAAGCACCATGATAGGGTGCGGTTTTCTATTTTGAGGAGGAGTAGAGTACGTGTGGCATGTTGGACATGGGGATGTGCGTATGAAAGATCTGTTATGTGTAATTCTTAGAAAAATATTGAGGTATTCAAAGGATCCTTCGGTGCAACACTCTGTTTGGTATGCACTCTTCTCATAAAAGGCACTCAAGACTACAAAACAGAGCTCTAGAAATGTTGGGAGTCGCCAGATGTGTTGAAATAAGCCTCCAAAGGTTGGAAATACTAAGTTCACACACCATAACTTAGTAATATGAAATTTAAGCTTTCACTTCTGGTCCCATCGGGCATGCCAAAAACTGTTGGTGGTCAAACTTGCACCCATGTCTCAGATTTGGAAGAACCAAGTCGTTTGAGACAATAATGGAACCGTCTCCAAGTTGTGGGACCTTGTGTGCTTGAGATGGATCTTTGAAGAAGGTTGGTTCCTCTATCTATTTCTACTGCTACTGCTACTCCTAATGTTGAAAGGGAAAACTAAGCTAACAATGCCAAGGGACCAAGGATAGAAGGATAATAGAAAGGAAAACTAATCTAAGGAAGGTGATAGCACTAGAAAAGAGGGATGAACATTATCTGTTCTAAGTGAAAATGAAGGGAAAGGCATGAAAGAAGGCTAGGCATGTGTAGCACAACTAAAACATATTTACCAGATCAGTTTCATGGAACACAACTAAAAATGGAGCTGCAAGGGACGTAGAATGACACAACAAGCACACAATGTAAAAGAAAGGCAAGAAGAAAGAATACAAACATGCTTAGGACAAAGAATAGTCACAAAACGATGCTTCCATTACTTTCGAAATGCACAGAATCTGTTACAATGGTAAAAGAGGCCGATATCCACATGCATGAGCCAGATCTAGAGGTTTGCGACTCAAAATACAAAAATATGAAGTCCTTAGAAAAATGCGTAAGGATCCAAAATGTCTAATGTTAATAATGAGCCCAACTCTTACATTTATAGATGAATCCATGGAAGAAGAAGAGAAGGAGGGAAAATCCAAATTTGAAATGCAACCACCAACAAGAAGCATTCAATGCTTGTAAATCCGCCTACAAATCTGTCAAATACATTTCCCCAAGTCTGTTTGGCATGTTGGAGAAGGAAATAGGGCGGATAAGATCAAAATGGGTGGTTAGAATAATCAGATCTACTCATTAATGCCCAGAAATACATTTTCCCATTTCTCACCTATCAAATCCACCAATAATTTGAGTTTGAATATCTAGCATTATAGCCTACATTAGCAGCTATCGATTAAGACTAGGCACATGCCGATCGGAGCTCTGTAGAAATATATATGGCTGTCAGGAAGTTTTCGTAGTCGTATGTGCATGCAAGACACATGGCGTGCATAGATTGGCTAAAAGGATGGCCAACTATGTAAATGTTCTTATCGTTTCTACCACGTGTCACTCATTGATTTGTTGCAAGGATTCGGCACCCGATGGCGCGATTTGATAGGTTGTGTGTGGCATACTCAAGTGTGTTAGAGAATGAAGTGGCATCAAATGGTGCAGAGGAGGGCGCAACAATATCCACGTGGAAGAATGAGGTGCGGGAAGAAGGTAGAAGGAAGGCCCGTGCAATTGCAATGTGCGTGGAGAAAAAGGAGCAAACTAGCTAGTGGAGAACGTATGGTCAAGGCACAACTATTACAAGGTAATGTGCGGGGTGCATGAGAGGGCCAAGGACTTAGCTGATTGAAGCAAGTGCAAGGTGCACATGCATGATGAATAATTGCTAGGAAGAAGGTGAATGCGTAGAAGATGCACGCAAGGTAAGAGTGGAATAAATAGGAAAAGGAAAATGGAAAGGGAGAAGGGGAAGTGTGTAAGGGCGTGTGAGGAAACAATGACCAAGTGAATGTGCCAAGGAGACAACTGAGGTGTGCGCCACTTGCAATGAAGATCTCTGAGCTAGAATATGTATGTAAGTGTCCAAATAACTAGGAGAGTTATTTGGGTAACAGTACTAAATTATTTCTCCATCAAGTGGTAATTGTAGATTTCTAAAGAATTATTTCTTTTTCACTCTTCCTACACACTTCTCTAGTCATCATACACATTTTTGACACAACCAATATTATTGAGGTTTCAAAAACATTTGATTTTTTTATTTTCCAAAAACAATCTTTAAATGTATTTTTCCTAGTTTTTTACATTTATGGAAAAATTAGAAATTTCTAAATTTTATATGTATTTTTATTGAAAAATAAATGAAAAAAACTTTAAATGAGATTCGCTCGATACAAAGATTATTTTTATGAATTTTGGAGTTCCGAATTACATGTAAATAAGGAGAAACAATGAGTATACCATAATTTTCTTTTAAAATTACATATTAAGGACTCAAAACATTAGTTTTCATATTCTTCTTTTTAGAGCTTTCCGTAAAGTCCTAGTTTGGAAAAAATGGATATCATGTGCACTCATGGTGTGCAATTAAAATTTTAGATTTCCACGAAAAGCACAAGGCAATAGGCCATACATTAGCACTTTTTATTATTTGTTTTGTAAATTGGGATATCAAGATATAATTTTATGGATTATCCTCTTCACAAGATTTTCTTAAAGCCCATTGTTTTGAAATTTGGACTTACGATGCTCCTAGGCCATCGCTTTAAAGTTTGCAAATGTTTGGCATGTTCTTCAATGTTAAAGGATCAAGCATAAACACTTAAATAAATTATAGCAAAAGCTCTTGGAAAGAGACATGAAAAAATACTAGAATTCATTTTTTAACCAAAATTCCAAATCATCCAAAGACAATCATGAATGGAAATTGACGCCTCTCAATTTTATATTCCTACACTTAGTCACATAAACACATCTAAGAAAAAATGCATAAGTAATATAAGTAATCAAATTTATCTATCATAATAAACTAATTTGATTTATTCATTTAACTTATATAGTTTGCTTCCACAATAATATCTATGTGAATTAATTGTGCATAAAACCATAAGTAAAAATACTAACTACTTTCTCGCATATAATTGTTCATCCAATTATCTAAGGCATTGCATTTAAATCTTAACACGTGCATTCCATTTTAATCCATTCTAATAAATTTTAATAGAAACATCACAAATAATCATTTCATCCATTGAATTATTTCACAACATAGTTCACAATACATCCATGATATTAAAATATAGATCCCATCATAGATACAAGTCCATGATATGTGATACAAAAGTAAAGTGTCCCATTTATTCCCAATTTTATGTTTTACAACCATACATAGGTTTCTATTCAAGTATCATGTAAAAATTCATTACACAAACATATGTGAATATATTTACATAATTTCCAATACATAGTGGTTTACATGTATTCAATATACAATGTTACATTGTCTTGCCTCAATATACATAAGTTTCCATTTCTTAATTACTTATAATCAATTACATCAAGATAATTGTTTCAACCTTTGAAAGGTTACAATTTTATAATAGATCTACATTCATTTTTCTCAAATATAATAATACAATATATATCAACATATATCAAATACATCAATTTGTCGTTATGACACAATTATCGCCTATCATCAGAGATCCATCCTATTGTCAAACCGTGTTATGAGAGAAAGAGTATCATTAGATAACTTTACCTCCAAGAATGAGCCTTATAGTTCCATGTAGACCTCTCATAACCTAAGACAGACCCTACTCTTGACGATAAGGAAAAATGCAAAAATCAATAAGGTAAGAGAGAAATCGCATGTGTAGTAAAGTCACCAAAAGTGGTAGACTTATGAATAAGGTAAGAATATAAAATATCCTAATAATCATGATTTTTCCAAAGCCTTAGGATAACAAAAGGAACCCCTTACTGAAATTTGAAAGTGTACTAGGACATGAAATAATCCTAATTGGATAATCATGAAGGTGGGCCTTGGAATTATTCAAACCATTTTGTACCCTCTAAGTATTTGTCATGTGTGATCCATTGTACCTAAGTTACCTAACCCTTGTATAGGTCACTCCTATTCTAATAACGTATTTATGAAAACATACCCTTTCCACATTGGCAATTTACAACAAGACATCTCTATCTCTATGTTGAAACTCCGAGAAAACTAGAACTAGAACGTAATAACATCAATCTTTCTGAATGTCGCATACCAACCATTCACATTAATATTATAAGGATCCTAATCCTAGTGTTTTTATCCCAAATAGTACAAAATAAATCATGAATAGGATGCAAGCAATCATAAACTTCTTGGATGTCCCATACCATGCAAGGAAGTTGTTATTGCGAGACTCCTAAGCCTAGTTTTCCACCACATACAAAGGACTATAAATTTTCTGTTATAGTTTCCATATACATGTTTTTGGTAATAAGCGTTTCAAATTTAATAATAAAGTTTATAAACTATAATAATCAATATACAATTGGTATCTAATGTGAAAGCATAGTATCTCATAATCCACATCATTTCATCAATTCTTGGCTTCACCCATTTGATATCACCACATCACCCAAACTAGGAGTAGCATTTAAGCAATGAAAAATCTCTCAAATTTCCCATACAAATTACAAGAATCATGATTAAAATAACCCTAAATATACTTTTCCATAGTCATCTCCAATATATAATATATCCATTTATATTTCCAAAAATCAGCATATTTATAATCCGTAAACATCATCTCATTCATAAGATATAGTCACTATATTTTCTCCTCACAAGATCTAGAAAAACATGCCATAGACATGATTATATAAAAACTACATTCCAAATTCTACCCTTTTCCATAGTTAATTATTCCACTAAATCATAAATTAGAATATATATACTACCCATCTTTTAGAGATACGTTCCGATCCAGGGACCTATGGGTTATAAATTCCACTAACTTATAACTAAGTCATATAGAGTTTTATTTCATAATTATCTAATTTTCATCAATACATAACCAATATATACCGAGTACTATGATTACCAATTTCTAAGTTTATCAAGTATGACATATTCATTTACCTCCATCAATAATTTAAGTTATAGTATCATCTTTGTAAGGTATAAATGTCTTCATACATTGTTCACAAGAATTAGTCATTTAATTCATTCCATATATTTTAATCTAATAATCTCATATTCTCATATTGTTTAACTCATTGTACTTTCCTCATAATCATCCTTTGTTGGTTTACGTACTTTTCCATTAGGTCATCCAAATCATGAATATTAATCTCATTCATATAATATTATGCATCTTGCATAAACAATTTGCATTTCTATGAAACCTATATATTTCATTTTCCAAACATATTCCAAGTGCAGAGCATGTTGTCTATATTGTCACAAAACATTATATGGTTTCACCTCATTGTCATTGAGTTAGGGAGGCACATATAACTCCTCATATGGTTGACATATTTCGTTGTCTCCTTTTGATATTACTCATTAAAAGTATAAAGATATCTTCTCACTTTCCTAACTCGAGTATTTTTCAAAATAGGATATTTGTGTATAGAAAATTATGAATCCCACAAGGTTATTTTCCACTAACTAAAACATATAGTACTATTTTTTTGTTCTAATCTATGTTTATTGGTCTTTTTCCTCTCATACCAATCATGCTCAAGTTTGGATTATTGACAATGATGCAGGAACATCAAAAGGATAAGAATCAAGTATCAAATTTTCCTTCATGTCATATTTGTGAGGTCAAATTAGGTGTGGTGAAGTCATGGAGGAGAGTCCTAGGTGGTCTAGTGGTCACAATTTCAAATTTTTGTATTTCCCTCCATTTTACAAATTTGATTTTGCTAAGGTTGTAAAGAAATTCTTGGACTTGTGAACGATAAGAAAAGAGAATCTTGATGGTTTAAGCATGTAAAAGGTGTATAAGCATGTGAAACAAATTCCTAGAGGTGAGAGTGAGGTAAAAATGGTTTAGTGAACCCATTTTACTATGTATGGGGTTTCATAAGTCATGTAAAAAGTAGTTAGGGTTGAATAGCAAGGAAAATGAGATAAAATGGAAGATTAATTTGAAGAAAAGGAGTTAGTTATCCTCCTAGAGGAGGTAAGGAGAGCAGGAGAGAGAGAACTCCTTGAGTATCATAGGAGAAGAGAGGAATTTTGTAAGCTAAATATAGTTAGATATATATAAAACTATGTATTTTTGATAAATGACTTGTTTTATTCAATGAAAAAATCCCAAGTTTTGAGCATATGTAGCTTAAGAACCGATGAGTATTATGTGAGATAATTTGTGAAGCAAGGTTTAGAATCTATTTCCAAGTGGTTGAGGTGAGATTTGAATTTGGTAAAATATTGTTTATGGGAAACCCAATTACAAGACTCGTATTTGCTTGAAACCGTGTGTTATGGTTGTCAATTCTTGTTTGAGAAGTGAAGAACATTGCATGCATGATCTATGAACATTTAAGGAATAAATAGTTAGGTATGAGAAGGGAAATTCCTTGTTGAGAAAGAATTTTTATGGAAGGTTCCCGATTTCGGTCATTCAAGCTTTATTTGGTACTTATGACTTGTAACACCCCGCTACGCTTATGAATGTGGAGTTTTAAAGTAAGTTCTTGATTTTGAATACTATGTAGGATCCAATATTAGATGTTGTTTTTTTGAAAACCTGTGAAAAATGTATGGAAATATCATTCAAAAAGTTTAAATTTATTCTCTTATACAACTTCTTTGTTTGCATTCTCAAGATACCATGTCTACATAGATTTGCATGGAAGAAGTAAGATGAAGTTTAGCTTTTTAGTGGTCATTTGAGCTCACTGTCACCTTTAGAAGAAGGAGTGGATCAAGATAAACCTACAATAGAAGTAGTGGCTTTGAAAGTGTAAAGAAATCATTTTTTGAGAAAATCAGTCCTCCCGGGTTGTTTAGAAACCCTCCTTAGGGTTTGTTCTAAAACAAGGATTTGAAGCCCTAGTTCTTACACTTAGGGTCTAAACTTCTTACATATCTCTGCATGATTGCGATGATAATTATTTTGGTGGTTTTAAAGGACAAGAATCCATTAGAATCTTGGAAACTCTAAAATTCATCAAGGAGGATTGCATGCATAATTAGGAGGCCTAATTGGTAAGGTCAAGTTTTTAAGTAAAGGGGTTTGTGAATTGAACTTAAGCTTGAAACTTGGTAGGGTGATAAACAAGGAAAATGGGTATCTTAAATGGTCTTTATTTTTATTTGAAACCTCTTTGATAAAAAAATATATGCCTAGAAAATGGCTAGTAAGGGTTAGATAACCAAGAAAGTGAAAGAGGAGATTGTAAAGAGCAGTTGAAGGAGTTAGCTTATAAAAAGTATCACACACCATATTGACCATAAAGGGTATTTGAAGAAGTTTATATTTTGTTACGGTAGCCCTATATCCTTCCAACCATGGATCCACTAGGAACTTGCCCTTGAGAACACTAGAAGTCGAGTTTTTGGATGTTGAGAGATAGTTGAAGGTTTTGATCATTTTTATTCACATTGATGATGGTATGGTAATTGTATGAGATCATGAAACATGAAATTTAGGGTGAAAGATATAATTAAGGCCTCAAGGACTAATATTGCTTGATTTCTACTAGGATTTCAAGAAGCTAGTGAAGGATAGAATGAGAAAGGTGAAGTTAGTAGTTGAATCATCTAACATGGTAAATTGGCATTGTTTAAAGTGAATGAGCAAGGTAGAGTGGATGGAGAAGGCTTCTAAGGTGAGTTAGGTCAATTTTTGCATGTATAAGACAATTAAGGCTACTAAAGAAGATCATCAAACCAAGGTACATAGTGTTATTTTGTTATTCTTAACCCGACGAATGCTTTGAATGTGATATAGCTCTACATCAAACAAGTTTAAATATTGCTTCTAGGTTTACCTGAAAATAATAATTATCTAAGAGATAATCGACACATAAGCATAATCTCTTTGATTGTTCTTGTCATGGTTTTGTTTAAGTTTAAAACATACATTTTCCAGTCATATGCCAATAGGTTTATGTTACCCTTGTATAATTCTCATGATCGTCATTACGAGTTCATAACCATTATTCCATTGCTTACGGTTTATTATAATATCTAGATATAATTAGAATATGTTACGCTTTCTAGTTTGTTAATGCTTCTTATAAGTTTAGTAGAACATATACAATCATTATCTTATCTCTCCCATATTGAGATAAGCATAAAATCTTATTACTTCATATTGTTTGTAGTTAAATTAATGTTATAGTAATTATTTTTAAATACTATTAAATCATAATACATCATAAGGGTTTTTCATAAATTAGATATCCCTCTGGTGTATAGATTATAGCCATTGTTTCATTTAGTCAAAGGGATCTATCTCTTGGTTTTGTACTTATCATTAAGTATAGTAGAATTCTCATGGTTAATATCTCTATAATTCATTTTATCATTAAAAATCCTTTATTATGATAGTTACTTGTTTCACGTATTTAGATTTCATGAGGGTTTCCATGTTCAAAATTGCCAACTTATCTCTTTTGGCTCAATATAAAACTTTACAAGTCCTTTTGAAATCTATATATCATGGTGGTCTTAATCCAACCAATCAATCTCTTGGTTTACTTATCAAGTTTAACCTCATTAAAAAAATTGAATTAATTTTGTTTATATTCACCTTTATGTTTGGAAAAGCAGTAGTCATCCTTTTAATCCTTTAGGTTTCCAAAAGGGTAGGGAGGGAGTCAAACCTATGACCCATCCCTTCAAATATGTGATCTTAACCATTTGGTCAAAATGAAATACTTTATCTTCTATGCAACCTATGTTATTATTATAATAGTTACATGTCTTAATTCAGTATTTAAGTTTAAAAAATCATTTAAAGGAATAAACAATGAGGGTTTCGAACCTTGAACCGTCTGTATTACAAACAAGAGTCTAACCACTAGATCACCTATTGATCCATAAGAGGGAGAACAAAAATATAAACCTATAAAGAGGTGAAAGACAAAGTCCGGAACTGAATTCCATTTACTATTCTTCTTCCACATGTTGTTCTCAATTTCACTTGGCTCATACCTATGTTTTTCTTCGCACTTGTCTAATTTGTTGGTTAAGGCTCGGTATTCAAGCTTCAAATATTAAACTCCTACATTTACTACTTTATTCTTTGTCTTCCCTCGAAGACTTGTGTGTTATTTTGGTTTACTTCACTTTTGATTTTATAATCTTAATCGAGTTGGTATCAACTATGTAAAATAGTCTAATTTCAATCGAGCTTTTCTATTTTAAAATTCTCTGCTATTTTTTGTTTACCAACCACCACTTTTACAAGTATATCAAAAACTTTAGCTTATCTATTTCTATTTTAACGCGTTTATCTCCATGTAAATCACTCAACTCTAGTTATTTTGTCATTATGTCTTTATCGCTAAGCTTAACTTTCTGTGTCCACCTTTTTGTGTAATGTATTTAAATTTAGCTTACTACTTTTTTTCATCTATTTTCCGTGTGGATAATTCTAGCTAGCTTTTCTCTTGATAACTTTAACAGAGTTAGACTAGCAGTAGGTCCACTGATGGGTGCCACATGGGGGTCATCAGTGTCTCCATATATCTCTTAAACTTGGAAGCCCCTAAAACAAGGGGATCCCGATTGGTTCCACATTGCACCAATTAGTGCACACCCTATATTGGCCTTTTCTCACAATCCAAACTTCCACGTAGACCAAGAGATACCCGATTGGTGTCATGTTGACCAATTGGTAATCCCTCGTCTTGCACTTGTCTAATATTTTGAGCCTATGATGATCAAATCAGCGATGGGCAACATGTCATGCCCATCGAAACTTCATTTCCATTGTTCATTAATCTATGTGTCCAAATCGTGTCATCACCGATGTGCGCCAATTGGTGCTCATCATTGCCTTCACTGTACCTTTATCCCGATTAGTCCCACATTTGATAAGGGTTTGGTTCATAAATAATATATATAGTTTTGCGTTAATATTTAGACTTGTCCTATAAAGAATTTTTCCTTCTGCATGAGATAGGTTTCTATAGCTCGGTGGGTTGGTTTAATTTGACCACGTAAAACAACTCAATGAGTTGTAAAAAGTTAGCTCACTATATTGAAATTTAAATTGGTTGAAAATCACATAGCTCGCTAAGAGCCCAACTTGAATCTTAAACTTGATTAATAATGCTTAACTCGGTTTCATATGTGAGCTCGTTGGTACACTAAGGTAACTTGGTGGGTTACCAACGAGTTAGCTCAGTTCATCCTGGTTGCAAAGGGAGGTTACTCGGTTGGCTTAATAGCTCATATTAGTTTCTAAAGCAACTTGTTGTCAATGTAACTTGAGCTTGGCAAGTTGGATGCAATTCAACTCTACCATACTAATGCAAATGAGTTAGTTAAACGAGATCAAACAATAACACTAGGGATATAATCCCAAAACCTTTTAATCAACCTTAATTAATTTCTTTTTGTTTCTTAAATGCATACTTGTTCTAATAACATATTAAGTACTACAACAACATAACTACAAAGATGTCATTATTGCAAAGCAACAATATGTCACTCATCTAAATACACAAAATAATGTTACACTCCTTGTCATAGTGAGAACACACAACACTAACTCATTGTGACAATGCAACCTAATCCATCTCGTCGCACAAAGTGACACATTTAAAAATAAGGTTGGATCAAAAAGGGAGTCTATGGCCTCAACTTATGATTTTTGATATTGTTTCTCATGTACTAAAACATGCATTCTTAATCTCTATCCACACCCATTTGCTGCATATTTCCATACCTCTCTCGATGATACCCTTTCTTTCTCTAGAGAACACTTGCACACATTTAGACAAAAATACCTGGTGCATCATCTGTTTCATATAATGAAACCAATTGAAATGAACGAAACAACAAACACACACAAATATAGTAATCCAAAATCAGTAATGTAAATCCACAATATTTGTTGCTGAAATCAAATCAAATGAGAATAATGTTTTATTCCAAAACATGTTATACTAATATCTAAAGCAATCAAAGTAATATAATATGTTATATTAGACGTGACAACAACCAATTGTTTATCCGAATGTTTCCAAAATATAGGTTTGATGATTTAGGAATGTGACATAAAATTTATTTTGTTCACATTAATTATAGTGTGTATTTCTTGGTGCATTGGCTATAAGTGTAGTGTAAGGCACTTAGTTATAATATGTCTCAACATCAAATCCCTTGGATTTTTTTATAATAAATGGATATTTAATGCTTAAGTGCACTTTTTAAAGCCCCGATTGTGCATATAGCCATAAGATGCACCTAGTTAGCATCATGTGTTGTTTTTAGCCCGTGGTCATATATTTCCAGCCCCATATGAATTTTTTTCTAGTGTTATTAGACTCTTATATTGGTTTTATAGGCCTTGCTTACATTATTAAGCACCTAGTTTTGAGTTAACAATTTCGAGAGAGCCGTATATTTTGATCTAAGAGGCCTGGAGGGTGATTTTTTTTTCACCCTTCATATTTTTTCAAGATATACACATTGATGTTGTATTTTTGGAATTTTAGTGAAACCATTTTCAATAAATTCCAATTTTGGTTATAGATTTCCCCTTTGTCCTCGTTTTTGCACCTTTGGAGGGCCATATCTTTTGATCCATCCAACGGATTTTAGTGACATTTTTGAAAGTGTCTATTTTTCCATACTCTTTGTATTTTAGGCTACAAACATATTTCATTCTGAATTAGAACTACTATTTTTTTGTTTTTATCATATTTTAACTGAAAAATTATCGTAAATGCACTATTTTATAAAGTGTTGCCCATTTTTAATCGGGGTTCTTTTTGTGTATTAAAAAGTTTCTAGGTTGGGATTATTTTATTCTCAACTTACATGTCAACCATTGTATTGAGGATGTTTGTAAAAAGTACATCATTACAAGCGCTTTGAGAGGTTTTTACAAAGTGTGTTCATTGTTTGAGGTTCTTCTAAGGCATTTCATGCCTTGTAATCGTAAATAGATTTCAGCCCCGAATTTCACACTCTCACAAAAACAAATAATCATCCACTTTTGGAAAACACCATGCTCTTTTAAGAAGTCTGTTCATTTCAAAATGGCATGGTTATATTTGTTGACAATAATAGGAAGATAAAAATAGAACTTTTAATTACTCTCACTAATTTCCATAAAAGATACCAAGTTTCTATCATTTTTGGACAATTTTGCATGAGTGAAATATCATATCGACACCTGAAATACCTCTCATTAAGCATAGTCTACCTTATGCCACTGATTCATATCATATTGACACATCATCATCCTCTACTCTACCTATTTATGAGTTTGTCATTGAATTCGTTGCAGACCGATTATTGCACTTGTTGCAACCCACACTTCAAATCCTCTACCATTCAACTACATCAGATGCACATAGTTCATCTCACCTAGTAACACTCCATTTGTTTTGGAGAAACTCTCATTTTTTTATTTAGATTTTTTTAACAATTAGACAACTCCTTATTTTGAGTTATTCTAGTGTATACATTATCTTTACTTGTCTTATTTATTTATTTTGGATGTATACTTGCACTAAGTTATAAAGTTCCATGGGTTTTTTTCACATCTTAGTCTACCTTCATGTGTGTGTGCCTTGTTTTTCACACCCTTTTCTTAGTTATGTATTCCCATCACTATTAGCGCCATGTTATTTGTGAGAAACCTATTCCTATATCATTCAACACCTTGACAATTAGACCTCCTTTTAGTGAGAATTTTCTTTCCTACTCAACTTTTGTCATTATGTGGTGTTCATGTCGAGGATTCAAACCACTCATATATATATATATATATATATATATATATATATATATATATATATATATATATATATATATATATATATATATATATTATTTGTCCACTCCACCCATTCAACATTATGGGTGGGGGTGTAGTCATATTGCTTCTTCGGGTGTTGTGTCCCTTGCTTACCCTTGGTACATAACATAATCTACTTTAATAATTTGATGGCATTTTTGGTGTATTATGTTGTACTTTTGTCAACTCATTAGATAGATCGAAAGTGTAAATGAAGCTATTCGGTGCATACAATGTCATCTTGTCTTATTCATTGATCGAGTAGTGGATTTAGACCACTAGTACATATTTAATTTTTTCACCATTATTTTCACATATGCTTCAATGATGGCTTTCATTACATTTAGTGATTTTTAGTGATGAATTCCATCCCATCTAATGCAGTCTTCATATATAATACTTAGCCTAGTTTTTGGGAGACCATTATTTTGTATCTCATTTTTTCCAGATTATAGTTATTGTACATGGGTGTCTTATTAGGCCTAGTTGTCAAGACCAATTTTAGAGGATTTTTAGTCTTCTCACTCTATGTAGACATAAAATCACACACTTTAGGAATTGTTTAGTATCGGTCTCATAAAACTATTCATATGGTTTTTGAGTGAAGAAAGTAATAATTAACCCATATCGTTTGGCCATTTTACTTTGCTTTTTATTGTCATTGTTGACCTTCAATACATACTTACTCAGTTTGTTTTTGTCATTTTTGTCATTATACCTCCGACTAGTGCACCCGCCTCTCGTCTTGGGGTGCCCCAGGTGTCCTGGTCCCATTTGGGGCACCCTGAGCCTTTTGTACACTTTCCCACCACTTATTGGGCACTTTCTAGCTGTTTGGATTTTCTATCTTTTTATTGGTCGACCTTTTCGGGGTTAATTACAAAATTAAAACAAGAGAACCATATTAATATAAAGTTATGAGACCATAATGAGGGAATAAACACTAAGCAATGTTATCATCACCTAAGGTTTCATCCATCAAAGGCTCCATTTGCATCCATCTAGCTCCATCACAAGGAAAAAGGCTAGTTCATTTGCATCACATTGCATAGGAGGAAAGTTGATTCTATTCCATCCACCATTTTATTACATTTCTACACGGTTATTTCTTGCTACTTTCACAAAGTGCTACTAGAACAAGAGCACCTAGGGCATGATTGTACACACACATATACAACTACATCAGTTTGAGATGTAGTGCATCACTCAGTTAGTAAGTCCACCATTGTGTCCACTGAGGACAGTCTGAGCCCTTCATATGCATATTTCTTTTTTAGGGACTTGATGCTCATCTTGGGGTTTTCCATGTCATTTCTTATTACAGTATTGTAGTGACATATAACGTAGTTCAACAAAGTTAGTGTGACAGTAGAGAACATAGGAAAACATCCAATGACACCTCGAGGAGGAGGTTTTAAGCTATTTTTGTAGACCAAGGCACCCATATTTCAGACCAGGGCACCCATGATCCTCTCTATGCACCCCAGTCAAACTAGAGAGCTCGAATATGTGCTTCCTCAAGATTTTGAGTGATTGTTTCCTCCTATTTTCCTAGTTCACACTTTGACATGGTTCAACACCTTCTTTGAATAAGCTAGGCTCTTCCTAACCCTCTTTTCACATTAGGGTTTCAAAGTTCTACTTGCTTAGTTGCTTGAGTCACTTTCCTTATTTAGTTTAGAAATTTATTTCACTCATTCGTATGCACATGGTTGTCCAATTCCTCCATTTACCAATGAGGAATATGCCATGGGTATGTACAACTTACGCCTCAATGGCTCATTATGTGATCAACCAGACACTATTGCTTATCAAGTAACCAATGCTTATCCATTCGACTATGACCTTGAAAGTGATGATATTTTAGATGACATTACATGATTACATCCTTCATCTTACACACTTGGGGGGCATAACATCTAACACATCCCCCCATCATATTAGTGTCAATACATCTATCATCTTTGCATTATCATACATCAATCTCCTAGCCTAGACATACTCATCACATGTTTTAGTGTCGTCACTACCTAATGACACACTCTTGTGCTTTGGTTCACACTTGACTATTGAGGGCATACTACACATGAATCCCACACACTGCATAATAGGTACTACACATTGCATCTCTTCACACATTTTACAATACATCTCGCATTTTGCATAGTACATCTTCATGTTCCTTTACAACATTACTATTTCAACATTTTCCCATCTATACATCATATTAGTCTTTCATCATACATGTGTTACAATTCTAATGTCTACGAGTTAGCATTACATACTACATAATGAGCATCTCACACTATTAGGCTACTTACATATCTTGCATTACATTCTACACATTGAATATTTACACATTTTTCTCGTCACATGGTCGTTCAATCATCACACATCCTCCATCTTCTTCTACATGATGCACTCACTACCTTATGATGCACTTTAGTTCCTCAGTCCATACTCGATTGCCAAGGGTTTACTAATCAAATGGACCTTATCATACTCACATGATCATTATTCATCCTTTTATCATGCGACATTACTAGGTTAGTGACATACACTATAGGCTAAATGGTCACCTATTCCTTCATCTTGTAGTGGTATACGCTTTAGGCTACATCACCACTCTCTTTATTCATCTTGTAGTGGTATACGATTTAGGCTACATCACCACTCCCTCTATTCATCTTGTAGTGATATACGCTTTAGGCTACATCATCACTCCTTTGATCATCTTGTCGTGATATACGCTTTAGTTATAGGGTCATGTACAAACTTCATCACTAGGTCACATATCATCACTACATATACACATTCATCACAATGTGTTCAACACAACACACACTTCAACCATTTCTTGATGATGCACTCTTGTTTACAAGCTCATTCTTGATAAATGAGGGGGGAAACCAAATGAACATAATTACATACAACTCCATCCACTTGGGGGGAATGCAACTCTTACCATCCATCTTGCATTCCATTCCATCCATCCACAACATGTTGCATATCTTGGTTGCTTTTACTCTTGCTTGCATTTTCTTGTATATGGTCATCTTATTACACATGCTAGATAGGTTTCTTGTATGTCATTATCTCTACCATACACACATGCACGTTCACATATTTATCTAGTTGTGATCACAGATACAAGTCTCTTACATGTAGCATGGATGCTCACCTTCTACCACGCCTACAACGGTTGTTGGGGGCATCCACATTCGTCCACTACAAGTGTTATTGTTTCATTTTGTACTTAGCACTTTACATTACTTTCTTATACATGCTTTTGACATATGGGTTATCTTTCTAACATGCTAACGGGTGCTTCATGTGTAACATTTGTTTTGTAGGATTACTTTCTTCCATGGCTATTTGTTGTTTGTACTTACTTTTTTGTTTGCTATTAGTATGCGGCCTTGCCCTTTGTTTGGTGTGCACATTTGTTTGTTTATATGCGGCCATTATGGCCTTGAGTGTCTTACGACATCATGAGTGGTGTCCCATGTTTGTAACCCACTTTGGTGGTCTATGATTGGATTCTTTCTTGTTTACTTACTTTCTAGCTTACTCATTGTTTGCGTAGCTTACACTTGATTATACATGCATGCTTGTTTGTACTAACACTTTTTTCTAGCCACTTATTTGTGTGCACCTTGGTTTCTACCAAGAGCATTCCCTTCCCCTACAGGGCACGGTTCATGCGGTTGGTCCTCTTTTGGGGCTGAATTATCCTATCAGTGACGTCGCATGCGCCCCCAAAGAGGGGGGAATTATTTGTGGTTTTACACACTATTCAATGCTTTCTACTAGTACAATTCAATTTCCATCCTTGACATTGTGGGTTAGACAACGACTGGGTTAAGACCAGTCTACGAACCCTGTATATAGTGGCTTTTACAAGACATGGTTGCCCTTAGCATTATGGGGAGCAGTTATAGGTTAGAGGATACAATGAATTTCCTCTCTACACTACTTCAGCTAATGGTGTCAGATTGCCCAAAAAACCAAGTAGCATAGAGATCTCTTCACACATCTTTAGGGAAGCAGTTGCAGGTTGAAGAATAATGCAGCTTTCTCCCTACACTTCTTCGGCCAGGGTGGCGTGAGATCACCCAAAAAATCACAGTACAGGATATCCTTTCTTCACCCCTTTCTCTCATCACGGATCAGGTGCACATGTTCCTTTTACATTTTTCATATTTCCATTTTAATATTTTCATTTCTACATACATGCATTTTTACACATATATACATGCGTATTTGACTACTTGATCATCTTCTCCTTGCAGGTCCAACCGTATGAGAAGAAAGTAGTCAACAACAACAACGGGTCAACAATAATGATGATGACATTTTGCGGTAGCACACACCTCATACTAACATGCAGGTACATCACACACATCAACATATACACACATTTCCGCCCTAGGTTCACTCTCATCACTTTTTTCTCTTTTTGCATCTTTAGTCTCCACGCTCCATCTTTTTGTCACTCCATGCTTTGTCTAGTCCTTCGACACACTTTCTACATCACTCTACATGGACATCAAGTACGCATCTCTATCTACTTTATGTTACCAAGTGTTCTGCTCACCAACATAAAGTGGGGAAAATGTAGACACAAAATCATGCACTTTAGGCATTATTTAGTCCCAGTCTCATACTACTATTTATATGATTTTTGAGTGAAGAAAGTACTAATTAACCCATGTCTTTTGGCCATTTTAATTTGTTTTCTGTTGTCATTTCGACCTTCAACACATACTTTCCCAATCTATTTTTTTCATTTTGTGTCATTCTACATCGGACTCGGGGTTCCTGCCTCAGTACTTAGGGCACCCCAAGTGCCCTGGTCCCTTTTGGGTTGTCTTGAGCTTTTCTACACTTTCCCACCACTTTTTGGGAACTTTTTAGCTGGTTGGCTTTTCTATCTTTTTAGTGGTTGGCCTTTTCGGGGTTAATTATGAAATTAGAACAAGAGAACCATATAAATATAAAGTTATGAGACCATAATGAGGGACCAAACACTAAGCACTACTATCATCACCTAAGGTTGCATCCATCAAAGGCTCCATTTGCATCCATCTAGCTCCATCACAAGGCACAAGGCTGGTTCATCTACATCACACTACATAGGAGGGAAGTTTATTATATTCCATCCACCATTTTATTATATTTCTACACATAGTTATTACTTGCTACTTTCACAAAGTACAAATGACACAAGAGCACCTAGGGCATGATTGCACACACACACACACATAGAACTACATTGGGTCTGAGATGTAGTGCAATGCTTAGTTAGTAAGTCCACCATTGTGGCCACTAAGGACAGTCCGACCCCTTCATATGCATCTTTCTTTTTAGGGATTTGATGCTCATCTTGGGGTTTTGCAGGTGATTCCTTATTGCAGGTATTGCAACGACATTTGACGTAGTTAAAAAAAGTTAGTGCGACAAGAAGAGAACATAGGTGAACATCCAATGACACCTCAGAGGAGGGTTTCAGGCTATTTCCATGTTCCAGGTGCCCACGGTGCCCCTGCTCCTCTCTAGGTGCCCTGGTCCCAACCAGGGAGCTCGGATCTATGCTTTCTCGAGCTTCGTGCGATTGCTTCCTCCTGCTTTCTTGGTTCATATTGTGACACAGTTCAACACCTTCATCAAATCAGCTAAGATCTTCCTAACCCTCTTTGCTCATTAGGGTTTCACATTTCTACTTACTTAGTTGCTTGGGTCACTTTCCTTATTTAGTTTAGACATTTATTTCACTATTGTACTTCTTAGATTAACTTTTAAAATTCAAATTTTGGTTAATCACTTTATGTAGGCCACCTTAAGTTACACTTGGGGAGTGGGGGGCAATATTATACTTACACTAATAATAAGCTGACTTAGGTTATCTTAACTATACTAGGTTTTCTTTTTACACACCTCGTAGGATTATAATAGGATAAGTAGCATCACTAATCACTTGCCACCACTTCCCCTTTGTTTCCATCACTTAGGACATGTGTTAGTTACTTAGTCAAAATTATAATTGGTTCACAACCCTCAATTTACTTAGCCAAAAGCAAAGTTAGAAACAACTCTTACTTTTGTTATTTATTGACCAGCTCTACTTGTATATCATGACTGATCATGCGAGTATAATATTTCCAATATTTATTCCTATGTATTTGTTGTAGAAAATGATCAATTCATCCATGGATGTCATGAGTCCATGTTGAATAGTTTCTTGGTTTAAAAATTCTTACATATTTCATATTTGTATCTCATATAGGATATGGAGTGAATACTTCACTCACATTGGGATAATTACAACGACTATGACTTAACCATTTCTTTTATCCAATATGTAGTGCAACAATCTCATGCAATGGGTGTGTGTGTTTAATCTAGACCCTAGTATGGTAACATTTTATTAAGTCTTTTAAAAAAAAGATTTCAAGCTAGGGAGAGGTCAATTTTATACCAAATTGCATCATCACACCATTTTAAGATCCATATTCTAAAAGTGCAAATATAGGTGAAATGACACTAGAATTTTTAGTTTGAATAGAGAAGCATGTGACTTATTTGTATCCCTTAGATAGGCTTGGCCATAGACCGACCATCCAAGATGTTTTCGATTTGAAACTAACCTAGAGACCCTTTCGACCATGAAACTAACTAGAATGTTATGAACCCAATCTAGGATTTTTTAGAACATCAAATTTGCATATCCTATCGATGCCTACTATTTGAGTCTATTTATAACTTTTCATTCCAATTTGCATTCATTTATTGGAAGAATCATACCGATTGTTCATTTTTCTATACCATTGGACCTTTTACTATTTTCAATTGACTAGAATGTAACTAGTACCTTTATTTAGCATAATTCAAGTGTGGCTATGCCTGCCATTTATTATTACTTGAATTATCATTAACCCTTAATTATTTTATACCATTAGACCATGTAAAGTTCTTAAAACACATAAATATTATCATAGGACCACATGGGCATATCATCATTGCTCTTACATTTTTTGGATTTAGTTCCACATGGGAAAATTTCTTATTACACACATGTTTTCACGATGATATCTTACTGTGGATAATTTTAGTGGCGAATATTCGTAATATATATGGCGAATATTCCATTTTTGAAAATTTTGAAAAGGTGAATTTTTCGCACGGCCAAGACTCGTTCGCCTAAAAATTACACTTTAATTTTTTTTAGGGGTCGGCTTCGCCTACCCTTGAAAAATATCCCCTATATAAACCTAGATTATTCGCGAGGTAGAACACTTCTACTTCACATTTTTCAAGGGGGTAAGTTATTGATGCGCGACAAGGAGGGTTTGCAGACAAGGAGATACTGTAGATATTGACGCATAGTAGACGCATGACAAAGATTTTGTTGACGAGCGACATGGAGTTTTTTCGATGAGCAAGAAGAGGGCAGAGGTTACAGACGCGCGACAAAATATTTGCTGTCGCGCGTCAATAGGCCTTAGTGACGCGCGTCACTAAGGCCTATTGACGCGCGTCACTAAGGCCTAGTGACGCTACGTCAATAGGCCTTAGTGACGCCAGCGTCCAATAGGCCTTAGTGATGCGCGTCACTAAGGCCTATTGACGCTGCCATTGCCAACAGCCTATTGACGACGCTGGCGTCACTAAGGCCTATTGACGCGTCGAATAGGCCTTAGTGACGCCGCGTCAACAAAGCCTTAGTGACACGCGTCACTAAGGCCTATTGACACGCGTCAATAGGCCTTAGTGACGCCGCGCAACAAAAAGCCTTAGTGATGCGCGTCACTAAGGCCTATTGGCATGCAACGTCAATAGGCCTTAGTGACGCGCTGCCAATAGGTTCGCTGACGCGCGCCACTAAGGCCTTATTGACGCGCCACTATAAGCCTCGCTGACGCCGCCAATAGGCCTTGTGACGCCGACACAAGGAGTTACCTCGGATATTGACGCATAGCGCACGCACAAAAAAGAGTTTGTTGATGCGTGACACGGAGATTTTTTTGATGAGAAAGCGAGGTCGAGGCTGCAGACGCGCGCGGACGGAAGATTTTGCCGCCGCGTCAAAAATGTAGTGACGCGCGTCCAATAGACCTTAGTGACGCGCGTCAATAGACCTATTGACGCGCGTCACTAAGGTCTATTGACGCGCGTCACTACATTTTTGACGCTACGACATCAAAATCTTCCGTCGCGCGCTCTCTGCCTTCTGTCAAGCGCGAGTTGCTTGATAATCAGCGAAATTTTTGATATACAACCCCAAAAATTCGCCTTCCCGTGAAACCGGTTCCGGATATTCGCTGTATTCTCCACCTCCGATTTCCGGAGGTCTCTTAAAATGAACCCCGTATCTTACTAGGATTATCCATTAGAGATTTTGTTTTTCCTCTCTTACACATGATGTGTTTTATCCCTTTCTTTCTTGAGATATGTGATTCACATGAACTCTCATCACTCACTTCAAAAGGGGCTGCATATTCCACTTATTTTATTTCTAACGTCTAAGACACCATCTTCCTCTTTTACGTGGAAGCAAAAACGTGCTATTTTCTATAATAATTACACAACATACCCCAATTAGTCTCATCATGAGACACATACATATTCAAACTCAACAAAAATTCTAATATTTAGGTTTCACTAGGGAAGAATCAAATGTATGGTGGTGTATTTGTTCCTATTCTCTTTCCAAGATTTCACCAATTCATTAATACCAATTTATATAGACATTGATTCACTTACACATATTCACATATGTTTAGTGAGAACAGTTTACATATCTAGATACATGAACATGGATGTTAGTTCCAAAATAAGCACAACCCTCCACTATGAAGATCGAGTGATCTCTTTACTTTTGACTTTTCGTCTCACCATTAATCCGATCACGACTTTGAGAAATCTCAACATGTTTCTAGATGATCTAGTTAGATTCTTTGTATCCACCGAATTGTTTTACTTTGATATGTTTACATGCACAAACATCAAAGTGGGGCAGATAGGCATCTAACTTTGGTACATGAGTAACTATTAACTATGTTGTTAGTGTATTGTGTTTATTGATTAGTAGTTTAGATTAGGCTCTTATTGGCGTGTGTTCCTTGTTTATGTTAATTTAGATGGTTCCTTTTTATTATCTACTATTTTTCTTGTTTTGTCTTTCTTTTTTGTATTTCGCCTCTCTAGTCAATATTTCTCTCTCCCCTCCATATTTTCTTACTTTTTGGTATATTTTCCAAAAGCATAGTGTACACTTTTGGTTTACAAAAATCATATAGTTGTAGAAAGTTATGGTCACCTTATTTTTGGGCCTTTTGATCTTTTCTGGGTCCCTAGGCCCTTTGGCCCTTTTTTGTAATTTTTTCTTGCATGATGCTTTTTGGCATGTGTAACATTAGGATCCTAATTTAAATTTAAGAAGTCTATAAGTACCTAAATGTATTAGTTTATTTATGGAATCAAGCATACAAATCATAAAAAGTAAGGATTCATTTTATTTCAAGAGCATCTCCCTGCCAAATGTAGGTTTAAAGAATTTAGAGAAGAATAATTACATTTACTTGTTGCATTAATTAGAGCATCGAAAGTACTAAACGTTGACACTTTTGCATTACACTAGACTCCCTACCCATCTACATTATACTTGGCCTATTTATTTTCTGAATTGTTCAAATTCCTAAGGCCTAATAGCCCAAAATCCCATGAACTCCCTCCAATTTTTATGGTTTTGCAAGGCATTGTGATCATATTAGGGTTACGAGGAAAGAAAATAGTTTACTAGTGACACATAATGAATTTTAGAAAAAATGAGCTAGGGTTTTCAGAGCCTCAAGAAGACAAACAAGGTTGTCAAATTTATACTATGATAGTTATGGTCTTGCTACTATATGAGTGATATGGTTCTCCGACAAAATCTTGTTTGTGTTGATTTCATGGCTTTGTCTTGCCTTCATTGCCTAGATCTATCAGTGCATTGTTTGTTTTTTATGACCAACTCTCAAATTACGACAAATATGTATCACTCTAAAACTCCTCTTTTACCAAAATATTTGTCAAACATTTAAATTATTGTAATTATTCCAAAATTTCTAACATTCCTAGAATATTCGTTTATGTAATTAAATTTGCATCACATAAGAAGGGATCTCACACAACCCCAACAATGGTGATATAGATAATAAGGGTTTTTTTTTTTTTTATAATGGAGGATAAATATCTTGATCCTTATGTAACATCCCAAATTTCTAGTAAGTTAAATTAACTACGCTTCGCTCTAATCGAAATTAGACGAGATCATTATTGTGTGTAAGAATTCATTTGGTTCGTCATGTCATGACCCACAACTTCTGTTGCGGGGCATGGCACTATTGAATGGGTAACCCCACACCCACCTTGATGATCCTTCCTAAACGTGATTAGGCCTTGATCGTAGGTAAAACGATTCATAAACGATAACGAATCTTTCGGTTATTTGTATTTCGGTTACTTTATTTTAATCGGTTTAGTCGTCTTTTGTTTTGTTCGACTTTTACAATGACCGTAATAATAATCGCCTCGCTTTATTTTTGATGCTATGCTATGTCAAGCCGATTTATGAGAATATTTGAATTATTATCTATGGACTTGGTGATTTTTGTTTATTGGAATGTTTTGTATGGAACGTGGAAATTCAAATAATAATTATTATAACATATTGTTGGTAATATACGAACTTGTATTAT
Source organism: Taxus wallichiana var. yunnanensis (assembly GCA_018340775.1). Lineage (NCBI taxonomy): Eukaryota > Viridiplantae > Streptophyta > Pinopsida > Cupressales > Taxaceae > Taxus > Taxus wallichiana. Next base: position 712,545,550 of record CM031238.1, read on the forward strand.
GATGATTAATTTTAACTTAACCATTAAGTTTGATAACAACTTAAATAAAAATAAAAAAATAAAAATAAAATGCAATAAATTAATTTGTAAAATTAGTAATATATATTCTAGAAGGATTTGGCATGTAAGTCAAAAGTTATATTTTAAAAAATATTAATTTTAATTTTAAAATTTGTGGGTTTCGTAAAGCGAAACACCTTCACATAACACAAGTATGTGGCATGCATTAATGCATGTGTCAATATTGGGAAGCCCGAAAATTCTCAAATATGTTGCCCAACTATAGTTTCTTTCATTATATTTGTTTCTTTTATTTCTCCTTGTCTATTTTCATCCTTCCCTTCTCGGGATACTTGCTTGAGTTTTGAGGAAGGAAAGATTCAACTTGTTGGAGCCTAAGAGTAAGAGGTTGTTGATTCTGGTTTACTTCGTGCATGAATATCTTTTCCCTTCTCTCGCTTCATTATTTGTAAAAAAATGAGGAAATACACATTCTGCTTTTAATGGTAATCAAAGGAATTTGTAGACAAATTTTGCTTTAATTGCTTGGAGATGAAATTTGAAGAGGAAATTGATGGATTTTGTATTCTCTTAAGTTTTCTTTGTGTGGTTTTAGCTAAACGCGAGAAAAAAAAAACCACAAATGGGTTTTTGGGTTTTGATTTGCAAAAATAAAAATAGAATGAAAGTTAAAATTCCTTCTCTGCATTAAAATAAATTGCACCCAAAAAGAAAAGAGTTGGGTTTTTCCTGTATTGGAAGAAGGAAAATGTTTTTGTGAATTTGTGTGTTTCAAATCGATTTGTGCTTGTGGATTTTCATTGTTGTTAACAGAAATTTGATTATGTTTTCTATAAACAAATCAATTTGATACCCAAATCGATTTGATACCCAAATTGATTTGGGTATACAGATCGATTTACATAAATGAATCAATTTGGGTAACCAAATCGATATGGATATGCAATTGGTCAGGTTTTGTATTTCTTTTTCCTTTTTGATTGTTATATGCGTGTTTGATTTTTAATTTATTGAGATCTTTTGAATGAAAATTTGTGGATGTTAAAGCTTTTGCATGGGGTTGCATTTTCCAAATTTTTTTATTATGGGCATCTAAATCGGTTCATGTATACATGAGGGTGCGTTGTTATGTGTGAATAACTACAAAAATGGCATTTACCCTGTAACTTCCATCCTGACAATATGACTTGGATTCTTGCATGGTTGTGAAAAATAAATTGCTTGTCTTGGTAAGGGCATGAAAGCCAGGACAACTTGACCGAGTTGTACCAAGGAGTAATTGGTGGCATGATTGGGTTTAATATAATGATATTTTATGAAAGAAATTATTAGCTATTCTTTTACTAGAAAGAGTATGTTAAAATGATGTAATCATGGTGTTGTTATATTGTTTTGTTGGGCTATTCGTTTACCAGAAAGAACATGTTTAAATGATGTAATCGTGGTGTTTTTACATTGTTTAGTTGGGTTGTTCATATATATAAGAAAAATGTGTTTTGATTGTTTGGAAAGGAATATATTGTACATTTTATAGAGTTGCTCATTAACTGGAATTAATATGTTTTATTTCTCTTGTTAATGATGTTCTTTGACGTTTTATAGAGCTGCTCATTGACTGAAAAATATTATGTTTTATTTTCTTTGTTAATGATGTTCTTGGATGATATGATGAGTTGCTCATTACCTATAGAGAATATGTTTAATTGGTATTTGGAAATGTTGATTTCGCATAGCTTTTGTTAAGTTGCTTGAGAGGGTAAGTAAAATAATATTTAAATCCGTACCATGTAAACCATGATTTGCTTGTGGTTATAATCTAAATTCAGATGTTGAATGGTTATGGTTTGATTACTTTTTTTTTTCTTGTGATGGTAACTTATTAAAAATAAGAAAAAAAAGTACTCTTCTTAATCATATTGTTCCTACGATTTATGTAAAATTGTAAATGTCAAATATTTATTGTTTGAAGCTGAAATAAGGATGTTTTGATCCTTGTGATTAGAGGGAAACATGATCGCTAAAATAGAAATTGGTTGTTCTATTTGTGTGCATTCATAACTGTATCTTTATGGAAAACATGTAGTAATAAATTCTCATATGTATTACCATGCGCTTGTTGATAAAACAACATTAATATCTTTCATATTTTATTAAATAATTGCATTAGAAAATGGAGGCAATATTCATGCCAGTACATTTTGAACTAACATCATACCACTACTCCAGTCTTGCAGGACAATTAGCCGTCACATTCGGATATGCGGAAACTCATGTCTTGAGAAGTTTTATCGTAGCATGGATCTAAATGAGTTACTTGGATTTCAATTTGTAGAAGGATGTTATCCTATAATTTTGACTGAATTTATTGGGATCACAGACCCATTGTTAATATTCAAACCTCACTATGTGAGAGTTACAATATCTGAGTTATATATTTTGCCTTAACGACATATGTAATTTATGTTTTTAATAAAGAGATGATTACTTTGTATGAATAATATCCCAATATGAGTAAATGATAAATACTATAATTACGAGGTCTTACTTATCATAAATTGTTAAATATATTTATTTGATATTTACCAATGTATGAAGCCGAAAATTGGACAATTATTATAACATTCAATTGTCTTTTAATTTCTAAAGTAAATAGCTATTTAGTGGCGTAGTTGATCGGAGGAATAATTAAATATATATTTAATTCGGCCTTTCGGTAAACTTGACATTAATTTGTTAAGATTGTAAAGCCTAATTTTTAGAGGATGAAAGAGTATCGTTATAAAAAGGTAATTTAAGGTTAAAAATCGAACATCAGGAAAAGAGAAACTAGATAGGAAGGTAATTAGATGAAAAGATCCATTAGGCATATTAAGGGATAAGTACATGCGGAATGCTAAAATAGTTACATTTCAACATAACGAATGTACTCATCTCATAATGATCCTAATTGGCCTTGGCATCTATCTCGATATAAACTCTTGCAAGATAAGTTTAATTGGAAATAAAGTAAATACAAACTATAAGATCTAGATAACAGTGAAAGGGATAGTTGTGAGGTGGCGGAAGACTTAAAACTCATAAGACTAGTGTGTTGTCTTGAGTTTAGCCGTAACCTGCACTGACAGATAACTTTGGCCAAAGTAATGCATTGATGGTTGTGCATTGTCTGATCACCTAGTCCTCCAATTAAAAAAATTGTCAGTAACCTGATCATGGGAAGTTGAACACTGAACATGAGGTAGGCAATGGTCGGATACCGGAATACGAAGTCGGGAAACTAGCTTCGTGGTAGACCCAAGGACTTTCACATGGTTCCCATGACCTGATAAAGGTTGAGCCGAAATGCTAGTAAGAATTGTCACTCAAGTAGTGACAAAGGGAGATCGTGGAGATCTGGATACACCCTTCTCAACCGCACATGGCTTACATGGATGTTGTCAGATAGATCAAAAGAACAAATTTGATTTAATGAATTTGATTAAATTAATATGTATGATTGTAGTTGTGTAATTTGTTTTATGTTTAAAAAAATTCCTCATTTTCCAACGCTTGTAATTTTGAGCGTTACACCTTCTACACTTATTTGCATATGTTTTGGGCTTGAATTCAACCTCATCCCTTTTTATATTTCTTGAGATTTATACCATGATGGATGTGATAACTACCCTTTCCATTAAACTATGATCCGTACTAATTGAACCACAACCCTTTCCATTATTAAAGGAAATTGAAAGATGGTGTCACACCAATTGAACTACGACTCTTTTTACTCAACAGAGGGAGATTGGAAGATGGTGGCTAAATAATTTTAAAATTAGCCCCCTACAACTTGTTTTCAGTTTGAAATGAAATGGTTTCAATTACATCCACCACACCAAATGCCTATGGGACCACTGAAAGCTCCTACTACTTCAAGATTATGAACTTAATGGTATCTTTTAAAAGTCACACTCCTCTTTTTAGAAAATTGAGTTAACATCACCTCCAATCCTTTTATTTTAGTTTCTTTGAATAACTATATCATAAAAGAACTCTTAAAATTGATGGTGGGATACCTCGTAAACAATGGTGGATTGAAGTGAAGATCTAAGATGAAGGACAATGATTTGCCACCATTATCCTATCAGCGATTTCCTATTTTAGAGCCTAGTGAATGATGTGACAATTCTTTTAAATACCCGCCATCAACGAGCGGTCAAGAGTCATGTAAATATTCGTAATTTTCTATTAAGTATTGCTACACTTTTATCTAAAAACCAATTCAGATGGGATTTCATGGATAAATATCAATTTGTTTCTTTCTTCGAAACATCGGTAAGTCGATGCCCTGCAGTTCCAACTAGAGATTGGATAATACCGTTTACTCAACTATTGCTGATGTGGTTATCTTGAAATTCCCTCTCGCAATTAATTTTAAAGAATAAAAAAATTCACCGATTGGGTGGCGGTGGGGGCAAAGCCACTTGATTAGTGGGTGGGGAGTAAGAAATAATCAATTCAACAGCACAAAGATCACACGTTTCTTTCATGGCCGATTTGGCTGAATGCCCTAGTCAAAATCCACCTCACGACAACGCGGAATAAATAGGCAACATAATTAATTCTTTTTTCAGAAAAGAATAAAAGCAGAGGCAGTGTAATTCTTTCAAAGTTATTTAACCCACCAGAATCGACAATATCCTGTGTTTTTGGACGTTTCAGATCCAATTTATATTTACACATGTATTTATAGGTTCCTTCACAGTTATATCCAAATTCTGCTCATAGATTCATTCGTTCGTTCATTCATTTATTGATCTTGTTAGTTACAGAGGACGTAATGGCATCCTACAACGGTTCAGAGTCTCTTGAAAATGGTGGGTATTGCTGCTTAGCTAGTTTTTAAGCTGGGTAGTTGCTGCCTAGCGAGTTTTCTAAGTTGGGTAGTTGCTGATTTGATATTTTTGATGTGGGTTTACTTTGTGAGTAAAATGGCAATATCTGAATTGGGTCTGTTTGCTGCTTAGCTAGTGTTCTAAGTTGGGTAGCTCATTATTTTGTTTTTTATGTTGTGGATTTACATTTATGTGTAAATCTGAATTGGGTATGTTTTCAGATCAGCTAATGTTCTAAGCTGGGTAGTTCTTGATTTGGTTTTTTCGCAATGTGGATTTATATTAACGAGTACAATGTCAATATGTGAATTGGGTATGTTTGCAGATTAGCTACTGTTCTAAGCTGGGTAATTCTTGATTTGTTTTGTTTTTTTGTAATGCGAGTTTTTATTAATGAGTAGAATGTCAATATTTGATTTGGGTATGTTTGCAGATTAGCTAGTGTTCTAAGCCGGGTAGTTGTTGATTTGTTCTTTTCTGACGTGGTTTCACATTTATGAGGAAAATGACGATATATGAATTGGGTCTGTTGTGTTGAACAGGGTTCAAGAATTCTTTGGATTTGGGGAGGTCAGCAGCTAAACAGAGTGGGTTAATAGTCTGCTTTGGGGAGATGCTGATTGATTTTGTTCCCACAGTGGGAGCTGTTTCATTGGCTGAAGCACCTGCATTTCACAAGGCCGCTGGCGGTGCACCTGCAAATGTTGCTGTTGGGATTTCTAGGCTTGGTGGTCGGTCAGCATTTGTTGGAAAGGTGTTTGCATTGCTACTAGATCTCTGTGTCGTATTTCTTTGTGGTTGCATAGATACTAGTTATGAGTCAATGAAGGTTGATGAAGCATTTTAGACAACAAAAGCTTTGGCAATTTTGAGCAAGCTGTGCCGTCTATTGATCTAAATTGTCTTAAAGTTGTCCTGTGTTACCTTTTGTTCTGGGTGGTTTCTTAATTATAATCTTTTGATCTAAAAGTTTTACTCCTAAATTGTCTTGTTTCACCTAGTGTTTGAGGTGGTTTCTTGGTTACATTATATTGATCTTTATTGTTTGATCCGGATTCTTTACCCCCATGTTCTCCTGTTTTACCTTGTGTTTGAGATTTCTTGATCACAATCTGTTGCCCTAATTGCTTCGTCCTGTTTTACCTTGTGTTTGAGCTGATTTCTTGATTGCAATCTGTTGCCCTAATTGCTTTACCCCTAATTTGTCCTGTTTTACCCCGTGTTTGATGTGGTTTCTTAATTGCAAATTACAATCTGTTACTCTAAATGCAGTATATCCCTATGGCTGGATTTTCTTCTATTTTAATATACCCTATGATACATCGAAATATTTTCAGACTACCATAATTTGTTCCTAAGCGCGTAAGATTCCAAGTGCTGGAATTTGATACAGGTCCAAATTGACTTGTCTCCATGATACAAATCCCTGCCTTCTTGCATTAGTTGCTTTCTTTTCCAGGTTAGAGTTGGTATTGCAATGCTTTCTTATTAAAAACTATTGATCTACATATAGTGAAATTTCACAACTGGGTTTCATTTCATGTTAGTTAATACTTATGTGCACTGTTTGAATTTGTTTAAAGATCAAGTAAAATCATAAGATCCCAAAGGTTAGGGTTGGATTGGTTGCACACATTTGGTGTCCAATTTTGTGCAGGCATACGTATAGTGTGAACTAGGAGTCTAGGAGACAAGGAAGGTGTATGAAGCAATTCAAGCATCAAAAGCATGGTCGTTTCTGAAAAAGATGCGAACACAAATTCTTAAGCAGTTGTTTTTGCTGCCCCCTCTTCCGGCTTGGTGTTGTTTGTCATGCCTTTTGGATCCCCTTCACCTTTGTTATTTTCTAAATTATTGAGCTAATTTCTTAATTACAATCTATTGATCTACATGTAGTACATCCCTTTAGTGGGATTTCATTTCTTAATTACCTTGTGATATCTCAAGGTGTTCTAGTTTATCTATTGTTATGTTAAAGTATTAAGATCCCAAACTTTATGTTCTGGAATAATCATAAGATCCCAAGAGGATAGAGTCAGATTGGCTACAATGGTTTGATACCCAATTTGATACAGGTTCAAATCGGGCCTTTTTAGAATTCAAGTCCCAACTTTATATAATCAATTGTGTGTGGTGTCTGTCATGCTTTGTGGATCCTCTCACCTTGTGCTTGTTGTCATTGTGATGCTTTGCATGCGATGAATCTATATGTGACACATCCTTGTAGTGGGCTTTATTCCTTTTTAGTTGATACCTCCTGATATATGCAGCTGTTTGAGTTTATTGTATGTTCTTGTAAAATCTTAAAGATCCAACAAAGGTTTAAGTTGGCAGCAAAGGTTTTGGTTTCGGATTTGACCAGGTCATATCAACATGAGGGTAGCAATATATGATATGGCATATGGTTTATTGTAATCTGCAGATTGGAGATGACGGGTTTAAGAATATTAATATGTAATGCCATATGGTTTATTCCCTTTATTGTTATGTTCAGGTTGGAGATGATGAGTTTGGGCACATGCTTGCTGGCATTTTAAGGAGAACAATGTTATGGATCAGGGATTAAGATTTGATTCCAATGCTAGAACAGCACTTGCTTTTGTGACTCTGAAGGTAGATGGTGAGAGAGAGTTTATGTTTTACCGCAATCCAAGTGCTGATATGCTTCTTCTGGAGTCTGAGCTTGATAAAGACTTGATCCAAAAGGTCAGTAGTGATTTGAATAATCAAACTGCATTATTTGCCTCGATAAACTCAAATGGAAAAAATAATGTTGCTAAGCATATTTAGGCTCTTACTTTTATCAGAAGATTAGATTACCCAGAATTGTCAACGAAAACTCTGTAATATGGATATCCTTTCCTTCTAACTATCAACACGATAGGAATTTGTTTGATATTAGTAATTAGGAAAGCCATATTGTTATTTTAGGATTTCTGTGGATGGCTGACTACTTTCATTGCTCCAATTATATGCAGGCATCGATCTTTCATTATGGATCAATAAGTCTAATATCAGAACCAACTAGGTCAGCTCATCTTGCAGCCATGGAGATTGCAAGGCAAGGAGGTGCCCTGTTATCTTATGATCCAAATCTCAGACTTCCTCTTTGGCCTTCTGCTGAGAAAGCTCGCAGAGGGATCCTGAGTATATGGGATAAGGCAGACTTGATAAAGGTAATTTCCCCCATGGTCCATACGTGATATTCTCTAAACAGAAAAAGGACTTCATAATTTGATCATTAACGAAGGAAATGCCTGATGTTTGTGTTTTAAACTAATGTTGGTTTGTTCTGTAACACACACACACACAGAGAATTCTTAGATTCGAGTTAGGTAGACTTTAGATAGGACTTATTTCTGCCATTATATGAATAGCTATAAAGATGGCCAAATAAACTAAGAGCAGGGGTAACCCAATAATCTATGAATCTTTAACAAAGATTAAATTTGAGGATTTGAATATCCTTCAAGTTTACAGGTTATGTTCTCTGTCAATGAAGGTTTAATATTGCCCTTAAGATCGAAACCGATAGAAAATGTTTTCCTCTGTAAAAGAAGGGCACCAAATGACCTTTTAAAACTTAAACTCTCTTTGTTTATTTTTATACTGAAGCCTTTCTTTCAGTATTGCATATGTATAAAAATCTTGTAAGAATCCCTTCGCACTCTGGAGAGGCTGATCTGGAATGTATTTTTTCTGGTCTCTCAATGTTGTTGATGTTGGCTACCATTTCTTTGGCCTTATCCGGCCAAACTTAATACTATGTTTTCAATAAATCAAATCTCTTTCCAACTCCTTAAAGCTCTAACATTATTGCCTCCGCAGCCAAGATGGTAAATTTCTCACAAATCAACACATAGGCACCTAGAAGCCCTTGATACGTACTTGGATCTACATTTTAAGAGTATTACAAATTGCTACATAGCCAATGAATGACTATTGAATATATACTAAGGTGGATCAGTTCAACATACACAATTGTTATGACTGATGTACATCCTTACCGTGCCTGCAACTCTGTATCCCTCCCAGTAAGGAGGGTTTTCCTTCCTTGCCCACAGGAGAGTTTATTCACAGGAATGATTTGTATTTGATATGGTTTCCATTTATGTGCTGCTTTTCTTTTGGTTGGCATGCTTAACTATTGGACCTATAATTTGGAGCATTTGCAAGATTTTAATGTAAAAGTTCATGTTTCACTGTTTGGTATTTTATAATTGTGGATGGGAGTCGCATAATACCTAAAAAAAAACTGTGTTGAAGATCAAATGTCTTGCCATTGGTTGTTCATCCTTTGTACCGTATGTAAAGGCCCTTTCTCTTGGTTTATTGTACAAGACTTATATCTTCAGTCTCATTAACCTTTGTGGTTATCTGTGGACATGAATGATCATATTAGTTTCAATTTGCAAGTTTACCAAATGGAAGCCTATGTTACAACTTACAGGTTTTGGCATATGCTAATAGTAATTTCTTTTTGCAACCCCTGCAGGTGAGTGATGAAGAGGTTGCATTCCTTACTGGAGGAGACCCTGAAAATGAAGAAGTGGTTATGTCACTTTGGCACCCCAGGCTAAAATTACTACTTGTAACTCACGGGCAAAAAGGCTGCAAATACTATACCAAGGTTAGCATATGGCCACCCTCAAACTTGCTTAGTTTTCAGTATATTTACTGTTAGCTTATTGACCTATTAGGGGTGGAACTAAATTTATCTCATTTCCTCTTACCATAGGTGTTCTCCAGAATTTATACATTTGTAAACCTTGACATTGTTTGGCTATTTTTGCAGTCATTTTGTGGAAATGTGGCCAGTATTCCAGTGAAAGCAATTGATACAACAGGTGCAGGAGATGCATTTGTAGGAGGGCTTTTGAGTCAGATTGTGGATGACATATCAGTGCTCAAGGTTAGCATCCTTATATCTTCCCGTTACTATGTTTGATCCGAAACAAACACCTACAAACTAGATAATCTCATTTGTACATTAAATTGTAATTAGTTCTGAGGATAATCCAAGTCCTTTACTGAATTTAAGGATTTTGTTTCATTCTCAGGATGAACAGAAGTTGAAAGAGGCACTTAGATTTGCAAATGGGTGTGGTGCAATCACAACAACAAAGAAAGGAGCAATCCCTTCATTGCCTGATAAATCAGAAGTACTGCAGCTTCTCAAATACTTTGCTATTTGATGTCCAATATAAGAGGAGGGCATTGTAATTCGTTATGATGCAATCATCCATTATTTCTAATAAGCCCACGTCCAACGGACTCGCAAGCTATTTAGAAATTGTGGATACACTACATTTAGAAGTTGAGATGATGTCTACAAATGAAAGGAAATTATGTAACAGGGGATCACTATATACCTCTTAATTGGTGGAAAGCTTCTGTGTTCCACCTTTCATACCGAGCAGTGACTCTCTCACAGGACATTCCTGTGTTCTTTTCTTTAAAAAAAAATTGTTGTAGGAGTCGGAAAGTCTCATCTCGCAATTGGAATGTAATCTTTAAAAATTGAAATAAATGTTGTTTTTATTGGGATTTAATATATATCAGCGATTTTGTTTATATATAAACTTATATACGCCAGTTGTGCATGTACCTCTTGCTTGCTATGTTTCTTAATATTATTTGCTTTTCTCACTTAACTTAGCATCTTCCAACTCCTAATATTATTAATGCTTAATATCTTTGCTATTTTAATGGGAATTTCTGACCTATTTTAATGGTAAACATGACTTGAATGATTTTTGTTGTGGTTGAAAAGACTTATTTTTTAAAATTTAATGTAACTGCTCAAATATTTAGATTATATAATCTAAAAATAATGTTATAGATGTATCAATCTGGAGGTGTTTATATTGAAAGGATTCACATTAATGATTTCATCATTTTACTCTACCATATTCAAAAGACATCACCTTTTCTAAGCACAAAGAAAAACTACCTTATATAGTCAAATAAACATCAATTTTAAGATAAACAGTTTATATAAACACACAAAGATATGATACTCCGCAGTGGTTGCCATTTGTAGATTATACCCACATTTTAATATGTAAAAAAAGTAACCACTGGAAGGTGACATTAAAAACAACATGAATATAAGTACAAGTAGAGTTAAGGGTAGTTGCACAAGAGTATTCACTACACAAAAAAAAACATTTTGAGCATCTAGATGTACAAGGAATAAAAAAAGATAACTAAGGGAGAGGAGCCACTAGTTGTGCACCTAAGTTGAGGGGTGTACAACACACATAAATACATCAAAATTTGAAAAAAAAAAACCTTTAATAGATTTTTTTATTTTTAATCTAAATAATTTTTTTGAGCATTTTTATTGTATGGAAAGTGATTTTTAAAGGGATTTAAATCAAGTAGTTTTCCATACAAAGGAAAAAAAGGGTGGACCATTAGTAGGGCATTATGTCATGTATTTTTTCCACTTATGTGGCATCATGTGATTGGGTGATTGTTTGATGTGATTTGATGTGACTCATTTTATTGGCTACTTTTTTAACAAATGTTGAATGACAAATGTACATGTACTAGTCCCTAACTTTACATCTACCCTCACCATTATTGGTTCATGCTCCGCTATTGGCTCTTCTCCCATAAGATAAATTTGTGGTATCTCAAAACTATGTAGAAGATAAGCATTCAGTTCACCAAGCATTGCCTCCTTCCTTATTTCATCCACCCATTGGTGTTGCTTAGCGTTGGGTTAAATGGGAAGATGACCAAATAAAGGTAGCCTTTGGGCTTGTGCAATGGTGATGACGTCTCGTAATTGAAGACTGCGCTCAACAGATTGTGCATCTACTTTTATGGATTTCTAGAATTCCACAAATGTTATCTACCTACAACTTCCTTATTTCTGCAACAAGGGTTTCTTGGTCTCTTTATGCTCAACCAATTTCGGTCAATAAGCCATTAAACACGGGAATTGGCAAAAGCCTCTCGGATATGAGCTTAATTTCCTTGTCTCAAATTCTTGAGCTTAACTTCTCTTAGATCCATACATTGGTTGAGGTAAAAGTACCCATGTCATTACAACTTGAATTTGATTTTCTAGTTGCAGACATACTTTTCACTTGATTTGCAATTATGACACTAAGTCATACTCCTCTTCAAAGTCTTCATTCTTCCATCAAAGCACATGCGAGTAAAAGCATTTATGAGACGAATAGATAAATGTAGCACAACATAATGTTGGAGTCTAACAAAATTGGTGTTGAGAAAATGAAAGATGTGTTGTTTTCTCGAGTTCCTAAGGGATTATTTCCTGTTATTCGATTGCCTAACCTAAATACGACAACTCTCGCTTATTACCTAGTTAACGTCTGCTCTAAAAGTTTCTCTACCATTCTCATTGAAAAACATATTTTATACGTAAGAACCTATTGCCATAACTACAACAATTCCTAGTTATAGTTTAGTTTATATATTGCCTAAAACCTATAAACTACATTGGAGACAATCATGTTTATGCATTGGATTAAGAATAAGCTTCTATTCTTTTACTTGTTTAGAGGATTGTGGATGCATAGATCCATTTCTAGGCCCAATACAAACCCACCTCTATAAAATGGAACTTTAATGACTAGTAGATCTTTTAAGCGCCTTTCACTTTATGTTTTTAATAAATTTATGGAAATTTTAAAGCAAACCATTTATCAAGAAAGCATTAGAGATATTATTGTAGAAAATCCTTTTTTTAAATGGAAAAAAGCTAAATTATTTTTAAAAATATTACGACTATTTACATTAAAATGTTTGGTAGAATAAGAGTATGCCACCTCACAACCATGTAAGGCCTTCAAAAAAGAGTGTAGGAAATATTAAAGTAAAACAAGCCTATAACAACATATATAAAAACTTCAAACAAAAACTCTAGGCAGCCATAGCAAAGAGAGATGGAGGAGGTGGATCATCATTATGATTTCCGCAACCATCATTTAGAAGGTCTTCCCTCTCAGGTACGTGTCCCACTCAGTGTTGGCAACAATTTTAGCCTCAACTGCTTCTACAGTGTCCTCTTGACGACTTTGGGAAATAGTTAGGTGAAATTGCAAAAGCCAAATAGGGAAACTTGTTTTAGTGAGGGGAAGGTGCCCACGTGTTACAATGTAGAGGTGGAGAAGCCCAATTGTTATGTTGAGGAGGTGAGGAGAGTGATGGTGTAGCGGATACCACCCTACTTAGTGGTGAGAGCGGCTTGAACTACCACCTTTTCCTCTTGGGGTGCCTTCCTTTGGGGAGAGAAGAAGGCATGGCATGAGCAATGATTTAAGGCACATTGCTTCAATGGTCCAAGATTGTATGAAGGTAGGAAGCCTCCGTGGCCACCTTATTTGTTTACATCTAGATCTACATAAAACACATTTGAAACAATTGTTATCCAAAATACACCCCTCAAGGTAATTTTGGATAACCCGCATCAAATTCTGTAGGCTTGGAGGAACATAAATGATAAAAGACAAAAAAGCAAGTTTTAGGAGTCCTTTTGGCTTCTCTCTAACTTCCCCATCCAAGAAAAAATCCAAGAAATTAGAAAAATTGCAAAAATATGGAAAATGGGCTTCTTTCGGTGTATTGCGGCAAAGTTGGGTATTTTTGTCCCGGATGGTCCGCGGGACATCGAGACACCCAGGACTCGCAGCCGAAACCGCAAGTAGTTCAAATCGGTGAAATCGGAAATTTTTGTCCCAAGCGGTCCGCTGGGACATCCGGACACGCATCCCGAAATCGCCGCAAATAAGGGAAATCGGCAAAGTCGGAAGTTTTGTCCCACGCATCAACAGGGCGGTTGGGACACTTGGGCGTGCGGGCTCAAATGCCAAAATAACCAATCACAAAGGGATGCGGTGGGAGCGGAGGTCAACGGCCCTCACGACCAAATCAACGAGGGACATACGAGACATCAAATGCCGAAATCGCTGCACCAAGAGGGAATCATCAAAAGTAGAGAAAGGAGGTCATTTGAACGGTCTAAGTACATGTGGGACATGAGTTCGCCGAAAACCTGATTTTGCCGAAAATGCCACGGAAGGAGGCTTGCAGGTGGATCAAAGTTTTTTGCGGCAACAACCGGGACACAAGGACCCAAAATAGCTGAAATGTCCGCATGCAAAGGAAAACAATGCAAATCAGATCCGAACTTCAAACGACCATAACTTTTGACTCGGAGCTCCGATTTTAATGAAATTTGACTTTCTGGAATGAGCACGACATCCTCTACGTAGATTTCTTATTTTTGATGAGGGTAGATATGTGAAAATAAAAGAATCCTCTCCATTTCTAATAAATTAAATGCTCATTCTGTTAAAACATAGAAATGCCTAAAGAAACCCAAAATAGCTTCTCACACTCGAAGGCCATAAATTTTGTATTTCACAACGGAAACAAACAAAATTTGTACTGTTGGAATCAGTTAGAGCCCGATGCACAGAAATCAAGAAATCTGAAATTTGATGAGGAATCGATGGTGATTTTGCAGAAAACGTGGCCAGGTTCAGAACAATGTTTTATTTGGTAGTTGGGGTGCATTAATGAAGCATGCGCTGACATATTTCACTGCTGCAAGTTATGGGATAGTATGGGAGGCATTTTGCAAGCAACATACCATCATTTCAATCCATTTATGACATCTTGTAAGTGGTGGGAGGACAGATTTTGGGATTTCCATATTTCCCTCTCTCTCTCTCTCATGTTTCTATAAATTGGAGTGTTGGGCTCATTGTAAAGGGAGATAGTTTTGGAGTAGCAAAACTCTGTCAAAATTGTTTTGTGAAGCCAATGTGCTTTGCAGGCCCTTGTAGTAGACTCCTTGCATGGTGATCTAGGCCCCTATTTTGTAATAGACTCGAGTACATGTGCATATCATGAAGCAATAAATACGAGTTTGTGGATGTATCTTCCCATCTTTGTGTTTGCTTACATTCTTCTTTCCCTTTCAAACTTATTACAAATATATTGTGTCTATCTTATGCTCTTGTAAGGATTCATTATCATTGTGCATGTATGGAATATTGTTGTGAATGCATTTTCTAGATTGTGGAGAAATGTTATCACCCCTTCTAGTATGCACTTTGCTTCTACTTTCCACACATTGGAAGACTACTCTCACACTCTCCTTTTCTGGTGTATCACCGGTTTAGTGTAGGCTTTGTTTTCATGCACTCTCTCTCCCTGGTCCCTTGGAAAGTTAGATTAGAACAAGATCGTTTTGCCTGCATTAGAGTAGATTGTGGCAGGTAATTTAGGAGCAAGAACCAACTTTCTCTAGAGGTCTATCTCAAATAACAAGTCCCACAACTTGGAGATAGTACCCATGTTATCCAATCACACCGTGAGCTCAAGCACACACACTTGTGCAAACCAAAGGGTGATGTGATTTGATGATAACAACAATGATGACTTTATTGTAAGTAAAAATTGAGAATCAACAATAAAGTTAGCAAATACAACTAAATTTATCTCTCTGAATAAATAAAATGGTTTCCACTCAAGAATATGCCAAACACAGTTGTTTGTATTCTACAAGAAGTATGGGAAAATCCCCTTAAAAGTTGTTTTTTAGATGAGAGGCTTTGGCCTAAAAAGTTTTAAGAAACCATGGATCATGTCCAAGCTATTTGAGCCTTATTGCAAAGCCAAACCAAATGCACAAGTATCTGAGTGTGCACAAAATGGACATTTGGGTCAGGCGACCCCTAAATGAATAAGATGACAATCAAGGGGGAGACCTGATAAAATAATCACCATGAAAAGTGCGCTAGCATGGGCTTAAGAATAACAATTTTCCAGACTATTTGAAAACAACGACCCAGATGTGAGCTGTTGAGTGAAAAGACCAACGAGTTTTAAGCTTGTCAATCATGGGCAAACGTAGTAATAGCAAGTCATATCCCTTATTAGAAGAATAGTTCAGAAGATTTTTCAGATACTATTTCCAATCCTTCCACCGACACTGAGAAGAATCGGGTGAAATTTTCTGAAGCATCTCTGTACGAAAAAACTTCATAATCTCTCCGTAGGATTCTTGATCATTGATAGTTAGACAAAACTTACTATAAGATTTTGATGTTATAGCGTCATTTTTAGCATTAGAACAGTGAGTTTTTGGCTTATAATTTTTTCGAGTCTTGCAAGATAACTTTTTCTAACGCTATATGTGTCAGAATCCACGACGCTAAATGAAACTTTTTTATGCAATGTGTTAGAAATTTAGTGGTGGTTTAACAGTTCTTTTGTGAGGATTTTTGTGTAAAGAAACCTTGCGTCATATTTTTAAATTTATATTTTGGTAGTTTTTGCGATGACGTTTTTTACATCATCATATTTTATGTCAAGGATATCAAAATAATTTGTGTATGTTATTTACACCACGAAGTTAAGGATTAAAGTTTTAGCATCAAGTAGTTAAATATATTTTGGTTTTCAAGTATTTATGTAATTCTCTAATGTTCACGAGGACTCAAAGCAATACATTGGAGCATAAAAATAGAACTTGCACAAATTTAGTAATGTTTTTCATACATTGTGGAATTTGAACCAAGACATATGAGATAAAACTCCTCAAACTCTTCCTTCTTCAATATCAGCGTGTGTCTCTTTCCTTCCAACATCAATCAAATAATTATCCCAATATAAGTAGACTTCATGTAATATGTATTCTAGTGTGCATGCCACACAAAAAATGATTGTAGAATAATTGGAATTGAGTGTTGCAAGAAAGAATGCTAACAATCATTTAGAACATCAAAGAAAAACATTAAAAAATCAATTAATAAACAAAACTATGCATGCACAAAAGTGAATTGAAATTGATATAATACTTAGAATTACAATTTTTGTACTTGTTTTCTCTCAATGCCAATTCTTAAGATTTATTCTCCTTGTATTTTTAATAAACTCTATCTTTTGTTGCCTCCCATATGCTAAAAATATCAAACACCAAATAACTCACAAAATGATTGTTTACAAACATGTAGATAAAATAAATGTTTTTTTGAATGTGTTTGTTGACATTTGGGTGGAATTTTTAAGTTATAGTCTAAAGTGACGCTAATCCCGAGACAATTATGTTAGCTCTCTTACACAATTTGCGTCGGCACTAATTTAGTGTCGATTTTTGAAAAATGGATTGGCGGGGTTTTTAATTTAAAAAATATAGGGTTTTGACGCTAAAAAATGACACAAATTTTGCGTCGACACTAATTGTAGAGTTAACGATTTTACTAATAGATTGGTGGGATTTTTAATTTTGAAAAATAAACTTGTTTTGACACTAAAAAGTGATGAAAATTTAGCGTCGGGTAAACTTCTTGATGCTCTTATGTCGAATCTTTTAAAAAATAGGTGTCCCTATTTTTGAATATTAAAAACTAATGCAAATTAGATCATAAATTGTGAAAATGAAAAAGTGACAAAAAAGTGTAACAAAATCATCAAATTCTCCTAGTGACTCAACTTTGACTTCGCTAAGGAAGCAAATTTCTAGTATGTTTACAAAAAAATCTTGCGATGTGCAAATTCCTCTTCTAAAGAGTTTGAGTGCATGAATCCTTGAACCTCTCGCAGAGGCACATCATGGAAATTAAAAATAAGCAATCATAAGGAGTATTGATTGATAGACAACCCTTCTCTAAACGCATTGTCATTCCATATTAGCAAAGGTTTTATTTTTTCACAAACTTTCCAGACACTCTTACCAATAAAATATCCAACCACCTTGATAGGATCTTGAAGTATAACAAGCTTATGAAATAATGAGGAGATGCTTAACAATGCAATGCATGGCAATATTTTCCAAACTTCTTTTCCTTAAATTTCCTTAATGATCCAATTGCACAAAGAGTGGTGCCTTGGCGAACATTTTCTAACAAACCTAACCCAAATGTCTCCTGGGAAAAAAATTCGATACTCGATGAAAATATTTCCCATGTTTAGAGATTTCTTAAAGAAAATCTCTATGCAAGTTTTTTAACTTCTAGTAGGAGGCTTCTTCGTAAGGAAATCCACAAGAAGACTAGAGGTGTAGACACTCAAATTTGACAATTTACTCTTTGACACTATTGGTTTTGACAATGCACTCTTTCTAATATAAACAAAACCTTTTTATTCCATGTTAGTACATCTTAAGGTCTCTTGTCTAGCTTGTTTATCCTTGCACACTGATATGTTGACAAATTTTGAGAGTTCAATGCATAAAATCCATATACTAAGTCAACCTAATAGGATGCAAACCTCATTTATCATGTTTCATCCCTGGTCAAGGTCGTATAGTTTGGTTAGAAGTTTATATTCAATCTTGACCTATTTGTATGGTTTTTCACCAATACAACCTCCATCTTTTCTTTCAATTCCACATTCTCTTATGGGTCCTTTACTCCATTTAGGTCGGCCTATCTTTAATAATTTACCTTTGAATTTTTATATAAACAAGTTAGTAATACCTCATTTGCTAACTTGGAAATCCTATGGCACTACATTAATACACTCACTTCCTACTCTTGCAAAAGGCACCCAAGGCTCCTAAATATCACAAAAGCAAACCCATAGTCATTACGACCACAATCACTACACGTTTGAAGATTCTTACCAAGTTAAGGTATTAGTTTCTCTCATCTACAACATCCCTTCTCAAACATCCCTTCTTCAAGTATTTTAGCAAGAGCCAAACTCAAATTAAGTATTGTCAAAGAGGTTTCCAAATATAGTTGCATTCATTAAAATATCACATGCTATGTGGAAAATGACATGTAGTTTGAGGCATCTTCGGTTGTCACTCGCTAATGTCATTGGTGCAAGAGGGTGTCCACACCACAACTAATGTTTTTTACGGGGTATCTCGCCAATGGCTAGTGTTTGAGATCTCATTCGGAATGTTCAAATATCTTTACAACATGACCGAAAACTAGGGTTTAACAACGAAAAACATTTCCAGGAAGGTGAAACTCCCAAGAAGTTCCAGAGCTATAATCCAAGCAGGTTCAAGACTGTACAAACGATCTTGACAAATTTATAAGGTCCCGCTCTGAATCGGTTTCTACTACTAGTTATGGAAATGAAGCATCATCGGTCTTAGATATTCTAATTATAGTAGTGTGCATACCCAACACTTCCAATTGTAGATAGCTAAGTGTAATTATCCCCTTGTGTCTTCAAGTTCATATCTTGTCTCATACATTAGTTTCAAGTTTTAATGCATTGCTATGATATTGGATAATTCATGTTAGAAGTTAATTAATAGGAATAACCTCTTGTAGCTCCCCTTTACATCTCTTACTTGTACTTAATTCACTAATATAGATTTTATATATTCTAATAAGGGTGTAAACATTTTGGTGAACCCAACTCATGACTCAATCTTTCCATCAAACCTAAGCTCATCTTCATATGGTTCTTCTTCTAAGCCTTTTTATTCTTCTATATTTAGTTGCAATAATGGCTTCCTCTAATGCTCAAACCATCTCATTCCTTGAATATCTAAAAAAACCCAATTTTAAGGATTTGCTCCTTAAAATTCTTCATAATACTTGGATTCATCTTAATACACATGTTGAGAATGTTCAATATATTCTTCAAAAGGCTCTCTCTTTCCACACCGATGGTCATCCTATTGCACCTCCTCCTCACCACTAGTTGATAGCATGATTCCCCTTCATGTTCAAGTATTTGTAGGCACAACTATGGTCAATGTGTGTCTTACTTACTAAAACAACATCTAACCTCAATGTTTGCAACATTTA
Source organism: Taxus wallichiana var. yunnanensis (assembly GCA_018340775.1). Taxonomy (NCBI): domain Eukaryota; kingdom Viridiplantae; phylum Streptophyta; class Pinopsida; order Cupressales; family Taxaceae; genus Taxus; species Taxus wallichiana. The sequence goes on from CM031238.1 coordinate 712,565,207, forward strand.
TTTAGCTATGCTTTAGGAATATCTTTTAAGGATCTTTTCCTCCCCGTCTTATTATTCCCTCACCCAATCTTTAGTTATATTATTATTCCAATCACTATTAGTCCTAAGACCTTTGAAACTCTTTGTTATGTTGTCCCCATGTGATCCTAACTATAAAATCCTCCTTGGGCACCTTTGGTTACATACTAACATCATCACATTAACATCTTTTGGTCTGAAATTTTCTCATAAAGGCTCTAATTATATTTATAAATGGTACCATTTCCCTTTCGATTCTATGCACTTCAGCAACATGCATCCATCAATAGTTATAACCCATCTCTTCTTGATGCACCGCCTAGGTGACATTTCACTCAGCTATCTTATGCTCCACATCTTATATTGAAACACTTACTTGTGCATAACTATGTGTATTTCCCTCCATTGTTTGAGGTTGACATGAGTGAAATTTCTAGCAAGCAATTAAATGCCCATATTTATTTTAACTATTATAGATACATTGGGCACCATACCAATCAATGTGCTAAACTTCTCATGTTGTAAAATATATTTTTAATGCACATGCTTTCGAGTGGGATATCATTTTTGAGAACACTCTAACATCTCATTTTTCCAAACATTCATACCAATCCCTCGATCACCGTACCTCATGTTATTTCTAACACTCTTCCTCTCATAAAGCAACATCTATTATACCAAAAATGTTGGAGGCATCTCATATTCCACTTCAAAATGCCATAATGACTATGGCTTTCAAATCGGTTACTTAGAATAATTCTAGATGCCCATCCAATGATCATACATCTCTTGAATTTCACAACCACATTGACACTACACTTGATACCCATCCTTCATGTTCCACTTAAACAGATTGTGTATCCTATCAATGCATATCATTTGATGGTTCCTTCTATAGATATAATGATACTATATACATTATTTCACTATATTTCTATGGGTGATCCTATCTCTATTGATTTCACTTTATTTGAAACCCTCATTAGTGTTTTGCATGACTATCTCTTACACCTACCACAAGGTCACTCGATCTTTCTCATCCATCGGTCCCTATCCAGGTTAATTTATGACACATCTACACCCACCATGGGAATCAATATGGTACATTGTACTTTCAATACATCCCTTCACCTCGCTCACGATACTACCGATAATTTAGGACCATCTCCCTTTGACACATGACATGACTCTTTCCCCGATTATCACAATGCATACCACATGTTCTATGTAACCTACTTATTCATGGTTCCATGTATTACCTCCATAACCTACTTTCGTGATATGGTAGTGTGGCCATGGCCTATGGGTTTCCGTAAACTACATCCTTATATGAACACTCGGTAGCTCTGGTACTACCCCTATCATTTGTACATAGCTTAACATTCAAAAAATCTCAAAACATTGACACGGGTTCAAAATACAAAAACATTCATATATTTACAAAAATACAAAATCAAGACTTGTACACTTAGCTTTTGTTGTTTGCACTATACGTTACACTTGTTTTTCACTATCACTTTGATAAATAACATATCTCTTTATTCTTTACACACATGCATTCACATGGTATATTGAGCTTGATGCAAGACACAAATAAAGTGTGTTAGAGAGAAAATTTGTCGGGGTACAAACTTGTGGATTTCTTACCAATGCTTTGGGAATCTAAGTCCCTCTACTTAACCGTGCGATTGCCATATATGCATGTGTGAGTAAAAATTCAGATTTTTGTGGTGACATTTCGACCGGGATCCAACAAGGGAACTCCACTGACCCTATGACAAAGCTAGCAATTTCTTGCTAGAGAGGACTTTGTCTGTAAAGTGGGAAAGGGGAGTGAGAAATGAGATAAGAGAACTAATGTTGCAGGTAGAAAATCGATTCTTGCACACACTAGTTAGAAATTTCAACACATGCATTTATGAGAAGAAACAACTCTGTAAATAGCAACAAGACCGATTAGAATTTATGAGCACAAAGTATCAATAAATCCCTCAGTCAAAAAAGGCTAGAAACTCCTTCTTCTTGTATTGATTTCTTAAACAAAAGTTGTACATAGTGTGGGAATGGAGGAAAACTTGTGAGGGGAAATGGAAGAAAATGGCTATCTCCTTTGTTCTCTCAAAGTACAATACACTCTTGAGTTTACAAAATCAATCACCAACCCTTTGAAATGGGAATGACTTTACAATTTATAGAATGAGAGGTGACTCATCATCTACCCCCAATGCCTTTTCATATGTCCTCACACAACTTAAAATTTTAAACTTCCTAGGAAAAATTTAATTCCCTTTTATAACATAAAGGTGACTTATTACATTAGGAACATTAAGACATATGAAAAAGTGCAACCCCAACGTGAAATTATAATATTGGAAAGTGAGAGAAAGTTGGGAGAAGAGGGGAGAGAGAGAGAAGAAGAAGAGGAGATGTTGTTCCTTGATGAAGTCCGTTGATCCTTGTCGATGGAAAGCTCCAAATGTAGTGAAACTTTGAATCTTTGAACTCCTTGCACCTTCAAATTGGCTCACAGATGCTTTGGAATGAGTGTTTAAAAACACTACTTGAATGGTTCTACCGATGACCATAACTTCCACCTTGCACAAGATACTCCTGCAACTTGAGCCACGAAGTGGGCGTCAAAAACATTGTCGCGTTCTGAGATGGATCTCAAATGCCCTATGATGATCCCAAACAATGATGTCCCCCTGAATGATTATCCTTATACGTCCCATTGTGCCAAAACTACCCTTTGAGTGTAACTTACTATTAATAGTAAGTGCCCAGATGGGAGACTTACTATTTTTTGTAAGAGGTGATTTTTGCCTCTTCTTAACCATCCTGATGCGATGAACTCCCTCATTCACTCCTGTGCACACTACCTTCACCTCGACCGCTTCTTGGGGTGACTTACTATTTTTAGTAAGCGGTCATTTTCACTATTTTCTGCTCTGGACAATCATTTTGGCTTCATGGTGATCTTCTGTGCACACTGCCTTTTCCATAACCGATTTTGATGGTGACTTCCCAAACATAACAAGTATGTATAGGAAAACTTACTATTTTTAGAAAGTGGACTTCCACTGCTTGGATTGTGACAGAACATATATTTTTGGAATTAGCTCATCACCGCAATCACGTCCTCCAAATTTCACATGATTTCGTTCACTAGAATGCTTGGATTTTTTTTTTAAAATTTTCACTTGGTAGTGGCTTTGAGCACGGAGCTGCCATGGCAGCCATTAATGGAGCTCAAAATTTGTAGGTCTAGTTTTTGTCTCCATTTGAAACAAAAAAATCCATTGCGATAGGTTTTTCATTTGGAGTTTGTGTGCAAGTTTTTAGCTTGTTTCCATTTCGGATTGATGGGAAATCCGACAAATGTGAGCCGATGCATGAAATGGGGATTTTGTTGGAACAAATGTTTTAGGGCACCATTCGACCTCCGTTTGTTACATCTTGATCATATTGAAAAATTTGGAAGTCTGCAAAAGACACCTCAATCCGACTTGTATTTTGCAAGATATGAAGATTTTTCAATTGGGTGACTTCGTGGTTATCTGGACAAAAAATCTTCATTTTCTCTTTGTTCTTTGTTTCTTCAACTCTTCTGATCAATCCTTCCTTTAAAACTTGTGTATTTTCATGGAGTGGAGGGTTTGGTGACCATGATGGAGCTGGTTTAGATCAGAAATAGTGGATTGGGTGTCTGGACAAGCATGAACAAAGCCATGGCAGGGTGTGAAGCTGTGAAGGAGAAATGGGGAAATAACGACTAAGTGCACGATTTAAATCATTCAAAAATGCAGCAAAGAGGAGGGGCACATTTTTATTTCCCTGACATCCCTCACCTCAAAGGGACGTGAGGTACATCAAATTCCATGACGAGCAAGGTGATGACACATGGCGGAGGTCCGACAGACAGGAAGAAAGCTCCACCAGCTTCGGGGCTGAAAAATTGGTCTTGAAGAGGTCACATGGGTGACCAAGAGTTTCCTTGGGGTTAGGCACATTTTTGACCTGATGTCCCTAACCTCAAAGGGATGTGAGGGACATCAAATTCCACGATGAGCAAGGCAATGACATGTGGCAGTGATCCAACGGTGTAGGCTTTGAGCTCCCGCAAGCACTTGGGGGTTGAATTGGTGATCCTGGAGGTCGTATGTGGGTCCAGAGGATTTATGGGGGCTAGGAACATTTTATCAACCTTGATGTCCCTAACCTTGAGGGACATGAGGGACACAAAATCCCGCTAGGCTCCTGGAGCTGACACATGTCCTTCCAAAATTTGACTAACTCTCGAACTCGCTCTAAGAGGGCAACTTGAAACGGTCGATAACTTGAGCTCCCGATGGAATTTGATGAAATTATATATGATATTGACTAGAAATGACCTTCTAAATCCAATGGTGGGGGTATCAAGTATTTATTAATCCATTTTCCTTGAAAAATTAGAGTTTTTATTTGGTACTCCACTTGTGCATGAGAAAATCTACTTGCAAACCCATTGCACCAAAGTGTTGTGAAAAAATAATTTCACCATATTGTAGGGTTTGGAATTAAATTTATAACGATGTTTTCTTTCTCCTAACTCCATCTAGAGCTCTCGAATCACCTTCGGAAGCTCATAAGTTGTTTTGGCCTGGGCACTGCCTAGGTTTGTGAACCCTGATTTTGGTCAAACTGATCCAAACTCTCCAAATATTCCATGAATCTTCCAAAATCACTTCCATGATGTTTCTAAGCATTTAATTCACCTTCATATTGGATTTGGCTCCTCTGTTTCTATCTTGGGGTTTCTCTGTCTCGGGAAGGCTAGGGATAGCCCTTCCCAACACTGCCCAGAGATAGCATTTTTCAAGAACTCCTAAAATCACCTAGGGGGATTGATCTAACTTTCCTAATTCACTTAGGGGATGTGTTAACATCAACTGGGAGGTCATCGAAACTGAATGGGTAGACTTGGGGTGCCTCGAAAGGGTAAAACATGAAAAAATTGGCACATGGGTATAGTTGTCATGCTTGGAAATTGACAATTTCCTTGTTGCATATTTGCATGACAACAAAGTGGTACATGATGATAGATGTTGGTAGAACCTTTACCAAAAATGCATATACATTTGGTGGCATCTATTATACACCATACATAGGTGTTATCATTCTATTATAGTTCCATTCTACTTCCTCATTATGCTTGATAAAATATATTGTGTACATATTATCTATTCATCTAGCAAAAATAACACGTGTCTTATGCAACATTTACACCTTTTGTTACACATGTCTCTTTTTATATTAGTTATTATTTCATGATGTTCATAATCTCTTATTTTTCATACATACTTACTTTTTATGTTGTGTGTGTTACTACTTTCTTGCTTCATTGATTGTGGCCTACATGTTTAGCTTATCTTGTGACACAAAGGGTGTCCGTGATTTGTGGAACTATGGGCCTATCTTGTGTGATCTTGTTTGTACATTAATATGGGCCTTGATTGTCTTATGATTACATTATCGCTTTCTATCTATATTGTTCCATTTGTTTTTATTATTTCTCTTTTCGCATGTCATGGTTATCACCATGCACAAAACATCCTTTTGTAGTTGTTCTTCAATGGCCACATTTCAACATTACACTTTCTTACATTATTTCTTAGGCATATCATGCATTGGACACACATATATTATTTTGAAAATATTATTTCTCTTTTTGCTATAAATTGAAACTAATATCTACATAGCTTCAAAAGAAAATGCTAATTAAACAATGAACCATCAAGATAAGAGCTTAAAGGAAATGCTTCTTCAATGCATAAATGAAACTACATGCTAAGTTATTTCCTACTCTCTATGATTGCTAACTTAAACTATGAACCTATGAAGAACATAAGCAATCAAAGTGGATTGTTACTTGATCTCAAGGATTGAGAATGGAATCTCACCAAGAATGGCTACAAGGCCATTTTGGATCTTCCCATATTACTCAATTTTGAGTGAAAGGATGCAAGATGGAGAAGCTATTTCCAACAATGGAGAATGACTCAAGATCAAAATGCTTATAGTTTTCACTATTCAAAGCATGGTGCAAGAAGAAAGGTAAGAAGGAGGGTTCTTTATATAGCTTGCTTGAAGAGGCAAGGCTAGAAAATTGATGAATGTGGGATAAAGGTAAAACAAGATTAGGAATGGATAAGGTTGCTTTATAAAAGGTAATCTTGATTTAGAAGAGTTTAATTTGTCATTAGTAAGTCATGGGAGTTGGGGATGTTTTAATTAATCAAAGGTGATTAATTAATAGGTAGAGGTAAGCTTATAGAAGCTAATTAGAGGAAAATTAGTATGATTTGTGGGATGTAAGAGAGGAATTTGATCCAATAAATGGTAATTTATTGATTTAGAGTTATGAGCGTAATTAATTAATAATAATTAATTAACCCAAGTAGAAGTGGATATTAATTAACGAAAGGTCATTAATCGACATCCTTAATGATAAGAAGGCTAATTAATTAATGAAAGGTTGTTAATTAATGAATATGAAGAGGAATGTTAGCTAATTAGTGGAAAAGCTAATTATTACGAAATGACGAGAAAGAGGATAATTAGTGCAATCTTAGCATTAAAGCCTCTGCGTAAGTGGATTTTAGGTGTCTACATTTTCCCCTCTTTGGGGTGGCGTAAGTGATGCCACTTCAAAGATAGTAGACAAGTACAAACAAATAATTTTTTGAAGAGATAGAAGAAAAAAATAATAGAATGAAGGATGCCCCCTCGAGTGTCGATGGGGTGATGAAAGAGGGATCGACGATCGAAAAGATGAAAGAACAAATAGAAGAAGTAGAAGAATTGATCCCTATTGCCCCAAGTTGCTTTTGAAGAAAAGTGTTGATAGAAGGAGAGTGATATGGAAGAAAAATGAAGATGAAAAGAGATGGATATAGCTATCATCTTGTCGATGTAAAAACCAACTTTATTTCATCATTTTGCTTATGATCGATGTCATCGGTCCTTATTAAAAAGAATGAACAAAAGTGTAGTATGACATGAAAATCCATATACGAACAAATGTCCATAGCTAAAAACACCAACTCCATGCAACATACAAAATGCAATGCAATACGAGAAAGTAAAAGATGCCTAACTCCTGCAACATACATAATGCAATGCAATATGAGAAAGTAAACAAGCTAACCTAATAGAGAAACATAATGCAATGTTTTTGTTATCAAGCTTTGATTCCACCTATGTGTGAATTAATGACAAGGGTTAAAAGATGGTGCCCCAAGAAGGATACATGCAAGGGGAATAACAAGGACACTTGGGTCCTATGAAAAGTAATGCACTATGAAACAATACCAAGCAAATCATTGTGCCCCAGAGTACAAACATAGTAAGCAAACCAACTTTGTTAATGGAGGTAGATCAAGATGATCCATGAGTCATGCACAAGAACATGTGAGAACCAAAGAGCGACATTTTGTAGGATGATTTTTATTATTTTTATTTTTTAGAAACATATTTGAATGTTTTTTATTTTGAAATTTTTCTAAAACTATGTAAAGAAGAAAAAGAAGTGTGATTCCCCAATGATAGATGGGATGTACAAGGGAAAAATGCCACGCGTATGCACAAGAAAGTGAAGATGTAAAAATGCCCCAAAAATTAGGTGGGAGTATTCAAAGGAAAACTCTTCACACGCTTGAAGGGGGGATCAAGGCCAATATAAAATAGGTTCAATCATGAGGGAGCAAGGATGCCCCCAACGTAAGCTGGCCAAGAAACACATGAGAGAAAGGAAGTAGAAAATTGTCTTATTAAAAGGGGACAAAAGTGTTTGCAAACATGGAAAAGAGGACATCCTATACACATGGATGTTCTAAATGATTTTCAAAGAATAGAGGATGCTATGAAAATATTTAGAAGGTGGTCGATGAAAAAGTGATTAGCCCAAGGCACAAATCATGAGACAAGACATGCGCTAAAGCAAGAGTTTGAACAAGGTCCAAAAAGTAAACACTTGGTAACATACTAATCTTGTTTACTCATCGAGATCCCATGTGTGTGCACATGGAAATGAATTACCTCTTGAAGGAAAGAGTTGATAGACAAAGTGAAGACACTAGCCAATGTGTAGGAATGATTTAGTTTGAAAGGTGATTTGTGAATGGATTGTGGAAGGAGAGTCCATACATTGCTTTCTCTTGCATCCAGCATCCATAGCCCCGATGAAGATGCATTTGATTCTAATCACAAATTTTCTCTACCCATCATTAGGAATCCATAGCCCCAGTAGAGATTATTGGAAATACCCCAAGAGAGAGTTATATATCAATTTTTTTTTTTTTAGCTTTTTCTTTTTGATTGATTGATTTTGATTCTTTTTCTTTTTTAAAAAACTATTTCAGCTCTCTTGTTTGACAAGGGGTTAAGAACCACTGATGGCTTGATGGAAGGATGTGGAAGTGATTGTGATGATGACATTGGCTAGTGTCAACAAATACACCCAAAAATTCTTCCCAACAAGTTTATTATATGTAGATAGTGATAGGATCTCTAAGAGGTCAATCGTTCTTTAATTTACCAAGGTGATGAAAGACCAAGGTCAAATGGATACCATAGAGATAAATGTCACAAAATGTGTATGAAATAAGCTAACCAAAATATCATCGAAGGGATGAAAATGGTGGATGACTTGTAGAGGAATATGAAAGAAAGGGAAGAAAGAACATCCATGTGTATGCAATACCTAATTGCAATGTTTGATCTTTGTACCTTTGATTTTGTTTTTGTAATGTTTTAATGTTTTCTCATTTTTTTATTTTTGAATTTTTTATGATTTTTTTTTTTTTTTTCAATGTTTTGGGAGATTGGGACCAACCATGTCACTCTACATGTGATAGGATCCAACAATGATGTTCATGATTTCCTTGATAAGGAGACTAAGCATGTTTGTTTATCAAGTGTAATATTATCCCGATCTTGATGATCATGGTGAGTTCACACTCAACAAATGATTGTGATTTGTTTTGAAACATGGGTTTCATATGTGGGAGCTTGAGTTCCCTATCCATAGGTTTTTTCACTTTGCACCATACTTGATGGGTACGTTGGTGTGCATTCTAGAATCACATTTGATTTTGAATTTTATAATCATTTGAGTTGTTGGGAGCTTTGGAGCTCTTCGGAGTTTTGATCTTAGCTTGATAAAGAACTTGTCTGGGTTTCTTATAAGCTAATGCTTGACTTGTTTATCCCGAAGAAGTGGGAGAAGAATGTGGACGTTTAGAATTGATGAGAGGAATGATGGTGGGCTTGCCACAATCATTGATAGCATAATGTGATGATGAAAAGGATATGGTCCAAGAATTGAAGAAGATGGGCTACTAGGAGGTGAGCCATAGAAAAAGATGGAAGGCTACTTGGATGTGGCCCCAATATAGAGGAAGAAGGGATACTAGGAGGTGGCCCAAGAATAGAAGATGAGGGGCTACCTAGAGGTGTCCCATATATAGAAGACAAGGGGCTAGTTAGACATGGCCCCAAAATAGAAGGTAATGGGCTACCCGAGAGAGACCCACAAGTAGATGATGAAGGGCTATACTTTGGAGGTGGCCCATATATAGAAGAAGGTGATGGGCTACTTGGCGATGACCCAAAGTGTGATTGCGATTGAGGAATTGTGATATGTAAAGAAGAATTGGGTGATGAGAAGATGGGCCATGGCTCAATACTAGACCCAGGAAGTTCATCACAGAATGAAGAATGTGAGGATGGAAGAATAAGAGGAGGATCAAGTTACATGCTCTTAGGCTCTTCCTCTGTTTCTTGATAAAAGGAATCAACCTTTTCCCCATAATACATGAATGCATCGAGGTCTAAAGAGAATCCTTTCTCATAATTTGTTAGAGGGATATCTTCATGTGCCCCTATAAATGCCATGATCGCTCCTTCATTCTTGAAAAGAAATCAATCGGTATGGGTTGTTGATCGACCACAAGGGTTTGATTGGAAGAAAAAGGTCCAACTAGGTGTGGAAGACTTAGAAGATGTTTGATGATGATTGATAGAAGAAGATGACTCAAGAGATGAAGTAGACTTAGGGCTAGATGTCTATGAGTAGAAGAAGATGTGGATTTAGAATTGGTTGGTATAGGTTTCCCTATAAGACAATGTCGTGGAGGAAGAATAGGAGGATTTTGTATCCAAAATTCCATAGATTGTGACATAGGAGTCGACTTAGATGATTGAATAGAAGGACTTTGAGTCACATGAATCTTCAAAGGAGGAAGGGTTCATTTGAGGTGACTGATAAAAGAGGTCCTACGAAGAAGGGGAGGACCAATTGAAGAATCACATTAGATGTTTTATAAAGAAGGTCCTGAAAGAAGGGGAGGACCGTGACTTAGGAGTCAATTGATGAATGATAAAGGAGGTCCTCAAAGAAAGGGGGACTCAAGAATCACAATAGAAGTATGATGAAGGAGGTCTTACGAAGAAGGGGAGGACCATGACTTAGGAGTCAATTAGATGAATCTAAATAGTAGTTTGGATCTGAATCATCAAAGAATTAGAGGAAATATTTGGATTGGAATCCTCAAAAGAAGAGGAAATGTTTGGATTAGAATCAGAAAGAAGAGTGGGGGGAACTAAATAATAATTTGGATCAGAAGTGTCCAAACCATACCACCAACTATGAGATGAAGGTGGGGAATGGGTTACCCGAATGGGTTCTCTAGCGTGAAGAACCAAACATGGTTTAGTCATGATGGGCATATTTTTGATGTGAATGCCTAAATTTTGATTCTTTATGGTCATACATATAAGGAACCCTACGATAATCAATCATGGTTGGTATTCACTAAGTCCAAATTCCTAGACCTAGATAGTGTGATTGAACTCCTTCAAATAGAAGGAAGTTCCATGTCAATTTGGTAGCATAACGACAACCAACTAGACATTTTACAAATAGATAGGGGATGCTTGTGTGATTTTCCAAAGGGAAGCTAAGGAAAACATACATCATGTTGACATAAGATTGATAATCCAACAAGGTTTGGACAACAAGTTTGGAGGCGTAAATGTCAAAGGATTGATCAAAATTTTAGCAACATAAAGGATACAAAGGAAAGATTTCCAATGTTTGATTGATGCAAAAGTTTCTTGATAGGAAATGTTTTTGCTAAGGTTTGAAAGATATGTTCAAAAATGACCATGAATTTAGGAAAAAAAGAAGATCAAGAGGATCAAAAAGTCCCAAAGGATTGTCCTAGAAACGAGTTTATAAGATGGATAAACACAAGGAACAATCACACAAGTTCAAAACACAAAGCCAATCTACAAGGAAATACTCCTTATGAAAAATGTGTGTCAAAGGTAGGTTGGCGTAAAATGATCAACATAATGTCACCACTTATGCCAAGTTCAAAAATGAACAAGATGTAAGAAATAACAAAAGGTTGATATGATTTCCAAACAAGGTATACTAAAAGCAAGTTTAAGTCCAACCAAGACCTAAATCTCAAAAAAAAAAAGTGGAAGTTATGAATATGAATGACACAACAATACCACTAAGATATGTTAACCAAAATTTATGGAAAAGTAAGGTATTAGTATCAAAATAATATTAATACGATGTGCACAAAGGTAACAACAACACCTTTCAAAATCGAGGTAATGTTTGAAAGAAAACCAAGGCTAGAGTATACCAAGGAATTGTTACGATGCGCATAGCATAACATTACAATCTAAACACTTAGGTCAAGTTTGCAAGAAACAAGACGTAAGTATCAAAATTGTTGTGATATGATACAAGCAAGATAACAATTCAAAGGAGAATCAAGTGATGAACCAAGCCTAACTATGATGATGATCTTGACGTGGGTATCAAGATCAAAATGGCTGCCAATGATATGAGAACATTCCCACACACTTTAGATGTTTAACAACCCATCCAAAAACATGGATGAGCGTAAATGCAACATAAAAGTGGTGACACAATCAATTGGCAATACACATGTGTGTCACTCTTCTTTTGATCAACAAAGTGTCAAAAGAAAGCAAAGGAAGTAGTACAAGTGAGGATGAAAAATGTTGGCCTCACTTTGGCAGAGTTTTCACCTCACCTTAGGGTGAGTGAAAAACTAAGAAAAAGTAACGCTTCACATGTTTCATGATGAATGATGGCTCTTTACAACAATGATTTGGTCAAGTTGGCTCCAAAGACTTGAATGAATTTCCTAGGTGGTTCACTCAACTAGGTGTCACAAGTTATCTAGATGCGAGCTCGATTTACCAAGAAAGTTACATTGACTAGTCTTGGGTTATCTCGACTTTACTTTACCCCCTTCAAGTATAGTGAGAAATTAATGTGTTCATCATGTACTCTCACTGGGGTCACGATACGATAACTTTGACACTAAATCTCACAAAGGTAAAACTAGTCAAGTAGGTGTGTGGAGCACTTCCCATTTCATCCACAAGGTTCCCTCTTGCGTGGACTACTTTAGGGTTCCTAGGACCACCCCCATTGTTGTAGCTTAAGGCTTATGCCAAAGGGGTTATGTCCTAGTTAAGCGGATGAGGGCATACCCTTATCCGAACCTACAAATACAATGTTATGAATGTGGTGTGTTTTTTATCTTTTATTCTTAATGTGGTTTAGTTGTACACCATTTGGCAACCTACATCAAATTGTATTAGTATTTTGTTTCGATCTCGATTCTTTGAAAGCGTATTTAGGTCCTGCATTCAAAGTTTAGTAGTTCTCTCAAGAAATCACATTATTTGAAAGAGGATTAAGAGTTGCTTTTGATTCTCAAGATCATCCAAGGATGCAAGAGAAGATCATACACAAAAAATAATCCAACTAAAAAGTAAAGGAAAGCTTTGCAATTAATGAACCATACAAAAAAGCTTGATAAATGTTCATTCCCTTAAGCCAAAAATGAAAGATGAAGTTTCCAATTAACCAAATGTTAGAAAATGAAGACTAAAGTTGTTTTTGATTCTCAAGATCACCCTAAGGTGCAAGAGAAGAGCATACACAAACTTTATCCCAACTAGATAGAAATGGAAAACTTCAAATCAAAGGACCATAAAAAAATGCTTTGTAAAAGGTTCATTCCCTTAAGCAAAATGAATAATCAAATTTCCAAGTTAATCCAAATGTTAAAAAGATAGAGATCAAAGTTGTTTTTGATTCTCAAGATCACCAAAAGGTGCAAGAGAAGAGCATACACAAGCTTTGGTCTAAATCAAGTAAAGCATGGAAATACAACATTCATCAAAACATTAGACATGTTAGAAAATGACCAGTTTTACAATAAAGAAAAACCTATAAATTTATGTAAGTATAAATCCCAAATTTATGTTTTCATTGCATATTTCACTTCAATACCTTTCAACGTAAAAAAAAATGGAGTCATTTTGAGTTTGGGAAAAAATTTATGGCATCCGGAAAAAATGGGTTACATATGCTTTATGCCTAAATGTATGCACTTAACATGTACTCAAAAATGTAAAATCAAAATTCCCTCAATTGCATATTTCTTTAATACCTTTCCAACAAGATTTAATGCTCATTAATATATGAATAAAACTTAACATGCTATCGAAGATTAACATTCACTTATGCTTAACATTTTCAAGAAATGCACAACATGTAAAATGTTAAAAAAAAAACGCTCTAAAAATGAAAATTTGTAAAAAGGTCAAATTTTTCCAACCAAGATTCAATTTTGACAACAACCCATCACATTAATATATGAATAGAAGACTCAACACTATCAAACATTAACATTCACGATCAAAAACTTAACATTTTCAAGAAATTGACAAAACTAGCATGTAGAATGTTGAAAAAGTAAGCTCTAAAAATGAAAACATGGAGAAATCTTGAAATTTTCTCACCAAGATTCAATTTTGACAGCAACCCACCACATTAATATGTAAATATAAGACTCAACACTATCAAACACTAACCTACATGCTCAAGAATTTAAGATTTTCAAGAAATTGACAAAACTAACATGTAGAATGTTGAAAAAGTAAGCTCTAAAAATGAAAACATGGAGAAATCTTGAAATTTTCCCATCAAGATCCAATTTTGACAGCACTTCCTCCTTTATACCTACAAGGAAGACTCAACACATGCAAACTCAACAAAACAAGTTAAGAAAAACAAGTTATGTCAATATATGCAAAAGAGGGTTAGTAACCAAAATTGAAACTTAACTACAAAAACTTGAAATTAAGTGCAAAGGACAATGGAGTAAGTCCCACTGGTGTGCCATATGTGCTCATGTATAATTAACTAAGCTATAAATTGAAACTAATATCTACATAGCTTCAAAAAGCAAATGTTAATTAAACAATGAACCATCAAGATAAGAGCTTAAAGGAAATGCTTCTTCAATGCATAAATGAAACTACATGCTAAGTTATTTCCTACTCTCTATGATTGCTAACTTAAACTATGAACCTATGAAGAACATAAGAAATCAAAGTGGATTGTTACTTGATCTCAAGGATTGAGAATGGAATCTCACCAAGAATGGCTACAAGGCCATTTTGGATCTTCCCATATTACTCAATTTTGAGTGAAAGGATGCAAGATGGAGAAGCTATTTCCAACAATGGAGAATGGCTCAAGATCAAAATGCTTATAGTTTTCACTATTCAAAGCATGGTGCAAGAAGAAAGGTAAGAAGGAGGGTTCTTTATATAGCTTTCTTGCATGAAGAGGCAAGGCTAGCAAATTGATGAATGTGGGATAAAGGTAAAACAAGATTAGGAATGGATAAGGTTGCTTTATAAAAGGTAATCTTGATTTAGAAGAGTTTAATTTGTCATTAGTAAGTCATGGGAGTTGGGGATGTTTTAATTAATCAAAGGTGATTAATTAATAGGTAGAGGTAAGCTTATAGAAGCTAATTAGAGGAAAATTAGTATGATTTGTGGGATGTAAGAGAGAAATTTGATCCAATAAATGGTAATTTATTGATTTAGAGTTGTGAGCGTAATTAATTAATAATAATTAATTAACCCAAGTAAAAGCGGATATTAATTAACAAAAGGTCGTTAATCGACATCCTTAATGATAGGAAGGCTAATTAATTAACAAAAGTGCTAATTATTATGGAAATGACGAGAAAGAGGATAACATGGGCACCAATTCAATAAGAAAAATAAAGATAAAAACACATGGTGACCGAAGGGACTGAGGGATAAGTGCGGGTAACCTAGGCCGTTAAGGAAACGGGGATTTTGTTCATTACAATTCTAATCTACTTTTAATTCCTATCTTCATATAAACAAAAAAATAAATTTAAATTAAATAAAATACAATTTTCCCCTTTTAATCTATTTATATTTGATTTGACACTATTTAATTAAAGAAAAAAAACAAACAGACTAATTATTTTTTTGTATTTTATGCACAACTTTTAAATAAAATAAATGAACAAAGATAATTAAACTTCTAAACTTCCTTTTTTTTTTTTTTACGGTTTTGAGGAATAAAATAAAATAAATGTTACATAAACAGAAAAAGAAACTAATGTAAATGAAATAAACTACTTCTAAATAAAATAAACTAAATAAGGAATAACTGGATGTAGCTATTCCTTTGTTGCACGATTGTAAAGCTAGATATAATTGAAAATAGAGAATGTACTCTAAATTTATTATTCTAATAATGGAAACTTATTGAACTTACCTTAGATTCACAAGAAAGAAAGAATGCTTCATAGAAAGCAATCTATTCTTCAACTAGAAAATTCTCTAAAAAATATAAAATAAATTATATAAATGATTTGGAATGAATAAATGACAAGGAACATAGACCAAAAATTTTCCTCAAACTTATTTCCCTTACAAATCCACAAGGATAAGCAACAAATAAGTTATCCATGAAAACTTGTGTAGACAATGTACAAAAATACAAGATGTATTTTAATTCTACCACTTTAAAATAATTTATTTCTTCTAATTTAACAACAATAAATTGAAAGCTTGAAGGAATCAAGATATCCCCAACCTATAACCATTGATATGTGATAGTGTCTAGGTGTGGTGTTTGTATTGTGTCTCCTCAGCTTTCTTTTCCTTTCTAGAGATAAGTTCCAATTGATCCAAGGTATGTAATGCTTTGGATGATAGAAAGAAAATCAAGAAGATGGTTGTAGCTAATTAGTTGCAAGAAAACTGGTAGAATGCAATACTAGAAATAACATGGAAATGAACTAGTTTCCTGTGTAGTTCCTAGCAAGATTTTGGCAGCATAACTTTACAAAACAAATCTCAAAACTCCAACCCAACATTCAAATGAAATTTAGGTTTTTATAAAATATGGGGAAGAAGAAGTCTGAAACACATGTCCATCAAGAAGTGACAACACATCCAGATAAGGGGCAATCAACATACTAAACATAGTAAACTAGGAGGAGGAAATCAATACAATTCCAACAAGCCCAAAATCAAGTAAAATGGTCAAGAAACGGGTGAGAAAATCACTCTCAAACTAGAGACATGCATTAGAAAACACACATTTTTATCATGTGGGTGAAGGTGACAAAATTGCTAGTATGCACTTGAGTGGCGATTGCGCCAACCACCGTGTGATTACACAACCTCCTATTTGTGTAGACCGGTGGTTACGTAACCGCCATGGAGGTTCCATGACTTAAAGTTACACAAAGCACCGAAAGATCATAAAGTGGATCGCAAGAGGTACAAAAAGGATTTAAACCTAAAAACATGAAGAAATAAGTCATGATAAGTATGCTAAAGTTGAAGGGATTGGATCTGGATCTCATCATTACTCTGGAAAATAATTCTTTCATCATTGGAGACTTATTGTGTGTTTGAATATAACACAGTGTAAAGTTTGGGTGCATCTGATGCTCAACATGGTTTTTAACACACACATCAAAATGGGGTGGAATTCATCCTAATATATTATACATGAACAACAAGAACATGTAAAATTATAGGGTAACATATATAGGTACAAACAAGGTACAAGTAATCGAAACATATTCAAGCACATTAATAAAAAAACCAGAGCACAAGTTCAATTTTCTCAGCAATTTCAGATTTTCACCTACATGTACATGTTTTTGGCACAATTTAAAATCTACATCACTCATTCTAGATCGATTACAAGGGGGAAAAAATTATTTCAATCCTTCACCATGAAACTTAGTTTCAGTTATAGTTTTAGGAATTTTGGGGCATGGGTCTCCTCTCTTCATCTACATTTTAGTTCTTATTCGAGCTTACTACTCAATTGTGCGGCACATAGGAAGGGCATGTGGGAAATCATTCTTTTTTCTACTTAGTGTCCTTATTTACAAATTTGGGTCAAGATCCATTTGCAATGGTGTGGTCCATGGGGTTATAAAAGGTATCGAATTGGATAATTTATTTGTAGGTAGTCCTTCATTTTCTCTTACATTTAAAGGGGGAAATATTAGACTTGTTGAACAAATTTGATACACAACTTTCTTCCTTCATGAGGTTCTTCAGTACTTAAATCTTCTTCTATCTCCTTTGTTTCTATGTCAGGTTACATACACCTAACACTTTGGTTCTCCTCAACACAATTAGCAATTGATCATCCCGAATCCTTCAACGAGCTCAACTATGCAAATCTCTAAGTACAATCAAATCACGCTAACTTCTCCCTCTGTAAAATAAACAGGTATATTATTTCCTTGTTTGCTTGTATTCATTTAATTTTTACACAAATGTAAATATTTTATGTTATGCTTTACATTTGAGTTAAAGTTTAATTATTTACTATGGACATTGAATACCCTCTATGTTGTAGGTTTCATCACGGAGCATGCCAATACCAACACAACATGACTCTAAAAAATAAAATATGAGAAAAGAAAAAGTGTGTATACAAACTCAAGTATATTTTCCTTTAAACATGTAATTTTAATTTCATACTTAAAGGAGGGAAAATGTAGACACTCAAATTTAGAAATTTACTCTTTGACACTTCTAATTTTGACAATGCACTCTTTCTAAGATAAACACAACCTTTGTATTCCCTAGTGCATCTTGAGGTCTCTTATCTAGCTTTTTTATCCTTACACATTAATATGATGAAAGATTCTAAGAGTTCGATGCATAAAATTCATATATTAAGTCAACCTAATAAGATTAAAACCTCATTTAACATGTTTTTAATCCACAGGTCAAGTCTATACTGAGTTTGGTTAGGAATTTATACTGGTCATAACCAATTTGTACATTTTTATATCGACATATCTCATTATCTATGTTTTCAGTTCCACATTCCTCAATGGTTCATTTATTCCCTCTAGGTTGGCCTTTCTTCAATAATTTAGCTTTAGAACCCTATATAATCAAGTTAACACTACCTCATTTGATAACCGAGAAATTGTAGGGCACTACATTGATACACTCACTTCCTACACTTGTAAAAGACATCCAAACCTCCCTAAATATTGTAAAATCACATCCATAGTCATTAGGATAACAATCACTATAGGTATGAAGTTTCTTACCAGGTCAAGGTATCAATCTCTCTCATCTACAATAATTCAAGCATCCATTCTCTAAGTATTTTAGCAAGAGCCAAACTCAATTAAATAATTTTCAAAGAGGTTGGAAAATCTAGTTGCATTCATTTAGATATCACATGCTAGGTGGAGAATGACATGTTGTTTGAGTTGTCTTCATAGGAGTGTCAACCTCGGTGGTGACAAGGGTGTTCAAAACACAGGGTAATATTTTTTTAAGGTTTCCCACCCATGATTAGGGTTTGGGATATCATTCAGAATGGTTAGAGAGCTTTATAACATGGACGACCTCTAAGATTTGAAAATGAAAAACATTTATAGATAGGTGAAACTCCAATGAAGTTACAAATCTTGAATCCAAGTTCATGAACTATAAAATTCATGGAAGTGATTTAAAGGTCACGAGTATTCTATTTAGTGGTCACATACCATATTTTATTTGATCTTTTGTGTGCTTGAGGCCTAAAGGTGAAGACATGGTCTTGGAAACACCTATTCGGTGAAGGACATGATCCTTTTGGCTTATGTTATGAAATATTTGATTGGTATAAGAAAATGTGTGACCATTGATGATTCTTATATGTCATATTACACATGTGTGATTAATTAGGGAGATTGAATACTCTTGGTTTTTTGGTTTTGGTTTTAGCTCATCTTCGTGATGGGGTTTTGAGGTGTTTTGGTGCATGATGAGTGGTTTTGGGCATGACCGACCTATATGGGCCATATGTGACCATTTTAATGAATATAATGGAATGTTTTTAAGTTTTATTGGTCATGCAAAAGGAATAGGACTGAAAAATGGCAAGTTTAAAAGATGAAAAACATATTTAAGTGCTTATTTAGTTCATTTTTGAACTAGTGTTCTTAGAGGGAAAAGTGTGACCCATGTAGAAGTGAACGGTAGGTATGAGGGAAAGTTTTGAGAGCTGGTCGGTTGAATACTTATTGAGAGTGTGTGTAAGTGTTTAGAGCAAAGACAAGTCCAAGAAGACCTAGAGAGAGTGAGTTGAAGAAGGTGTGCTTGAATGAGGGTTTGAAGGAATTTGGAGCTGAACTTTGGGATCAATATCGGTCGTGGTGTCAAAATATTTTCTTGTTCATACTTCTATAAAATATCTTATGATGAGTCATATTCATAGGAGTATTTTGTTGTGAGTCATATCAACAAGGGTTTAGGGGTTGGTGCTCCTTGTGGGGTTGGTGCCTCACTAAATAAATCTCTTGTGATGTGTAATATTCACTTGAGTATTTGTTTTGTGTAATATCAGAATTTTTTGGTGGATTTTATTCCATTTGAGAATTTCCCACTTACATATGATGTTCTTTTTTGTGTACTTTGTTTCATGCTCTTGTGATTGATGTTGCATATATTAATAAGCACACAATGGTTTATGAATATTGAATGGATGGTTAATGTGATGTTTAAATGTTAAATTAAATGAAGTTAATTTTTGAAGGACCGATTCATCCCCCTCTAAGTAAATTGTGCTTCCAACAATTGGTATCAAAGTAGGTCCTTATGAAGCAAGTTTAACAACTTGAAGGAGATCCTTTAAAGCACAAGCAATGGATAAGTCTTCAGATGTTGAAGAAACATTAAGGAAGAGGAATGAAATATCTTAGTTAGTGATTGATTTATTATAAGATCAGATCAAGGATATGGAGATAGAACATGATCAATCCATAAAGGGTTTGAAATTTCAAGTGGAAAGTATGTCTAAAGCCCTAAAGGAGAAAGAAGACACTTGTTCTAGGTATGAGAAAAATTAAAATCCCTAGAATTAGATTTGAAGAGTACATCTAATAGGTTGATGATGTATGAGATGATTGAGAAGAAATCTGAAGCTCTTAATGGGATTTTATCGGTCAAAGAGCTATAATGATAAAAGTTTTCTAGGGTTCAAGGAAAGCAAAAGGAAAGTGACACCGAAGCTGGTCCAAGTTCTAAATCTGATATGAAGGTGACCAAGAAGGAAAATTTGAGAAGGTATAACCCAAGTAGACAACTTGATGTTATGAGGCATGGTTCTTTATTCAATGGATATTGCTTTTTTTTCATGATTTTGGTCATAGAGCTAGAGATTGCAAAAGGAGGTCTCCTAGGAATGATGTGGGATTCTTCAAGGGTGAATGCTACTCATGTTGTGAGTATGGGTATAGAGCTAAGGATTGTGGATGGAATCTAAGTGTATATGAGCCAAGAAGAAAGAAGGATGTTGTTTGCTTCAATTGTCAAAAATCAGGTCATATAACAAGACTATGTCAAAGCAAGAAAAGGTTCATTGAAAGGTCTGATTCTAAAGGTACACTCAAAGAATCTAATCATGGAAGTCAAGCTAAGAAGGATGCTTTAAAATCAAATATGCTCGGTATGAAGGATACCAAAGGAGAGTCTACCACCGTCATGATGTGAGACAAGTTCATCAAGCCTAAGACAGATCTAGGAAGCATGTTTTCTTTGGTGGAAGAATCAAGGTTGAAGAAGAGCATCTATGTCTTTCAGCCATCCATTATCTTATTTTTAACAAGTTGAAGAATCTAGATGTGTGGGATACCAAAAATTTATAAGGTATGTCAACCGATCTCTCCATGTGTCTTTGAGTCCTTCATCTGTTAGGTGTCTAAGTTTATTGTTCTCATCTACCATGTTGTCATCTTATGGAAGTTCTTACGTGAGTATACTTAGAAATTATTTGTCAAATCATGCTCTCTTCAAGTAAAGAGTTTTTTTCAGTGTAAAATTTCTGATATCACAATTATGTGGTCGATGTAGCATCACAAAGACTGTGAAAATTTTATTTTAAAGAGTTTGTTTGTCCTTGTTCCATTTGTTTATTAAATTTGTGGTAAAGATTCTCTTTCCTTCTTTAAGTCGTGTCTTAGAGTTCTTTTTAGTTGAAGTGTCTTCATACTCCATCAAGGCATGTGCCATTAAGGCTATAGAAGTTTGCATTCATGGTCCAAATCGGTATGTGTGAAAATGTGGGTCCTTGTTAGAGTAATCATTCAAGTGTACTATCAAGGTAGAATCATTCAAAGTCTAAAAGTTGTAATGTCATAATCTGAGTATGAAGAATTGTTAGTTCCTCAAGAAGTATAAAGGTAGTATGTTAAAATTATTAGCTCGAGTATGTAGTCATTTTGGGTTGTGAAGGGTCATGCTAGTCAAGAGTAGTCCATGTATTAGGCCTATGTGCTTGAGAACCATTAAATTATAAAGTCATGTTAAATTTCTTATATGTTGATTAACTAAAATGTGAATTTTCTAAGTTAATCTAAGAAGTACTGGAAATGCAATAATTGATATAAATTGAAATATAAATATAAAATAATTTACTTGCTATTTTAAATGAAGTGAAATAATTGAAATATAAGGAAAAGGTACTAACCTGAAAATGAATTACCTCACTATGATCTAGTCTTGAGTGGGATGATGGATGGACATATTAGAATAACACATCACACCTCGAAAGTTGTTGCGATAGGGGAAGATTTGGATAGACTAGGGAACCTGGGGAAGGATTAGGGCACTTGCAAGAGCCACGGTATGCGATATGGGCACCTGGTTTGTAGAACAACTCAAAACATGAGTCTGAGTTGGTCATTAGGTCTTCGTAATAACTCACTTTTTTTCGTGTGGATGTTGGACTAGCTTCGATGATGACGCCATAAACCTGAAATAAAGAATCACATGTAAAACCCCATATAAAATCAAACCCCTAAAAATAAAGATGTATATGAAGGGGCGAAATGTCCTTAGCAGACACAATGGTGGACTTACAACTAAGCACTTTGCACTACATCTTAGACCCAATGTAGTTATGTGTGCTTGTGTGTGTAATAATGTGACCTAGCGCTAATGACGTGGAGATAACCGACGATAACTAGATAGAATACAAAATGGTGGATGGAATAGAATATAATTCCATTTCCTATGTAGTGTGTGATGTAGAGTAGTGCCCAAATGCAGTCCTTTGCCTTAGTAGATAGATATCCCGACTAGTTATGTGTTCTTGTGTGTGCAATAATGTTCCCTAGCGCTAATGACGCAGAGATAACATACGATAACTAGATAGAATACAAAATGGTGGATGGAATATAATAGAATTCCATTTCCTATGCAGTGTGTGATGTAGAGTAGTGTCCAAATGAAGTCCTTTGCCTTAGTAGATAGATAGTGTGTATGTTGTGTTTATATAGGGATCTCTTTCTCAAATTTTGACACTAATGACCCGACATGCTGACTAGTACCTAAGGGAATGAGAGGGAAAATTACAAAGACCGACCTTGAAACTATAAATGAGAACCAAGTGCAACCGGGACTAGGAACCTATACCAAGGCACCCATGGGCACCCCAATCCCTCCCTAGGTGCCCTAGTCAAAGACCGAGAGGCGAAAACTAAGAAAATAACAACACCTAAGACTCCTTGAGAGATGACCATAACTGTGCGAGTAGTAACCGACGTGTGCAAGACAAGTGACGATGACAACAATGACCAACTGAACTTACGACATGATTAAAGGATGGGTCATTAGTGAATAATTTTCTTATGCAAGATCCATATATAAAAAACATACTTTGTGGTATAATTATAGTAGTAAGTGCATGATTTTGTGACTACATTTTCCCCCACTTTGTGTTGGTAAGTAAAAATATCGATAACATAAAGTAGATAGAGATGCATACCTGAGAGAAATCCAGAGAAGCCCATGTTATGGTAGAATGTGTAGATGTGGTAGTAAAATCATGGAAAAATAACCAAATAATGTGCTCAACCATGGATAAATGCGTTGACCCATGCAACATAGGAAAAAGAGTAATATTATGGTGAAGTGCACTAAAATGAGAGTGATGATTGTAATGTTGGAAGATTGATGATTTTGAAAGTGTACGATGACAATAAGACGGGGTAGGGAGTCATCAATTCCCAACCCAGATGCCTGTATATGAATAATGTACTGATGGATTTGGGCGTCCTACCACTAAAGGAAGAGTTTAGGGATAAAGGTGTGTGATTCTCCAACCTGTAACTACATCCTCAAGATCTAGCCGTTGCGAGATGGAATCGAGCAAAAAAATTGTAGTTTGTGGATCCAAATAATTTCGAGGAAGTGGTATAGGAAAGGAACTCTTGCCCTCACTCCACTTGGTGTCACCGTAATGTGATAGTTTCAAGTTAGGTCATCTAGAAGAAAAAATGAAATGTATGATGGCTTCCAAGTTATGTCATCTAGAAGAAAACACTAAATATAGAATAACTTCCCAAGTTATGTTATCTGGAAAAGTAACACATGGAACTCCCAAGTTAGGTCATTTGAGAAAGTAACACATGGAACTCCCAAGTTAGGGCATCGGGAGGCCAATTGTGTTAAATTTGTATTGATTGAATGATGGTTGTTAGATGTTTGAACCCGTTAATGGATTGACTTGATTAATTGATTGGATTGGTTACTCGTAGAGAGAATTTATGCTAGTTGCCCCGGAGTTAGGTCATTAGGGGGGATCACTTGAGATTGATGAGATATCACACAAAGAGGATTTTAACACTTATTTCCCCGAGGTTAGGTCATCGGGGAAGTGCCAAAATGTCACATAGAGGAACTGTATGTTTTTGCCCCTTGGTTTGGTCATTATGGGGAACTAATGGTGAAATGTCACATAGCTGATTATTAAATGTTTGAAAATGAAAAATTAGTAGTGTTTGTTTAAATGCATAGTTATAGAACGGGAACTATAAGATGACCCCAAGTGTATCCCCCCTTCCGGCGAAAGGGGAAGTAATGATAAGAACAAACGCTGAGCCGAAAGTAAGTACAAAATAGATAGAATGTGATAGAAATCACCAAAATGTGTATATATTGAGTGAAATACAACTTACAAAGAGATGTATCATGTGTATCATGTGTATGAGATGATAGTAGGTGGAATTTAAAAAAATGCCATAAACGAGGTGTAAATCGAATAAAACGCTCGAGTTATGACGAAAAAATGTAGTGTGTATTAGTTGCAAGGGTAAGCGCGAAATAATGACCATAGTAAAGTAGGTGATGAAAAGTAACTATAAGTAGTGAAGTGAAAAAGTAATTATTCACTTCATTTGTCTTTGACGCGATTGTGAGATTGAGCGCTAAGTGAGTGAAGATGTCACAAGTGAGAGCAACACGTCCTAGCCGATTTGAGAGGGTGGCGATCGCTGTAGCATCATGGATGATAATATAATTAGTAAGTATGATGATTTTTAGAAAAATGTGTGTAGCAATTAGTTTTATCAGATTTTTACAAATTTGAGATTATGAAGTTTCTCGGTGTTTTAGATCTGGACAAGAGAGGCGAGGCGCTAGTGACCCATGGGACAAGAGTGCACCATTATAGATCAAATATACACATTAGTAATGTGATAAGTGAGTGTATTTGGACTTATATAGTACTCTAACACTATCTTTTATGTCGTTTGGTGGTGTGAAGAGGGATATTCATTCAAGGAAGTTCCACGGTGGTTGTCATTTGAGTACTTTTCTTGGGTGGGCTTGTTAGATGATGAGTGGGATGTTATGGAGCATGTCGGCTTGCGAAACATAACATGGATGGAGGATGTGCACCATAATATTCCTATATTGAAAACAATATCGAGAGGTGGTGTGCGAGATATGTGTACATTTTGGTTTCCTACGGTGAGACTCCAATAACTTTGGAGGATGTGTATCACATACTACCAATTGTCGGTTGTTTAGGAGAGTGTACAAGTTATGCCGTTGGAGGATATGGAGAGACAAATGTGAGCTACTAAATAATATTTTATGGGGACTCGAGTACCTACCGAGGCCCATATCATTTTGGATGTTATCTTGAGGTTAGGGGTTGCGCTTTATTACGAAGTTCATTGCGATGTTATTGCTTCATCTATAATAGTAAAGGTAGAAGGTGTAGGAATCTTGTATAAGATGCACGATATATCTTTGGCGGATAGAGGAGGAGAGCACTAGATACACATGGGAACGGTGTGTGTTGGCCCACCTATATAGGGATTTATATAGGTTTACTCACGATGAACATGGTGGTGGGATAGGAGCCACCACACTATTGCATGTATGGGCGTATGAGCATATAGCCATGTTGAAGCAATTGGAATGTTAGAATTTGAGGATTCTAATAAATACGGATTTAATCAACTTACATATCATATAATGTTACAATAAATATTTAAATAAATATTACATCATAACATAAGTAAATAAAGAAATACTTACATGAAATAAATAACACAAGTGACACAATATTTATAGTGGAAAACCCCAATAGGGTAAAAACCACTTTGAAAATAACCTTTTACTTCAGAGAACTTATTTTACATCCAGTAAGATCACCTCCAAACCCTATTTACCAAGGGTAAAACCAAATCACGATTTGCACACCTTTGATATATTTCCGAATATATCAAATGAGGACCTAAATTCCTTTTTATATAAGGTGATCGGGTATGTCTCGCGATCCACCTTTTCAACTTAAAATGGTGACACATACACCTAGGTTTATAATATTTAATATTAGAAATATAATAATTTCATGATATTAAATATATAACCTAAAGTATATACCTAGGTTAACATATTTAATAATAGAAATAGAAATATTTCATATTATTATATATTAACGTATATATTAATGATGGACCCATATACATTAAGGGTTGGCGAGATCACATAATCATTATGTTCCAACACTCCCCATCAATGTTAAGTGGAATAACATAACATATGCCAATAGATTACCTACTTGTGGTACACTACAAGATTTACAATCCTTAAACGATAAAGGTTTTAGGCTAGAATATCAGTTGAAGGAATTATAACACCTTCATCATACTCAATTTACCTTTTGGTACAAAAGGATTTGGAGTCCCAAAGATCATCTCATGATTAGTGGCTAAGTATGATTTGTGAATTTTACATGTTCTCACAAGTTCTCATAAAAGGTTATTGAACCCAAGCATATAGGAGCCTTTTACAACCAAGGACCTCCTTAACAATATGCTTGTACTAGATGTTTACCAGTAAAATCAATAACACTAAAGAGTTTATTGAAGACCGCCTTTAAGATCTTTCTACACTTCTTTCTAAAAAGAAGCCGAGGAGGTATACATGCCCGAAGGTATTTTTACACTTGCCCGAAGGTCTTTTTTTACACTTTCTGAAGGTCTTTTACAAATTTCTGAAAGCATTTTTACAAAAACCAAGTTCCATTAGGAGGTGACATTGTCATGCACACTCCCCCTCAATGGAAATTTTGACAATCCAAGTTTTTCATGAAAGTGACAAAACTTTACAGCACTCAGGGACTTTTTGAAGATGTCAGCAACCTGCTCTTCAGTTAACATGAACTTGAGATTTATGTCATCACGTAGCACCTTCTCAAGGGTGAATCGTATATATATCTCAACGTGCTTTGTCCTCTGATGTTGAACCAAATTCTTAATCAAGATCAGTGTAAATTTGGCCACCACATAGAAGAGGAATACTTCCTTTAACTTCCATGTGTATCTCTACCAACAGCCACTTTGTAGCCACATGGTTTCTTTACTTCTTCCATTGTACTTATTTGCCTCAGTAGAAGAAATGGAGACTGTTGATTGCATTTGTTATTCCAAGTAATGGTTCCTACACCAAAAAAATTGAACACATATCCAGTATATTTTATAACACAACATCATTATGGTTAGAATCACAAAATCCATATAAGATAGAATTTTCATTCTTAGTATAATGCAACCCATAATTGATTGTTCCTTTAATATATCTAAAAATTCTTTTTGCAAGATTCCAATGATCTCTAAAAAAGGTTCTTGTATAAAACTTGAAGTAATTCCTACTGTATAGGAAATATCTGATCTAGTTATAGTTAGATAAATCAAACTATCAACTACCAACGTATATAATAGGATCAACCTTTTTCATATGCGATTTAGGGTCAATATTTATTCCAACTTCCATTGAAGTAGAAAATGATTTATAATCAATCATAAGAAATTTTTTCAATATAATGGTTGTATATTGTGTTTTGAAAAATAACAATAGAATGAAATACAGATCATATAAAGAACATGATGTGAGATACCCAACTCATTCATTTCAAAATACTTGCTTCAATTTCTCTTTAATCCTATGAATTAAATCAAATTGTCACACACCAAATCATAAGAAAATCATTAACATATATACATATAATGATAATATGTGAGCCTTATTGTTTAATAAATATATCATTGTTAGAAATATAATTAACAAAACCTAACAATTTAAAAAAGGAAAGAATTTTTGCATACCAAGCTCTAAGAGCTTGTTTTAAACCATACAAGGATTTCTCAACTTACAAACATAGTTTTCTTTACCAGTTTCTTCAAATCCTTTAGGTTGAAACATGTAAATTTATTCTTTTAAATCGTAATTCAAAAAATCATTTTTCTTATCCATTTGGTGGATTCCTCACCCAAATTGAGCGGTAATTGCAAATAAGGCCCTAACAATACTCATTTTAGCTACAGGGAAAAATGTCTAAACATAATCAATACTAGGTTTTTGATTGAAACCTCTAGCAACAAGTATAGCTTTATGTTTATTAATACTACCATCAACATTATCCTTTACTTTGTATATCCACCTAGACCCTATAATACTTCATGGCTCCGGTTCATACAAGGTAATTAATGCATGGTACATATGATGGTTTCTGGTCATTTTCCTAAGGTCAATAGGATTTGAAATTTCTAACATAGATTGAGCCCAATTTAATTTCTTATCTAGGAAGATAAGAGTTTAAGAAACATCTATAGCATTAAAATATCATCATGACCATTTACTAAATCAGAATCAAAACCATCATTTAGAAGCATTTAATAAATTAACTTCAAGAGAAGAAGACAACACATGTAAACCTTTCACTAGATTATATCTATACATTTCATATAAGCTTTGATAATTAACATGTCCTAACCTTTCATGCCATAGTTTTGAATTATTCAAACTCTAAGATATAAAACAAGATGTAGAAGAGAAATCATAAAAATATACAAACCATTTCTTTGAATTCCTTTAGCTATTATACTCTCATTACTATCCTTGATATACCAAGTATCCTTCATACATAGATTCTAGTTGTGTCCATACCTCTTTCGGATGTTTGATATTACCAATGTGTAGAAGGTACTCGTCATTCACATTACACAAAATCATAGAAAGAGCCTCCTGCATTCGTTGTAAGAATGCATTCATGTTATCTACAGTTTCTTGACGATCGGTGGGAGAAACTTCAGATCCAGAAATAATCGTCCGAGTTGCTTTTGCCATGAATTCTGTTTTGACATAAATGTTGTAGTTGGTTTCATTCAGGATCTAGGGTTTGTCAAGACAGAAATAATTAGACACCATTGTTTTCCTAAACCTATAAAACACACCCCATTATAATATACAATGTACCACAGAGTTAGATACATATTTATCGATAATAAAAACAACACTTTTAATAGAATCAGATCTAAAGAAACTATTTGATCATAACTAATTTTGTCATTACAATGCATTATAATTAACCTCCCATGATCAAAATAATAAACCACAATATAAAGGGATCTATCTTATACCCTAGATTTATATAAAAATATTTCTGACCATATAGAAGTGAAGAAGAGACCCTAAGAATGCATAACAACTTCAAATTTATGAAAAAAATTAATGTAGACAAAGATCTGGCCAACTTAAATTTGACGTCTAAATGACCGTCATAATGACTTATTTTTTGGTCTATCGTGATGATCATTTGATCGTCAATTTTAACACAATGAAAGTTTCCTGGAACCTATGAGCTTAAATTTGACGTCTAAATGACCATCATATTGTCTTATGTTTGGTCTACCGTGATGGTCATTTGACCGTCAAATTTAATGAAGCCAAAACTTGTTGTGTATTTTCAGAATGTAAAATTCTAAATTTTTTTCTTACGTATAGTGTTAGGGAGGTTATATTTTAATATATTATAATATAAAAATATATACACTTTTTAAAAAAAGAGGTATATAGTTTATAGAATGTAAATAAAAAATAACATATAGTTCATAAAAATTATAAACTATATAGTATATATATTTTATATTAAAAATACAATGACCAAATAAAAACATCGGCCACTGGGTATGTAATTATTATTTTAGGTTTTTATAAACATAAACTATGCCAAGGCGGCCCACATTAATATGACATGATAATTTGGAAACATAAGTTAGGATATTAGTTTTTTTAATTAAACATGCCATACTTACCAATGCCATATGAAAAACCTAAGAAAATGCCATATGATTTTAAAAACTACTTAGGTTTTAAGTTTAATTTTTTTATATATCACATAGAAAAATAATGGGGCCGCTTTAGAGTTGAAGTAGTTTTTACGGTTTAGGTGTCCATTTTTTTAATGAACAAGTATAGGATTAAACTTAGTAATATTGATTACTAAGGCCACCAACCTTCAACTACCCACCATTCACCACGTCAGGCATTAAGATTAAAACAATGTTTTATAGTTTAGGTATGTTCAAAACATTTTTTTATGGAGCCCATACGAATGGGGTAGTTATAAACTATAGTATAAGAACTATATAAAATATATAGTTTTCAAATTATATAAATTTTAATACGATGTTTATATAAGTTATTATATAAACCTTATTCTATATATTTTTTAATTTAAAAAAATATAGTTATAGATTAACTATAAACTATAGTTTTTCAAATCAAATTCTTTTAGAGGGGTCCAAAGAACATGGGTATGAATTTACCTTCTGAAATATTTAACCTGCAAACATTTGAAATTATAGAAAAATGAAAATTATTTCATATAGTAATAAATTCTTTCCTTTTCTGTATGTAATTTTCACGTAGGTAAATATTTGAAACCCCTTTTACCTGTGCACACATCAATATCCAAACAAACATTAATTCCATATAATTTACAAAATGTAAATGAAAGCAAGAATCATATCATATTACATCTCCCCCCAAAAAATTAGGGATTTAAAATTGAAAAATCCTAAATTTTTTACAGAGAATTTAACTGCACAAATGTAGTGCCAAAATAAATTGGGGAAAAAAAGAAGGGGACTCGATACTTTTAAATACCCTTTCGAGTTGGTTGAAAAAACCTGTACAAATTAAATAAATAAAATACAAAACATTTGATCTTAATTTATTTAATTTACCTCATTTTGTTATTTTTTTCACCCTAAAATTTATCTCTTGTGAAAGATGAATTTACAGGTCCCAAGTGTTGGTACTTGGTTTTTAATCTGACAGTTCCATTTAAAATTCCTCAGTCTGTGTGTTTTGGAACATTTTTCTATCTCCTTTCATGGATGTGTGGAATTTATCAATATTTTTCTATGGTTGTGGACCACATCGAGCCTTGTATTCCTTGCATTTATCTTTCTGCAGGAAAAATCTTTGATTCGGGCACGAATGGTGGCATTTTTCCCTTTCTCTGCATTTTTCTACGGTCGTCTTCCCATCAAATTCTTTTCTAGCGTTTACGGATACGTGGTCACCTCTAATTGGATGCGGTGTGGTGGGTATTTTTGTGAACTTTTGACTTTTGTTACATTTGCAAAAAGGTTGAATTACCCCCGTGTCTCTGTTGGATCCTGATTGGTTTTTCAAATTATGAAGTGGCGGAGAAAAATTCTTACTTTGGCCCCGCAAAGGGACACGTGGCTGTTTTCAAAAGTCAAAGTAGGGAGGTGGGTCATCGGAGAACTTTTGGAAATTTGGTTTTATTTCCAAAAGGGATTAAAGTTGTAAAATGAGCCGTGACTCCACCGGGATGGGAAAAAGTCAAATATCGAGCCCGCATCAAAAGTCAAAGCAGGGAGGCGGATCATCGGGTCACTTTTGGAATTTTGGTTTTGTTGCGGAAAGGCATAAAAGTTATAAAGTGACCCGCAACCACGCCACGCGCCCAGGAGAAGCCACGTGGAGAGCTTGTATCAAAAGCGATGGGCGGGTTGAAATGTTCCAAAGTGCCATTTCTCTAAAAGGCACAAAATATAAAAGTTTTCCCCAGACCCACTTTAGCTAAATCTCTCCCACGTGGATGACTCAAATTCAAAGTTTGTGAAAGCAGGATGAACAACTATGATATGATGCATCTGGTTTTTCTGCTAGGTATAGAAATGACCGAGGTAGGCGTTAGAGAAGTGTTCTTCCAATTTCCCCAAGGGAAAAATTAGTCAAACACAATCTTGCATAGGAAGAACGGAAGGGTCGGCCCAGTTGTGTGGACTCACAGTTGACCCCAAAACCGAGTCCTGAAGCGAGTAGAGCTCAGTAGGAGAAAAATGGAGAAAGGAAGTGTTCAATCGAGGCTCAAATCGGCTAAGTATAGAAGGATCATGAAGGTGCCATGTTTCTCTTCGGTGCACTTTTGGTATGGTACACAAAAGTGGAGACCCCAAACGTGCGCAAGCCCTCCACATGGTTAGAGTCCGAAAAGACAAAGCCAAACGTTGAATTGGATAAGTATGAAGAGTTGATGGAAGCCTCCATGCATCCCAATGGTACACCTCCAAAGGCCAAGTTCAAAACAGGATCTTAAGTGAGCTTAGACTCTTTACGTGCCTCATCGGTACAACTTCAAAGGAATGGAAAAAAGAGAGACCCTGAACTAGCACCAACCCTCCACTGTCTCGGGTCACGAAAAAAATCTCTGCCAATGGGAGGGAATTAGGTAGAATACAAAGCAAATGGAGCAGGCACGCAAACAATGCCACGTGTCAGTTCGGTGCAAATTCAGGAGTAAAAAGAGGGGGCGAAATATTAAGATGCGCGAGGTCACCACGTGGCCCCTGTATGGACAGACCCTTTCACATATTGTGATCCCGCGTTAATGCCCAACCCCGCACCTTCAGAAAGCCATGTCTTTCAACCAAAAGCTCAAAATTAAGCGTGAAGGACTTTTCGGAGAGCTCCCGGTGCCTACTACTCACCCGCCACCATTAATGATCTGATCTATCATTTTCAAGGCTGTTAAGTCTCTCACCTATCACCATGGAAACATAAAATATTATTTTCAGCAAGATTTGATGGCTAGGAATTTGGAAAACATCTTTCACGCCGTTAATACGTGATCCGATTGCTTCAACCAGATCAGATTTGATCCGATCTTCCATCCTTCCTTCTCCGACGCACCAAAAAGACATGTAGAACCAGACTTGATAGATTGTAGGTGGATTTACAGGGGCATTGATGGTTGGTGGTTGAGCTTCCAAATCATATTTATTTCCTTCTCTTCTTCTCCTCTCTTTGCTTCATCTATAAATGTAAGAGCTTGGCTCATTACAGTTTTGGACTCTGATACTTTTAAAGTGTAAATAGAATCAAAAGTAATAAATATAGAAGAATTTCCCCTTTCTCTCTATCTTATCTATTGTTTCTTCTTGCTTTCCTGAAATATGTGGATCATTTATCTTCTGTAATAAGAAACTTTGTGTTCTTAGTGATATGATTTCTAGAAATTTGTGTCTATGGAATGATATCTTATGCTGTGAATGAGAGTGATTTTATTTTGTATCACCTTTTCTCAGTACGTATAAGGTTATAATCTGCTATCTATATTTCCTGAAAGTACTATTATATTCTGCTCTTTCCTTTCTTCAGTTCTTCCATTCATTTGTATTGATAAGTTATTTTGGTAAAAATCATTTCAAGATGTCAGAAGTCCAGCCTTAAGATGAAATTTGTACATTTGTATATAAGATTTGTTGTTTTCTTTCAATAAGGGAACCTCTCCCATAAAGAGGAGGGACTTGCTTGTCCCCTGACTTTGGTTTTGTTAAAGTATCATTTTAAAACCCAAAATTTTTGGCGACTCCGCTGGGGATTTTATTTCAAACATATCCCTTTTAAAATAACAACTTCAAGATCATTTTTGATCTGCGACTCTACGGTATACATGTGGGAAGAAAGCTCTTAGGGTTGAAGATTCTCATTTTAAACTTCTGGAGCAACAAAACTTCTCTCTTCTTCCAAAAATAAGTAACAGAGGAACTCGTTATCCAAGCACACCTCCTGTTAAAGACAAAAATTCTAAGAATAACATTCCTCCATAACAAATCAGTCCTAATCTTCTTGCTCTGATACTTACTAGTGTTTCGTTCCCCTTCAGAAAATCTTCCTACTGAGATGGACACACCTATACCTTGGGGACAACAGATTGGGCCCCTTGCTCTTCCTCAACCATTAAATGAGTTACCCAGGAGTAGTAGGAAAGGTTTTCCTAAATTCTGAGGTGATGGGAAAGTACACCCAGATGAACACATTGCAGCCTTCATTGTTGCATGTGGGATTCTTGGGGTTGAACATGAAGACATTTCTATCAAGCTCTTTGTGGAAACATTGCAGGATAATGCTGCTAATTGGTTCTATCATCTTCCTGCTGGGTCAATTACTAATTGGACCACCTTGACAACTCATTTTGAGCAATGTTTCAAACCTGTTGAAGATGTGCATGCCCTCTTGGATCAAATTTCTCATATCAAGAAGGAACCACATGAACCCATGAGGGATTTTATGGCTAAATTCAACAAGCCAGTTCTTAAAATTCCACATAACACTTATCCTGTAGATCAAATCCAAAAGTGCTTATTCCTTAATGATTAGTTACTTGAAGTGAGTTATGCACTAAGGAGGGATAACCTTGCAACTCTGGATGTGGATCAGAGATTGACTATTAGTGTTGAGGATGACTTGATCATGTCTGGTAAATTGAAAAGGAAACCTTCCAAATCTAAATAATCCTTCTCTTCCTCTCCTGGACCCAACTCATATCAGTTAGTGTAGAAGTTGGCAAATGATCTCATTTCCATCAAAAAGTAATTGGCTCAACATACTCCTTATCAAGATATTCCAAGAAGGAATTTTTAGCCTAGGAACCAGTTACCTCCTTCTCAGACTAAATTGGCTATTAAAGGCCCACCTATCAAGGTTCTAGTCAATGCAACTTGTGAAGTTCAAGAACCTGATGATGAGGAATTTAATGAAGACTTTGAAGACCTAGAAGAAGAGGTTGATGAAGAATAGGAGGAACTTGGTGGATCTCAAGCTCATTTCCTCACCACTGAAGGTATGGATGATGAAGATGAATATGATGAAAGAGTGGTAGAGATGAATAGTGAGTCATATGCTGTTATGACTCAGGAGAAAACAAATAGAAAAGAAAAAGTGATGTAGCCTACTAAGAAATCCAAGGAGTTTCCTATAACTATTCTAGTGGTTGCAAGAAGAGGAGCTCCTATTCCCACTGCCTCCACGCAAAAGGTGAGTAATTCTAATCCTCCTTCTACCTCTGTTTCCAAAACTTCTTGTCCTTCAATTCCTAAAGTTGATAAATAAAAAGTTTCTCATGTTCCTAGTAGTGATGCCCCATCCACCTCCGGGTCTTTTGATATTATTGATCACCTCAAAAAGACCAAAATCCAAATTTCAGAGGTAGAGTTTTACTAAACCCATCTAAAATCCTTTGCTAAAATGGTAAACTTTTTCAATTCCAAATCCAAAGCCTCATTCAATAATTCTAAAGGTATTTTTCCCACTCCCTCTTCCTCACCTCAACCAAGCCTTGTGGTTGCAGTCACTTCCCCTAATGAGAAAATTAAACCATTCTATGTGACTCTCCTCATAGCTGGCCATAAACTCAATAATTGTGTTATAGACTTAGGAGCATCAGACAATGTAATGCCTACAAAAGTAGCTCATGCTTTGGGCCTGAATCTAAAACATACCTTTGGTTCCTTCTATTCCATGGAAAGTGGAGAAGTGCCTTTAGTTGGAAGAATTAAAGATGCATAAGTAGCTTTTGCTGCTTTACCAGAGAAAAGGGTCTTAGCCAGTATCTTGGTAGCTGATATTCCTCCCTCATATGGTATGTTTCCGAGAAGGAATTTATATAAAGAGGTAGGAGGTGAAATTCGGATGGACTGGTCACATGCTTTGATCCCTCAATGGAAAATAAGAAAGTCACATTACAGAAAAGCATCGAGTATATTGTGCAAAATATTGATGATCCAAAAGCATAAATACTTTATGAAGATATAGGGCATGACAACTATATGATCATGCTAGAGGATGAGGAAAGTATTCCTAAAGGAGTGATTCATGATCCCAATGAAATTTGGACTTTGGAGTTTGATGGAAGCTTATCTTCATTTGTTCTAGAGCTGATGTGGTGTTAATCTCTCTATAAGGGAAGATTCATCCATTTTGTTTCAAGATTTATTTTGAAAATACAAATAATACAATTGAGTATGAGGCTCTCATTCTTGGGTTGAGAATGGCAAAATAAATAGGATTAAAGAATCTTTGTGCTCGTGGTGATGCTGAGTTGATTGTGAAATAGGTAAGGGATCTTTACCAAGTCAAGAATAAGAGATTGAAACATTATTAAAATCTTGTTTGGGATTCAATTGAAGTTGTGCCAAGAGAAAAGAATACTAGACCCGATTCTCTAGATGTCTCGGGATCTTTGTTGATTCCTCATCTAGATTCCTCTCAAGAGAAATTTACCATTGAAATGATTCATAGGCCTAGTGTTCCGGATAATGCAAGCAACTAGTAGGTTTTCAATGATGATAAACACTTGCTCTCTTTCTTAAAGCTTAAAGATAACTCCAATCGAGTTATATTTTGAAGGAAGTGAAACTCTACCTAGAGAATATGTGCCCTCTAGTGAGGAAGATATCAAGGAACAGATGGATCATGATGGTTGTATTAAGTCAAGGGTAAAAATATTCCCAAAGGACTGGCAAGTCTAGAAGATTTGTTTGACAAACATGATAGGTTCATAAAATTTGAAGCTTCTCAAGGGACTCGACAATCTACTCGAGTATGAGAAGGTAAATATTGGAAGCAATGATGAACCCATGGCATGAATATTAGAAAATGCTGCACTCAAGAAGAAAAATAAAGCAATACACCTATTAAAAAAGTATGCATGTTATTTCCTATTCATATGAAGATGTTAAGGCATTTCAACCAAAGGAGATGTAACACTATATCCCTATGAAACTTGGGATCAAACCTTTCAAGAAGAAGCAAAGGAAATACAATCCTAAGGTTGTTGATACTATTTTCAAGAGATCCAGAAGTTACTAAAAGCCAAGATTATTTTCCCTATACATCATTCAACATGGATTTCCAACATTGTGCCTGTCAGAAAGAAGATTAGCGAGATTCACATTTGTGTAGATTTCAAGAATTTGAATCAGTTCTCTCTAAAAGACAACTATCCACTCCCCATGATGGATCAGATTTTGCAAGCTGTCTCAAATTTCCTCGAGATGTTGTTTATGGTAGATGGATTCTCTGGATACAATCAAGTGGAAGTCACTACCCCAGATCAGCACAAGACTTCATTTACTACCCCTTGGGGCACCTTTGCCTACAACAGAATGCCATTTGGTCTTATCAATGCTGGTGCCACTTTCTAGAGGGAAATGTATTTAGATTTTGGTAGTCTAAAGGGAAAGTGTATTGTTGTGTACCTTGATGATTTGACCTTTTTTCCAAAACAAGGGCAGATCATCTTTAGCATCTGAAATAGTTCTTCAAAAATGTAGAGAACATGGAGTTTCTCTCAATCCTAAGAAGTATGTATTTTGTGTTATTGAAGGAAAGTTGTTGGGGCATATTGTTTCCAAAGAAGGGATCAAGATAGATCTAGAAAGAGTTCAAGCAATCCAGTAGATTCCTCTTCCCACAAGCAAAAAGGGTGTTCACTCTTTCTTTGGTAAGATAAATTTCCTGAGGAGATTCATTCTAGATTTTACAGAACTGACTATGAGTGTTGCTCACATGATGAAAGGAAAGAAAAATTTGGTTGGAATTATGAAGGTAAAGAAGCATTTGAAGGTATCAAGAAATCCATTGCTAGAACCCCCATCTTAGCATGTTTTGATTTCAAAAATATTTTATTATCTATTGCTATGCTATAGAGAGTACCTTGGCTATTGTGCTAACTCAAAAAAATTATAAGGATCATGAACTTCCAATTACCTTCATGAGCTATGTTCTGAAAGCTCATGAATTGAAATATACTATGATGGAGAAACATGATTTTGTAGTGGTCAAAGCTGTCAAGCAATTTTGTTTTTATATTCTTAATTCTCACTCTGTTGTGCTTGTACCTGATACAACCATCAAGTCTATTCTTACACAACAAGATTTTGGAACTAAGAGAGGCAATTAGGTAGCAAAATTCCAAGAATATGACCTTGATATCAAGCCAACTAAGCTAGTTCGGGGTAAAGGCTTGTGTGAGATTATTGCTGAAAGGGATGAGGACGATTTGTCCACAAAAGTAGTTGATATTCCCGTTGCTCTCTTCCTCGCCAATAGATGAGTGGTATGTTGATATTGCACAATTTCTTACTTATAGAGAGTGTCCATCCCACTTGAGTGCCAAAGAAAAGAGATCTATTAAGCTAAGGTATGCACATTATGTATTGTGGGAAAATGCTTTGTTCAAGTGAGGCATTGATGGAAGATTCCTTAAATGTGTGGACAAAGAGCAACAAAAGAAGTTATTTTCATATTTTCATGATTAGGCTTGTGGAGGGCATTTCTCTTCTCATCACTTTGCTCATAAGATCCTTCGTGAAGGGTACTATTGGCCTACATTTTTCAGAGATACATCAAAATGGGTAGGTAAATGTGAATCCTGTTAGAATTTTGTTAGGAGACCTAAGTTGGCTGCTTTACCACTTAAACTAGTAGTGATTGATGACCATTTTCAACAGTGGGGATTGGATTTCATTGGAACTCTTAACCCACCTTTCAATTCTGGACATACTCACGTGCTAACTACTACAGATTACTTCACAAAGTGGGTAGAGGTTGTTCCAGTCAAAATCACTACTTCTGAGGTGGTGTGTAATTTCATCAAAGAGAACATCTTGATAAGGTTTGGGGTACCAAACAATATTGTGACTGATAATGCTTCCAATTTCTCTTCTTATGAGATGATGGATTTATTCTATGGCTACGGAATTTCCCTTGCTCATTCTTCAGATTATTATCCTCAAGGGAATGGACAAGTAGAATCAACAAATAAGAATCTGGTAACCATCGTTCGAAGCTTGTCAATGACTCTCAAAGGAATTGGCACAAGAAGCTCTATGATGCTCTCTAGGTAGATAGAATTACACCCAAAAGAGAAATTGGGATGTCTCCATTCCAGGTGGTGTATGGTGTTAAAGCTCAGCTACCAATAACAATGGAATTGCCAACCTTACACTTAATGAAGGCTATTAAAGATACAAGTTTCACCAGTTCCTTGGACAAGAGGATCATGTATCTCTAGAAGTTGGATGAAGACAGTTGCAAGTTTTTGATAGAATCTCAACTCATCAATTGAAGGTGAAAGATTTGTTTGACAAGAAAGCTAGACCCAGAGATTTTCAAGTGGGAGACATTGTTCTATTGTGGGACAAAATACATGAACCTCGAGGAAGCCATGGTAAGTTTGATTCTCTTTGGCTTAGTCCTTTCAAAATCGGCACTTTCTTGGGAGAAAACTCTTTCTATTTGGATTATATGGATGGATCTCCTCTCCCATTCCTTATAGTGAGTAGTATTTGAAGTTGTTCAAGTCCTAGGTGACTAGCAAATTCCTTCTATATATTATGTATAGTGTTTTGTTTTTGGCTTTCCTGTTTTGGTTTATTTCCATTTAAGGTGTGTTGTCTTACGTATTGGTTTTGCCTTTGACTCTATTTTCCCAATGGAAAAGGCACTGGTCTACCTTCCCAGATTTTTTCTTGGATTCTTGTCTTGCCTCTTTCCTTTGTCCAAGTCAAGTAATCCCCAAATAGATTCAGCTATTGTCACCCTAAAATTCTCCTCTTATGAAAGATGAATTTGCAGGTCTCAAGTGTTGGTACTCAGTTTTTAATCCCACCAGTTCCATTTAAAATTCCTCAGTCTATGCATTTTGGAACATTTTTCTATCTCCTTTCATGGATGCATGGAATTTATCAATATTTTCTATGGATGTGGACTACGTCGAGCCTTGTATTCCTTGCATTTATCTTTCTGTAGGAAAAATCTTTGATTCAAGCGCGAATGGTGGCATTTTCCCCTTCTCTGCATTTTTTTCCACTCGTCTTCCCATCAAATTATTTTCCAGCATCTGTGGATACGTGGTCACCTCTAATTGGATGCAGCGTGGCGGGTATTTTTGTGAACTTGTGAATTTTGTTACATTTGCAAAAAGGTTGAATTACCCCCGTGTCTCCGCTAGATCCTGATTGGCTTTTTAAAATTATGAAGTGGTGGAGAAAAATTTTTACTTTGGCCCCGCAAAGGGACACGTGGCTGTTTTCAAAAGTCAAAGTGGGGAGGCGGGTCATCGAGCACTTTTGGAAATTTGGTTTTATTTCCAAAATGGATTAAATTTGTAAAATGATCCGTGACTCACTGGCATGGGAAAAAGTCAAATATTGAGCTGCATCATCAAAAGTCA
This sequence comes from Taxus wallichiana var. yunnanensis, assembly GCA_018340775.1. Lineage (NCBI taxonomy): Eukaryota > Viridiplantae > Streptophyta > Pinopsida > Cupressales > Taxaceae > Taxus > Taxus wallichiana. The sequence continues at coordinate 712,605,327 of CM031238.1, forward strand.
AAGCGGGGAGGCGGATCATTGGGTCACTTTTGGAATTTTGGTTTTGTTGTGGAAAGGTATAAAATTTATAAAGTGACCCGCAGCCACGTCAACACCTAGGAGAAGCCACGTGGAGAGCCCATATCAAAAGTGGATGGGCGAGCTAAAATGTTCAAGTGCCATTTCTCTAAAAGGCAAAAAATATAAAAGTTTTCCCAAGACCCGCTTCAGCTAAATCTCTCCCACATGGACGGCTCAAATTCAAATTTTGAAAAATTAGGATGAGCAGTTGTGATATGATGCATCTATTTTTGCCACCAGGGATGGAAACGAACGAGGCATTAGAGAGGTGTTATCCTAATTTCCCCCTGGGGCAAAATTGGTCGAACACGATCTTGCACAGGAAGAATAGAAGGGTTGGCCCATTGCATGGACTCACAATGACCCCAAAACCAAGTCCTGGATTGAGTAGAGCTCAACAGAGAAAAATGGAGAAAGGTAGTGTTCAATTGAGGCCCAAATTATCTAAGTATAGAAGGACCGCGGAAGGTGCCACATGTCTCTTCGATGCACTTTTGGTATGGTGCACAAAAACGAGACCCCAAATGTGTGCAAGCCCTCCACGTGGTCGAGTCCAAAAAAATAAAGCCAGTCATTGAATCGGCTAAGTATGAAGAGCTGACAGAAACCTCCATGCATCCTAATGGTGCACCTCTAAAGGCCAAGTTCAAAACAAGATCCTAACTAAGTGCATAATCTCTAATTGCCTCATCGGTGTAACTTCAAAGGCGCAGGCCAAAGAGAGACCCTGAACTAGTGTTAGCCCTCCACATGTCTCGGGTCAGGCAGAATGTATCTGCCAATGGGAGGGACTTAGGCTGAATACAAAGGAAATAAAACAAGCCTGCAGACGATGCCACGTGTCAGTTCGTCACAACTTCAAGAGTAAAAAGAGGGGGAAAAATATTAAGACACGCGAGGTCACCACGTGGCCCTTGTATGGACAGGCCCTTTCTCATATTGCGATCCCACGTTAAATGCCTGACCTTACACCTTCAGAAAACCATGTCTTTCAACCAGGAGCTTAGAATTGAGTGGGAAGGGACTTTTTGGAGATCTCCTGACTCTTACTACTCACCCGCCACCATTAATGATCCAATCTATCATTTTTGAGGACGTCAAGTCTCTCACCTATCGCCATGAAAAAATAAAATATTATTTTCAGTAGGATTTGATGGTGGGAATCTCAAAAACATCTTTCACGCCGTTAATACGTGATCTGATTTCTTCAACCAGATAAGATTTGATCCGATCTTCCATCCTTCTTCGACACACCAAACAGACATGCAGAACCAGACTTGAAAGATTGTAGGTGGATTTGCAGGGGCATTGATGGTTGGTGGTTGAGCTTCCAAATCAAATTTCTTTCCTTCTCTTCTTCTCCTCTCTTCGCTTCATCTATAAATGTAAGATCTTGGCTCATTATAGTTGTTGGAATCTGATACTTTTGAAGTGTAAATAGAATCAAAAGCAATCAATACAGAAGAATTTCCCCTTTCTCTCTATCTTATCTATTGTCTCTTCTTGCTTGCCTGAAATTTGTGGATCATTTATCTTCTGTAATAAGAAACTTTGTGTTCTTATTGATATGATTTCTAGAACTTTGTGTCTATGGAATGATATCTTATGTCTGTGAATGAGAATGATTTTGTTATGTATCACCTTTTCTCAGTACATATAAGGTTATACTCTGCTATCTATATTTCCTAAAATTACTTGTTATATTATGCTCTTTCCTTTCTTCAGTTCTTCCATTTGTTTGTATTGATAAGCTATTTTGGTAAAAATAATTTCAAGATGTTAGAAGTCCAGCCTTAAGATGAAAGTTGTACATTTGTATATAAGCTTTGCTACTTGCTTTCAATAAGGGAACCTCTCTCATAAAGAGGAGGGACTTGTTGTCCCCTAACTGTGGTTTTGTTAAAGTACCATTTTAAAACCCAACAATTACCATGTTGGAATTTGAGGATTCTAATAAATACGGATTTAATCAACTTACATATTATATAATGTTACAATAAATATTTAAATAAAGATTACATCATAACATAAGTAAATAAAGAAATACTTACATGAAATAAATAACACAGATGACACAATATTTATAGTGGAAAACCCCAATAGGGTAAAAACCACTTTAAAAATAACCTTTTACTTCAGAGAACTTATTTTACATCTAGTAAGATCACCTCCTCATTTGAAACCCTATTTACCAAGGGTAAAATCAAATCACTTGATTTGCACACCTTTGATATATTTCCCGAATATATCAAATGAGGACCTAAAGTCCTTTTTATATAAGGTGATCAGGTATGTCTCCCGACCCACCTTTTCAACCTAAAATGGTTGACACATACACCTAGGTTTATAATATTTAATATTAGAAATATAATCATTTCATAATATTAAATATTTAACCTAAAGTATATACCTAGGTTAACATATTTAATAATAGAAATATAAATATTTCTTATTATTAAATATTAACCTCTATATTAGTGATGGACCCATATACATTAAGGGTTGGCGGACCACTTAATCATTATGTTCCAACAGGTGGTGTGCGAGATGCGTGTATGTTTTGGTTGCCTACGGGTGAGATTCTAGTAACTTTGGAGGATGTGTATCACATACTGTGATTGCCGATGTTGGGGAGAGTGTAAAGGTTATGCCATTGGAGGATATGGAGAGACAGATATGAGTCATTAAAGAATATTTTGTGGGGACTCGAGTACCTGTCAAGGCCCATATCAGTTTGGATGTTATCTTGAGGTTAGGAGTTGCGCGATTGCAGAATTTCATTGCACAATGTTATTGCTTCATCTATAACAGTAGAGGTAGAAGGTGTAGGAATCTTGTATAAGATACACGATATATCTTTGGTGGATAGAGGAGGAGATCACTAGATACATGTTGGCAAGGTGCGTGTTGGCCCACCTATACGAGGATTCATACAAGTTTACTCACGATGAACATTTTGGTGGGATAGGAGTCACCACACTATTACATGTATGGGAGTATGAGCATATAGCCGTGTTGAGGCTAGTTGGAGGTCCACAAGGAGAGTGGGCTAGGCCGATATATATATGGAGGAGGTGGTTTAATGTTTATGGGTGTAAGATGGAAACAAATACGTACAAGGCATTAAAGATAGGATGGTACCCGAGGCAGTTGTATGGAGGCCATACCATGATTATGGAGGATGGCCAAAGGATTCTATAGAGTTTTGGTGTATACATAGGACCATGTGGTTGGAGGATCGATTTCTAGGAGTGGCTGCGCTATTCTAGGTGGAGAAAGTATAGCGATATTTTGACATGGCTCGGGACATGCCTCCAAAGTGATATATATGGTTAAGAGCTATTAGAGCACCAAGGAGATGCGGGGCTAGACTAGGGAAGATAAGAGAGAAGCTAGTGCGATTGGGCTAGATGAGCCGATAGATTCGAGATGATGAAGGTTGTATAGAGGTGTAGTGCACATGGTGGGAAGCACATCGGTGGGTATTATTGTTCCCATTATTCGCATGTATGTATCGGGGTTAGCACATAGAGGAGGATGAGAGTGGGAAGACCATGCCCCAATAATGTAGTAGCAATTATAGGTGAGCATAAGTATTTGTATAGTTTTATTATGTAATTTTTTGTTTACCTATGTTATAACGATGGTTATCTAAGTTGTGTTATTTATTTTGTTGGTGATGTATATTGGTCACTGATAGTAGACAAATCCATCCACACATTAACATGGAATGTGCCGATGATGTACTTGGTGGAGGGATGCTTGAGCATGTGGAAAATATCATGGGTGAGCATGCCCATTTATTTGATCTAGTGACGATAACAAAAATGATGTGCACTTTGTGTTGCTAGGTGAGAGGGATAAGGCATGTGAGGAGACTCGGCGAGCTAGAGAGGGTAGTAGGTGGTGGTCCCTTATCGCATAATGTTTTTACATGATATGTGGATTTACAACGTCATTCTTCATAGTAGTGTACGAAGGTTACCTTATTATAGAGGCATGTTTAGAGGTATCAAGGTCGCGACAAATGAAGCAGTGTTAGTGGCGAGGCATCTAGTTCAAGGGCTCTCACAGTACTCGAGAGCAATAGTGATGTTGAGATTTGATTTGTATTATTGTATATGATGCGGGGGATTTCCCCAATGATAAAACATTTTTGTAATGATGACTGTATTTTATATATATATGGATAGATGTTATTGATATATGATGAGTTTATTTCGTTGTGTATCGATGTCGCAATATGACTCAATGTTTTTGTTGTTAATGTGTTGTATATCATTCTTGCGTATTGATGTAGACTCACACTATAATGTTGATAATGATAGAAAAAATGTGTAATGTGAATGATGATAGATAACATATGTAATTTGATTGATGAGTTAAATGAAATGTTTGTTGAATGGAATTTGTAATGTGTGGTTAGTGTAATAGATAATGTATGATTGCAAAAATAACGTGTCATGATGAATGATAATGCAATGTGATCATAATATGTTAGTATGATGAAACTAGGAGAGGGGGATTAGTGATGCCCCCTAGTGTGTGAATGAATAGGCTCATTTAGTTAAGACCCCTCAGTAGTCGAGAACAAGTTGCATAAGCAAGAGCACGTCATCGGGAAATAATTGGGTGCGCTAGATGAAATGGCGAAACGTGTGATGAAATGTTCTTAGAGCTAAACCCTCAACATTTGTGTAAGAACCGTAAGAACACAAGTGTGTCATTGGGGTAAGGTGAAAATAATCATCTACCATAGACTAAGGCAAAGTGAAGCGGTGAAAACATGTGGTATAGAAGCAACGTGAGAATATGAACCAAACCGAATGTAATATGTAGCAAAAATGGGATGCGTGAATGTAGAAGGCTGTTGACTCCAATGTGAAGTACTAGCATGAGGTGGTGGATAACATGGATGCAATGGTGTAAAGATGGATGGAAACATTGGAGAGCACACATGAGTGACAAGTGGCGGTGATGGATGAGCTATAACTTTGAGAACCAAATGGAGAAATGACTCAAATAGAGTGTAAACTCGCTACGAGGTCGAGGAGAAATGTACCTCTCACATGAATGAGCTAAAGAAAATGATGCCCTTATCCTCTAATTGTTGTAGTATATCATGAAGGTAAAGGTAATCAATGTCCCTATGACCATTTATTCGATGATAATTGTTAGGAAATTAAATATTAATGTTTACATTATAGTTTGTTAGTTAATATTTAATATTGTTATATATTAAATATTAGGTTTGAATGTATATTGTTATAATATATTGTTTCAACAATATATTATTCTTAGAGTTTGTTATACCCGTGAATAACATTCTGGGTTAATTGTTGTGACTCCTTCCTATTTTATAGGAGGTTGTTTAGTTGTTATTATGGCTATATAATAGCCTAATGTATTTCATGAGATATACAGACAAATAATATAATTAATCTGTGTATTTTTCCTGTGCAAGTCTGGTCCAAAACTTATATTTGGTATTAGTGCAAGTATGGCTCTGTGAGAGAGTAGGTATAGGGGTCGTAGCTTTGTGCTTCACCTCTCAAGATGAGAAAATATTATTCTCTGAGATTATGTAGGGATAGAATCATTAACTCAACGTCATTTATTGATTTCTGTTTGTTGTGATCTCTTCCATCGTGGTAGTTCTGGGTTTTAAGAATTGTAGATTGATATTTTTAGTGCACATGTAAGTCTACATCAACGATTGTGCACTTTACTGATCTGCATTTTACCCATTGTCAATTAATCTTGAGAGGCATATAGAAAATATTGTATTGAACATCGAGTGATTGGTGTATTCTGTTCATTCAAACCGTATCTACTCAGCTTATGATCTACGAGAAATATTCGACAGATCAACACCGATTGCCAACAAAGGTGGAGATAATTCATGCCCTGATCCCTGTCAATCGACTACAATTTCTACATATCCAATTGTTTTGGTGGGTCGACTTCATCTCCAGATTCGTGTCCCATCCTGAACAATACTTGTAAGACCAACATTGTCTAAAACGACGATCCAACTATTCAGATCTGTCAGACACAACGTCTAAAAATTTAACTGGAAGTAATATTTGGTTGATTTTTCTCCAGATAACAAATTCTTCACTCTGCAGATCTATACACGTTCCAACGCTGTGCAGAGTTTCACTGTGGGTAGATTTTGAGCCCGATGAGGAATAAAATTATTGTGTTCGAAATAAGAACGAGATTGGGGGCATTCGCTGCAAAGACTATTTCAAGTTTTTTGAAAAAGTATTCAACATGTTTGGTGTCATGGTGATTCAGTGCATTTAAGTGACATGATAGCTATGATGCTACGTTTCTTGGAGACTCCACCAAACTTTAGGCGAGTAGGTATGTCTTTCTTCTTGTCATTGTGAAGATTCCTTTACTTCTAATTTTCACGGGTGTTGTTACAAGTCTTTTCATTGGTCCATAGCATTCAATTATTTTAATAGTGTATTGTTTATTGTTGAATTCTATAGAGGTCCAATGGTCTTATAAGTCGTTTGAGTGTTTTGAAGTAAAAATTCAATTTGTTTTAGTGGTCATATTCCATCCTTACAAATCACATTTGTATGTTGTATTTTGGTGACTCTAGCAAGTAAGACCATTGTATACCATCTAGGGTATGTTATTTAATTTTTTTGTGTTAGTTTCATTTAGAGCTAAGTGTCGTAATAAATAATTCCATATAGGTGATTTTAGGATTTTTTAATTCTCATTTTCATTTAAAAAGTAATCTCATTTTATTAATTTTTAAAGTTAGTTGAGTCTTCTTGTCCGATTCAAAATAGTCTTTGTCAAATCTGTGAGTTGTCGTCAAATGTCGTATAATTGTAAAAAGTTTAAAATATAATTTTTTTTTGCCTTACGGACGCATTTTCGGTGTTACCCGACGTCCGTGAAAATAAAGTGTTTCACATTGCGGGAGGGAAGATATAATAAACAATGTGAAAATAGTTGAGCTTCATATCCAAATCAGTTGAGTTAGCAACATGTTAATTGGAGGATGGAGGCATCGGAGGCTGGAGGTCAGATAGCGACCTCTCGTCAGTCACCAACGATGGGGCCGCACAAAATGATTTGGTGGCATATGTGTGCAGTGTGAGTACTTGTTTTTGAGTTTTGCAGTGTTCCAGATTCAGTTGTGTGGTGTGAATTTCAGTTTGGTGTGATTTTCAGCGTGGTGTGAAAAATAAGAACAGATGTGGTTCATTCCTGTTCACTGGTATGTGGTTGTTCCTATTTCCCCAAATGAAAAAAAAACATAGTGCAGAACAAGTAACACAGTGACGCAACATCATGAGACTTGATGAGGTAGAATAGTCAGATGTGTTCCTATTCGTACCTAGGTTTGTGGTTAGCCTCCTGAAAACCATTGAAGGCTATTCAGATGTGTTCCTTCTTGAGTTCCCACACTGCTAGGTCAGATGTGTTCCCTAGAGTGATTGGTTGATAAGCAGATGATTCCTGAGCGTGTTCCCATCCTCGTCGGTCAGATGTGTTCCCAATAGTGCTTGGTTGATAAGAAGTTGATGTGTTCCTTCTTCTACCTTCAGTTCGAGTGTGTGCCAAGATCATGAGCGCGCAGAGGCGGCAGGCTACAAAGGAAGTGTGAAAGTTCTAATGTTACCATGTAAACATTAAGGGGGGGAATGTTAGGAAATTAAATATTAATGTTTACATTATAGTTTGTTAGTTAATATTTAATATTGTTATATATTAAATATTAGGTTTGAATGTATATTGTTTCAACAATATATTATTCTTAGAGTTTGTTATACCCGTGAATAACATTCCGGGTTAATTGTTGTGACTCCTTCCTATTTTATAGGAGGTTGTTTAGTTATTATTATGGCTATATAATAGCCTAATGTATTTCATGAGATATACGAGACAAATAATATAATTAATGTGTATTTTCCTGTGCAAGTCCGATCCAAAACTTATAATAATTACAATAAGGTTGATCATGTCGACACTCAAATGATGTTATGGATGATGTTGGTTGGAGGGTAAGATAATGAGATGCCTATCAAGTAAAGTATGTAGCACATCATGTGGATGAGCATGATGAGAGAAATACAATGGTTCACGTGAAACATATGGAATAGAAGAATAAGTAGCTTGTCAGCAGAGGAGGATAAGAAGTATGTTTTGGTAATGTAATAGGTTGAGCTTGTTTTCTTTTCTTGCTAGGAAAATGTGGAGACTGTGTAGGATGCTCAACTAATGTCAATGGATGAGGATTAGATGATATAATAGAAGGAGAGGTATGTGGAGGATTAATTACATGTCCGAGAGAAGATCTTGTTCCAGTGTATGAATTCATATCATAGAATAATGAATGAATCATATTTATCATACTGCAATCTTTTCTTAAGCATGGGAATCAAACCACGATATAAAATGAATAGCTTCTCTAGATCAATATGTTGGAATACTAGTTGATGCATACAAGCATTAATTCGTAAGATATATTCTCATGAGCCTTGATGTAAAGTAGGTAGGCGCCATAAGTAACTCTAGGGCCATTTTTGAGGATGAAATGATGGAGGAAAGCATCCTTCATGTCATAGTAAGTACTAATAGACCTAAAGGGAAGATGAGTGTACCATTGCAATGCCTCATTAGTAAGACTATGTCAGAATGCCTTAAGCAATAACCTATCATTAGAATAAGGAGTCATAGCCATGCGGTAATGTAGGAGATGAGCATGAGGGTCACCAATACCATCAAAACATGTGAATGTAGGCATAAAATTCCTTAGGAAATACAGAGTTATGAATATTCTTAGGGATAGGGTTACCATGCAGTGAGTTATTATCAATAAAAGCATAGTAAGCCCTACTTTCTAAGGTGAGTGACTAAACCTGAGATTGTAATTGACCTATGACATGCATAAGGGAAAAAATATCCTATGAAGGAATAACGGAAGATGGAAATAATGTATTAAGAGGTTGTAACTTGCCATTGTGAGTGATCATAGGAATATCAAGAGATGATAAAGGAGATTCCAATGCTAAAGGCACACTAGGAGTGGGTGCCAAATAATATATAGTAGATGATGTAGATGGAATACCCATAACAGTGGTAGGAGTAACATTGGAAACATCCCTAAGAGGTGAAGCCACCAATGGAGATACAGTGATAGAAGGAGATTGAGCAACAAATGTAGATGAAGTGATATGAGAAGATGAAATGGTAGGAGAGGAAGAAGTAATAGATGGAGGTGACTCATGCACAATGCTAGATGCAATATCAAGAGAAGGTAGTGATGGAATAGGAGATTCACACTCGGTGATGTAAAAAGAAGGAAAACCATGGATGTTAACCACCTCATCACCATCAAATAGAGGCTAAAAATGAGAATATTAATAAGGATGCTATCAATAGGATCATCAACATAATATGAAAGAGTATGCAAGATAGTATGAGATGTATCATGAGAAGAAAGATCAGAAGTAGGAGAATCATGAGATGGAACCATGATAGTGATCTAGCTAGAAGAAAAATTAGTATGTACAGTGATCGGTTGTCAATACCAAACATGTAATCGATAAGAGAATCATCTATAATTTCCTTAGAAAGATCAGAAGGAGGATCACTATTAGCCACATAACATGGTGTACAATGAGTAAAGGTTACTGGGTCCTCAACAATACTAATATGAATAGGAGAATTTTAAAAACTAGTAGGCACATATTGTTGACCATCTAAGATTTGTTATTGAATATCATCTGACATAATAGGATTATTATAGAGAGTCGTGAGCTCAACAATAGAGGCCTCATCATAGATAGGGTTGGCACTAAAATGAGACATGATGGGCTGAGAATAAGATGAACTATGCTTATCCAGTAGGGTTTGAAGTGGATCATAGGGAAAAAATGTTCTAAAGGCAGGTTCACCAAAATAATTAACTAAAATGTGATTTTTCTAAGTTAATCTAAGAAGTACAAAAATATAATAATTGATATAAACCGAAATATAAATGTAAAATAATTTACTTGATATTTTAAATGAAGTGAAATAATTGAAGTAAAAGTGAAAAGTTACTAACCTAAAAATGATTTTCCTTGCTTTGTGATCTGAGACTAAGAGGGATGATGGAAGGACAAAGCAGTAACAAAAAACACCTCATAAAGTTGCAACATGGGAAGATTTGGTTAGATTGGGACACCTAGTGAAGGATTAGGGTGTTTGCGGGAACCCCGGTTTGCAAAAAAAATTAGAACTTGAGTATGAGTTGGTCACTAGGTCTTCGTAATAACTCACTTTTTTTGTGTGGATTTTTCACTAGCTTCATTGATGATGCCGCAAACCTGCAATAAAGAATCACCTGCAAAACCCCATACAAATCATCAATCCCCTAAAAAATAAAGATGCATATGAAGTGATCAGACTTTCCTTAGCGGCCACAATAGTGGACTTACAACTAAGAGTTGTAATACATCTTAGACTAATTATAGTTATGTGTGCTTGTGTGTGCAATAATTTGCCTATGGTTCCCTAACACCAATGACACAAAGATATCGAGTGATAACTAGATAAAATAGACTTCCCTTTCCTATTCGGTTTGAGATGTAGAGTAGTGCCCAAATGCACCCTTGCAGAGTAGAGAGTCATCCCTTAGTAGAAAGAGTTCACCCATAAGATAGTGTGTATGTTGTGTTTATATAGGGATCTCTTGCCCAAATTTTGACACTAATGACCCGAAATGCCACTAGTACCTAGGAAATGAGAAGGAAAATTCCAAAGACTAACATCAAAAATCTAAATTAGAATGAAGTGCAATTGGACCAGAGTGCCTAAAATTAAGTACTTGGGCACCCATGGGTTCCATAATTCCTCCTTAGGTGCCCTAGTCAAAGACCAAAGATAACAATTGAGAAAATAAAGACACCTAAAACTCCCGAGAGATGACCAAAACTATGTGAGTAATCGACAATTGTGAAAGAAAAGTGACGACGACGACCAACTAAACTAATAACAAGACTAGGGGATGGGTCATTTGTCAATAATTTTCTTACACAAGATCCATATATAAAACACCATACTTGGCGTTATAATTATAATAGTAAATGCGGGATTTTGTGACTACATCTGTGCATCCAAGGAGTCATTGTCATAAGTTTAGATAATTTTAAATTAGAAAGGGGTCGCTATGTGTCGACAATGAAGTTCACGCTACTTTTGAGAGTCCTAATATCCTAACAACTTGCATCTTGGCATATGTGATATGTAAAGATTGTCCATGCTTAGTTTAAGAGTGTTTATCATCAAAGGATATGGACTTACCTGAATCCCGAGGTTTTTGTTTTGTATCATGACATGAGAATGAGATTTTGTCATGAATTCAAGTTAATATTCCTATGATTTGAGTTTGTTACAATGAGACATTTGGTTGTATAAATTCATGAAGTATGAGAAATGCTAAGTGACCTATTGAAGATCTAGAAGAAAATTTTTAAGTCTTTAGTTATTCAGGATCTATTATATAGTCTTTTGGAAGTGTTTATTGGTTTAATGTATGACAATGTGATCATCTAGTGAATGTGTCAAGATATCAAGATATGGGAAAACATGTTACAATGTTTTTTTCAAGCATGCAAGTAGAAGTTAAATTTTTAATAGTTATATTGTGATCATCTTGAGGGTCTAACATCAACAATGCTTATCAAAATTAGGTTACTCATCACAAGAGGGGTCAGTGGAAATACATGAGAAATTTTATTGTATAATAAAGTTGTCCGTAGAGCATGAAATGATAGAATTCATTGCATCGGGGTTCACAATAAGAAATGTGAATTTCATCATGTGTAGTTGTCATATTGTAGTATCAAGGAAAGCTAGTCATGTATTGAAATTTGTTTTTATCTCTCGTGTGTTAGTAGTGGTGTCTTATATTTTTCTACAATCTCTCGTAAGTGTCTCAAAATTCAAGGAGATGTGTAGTTGTCAAAATTTGATCTCAACAATTGGATAAGTGTCAAAAAGTGAGTAGAGATTGTCAAAAGTGTCTTTAGGTCAGCAATCAAGGTCTTGATAGTAATATGAGTTCTCAAAGAGGTCTCAAAACAAGGAGTAAAAGGTCCGTGATCAAATAATATTTGTAAAGGATGTATCTTTAATTGTGTTGGAGAAATAATTTTTCGAGTGGGAAAATTAGTGGACTCTCACCAATAATGTGTGGGACTAAGTCCCTCTACTTGAATGGGGTAGCTCCATTTATTGAAAACAAGGAAATGAAAACAATCTAAACTAATTTCTGGGTTGGACTAAAGACCATGGACCACACAAGAATACTTCCTTAAACCTATGGAAATTTTTTGTATTCAATACAAGAGAATAAAATTTCTTAGTGAGGGAGATAGGAGAGAAAACTGAGAAAATTATTTCAATCAACAAATAGGATAACAAAGTTTGTTGCATTAAAACAAGAACATTTCACTTGCATCAATCATAAGAAACCATTATTAAAGGAAAAGGAAAAATAAACCAAAAACACAAAGTTTTATTGCATCATGTTGCACAATTTACAATGCTCCTGGAGTACAAGTTGAGATGGAGATAGAATAGTAGAAGATAAGGAACAAAAGAAATGAAGGCACTTGCTTCTAGAAAGACAGTGAGAGCTAGTAAACAAGCATCAACCATCCCCTCGAATGAGGGTTCCATTCATATTTATAGTGCCAAGACTATATTTTCATCTCCCCACATGACATTTCACCTTCCTTCATGAATATTGACTTTTTGAGTGCTCACACGACATTTCATGTTCCTCCATGACTATTGACCTTTCAACTTCTGATCTTTGGTGTTCCTTTGTCACTTGTGACCTTTCAAATTCCTGACCTTTGGTGTTCCTTCATCAATGGTGACCTTTCACCTTCCTTCATGACTATTGGCCTTTCAAATTCCTTCACAAAATTTTGTGTTCCTGTTTTTACACATTAATACCGTCTTTTACTATACATCAACACCATTCTTCTCGCTATCATACATCAACACATTCTTGTTGAAGAGCGTCATCACATTCTTCTTTCTCCCGACGGTAACACATTCTTCTTGTTCTGGAAAGTAATTTTTTTAATGTTCCCAGATGTAAACACATTCTTCTTGTTCCTAAAAGGTAATATATTCTTCTTGTTCCCGGCCGGTAACACATTCTTGTTCCCAGATGGTAACACATTGGTGTCACATGACCAAAATTCATTTCTTCACTTTGAGGCCAAAATTTAATGAAATTTGGCCATCTAATATATGAAAATTTATGGAAATTTTCCAATGAATCCAATGTAACTATTTTCAAGTATTTAAAATGAAGTATTCATTAAATTTTACCCATATTTGTATTTCACCTTAAGGTGTGTGCCGATGATTGAGTGACGGGAAGAATTGATTATCACCATAGGATAAAAAAATCATATGGTTTATGAAGATAAATAAATAAAATTTAATTTGAGATTTGATTTAAATATCAAATATTCATGAGGCTCCTGAAATTTTTTGGGAAATTTACAACTTGTACAAGGATAGTTGTGTTGCATTGTCTGATGATTTTCCACATCTCAATATTCCCAAAATATTTCCTTGATGATTCCAATATGAAGTAGGATATTTTATATCTTATATGCTTGGGGTATGAGATTTTAAGTCCTCACAGGGCTCCTGAAACTCTTCAAATAAGGTGACTAGATTTTTAGAACATGCATTTCCCAACACCTTGTTAATAAAGACCCGGTTTTGTATAACTTGTTCCTAAACCTTGATTTTATTCCAGAAATTTCCTAAACTACCTTGAATGATTACATATCTTTGTGAAAAAAATAATTAGAGGAATTATATATTCTTGGGACATCTCTAGGTGGTGCTTTATGTAGATGTAAGAAGTCTAAAAATAGGCCTTTTCAGCTTCGAAAGCAAATTTTTCCAAGTGGATAGAAATGAATCCATGAATTGTCTCCTACCAACTTATCTGTACATGAAATACACTTACAAAAATAGTTAGAACATCCCTCTTGGCTATGATGGGGGTTTACATAGTCCCAGTTTAACATGAGGGTAGGTTCACATTACCTGGTTCGAGGATTTTTGGGTGTGGGCGTAGTTGTCATGGATTTTTTTTTCAATTTTATGCTAAACATTTAACACGAAAACAAGGTGTATAAAGAAGAATGGATGAACTCCAACTTTATTTGGGATTTAGCTACAAAGATAAGTTTGATTCATATGTGTAGCATGGTCTCAATTAAGGATACACTCGATTTCATTTTGCAAGAATGTGTAAGTTCTCGAATGTGATTCATGTCCCAAGATTTGTGTCATGAGTATGAGATGGCTTGTTGTCAATTTTAAACCATGTTGCATTGCTTGGTGTTGTCATTATGTCACATGGCATTGTTGGAAAAGTATCGAGTGAAACGACATGCACATAGGTGTCACAATGGTGAGCAAAGGTGGTCTCAAGTTGGTTCTTTGATCTTTCAGGATGGTTTTAGGGTGGTCTAAGAATGGTACAAGATTGGATAGTGAGGTTGATGTAAACTAAAGGTTGGTATGCTTGGTCCAAATGATCTATAGGTTTGAAATTCTTGTTCCAACATGTGTAAGAACTTTTGAAATGAGTAATAAGTCAAATTTTCGAGTCACGGTTGTATCTAGCTCATTTAGGCCTATTTCTAGAGCCTAATGAAGTGTAAGAGCTTAATTCAGGTCATGGAAAGTCTAAGTAATTATGGGAGGATTCTAAGAACATTATCTAAGGATGTATGAGAAATCACATGGCTCAGTTTAGCTCCTGGAGGAAAATTTCAAAAGTTCACTAAAACTAACTTTGAGGACTAGTAGTGAATGTTGAGGTAAATGAGATAGGTATGAGTTATACATTAAAATTTATGGACAAAAACCTATGGAGTATGTAGAGGGGTTTCTTTTAGTGATTCATGTCAAATTTCATCAAGTTTTGAAGAGGTTTGTGGAAATTATGCATTGTTTTCCAAAACTGGCTTCTTAAGGAATGCAAATTGAGAACCCTGTCTTCTTAGCATCCAAGAAAAAATATGGAACATTATTCAGATAAATAAAATAATTAATTTTTTAATAAAATTCTAATTCTGAGTGTTTTCAAAATGTTTGAGGGAATTTTGACAAGAAATAAATAAGTCATGATCATTTTTCTAGCCTTGTTTTTCTCTCTCCCAAACACCTTGAATTGATGGAAGAAATTTTTTTGTTTATCTTCAAATATCTTGGTTGAGTAACTTTAAATATTTACATGGTTTATTAATGATGCATCCAACTCCTTTGTTTCATAAAATTTTTCTAAGCATGCTTGGTTCAGTGTAAGGTCTTCTTAGGGTGTGTAAGTTTTGTGTTTATAGGTGTGTTGTGAGACATGACCATCCTAAATCATGTTTTTGAGGGTGAATAATCTTTCTCCATGTTATTAGTGCATAATATAAGCTCAAGATTTCTCAAATCCAATATAATGGTTTCATGAATCTTCTTGGATCTCAAAGTGCCTCCTAGAACCAATCATAAATCCAGATATTTGACCTATAAAGTGTGGCTCCTAACTTATATAACAAGGTTTTCATAATTTTTAGAGTGTTAAGTTTACCCTCATATCATTATTCTATCCTAAAATTTGTTGAAACAAGTCAAAGGTACTATTGAAGCTTGTCAAGCTCAACTTTCGTCTTGATGTGAGTTGTATGTCACCGTGTAAGCATGGTTTGGAACTTAAGTGTGAATTTTTAGTCTGTGATGATCCTTGAGCATTGAAAGAAGGTACATAAGACTTCATAGGTTCTCTCAAAACTCTCGTGGATATGTGTTTAGATAAAAACAACTTTTACCTTGTGAAGTAAAGCACTATCACCATCTTCTCTAGACCGTGGATTGCTAAATCAAGTAACTGGGAGTGTTTTTGAGTTTTTAAAAGTAAGAGAAAGCTTTGAAAAGATGCAAAATGTTTTCACAGCCCCATGAAATTGGAATTTTTTATTTTCATCAAATAATGAGTGATAAATTCCTCATTTATCCTTCTCTCGCATGCATAGTCCAAAAACCTCTCTGTTTAGGGTTTAGAATGGAAAATTCTTTAAATATCCAAGATGCACCAATGAATTTTCTAAAAATTTCAACTTATCTTTATTTTACAATTGTTTAAAGGATTTTTCTTGTTTCAGATTAAACCACCAAGTGTACATCAATATCTTCATGATAGTTTTATCGTGCTAGGGTTTCAACTTATTCCACAGGACTGTAAGTTGAAATTAGTGTCATTCTTCTATTTTTTAATATCTTAAACTTCTTGTAAAGCTTAGTCATGATATTAGAAGGTTTAAAAGGACTTGGACATTGTTGAATATGTTTGAAAGTATGTGTTTGTGGTTTAAATTTACACTCGTGCCTCGGATATGGATGAACCGAGTTGTTTGAGTCAACAATGGGACTGTCTCCAAGTGTGGGACCTTGTGCACTTGAGACAGACCTCCGGAGAAGGTTGGTTCCTCTACCTATTTCTACTACTATTACTACTCCTAATGTTGGAAGGGAAAACTAAGCTAACAAGCCAAGGGACCAAGGATAGAAGGATAACATAAATGAAAACTAAACTAAGGAAGGTGATAACACCAGAAAAAGTGGGATGAACACTATTTGTTCTGAGTGAAAATGAAGGAGAAAGCATGAAGGGAGGCTAGGCACACGTAACAAAACCAAGATGCATTCACACAACTAACTTCATGAAGCACAACAAGAAAATGGAGTCAGAAAGGATATAAAGAGACACAAAAAGCACACAATGTAAAAAAAAGGCAAGAAAGAATAATATAAACATGTTAAGGAAGAAAATAGCCACAAAACAATGATTATGCACAGTCAATTACAATGGCATCTGAAGGCCGATATCCACATACACAAACCAGATCTGGAGGTCTAGCAACTCAAAATGCGAGATATGGATTCCTTAGTAGAAACTAAAGGATCCAAAATTCCCAACCCTTTACAATGAGCAAATCTCTTACATTTATAGATGAATCGATGAGAGAAAAGAGGAGAAGGAGGGAAAATTTGATTTGAAAACTAAACCACCAAAGAATGAATGCCTCAGTAAATCCACCTATAAATCATCAAGTACGCTTCTCCATGTTTGTTTTGTTTGTTGGAGAAGAAAGGGGACAAGATTTGACGTAAATCAGTGGTTGGAGCAATCAAATTTACTCATTAATGGCTAGAAAGACGTTTTCCCATTTCTCACCTACCAAATCCTGTTGAAATTTGAATTTGAATATCCTACATTGTAGACGATGTCAACAGATTTCGAATGAGACCGGGAACACATATGTCAAAGCCTTGGAATAGAAGTTATGAATGTTAGAAGTCTACAGTCGCTTTGAAACGTAATGACATGTGGTGTGCACTTATTGATTGAAAGATTAGACAACTGTACAACTACTTTGTTGTTTTCTACCACATGTCAAGTAATGATTTGTCTTCGTGGATTTAGTGCTTAGATGGTGCACTTTGATTGGTTGCATGTAACACACTCAATGTCTGACAAATGATGATGTGGCACATGATGACATAGAAGAAGGTGTTAAGGCATGTACATGGAAGAGAGAGGTACGTGAGGAAGATAGAGAAAGGGTGGCACAAAAGTAGCACACGTGGGAGAAATGTGAGAAATACCTAAGGAATAAACGTATGGTCAAGGAAAAATCATTACAAATTAATGTGCGGGCATGTGAGAGTGCCAAGGACTTAGCTAATTTTAGGAAGTAGGACCAAGGTGTGCGTGAAGGATACATGTAATGCTTTGGGAAGAAGGTGAGTACACAGAGGGTGCACATAAGGGAAAATGGAACAAATAGGAAAATAAAAATAAAAGGAAAGAAGAGAAAGGAAATAGAGCACCGATAAGTGCATGGGGAAATGCCACTAAGGAAATGTGCTAAGGAGATAACTGAAGTGCTTACAACCGCAAGTAGAACCTAAGAGTTAGAATGGGAATTAAGTTGTCCAAATAACTAAGGGAGTTATTTGGATAATAGTATGCCAATGGTGTTTAATAGCTTATTCAAATTCTATTTCAGTCCCCCTCACACTTAGAGCCTTGTAAACTAAACCTTTCAAGTTCCCAAATGTTCTAACTTCAAAAATGAGAATGGGAATCAAATGGTTGAATTGTGTGTGAAGGGAATCAAGGGGATTTTGGATTATTTTCATGTGTAACTCCTTTATACCTATCATAACTCTTTTTGTAACAGACACTGACCTCACAAAATTCAAAAGGTCACCATTCATACGTTGACAAGTTTAGTTTTTGGAATGGAAATTGAAATGAAAAGGTGTAAATGAATCAGAAGAGGTGACATTTTTCAACCTACAAACTCCATGTTTCATGAAAATTTCTTGTATGTCTACATAGAGGAAGAAGATTATTATGCACATATGATAAATATAAGGAAATGAGTTACAATAAGTGATGGTATGACCGCTGATCACCACAAGAGTAAGAATATGAAAATTCTTGTTTGCAAAAAGGGAAGTGTGAAGAATGTGAAAGGTCTCAACAATAAAATAGAAAATGTTGTGAAAGTTATTAATGTGGTTAACTTTGTGAAAGTAGAGTGAATGTGACAGAGTTGCAAAAATTATGTGAAAATACATGTTGAAGTGTTGATAGAAAAAAATTACTATGAAAGTCTCGTAATAATCTAAGAAAGGAAACGAGGTGAATACATGTTGGAGCATGGAGTTGATGACACAATTATAGTTGAAAATTTAATATTGTTGTGACATTGAAGAAGGTTAATGATTTAGGTTGAAGAATGCAAACATATTAAGCTGAGAACTAAGATGATCCATAGGGATCTAAAGAAACAACACTTCATCAAAACTACCATTACCTAAGAGAAATTAATCGAAAGAGGAGCAAACTGTTAAGTTAAAAACTATCATTCTATGCACTTTATTTATTTTTGGTCCATTAGTGAAAGAACCGTCGTGTATGCAAACCGACAGCTTAAGCAACCACCATGGTGGTTACGTAACCACCGTGTTGTGCGGAGAGGAGTATTTACGCAATCGTCGGGCGCTTACACAATTCTTCTCTGCATAAGTGGAATGTATATTCCTTGGATGTCTCTTCCCATTCTCTAATGCATAGGAGGACATGGGGAGAAATATATTTAAGCAAGAGAATAAGTGGAATTGGATCATCGAAGTTGGAATGAAGAAAAGTGAGAAAGAAACCATTGAAGATGGAATTGTTTTGTAGAAGCAAGGTGTGAGAACAGAGAAAAAAGTACGAAAGTGAGGTGTTGACATTGTTTATCTTCCTTCGATTATTGTAATATGTATTTCCTTTTAATTTTGCCATTATATAAGTGGGAAGAAAGATCAAATTCCCTTCCCAAATGGTTTTCCCTCAAACCGGGGTTTCAGGATGAAAATATTGTGTGTGTGTGTACTAATTGTCATTTTTCCTTACTACAAAATAGTTCTAAGTTCATATTTCATTCACTAGCATTAAAAAATGTCATTTTTAAATAATTGGAAGTAGAACAATAATTTTGTGGTCTTGTAAATTTCCAAAGCTAGAGGTTTACAAATCATTTTGGTATCAGAGTTGATTATTATCCAAGACTGTGGTATTCATTCTTGTGATTTTTATGACAATGAAAATTTCTAAAGGTGAAGAAGTTTTACCTTACAATCTAGACATATCTACAAAGAAGTGGAAGCAAAGAGTTAGAGATCAAATGGAGGAAGAGAACTTGGTCTATAGAATTGAGATGCTAGAAAGCATGATGGATAGGTTGTATAGACACCAACAAGAACTCTCGATTTGCAAAAGACAACTTCAGCTAAGAAATATTCCATGGAATCAGTGGTTTGATATTTGGCTGAAAATTTTGGCATAAGAAAGAGCCACAATGAGGAAGAAGATGTGGAAGAGTGTGAAGAAGAAACTTCAAGTTGGAAGAGAGAAGGTAAAATCTGATCATGCTCCTTTTAAAGTTGAAACTAAAGTTGAGATAAAAATATTTGAAGGACAAGTAGATGCATAATTGCTTGATAAATGGTTAAAACAATTGGAGGTCTATTTTAGTGTAAATGATGTCACTAAGGCACAAAGGATCACCTTTGCATGTCTCAAAATTGAAGGACATGCTTTGGTTTGGTGGGAAACCCATCTAGCCACTTATGAGAAGAATAAATGTCCTATTGTAAGATCTTGGGAGGGTTTTAAATAATTTCTTAGAGATAATTTTTATCTTATTGTCCATAAGACTGACCAAATGATTAAATGACATTATTTAGACAAGGTAGTGGTCAAAGCGTGCATGATTAGACTACAGAGTTTCAGAGACAAGCCATGTTGCTTAATATGGACTTGGAAGATGAGGATAATCTGACCAAGTATTTGGGAGGAATTCACACTCACATTTAAAGGAATTTTATGTCCATGAAGCCCAAGGATCTCAATGAAGCATATGTGCAAGCATATTACATTGATGATGAAAAGAAGAAAGGAGAAACGAAGTCGAGGAAAAATAGTCAACAAATCATCCAAAGAAAGAGAAAGGATAAATAAGTAACAAAGGTAAATGGAAAGGGAAAGGTAAATAGACTACCACTACTTTGAATGCTTGTAAAGATCCTAAGCATTTTTTAAGAATAGTGATATCAATGGTCATACTGATGTTACACGTTGGAGGTTACATCTAAAATTACACCCAAAGCAAGGATTCAAAAATCCATGAAAGTTTTAAAGACAAATGGGGAGGTAGAGATAGAGGATGATTCTAATGTATATGAGAGGCTTGGATGCACGACCACCAACATGGACAGCCAAGAACAAGAGGAAGAGATGAGTAAGCTATTTCAGATCAAAATCCAAATCAAGAGGACTAAGGTAAATGATTTGGTTGATATTGGTTCTCAATCTAATTTGATTTCTGATGCGGTTGTAAAGAAGCTTGGTCTTAAAACTTACAAGCATCCACATCCTTATCCTTTGGGATGGGTGAAGAATGGTGTATAAATTCATGTAACTAGAAGATGTAAGTTAAAGTTTGGGATAAATTCTTAGTATATAAATGTATTGGAGGCTGATGTAATTCCACTTGATGCATTTGATGTTATTTTTAGGAGTCCTTACTTGTATATCAAGGATGTTATATTCACAAGAAGGGAGAACTGATACAGATGGGTCAAGGATGGATTCAGTTATAACATCCAAGCACACCAACGTAAGAAAAATATTGCTATGGTAAGTGCTAACCAAGAAAAGAGACTAATTCAAGAAAATCATAATCAGTTTTGTTTACTTTTATTGAAAGATAAGAAAGATGGGATATAAATATCATATATTTCTAACAAAGGGATGAAGGATTTGGATAACATAATTCAATATTTTCAGGAAGCATTCCATACTCTCAAGGGGTTACCACAAAAGTGAGAGGTAGAGAATGAAATTTAGATGTTTCCATAATCCCCTCTACTAAATATAGGATTGTATAGGCAATCATGATTGGAAAGTACAGAGTTAAAGAAACAACTCTAGGAGATACTAGACCAAGGGGTAATACATCTGAGCACCTTGCCATGTGGTTCACCTATTGTGATGGTGAAAAAGAAGGATGGTTCTTTGAGGATGTGCATCGAATACCACCTTTTAAACAAGATTGCCATGAATAACTGATATAAAATCCCATGCATAGATGACCTCTTAGACCAACTTCAACATGAATTTTTTTCACAAAGTTGGATCTTAAGTCAAAGTTATCATCAAGTCGACGAAGGGGAGAATATATGGAAGAGTAACTTAAAAAAAGGGTTTGTATGAGTGATTAGTACTTCAATTTGGTTTATGTAATGTACCCACCGAATTTATGAGATTGATGAATGATGTGTCACGGGAATTCATAGATTCATGTGTCATTTTTTATCTAGATGATATTCCGATTTATAGTGCCAAATGGGAGGAACATCTAAGAAATTTGCACCAAGTACTCAAGGATAAATAACTACTATACAATATGAAAAAGTGTGAATTTACCAAATAGTCACTTTTTTATCTTGGGCACATGCTTGAAGGAGGAGAGCTATGACTGGATCTAAAAAAGGTGGAAGCCATCACTAACTAGCCAACACCAATGGGAGCCATAGAGACTATAATTTTTGTGGGAGTAGTACAATACATGAGGAAGTTCATTCCAGGATTCTCTGCTATTGCAACACCTCTACACACAACAGCCGCAAAGAGTAAGGGTTTTGACTGGGGTAAGGAAAAATATCAATATTTTGAGTTATTAAAGTAAAAATTAGTCATGCTCCAGTACTTTCTCTTCCTAATTTGTAGAATCCCTTTGAAGTAGAGACAGATGCCAGTGATTATGTTATGGGAGCAGTGTTGCTACAGGGAGGTAAGCCAATATGTTATCATTATAAAACTTTCACTTTAGTAGTTAAGGGATATTTAGTATATGATAAAGAGATGTATGCACTAGTTCAGGCAATTAAGAAATGGAAACATTATTTATTGGGTAAAGAAACTATTGTGCACATTGACCACAAACCTCTCCAGTATTTGTAAGCACAATCTAAATTACAGTAGGCAAGGCACTACAAGTGGATGGGATTCCTTCAATAGTTCCATTTGGTGATCAAGTATAAGAAAGGTAACAAAAATTTGGTGGTAAACATGTTGTCTAGGCCACCCACACAGAGAAAATATCTAGTTTGGCCACTATCTCTCATTTTGATCCCTTCACGAAGGAAGCTTATGGAGAGGCATATACTCAAGACAAAGACTTTGGGGTGACATATCAACAATTGTAGTCCAAAGGGGCTAAAAAGATAGGTATTGAAGATTGTTATCTCAAATATTGACCGCTCTACCGATGGGGAAGCTTTGTGTGAAAAAGCGAAGAAAGGATTCTATTGATGAGGGAAACACATACCTCAAAAGTAATAAGACATTTTGGTGTTGGAAAGACCACAAACCACTTGAAAAGGTACGTGTATTGGCCCAATATGCAAGAAGAAGTATCTAAATTCATAAGAGGATGTAAACTTTGTTGTAGTAACAAGCCTAAAATTAGGAAGGTTTTTTATATGGCTTACCGGTCCCTGCTCATCCTTGGGAAGATATTTCTAAGGATTTTGTATGACTACCTACGTCTAAACATGGCCATGATTATCTATATGTTGTTGTAGATAGATTCAGTAAAATGTGTATTCTTATGGCATGTAAAAATACAATAAAATCATGTGAGGCATCTAAACTTTTCTTCGCTAATGTATGGGTGCATTTTGGCTTGTTGAAGTCTATTGTTTTTTACAGAGATTACGGGTTCTTGGGGAAGTTTTGGACTAATTTGTGGGAAACAATGGGCACTAGATTACAGAGGATCACGACCTTCTATCCACATACATATGGGAAAATGGACGTGGTGAACAGGAATTTGGTGCAACCGATTAGAGGATACAATAGTAAGTATCCATGGACTTGGGATGAGTCCTTATCCTACATTCAAAATTCCTACAACCAGGTGGTACACACATCTAATATGCATTCACTGTTTGAAGTATGCTTAGGATATCTACCTAATAATCCACTAGAGATTACGGTTGGGAAACAGGAACAAGGGGAGATACATGATTCAAAGGTGACTAGAGCAAAGCGGTGAAGCTCGTTGAGAGGATATGAAAAATCCATATAAAGGTGAAAGAAAAATTAGAGAAATCTCAAGCCAAGTATAAGGCTAGACACAATTAACATCATAGAGAGCACAAAATTCAAGTTAGAGACAAGGTTTGGATGTACTTGAGCAAGGAGAGATTACAAGGACAAACAAGGAAACTCAAGCTACTACAAAGATTTAACCCTTCACTATACCGGAGTAGGTAGGTTGGAGAAAATGCTTTTAGGATTGATTTTCCACATTTCATGCGGATGTGTACTAAGTAGTAAATTGTGATAACTTTCACCTATATGAGCCATACATGCTTGACACATAAGAAGAATTTTAGTTATTACCTTCGATAGAGGATTGCGTCTTGGACTCATGAGGTGAGCTAGTGGAGGACGTAGTGCTAGAGAAGAAGATCAGAGAGACAAGGAGAGGTCCATAGGAGTCTTGACAGGTTAGACTTAAGGGGAAGACACCAAGGCAAGCCCAATGGTACTTGAAGGAGAAAGTGAGGGAATTGTTTCCTCATCTACTCCCCCACTAAGATTTTGTGGGACCAAAAGCCTCCTGAGTAGGGGAGGTTTGATCTATAGGGATCTAAAGAAACACCACTTCATCATAAAACCAAGACTAGAAGAGAAATCAATCGAAAGAGGAATAGACTATTAAGTTACAGAACCACTACTTTTTACAGAGTAGAGGTTGCATAACCACCCTTCTCGCATAATAAGGAGTTGCGTAACCACCGGTCTTCATAGAGCGGTAGTCTTTTCACCAATGGAACAAAATAAATAAAGCCACAAACGATCGTGGATTTCAAATGTTTGGTTGTTTCTATTTCTTGGATGTCTCTTCCCATTATCTAGTGCACAAGAGGACATGGGGAGAAATATATTAAAGAAAGATAATAAGTGGAATTGGATAATTGAAGTTGGAATGAAGAAAAGTGAGAAATAAACCATTGAAGCTAGAATTGTTTTGTAGAAGTAAGGTGTGAGAACAAAGAAATCAAGTACATAAGGGAGGTGTTGACATTTTTTTTCTTCATTTAGCTTATTGTAATATGTATTTCCTTTTAATTGGACAATAAGTGGGAAGAAAGAAAAATTTCCCTTCCCGACCGGTTTTCCTCAAACCGGGGTTTCTAAGATAAAAATATTATGTGTTTGTGTGTGCGTGTGTGTTAATTGTCATTTTTCCTTCGTGCAAAATAGTTATACGTTTATATTTCATTCACTAGGATTAAGAACTGTAATTTTCAAAGAATTAGAAGTAGAACAAAGATTTTTGGTCTCATAAATTTCCAAAGCTAGAGATTTACAGATCATAATATAAGATAGTGAATGACTTGAAAACTCATAGAGCACAAGAGAATGCATGATGAATTGAAGAAATAGTTTATTTGTAGATGAATTGAGTAAGTTGGTGAGAAAATTTAGGGTCACAATTTGTTGTCTAAAAACAAAATTGAAGTGTGTGATCAAATTTTATGTTATCACTGAAGTTTCAACTCAACACTTTAAGAAGACAATGTCTTTCTTGCAAGTTGTATCTTGCATATCATAAATTTGTAGCTTGATATGAAGTAGTAGCTTCATTGTTTGAGTTGTAGCTCAACAATATTGTAACCATTGTGAAAATAGTCCTTTGGTTCAGTGGTTTTTTTCCCAAATTGGGTTTCCCACTTAAAAATCTTCTCTCTCTCTCTCTTATGTGTGTTCATTGTTACATCTAATTTGTGTTGTTGCAATCTGATACAAGGATCAAACATCTGATTGAAGGTTGAATTTGCATACAAAAAGTTGAATTGAACAATCATTCACCCCCCTCTTCGTGTTCTAGTTTCTAATAGTAAAGCTAAAACTAAATGGTGCAATACTCTTATTTGGGTATATGATCATATGCCTAATGCCTTTGAATGAATATGAGAGATCAAAGTAAGAAAATAAGGTCATTTGTCATAGTATATGGAAGATTTTCAAGGAGATGTTAAGTCCTAAATGTATTATCATAGGTTCTAAGTATGCTCATGAGGACTAGGAAGATGTATAATCCTTGGGGGAGTTAGGTGCAGCTTGCTCATCTATAAAATTATTAAGTATGGTAAACTTATGAAAAAGGAATACATACAAAGATAAGTGATGGTTTTGAAGCTTATTCATGATTCGACTATGCTTGAAAGATTTGTGTCTTCTTAAAGGGTTACAAACCTATGTAAAGACCGTGGGGTCAAATTTTTGTAAGGTATGAGATGTTTCTCCCATGACAGGGATTGGAAAGAGATACAAGGTTTATGATGTCACTAGGTTCATAATATGAACAAGCTATGGTGAGTATGAGATGAACCAAGGGCAGAGTAATTTGAGGCTTAGATGAAAACCTTAGTATGTGTTACTTCAAAAGGTCTATGCATGAGAAAATGAACTATACAGATAGTATCATGTATTTTAATCATGATATGGTAATGAGAGTATAAAATGCTAGCTACAGGATGTCTAAATCAAATAATTGAGACACATTGATCAAATTCAAGGATAAAAGTTATATAGTCTATAATAGAGGACAAATGAACCTTAAAAAGTTAAGAATATTGTAGGATTTATGGCTCAGTAACTTGATGTAAAAGAAATGGAAGATAATAAGTTAGAAGACATAGATTCAAAACAAGGGAGCAAGGTCATATGAATTTTGTTTACAATTCCTTGATGTATTCAAATCCCTTTCAAAGATATCGAGATCAATGAGTTAGTGCTTGTAATAGTAGTATGAGTTACTTGAAGATATAGAGATACTTAATAGGGTGTTCTCCAAGGAATGAAAAGGTAAGATACCAGTAAATAAGTTTGAAGATCAATTGGTTATGACTTTGAAGAGTTATAAGTCCTTAAAAATCACTATGAATGGTTTAAGATGCATAAAGAAGGCACTACGTTACAAGACTTAGAAAGATGCTTAAGGTTGAGATGTGTTCCTTTTTTATTTGAATATTGGATATGATAGAGTTTATAGTTATAAGTGAAGATATTATGGGAAATAAGGCATGAGTGTCTCAAACAAGATCAAGAAGTAAGGTCTATACAAGTTGAGTTAATATCTCCGAGTCTCCTATAATAGATCAAAGTGTGGAGTCGAGTAAGGATCTTAGAGGCAAGGAAAGCACATTTGTGTCCTAAATTAGGTAAGTAAGGTGCTTGAAAGGCTTGTGTGGTTGAATGAAGTGTGGATGTAGTTTATTAGCTTATCAAGAAGGATTCTTGTCTAAGATTAGTAAGATTGCATGGTTTGAGGGTAGAAAAGACTAAAGAAAATTTTCAGGTCTCGAGTAAATGAAGTTGATGATTCTACATGTCTTCTATGCAAGGTATGTTGTCAAATTTTTGTGTTAAATACTTGATAATATTGATATAGATCTAGGGGGAGTCATAAGGAATGGATTCATGAAATATATTTGTGTTTAGAGCATGCTTAAGTTGGTCAAAATTACACTAAATTTGTGGTTCGGGGTTCTTGGTTCTAAAGTTTTCTATGCTAGTATTGGAGACATAATGGTGTGTTTGTGATTGGGTAAGACCTAAAAGTGATGTAAAGCTTGATTGAAGGAAACAATGAGTATCAGCTCAGGGGGATATTTTTTAGGATCTTATGGGTGAATGGATCTTCTTTATGTTGTTGAAAGAGTCAAAGAGAAGCAAATACAAATCTGGGGGAGATATTGAGAAAATAAGTGATTTTTGTGCATTGTTATCATTGTGTTTTCCTTGTGTTATCATTTTTCCATATCTAGTAGTAAGTATATCCTTTTTCATAGATGGGAAAGAGGCCATGTAGGTGTTGGTCATGTTGGTTGTCATCAATGTTTCTAAAGGTAGTTGCCATCAATGAAAAAGGGGGAGATTGTTTTCCATTGCGTGTTTGTGTTTTCATTAATATCAACTCCATTGATGGAAAATTGTGTCATGGTGTGGGATGTGTCTCCATGAGGTATAAATCAATGGTTAAACATGAAGTTTGATTGGCTAGTGTCGGGATTTGGTGAAGTCCTATAAGGTCTTAGTGCACAGTTGAGCTAGCTAAGTCATTGTTTGAGTCCCCCAAGTGAGTTGAATATTTTCATGAGCTCATACATGGTCATATAGGTGTTTTACATATGTATATTGGTTTGCATGATGTCAACAAGGTTAATTCATGGGTTTTATGTGTTGAGTTAGGTCATTCCAAGCCTATTCCTAGCCTTGGAACATGCAAAATGAGATGGAGGTATGATATTTGGACCCAACAAGTATTTTAAAAGAATGGTAGAAATATTTTGACATTATGTAGTAGGTGTGTGATGATTTTAGGTCAAAATTCAGTGATAAAACGCATACATGAGGTCCTTGGGAAACAATTAGGTGAAAACATACAAGAAAACATGGGTAAGTGAGATTGCAGAGTGTTTAAGAGCTATTTGAGATATTAGGTGAGTATGAAAATTTATAACATGTTGTCATGATGCTTCATGACAAGTTTTAGGTAAAAGTGAAGAAGAGTTTTGAAGATATGTAAGTTTTAGAAAATGGGTAAGTAATAGTGTGATTTTGAAACATGTGGACCTTCGATGCTCGTTGTGAATCGTATGATTTTAATGAGGATCTTATCTATTTGGAATATATTATTATGTTAGTTCTGATGATTGCACAAAAATAATGAGGTGGTTTTATCATCACATTTTTATGAACGATCGTTAACAAGGTAAAGTGGTTTGAAACCCTAGCTAAACCCTAGCTAAGAGTGACATGGAGAAGATTGCTTATAACAATATAGTTTTGGTCAGATTTTCCAAACTGATGATTATATTTTGTATAGGAATATTCTATATTTCCAGAAATTTATATTAGAGCAGGTGACTATATGTGGGTCCCACCTAAAAATGCTTGTTTATGAGAAGTTTGATTTGTAGCAAAGTTATCCAAAGAAGGTAAAGACTAAATCTGCATTTATGTTATCCCTTGAGTTTTTTATATATGTCCATGAAGGTTTTAGGTCATGATTGATGTGGAGATATGCAAAGTGTTCCCTATTTATGAAGATTGGTTTTGGGGCAATTTGAAGTAGCTTGTGGTAAAATTGACATTGAAGGAGCTACAGGAGGAGTTAGGACTCCATTAAAGTTTTTTTATGATCCTAGTTTAGAGACATTTCCAATGGTGTATCAAACTTAGTATTTAGACATGATATGAATAAGTTATGACCTAATTTTTGAAGGTCAAGTTTGAAGGGTGTTTGTTCTAAGCGAGGTGTCAAATGGATTCAAGAGGTAAATTGTTGATTATGAGTTTTATAGCTTTTTGAAGGTTTATTAGTGCTTATACATAATTTATAACGGTGTTACATGATTTGGTCAAGTGTTAAAGTGTATTTTTTTGGTGATGGAGTAAGTTGAGCTCAAGGTTGGTTCTTGAGTCCTAGAAGGCATAAGGAGTAATTTGTAGATATGGGCTTGGTCAAGGCCATCCACTTAGATTTGTAAGAGGTTATAATATTTTAAGGAAAGAGGATCTAGAGATATTTCAAATGGTGTATTTATTGTGTCTTTGTGAGTTTATTTGATGGGTCATTCATCTTGATTTGTGAGAAAGAAGGTAACTTGTATTTTCGGGATAGGTTTTCTTAGGCTAAAAGATTGAGTTAGTTGATACATGAGATGGATTATTCAATTCTTTATATAACTTTGAGAATGGAGAGGGATGAATTGTTTTTCTATTGAATGAATTTTTTAGGTCTTTGAAGTGACATAAAGGGTGTAAACTAGTTGAGTTTGAAAAATTGGTTTTCTGCGAAGCATGATTTGGAGAAGAGGAAAGTAGTTTTGGTTTGAACACATGGATGTGTCATGGGATATAACATACATGGATTTAGTTATATTTAGTGGTTAAATGCCATAGTTTAGTTGATCTTGGGTGTGCATGAGGCCCAAAGGTGAAGACAAGGTGTTGGAAACACTGTTTGGTGAAAGATATGAGCCTTTTGGCTCATGTTATGAAATATTTGATTATTCCAAGAAAATGTGAAACCATGTATGATGCTTATATGTCATATTACACATGTGTTATGAATTAGGGAGATTGAATAATCATGGTTTTTTGGTTTGTGGTTTTAGCTCATCCTAGTGATGGGGTTTTGAGGTGTTTTGGTGCAAGATGAGTGGTTTTGGGCATGACCAACCTATATGGGTCATATGTGACCATTTTAATGAATTTAATGTATTTTTTTTTAATTTTTATTAGTTTTTAAAAAGGAATAGGCTTGACGTATGGTGAGTTTGAAAGAGGAAAATCAATTTTAAAGTGCTTATTTAGTTCATTTTTGAACTAATGTTCTTGGAGGGAAACGTACGACCCATGTAGAAGTGAAAGGTAGGTATGAGGGAAAGATTTGAGATATGATCAGATGTGTTACAATTTTAATTCTGATTTATATCATGTATGTAGGTTTTAGAGCCACAACAAGTCCAAGAAGACCTAGATAGAGCGAGTTGAAAAAGGTGTGCTTGAATGAGGGTTTGAAGGAATTTGGATAAGAAATTTTGGATCACTATTAGATGTGGTATCATAATATTTTCATTTTCATAACTCTGTAAAATATCTTATGATGAGCCATATTCGTAGGAGTCTCTTGTTGTGAGTCATATCAACAAGGGTTTAGGGGTTAGTGCTTCTTGTGGGGTTGGTGCCTCACTAAAGCAATCTATTGTGATGTGTAATATTCAATTGAGTATTTTTTGTGTGTAATATTAGAAAATTCTCAGTTTTTTTCTTCCCTTGAGGTTTTCCCAATGATATATGGTGTTCTTGTGTTGTGTACTTAATTTCATGCTCTTGTGATTGATGTTGCATATCTTCATAAACACACAATGGTTTATGAATATTTAATGAATGGTTAATGTGATGTTTGAATGTTAAGTCAAATGAATTTAATGTTTTAAAGGATTTATTCACCACCCTCTTAGACCATTTTTCTTCCAACATATGGTTGTGCAAGTATTTGTTATATGTTTTGTATAAGTGTTATTCGTGTAAGAATCTTATCTACGCCCTTAACCTATTACTTGTATTAGGATATGAGTAGCCGACTTGTGGCTTACCATATCATTTATACTTTATCATGCTTAATAGGTCAGCCTTGGTGATGGCCATAGCATATGAATAGTATATATAGGGGATTGTAGGTAGTAGTTCATTATCATTTGAGCATTTGAGTCTTATTATATGGTTTGGAGGTTGCCCCCTCGAAGTGGTGAAGCTATTATAATTACATATTGAGATCATTATTCTGAAATATTGTGTTATTTGGTGTTCTATTGCTTCTCATAATCTGAATTATACTAGTAATTTCATTACAAGTGGTATCAGAGTTGTGATCTGGGCCAAAATTACGGCAAAACCCTATTTTTTTGTTTCCGCAATATATTTTGAACCGGAGAGAATTGGTGGGAGATATTTTTACCAGAGTTGCAAAAAATTTCAAGTAAGGTTCCTTGAAAATTTCAAACTTTTTTGATTTATTTTTCACAAGTTATTAAAAAATTAGGGTTTTTCATGAAATCGCTCCTAGGTGCAAATTGTGTAATTTTTTCAAGTTCTTTACATTTTCAGAAAACTCTCAAAAACATAGTATTAACATTTTCTTTGTGTTTTTTCCTATTCTACCAAATTTGTATCGAAACCATAAATGCTAAGGTTTGATATCATGGCGGGGCCTTCCACAGAGCAAAAAAAGAATCTAGTTACTCCTGGGTAAAACCCCAAATAAAGATGAGATAGTGATTGAAGAGATGGAGTTAGAAGGGGTAAATACAAATTCCTCAAAGACTAGGGTTTACCTCGGTTGATCATAAGGTGATCCTACTTGAGTATGATCTACGAAATGTAAAATCCGAGATGGCCTCTAAAGGAGACATACCTCAAATCAATCATTGGTTGGATGATATCATGTAACATGTAAAGGGTAAATAGTATGGCCCAAATCCGGCCCATATCAACCAAGGAGGATCTTCAGTTCAAAATCATGGATAAAATAACCATGTTGGATCACTTTTCCATCCCAATCAAGAATCCAACTTATTCGCAACCACGGAACCGATGTTGAAAGTGGATATGCAAAAATTTGATGGTAAAGATCCCCTAAATTGGATAAATCAAATGGAGAACTTATTTGAGCTACATCAAACACCATAATAATAAAAGGTGAAATTGGCATCCCTATATCTTGAACCAGACCAATTCATTTGGTATCGATGGTTATGTGCTCAGAGGCAGGAGAATGGTCTCGGGTGTCAATTGGATAGTTTTTATCAAGGAGTTACAATTGCACTATAGTTCTAGTGTTTCGAGAACTACTTTAGTCAATTAGAAAATTTATGACAAATAAGATCTGTCAAAGATTATGTGCATCAATTTCAGAACCTATCCTTAAGGGTGGAGAATATACCAGAAGAGAATCTGAATGACCTATTTCTTGGGGGTCTTAAGGACCACATTGATCATTAGGTACGTATGTTTAATCCAATCAAGCTTTCTGATTCTATTATCATGGCACGTTGAGCAGAGGAAAAAGTTATTTGTAGTAGGAGGCCACCTTTCATTAACACCAGATACCGTAATATCTCTTCCCCTTCATTTTCTAGGCCAATTAGACCGACTCCTAAACAAATGGAAGAAAAGAGAGCAAAAGGATTATGTTTTAACTGTGATAGCAAATATGGATCGGGACACAAATGTGCTAAGAAGGATTTGTTCTATATTGACGGAGGTAATGAGGATGATGAGGATGCTGAAATTATAGGAGAGGATGAGGAACTAGTAGAAGATGAAGTAGAGGATCACCAACCTACAATTTCTCTCCATGCATTGTCAGGTATTAGTACTCCTCAAACAATCAAGGTTATTGGATATCTCAAAAAATAGAAGGTGATAATGTTGATTGACTCGGGAGTACTCCTAACTTCATAAATAGAAAGTTAGCTTCCCGCCTTGATTGTTTTATTTGCCTAGCTCCGTAAATGCAAGTTTTGATTGCGAATGGTGGGACAAAAGTGCATAGGAAAGTGCCATAGTATCAAGATTTCTATGGGAGACTACATGTTAGAATCACCTATGTTTTCTATTTCTATGGGAGGGGCATATATTGTTTTGGGTGTCTAATGGCTCACAACCTTAGGTACTATAGAGATGAATTTCCAAGAATTGTTCATGCGCTTTCATTCAGATGGAAGGAAAATACAATTGAATGGGATGGTAGCTAAGTCTCCACAGATTATTAGCTCTCATCAGATGCAAAAGGTTCTCAGAAAAGGAGTAGATGGATTTATAGCAAAGTTATTTTCCATAGAAGTACAACATATAGAGTCTTCAATGCCACCCGATCTTCAGAAGATTGTTGATGCTCACTTATCTGTTTTTGATGCAATTCCAAAGGGACTACCACCAGCTTAGGGATCATGATCATACCATTCATTGATTCCAAGGATTCAAACACTTAACATCGAGACCATATAGATACCCATATTCCCGAAAAAGTGAGATCGAGAAAATGGTTCAGGAAATGTTGAAGGCAGGTATCATCAGGCCTAGCCAGAGTGCCTATTCTTCACCAATGGTCATGGTACATAAGAAGGATGAAACATGGAGGATGTGTCCATATTACTGAGAAATCAACAAGTATACCATCAAAGATAAGTTTCCTATTCCAAGTAATTGATGATTTACTTGATGAATTACATGGTGCTATTTATTTCACAAAATTAGATATTTGTTTGGGGTACCATCAAATTAGAATAAAAGAGGAAGATGTTCATAAAACGGCTTTTAGGACTCATGAGGGCCATTATGAGTTTTTGGTAATGCCTTTTGGTCTTACAAATGTTCCTTCAACTTTTCAAATCTTGATGAACATTGTTTTCAGGCCATTTTAAAGGAAATTTGTATTAGTTTTCTTTGATGACATATTGATTTACAGTAAGACATGGGAAGAACATTTACAACATGTAAATAAAGTGTTGAAGTTTTGGAGAAACATACTCTCTATGCAAATCCATTCAAATTTTCTTTTGGTGTACAAGAGGTAGAGTACTTGGGTTACATTGTATCCCATGAAGGTGTCAAAGTTGATCCTCAGAAGATCAAAGCTATGGTGGAATGGCCAAGGCCCAAAACTCTCAAAAATATTTGTGGGTTCCTAGGACTAACAGGGTACTACAAAATATTTGTGCGGGGATATGGTAGAATAACAACCCCACTCACTGCATTGCTAAAGAAGGATGCCTTCCATTGGACAGACTTAGCCACTAAATCCTTTGAGTAGTTGAAGGAAGCATTGTATGGCACCCCAGTTTTGGCTACTCCCAACTTCTCAAAAACCTTCATTGTTGAATGTGATGCTTTAGGATCAGGATTGGGAGCAGTTCTAATGTAAGAAGGAAGACCAATTGCATTTGAGAGTCACCAATTAAAAGGAAAAGATCTACTCAAACCTGTCTATGAGAAAGAAATGATGGCTATTCTTCATGTGGTCAAGCAATGGAGGCCCTATCTCATGGGTAGACACTTTAAGGTAAAAACTGATCATGATAGTCTCAAATACTTTTTGGAGCAAAGGTTATCATTTGAGGAACAACAAAAGTGGGTAACAAAAATGTTGGGTTATGATTTTTAAATCATATACAAAAAGGGTAAAGAAAATGTAGTAGCTGATGCATTGTCTAGAAGGGATACATCCACATATGCCTTACTATGTGAAATGTCCATGTTGATGGCCGATTGGGTGGATGAAGCAAGATTGGAATGGGATCAAGATAAGGATACACAATCTCTAATACAAAATATCAAGCAAGGATCTATGACATCTAACAAATTCAAGTGGAAAGGTAACTCCCTATGGTACAAGGTTAGGTTATGCTTGAGTAAAGATTATGAGTTGAAGCATAAGATTCTTACAGAGCTATATGCCTCAGTGATGAGGCCATAAATTGGCCATAAATTACCATTAGTTTGTCCTTCCAAGTTACCTTTGAAAGTGGATTTAAATGTAATCTAGGAACTTATAGTTTTCTTAAGATAGAATATATGATATATATCTTGTTCATTATTTATAAATCTTTTGTTATCTATTTTGTTGACTAATCCTATTGATTATCTGGGAAAAAATGCAAAGTCTTGTGTATGCAGGCCATAAAGGAAAGATAATGCTAGTATTGGGAAAACTAGAATTGATCATGAACAATAGATTTAAAATAAAATATGATTTCATATTTAGATTCCTCTCTAAAAAAATTATTCAATTTAAAAAAAGAATCATCTCAATTTGAGGTCGCATGTAATAGTTATAGTTGTTTTGAGTTAGCTGCGGAACTCACAGAGTTAGTTCCGAAACTTGCAGGTTTAGTTCCAAAACTCACATTTAGTTCCAGAACTTGTATCAATTAAATGAAATTTAGTTCCAGAACTTTCAATTTGTGGACAAATTATATTTAGTTCCAGAACTTGCAGATTTAGTTTTGGAACTTGCATAAAAGGAATGACAACTTTAGTTCCGGAACTTGCATCAATAGAATGACAGCACATGAGGGATTGTGAAAACTCGTGAGATTTCAATGGAAAATATAAGAGGGGGTTTTGTTCATAGAAATGTGTTTAATAAAAACCTCATTCCTATTTATTACAGGTTTTACCAATCAAGAGAGATCTGACTTTTAATGAGCTGTAGTTCGAGGAAACATGTATCAGACCAGCACTAAAAGTTCCATAAACAGAAATAGAAAATTCAAATAGAAAATTTGAGAGAGGTTTTTGTTCATAGAAATGTGTTTTAAAAAACCTCATTCATATTTGTTACAAGTTTTACCAATGAAAAAGATCTAACGTTTAGTGAGCTGCAATTTGAGGAAACGTGTATCAGATGAGCACTAAAAGTTCCATAAACAGAAACAGAAAATTCAAATAGAAAATATGAGAGAGGTTTTTGTTCATAGAAATATTTTTAACAAAAAAATCATTCAGATTTGCTATATTTTTTACCAATCAAGAGAAATCTAACTTTTAGTGAACTGCAGTCCGAGGAAAAAGCGTATTTGACAAGTGTCAAAAGTTCCACAATAAAAACAACAAAGTCAAATGGAAAATACGAGAAAGGTATTTGGTAAAAATAATATTTTGAGGGAAATACTCCTTCCAATAATGTAGAGGAATAAAATCATTATGATTCTTGTTACCGAAAAGCAAGGAGAAGATTTGGGAGTAAATCTTCCTAAAATAAGTGAGATAAGATTTGACTTCAATAATATATCTCTCTCCATATTTTGTGGAGATGGAGATATTAGTTGTTAGGATTGGAATAAAGATAAGATCAGATTGTATTTCCTAAAATAAGGAGTTGGTTGGATGCATAAATTATAAATGCAACCTTCCACACTTAGATATGTAATTCTTTTCCCCAAGTAATCAAGATCTGTTCTTTCTTTCCAATCTTTGGAAGTAAAGTTTTTTTGCAAGTTCTAAATTAAAAGTATGAATTAAATCCTCTTCCAAGGAATGAGCTGGCCACTCATTCCAAGGAAGATGGATCAATGTGTTAATGTTTATTTCTTTATTTCTATGCAGTTTTCCTTTTGTTTTAAATTTATGTTTTTTTATGTTATGTAATTTCTTTATTTCTGCAGTTTTCCTTTTGTTGTAAATTTCTATTTTTTATGTTATGTAATTTCTTTTGTGAACCTGCAGGTGTCCTTTCCTCTTTCCTTTATTTTCAATTTAGCAATTTCAATTTATGCAAGTGTGCCTTTATTTCTGCAAGTGTGCATTTCAATTCATGCAAGTGTGTTTCTTTCATGCAAACTTTATTTCTGCAAGTGTGCCTTTTAATTTCCGCAAGTGTGATCTATTTTATGCAATTTTGGTTTATGTTTAAAGGATTTTATTTCCAAAATATTCTTCTCTTAATGCATTTCATCACCAAATTTCCTTCAGACACCAACCTAGATTGACAATATTAATGGCGAGGATCGACGACCCTCATCACCTCACCATTGAGGACACTGGGTTTTGAAGACATATCATAGAATAAAAAGAGAAGTATTTTGGGAAGGACTCAAGGGGGATGCACAATTTTTTTATCGAGTGTTTAGTGTGCCAACAGAACAAAGGGGAAACAATTAAGACACCAGGTCTATTGCAAACCCTTACCAATTCCTAGCCAGAGATGAGAGGAGGTCTCCATGGATTACATCACCGGATTGCCTTGTTCAGAGGGTAAGAATGTTATTTTCATGATTATGGATAGGCTCACAAAATATGCCCATTTTTGTGCCCTATCACATCCATTTGCAGCTAGTACAATCGTAGCTATTTTTTTGGAGACAATTCAAAGGCTACATGGAACCCCAAAGATAATTATAAGTGATCATGATCCTATTTTCACAAGTAATTTTTAGACGGAATTATTTTCATGTTTGGGTACTTAGCTAGCTCACAATTCATCTTATCATCCTCAAACTGATGGGCAAACAGAAGTGGTCAACAAATTCTTAGAGGGGTATCTACGTTGTTTTGTATCAGATAAGCAGGAAAGGTGGATTAAATGGCTACCACTTGCAGAATGGTGGTATAACACATCTTTTCATACCTCTTCTCAAATGACCCCATTTTTAGCATTATATGGTTACCATCCACCTTCTATCACTTCCTCCTTGAGGGTGAAAACTAAGGTCAGAGATGTTGAGGAACACATTCAACATCAACAACAGTTTTGGCTAGTTTGAAGGAGAATTTAGCATTAGCACAAAACAGATGAAACAACAAGCAGATCAACACCGTAGTGAAAGACATTTTGAAATTGGTGACTAGGTTTTTGTATGTCTCTAGCCTTACAAACATATGTCCCTAAAGCAATAGAAAAAGGACAACAAACTTGCTCCTAAATATTATGGCCCTTATCAGGTTCTATAGAAAATTGGCAGTGTTGCTTATAAACTAGAGTTGCCTCCATCTTCACACATACACCCAGTATTCCATGTTTCATGCCTGAAGAAGGTTATTGGATAGAAATTTGAAGCCCAGACAAAGTTACTAGAACTTGACGAGGAAGGAAGAATCATTTTGGAGCTAGAGAAGATTCTACAAACACGTACTAAGAGGCTGAGAACTAGAGACATTAAGGAATATCTGATCAAGTGGAAGAATATGAGCATAGAAGATGCAACCTGGGAGGATGAAGGTTTTCTGCAGCAACATCCAAGATTATTCAACATTGAGGACAACATTGGTTTGAAGGGGAAGGGCATGCTACGCCCTTAACCTATTTCTTGTATTAGGATATGAGTAGCCGACTTGTGGCTTACCATATCATTTTATTATATCATTTATACTTTATCATGCTTAATAGGTCGGCCTTGGTGATGGCCATAACATATGAATAATATATATAGGGGATTATAGGTAGTAGTTCATTATCATTTGAGCATTTGAGTCTTATTATATGGTTTGGAGGTTGCCCCTTGAAGTGGCGAAGCTATTATAATTGCATATTGAGATCATTATTATGAAATATTGTGTTATTTGGTGTTCTATTGCTGCTCATAATCTGAATTATACTAGTAATTTAATTACACTTACTATATGTTTCACACAAGCCTTGTTCACACAAATATATTTTGTAACATTTGATTTCCCTTATATACATGCTAAGGTATTATCACCTATGTTGTATTTTTGCTTTTTTGTTGTTTTGTAAGAGAATCAGTAATGTTTTGAGCTATCAAAGGATACATGTAGGTATTTCAAATTGGTTGTTCAAAGTGGTTTTGACATTTATAGAATACTCCATAAAAGATCGTGATATATTCTAGAGTTCATAACTAAGGGTCACAAATCAAAACAAGAATATGATCAATAGTGCAAGGTTTCATCACTTAATGCAAATCGGTGAAAATTTTATGTTGATAATAGATGATACGAAGATTGAGGATCACAAAAATGAAGGTATACAAGTTTTTGTTGGGCTAGATGATATTACTTTGATGGCTACAAATTTAGAAAAATTTGATAGAGCTCAAGATATACCGGACCCATAAAATGGGGTTTAGTTTGAGTTGTTGAGTAATGGGTGTGTTCCCCCTTACTAACACTTACTCATTAATTATTCCTTAACCTTCCCAAGTTTTAACAATAGTGGATGTTTTAAAGGGGTTAATGTTTGATACGTAAGGATCATATTTTCCTCACTTTATTATTTATTGTTAGCTAATTGATATACATGTTATGATGATGACATATGGATCATTATGAGGAATTAATCATGTTTGTGTTAAGTGTAATGAAAATATTTTCATCACATGTTGATGTGGTAGGTTACTCGTGTAGGGTTCTTTATTATGGTTTTTGTAATCCTTCTAAGTCTAATTTATCGACAATTTGGAGACTTTATTTTTGATGTGCTATGGGGGCACTATGATTCATTTGGAATTTAAGGATTACTATATTTTAGATAATAATGAAATTTGTAGTGAAATTTTCAAGAAGTTTGGTTGGTTATATGTTTTATAGATATTTCAAGGAGTGGATGATGTAATGACCATGGAACTTATGGCATCATGGAACAAAAGGATTGAGGTTGTAAAAGGGATATGAATGCAATTTTTGAATAAGGTTTGGGGTAAGTGTATGGCATTTCTTACAATGGGGAGAAGTGGTTTTTGGTCAAACATGGGGGTCCAAATTATAAGGAAGAATTTATTCTATCTCGAGGAATAAGTATATGATACTAGGAAAAGTATAATTTGATCATCATTACTAGAAAATTGGCCCGCACTTGTACTTTTCATTCAAAATATATTACATGTGAAGGATTTCACTCTATTCTCTATTCCTATAATTTTATATTACTCTCTCACCGTAAGCACAAGAAGATTGTGAGTGTTCCTTTCTTCCTATTGAAATCTAGATAAAATATGGTCGTGAGAGCTAAGGGGGAAATAAGAATGCTTTGGATAATTAGGGATCATACAAATTCTAGTCTTGGACACCTTAAATTCATCTACAATGGGGAGAATGTATTTTTTTACGAAAGTACAAAATTCATTAATAGATAGAGGACTAAGCGGTGAAAGATGGTTATTTTTCCTCATCTTATTCCTTTAGGAAGCCAATGATGGTCTCTCATAATGAAGATAAAAATATGAAAGAATATTCCTCCCCACTAAGAAGGTCTCAAATATTAGGTAAATATTCCAAGATCGGGCTAAAATTTTTGGGATAGGATATCCTTGGATCGCTATTAATGAGTGAAGTCGAGAAGAAGAGACCAAGATAGAATCAATAGGAATAAGGATGTGATGGATGGGATTCATAAGGGTATAATTTTTAGAGGGAAACATTTCAAGGATGTTGAGGTTCTACTAGAAAAATTCATGAATGAAGAGGTTGAGGGTTGGTAGGATAGTGGAACAATGGGGAACTTTGTGGGTTTTCAAGGTGGGGAGGGTGTGGCTGG
Organism: Taxus wallichiana var. yunnanensis; assembly: GCA_018340775.1. Lineage (NCBI taxonomy): Eukaryota > Viridiplantae > Streptophyta > Pinopsida > Cupressales > Taxaceae > Taxus > Taxus wallichiana. Next base: position 712,645,640 of record CM031238.1, read on the forward strand.
TATATTAGGGAAAGAGGTGGTAGGGATTTTTTTAATTTGTGCTAGGAAAGAGATGGAGGAAAGGATTTCTATACTACATTTATTGGTAATTTCTCCGAGGACTAAGGTTGGATCGGTGGGTACTAAGAATTTATCTATTCTAGCTAGTATTGTTGGTGTTAATGTTGTAATAAAAACTAATGTAGGGCACTTGAAATATAAATATATGTCCATTCAAACTATGTAAGACCACCCATACTTCTCTATATCCTAATTTGTGTATGTTGCTACCCAGACCATTAGGTATTATGAGAATAAAATTCTTATCTTCAAATATAAACTTTAATTGGTGGAACAAAAAATTAAAAGGGAAAAAATATTACTAACACACTTGAAGGATATATTGGGTGGGTTTCATGAGGAGATGGAGAATTGGGGAAAAGGCTATGATTATTTTGTGCAAACTCTTAAATCAAAGAGATCTAGATGAAAAGAGTATTAAGAGTCTTCGGATAACCTCATTTTGGCTTGTGAAATTGGTGACCAATTATGTATTTTTCATGTCCCTCCTAGATTTTATTTACTAATTCTTCAAGAAAATTGGCTAAAATTTCAATAAAGAAGATTGGATTCTTTACATCTAGTGGCTATTTTGAGATATAATGAATTTTGTGAGGTTTTCTTCTCCTCTACGTAAGAAGATAAAAACTTGCTTTGAAAATCCTATTTTTACAATTTGGTTTTACCTAATGAAGTCCAATGTAGCCCTAAACCATTTTTGGGGATGTCATTCTTTGGTATTTTTTTTTCATATCCTCATAATGATATATGGTTTAAATAGGAGTGATAAACATACTCTATTATAGAGGCTTCCCAATATCTCTAGATTATGGTATAATATCCTAAGCTTGCCTCAATATAAGGAAATTATAAGAAACTTCTGAAGAATATTAAAATTAGGAAAAATATTGAAGGAATCAAAAATATGTTGGGATCCCAAAATCAATAGAAAGTGTATACATTGGGTTTTGATGTGTAAAATAAATGTTGTATAATATGGGAACTTCTCTCACAACCCTTAAGAAAATGAGAATTGATGTCCCCATACAATATAGGTGAGTCAAGGCTTAGGGAAAACTTTTACATCAAAGTTATGCTAGGAAAGGGTACTCAAAGGGCCTGATTTGAATTTTTAGATACCTTTTTCTATCACCACTTACAAATTTGAGTGGGTGGACCTTGGTTAACAAGAATCATGAAACAAATAATTGATTGAAGTATGAAGCATATTTAGGTAATTATGTAGATCTAGATGAGCCTAACTCTCTATAAGTGGATATTTGTATGGTTCATGAAAGTAACTATAACTAAACTACTTCAATTTTTTTGGGTTAGGGTTTGTTATTATAGAAGCTAAAGAAGAGGATATTGATTCTCTTCTTTTACATAAGATCTAACAATAATGAGAACAAAGTGAATACTGGGTATTATTATTGATAGGGAAGTTTCACATCTTTCTATTTTTCTTTCTTGTGATTTTTTATAACGGTTGCCTTATTGTGAACTCCGATCTGTTTCATTTCTTATATCTTTGGGTATGACTTTTTTTTATAAAAATTCTTCATATTATACAAATGGGTAAGGGACCCATTAACCATTTTCACCGATAAAATAAAAAGAGTGTATGAAAATGAAAATAAAAAATAATAAAAAACATGGAATAGTTTTTGGAAAAACTAAAGGAAAAGTTCATTTTGTAAGACTATCATATTAGGTTGTTTAAGAATCTATTGAAAGTTTGACATAGAGATGTTGAGGCGTCATTTTTTTATATTATGCAAATGGTGTTCATATTTCCTAAGAAGTACATGAAATTAAAGAACAAGAATTTTCTTAAATTTTGTTGCAAGAATGAAAAGTAAACCGAAGTTGGATATTCCTACTTACTATGGAAGATTGAATTTGGAAGAGCTTACTGAGTTAATATTTGACCTTCAAAATTATTTTGAATATGAGAACTTGGAGGATATAAGGTGATTCTAATTCATTGGCATGAAATTGAAATATCACACATCTTTATGGTTGGAACAAGTATAAATCAAGAGATTGTGCAAAGGAAAAGAAAAAAATAAGTACATGGAATAGATATTGGTGAAACGAAAGGCCAAACTCATTTTGTAATATTATCTTATTAATTTTTTTGATAAGTTATAAAATTTGTGATAGATAGATATGAGTAGAAGTGATTAAATGGAGGAATTTAAAATATGACTATAAAATTTGGATGAATTAAACATGATGGAGGAAATATTTTTCAATATATGACCATGTAATTGCACATAAAAATTTAGGATGAATTTGGGATGATGGGGATATATTGTGTTGAACAATCTTATCAATGTGCACTAAAGGTATAAGAGAATTTGGTGCACAATAAAAAAGTACCACACAAGGTAAAGGTAAGATCACATAGGGTCATGGAAAAGGTAACGATAAATGAACATTTCACAACAAGTAGAATTAAACACATAACAAATTGATGGTGAAACGCAAAGAGGTAGAGTAAACCATAGAGGTAGATGATATTATGGTCAAGGTCATGGTTTTGGATTCAATAACACATGCTTTAGATGTGGACAAGAGGTACATATAGAATTTGAGTTTCCTCACAAACATTTAAATGGTTATAGAAATTTAAGTGCACATATAACACAATTAGATGAAGATAGTATTGCATCAGTAAATCATAAAGATGAGATTGAAATAGGGGAAAATTCATGATGAAGATGTTGATTTTAAACCCTGAAAATGAAGAGGATGGCTCGACACACTTTTTTCAAAACAATTTCCAAATTATGAGGTAAGTGATGTAAGTTAATTATTGAGAGTGCTAGTAATGACAACATTGTTTCACACCAAATGGTGGAAGCTGAAATTAAGGATACAAATCATAATCCATATAATAATTCCTATTTATTGAAGAATCACTAGATATTGGTGAAAAACAATGCTTTATGGAGTTCTAAATTGAGAAATGCAAAGATGATGTTATGTGTGATATCATACCAATGGATATTAGCCATATTATTTTTGAAGTCCATTCCGATTCGATTGTAAGGTGTAACATGATGATTATACAAACACATTTATATTGGTGGAAAAGGATGGATTCAAGAAAACATTGAATACATTGAAGGACATGTGTGAAATAATGGAATAAAATTTAAAATTAATGTTAATGTCAGGTAATAAATTCTTTAGTGATATCAAATAGCACACTTATATTATGCTTGTAGTAAAGCTTGTAAGGACATTGGATGTAAATGTTGGAGATAAGGAAGTAACACTTTTGCAAGAAGTTTATGATTTACTTGGTGATTTATGGAGATTGTTTCTAATGTTCTACCAAAATAATAAACATTAGTCATTAGATGGATTTTATCAAAAGAATTATTCAACAAAAATGTGGCATGAAAATTGACATCACATGAAAATGAAAAGGTACAAAAGAAAGTTCAAGATTTATTGGATAAAATATTAATCAATGAATCATTGAGTCTAGGTGAAGTACCAAGAATATAGGCACACAATAAAAATGGATAATGTGAGCATATAACCATGTAATAAATACTACCATAGTTAATTTTAGGTTTTGATCACCAATAATGGATTATCAAATGGATTTTGAGTGACGCAAAGTATTTCTTTAAAATTGGTTTGAAGAGTGGATATCACCATATCCACATAAGAGAAGAAAGTGAATGTAAGAAACCATTTCAAACTTAAGATGGTTTTCATGGATGGTTGGTTGTGTTATTTATTTTGACGAATGCATTGAGTGCATCATGCATTTGATAATTGAATTCTTGAAATAATATTTGGTTAAGTTTTTATTGTTTACTTAGATCTGATATAATATTTTTCAAGAGGACAAAATAAGATCACATACAACATTTGTATAATGTGTTGATGATGCTAATATATGAGATTTTTCTCACTAATATTAAAAATTTTACAGCCATGAAATAGGAGTTGGTGTACTTAGGATTTGTGATTTCTCGGGAAGGTTTGAAGATGGAAAAGGAAACAATACGTGCAATAATTGACTATTCATCACCTAAAATAATTTTTAGGTAGAAAGTTTTTATGATATAGAAAAATTATATTGGATTTTTATTATAAATTTTAATGAATTTGCATAATGAACATATATGTTAGGTGTATGGATAAGAATAATTTGTATGTAAATTCAAAGCTAAGAGAAGTTTCTTATAGTTGAAATCTAATTTTATTAAATAGCTATTGGTTGTGTTGTCATATTTTAGTATGGTATTTCAAGTAGATTTTGATGCTAATAAAAATGTAATAGGATCTATATCAAGTCAATGAGGAAGACCCATAAAAATTTTCAATAAGAAAATCAATGATGTAAAACGATGTATTTTATATATGATTAATATTTTTATGAGATCGTATAAGATTTGAGAAATTAGAGGCATTAATTACTAGTTATGGACATTGTTTAGTATATAGATCATCAAGAATTACAATTCATGAATAACGAGGGTAAATCTGAATCTAAGACACATGAAGTGTTTGGAATGTTACAAATCTAATCATTTGTGTTGAATCATAGAAGAATTAAGTTTAAAAAAGTTGTTGATGCTTTCATTAGAAATATTTAAATTTTGAATGAGTTAAGAGTTGAAGTTTTAGGCATCTAATCATTAAAAACATAGTATGTTAAAGACAAGGATTTTGGAGAGGCATAGAAATCATGTGTAGAACTATATACACATAAATTTGGCAACTTATCCTTTGACAATTATAAGTTTGGATTTGTCTTGACATTGTGAATTTCACACACATCCTAAGCGTAATTGAAATACCTCACTCTCCTTGCGTATATTTCTTAACTACACACAAGTTTTATTCATTTATATAATAATTTTCATTTATCTACAACATCACATTACTCTTAGGCATCTCACCTAAAATACTACACAACAATCATAATATTCTTGTCTAAAACCGTATGGTCTAGGACTAGGTTGTACTAGGGTTTGGGTGACCCATATAGACCTATCTCCTATACTCTAATATCTCTTTTCCTAAATTGATATATTTATTTGGGTCATTTTTTACCTTGTAGGTAATCCTTAAGGTGATAATTAACCATTTAAAGTGTATAAACATAATTCTAAAACACTTAACTCACGTGGCATCTTCAAGAGATCCTATTACAAAATTCACTCCTAAAGCACTCAAGGATATCCTAAATATTCTTAAAGTAGAAACACACCTTTAAAAGTAAACACTACTCAAGTTTGAAGAACTCAATATAGGTTCAAAAGTTTAGTTTTTCCATTTGCAAGTCTCCAAAGTTTCTACAACCATGTTATAGCCACAACAAGTAAATATAAAGCATTGCCAAAGTCCTAAGAGACAAAGGGAATCAATCTAACATCTGAAGCACATCACATTATATCACTATTGTAAAAGGTACATTCTACGTCATCTATAATTATGATCATTATTATTTGTTTCAAGATACACAAGGGTCCAATATGGGGTTAGCTTATATGTGTATACATAATTATACATACACTAGGAGAATTACATGGATTTTTCTATCACTTGTGAAATAATGTAGTGAAACATATAGATTGGATTAGTAGGGGTGATTATCAGGTTCAATGTAACTCCACCACACATGAATTTATCCTTTTGTTATCTAATCATGTTCATGGAGTACTATCAGCAAGTACACAATGTTTCTATTTATCGTAGGTTACTACAAGAAAGTATCAAACATTGGTGAACCTTAGCATTAAAAAAATCATATTTCCAGGCTATCAAAACCATCATAACTGATAGAATTCCAAGTCACTCCCATATGATATAATACATACTAGTAATAGATAATACTACACCCCATTAGATCTTGTATGGTTTCGTACTAGTCTAGTTTCAAGTCACAATCCATGAGATGAATCACATCAATATCTTTACTAGACTATACATCTAGTTTGCACACCCATATCACCTAGGTAACTCTCGATTTATCTAATACTCTTCCCTCTTCATGTTTTAAGAAACACTTATATCATTTTTATATTACAAATTTTATTAAAATTTGTATTCTTTTTTGTACATTAATGGTATTAAATTTTAATTCATAGTATACAACATGTATAACCTTATGAATTATAATAAATAAATAATCTAATCCATTCCAAACCCTTAATTATTTATTTAGGTGTAAGCATTTGGTGAACCTAATTGTTTCTCAAACCCTAAAAACCTAAGGATTATCATTCTTTCTTTGCATATGATCCTCTTACTATCCCTTTTCTTTGTTTTCCTTTGTGTCATCATGGATTGTTCTAATGATATTATGCTTTCTTTTATTTACTTTATTCACCATAATATGACATATACAGATTATGTTTATGATAATTTACAATGCATAATGATTGTTGCTGATACATCTCTTGACTATGTGATTTTTTCCTAAGTAATTTAAGTATCACTAGGGGTAATACGTCTTTTATTCCAAGTACATCCCTCCTCGACAAGTTATTGACAATGACATTTGATTGTGTATTCAAGTGGGGATATCCAAATGTTTGGTTAAGTGTGTTTTTATAAAATATGAATCAAGTATGAATCTTTTCTCCACCTCTTTCCTTAATAAGTTAGGCTTATCAAATATTGATCTCACCCCATCTATCATGATTGTTTATGGTTTTCATAATATACCCCATAGGGTTATTTTAAAAATTACATTACAAAATCATCATGGGTCAAAAACCATTCCTACCATATGTCATGTTATGCCTAATTATTCTAATCATGGTATCCTCTTAGGATAATCTTGGATACATGTTACGTGTGTGGTCCCATTGTCTACTTTCCTAATCTTTAACTATCAAGGTTCATTCCATGTTTGTCTTAGTGAACTAAAAATTTAAGCATTATCATCATGAAGAAACAATGATGCTTTCCATACTTGCATACAAAATTTTGCACGAGTGTATCTATCTTATATTACTAGTTATTTAGAGATTATACCTAGTCAAGGTCTTATAGAAAACACACTTTCTATGAATGATTGCAATTGTGATGATGATGTTGATTAAAATTCTACTAATATTAAATAGAATGATACTAATATTCCTAGTATATATGATCATCCTATAATATCCGTGATAATGTCACCTCCTACATCTCTATCTCTTATTTCTACCTCTAAAGTACCTACCATATTTGGAAAAACCAATATTCCTCTTTAAACATTACAATGTATATAGATTTTAAATAAGTTACTTAGAAAAAGTTTAGGTATGCATCCATTGATATTGATGATGTTACACTTTCTTTTAATTATCTTGCTACAACTTCAATGAGGCACTTGATTATGCTATTACAATTGATTTGTGAGATATTGATGATGGGCATATCTCAATCTTCCATATGATGTTTAACCCATAGTTCATGCATATTTTATCACTCTTAGGGTTCCAATTGGGGATATTTCATATCCTATGGTTACACATACTCTCGATACCCCTATGGTTCCTAGATATTTGGGGTAAATACATATCCCCTATCCCATGTAAAATTGGTTATTCATATGGTTTCTAATCACACTATATTTGACACCTCATTTATCTTCATGTGTGTCCCTAATATTTATATATCTCCACCGTTGCTACAAGGTAGCCATATATCTCTCCTATTTATGATGTTGATACAAGTGGGCTTAATTCTACATATTTGGGCTCTAGTTCCTATTATGATGATCATCAACATGATGGCCATTCTACTAATCAACGTACTCAAGATTAAGGATGTTATCCACAACCCTATGGCTACAAATGATATTGAGTTTTCTTTGCCTCAAGATAAATCTATGCCTCTTAATAACCCACTACAAAATCACACTATTATCAAAGATGATTTTGAAATGCACCACAATTATCTCACACCTTAAGCCATTAAAAATTGTGCACAACGCTTTACGAGACATGGTTTCAAGATTTACCTCCAAATCTTGTTTTTCACAATGTGATACCGTGACCCATGATTCCTACACTCAAATTATTTCCTCCTTATCATAATACTAGATAGCCCTTGTGTAACCATTTCTCTCAGTATATACCTATTTCAAAAATATAAAAAATAGTCAAATAATCACAAAAATACAAAACATTCAAATATTTATAAAAATATAAAATTAAGACCTTCGTGTGAATTAATTTTATAGATTGTTACATTATATATATTATTTTTCATACAATTTAATATATTGTATATTTATATATACCATTTACATACATGTGTTCATGATGTATGTTGATCTTGATGGAGGACATGCACAAATTAATACATGATGATAGATCCCAACCTAGACCATTTCTAGTTTACCTTGATATTTTGGGGGAATCGCCACACTATTTAGGTTCATTTGTTTTAGTAAAATTAAGTTATTTATTCATTATTCTCAATTACTTATATTGTGTATATATGAATTGTTATACTTACATGAAGGACACACATGTTTTGTGAAACACTATCTTATCTTGATTTATGTTCCTATGGGCCACTATTTGATCCAAAACTCAGGGTTTTTGTGATTAAAAGATAGAATAACAATTGTTCTAGATGTAAAAATAAAAACTATATTTGAGAAGAGATTTATAATGCTTAAAATTATCTCTGAAAAGAGATGTATATTGCTCAAAATATTGTGATTACAATAGCTATCTTTGTCAGGAGATGTATGTCTTTCCCTTATAGGTTACATCTACTTATATAATAATTTTATAAATATGAAGAGACATATAGAATAATGTGGAAGGTCACTAATCTCAAGGGAGATGAGGTGATTCATCTTCCAATTACATATGTGAAAATTTTGTGAATTTACTATTTTTAGACAACACTACAAAAATTATAATTTGAGACCTCTAAAAGTGGATTTATGGGGTCAAAATTTTACCAAAAAATTTGTGTACCATTTCACCATTATTTACACATTTCAAGCCTTGAAAAATTCAATCGTAGTTATGTTGTAAAATTTATGCCTCCTAGAAGTTGCCCACTAGAACTACCACCTGGGTCATTTTTTAGATCATTCCTCCCTCCTTTCGAAGAAAAATGGTCCCCATTGCACCAATGGGTCCCATAAAGTGTGGAATTTTTTGTTTATCTCATTAGCAGTGATAGTGTAAGGACCCTACCATAGAGGTCAAATTTTCCTGTATTTTCCCAAGCCTTTCCTTCTAAAAATACAACCAAATTTTATCACTAAACTTGAAATGATGTGGAACCCTCTTTTGAGCATGGCATTATTTATAATTTTCATTAATTTTCTATAAAATATTACGAACTCACATCGAGTGTAACACTTATTTCACTAAATTGGGACATATTCCAGTGAATTGAGACTCTAGTATTTCAAGTATTGGAAGAAATCCATCTCTGTTTTTGTGTATATCGATTCCATTTTTGGCTATATCGGATTCCATTATTACTATTATTGGAATCCAATAGTAGCAATATTGGATTCCAATATTGTCATTATTGGAATTATTCTAGTTCCAATTTCACTATTATTAGATTCCAATATCACTATTATTGGATTCCAATTTCACCATTTTTTAGATTTTCAATGTTGAGAGTATGTAAGGCTAGCAACTATGGTTGCTAACTCTTATAAGTCATGAGCCTTGATGTAAGGTGAGTGGTCACTAACTCTTATAAGTCATGAGCATCGATCTAGGGTGAGCGATCACTAACTCTTATAAGTCATGAGCATCGATCTAAGGTGAGAAACCACTAACTCTTATAAGTCATGAGCCCATTGTATTAAATGAAAGTGAAAAATCCTTGATGTAAGGTTATCTGTTGGTAACTATTTTAAGTCATGATCCCATTCTATTAAGTGTGAGCCCCACACTCTGAAAGTGTGAGCCTTGCACTCTGAAAGTGCGGGGATTGCACCTATAAAGTTTGAGATCCTTGCAGTTTCGAAGTGCGATCCCCATGTTGTTGAAAATTTGAGAGCCCCATAATATGAAAATTATGAGCCTCACACTTTTGAAGTGAGCACTCTGAAGAATCTGAGCCTCGCACTCTGAAAGTGCGAGCCCCACACTTTAAAAGTTTGTGATTCACACCTTGAAAGTGTGAAGTCTAGCACTCACACTTTTAGAGTGTGAATCTCAAACTTTGAAAGTGTGAGGCATGTACTTTCAATGTTTAGTATGCACATAATCCTTAAATTTGACACGGGTCGTAAATGCTAGTGGTGTTATTTTGACTTCTGGTGGAACTCACAATAAAATTACGTTCTCACCCCGAAATATACCTTGTAACAACTCATTTTTTTAGATTGTACAAGTTCACTAGTGTTTATTATTATAAACTATATATGTGAGTAATCATTAAAATCAAATAACAAAGTTGGGAGTTTATGTATATCAAAAATTCTATTACTCTGAAAGATAGTAGAATTTATGCTTGTAAATTGTTCCATTCTCTATATAAACAATGAGTCACTTCCGTGAGCAATAAAATGAAATAATCCTTGACACAATGTAAGAAAAATGTTTGTGAGAAACATTTTCTTACACCCTCGAGATACATTAAACCATTATTTTATAGTTTATATCAATAAAAAAACTCATTGTGTCACAATTGTATTTTTTTGATTCAAGAAATAATAAAACTAATATGTCATAATCTTTTCATTGAAAGGTTCTATCTGTACATTTTAAATTTTATATAAATTCATACATATACAATTGTAAATATTATATGAGGAGTTGTCAGCCTTTTGTGGACAATTTTATTTGCACAAAACATGAATACATTTGTTTCCTCTAAAACAACAATACAAGTAGTGTTGAGTAAAGTAGCAGTGGAGGTGCTATCAAAGTAGAGACCAATATTTATGAGCAAACAACAATGGAAGAGTGTACTATAGATTTCTTATTCAGCCTTGATGTTCTTGCATATTCTGGGTCAATGTAATGAATGGTATCCATAACATAGGTAGAGGTGTGGTGTTTGGTCGAGGAAATGCAATTGGCAAATACCAAAGTCTGAAAAACTTGCATCAAAATTATAATCCAAAAGAATGTTAGAAGTCTTCACATCCTTGTAAACAATGCATGGGTTACAGTCATAATGAAGATATGGCTATCCTTCTTCAGCACCACGAGCAATCTTTAGCCGATCGTTCCAGTCTAGCTTAATCTTCTTTGATGATCCTATACAAAAATAAAAATTAATAAAACACTTGTTAGATTTTCCAAATATCCATTTTACTATGAAGGTTAGAGGTTGATTGGACACTTCTATTTCAAAAATTGAATCTACAATGTACAGATTCATTTTTCTTCATAACATAATCATTTTACTCACCATGTAGGATGTCTCATAGACTTTTGTTTCCAGGTGGAGAAAGTGAACATCCATGTAGACTCTCAAGATTCTCGATGCTTGATGCTTCCAACTATTTCCACATCAGTTTCAAATGCAAACAAGCTTAGTGGGTAGCGAATGTACATTCTCTTTATAACAATTGCCTTAGAATTCTTTAGATCACATTTATAAAGATTTCTTGTAGCACCATAGCCAATCACATTTATTTGTCATCTAATAATCTATACAATATGAAATCATGTCTTGTCATGTTAGTTTTAACACCTTGCTCCATGTTGTTTGTAGAGCCTTTTGTAAATACCTTTGGATGATTTGAATGGTACAGAGCTATAATTATGCACAATAGTAGTATTGAACCCTAACAGATGTAAACAATTTCTAGTTTTGAGATGGATGTTGTTCATTGTATTGGGCCACAATTTTGTTAGACAACATCATACATATCCAAGTTTGCCAATTTTTGATAACAATAGAAGAATGTCTCTGGAACCCAAGCTATTTAAAAGACAACTACTATTTCTTGCATTAGTTAATTGGTGATATCCAAAAACCATAAGAAACAAAACTGAATTGGTATGCAGAGAAAAATTGTGTTTATATCTACAATTGTATGGAGGAAAACATGAAAAGTTTTTAATGATAGGAATTTCCCCAGACATATTTTTATAGGAGAGGTTTCTATAAAATAAATAGAGCCATTTATAGTATCTTCTATTATTATTGCAAGAGAATTAAATTTATTCCTTTCTCAAAACCTCCATAGCTTTCAAAGTGAAGACCTCCAGGTTTCCACAATGATGTAGTGTAACTCAATTTTTTAAAGTGATGGGAAGATAGCCATCAATCCACTATTAGCTCCTCTATCCTAAAGTCAGTACAAATTATTTTTTACATTGACGGAAAGATATTCTATAATATATTGATGCTAGTGGCCACTAGTCTACACTTCTAGCAACGAATTGACATCTTCAAACAAACCAAATTTAATAGCGATTAATTGTTGAAATTGCATAGTGCAATGCACAACAAAAATTTTTATTAATGATTTCTTGATTTTTATAACTAAAGGAGGGTTGAAGGGTCCCTTTCCCTTTACATTACAGATACAATGAGAGGATCATTAAAAAAACATGAATGATCCAACAATACTTTGGTGAAAATACGCTTATGGGCATATGCCAAAAACACAAGTGATTGGGAATACAAAAATACCTACACTCAAGTAAGACAAACAAGATGATTTGGTAACATTACAACTGGAAAGGCTATATAACAACCACAAAATTTATAGCCTGATGGATTTTAGAAGCACTTATTTATTTGAATCAGATGACACCTCCATAACCTCCACCTTAACAAGCCTTAAAATGGTTTTTGCAGGTGGTTCCTAAAAATATGCTCTTTTCCAGTAATAGCCCGAATCTTTAACCAATCGTATGCCTCACGACATTCCCGAAGAAGAAGATCCCAATGTCCCTATTCCCCTTGCAGGAGATAAAAATATCATCTAGGTCAGGCAAGGGGAGCGAACTATCTCCCGCCCTCGGTGTCTCACCGCATTTGGACACACCAAACACTTATTGCATTAGGACATCATACCGTTTGTACAACTCTGAAAAATGGCCATGTATTGAAAAAATTCCTATTTATAATGAGCCTTAGATAGTAAGGACCATGAAAAACTCATGGTTTTTTCCATTTCCACTTTCATGCCAACCCTATACGCTGGCTTGATCTAGTGATGACCCATCTTCAAAGCCCAATCCTTCACCGGGTGTATGATAAGAAGATGACAAACGAATGTCGAAGAAACTTCCGCATTTACCCTTGGACGTCCCTCTAGAGAAAGATAATCATCTCTAATAACTCCCTCAATAGAAACCAGGTCTTGCTCTGTTTCAATTCAAAAATGAATTTCAAATGACGACGCAAAATTTTGGTATAAAATGTCATTTCACTCACCGACACGGAAAATTGCATGAAAGGCAACATTGGAAAGGCCATGATAGAAGAAATGAAATCCAGTGAAATAAAGACGAAAGGTGTGAAAATAAGGAGGAGAGGATCGGTAAATATGTGGAGTGACTATGCCATCGCATGCTTGTAATTAATACAAGCTTGTTAGGGGCTTTAATATCAACCTTTATTGGAAAAGGTGATGAGTCCAGTGATGAACATATTTATTTCCAATCTTATCACGCAATTTTATATAAAATCTTCCTTTTTAGTAGCCTCCCCATATATAACATTTAAGGTCCAATCTGTAATTAATGAAAGAGTACAAAATGATTTTTATTCACACAAGTTTTTTTGATGGTGACGTTAGCAATAATATGAGAGTCACCTCCAATAATTTAATCAGTATTATCCAATTTAATTAAAACGGACCAACAATCTACAAACACTTTAATTTATTGATTCATACATTTATTAATTTACATTGGGTGGGATCAGGGTCCGTAATCTACAGTCGGGAAAACCTCGATAATCAATATCTTGATACTGCATAATTTAATCTTCAAACTATTAATAATCATTAAAAAAATAAAAATTCGATATTTTTTCCTTTGAGTAATCTCAATAATTTTTACATTTAATTTTAATTTAGTAATTTGGGGTTGATGGTGTGTTTTATTTATGAATAACATTTAATATTCTATTAATAAGTAAAATGATATAAGAATATTCACCAAAACATTTGGCAGTATGGAAGCACGCCCCAAAGCCACGAGTTCAAACTAGGCAGACAAAAATCCTAGGAGTACATCTAATTACAAAACATCACAAGACAAAAAAGTAAAAAATTTAAGCATCAACTATGAATTATTGACCAATAGTGCACATATCTTGATCATGCCATCAAGAGCTAGAAAAGTCTCAAGGATAGATAATTCCCTTCTATTGCTTTCCTTCAAAATAACAAATATCGGTGTGGTCTTGAACAAAAAAAATCATTACTTAAAATTTAATGAAAATAGTCTAAAAATTCCATACTTCATCTTGTTTCATGATACAAATCATATATTTGGGCAATACGAACCACTATATTGAAAAAAATTGATCGATACAATATTGTATCGACAGGTTGGTTAAATAAAATTCCTTCTACACAAATTATACACAACATGCTTTCCACTAACATTCTTTTCTCAATACCCTCTTCAACATTCTCTGTAATAACACCTTCCACATTTGTGAAATGAATTCTCAAAATTTACTACATATCTGCATAACCACACTTCTCTTACATCAATCAACATTATCAACTTCTATCAATCCAACAAACACATTCCAATAAAAATTCTAGTCGTTAGTCATGTTATTAATTATGCGATTAACATCTGGAAGAAGGTCACCCTTTTTGTAGTTATCTTGCCAAACTAGCTTTGAGGATTGGAGAGAGTCTGACATGCTCATATAACACTTAGACCTAGTTTTTTAATTTTCCTTGGCCCACAAAAGTATGTTTATTTTATCAAACACACTATTGGGCATACTATATCAGAAAGATTTGATCAATGCAATAGAAGTCTGTCATTTAATATCGCTAATATCTTGTTCACCTTCACCCTGCATATGTGGTTGATCCTTTAGGTATATTTTATTTGAAGGATGATTTTAAGAAAATATGCAAGGCCAAGATGGACAGAACATGTCTTCAGGTTTAATTGATGTACATCTATTACGATGATCTAACATTGCCACACTACGTGGCTATGTTAATTACAAGAAATTATCGATCGTAGCAATAGAAAAGCCTTCCCTTTCACTAACTAAGGGTGCTTATCGGTTGCAAAAATTCTAGTCGTTAGTCATCCTTTTGAAGGTTAGTATTCAAGGATAGTCCATCGAATATAATATAATTACAAATAATGACTTCAAACCTATTGAGATTGTTTTTTTGCATGGTTGAAATAGATTCATCGACAATATATAGGATAGTGGTCGATAGCCTTCTCATCAATGAATAATTGACAAACATAAAACATGCATTTCTCTTTACGAACTTGGATCAATCATTCTTGAGCAAGACCCGTGTTCATCTTTTCCTTAAATTTTTAGTAAAATGTTTAGGACTATTTTGTTTAATGGGTTGTTTCTAGAAATGTGCATAGCCAAGATGATCAGGATATGTCTTCACGTTTAAATTATGTACTTCTATTATTATGCTCTAACTCTTATCTTTGTCACAAAGACAAACATTGAATTTTATTAGCTCGATATTTTTAAAAACAGAAACAGAGATCCTAAGTGAGCGCCAAACCACTCCTTTTAGTTCGTAATATAGATTAGCAATGCTATGCATTTTCTTTTATACAAACCGAAATGAAAATTCCTTGTGACACCATTTCATCCATTGATATGATTTTTATTTGAGTGCTATGTTTTGTAAGTATCGTAGCTTAGACAGTCACTAAGCATTTTTTAGAATATGAACTTTTTTATTTCTATTTTCTTAGTTAAGAAATAGTTTAGCCTAGAGGCCACTAATATATTCCTTTCTCATTTAACAATAAAAATAAGCGTAGAGCGCTATGTTCTGTAAGTATTCAAGCTTAGCGTTCGTTAGGCATTTCTTTTATACAAAATAGTTTATCCTAGAGGCCGCTAATTTATTCCTTTCTCATTTAACAATAAACAATAAGCGTAGAGTGCTATGTTATGTAAGTATTCGAGCTTAGCAGTCACTAGGAATTTATTTTATATGAAATGTTTTTGATCTCTATTTTCAAAATTAATAAACAATTTAGACTTGAGGCCGCTAATCTATTACTTTCTCAAAATACCTCCGTAGCTTTTGACAGTAAACAATTTTTATATCTCACAAATTTTGCATCTAAAAATTTCACAAAAATGCCTAACACCCAATAATATCTATTACTATGATATGTTATTAGAGCGCTATGTTCAAAATAAGATATTGTTTAGCCTAGCTACCGCATATCATTCCTTCCTGAAAGAAATCGAGCCTAGCGGTCACTAAGCATTTTCCTTAATATGAACTGTTGTTTGATCTCTATATTCAAATTAAAAAATCAGTTGAGCCTAGTGGCCGCTAATCTACTCCTCCTGATAAGTAGCAGAGCTTAGTGGTCGCTAATCATTTTCATCAATGCACACCGATGTGTTAAAAAAGAAAATATGTAAAGGTGTGTGCCTAGCTGTCCCTATGGTGTTATATGAGCACCCTAAAAACATTTTTAGTAATCATCTTTCTTCCCGACTATGCAAATTCCTCCATAGCTTTCGACATTAAAAATTATCCATATCTCACTTATCTGCCATCAAAATATATTATGGAAAATGCCTAGCGACCGCTAATATCTATTACTATGATTTGTTCATAAAACATCTATGTTATCAAGAAATTGTTTAGCCTATTTTCCACATAATCATACCGTTTGGTAAGTATTGAAGCTTAGCGACCACTAAGCATTTTCTTTCACACCCACTATTTCTTTTGATCTTGTTCAAATAATGGAGCTTAGCGGTTGCTAAGTATTTTACTTGATACAAACCGATATAAATTATGTGTTAGACACAAAATAACTTATGAGTAATATAGAAGTTGAGAAATCCTTCAATTGTATGTAGTGCCACACTTGGTTGTGGAAGGAATGTATTGTCAATAAGATAATATTATAGTTAATGAAAATACTAGTGATCGAAAACTGTAAAGATATTTATTTACATTGCTGGAAATGAAACATAGGAGTTGTAGAGGCTAGTGACCGCTAGGCTTCTGCTCAACAAAATGACGGACAACATACGACATACGAGTTGTTCATTAACATGTGTTGAAGAGAATACCCTGATTCCCTATAAAATGTAAATATTTATTTTTTTGAATTCGGTGTTGCAAAAATATCATTCTAATGGAGCTTAGTGGTCACTATTTTCTTTCCTATCTATAAGGTACTCTCAAATTATGTTTTAGTTTTTCTAGAGTAAAGCGTTAATAACTCCAAAATATCGTTGATCACTAGATTTATTAGAAATTTCATGCCACGTGGCAACATTTTAATGGATTATAGTTACAACTTAATAATGCAAATTTTTATAGGTAAAAATATTTGTTAATTCTATCACTAATTAAAAATTTCTTAATAAATGTGTCAATTATATAACTGTGTAATTAACTGGTTCAAACTTGCAAGATGTCACATTTTATTGGATTTTTTTAATTAACGCAGACGATGGCTAAAAAATATTGAATTCGCACTCGATAAAAATTAATAATAAACGAGGCGTATATCATTCTCTTAAAATTTAATTTTTTTGCTTTGTAACATTCACTTCTATTTTCTAAATGGTTTTTTATTATGCTGAAATTAATATTTGTCGTTTTCCCGTGAGTTCACAAAGAAAATTTTGATGTTGTCCCAACAGTTTCTAAAGTAGGTAGTATTAATAAATTTGATTTCCCCATATCCCACCCTATTCCCCAAATTAACATGCATTATATTTATAAAATACCAAATTCACTCTAGATTAAATATCGCTCTCTTAAAATTTAATTTTTTTGTTTCCTAATGTTCGCTTCTGTTTTCTAAGTGGTTTTTTATTATGTTGAAATTAACAATTGTTGTTTTTCCGTGAGTCCACATAGAAACTTTTTTCAATGTCCCACTTGTTTCTAAAGTAGGTAGTATTATTAAATTTTATTTCCCTGAATCCCATGCTATCCCTTGAATTAATGCACATTATATTTGAAAAATATCGAAATCACACTCGATAAAAATTAATAATTAACGAGTATATCGCTCTATTAAAATTTAATTTTTTTGTTTCCTAATGCTCACTTCTATTTTCTAAATGGTTTTTTATTATGTTTAAATTAATATTTGTGGTTTTCCCGAGTGATCACAAAGAAATTATTGTCATTGTCCCACTTGTTTCTAAAGTAGGTAAAATTAATCAATTTGATTTCCCCGTATCCCGCCATATGCCCCGAATTAAATGCAAATATTAATGACGGATTAATTCGTGGAATCCCTTGCATTGAATGAAAATATTTGAAATATCAAAATCCTACACTTTCGCTTTAAGAAGGAAAATTCAAATTTTGAAATTTACTATTCCCACTTTTTTTTTTTTTTTTCCAGTTTTTCAGAATTTCTTTCGTTGAATGCATTTGGAAAAAACTAAATAAACCAGAGAAATATATATTAGGGTTTCTATTTTATTTTGTAAGCGTAGAAAAGGAGCTCTTGAAATCAAAATACAACACGCACATGCACTAATTTATTGTCCGAGTGCTCGATTCTGGAGAGTTTTTTGAACAAAGTTAAGGCACGATCGTAATCGCATTTGGGGGTACACAAACAAGACAGAAAACAATGATAGTGGATAGATCATGGGTGCAAGTGTAGATAAGGAGGCCAACAAAGGATAGAATCAAAAGAGACAAGAAAAACATGTTGTAGATAGAATCTCGCTGATACTTGTGTTTTAGAGAGAATATAGAGCTTTAACAAACATTATCAATTACGTCAAAATATTAGATACAACTAAAACATGTATTTATCAAAATAATCTATGTTATTGTATGTGTACCGTAGTTGATGGCGGGCACTTGCAACAACTATGTATTCATCTAGTTCTTGTGTTTTACACCGCAATCCATCCCTACCTTTCCCTTTAGTGCCTTTACAGTCTGTTTCATCTTCTTGTCAAAAACGTATTACTCTCTTTGAAACCACATTTTTTCTACCCATGACTGAAGATTTTTTAATCCCTTTTAAAATATTTATTCCTTCCGAAAACCATTTTTATGTTCAGTCGTAGCTCAAGTATTCGTGTCTATTAAATGAGTTCCCTTTTCATCCCTTCTATCTATCTCTCTAGTTTCTTTTGTTGATTTTACGTTCTTCTTTGTCCAATTAATTTTTTTCGTAAGCGTTGGCATCTATCTTTAGCAAGTAAAACACAAATTGCATATTCTTTTTTATAAATTGCAATCATTTGCTTTTCTAGAGTTTAGGTAATCATTTTGACTTCCTTTAATGATTTTTTTAATATGAAATAAATAGTCGTGACTAATTCTTCAATATTCAATTCTCTCTTGATTGTTGTGTTGTTATACATAGTTTTTTATATTCGTTTCTCCACGTAGAAATAATTAAATGCATTGTCTTTACAATTTTTTATGTTTTGTAAAAGGTAAGCACATTATATGTTCTCGTAAACATTATTAAATATAAATGTTAACCATTCTATTTACAAACATATATGTCACTTACAATTAGTAATGACTTACTTGATAAACGAGCCAATATAAAGTAACAATTTTTAAATTCTAAATTAACATATTCCAAGACTAGAGGTCATTAAGCTAGATTTAAAGAGTTTTTGAATATGTTTTTCAAATAGGAACGAAGACTAGCAGCCACTAAGATTCTCGTTGGTCGATATATACGATATAACTAGGATGGATCGCCTGAAAAATAAGCTAAGAACCATTATTATATTTAGAGTTACATATTAATTTATCAAAATTACTGTCATGATATTCGAAGCCTAAGCAGACACTAGGGCTTCAAATATTAGTAAATAACATTAGTGGAACATAAAAAAACATGAGATTAGCGGTCACTAGGATATCATTGCCTTGCATACATGACAATTAATAATGACCCGAAAAATTAACTAGATCCTTTATTATATTTGGATGTTACATTTCTACCTTCTAAGACTAGTGACCACTAGGGTGGATGTTTATTTTCTGTGTAACATAATAAATACTTAATATTAGTAGCAATGGTAATTCTTGTCTTTACATTTAAGATATTGATTAACGACTAGACTAAAAACTCAAAACTAAACTAAACTCCAACACCAATTGTTTAGCCAGTGGACTCTGAGTACAACATGATATTCATAGTTTATTACATGATATTCCTAGTGGCCGCTAGGATATTTGTTGTCTTACATTCAGGCATTTAGGATAATGTATAATGACTCGATTGAAAATCTAACTATGCTCCCCAAAATTATATTTCAATTTTAAAAGACTTTTTAAATGAATGGTGACTGTTTCTCACTACATTTTTTTCCTAGATAATCATGATTGCAAACAAAAATTTAGGCCTAGCGGCCGCTGAGCTCAATAGTATATTCGTAGTCTATCACATGAATGCCAAAAAAAATAATCCTAACGAACCGTTGGGTTCAATATGGTTACAACATCACAAAGGCTTGAGGTTAGCGGTCGTTAGGATAGTTGTTGTCTTGCATATAGGACAATTAGTAATGACTTGATGGATATCCAAATACACAACTCCAATTCATAGGTCCGGTATAATAAACACATTTACCATAAAAATCTACAATCGGAATAAAGTGGGGTGTGTAGAATGCTCCCGTAATTATATTTAAATTTTAACAAATTTTGTGATTACACATATTCCAAAAATAAATTTTCAGCCTAGCAACCTGCTGAGTTCAATATGTTATTCAAAGTCCACCACATGATATTCGAAGGATAGCAACCATTAAGGTTGTAGATTATTTTGTGGCGTTGGTGTCTTGAGATTAGTGGCTACTAGGATAATTATTTTCTAACAACAAATTGACAACTTGAAACAAACCAAATTTAGTAGTGAATTAATTATTTAAATTGCTTAGTGCAACACATAACATAAAATTCTACTAATGATTTCTTGTATTTTATAATTAAAGGAGGGTTGAAGGGTCCCTTTCCTTTACATTATAGATATAATGAGAGGATCAGTCTAAAAACCCAAATGATACAACAATACTTTGGTGAAAAAATGCAAGGGCCAATGCCAAGAAAAGAAGTGGTTGGGAATACAAAAACCACAGACTAGTAAGCCAGATAGTATGATTCGATAACAATGGAAATGGCAATGCTATACAACAACCAAAACAAAGATACAACCTAATGGATTTTAGAACCACTTATTTATCTGAATTAGATGACATCTTCGTAACCTCCACCTTAATGGGCATGAAAACAATTTCCGTTGGTGGTTCTAGAAAAAGATGCTCTTTTTTAAGAGCATTCTGACTCTTTAACCAATCATTTACCTCACAACCTTGCCAACGAATAACATCCCAACATGTCGGTTCCTATTGTAGTGGGAGCAGATATAAGCATCCAGTCGGGAAATTGGGCGACCTTCCTCCCATTGATGATGTCTCACCCAATTTGTCCACTTCAAATAAGAAACAATTTAGGAAATTAAAATGTTCGAACAACTCTCTAAAAGCGTCTGCGTGCACCAAACCTTCCTGTATATAGCGAGCATAATAAAGCAAGGGCCATGACACACTCAAGGTTTTTTCCATTTTCACTTCCATGTCAACCCTATACATTGGCTTGATCCAATGGTGACAATCCATCTCCAAATCCCAATCCTTCATCGGGTGTATGATAAGAAGATTACAAATGAATGTCAAAGTAACTTCCATATTTACCCTCGAGACATCCCTCTAAAGAAATATAATCATGTCCAAGAACTCCCTCAATTGCAACTAGGTCTTGCTCTGATTCAATCCTAAAAATGGATTTCAAACGGCGACACAAAATTTTGGTATAAAATCCCATTTCACTCACATGCCACGAAAATTACATGAAAGGAAACATTGGTCCAGCCATGATAGAATAAATGAAATCTCTTGAAGGAAACCCAAAGGTGTGAAAATAAGGGGAACAATAAGATAAATATATGGAGTGAATATGCCATTGCATGCTTGAAATTAATACAAGCTTGTCACTAGCTTTAATATCAACATTTATTGGAAAAGGTGACGAGTCCGGAAAATCAAGATATTTATTGCAAATTTTATCACAAAATTTTCCTATTTAGTAGCTATCTTATTAGATAATATTTAAGGTCCAATCTAGAGTTAATGAGAGCATACAAAGGGAATTTTAATCACACAAGATTGATTTTCTGCTTCAAGGTCTACGTTTTAATGACAGTGTCAAATCAAGTTACATCAAGTCTCATCAATAAATTATCCAATGAAATGGTGCCACATAGACAACCCATAAAAGGTGATTTTATTCTCAAGTAATGGGTTGCCTTAAATTCCTTTGTACTCCAAAGAAATTATTTTAAATTATTTTTCTCCACATAATTTAAATGTGTAAAAGAAAATCAGCATATTAAAAAATCATGATCTATTAAAGGGTATTTTAAATTTTTTTATGATTGTTAAGTGGCTCTAGCAACCTCTTACATTAGGACTCATGATAACTGGCTCATTTCCTCTTTTATGATCTAAACTTTCCTAACTATTGAGATTGTTTTTTGCATCGTTAAAATGGATTCCTTGATATTGTAGAGGCTAGCTACCGCTAGCCTTCTCATTAACGAATAATTGGTAAACATAAAACAAGCATTGCTCTTCGTGGCATCTGATACTTTATTCTTGAGAAAGGTTCATGTACATCTTCACCCTCGATGTTTAGTAAATTGTTATGGACTATTATGTTTAATGGGTAATTTCTTAAAATATGCAAGGCCAAGATGAACAAGATACGTCTTCAGGTTTAAAATATGTACTTCTATTATTATGCTCTAACACTTTTTATTACTTTTAAACACTTTGAATAGAGATTTGAACCAGAGGGTTACGGGACCCACCCATATAAAGAAAACCAAACAAAAACCAAACAAAACCAGGGAGCCCAAGTCCCACAACAAGAACAACACAAAAGAAAGAAACCAAGCAAGAGCAGGCCAAGGATCCAAAACAGATCCAGAAACACAAAATCCTATCTCGAAGGTAAGCTAAGAACACAATCTCTTATAGAATCCTGTGAGTGGGGTTGTTCACAATGCCAATCTCTTCCTCCTCCTCCACTCCCGAGTATCTTCCACGACCTAACCGATGCCACCCCGCAATGTGGAAACCTTACCAAGCGAAAGGAGGAAGGCTCCTTTTACATGATCCAGAAGAGCATTGAGCTGATCAATTACAAAATAAATAGGATAATGAGCTTCAGGAAGCTCCATGGGTGGAAATATGTTAGGATCTGGGCCGAGTGTGCTAGAAGAGAACATGCACACTCTCTCGCATGAAGAAGCAATTCCTTGTATTTCTCTCCCAACCAATGAATCCCTCACCCAACACCAATATCCTGTTCATCAACATCCTCCAACCAGAGCGGGGGTCGGGAATATGAAAACCCGACAATTCCTCGTGTAAACCAACTTTGTGAACTAGGTAGATAAAGTTCTCTGTTACTACCTCGACATCTGCTGAAACTGGGTGAAGAAGAAGACAGTTTGAAAAAAAGGTCGCAACAATATCGGAATTGGCCCTCTCCCTAGGAGATTCTAGCAGATAGTCTTCACCGAGCACACATTCAATCACTTTGGCCTCCCGAACAGATTCATATCGGAATAATTCTTGTAAGCGCCTCCGAGAAATGGCTAAGAATAGACCATTTCTGCCTCTCATCAACGATATTATAGAGGCTAGCAACTCATTAGGCTTCTCATTAACAACTAATTGGTAATCATAAAACAAGCATTTCTCTTAACGACTTCACTAAAAACTAACTATGCTCGATTATTTTATTTAAATTTAACAAAACTAGCGACCGAAAGGGAGGATGCTTACTACATTTCTTTGATGTTCCAAGACAAGAGAAGACAAAAAATACTCAAAGAAAAAAAAATTAATACTTTTTTTTAATATACATGATTCAAAATGCAGATTCAAGAGAATACAATACACGTATTCAAATACATAATCTTAATCCTAGCGCCCGTTAGGTAGATTAGCCACCGCAAGGATCCTAGCAGACACTAGGGTTTCCATGATTTGTTTTTTTGTTGATTTTTAAATGCTTTTGGCTAGAGATTTGAACCGGAGGGTTAAGGGACCCCACCCATAGATAACAGAAACAGAGGAGGAGAGAAAATCAGAGAGAGAGGAAAAAGAACAAAGAGACCAAGACCCGCGGTGAGAGAGAGAAGGGAAACGGGACATAACTAGGAAAAGCTATCCAAAAAAGAACCACGAAAGATAGAGAAAGAACCAGAACAAAGGACAAAGAGCAGAAGATTTCCAAAAAGGGAAGAACCACCAATGAGTGCCGAACTCAAACCTTAACACGAGCTGCTCCACCAATGTTTCCACCTACGTGAATAATATCCTCTTGAAGTAAGAAACAAAAATTGGCACCGGCTCGATCCCTCAACTCGTTAAGGTTGTCGATTGCAGTGTAAAGGGAAAAGGGCCACATCTATATCTAAGGGAGGGAGAAGATGAGGGTCAAGTCATCCATGCATGAAAATGGTGTCCACATTTTCAAAAAAATGAACCAAATCCCTGTATTGCCCACTAAGCCACTGTATCCCTCTCCCAAAGCCAATTGCTAGTTCATCTACTTCCTCAACCCATAATAGGGGATCAAGTAATTGAAATTTCACCAATTCTTTGTGAAGACCACCACGGTGGACTAGGTAAATGATATCAATATCCACAAACTTGACATCAGAAGGAACAAGATGAATAAGAAGGTAGAAAGAAACAAAGGTGGTCACAATATCATAATTTGCACGAGCTTTGCGTGAATCAAACAAGTATGTTTCACCCAAAATATTCTCGATGGCTTCAACTTCCCTAGATGAGGAGTACCAAAAATATTTGAAAGATGATAATGATCAATAATAGAGATAAGCACCATCTCCGGTTGCTCTCCATGAAGAGAAAGAAATAGAAAACCCAAAAAATCCATGAGAATTTGAACTAGGAAAACCAAGAAGGAAAGTGGAGAGGAATAGGCCGATGGAAGATTAAAAACCAAGACACACATGACACCATCAATTAAGTTGATGCAAGCCTATCTTTCCTTCATGTGAGATAATCTCTAATAAGCCAATCCAATATTTCGAGTTACTTGAAATTTTGATGGCGTCCGACATATCAATTGTTGAATTGGCAATTAAATCAATGGCACTGTTTGTTTTCTCGCGATATGTGTGATTGATGCTCCACTTTTTAAGTTTTCCTAACCAATAGAGGATGTTGGATATATAGAAATTGAGATGTCATGATTGAGCTAAACCTTTAGCAATAACATGGACAATAATTTTTGAGTCACCTTCGACCTAGAGAGAGTCACAACCATTGTGAATAGCTAGTTTAACCCCTTCTAGAAGGGCTTGAGCTTCAACTAAGTTGCAGGTGCCCTCTTTGAGTGGAAAGGAACTAGCCATAAGAAATTCACCATTCTCTTTTCTCACAAGACAACCTGCTCCATATTTTCCTAGATTTCCTCTAGAGGCCCCGTCAAAGTTGAGTTTACAGAATCCCGAGGGAGGTAGCGTCCATCACATATTTCTTCTTCTAAGAATTTTTTCAATTTGAGATAAACCTTGACGAACAATCGAGCTAGGATTGGGAATTTTGATGAGTGGCCAAGCTTTCCTGATCTCAGCATCCCATGAGGTGAAATTAGGATTGTTGAGGTTATGTGGATGCTGACGTTTTCCAAAATGGCAATTTCCAGTTTATTGGAGAAGGCAGGAAAGCTCGATACCTCCTCCCTGAAGATGTGAAGATTGCAATCCCACCATATATGCTAGATCAAAAGGAAGGGCACTATGGACCAGATGGAGATTTTAAAGTATGGACCGAAGGAAATTTTAAAGTATCCACAATGTTCCTACAAGGAGCCCAAGCTAAGCTCAACTTGCCAATTAACCAATTCCACCCTTGAACTACAAAAGGGTAGAAAAGCAAAAGATGCTCAATATATTCTTCAACATTATCGCAAAGGACACATTTCGAGGGTGGAAATAGCCCCAAGATCTTCGAAAGGATCTTGGAATTCCGAAATCT
The DNA here is from genome assembly GCA_018340775.1 of Taxus wallichiana var. yunnanensis. Taxonomy (NCBI): domain Eukaryota; kingdom Viridiplantae; phylum Streptophyta; class Pinopsida; order Cupressales; family Taxaceae; genus Taxus; species Taxus wallichiana. Next base: position 712,671,899 of record CM031238.1, read on the forward strand.
ACCTAACTGGAGCCCCCTTACCTGACATAGAGATGAGATTTACATAACCTTCTTTGATACGAATAAGAGCCAGAGGGAGCTCCTAACCACAAAATATTGTCCTCTTAAGCCTTACAATATAATTTTCTATGTGAGAGGGCCTCTCTGAAAATGGATACTTCTTGCTCAGTCAAACCCAGAGGTGAGATATCCTTCCATAACAAAGAAGGAGAGCCATCAGAGTCTAGAACCCCATAATCGACCACTTTGTTGCCCCAAAATACCTTGGAGATTTTCATTACTTGATTCAAATTTGGATTTAAAATAAGTGGCTCAAGCCCACTCCAACTATCCTCCCAGAAATCAGCTCTTTGACCATTGATGATCTACCAGGAAATTTGATCCATGATAAGATGCCAAAATTTACAAAGAAATTTCTAGATGTGTAAACCCTTAGGAAGATATTTGTTGGAAAGAAAAATCTCAGGACGACCTACTTCAAGATATTTGTGAGAGAGAACCTGGAAAACCAAACTTTGAGGGATGGAGATGAAATTCCAGACTAATTTAGCACCCAGAGCAATGTTTTGTAGAGCCAAGTCAATTATTCCCAAACCACCCAAATTTTTGGGGAGCTTGACATCATCCCACTTCACTAAATGGAATTTCCTCTCTTCGTTATTACCCTACAAAAGAAAAGTTCTGACAATTTTCTCAAACTTGCTAAGGACTGATACTGGGAAATCAAAAATTTTGATTACTAATTGAACCTAGTGGTGGCTAGACATTTTCCTTTATACTAGTCGATTTCAATTATGTGATATACATGATATATCACATGAGAACTATAAAAGGAACCTAATTACAACAGCCAAACACATCATGACATGTATGATTTGTTATTATTAAATAATCAATTCTCAACCCTTATCACCCATGTTGGATTCCAGGTTTTCATAATGATGTAGTGTAACTCAAATATGTTTTTTACAGTGATGGGAATATATAGATACTAGTGGCCACTAGTCTTCACTTCTAGCAAAAATTCTCTACTTGAAACAAACCAAATTTAATAGCGACAAATTGTTTAAATTGCTTAGTGCAACGCATAACAATTTTTATTAATGATTTCTTATTTTTTATAACTAAAGGAGGGTTGAAGTATGCCTTAACTGCTATGCTATAAATATTTATTCCTATTGACTTTTTACTCTATGAAAATAATGACATTACGATACAACATCTCGTTGTTATTGCATTGTTGAGAAACAATATTTGTCCTTTCCAATTACTTACGAAATATTAATTTGTTTAATTCCTTTTTTCAGGTAATATGTCTTCCATTGGCTGCACTCCATTCATGCAAATTCCTTTTATTAAAGGAGTAGGGGATTGGAAAAAGAGAGACGATGACTAGTTTGTAGAAATGCATTCTCTGGAAAATTACCACGGTGATTTGTGGTTATTTTTTTTAATGAGGACGTTGTCAAAGAAGTCGGTATGGTAGTAACTTCAAAAGTTATTGATGAGCAAACATTGTGTATTCATGTTGAACACATTGACGTTGTACCAAATAAGTGCCTTATTCTTGACATGGAGTTGGAAGTTTCATTGTTCAAGAAACTGGAAATGAAGGCTTCTAGAGAAAATAAGGCATGTTCTTGTCTTAAATATAGTTGGAATTTGGGAAATTTCATGCAGGAAGACAAAAAGGTTGTGGAAATTCCCTTGAATTTCATAATAACATGAATTTTGTATTCAAAAATTGTATAGAAGTGAGGATACCTCTTCTATTTGTCATTATTTGAATAGAAAATATTGCTTTCTCCACCGAAACATGCAAAGTTATTTACAATGCTGAGGAGATCATATTTGTCTAAATTAGAGATAGATCCATCTAAGTCAAATTTGCAAGGGCTTAAAAAGAATAATAAATTGGATTTGTTGTTGAAGAAAGTGACTAATATATTTGAGCAAACAAAAACTACAAATGTTGAACAATCAAAATTGTTTTTGTTCAATGGTGATGCTTTTCCAATTGAAATTTCTAGGTGCTATTTGGCACCTCCAAAATATCAATTACGTGTTGTGCATGATGAGAATGTTGACCTTCTTGTCTATTCAATGTTGATTAATGTTATTCCTACACTGAGGGATGCACTTCTTCTTCCCTTTTTACCTTCTACAAAGGAACTTGTGCAACTCGACGATCCAGATGACCTGAAAAGGGATGAAGTGTAGTTCTACATTCTTGATGGCCAACATAACATTTTTTCCCAAAAAAATGTGGTTGAAAGAAAATACAAGTCATTACATACTAAGATGCATTTTAGAAAGGCTCACATTTTGTCTTCACACACTCCTTGCGAAGATATTGTTAAAATTTTCTAGTAGCAAAATGATGTAATAAAAATTGGATTGATACCAATTTTATTGATGTAATCTGCAAGGATCGAATGATTTGGAGATACCTAGGATGTCTTGAGTCCCAGTGGGAAACTCAAATTTAGACAATTTTAAGGTAACAAAACTTTATTTTAGCAAAAAAATTCTTAAAATTTAATTTTGTAATATGTAGAAAATAAATATTGGTGTTCCCATTTCACCTTGAAATGCAGGACTACCCTATAAAAAAATCATACTTTTAAAATAATGGGTCGTTTTGTGTTTTTATTGCGAGAAGTGTCTCATTTACACGTCAATATATTCCCAAAGAGTCATATTAGCCAATTTCGCCAAATACCCAGATGCCCGAAATCATTATATTATGTCGTTGGGATTTACCTACGGGAAATTTGTATTTAATTATTCTGAGCCCCATTTAAGGAAAATTGTGCTCTGCTGATTTAGCCCTCGTTGTGATCTTACATGTCAATATTCCCATATACCATAAGGATTTTAACCAAGAATGAATTCTGGGCTTTATTTGTGACTTCGCAACGCTTTTGTTTTTGGTGTTTTTCTGCTTTCGTTTTACGTGAAATTTATCTGGATCAATTCCTTTTCTGGTTTGGTTTGATTCTTTTCCTAAAGTATCTAGAGATCACCTATGGATGTTATGCCGGAAGGAATTTTCCATCGAGGTCTGGTTCTCTATGAAAAGATGAAGTCACGCACAAAAAAGCTTCTTCTGGGAAGGCCACATTTTGGGAAAAAGAGGGTTTTAAGTGGATCATGGGATTTTTGGAAGCAGGCGGTAGGAAATAATTTCTTACCTGCCTTGCAGGGTAAAAATTCCCATTGTGAAATAAAAGAAAAATCACTTAAGGCATTGATGGGATTTTATTACTTGCCTTGTAGGGTAAATAATCCCATTATGAAAGTCAAACAACTTAAGTGGATCATGGGATTTTTGGAGCTGTGGTGCAGGGTGAATAATCCCATTGTTAATTGGTTTTTAAAAATAGAAATTGCTTATGCCAAAAAGTGCGACCCCTTTTGGGAAGGAAGGGCAGCTTTAAATGCATTAAATTAATTAATTTCTTCTCCAAATTTGGCGCCCAGGTATGTGGAAAAGTCAACAAGGGTAAAGTGGATAAAGGAAATTAGAATTAGAAGTTCTAAAATTAAATAAATATTATTTATTTAATGCAGCCCCTTCATGTCAAAAAGTGCGCCCCATTTGGGAGAGGAATAATACTTTTTAAAGTATTAATTGATTTAATTAATTCCTATTTTCAGTGGTGAGGTCAAAGCATACTGTGAGGCTTAAGTTAACTGGAAGTAGAGAGCTAAAATTAAATAAATTTAATTTATTTAATGGCAATCATGAACATGCACAAAATAGGTGCCCCATTTGAAGAGAAGAGCTTATTAATTAATTAATTAATTAATTGTCAGGAATAGGAGGGGCAATACTTAATTATAGAATGATGAGGGTTATATAAGCAAGGGCTGCCATAAGGATAAATTAATTGATTCAATAGAAAATAAGTTCAGCCCCGCATAAAAAGTGTGCCCCATTTGGAGAGGAATTTTGCTTAGAAGAAGCAATGTTTACTTGTTGGAAGATTCAAAATTTGGTGCCTAGGTTTGAAGGAGCTTGATTTGTGTCTAAATAATTGTCTGCATAGTGGTACAGGTGCTCAGGTGAAGTTGATAAAATTCATGCTTGCTTTGCATGCAAACAAAACATCAAATTTTTTGGGGCAGCAAGCTTGATATATGTAGATTTTTATAATTAAAATCCAGTGTTCATGTTCCGGTTGCCATCTTTGTCTGAATTAATTGCAGGAATTCATTACAAGTGCTTTTATAAGAGAAAGGGAGCTTAAATCAATGTCCAATACATTGAACATATCCTCCGAATCTGAAGAAATCTCTAGATCTGCACCGATTGTGAAGAATTCCAGCCGAATAAAGAGAAAAAGAATTGCTCAGACAAAGACAGATATGACCATGGCAAAGAGGGATGAGAAAGAGAGCACAATAGAGTCATGCATCACTTCTAAGTTTGCTGACATTGGAGATTCGAGATCCAAATCCAAATCCAAATCCATAATTGCAAAGGCTTCATCCTCTTGTTTCTAATGCAGCCTATGTAAAAGTCAGTGTGTGGAGAATTCCTTCCAGGACCTTGTGCATGTTCTCCCAATATTCCAGTTGAAGCCTTCATTGAATTTTCATTCACCCAGAGTGCTTTCTAGAATTTTTAATTGCTCATATGAAATTAAAAATAAAAATGATGAGTTATTTATGGCAAACATTGCACTGATGCATGTACTGGAGAAGAACTGTAAAATCTTCAAGAATAAAAGGGAAGACAAGGAAAAGGCAACACCCGTAAGAAAAATTCCAGATCCAGCCACTTCCAGATCCAACCATTTCTAGATCTAGTTTGGTAAGAATCAAAGGCAAGAGAATTAGCTGCATACATAATATGAACAAGGACAAGACTGCAACTTTCCTCTTTCTTCTTCTTTCTCTTATTTCCTCTGACAAAGTAATTGAGTGATCAATTAAAGTATACAACTTAAGTGATTGGTTTAAAAGTCATTATTTGAAGAAGTCAGCTACTTGGAGATAGGTGTCAGACGTGTAAAATAGAAGTTTCTATCTTCAGTTGCAAATCATGCATGTTATGCAAAGAGGAATTCTAGGAGGGAGATTTCCAGTTGTTTCCTTTCGACTTCCACATGTGTCAGTTCAACTAAAAGCTTCCTATTTGTAATTTCCCCTCTACATGCTATAAGTAGAGGAAGAACCTACGGGTTAAAAATCAGAATTTGTAAGCAACATTCTTGTGTTCTAGACTTTGTGCTTGAAACCCCTGATAGCTATTTGAAGCAAAGGAATACAAAGGAGCATATTTTTAGAGAACTTTGTGTCACGGTGCATTTTGTTTCTAGCTTTTGTCTTAGATCTACTTATAAACTTTGTGTTATTTTAGATCTAGATCTGAAGTTGCCTTTGCTTATAATTTTGTGTGTTGATATTTATTGGTTCCATCTATGTGCATGCAATCAACTCTGTTATCTATTGATTGGGTTGCACATCTTCCCTATTTCTTCCCTGTGTTTTATTATTCCCTTCTTCTTTAAATATTTCCTTTCTTTAAACAAATTTGCTTACTTGTTGCAAAACTATACAACTATGGTTCATGAGCTGCATGGTTAAAGTAAAACCCCATATAGATACTAGCATATTTTAATTGAAAAATCTGACATGGGAGCCTCACCGGTAAATGAGGGAGATTTATCTCATGACTACCTAGGTTTTCAGCTATGTAGAAAATCTAGCCAACAGTTTTTGGTGACTCCACTGGGGAACAACTATATTTACAGATCAAGGCTTATCTCTTGCAGATCAGAGTGTTTCCCATTTAACTTTCAACTTGGCTGAATGTCCATTCACCTCGATCTGTGAAGGCACAAGGAAGGACTGATCATTTCTAGTGATTGCAGGAGCAATTCAATTTCAATCACCCTCCTCAAGTTAGAAGCCGCAGATCCAGTCTTTCACCAGGAAGAAGAGTGCAAACTTATCCAGATCCGGATCATCTTCAGATAATCATGTAGCTGGAATTATTCATCAAGTCTACTCTCAGAGAAGATGTGCCCTATTCATCATGCTGAACCAGAACCCACCTACAACATTCGTTCCATGGGGCGCACCTTTGGACCTTTGAACTTGACTCCTCCTATGCATGATCTACCTAAAGGGAGAAGAAATAATTTTTTGAAATTATTTGGAGATGGAAAGTAGAATCCTGATGACCACTTGGCTGCATTTTTCATATCCCGTGGAGTGCTTGTAGTTAAACATATCCCTTCCACTCCGAAACAACATATATGTTCTATTTCATCAACTAATCCATTCAATGCAAAATGTGTGATCGCAAATTTCTGTAATATGTCTAATGTACTCACTTCCTATGCAATAATGGACCTGCTTATAGTTTTTGGATCTAGTCTATTAAATTGTGTAATTATTGTGCTATTACTGTTACTTCTTGAAAAAATTAAGAGAGACGATAAAAATTAAATGCAAATTGTCAAAGCCAAGGGGGAATCATTGTGGAAGGTCATTCTGATTTTATGAAATCAGTGGAAAATTTAATAGCTTGTGTCTTATGTACACGATAACTGATGTGCAAAATTGTGATGTTGATGATGGGGATATAACATAAATCGCCATGGATTGGATGGATCAACTTCCATAGCAAATTGTGACTGCAAGTGAAATTGGCCTACGAGGAAAGACACATCCTTTTCTTTACGAGATATCTTATGGGTTTTGGTCTCATATGTTCACTCAACTCACTTCGATAATTATCTGGTTGTAGTGTTGTACGGTGGTAGTGTTGTAGTGCATGCTTTGGTTGACTTAGGTCTAGCTACGATTTTTATTGTATCTTTGAAATATTATATAAAAGTGAGTTGTTTCACGTATTTTTTACATTGACTTAATATTTATTTTGAATTGATTATTGTTTTTATATAGAACGAGCATCATGAGGACTCAAGAGGGGGAGTGAAAGGGAATCCAAGACAAAGTATCAATCGGTAAGTATTAACATACTGAAATGTTGATTATTTGAATTGGTATTACGGATAATTGAGAAAAAATACTTCTGTGCAGTTGGCCAAGAGGATTATTTAATTATTTTATATTTGGAGGGTTTACTCTATGAGAAAAACTAACCCTATAAAGACTTGAAAATCAAGTTCGGTAAGGAGACTCTCAACTTGTAAGGTGGGATCAAGGAATTTTTAAAGATACTGGCATCAAAAAGTGAAGTGGGATTTTGGTCTAGCTATCTCTCTTGCGTTGAAGTTGAAAAGCTGACTAAGGCTTTGCAAAAATTTTGCGCTTGAATTCAAAACATTTATTATTTTGGGTAAAGAACATTTTTGTGTAGAAGACAAAATTGCAAAAAAAGATCTCCAAAAGATTTGGAGTAGAGATGGTATTGTTTTTGGTGTTAGAAACAAATTGTGTATTACAATGGGCCCAAAGGGAAACCCTCTAAAAAATTTTATGGTGGGGAAGAAATCCAATGAATAAAATTGTTTCAAAGATATGTGGTTGATGACCAATTTGTACATAAACATATCACAAATAGTGTGTCAGGGTTTGAGTGTTGCGAAGGGCATCCAAAAATTGTAGCAAATAGAAAATATATAACTATTAATTAATTCAAAATGTTTTTTTACAATGATATTCATTTGTACAGTCATATGGTCACTCTTTATTTTATATGTTGAGATTACAAATTTAAAAGGAGGCAGTATTTATATCTTCACTGTGATTGAGATGATATTATAGTTTTATAAGTTGTTTTTGAGTTGTGATTAAATACTTTGATGCCTTGTTTTTAATCACTTTTGGAAGCTTATATTGATTATAGATTTTTTATAGATCCTATTGGGAAGCCTCAAAAATTACTAGTTTTGGGAGTTGAAGGTTTGTTGTTTGGAATTTCTGGTATTGGCGACAAAATACCTTGTAATATGGTTCCATATTTTAGATCCAAGAATACTAAATACTTTGAATGAGAGTTTAGTGCTGACTTGATAAGTACTACATCAAAATATTTTTACACTTTGCCTTATGGTCTTCATTTATGGATTCAACAATGGTGAAATACATGTTCATCAAAAAATTTAGTTGGTTATGAGAAACCCACTTCAGGTTCATTTAGGGATGCTAAGAATGTAAGTTAAAAAAAGAGTAGCCAAAAAGATAGTATACATTTATCGTAATGTCTATGGTGAAAAATATACTTTTGATCGATGATGCGAGATTATTTTTGCATGAGGTCAAAGAAGAAATTACTCTCAAAACCCCAACATACTAGAGATTTGATGGAAACTATAAGACTGATTCAAAATCTACACTAAATTATGTACATGGTTGAAACATGCAGAGAGAAAAAAACATGTGTAGATCATTAAAAATGTTCAAACGCACAATTGGCGTTTGAATTATATACTTTTCTTCCAAATCCAACAATGTATTATGCATTTTTATGGAATAAAGTAACTACTTAAGGTTTTAAATATTTGCACAGTCCTATCATTTTTTTAATTCTTTTTGGGCAAGAAAACATTTTTCTCTAACTTAGATGAAAAGACAATCTTGGATCATAGACCAATAAAAGAAAAATTTTCCCAGATCTACATAGTTTGAACTTTTGTTTTGCATATCGATGTTGGCTTCTCTAAAATAAAAAACATTTTTTCCCCGCATGGTTTATCTTAAAAAAATTTGAAATTGTTATGCTTATTGATTTAAATAATCCATGGAGGCTTCCCATGAAAAAATATAAAATGATTTTTTGATTTTTAGATCCATGATCTTCATAAAATCATAAAATGTTAATCTTCATATGTTAATGATTTTAAAAATGATAAAACCTTGTTCCAAAGAAAAAATAAAGCCTAGTGGCCACTAGCACGTATAGAACTGAAACATTTTCTGTTTATTGTTTTGCAGATCGTTATTTTAAATATTTTTTTTATTGTTGTGTGGAAGATTTTATGTTTATTGGGGTGTCATGGACCACTCCGGTGACACCATGCACCACACAAATGATGAATTTTTTGAGTTACCAATCTATTCGAGGACACGATGGATGTTGATATGCACAAGCTTTTCAAGCCGTTTGGACATATCACGTGTGTCTACGTGGCCATGGATCAAAGGTGAGGGTTAGCAGGGGTTTGGTTTTGTTAATTTCATCAACAGGAGGATGCACAAAGAGCTATCAATACACTCAATGGTTATGGTTATGATAATCTTATTCTCAGAGTCAAATGGGCCACTCCTGTGGTATTTTTCTAGATGATTTGTATTCTTCTTTTTTACCCCTTAAGATAATGCAAGATGTTGAAGTTTTGTACTGCTTGATGTCTTCCACCAAATTTAATGTAAATGATGATACAAATGATTTGAGTTGGTTTCTTTGTTCTTATAAGAAACATGTTCTCCTAAGATTAAGTAAAATTGAGTAAAATTTTACATCCACAAGATTGAAACAATAAATTTAAATGACTTTCTAAAATTAAATTGAAATAAATAATTATAAAAAAATGAGTGCTACCTTATTACATTCACATTCCATTTTGGTGCAAATTCAATCTTCAAATTTCACATTTACTAGAATAATTGTAGTTTCCAATATTTATTTGTAAAAAATCAAACAAATAACAATAAAAAACAATTACAAATCAAAATCAATAGAAAAAGCTAAACAAAAAATCAAATAAAACTAAAACAGAAATCAAACAAAATTGAAAATCAAAACTAATAGATGTTTCTATTTCATAATCATTAATAAGATAGTAAGATTCGATTATGTTTATTTTCTTTATATTTGACGACAAACAAATTGTAGCTTAGATGCAAATCAACATAGAGTTTGGGGTCAAAACTAGAGGGGCCTAATGCTTCCAATGCAAACTACTACACTTGTAAAAATGATAACAAACTAGAAGATTTTGCGATTGTGCCACTTCTAGCCTGAGACTTGCACTCTTCTACTAGTGTATTTAGAATTAGAGAAGATAAAAATTTAAGGGAAAAGTGGGCTACAATTGTTGACATTTGAAAGAAATTTGGTCCAAAAAGTTGCAGGTGGCATTTTGGGACATATATAAACTTCATTGTGTTGTGATTTATTTGTTATTAAGTATTGGTTAGAGGAAACGTTTTGGAAAATGGCTGAGATGGTGGCACCAACTTTGCAAGAGTTAAACGTATATTTCCATAAAAAACAAGACAATGACTCAAAAATCCATACTTGCATCATTTGTAATGTAGTGTGGGAGAACTTCTAAGACATATATCTTAGTATTGGTTAAACAAGTATTTAAATTTCAAAACTTTATATATATTATTGCATATTGTGGGATTCTTGACATCAATAAAAATTGAAATATAAATAAAATATAGTTTATTTTGATGCCCAAATTTGAAAATAAGCAAACAAATTGAGTTCCATAATTTAGCAACAAAAAAATACATAAAATTTTAATTATTTATAGAAAAATTTGCATTCTCATTTTCAAGCATTCAACCAGCTTCACTTAAGGAAAGTATTTTTGTTGATGGACATATTATATTTTTTCATCCACATATAAAACCTAATTGTGGATGATTGATACTATCAAATACTAGACTTGAAAGTATGACACTTTTGGTAGTTTTGTAATTCTACCTGCCTATGTCACAATCTATTTCTCAACATTTTTCATCTTCCATGTATTTACAATATATTCATTTCAACATATCTTTTTATATGCCTATCAGCCTTTCACATGCACCTATGGATGCATTTTCTAGTAAAATAGTTATAAACGTTATTCCAAGGCAACAAATAGAGCCTAACGGCCACTAGCAAGTATAAAATAAAAACATTGATGGCCTCGAAGAGTGTGATGGGGGAGCTTAAAGAGGAGGATAACAAACACCTAGATTTTCATCAGCCACCACTAAATATCATTGGGCTAGATGAAAATGACGTGAAGAAGATTGTGGAATACAAGTTCAACAAGCACAACCGTGGCCAAGGTGGTTCACACCACTACCGCACGTGCATCCGCAAAGTGGCCAAAGAGTGCCTTAACAAGTGTGATCTCTAGCGCTATGGGTGGCACTCAACTCGCATGTTGTTATGAGCCAAGAAACCTCGGTGAAATCCCACCCACCGTGATCCAAGGCCGATGATTCAAAATCTAGTGCAGATGCATTGTCCATCCTAGGCTGGCTCCAAGGGTGGTCAATCAGGGGTAGCCTTTATTCATAATCTAGCCTTTATTTTGGTGTTCCTCAGACTCCCTTATAGTTGTTTCTTTGTTTTTTTCTAGGCTTGGCCTAGTGTGCATGTGGATTTGGGGATTTATCTCATACCACCCACTTATTTTGTTGAGATAATCTTGTATCATGTTGCATTTAATATAATATAAGATCCTTTTCATTAAATAATCTAGCCAATGCATGTGAAAATTTGATGATGCCATCCATTTTTTATTGCGTCGACCTTCCTCACACGAGTCGTGGGACTATTTAATTGTTGGGTTGTGCTTTTTCTCCTATCCTCACTCATTTTCTCACATTTCTATATGTTGTTTTCCCCTTCCCTCTCATGACATCTACCTATGTTCCATTCATCCTCTTACGCAACAACAAGCAGGAAATGACTTTCATCACTACTGTGTCTTACATTTGTCTTCTTTGCAATGTCTTCCGCATAGACTTCAGTAGATGTTATGACTATGATTATGAATGTCCTGGTGAGGATTATCTCCAGAGCATCGGGAGAGCTCATGTAAACTCCGATATTGCAGGTGTCTTTGTGTTCAATTTCCTAGTGTTGTGTGCAGATAAAGTAGTGGTCATGGTGGTCGTGTCCCATTTCATTTACCCATCATCATGTGGGTTTGGTCAAAGCTTTCGCAGTAGAAGTATGCCTTCCTTATCTCTTTACAAATTTGAATCCTTGTTTATCACCTTATTGGGTTGACAACAAGATTTTTGATGCCCTAGAATTGAAAATTTGGGTCCTACTTTAAATTTTTCGACATTTTCAAAGCATCTGTCGATCGATGGGGTGTCTATCTCAAGTGTGTCATCCCCGGAGCTAGTTTTTATCGCAAAACCAACCCCACCCCTTCCTAATCACATGGTGTACTTGAAGTCTGTTTCTAGAACATCCTTTTCCTTTCTCAAGATGATTGCAATGCTTGGTTGGGTGGAACCCTAGGGTTTCTCTATCATTCACACTCTTTTTTCTTGTATTCATGGCTCTATGTTTTTGTAGAGGCCTAATTATTCATGTTACATGTTATCCTCATATATTTTGTACTCTTTTTTAGTTTTTGTATGTATCCTTTCATCGATCAAAATGCAGGATACTTGTAGGGTGGGGACCCATCAACCCTCCGATTCATAGCTCTCAGTCAAAAGCATTTTACTATCTAAAAAGGAAAATTATGTAATTTGTCCCTAAGTTTATTTGAAAACAAGTTTTTGTATAATGTTTCGATTTGTCTTAATAATTTTTATATGTATAATATGTGTGATTATCTTTAGGAAATTTATAATACAATAAAGGATTTAAATGATAATAGATATCTTAATATATATAAAAAAAATTGTACATAACATTTTTATTTCTAGTGAATTCTTATTTGATTAATGTTAATTTACCTTGATAATCTACACTGGCATTACCTAGCAAGCATTAAGTATTAACTCTCTTACTTTGATTTTTTAAGGTCATATTATCCTCTCAACTTCAAACTGTCCCACTTAAAAATTGTTCACATCGGTTTAAGGTATATAAAGAATTTAAAAATTGTCAGCACTTCAACAATCAGTGTGTTCATAGATATTGTGAAAACATTTTTAATTTACAATGAATTATTCTATGGATTTGGGATTCTAGTGTGACTAATAGTATTACAATGAAATTAAAATTCTTCTTAAAATGATTTACCATAATTCTACCTTTAGAAAAGGAGTTTTAATTTATTTCATATCTATATTTAATTACAAAAAGATATCCTCCTGATAAGGGGAGTAGGAGAATTTTAATTGTCATTTAAAGTGTCAAGTGTGTGAGGAAAATGTCCACAGTGATTTCATGTCCCTTCTTTCGAGGTATGCAAGGATGGCGGAAGGTGATGCGGGGGGTTAATGATGAATGATGTCACACATTTATTACTATTAAGGGATGTTAATGTTCTCATAATCTGGGTTTATTCCTCTATTGGAATATGGGTTTAGGGGATGTTAATGTTCTTGTAATGCGAGTGCCACCAGAGGTTTATAACTATTAAGGGGAGGTTAATGTTCATGTAATGCTATTATCACCACCGGGTTTATAACTATTAAGGGGATGTTAATGTGCATTTACTCCTCTCTAGGAATCTAGGATTTATGTTGCTACTTGGTGTATTTGGTATTGCAATTGTGTGGTCGGGTGTGTGTAGCATTGAACAATGAGTTTTTTCTTCGTGATATCTTGGTTGTTAATAGGAATATGGGGAATATTTGGTTCACACTGAGCCTTGGGATCTCAATGATGTTAAATCTGAGGCTATGGAGGTGTTCAACCAAATGGGATTCTCCCTTTCTTAAAGATTTTGAGGGGTACAACAAGCAACTCAGTAAGGATTTCGGATCAGCATGGCAGCCAACCAGAAATGGATGGGGGCAATGTGGTGTTGTGGGGAGTAAAGATTGAATTATCAATCAACATGGTGGCTTATGTTATGGCATGCCCATGGAAGGATGTGAAGTCTACAAACCCAAAAAGGATTCAATGATGAAATGAAGCTATTTCTATGAGGTAAGGAAAAACTCACCCCTCATTTTGTAGGATTTCTTAGGAATTCCTTACCTCCCCCATTCAATGAAGTGGCCCTTAACCTAATCCAGTTTTTCACTCTTGAGGGACACCACAAATGTATCTATGCTTACCATCTTCCCATGCTCAATTTCCTCAGACATATTTCCTTCTTTCTATGGAGTCTTTTACTTATTTCCGCTTAACATAAAGAGTTTATCTCACATTTAGTTCAATATTTCTTCAATGTAGACCAAACTCGCTTTGGCTCTAACATGCTTCTTATCAAATCATGTGAAAGCAAAAAGTACTTTGTAAAGTCAATTATTATTTTATTTTCTCTCTATGGTGAGTAATGCAGGTTTTAGATATATGATTCTTGGAGGACTGTGATGTGAAAGGATATTTACCTATTCTATGAGTTATATTATGGTTCCCCAACAATAATGATGCCATAATAAAAGAACTGGATTTTAAAATTAATTCATACCAAAATATGTAGTAAATATAATTAAGACATACCAAAATATGCAGTAGATACATACATTTAATTATATTCTCATAGTCTGGATCGATGCCCTCTGCTAGTTTCTTCATAATATCTTCAATCATTCTCTAGTTATAGTGAGGTTCAATAACATCATAGTAAATTAACTTAGAAGTGTCTCACATCTCTTGAAATTCATTAGCCTAGCGACCACTAGCTTGTATAAAAATGATAAAAGACATCTAAACGGGCGTCAAATTTAACACTACATTATGGCCTTCATTGCAACCATTGAAGGAAAAGAGAATATGTTCTCTATCTCGTATAAATCAGAAACATGTTTTGTACATAACATGTCATAAATAATGCCTAGCGTCAGCTAGACCATATAGCATAACATAAATAACATAGCATAAATAATGGTTGGCAGCCACTAGCCCTTATAACATAGCATAAATAATGCCCAACGGATGCTAGCCCTTATAACATAGCATAAATAATGCCCAATAGATGTTATCCCTTATAACATAGCATAAATAATGTCCAATGGATGCTAGCCCTTATAACATAGCATAAATAATGCCCAACGGACGCTAGCCCATATAATGGATTCCAATATTTGATTTTTTGGATTCCGATATATGGGACTTTGGAGTACATATAATTCCAATATAGGTGATTTTGGATTCCAATATATGTGATTCTGGATTCCAATATATGTGATATTGGAATCCAATATGTGTGATTTTGGTATACAATATGTGCTATTTTGGAGTGCAGATAATTACAATATTTGACATTTTGGAATCCAAAATAGCAATATTAGATTCCGATACTGGCTACATTTTTTAGCTATTGGGACTGGAATGAGTCCCAATTTAGTGAAATAAGCGTTGTGTACTGAAATTATTAAAAAACCTTATTTCCTTTTCTACTTTAGTGGGTGACTGGGATAAATCATCATACTCAACTATGATTTGGTCCATCTTCTTATTTTATTGTATTAAATGTTTGTTCAAGGTGGTTGCAACAACTTCCTGGGTATTTTTAGCCTAATCATCAGGATGAAGAACTAATTTGTTTTCTCCACCAACTTCTTACATTGCTTGACACCAATGAGGGAAAAAAATTTGGAGGGAATGACCTCGGGTATCGATAGTATCTACTCCCAATGGTAACGGTGACCCTTCGAGGTCGTGACTCATAGATTCCATGTCTATCCCACATGAATGGTTGGCCCGGAGCACATCACAAACATCCAATGGAACAACATCACATAGGAATTCATCCTGGAAGGGTTTGATTACATATGGGAGGAGGCATTATTATGTGACATGGAGGACTATTCCTAGGTTCAAGCACCCGATACTGTATGGATGGGGATGTAGATTTACATGAAGGTTTAGACTCTTCATAACATCAACATAAATTAATTTTTTTACTTCCACTATCAAGAATAAAATGCAGAGGCTTACCCTTTACCCAAAGCTTAGAGTGAAATATCATTTCCTTCTCATCCAGCTTTCTTGACTTGCAGCAGTGATAATGTATTATCTCTAAATCACAAAACCCTATGGTTTTCACAAGTGTGTGTTCTTGAGCTCATGGTGTGATTGGATAACATGGGTAATATCTCCAAGTTGTGGGACTTGCTACTTGAGATAGACCTCCAGAGAAAGTTGGTTCTTGCTCCTAAAATACCTTCCAAAATCTACTCTAATGCGGAAAGACTATCTAATCCTAATCTATCTTACCAAGGGACCAAGGAGAGAGAGTGCATGAAAACAAAGCCTACACTAAAGTGGTGATAAACCAAAAAAAGAGAGTGTGAGAGTAGTCTTCCAATGTGTGGAAAGTATAAGAAAAGTGCATACTAGAAGCCTGGGTGATAACAGTTCTCCACAACCTAGCAAATGCATTCACAAAAATATTCCATACATACAAAATAAAAATGAATCCCTGCAAGATTATAAGATAGAAACAATATATTTGTAATGAGATTGAAAGGGGAAGAGGAATGCAAACAAACACAGTAGGGGAAGAAGTATCCACAAAGTTGTATCTATTACTTCATTGAAATACACAGTTCAATCCTTTAAAAATATCTAGGCCTGGATCACCATGCAAGGAGTCCACTACAAGGGCTTGTAGTACATTAAATTCACAAAACAAATTTTACATATCTTTGCTACTCAAAACTATCCCCTTTACAATGATCCCAACACTCCAATTTATAGAATTCTGAGAGGAGAGAGAGAGAGAAAAGGAAAATGAAAATACCAAAAATTTCTTCTCACCACTTGCAAGAGGTATTAAATGAAGTGAAATGATGTTATGTTTCTTGCAAAAGGATCACCATGTTGTCCCATGACTTGCAATAGTGAGAAATGTCAGCCCATGCTTCATTTAATGCACCCCAACTACCAAATAAAACATTGTTCGAACTAGGTGCGTTTTCTACAAAATAACCATCAATCCCTTGTCAAATCCTAAATTTCCTAATTTATGTGCATCGGTCTTAGAGCCACTATTCCAATGATACCAATTTTTTGTGATTTGGTTAAGAAATGCAAAAAAATATGGCATTCTGAGTGGAGGTAGATGTTATGAATTTTCCAGAATTTTTGTCATTTGACGGACTGGTTATTTAATTGACTGGATCTGGATATGTTTCTTTAATTTTCATATATATACCCTCATTAAAATTAGATGACATCATGCCCATTCTGAAAAGTCCAATTTTGTGAAAATTGGAGCTCTGGATCGAAAGTTATGGCCTTTTGAAGTTTGGGGTCGGGCGCAAGGCGCGGAAGGGAAACAGAGGGAAGGCATGCATGTGGGAAGGCACATGGCACAATAGGGTGTACGCGGGCATGCAAGAGGAAGATCAGGTATGAATGATTTTAAGGCATCTCAGTAGAAGGGCGTGCGAGGAGGGCATGAGGGGATAGAAAAGATGATGTGCGCGCGAGGAAGAAGGCGCGAAGGGGGAAATGGTAGGGGCTCAAAATGTAAAGGGAGAAGCAAGAAGGTGTGTAAGGGTCCACAAAAAGAAGGTGATAAGGAATCAAGGTGTGTAACAAGATGAAATCATACGCGAGGAAAGTTGAGAGAATGCATGCGCACAGTAGTACGCGCCGCAAAAATAATGCATACTTGTGAAAGACAAGTATGGAAGCAGGGCACAAATATCCAAATGAGGAAGGGCATGTGGTAGTAGAAAGAAAATATGGTGCATGATAGGAAGACCCGTGACTTAGCCAATTTGGAAGGCATCTTCGAGAGGGTGCGTGGAAGAATTGCAGTAGTCGCGTGGGAAGAATTGCAAGGTGGTGAAGAAGGCGCGGAAGGACTACATCCTATGCAAAGTGCCAAATGAGAAAGCCTTGGCGCGCAACCTAAAATGTAAAACATCAAAGCCCAATGAGATTAAAATTCATCCAAATAGCTTCGAGAGTTATTTGGATAACACAATGATCACATGCGGTTCATCATCTATAATTTCATCTTCTTCATCTTTGACCTCGGGGTGTGTCACCGATGGAGCAGTGGGTGCTAAAGATGATGACTTTGTGAATAATTAATTGATGGATCAACATTCTTCCTTAGAATTATGATTAGTATTGTGGAGGTCACACCACTTCCCTATCTTCTCCTTATATTTCTAACTCGACCTCGGTTCGGCCTTCCTCATCATTTTTCCCCCTCAGAGGTTAGTTCTTTGTATTTCTCTTTCTATGCTTTTGTTCAATCTTGATTACAAAATTATACACCTTGCTGAGGGTATGGAATTGAAACAATTCCATTTCCTCTAGTATGTACCATTACAAGACATTGTGATATTTTAGGATCTTGTGTTGTTCCATGTCTTGAATGATTGCAAACAAAGAATGAAAATTATTAGTATAATATTGAATTGATTGGTCCTTACCTTGGCGAGTTGTTATCATTGTATATACAGATCATCATAGGCTCCAACAGGGTAGTATTCATCCTTTATGACATCCAAAAAATCATCCCATTTGGGATCCTATACAATTCCTAGTTTGTCCCCATTTAGTATGTTCTTATACACCCCCACCAATGTTTGATAGAAAGTGATGATCTCAAGAGAGAAAAAGTTATAGTTTATTTATCCATGAATTTATTAAGAGAAAATAGGAGGATAATTGGTCAAACCAATTTTCTATAGCATTATAATTTATTTTACCATAAAAAATAGGAATATAAAAATTTACTTGAACCTTGAAAGGTGTCGGGGTGTTGAAGGTTTGGATAGCAGAGGAGGATGCAAGATTTCTCATTTGTAGTTGTTGAAAGATTTGGGTGATTTTTGTAACATATTATTCTTTTTCTCCACAAGATATTCATTCACCATTTTCTTAAGAGGATCATTTTTCCTGGTGTTTCTTTCATTTTAAGTCTCCTACAATGATCCGTCAAGTATTCTAAAGGATCTTGTGTGGACCACCCAAGATTCTTATATCCCGACCTTATTCTAGGAATCATACACTCTCAAGAAAACTTTGATCTGATATCACCGGTCCAAAATTTAGGGGTTTTTGGATTAAAGGCTAGATGAAAACAAAAAACCATCTCTGATAATAGATGTATAATGCTTAAAATTATCTCTGACGAGAAGAGACGTATATTGCTCAAAAGATTGTGATTACAATAACTATCTCTGCACACAGAGATGTATGTATTTCCCTTACAAGTTACATCTACTTATATAATACTTTTAGAAATATGAATATACATCTAGAATAATTTGGAAGGTCACCAATATTGAGGGAGATAAGGTGATTCACCTTTTGTGAATTACATATGTGAAAATTTCATGAATTTACTATTTTTAGACAACACTACAAAAATTACAATTTGAGGCCTTTAGAAGTGGATTTCGGGGTCAAACTTTGATGAAATTTTTTCACCCTTTCATCATATTCTACACATTACAATCTTTCCAACACATCTTGAACCAAGTCAATCGGAGATGCGGTGCAAAAGTTATGCCTCCCTGAAGTTTCCCCACTAGAATTGCCACTTAGGCGTTGTCTAGATCACTATTTCTATTTTTCTTCACTTGATTGTGCGATTACATGTTTCTATTATATGTATATGTCTTATGGCCTTTTTTTTCTTATTTTGGTGATACTTTTGGTGTCCCTTATTCATGGCTTCTATAACCTCTTTATTATTTTGATTGTGTGTGTGAAATATTTTGGTGTCCCTTTTTTGTGGCTCTATACCTTTTATCTTACTAACATGTGTGATATCACTTGTGTACGTGTATATAAGATTACGTGTAAACTTGTTTTACTTGTACATTTTTTTACTTCTATATAGGATCGATTCTACAATTATTTCTTTTTTATTTTTACTTTGTTGTTATCTTTGTGTGACATGGTTTATACCATGTGAACCTCTTCAAGAGCAAGATCTCAATGGTGGCCACCCAAGACAACCTTAAGTGTGATCCAAGATAGATTATGAGATACATCCGACATGGGTGCACATAATTTCTACTAAGCCATGCACTCTATTTTCACATCTCATACACCTTAAAAGAGGTGAAATTCATTGGGGTGTGTAACACAATATTTATGACATAGATATAATTCAAGACTTAGATATAGACTTTTACATGCCATATATCCTTAGAAACATAATTAGATACATAACACAAATAGATTTCACACGTAAAAAACCATCCACTAGGGAGGAAAATTCATACACTATGGTCCAAGATGGATGTTTCTATCTTAGGGGAAAAATTATAAAATATTTAGAGTTTATATTTGCATTGACGATTCTAAAGTTTTAGGTATATATTTAGAGACAAATGACACATTTTAGAGTATATTTTCGTACATTACAATATATAATACAAGGGGTGTGATTAATTCATTCCTTCTTATACACTACATTACACATATATTATTCCAAATATGGCATATGGGGGAATGGTCCTTCTTTCTCCTTTTTCTATATTACTCATTTTCATATATCGGATCTAATAGCTACAATACATTTTGAGGGTATGAGACACATTTCATTCCCTTTTAACTTTGTGATATTTTATACTTGGACCTATATCCACTTGCACTAGTGTGGCATGTGGTGTGGGAAGCTATTAGAGTGGCTAGATACTTTAAAGGTTGATTCTCCTTCTTTACCTTTTTATGGGAAGATATCGAGAGTAGATAGATATTTGTAGGTTATTTTTTCATTATTTGAGGGTTATTTGGGGAAAATTTCCTATGACACTTCTCCTTTTTTGTGTTAGGTCATGCACACTCAACTACTATCCTACTATGGATTCTCCTTCAACGAATTGGAGACTAAACACCCCCAATCCTTCAACATCTCAATACAAATAAGAGTCTTCAAGTACAATTA
Source organism: Taxus wallichiana var. yunnanensis (assembly GCA_018340775.1). Classification (NCBI taxonomy): domain Eukaryota; kingdom Viridiplantae; phylum Streptophyta; class Pinopsida; order Cupressales; family Taxaceae; genus Taxus; species Taxus wallichiana. The sequence continues at coordinate 712,692,559 of CM031238.1, forward strand.
ATATGAGATCTCCTCCCTCTATAAGTAAAATTAATTTAAGAGCTCCTCCATCTACAAATAAAAAAGTGTACTCTTTCAATGATTTTTCTCTTTACTTTACTATATTACAATTCAATTCTAAAATTTACAAATATACTATTCACATTTGAGTTACTGTTCAATTTTGTTAATAGAGAAATTGACTATACTACGTGTTATAGGTTTCACCATGGAGAATTCCAAAACCAATGCAAACACAACAACTTTGAGAACAAATAAATTGTATTTGCACACTCAAATATCTTTCCTAATTTTCGTTTCACACTTAAAGCGGGGTTAATGTAGATAGATTAAATTTGGAAACTTATCCTTTAGAAATCACAAGTTTAGATTTATCTCTATATTATGACTTGCACACACATCCTTATCCTAATTAACAAATCTCTCTATTCCTTTTGTTACTTGTGTAACTACACACACTACTTATTCATTCATACACTCAATTGCATTTATATGAAGCAATGCATTACTCATAGGAATCTTACCCATAATGTTTCCCAAACATCATGAATTGTTTGTTTAAAACTATGTGGTCTGGGACTATGTTGTATTATTATTTGGGCCAACCCATATGGTATTTTCTCCCATTATCCAATGTATATTTTCCTAATTTGATATATTTTTTAGGTCATTTTTTATCCTATAGGTGAACCTTAATGTGATAATTAACCTAAGAAAACCTACATAAGAAAATCTAATACACTTAAGAACTTGCCTAGAATCCTCAAAAGCTCCTACTGCAAAATAAAATCCTAAATCACTCAAGGCTCTCCTAAGCCTTCCTAAAATAACAACACATCTTTGAGAGCAACCACTACTTAGGTATGAATCACTTAAAACAGGTTCAAGTTTTTAATCTTCCCCATCTATAATCCTCCTAAGGTCCTACATTCATGCAATATCAAGAGCAATTCAATACAAAATGTTGCGAAAGTTCCAAGGGAAAAAGGGAATCAATATATCATGTGAATCACATCACACTATATCAATACTATGTAGAATATAATTTATCTATAGTTATTCCCTCTATTATTTTTGTCAAGAGACATAAGGGTGTGATAGAGTGTTTTCTTTGATTTAAATACATAATTGCACATACACTAGGAGAACTACGAGTATTTTTCTCCCACTTGCAAGGGGGTATAGTGAAGTTCCTAGATTGGTTTGACAATGGTTGACCTCATGGGTTAGTCCAACTCCATCACACACAAATTTATCTTTTTGTTATCTAATCATGTTCATGAAGTGCTAGTGTAAATATATAGGGTTTCTATCTACCGTAGGTTACTACAGGGAAGGTGTTGCACATTGGTGAAATTCTAGACATAAAATCTATGAACTTAGGTAAATTTCTAGGTCCTAGAGCATACTAATAGATAAATGATTCTTAGGAAAGAAAACTAGTAATTGAAAATGCCTTTTGGGCCTTTTGTTTTGTCTCTTATACTTTTATTGACCTTACACACCCTACATCCCTGTCTATAATTGGCTGATTTATATTTTATGACCTTTAACACTAGCGCTCGGTGTTCCTATCCCTCGTAGGAACTCTTGACCCTCTCTATAATTTTATCACTCTTTTGGGTCTCTTTTAATTCTTGGGCATCTTTTACACTTTTGGGTTGTCCTTCCAGTTGTCAATTACAAAATTCAAACAAGGGAATCATATATATAGATAGTTATAGCTCTCAAATAAGGGGCCAAGCACTAGCATTATCTACTATCACCTAAGCTTGCATCCAAAGGAAAAAGAACACCAAAAATTATCCATCTAGCACATTCACTCAATGGACAAGGTCTCGCATCGCTCCGCATACAAAACATAGGTGGGGAAGTCTATTCTATTCCATCTCGCACATTCTATATATTTTCTGCACTCTAGATCTAGTTCACTATCACTATGCAACTTGTATAAGGGCATCCTAGGGAATCATTACAAAAAATTCTCACGAGAACTACATGGAGTCTCGAAATGTATTGCATGCTTAGTACTAATGTTCACTCTTCGGGTGACCGTCGGGGCCAATCCAACTCCACATTCTACATCTTTTTTTATTATATTTGATGCGGTTTATGGGTATGTATAAATAGGTATCTATTTTGTAGGTTATAAGTGAAAACAACGACATTGGGACAAATCCAGAGTGAAAAAAAGATCAATAGTGAAGCTCCTCCTACACAAAAATATCGTAACCTAAGCATCTAGGCGGACACTAGTGTTCAAATCCATTCATTAGCACTTGGGTGCTCTTTTTCTCCAGTGGAAGATTATTTCTTGCATATTTTTAGGTCTTAGAACCTCTAGTGAGAATTGACGACACTTTCATGCTATTTTAGTTATTCACCTACCAAGAACATTTCCAGTTGTGCAAATTCAGCTAGTCATATCCTCTCTCTCTCTCTCTCTTGCTTATTGTTTCATATCATTGCATGCTTGTTTCTTGTCCATTTATCTTATATTATCATTTGTATATCATCACTTAAACTAGTTACTATGAAATTAATATTTAATTCAATTTAAATAAAATCATTTGGTGACCCCATTCATGACCAAACACTTAGATCCTTATTTTTCCTATTCTATCGTCGATCTTATTTCATGGCTCCTAAAATTTTCAAATTTCCTTGCATGGATTACTTAAAATGCACCCACCTTGCAAATATGTTCTCCAAAAATACCTAGACACTATATATCTCCCTTGCAATATGCCACATGCACAAGTAAGTGTCATTTTCGATCATCTCTCCGATGACCCTAGCCTTCATGATACCACAACCAATCAGCCCATGTTTGAGTCAATTCAAGCTTTACACCATTTATTTCAAGATAAATTTCAAGCTATGGAAACCATGATTACATCTCTCACAACTGAAATACAACATCTTAAGGATACTTCTCATGCCCATGCTAGTTCTTCTTCTACATTTCATCCTAATCCTATGTCTACTACATGTGCTCATATAAGTGAAGCCCAAGTCTTACCACTACCATCACCTCTCAAGTTTGATCTAAATGATAAATAATGTGATATTATTCCTTAGCTCCTAAATCACTAGTTGATCAACTTGCCAACTACTGATTACCACCCTCTTTATCGACTTGCAAAATACAAAGGTATCCCATTTTATAATTATCACAAACTTAATGGACATCATGAAAATGATTACTATGCTTTAAAATAAATAATCAAGAACCTTGAGAATTAGGGTTTTATTTCATTTGCTACGTAACATTATGCTACATGCTCATCTCCAATTGCTAAATCCCATTGGGCTCCCAAATCTGATCCCTTTATGTTCATTGTCACCCTCAAATTTCCCTTTAATTTCTAATTCTTAAATTGCAAAAAAATTTGTTGGTACCCTTAAAGTATGCTTGAAAGAGGTATTTTGAAAATTGGAACTTTCCAAGGACTTTCAGACTCATGAAAATCACTTCATCAGATGGGAAATTTCTTCCCCTTTCTAAAAAGGTAAAGTCCTCCTAACTCCTTGTACTTTTTATGTTATCGTTCGACGGGCCTAAGTTGGAAAATTTTCCCTTTGGCGGACTGGTAGAGTGCATGGGGGTATTTGTGCACATTACTCTTTTGACAAAAGGATAAGTTGGTGAAGTTTGACCCGCAAGCCCATGGGGAGAATTGAAATAAAAACCCCTAAGGACCACAATCATTCAAAGGCCGCCACGTGTCCAAAGAGTCGATGCGAGAGCAGCGGGCCGATGGAGGTAAATGAGTTTTTGTGCCTTTTTTCCAAAAAGGTCAAAATGATACAATGAGATCCGCTCACCTATTTCTAATCAGATTGTGCCACATGTCTAGATCAAGTCGGAGCTGCGGGCCGGTGGGGGTAAATGAGATTTTTGAATTTTTACAGAAAAGGTCAAAATGCTCAAAATTGAATGGTGATCCTATTTCCAATCATAGCCCGCCATGTGTCCAATTCAAGGCGGGGTTGCAGAGAAATTTGTTCCAAAGTGCCAAAACACAAAAAATTCACGAAAATGAAAGGGGATTTCCCCACGCCCACTCCAATCTTCTCCTTCCACGTGGACGGTCCGATTTGAACATTTTAACAAAGCAAATCGATGGTTCATATCAAAACTGGCAAATAAAATGAAATGTCTATGTATTCACATAAATTGGTTTTCTGCCATGGTTTTTCTTCACAATTGGATGATTTTGAAGGGCACGAAGGATGAAATCTATTTGCAAACCATTTTTCTCACCTAGAGGAAGTTATAACCACTTTTCACGAGCTATTTGATGGGTTCTAGAAGCCATTGTCGGGGTTGGAATTTTGATATGTCGGACTAGTAATTTTGAACCAAAAAGAATCAATACAAGATCTTCTCTTTTATTCCTCTATTTCTCTTTCTTCCTCTGCTCTGGTTTGAGAATCATTTAATCTCTAATATGTGAAGAAACTTTGTGTTCTTGTGAATGTAATTTTGAAGAACTTTGTGTCTGGGATTGTATCTGGTAAAAATGTGAATGGTTCTTCTCTGTATTTCATTTGTCCAATGCAAATAAGGGTTTTCTCTGCAATCTCTTTTCCCTAAAAGTATTGCCTTCTTCTCCCTCCATCCTCTCCTTCATTCCTCTATCCTCTTGTGCTGATAATTTTCCTTGTAGAAAATGCATTTCCAAGATATCAGAAGACCACAAATTGATGAAAGTTATACATTTGTATATATTTTTATCCTTTGCTTTCAATAAGGGAACCTCTCCCATCAAAGAGGAGGGACTTGTTTGTCCCCTGACTATGGTTTCATCCCAAGTGAAAATTTGAAACCCAATAGTTTTTGGTGACTCTACTAGGGAATGCTTTCAATAGATTCCTTTCTAAGAAGAACAACAATTTGATCATTCCATTGATCTGGCGACTCTGAGATACACACATGGTAGAAGAGCTCTTGGAGTTGAATATTCTCGGTTCAAATCTTGGAGTGGTAGGGTTTCCCTCTTCCTTCAATAGGGAGAAATAGAAGATCTTGTTATACAAGCACACCCCCTATTGAATACATAACCCTTGGGAGTGGAATCCATCAAGGGAAACTCAGCCCTAATCTCTGTGCGTTGATTCTTGCTAGAGTTTCAATTCCTCTTCAAGCAGTTTTTCCAAGGATGGGAATTCCATTAACTTGGGGCCACCGATTTGGTCCCTTGGCTCTTCCACAACCTTTGCATGAGTTACCTAGGGGTAACAGAAAGAATTTTCCCAAATTCAGGGGTGATGGGAAAGTGCACCTGCTAAACACATTGCAGCCTTCATTGTTGCATGTGAAGTCCTCTGTGTGAAACATGAAAATGTCTATGTTAGGTTGTTTGTGGAGACCTTACAAGACAATGCAGTAGATTGGTTTTACCATCTTCCTGCTGGAGCAATTACCAATTGGACCACGATGAGAACAAGATTTGAGAACCATTTCAAACCTGCAGAAGATGTGCATGCTCTGCTTTCCCAAATTTCTCAAATAAAAAAGGAACCATAAGAGCCCATGAGGGAATTTGTAGCTAAATTCAATAAACTAATCAACAAGATCCCACAAGATACTAGACCCGTTGATTAGATCCAAAAATGTTTCTTTTTGAATGCACAACTACCTGAAGTAAGCTATGCTCTAAGGAGAGCCAATCTAGCAACTTTGGATGAGGATCAGAGGCTAGCAGTCAGCATGGAAGATGACTTGATCATGTCAGGAAAACTAAAAATAGAATCCCAGAAATCCAAGACATCATCTTCTTCCTCTTCTCCTGGAGGTAATTCGGATCAGTTGGTACAAAAGCTGGCCAATGACCTCATTGCAATAAAAACAATTGGCTCAGCATGCTCCATACCAGGATGTTCCAAGGAATAATTTTCAGCCTAGGAACAAACTACCTTCTTCTCAAACCAGGTTGGCAATTGAAGGTCCACCTCTCAAAGTGCCTGTCAACGCAACATGTGAAGTCCTTGAACTTGATGATGAAGAAGAGAATGAATTGTATGATGATCAAGAAGAAGATGTTGATGAAGATTTGGAGCATCCTGGTGATTCTAGAGTCAACTTCCTCACCACTGAAGGTGTTGATGATGAGGATGATTATAATGATATAGTGGCTAACATGAACAGTGAGTCATATGTTGTCATGAATCAAGAACAGACCAGCAAAAAGGAGAAATTTTTGCAGCCTGTAAAGAAATCAAAGGAGTCTTCCAATACCATTCCAGTGCTTGCAAAGAGAGGTTATCCTATCCCCACCACCTCCACACAAAAGGTAAGATCTGTTGGTTTTTCTCCCTCTAATTCTACTTCTAAAACTTCATTGTGTCAAATGATAAATCTTATAGGGCTAAGGTATCTTCCATTTATTGTAATGATACCCCATTCACATCTAGATCCTTTGATATTATTGATCACATAAAGAGAACTAAGGTTCAAATTTCTGAGGCTGAGTTTTATCAAACTCATCCCAAAGCCTTTGCCAAAATGGTTGATTTTGTTAACTCCAAATCTAAAATCCCATCCCATGTTTCCAAAGGTCTTTTACCAACTCCTTCTTCCTCTTCCAAACCAAATCTTGTAGTTGTTGTCACATCACCCAATGAGAAAATCAGACCTTTCTATGTGACTCTCCTTATAGCAAGCCACAAGCTTAGTAATTGTGTTATTGATTCTGGAGCATCTGACAATGTAATGCCTACTAAAGTAGCTCATGCCTTGGGCCTCACTCTTACCCGCACATATGGTTCTTGTTATTCTATGGAGAGTAGGGAAGTGCCTTTAGTTGGGAGAATCAAGGATGCACAAGTAGCTTTCGTTGCTTGGCCAGAGAAAAAGGTTTTGGCAACCATCTTAGTTGTTGACATTCCTCCTTCCTATGACATGCTATTGAGTAGGAACTTTTGTAAGGATGTTAGAGGGGAAATCAAAATGGATTGGTCACATGCACTCATTCCAGTTAATGGTAAGATGAAGAAGTTGATGCCTGAGAAGCAAGCTGAGTATATTGTGCAAAAAATAGATGATCCAAAAGCACAAATTTTGTATGAAGACATTGGGCATGGGAACTATATGATTATGTCACTTTGGATGGAGTATTGTTTGATCCTAATGATTTTGGACATTGGAGTTTGATGGTAGTTGTTCCTCAACTACTGGAGCTGGTATAGTGTTGATCTCTCCCGAGGGTAAGATTCACCCTTTTTCTTTCAAGTTTCAGTTTGAGAATACCAATAATACTGTTGAATATGAAGCCCTCATTCTTGGGTTGAATATGGTGAAGGATATGGGAGTTAAGAACCTTTTTGCTTGTGGTGATGTTGAGATTATTGTAAAGTAGGTCCGAGACCTTTATCAAGTAAAAATAGAATATTGAAGCACTATAGGAATCTAGTTTGGGATTCTATTGAATTCCTCGATGCTTTCTCCATTGTAGTAGTACCAAGAGGAGAAAATACTAGGGCTGATTCCCTGGTAGTCTCTGGATCTTTGTTAATTCCTCATCCTGACTTCTCTCAGAAAAATTCTCCATTGAAATGATTCACAGGCCTAGCATTCCTGAAAATGCCAACAATTGGCAGGTCTTCAATGATGACCAACATCTACTCTCTTTCTTGGAGTTGAGAGATAACTTTGATTAATTGTATTTTGAAGGAAGTGATAACTTGCCCAGAGAATGTGTGTCTTCAAATGAAGAAAGTGTCAAAGAAGTGATGGATCATGATGGATGTATCAGAATGAAGGGAAAAAAAATTCCTAAGGGTTTGGTGAGTTTGGAGGATCTTTTTGATAAACATGATAGGTATGTCAAATCTAAAGTTTCCCAAGGAAATCAACAATCTGCTGAAACTGAAAAAATAAATATAGGAAGTATAGATGAACCTAAAATGGTGAACATCGGGAAATGCTGCACTCAAGAAGAAAGAGAGAAGGTGATAAATCTTTTGAAGAGGTATGTTGATGTGCTTGCTTATTCCTATGAAGATCTCAAAGCTTTCAAACCAAAAGAAATGCAACATTCCATCCCTCTTAAGCCTGGCATCAAGCCTTTCAAATAAAAGCAAAGGCAATATAATCCAAAGATTGCTGACACTATCTTTCAAGAAATACAAAAACTTTTAAAGGCTTGGATCATCTTTCCCATCCATCATTCCACTTGGATTTCTAACATAGTGCCTGTCAGAAAGAAAAACGGCAAGATTAGAATCTGTGTTGACTTTAGAAATCTAAATCAGGCTTCCTTGAAAGATAATTATCCTCTTCCCATGATGGACCAAGTTCTGAAAGTTTTCACAGGCTCGAAGATGTTATCAATGTTGGACGGATTCTCAGGGTATAACCAAGTAGAGGTAAACACTACAGATCAGCATAAGACTGCCTTTACCATGCCTTGGGGCATTTTTTCCTAGAATAGGATGCCATTTGGACTCATTAATGCTGGTGCTACTTTTCAGAGAGCTATGGATTTGGCTTTTGGTAGTTTGAAAGGGAAATGCATCATGGTATACTTGGATGATTTGATTGTCTTTTCAAAAATCAGAGCAGATCATGTTCAACACCTTGAAAAAGTCCTACAAAAATGTAGAGATCACAAATTTTCTTTGAATCCTAAGAAGTTTGTGTTTTGTGTAACTGAAGGTAAGTTGTTCGGACACATTGACTCAAAATATGGAATCAAAATTGATCCAGAAATAATTTAGGCCATGCAAAGTAGATTCCTCTTCCCATGAGTAAGAAAGGCGTTCATTCCTTCTTTGGTAAGATTAATTTCTTGAGGAGATTCATACTTGATTTTACCGAACTTACTATGAGCATTTCTCACATGATGAAAGGGAAGTAGACTTTTGGCTGGTCCTCTGAAGGAAAGCTTGCTTTTGAAGATATCAAAAAGCCATTGCAAATACTCCCACTTTGGCGTGTCCAGACTTCAGCAGAGATTTTATTATATATTGTTATGCCACTGAAAACACTTTGGCCGCTGTTTTAACTCAAAATAATGTTGAAGATCACGAATTTCCCATAGCATTCATGAGCTACATTTTGAAATCCCACAAATTGAAATACGCCATGATGGAGAAACACGCTTTTGTTGTTGTAAAAGTTGTTAAACAATTCAGATTTTATATTCTAAATTCTCATGTTGTTGTGTTTGTGCCTGATACAAGTGTCAAATCAATTCTCACACAACAAGAATTTGGAACTAAGAGAGGTAATTGGGTGGAAAAAGTGCAAGAATATGATTTGGATATCAATCTAACCAAGTTGGTTCATGGTAAGGGCTTGTGTGAGCTCATTGCTGAAGGTGCTTGATGAAACATTGTCCAAAGATGAAGTGGATCTGCCTGTGGTTTTGTTTCTCAGCTCAATAGATGTATGGTATGCTGATATTGCTCATTTTCTGACCTATGGTGAATGCCCATCTCACTTGACTTCAAAATAAAAAGATCCATCAAACTTAGATCTGCATAGTATGTTCTTTGGGAAAATGCTCTTTTCAAATGAGGTGTAGATGGAAGGTTTTTAAAATGTGTAGATAAAGAGCAACAAAAGAAATTATTTTCTACTTTTCATGATCAAGCTTATGGGGGCATTTCTCCTCTCTGTAACAGCTCACAAAATCCTTTGTGCTGGCTATTATTGGCCCACTCTATTCCAAGATGCATCAAAGTGGGTGAGTAAATGTGAAGCATGCCAAACGTTTGTTGGAAGACCAAGGTTGGCTACTTTTCCTCTCAAGCCAGTGGTGATCAAGGAGCCCTTTCAACAATGGGGTTTGGATTTCATTGGAACTCTCAATCCATCTTCAAGTGCTTTGGACATACTCATGTGTTGACTGCCACAGATTATTTCACCAAGTGGGTGGAAGCCATCCCAGTCAAGAGTACTACTTCTGAAGTAGTATGCAACTTCATAAAGGAAAACATATTGATAAGATTTGGAATTCCAAACAAAGTTGTGACTGATAATGCTTCTAACTTCTCCTCTACTGAGATAATGGATTTTTGTTATGGATATGGAATATCTCTTGCTCACTCTTCTGATTATTATCCTCAAGGGAATGGACAAGCTGAATCAACAAACAAGAATTTGGTGACCATTGTCAGGAAACTTGTGAATGATTCTCAAAGAAATTGGCATAAGAAATTATATGATGCACTTTGGGCTGATAGGATTACACCTAAGAGAGCCATTGGAATGTCTCCTTTCCAAGTAGTGTATGGTGTGGAAGCTCAACGCTAGTGATGGTGGAGTTGCCAGCTTTGCATTTGATGAAAACTATTGAAGATTCAAGCTTCAACAGTTTCTAGACAAGAGAATCATGTATCTCCAAAAGTTGAATGAAGATAGATTGCAGGTGGTTGATAGAATAGCAGCCCATCAGTTGAAAGTGAAGGCTTTGTTTGACAAGAAATCCAAATCTAGAGTTTTCCAGGTGGGGGACACAGTGTTGCTATGGGATAAGAGACATGAGCCTTGAGGAAGCCATGGTAAGTTTGACTCACTTTGGCTTGGCCCCTTCAGAATCAGACATTTTGCTAGTGAGAACTCTTTTTATTTGAGTTACATGGATGAATCTTCTCTCCCACTCCCTTATAGTGGGTAGTACTTAAATTTTTCAGGTCCTAGGTGATTAGGGAGTCCCTCTGTAAATTGTGTATTTTCTTTGTTTTTGGCTTATTTTTTTCCTTTTTCTTCCTTGTTTTGTGGGGTGTTTGTTTTGGGCCCTCCTTTTTGGTTTGTTTCCTTTCCTTCCTTATGTGTGTTGTCTTGTATTTATTGTACCTCTTGACTCTATCACCCAATGGATAAGGCACTAGTCTTCATTTCCCAGAGTTGTTCTGTTGTTCTTGATCTTTCCTTATGCTTTTGTTTCAAGCCAAGTCATCCCCAAAAAGAGCCAATTGTTGTCACCCTCAAATTTCCCTTTAATTTCTAAGTCTAAAATTGCAAAATTTTTGAGTTGGTGCCCTTAAAGTATGCTTGAAAGAGGTATTTTGAAAATTGGAACTTTCCAAGGACTTTCAAACTCATGAAAATCACTTCATCAAATGGGAAATTTCTTCCCCTTTCCAAAAAGGTAAAGAAGTCCTCCTAACTCCTTGTACTTTTTAAGTTATGGCTCGGTGGGCCTAAGTTGGAAAATTTTCCCTTTGGCGGAATGGCGGAGCTGCGGGGGTATTTGTGCACATTGCTCTTTTGAAAAAGGATAAGTTGGTGAATTTTGACCTGCGAGCCCGTGGGGAGAATTGAAACATAATTACCCTAAGGACCGTAATCATTCAAAGGCCTCCATGTGTCCAAAGAGTCGATGCGGAGCAGCGGGATGGCATAGGTAAATGAGTTTTTGTGCCTTTTTTCCGAAAAGGTAAAAATGATACAATGAGAGCCACGCACCCATTTCCAACCAGATTGCGCCACATGTCTAGATCAAGTCGGAGCTACGGGCTAGTGGGGGTAAATGATATTTTGTGACTTTTTGCAAAAAAGGTCAAAATGCTCAGAATTGAATGGCGATCCTATTTCCAATCATAGCCCGCCACATGTCCAAGTCAAAAAGTCAAGGTGAGGCTGTGGGGAAATTTGTTCCAAAGTGCCAAAACACAAAAAATTCATGAAAATGAAAAGGATTCCCCCATGCCCACTCCAATCTTCTCCTTCCACGTGGATGGTCCGATTTGAACGTTTTAACAACAAATCGACGGTTCATATCAAAACTGGAAAATAAAATGAAATGTCTGTGTATTCACATAAATTAGTTTTTCACCATGGTTTTTCTTCATGAATGGATGATTTTGAAAGGGCATGAAGGATGAAATTTGTTTCAAGCCATTTTTCTCACCGGGAGGAAGTGATAAACACTCTTCACAAGCTATTTGATGGGTTCTGGAAGCCATTGTCGGGTTGGAATTTTGATATGTCGGGACTGTAATTTTGAACCAAAAATAATCAATACAAGATCTTCTCTTTTATTCCTTTGTTTCTCTTTCTTCCTCTACTCTGGTTTGAGAATCATTTAATCTCTAATATGCGAAGAAACTTTGTGTCTCTGTGGATTGTATCTGGTAAAAACATGAATGGTTCTCCTCTGCCAACTGCTTTCCTTGAAAGTATTGCCTTCTTCTCCCTCCATCCTCTCCTTCATTCCTCTATCCTCTTGTGCTAATAATTTTCCTTCTAGAAAACACATTTCCAAGATATCAGAAGACCAAAAATTGATGAAAGTTGTACATTTGTATATATTTTTATCCTTTTCTTTCAATAAGGGAACCTCTCCCATCAAAGAGGAGGGAATTTTTTGTCCCCTAACTGTGGTTTCATCCCAAGTGCAAATTTGAAACCCAACAATGTCTAGTGAGCATCATGCCATAATCACTAGTGTTCCTCCTCTAATAAATCAAGATCTACCTATCATTTTCTCACTCTTTTGGGTATCTTTTAATTCTTGGGCATCTTTTACACTTTTGGGTCGTCTTTCTAGTTTTCAATTATGGAATTTAAACAAGGAAATCATATATATATGTATATATATATATATTTATAGCTCTCAAATAAGGGGCCAAGACCTAAAATTATCTACTATCACCTGTGCTTACATCTAAAGGCACAAGAACATCAAAAAGCATCTATATAGAATATTGATTTAAGGGAAAAGGCTTGCATCAATTTACATACACAATATAGGAGGGGAAGTCTATTATATTCCATCTCACACATTCTATATATTTTCTACTTTCTAGATCTAGCCCTCTATCACTATGCAACTTATACAAGGGAATCCTAGGGAATCATTACACACATTCACACATAACTACATGGAGTTTGAAATGTAGTAAAATGATCGGTACTAAGTTTCACTCTTCGGGTGACCGTCGGGGTTAGTCTCGACACCATATTTTGTATATTTTTTGTTAGATTTGATGTAGTGTATGGGTATGTACAGCTAGGTATCTATTTTTAGGTTACATTAGCGAACAACAACATTGGGACAAATATAGAGAGACAAACATAGATCAACATCAAATCTCCTCCTACACGTAAAATATACGAACTTGAGCATCTAGGTGGAAACTAGCACCCAGATCTAGTCACTAGTGCCTAGAAACTCCTATCCTCCTATGGGTGCTTTTGTCCTACACATTTTTGGGTCTCATAACCTCCAGTGAGCCTTGATGACACTGCTTCTAGTCCTTTTTAGCTATTCACCCGCTAGATCATCTCCGAGTTGTGTGAAATTAACTAAGTCATCTCCTCCCTCCCTCTTACTTCGTGTTTTATATAATTGCATGCTTGTTTCTTGTCCATTTATTGTATATTATCATTTGTATATAATCGGTTACTGATAGTTACTCTGAAATTAAGATTTAATTCAATTTAAAGTAAATAAGAACCATAACATCAAATAAAAAGCATATTTCAAGGCTAGCAATGATCATAAAAAGTTGTAGAACCCCAACATACTCCCATATGATATCGCATAAAATGAGGAATAAATTATATTATTCCCTACCGATCATGTATGATTTTATATCAATCCAATTTCTAGTCACATTTCCCAAGACACTATACTTCTTAATATTTTATATCCTGCACATCTAGTATGCACACCCATAATAACTTGGTACCTCTCGGTTTAGCTAGTTACTCTTCCATCTTTATTTAAATAAATTTTTATACCGTTTTGATTTCACACATTTTATTAAAATCTATATTTTATTTTACACATTAATGGTTACTAATTAATTCGAATATATAACCCGTGTAACTTTACGCCTTCTAATAAATAAGGAAACTAATCCATATGAAACCTTTATTTATTTATTTAAGGTGTATAAAAGAACCATTAGGTTGAGATAGAACGGTTATACTTTATATTCATGAAGGATTTATATTCAAAAGAAATAAATTGTGTACACTAGGGAAAATTTTAGTGGCGAATATTCATAATATGGCGAATATTCCATTTTTGAAAATTTTGAAAAGGTGAATTTTTGGCGCGGGTCAGTGACCTGTTCGCCTAAAAATTACACTTTAATTTTTTTAGGGTCGGCTTCACCTACCCTTGAAAAATATCCCCTATATAAACCTAGATTATTCGCCAGGTAGAACACTTCTACTTCACATTTTTCAACAATATGATATATCCTATATTATAGATGCGCGACAAGGGGGTAAGTTATTGACGCTGCGACAATGGGGTTATTTGTTGACGCGTGACACTGACGGATAGTTGACGTGTGACAAGGAGGTACTGCAGATATTGATGCATATTAGATGCATGACAAAGAGTTTGTTGACGAGCGACATGGAGATTTTTTCGATGCGTAAGCAGAGGGCAGAGGCTGCAGACGCGCAACAGGATATTTATTGTCACGCGTCAAATAACCCTCATTGACGCCCATCAACAGACCTCATTGACGCATAAACAACCTCATTGACACGCGTCAAAGAGGTATGTTGATGCGCGTCAATGAGGGTTATTTGTTGACGTGTGACACTGACGGATAGTTGACGCATTGCGACAAGGAGGTACAATAGATATTGACGCATAGCAGACACATGACAAAGAGTTTGTTGACGCGTGACACGGAGATTTTTTGATGAGAAAGTAGAGGTTGGAGGCTGTAGACGCGTGACAGGAGATTTTTCTGGTGCATGCGTCAAAAAAATGTATTGACGCGCGTCAATACATTTTTTTGACGCGCGACAAAAAAATCTCCCGTCGCGCATCTGTAACCTTCTGTCGCACCACTTGACAATCAGGCAAAAAAAATTTATACAAGCCCCCAAAATTTGCCTTCCCGCGAAACCGGTTCCAGGGATATTCGCCAGGTATTCTCCACCTTCCATTTCCAAGAGGTCTCTTAAAATGAACCACTGTGTACACCAAGAGGCTCATTATATGAAAACTTGATGAAGTAAATAGTGACATGTTGGAATGTCATTTTTGCTATGAATTTTGCACCATGATTGAATTATGTTATTGAAAGCCTAAAACAATAAATAGGATGTAAGGGTTTTTACAAGAAAGTATTATGATCTAATTAATTAACAATTAACGATACATAATTTTAATAATGCTTTAATACTTACATCAATTATCCATGATAAATAAGACAATTCAAATACATGAGAGTAGATAAAGGATTACACGTACATGTTAAAACATTAGATATTTAGATGTGTGGAAAATTTTAAAAGGTAGATTGAAAATTGTAGATACTTTATTATCAATATTAGAACTCAAAACTAAGTTAGTACAAGACCATACAACTTATGTATGACCCAAACCTAAAACTATATCCGACTAGAGATATACGGTTGTGGACCCTTTTTAGTAAGGATATGTAACTTCTTATGTGTTTCACTTGTCTAGAAATGTACATCATTGTATTTATCTCTTGTTAGCACAACCTCGTGATGACCTGTAATCATCCACAACAAAGTAGAAACCCTAAACACTTGTAATATCCGTCATCAAAGAATTATATAACCGAAAGGAGAAATCATGTGCATGGTGAGGTTGTACTACCCTTGTAATTTTAACCTTATGAACCAATCCAAGTGTTACACTACATGCCCTTGTATACATTATAGTAGTAGTTTGGTGTAGTGCATTTTAGTTGCGTAACCTAACCCTTTGTCCCTTAAAACCCTTTGAAAATTGTGAAAGTGGATTTTATCTTACTAAGACATAGCTCTAGAACATTTTCATACTTGATCCAAAAATGGTCTCGAACAAACTAAATTAGATTCTCCATTTCCGAATACTTATAAAAAATTCTCAATTTTCCTGTAATCATTAAAAATTTGCATTAGTATTAATATTCCATATTTTACGTAAAATTTGGCACAATACCTAAAATCAATTTTAAAAATAAATTTCAACAATGAGAAAGAGATAAGAACATATAAAAAAATTCAAACCATGTTAATAAATAACTTCACCTCATTTGGGTTATGTCTTTGGGTCTAGAAAATACTTGAAATGCTATATTATTGATGTAAATATGCTTTCCACAAAATTTATACATCAATTATGTAATTTAGTATGGAAAATAGAAAACTCTTCTTTGAGCTCTAGGAAAGATTTAGTTTTGATACATAATGAATTTCCTATAAAAATCAACTCCTCTCTTGAAAGAGGCTATCTCTCCATTACAAACATACTATTTCACTCCATAATAACGAACTAGTGATCTCTGTAATAAAGGGATCTTCGAATAAATGTGATATCACTATCTTTTATAAGGGAATACAAATTTATCTCTCTTTAAGTGGCTCCATTTTCCCATTACGGGGCTTCAACATTAAGTTATCTTTTTTACAAAAAGAGCCTAATTTACCCAAGCTTACAAAAAATCATAGAAATCCATGGTTAACATATGAATATAATCATGGGCCTATTATAGGATTTCAAATCCCAAAATTAAAGGGATAAAAATAATCTCTTTGGCTATTTTGGCATAGCCATGCATGACATAATGTTTAAAGGCCAAAAATAAAGTGTATAAAGTGAAGGGGTTGAATCCCACTCCTTAAATGTTGTATTGGGATAATCCTTCAAGGCTTGAGCACCTTTCTATGTGGATTTATTATCCCACATGAATATGGATATGCAATAAATGGGGGTTTAATAATATCCCTTCCCACTATGTAATGTTGTTAAATGACCACCTAAGTCTTTGAATGCACTTTGGGAACTTATCTTGGTATTTTTGTTGAGCTATGTGTTGGCATGTTTAATGCACCTTAAATGATGCACTTGACTTGGAATAATCTATTAACATTAGTTAGAAATTGTAATATGTGGGCACTAGAAGTATTTTGATCATGGAACTCACCTTGGTGAGTGGTTATCGATCCATGACCTGGTAAGTATGATTTGGCTCAAAGTTGGTTGATGTGGCATTGAACTCGCCTCACGAGTTGCGACTCACCCACTATGCATTGAACTCGGTGGAAACATAGAACTCGACTGATTTTATGAAATATCCATGTGATCTCACCAATTGATGAACTCGGTGGTAACTATGATAAGTTGACCAGACCCCCTTCCTCATAAAATTGGACCCCACCAATTGATGGGCCCCCAATTAACAAATAACATGGGCCCCACATTCAACCATTGAAGATAAAATTCCAAAACCAAACCCATGTTTTTTCCAAAATGCTCTTTTCCATGTGTCGATACCCGATTGGTCCACTTAACAAGCCTTTTCAACACTATAGAACTTACTCCTTTTTTTCTTGTTGACACAAAAAATCAGCAGGCCGTAAATTATGCATATGAATTTCATTTGATCCTATTCAAAGTGCATAATATCTCAATGAGATCTTCAGTATACAAGTAATTTAAGACATTTTTAAGAACATATGAGCTTTGGGTGTCCTCTCGATAAATGCTTGGAAATGGAAAAAAAAAGACTCTTCGACCTCATTGATCTCTTTAGACTTGTAGTAGTGGTTGTTCTAAATGATGTGAAACTAATTTAAGAAGATATAGGAAACCCTTAAGTGATTTTGGAGTGATATTTTTAATAGTATCTTGTAAGAGTGTCGGGTAAGTAATAATATGATATTACCTTGCTTATATAGCATTTTGTAGGTAAAATATTATGATCATGAATAATTCCTATAAAAAATTAAATTCATTTACCATACATTATTTATTATCATTCATACAACCATTTATTCAACCATGAACCATATGTGTGTCTACTTAAGCATATAAACAACCATACACAAGATCAAGAGCAAGAGAGTACACAAGACACAAAATTTAAGTGAGAAACCCTCATGGGGAAGAAAACCAACTAAAATATATATATTATATTTCCTTGTTTCAAATTTAGTGAGATACCAACCCCAAAAGTAGCACCAACCCTCAAGGATCACCAACCCCTCAAGGAACACCAACCCCTAGTTTAGTAGAGCACCAACCCTACAAGGAGCAAAAACCCCTAATTTAGTGAAGCAATAACTACACAAGGAGGCTACAACCCCATAGAATTACTAAGAACCAAATCAGCCACTGATAATGTTTTATCTCTGATTTTTCTACTGCCACAATTGATGGAGATCACTTATTCAGCTCACAAACCCTAGCTCAAACCCTAGGTCTTCAATCTTGCATAATATTCTTCTTTCTCAACTTGTATTTTCTCTAAAATATTTCTCTCATGTATTCAATGAAACTTAAACTTTTAATTATATTCCCAACCTTCAAATAATTCACACATACTTGTAAATCACTCTCCTATAGGTCACAATTTTCCCTCCAAAAGCACTAGTTCAAAAATGAACTAAAACACTAACTTTATAGCCTTCTCTTCATCCAAACATGAGAGAGTTCTCCCTCATGACTAATTTGACCCATACATATTAAAAAATTCCCATAAAATTTATCACAACAGTCACAAGTGACCCAAGTAGGTCAGCCTATCCAAAACCCTTCATTCATGCACCAAAAATCCTCAAAACCCTATCATTGGAATGAGAAAAATATCCTAACACCAAAAATATTTTTATTCAAGCTCTAAAAATCACCACACATGTTTAAAATTACATTTAAACATCATCCATGGTCAAAATTTACATGAACCAATCAAATTATTTTGTTTAATGGGCCCACCGGCTCATTACCTTCACTAAACAGTTGTTTCCCACAACATGAATTTTCCTTTAGGTATCAATACCCCTCAATATAAACTCAACTATGGCTCTTGAACACTCAATGGAAATACAAGAACTTTTAGAATAATTATATGAAAGTAACATCTCTTGAAAAATTTACCTGGATCAAACTACAACTACTTTTGGCTTCACCAAAACAAGATTCCCAAAAACTAGTTTTCCAAAATCTTCTAATAAACACCCTTTCTGTCACCTCCAAATTCATTAATTATATGAAAAATTTACCCCTCTTCACTTTCTATGTGATATCAAACATCAACTCAACCATTTGATGTTTCAACTAACTCAATCTCTCAACAAGAAAAAATATGTCCTTAAAATGCAACTACAAACTTATTTACAAATCGACCTAAATGAAAAACAAAAACAAACCATCATAAAACAAAACTTATATCACTTGAAATATCTATTAATTATATTTCCAACACAAATTGAATCAATTTCCTAACTCCACGTGTAGCTCTTGCAATGTCGGTTTACTCTAGGCTTCTCCAAAATGCCGCAAAATTACCCTTTGACCAGCCAACACAAATAGGACACACTTTGCACATTTTAAAAATCACCATGACTTGCAACATTCATGGACATCTAGAAAAAATACTAGCCTATTATATGATTTTTTTCTCACACCAAAATCTCAAACTGATGGTGGAGAGGGATCTCATCATGTTAAACAGTTGTTACGCCAACACCCTCCCGCACAACGGATGCCAGTATATACCCAATCGGGCCCAACAACATTAGGAAGCATTGCCACCGAGAATTTCCCGGGAGGTCACCCATACTAGCACTACTCTGGGGCTGGTGCACTTAACTTCACGGGATCGATACCATGAAATAGTTTGTGAGAATCGAATCGAAACGATGCACCACAAAGTAATTGCACTCAAACGGAATAGTGATATCTCCAAATCGCAAGGATCGATAAAAAATGGAAGAACTTGCTCAACAGAAATAAATCTTGCACATAGAGGAAAGATAACAGAGTGTCTTGGCATACTCATAAATCAAGAATAAAAGGGTACATATAGGGTGCTTTGAGTAACCCTAGTGCATGACACACAAACAAACCCTAAACCTAACCCATGTGAGATGACCCTCCATTGGTGTGATGACAAATTGTACATGGTATCAAAGCTGCACGCAATTTCCATTACACCAAAATCTCAAACCGATGGTGGATATGGATCTCATCATGTTAAACAATCTGCTACGCCAACACCTATCATAAATGGAAATTTAATCATCACCTCATTTGGAGAACTTTGACAAAACTACTTCTTCAAAAATTTACAAATTTAGGCGGGGCCCACATATCACCACAATCACATACATTTATGGAAATATGGAATATTCTTATACAACATCTGATCATATATTTTTACTAACAATCAAAATCTGGGTTGAGTACAAGCACTCTTGATGAAACTGCTTGTAGTTCGGGTTTAGCTAGGGTTTCAAAGCAACTTATCTTCTTAACGATCATTCATAAAAATGTGACGATCAAACCACCTCATTATTTTTGTAAAAGCTTAATAATTTACCTAAGAAGATATTCCAAATATATCAGATCCCCATTCAAATCATACAATCTACAAAGAGCATCAAAAGTTTCATATTTTCTTGAAAATCACATTGTTACTTACCCTATTTCACAAAACTTTCATATAATTGAATTTATTCATTATTTTGACCTAAAACTTGTGATGAAGCATCATGACAACATGATCTAACCATCCATATTCACTTCATATCCCAAATATCTCTAAAACTCTCAATCCAATCTCATTTTCTTGTGCTAAATTGTTTGTTCTCAATTGCTTGCTTCCCAAGGACCCTATAAATACATCAAACCATTGAATACTAGACTCAAAATTTCCATAAACCTAAAATAAAATATCAATATGATGATACCATTATAAAACAATAAATATATTATTCAAATCTTACATCTTTATCTCATTCTCAAGTTTCGGGGTTAAAAATAAGCTTGGAAGGACTCGACTAAACCATGATAACTCATGACTTGACCTTGTTGACCTCATACAGACCCAAGGACACCTGTAACACACCTCATATACCATATATGACCTCATGAAAACATCAAACCAACTCAAAATGACTCAAACCATGATTCTGCATACTCAACCAAGCACCAGGACACTATAGACCTTCACCAAACTTGACACAACCACTCAATCTTCATGTTTAACACTGAAAACATCTTAGGGAGACCCACATGACTACATGACACCCTTTTCCTTCAATGGGGTTGACATCAATGAAAACACAACCACGCAGAATGGTCAACATTATGTGGTTTTAATTAGAACACTGATATTACTCCATCTAGGTCGGTTTTCTTTGCTCTTCATGCATGCATTTTTAAGCCTGCAATTTCATGGTATTCGGTGAAGCTTTACAGTGAAGGAATAAGAAATTTTACTCACATTTGAAATTTTATTTTCAATACCCACTTGTTAAAGACTTCTATTCTTATAAAAATGAAGTGGGTGAATTTCATTGAACAAAGAAGCATTTTTCCGGGTAGTGAGTTTGGTCTTAGTTGCATGTAATCAGGTTTTCACACCGAATTTGAGATTTAGCTATCAAATAAAATATAAAATATCATGAAAAATGCTAACCAATTTGTTCATTAAATATTTTGTTTTGGTGAGTTGAATATGATTATGTGATGGTTTTCTTTGAAGTTGTTTTTGGAAAGTCGTGTCGTATGCATGCATATCTCACTTGGATTGAAATGAAAACTCATAGACTTAGTAGAAATCATATGATTTTCCAATTCATATTTGATTTGATTTATTCTCATATCACATGTTTTTTAATTTGTGACATGAAAACGAATGAATAATACTATTGAAATGGTTGTGAATAAGGGAAAACTAAGTTAACGATATCGGGTTTTGTATGAAATTGTTTTTCTATTCATGGTCATTTAATATGCACTTTGTTTGATTATTTTGGCATAAATAAAGTGCCCAAAAGCAAAATTCAATTCTAATTTTATGGAAATACAATGATTTTTATTAAAATACATGATTTTTATTTTGAGTATATATTTGATTGATAAGATGCAAGTTTTGAAGATAAACAAAGGTTGAAGGAAACTGTATTGATAAAATGTAATTTTTTGAAATATTGATTGAAGTATAAGATGAAACTTTGCATTTTGGAAGTTTTAGTGTTAGTGCACGGTTAGTATTGGAATTTTTTAAAGGATTCAATTGTTGTTAGATAAAGATGATTGCCATCTATCATATTTTAATTGGGGCATTAGTTCACTCTATTTTGTGAAAAATTGATGAATTGTGGGGTTGTTTCAGTTAAACACTATTAATAATTTGTCATTTCTTATAATTTTACAGAATTTTAGGTTGGGATGGCTAGGAAGTTATGGAGGATCAGGTTCTCATCATTCATGGGGTCATGGTAGTTTTTGTGGTCAATCACAGTGGCAAAGAGGCTCACCTAGGGGTGGCCAAAGGGGAACTAGTACGCTTCAAGGTAGGAGCCCCTTTATAAAATCTGGTCCTACCCATGTCTCCATGCATTTTGATGCCCATAAACCATGTTTACATGAAGTACTGAAAGTTATTGAGTCTTATCCCCATGTTCAACCCTCCCACAGTGTTCACAATAATCCTCCTCTCCAAAATATTGATCATACTTAGGCAGACCATAATCCTTCTTCTCTAACTACTTAGTTCAATCTGCCTCATCACATTTACCCTCACATAAAGTCCAACCATCTGTTAGTCAACCATTATTACTTGGAGAACCCCAACCTTCATATTCACATGATACATAACCACCTCCTAAGCATGATACATCCTCTTCCGCGGTACCTAGGGTGACTGGAACTTTGAAGAGGGTGAAGTTGGAAGTTGAGGAGGAGATATGGGTTATCACTCACACTACACTTCCATATGAACCTTATGAATATGTAGAGTTGATGACGGAGGCTAGGACTCCTTTACTTGATCTTACCAGAGATGACTAGTTTATCACGATTTAGTTTGTTTTCTGGTGGATATGGATTTGACTAAATATTTGCAGTACTCAACAGCTTTTGAATTATATTTGATGACATGTGATGGTGTTGAATTTAATATTACATGTGTGTGTGTGTGTATATATGTATATATATGTATATGTATATATATACATATATACATATATATATATATATATATATATATATATATATATATATACATATATACATATGTAGATATACATATATACATATGTAGATATATATATATATATATATATATATATATATATATATATATATATATATGTGTGTGTGTGTGTGTGTGGTTAGATGATGACAACAACATTGGTTTCATGGTGTTTGATGATTATTTTCATATTATGATGGAGAATTTATTTTAAATGATTGGAATGTTGTATGGATGTGTTTTGTATTTTATCTAATGCATTAATATTAATGTGGGCCCCTTGTCCTTGTCTCATACCTCATACTTTGAAAAGTCATATTTATTAAAAGTTGGTTACCTCGAGTCCTTTCACTTATATTTAATAAAGTATTATGAAGTCTCACTTAAAAAGAAGGTAATATTTTATTATTTGGAGCCAAACCGGTTACAACTGATTTTGCCAAGGGAAGATTATAAAAGGACTTGGAAGATATATTTTTGATGATGAGAAATTAGGTATTGTAGCAATTTGTGAAGCTTATTTCATAAGGAATATTTTTGTGCATATGGTTTTCTGAGATAAGTGATCTTACAAGTGTTATGATGACATTGTTTTGAGGTTTGAGTATGAATTTCAGATACAACAAGTATATCCAATTTTAATATTATTTTACTGATTATTTGATTTATTATTTTATATCTCATCTAAGTTGATTACAGATTTTTATTTGTCATATCTAGAGCAGGCCTTGAATGATATCTTCATTTTGATCTCAAGATAAATGCAAATTGATCATGTGTTGGCTTTGATTTGAATCACGACTCTTGTTAGATGTTGTTTTAGCGATCATAAATACAAATATATTTCTCTTCAACATGTCTATCTTCATTTTCATCTTGCAAATTGTGTAAATATGTTATATATGTGAATAGTGTGTTTATGTTTGTTTCTTTTGTTTGTTGTTTTTTTTTGTCTTCAAGATCATTACATTACTTAGCAAATAATTATGAATAATAAGATTATTAAATCATCACTTATATTTTCACCTTTTCAAGAGGTTGTCTAATCAATAGGCTTCACTCTATCGAATAAAGGTTGATAATAATTTCTTATCAAAGGAATCAATTTTGTCAATAAGTGATCAATCATTTTATATGAAGTACAATGGAAAGTTCTCAAGATATTTGAATGATCTCATTATCATATCTGAATTAATAATTTGTGGTCTTGTCATGTCTTCTCTTGCATGTTCTTTTGTTTCTTTTTTGTTGTCTTGTATATCCCCTTTAATTTTAAGAGATAGAAAAATTCCCATTCTTAGGTTGGTCCACGATTAACCTATACTTAAACTACCCACGCTTAAGCCATTCTTAAGTATCATCACGATTAAATTGGTCTGATTCCATCTTGACCTTTTGCATTAGGCAAAAGGGTTGATTAGTTTTCAGTCTACTTTTTATCGACAACATGCTCTTTCAAATATTCGTGTTGACTAGTGTCCTTTGGCCTTCCATCTCAATTCGTTGCATACATGTTACACACTAGTTATGTTCTGGTTGTAATTTGGCTACGTATTGGATGCATTATCCATTATGTGAACTCGAAAATAAAAAATACTCATTTTCTTGCTAAATATTCCAAATCATGACACCAAATGACATCAACATACATGATACAACATGCATAACCTTTTTACATGCTCACATTTTTATAATTTCTTTAAAAATCAACCATCATGTCATGATTTCCTTACCTTACATTCTACACCTTCATCTTCATGCCTCAGTAATCCTTGAAACATACTTTCATACCTTTTCTCATGCATTTTGAACCATGTTCCCAAGCTCAAATAGTGTCATACAACCTCTCATATTTGTGTGCACTCTACTCACCAAGCTACCATGTTCATACCTTCTCATAAGGTCTCTTCATGTCATGACTAGGCCATCACAAGGCTTCTCAAGAACTTGAAATTTGACATAATGACCTGAAATTCACCATGCTAACCTTTACAACCTTGATCACAACACAACACTTGCAGACCTACTTGTCATCATACCTTCATAGGAACATCTTCACATTGACCTTTTTCTTTTTTCTTCAAATTATCTCTTTCTCACTCATTGCCAACAACTTACATCAACCATGCATACCATCAATATTTGAAATCTATGGCAATATTCAATAGACTCTTGAATTAATGAAGATATCTAATCTATTTACGGATCAACCATGAGCCAAAGATGACATATAAAGTGCCTATTACAATGTTTAAAGTACAAATCAAGGGCACCATCTATATTCATTATACATGTCTCATCATAGGAGTAAGGGGAATTTCATGGAACTGATCTCTCTTTGGATTATTGCTACGTGGGGAAATGTTCACCATGGTGGTGTGGTGAGAGAATCCAACCTAAAGATATGTTAACCCCCTTTTAAGGTCAAAACAAAATAAGTTGGGGTGTCATGTAAGAAGATGCCCAAATTTGATCCAGATATAATCATCACACAAAGCAAAAAAATAGACTTTTAATCTAGAAAAGACCAATGAGAGAGTGATAAGACACCTAGGATATGTTTATAACACCTAGGTTAAGTTTTAGGATGATACCTTTTGACTCATACAAACTCGTCAAGATCATCTACATGTCATCTAATTTTTTTGAGCAACTTGACAATAGTATGATACACCTTTCATCTCTTTACTCTAGTCATCCTTTGGCATATTATATTAGCATAATGTCAATTATCAAACATTCATTATAATTTAGGACTATTTATGACTTATCTTTTATAGTTTCATATTTTTCTATATTGAAAAATAGGATAGATTATACTCAACCATAATTATCGTATTAAATCATAGTACTTTTGGTCTCTAAATGTATATAGGGATATTGTATTTATTTCTTGTATGGGTTATGATTATAAGGTTATTATAAGTCTACCATGCATCTTACATGACTTGGTGATGCGAGATGAACTCAAGTAAGAGATATTGTCAAAGGTAAATCATGAATAAATTATATCAATGAATAATATGAAAAAAATTTCTAAGAATATAGTAAATTACACATGGATGTTAAGGCTCACCGACTACAAAGGTTGCACTAGTAGAGTTGGTATTATAAGGTGGTATGGATGTGTAGATCAAATATTATTCGTATTATGTACAACATATCATTTCAATGGACTTGACACTTATTTATGCTATGAGAGGTCACAACATTGATAGTTTTTTTCATGCTTTGGGATTTTGTTTATAGTTTAAGAATATGAGAATTTACTTATATAAGAAGCATTACTTATATTCACATAAATTAGGTATTGTTACTAGCATATTGAGTTTATAAAGTCCTAATTATAGATGATATTATGTAGAGGGGGATATATTCTAGTCAAGTAAATAGTAATGCATTCAATAATCAAGTCTAAAGTGGGTCTAATAATTCAACATATATGTATTTTAATAAGAATAACACAAAGACGTAAATATTTATTATATTATCTCCTCTTTATTCATATATATCTCAAACTCAATACAATGTTTTGTTACAATATATAATTTAATACATACTCATACACTCACTTATTACTCTCACTAATTTCTTTCCCATTCCTCTAACCTACTCTACTTACCAATCCTACTCCTGTATAAGCACAAACTATATCAATTATAAAAAGATGCATTTATTAATAGTGTGTATAGTACATATACTGTCATTTTTCCAAGTTGTGAAGCATCATCTAATACTACACAAAACTTCCTAATAGTTCACATCATATCCCATTGTTGCAATATATTTAGGGGAGTCCGTGATATATGTATTATTTTAAAAAAAAATAATAACCCTACCTACATCACCCTTAGACTTAATATTGTGTCTCGTCCTCAAGACAACCTTGATGAAGAACCCACCATGCACTTGAAAAGTCTATATTGGGATTCTTTCTCTCTCTACTTTATCATTTTAGGGACTAATAACAATATCAACCACCCAAATGATTAATAAAATGGCATATGGTAATTGTAGTAACCCCCAATTGGTGACTAGAAAAATGCCGAGAAAAAATTGTAACATGAATTTTCAATCACCCTTCTCAATCGGGAATGGAAATCAATTCCTCTCGATTTCCTAGTCCTACACATATAATTAGACACATACAAGAAGCATAATAATAACTTAAAATCATGCCGATTTTCTTTATCTAAGTAGATTTAATTTTTTCACCTTGTTAAAACTTGTACAATTTTCCTCTATGGCTCGGGCTTAATTTAGAGTTATTTTGCAAGTATGTTATAGTTTTAAATTAAACTTAAAGGCTTACGGGTTTTGAACACCAAACCAATATAAAGCAAGCCACAAGAATATACAATAATCCATATATTTTTCAAGTAAATATTCACATAAATAATATGTTAAAAAGAGACTTAGAAGAACCCGGTACTGATGCTATGGTTTTTTATTTTCCTTTTACTTTGTCTCTAATATTTTTGGATTTTTTCTTGGCTATAAACATTTTTATCTCCTCGCTTATGCATCCATATATTTAAAATAATGTCTTTGGAACTCTCTACTAAGCTTCAAAATCTTTGTATCTTTTGTATGCATTTATGGTTAAGCTAATTCCTCTTTCATAAGAATAAATCCATCTAAGAATAGTTGTGTTATTGTTTCTCTTCTCCATGTAATTTAATCTTAACTAAATATTTTCTAAATCTAATTTAAAATTCTTATTAACTCGTTTATCTTATTTTTGGTTTCTATTTACCACATTTCTATTTTATTCAAGGATTTAGTATTTCTATTTTTATTCTAAGAAATCATGTTTTCATTTAAGCACTACTTTGGTTTAACTATTTAACTCTTTGTTCATTATTTATTTGTCACTAATTTTATCCACACTACCATAAGTCTTTAGCTAGTCCGTATTTATCCTAACTATCTTATCTATTTTTTACGGTGGTATATGGTCAATGGGAGTCCCCAATTGGCACCATGTGGGTCTCATTGGATTCCCCACTTCTGAAGCCATCTTTGATTGATTGTGGACTCTTTAGTACTTGGTGAGCACCTAATTGGTGCCACATTACACTAATCAGTGCACCCTATATATGTTTTATGAAATCCATAGGAACCTTATAGCTCACAGAGCTCCCAATTAGTTCCACATCACACTAATCGATGTACTATTGTCTTATGCCATACCCTTTCCTTGATATGTTAGGATCTCGGGTGAGTTGATGTGCAACAATGTCATGCCAATATGTGCACCTTTAGTACCATCGTCTCACCTTGTTTTAGTCCTACATGTACTAAGGGTTTATCTTTGAAAAGGTTTAAAAGGAGTATCTCTTGCTTACTAAGTTGCCTCTAGTGCATTTTTCCTCCTACGTAAGCTATCTCTCGCTCTGAGTTAGTAACTAGATCAGTCTTAACTTTTTGCGATGTGGCTTGGTTTGAATTAGCTTGGTGAGCTTAGTTCAACTTAGTGATTTGGGTAGATATAGTATGAGATTGATTTGACTAAAGCAATGTGTCTCTTTCAAAGTAATGTTTGAGCTTAATTATAACTTGATTGATAATGTAAGAAAAACATGGTTTAAAGCAACTTGGTCACATTGATGAAATAAGACTTAGTTACAAAAAAATATTAATAACATTAGGGATTTATTCCCAAACCCATTTTAATCAAACCCTAGTAAAATAAAATTTCCTAAAGGCATACTTAGTGTAATATAACACATATTTCATTAACATGAATGCAAACGTGTCATTTTTGTAAAGTGACAATACACCGCTTGACAAATGTGAAATTTGATGTTGCAATCCTCTTCGTAACAAGAGCCCACAATACTATCTAATGATCACAATGTAACCAATTAAATATCATTTCACAAAGCAACATATTCAAAAACAAGATTGAATAACATACAGGAATCTATGACCCAAATTTTATGTTTTAACACCGCTTCTTATTTACTAAAACAAACATGGAAAATATCTTTATATGTACCCATTATTTACACCTTTATTCCTTTCCCCATAATTACCCTTTCTTTATCTATAGAAAAACTACACATATGTGGACAATAATACCTAGAGTATTATCCATTCAATATAATTAAAATATATAAAATCAACTGTAAGCAACATATATGCATAAACAATAATTAAAAATATAATTTGAATAAAATAATCATATACTACTAATAAATCATTGATAAAAACTATTTTATTCCCAAAACATATCATAATGTTTAACTAAAGAAAATAAGAAAAATTAATAATATGTTGTATCAAATGTGGCAGCAACCACTTAGTCTCTAATGTTTCCAAAATAATAAATGCATAGTTGTTAACGAAAAATTTTTGGGGTGGAAAAACTTGTTGAGTTCTTGCCAATGCTCTGGGAATCTAAGTCCCTCTACTTAACTCAAAAGTGCGCTTTTCATATATGCATGTGCATGAAAAGGTGGAATTTTGTGGTGGAATTTCGACTAGGGATCCAACAGGGACACTCCACCGACCTACGACAAGGCTTGCAGATACTGCAAGAGAGTATTTTTGTGTAGATAGGGAAAGGGGAGTGAGAAATTAGATAGGAGAACTAATGTTGTAGGTAGAAAATTAGATTCATGCATACATCAATTAGAAGTTTTATCACATGCATTAAAATTAGGAGGAAACAACTCTATGTATAGCAACAAGACCAAATGGAATTTATGATCACAAAGTATCGATAGACCCCTTAGTCAAAAAAGGATCGGAACTCCTTTTTCTTGTATTTATTAATTAAACCAAGTTGTACATAGTATGAGAATGGAGGAAAAATAGAGAGTGGGGAAAAGGAAGAATTGGATATCTCCTTTGTTCTCTCAAGGTAGATTGCACTCTTGAGCTTACAAAATTAATGACCAACCCTTTGAAATGGGAATGTCATTACAATTTATAGAATAAGAGGTGACTTATCATCTACCCCCCAATGGCTTTTCATATGTCCTTGTGCAACTTAAAACTTTTTGACTTCCTAGGAGAATATTAAGTCCCTTTTTATAACATAAAGGTGAATTATTACATTAGGAACATTAGGACATATGAAAAAGTGCAACCCAACATGAAATTAGAATATTGGAAAGTGAGAGAAAGTTGGGGGAAGAGGAGAGAGAAAGAGAGAGAGAGAAGAAGAAGAGGAGATGTCATTCCCGATGAAGTCCATTGATCCTCGTTGATGGAAAGCTCCAAATGTAGTGAAACTTTGAATCTTCAAACTCCTTGCACACTGTGAAACTCCTTCAAATTAGCTCACGAATGCTTTCCAAGTTGAGTGAACTATTCCACTAATGACCGCAACTCCCAGCTTGTGTATGATATATTTGTGACCTGAACTATGTAGTGAGTGTCGAAAAACATTGTCCAATTCCCTGAGATGATCATCCCTCTATGCCTCATTGTGCCAAACTTTCCCTTTGAGAACAACATGCTATTAATAGTATGTGTCTAGATCAAAGTCTTACTATTTTTAATGAGAGTTGATTTTTGCCTCATCTCAACCATCGTGATGTGATGGACTCCATCATTCAATCATGTTCACACCGACCTTTCCTCGGACACTTTTTTGGTTGGCGTACTCTTTTTAGTAAGCACACATATAGGGAGCTTACTATTTTTTGCTCCGAACAATCATTTTGGCTTCCTATTTACCTTGGGTACACACTGCTTTCACCACAACTACTTTTGATGATGAATTTCCAAACATAGCAAGTCTGTATAGGAAAACTTATTATTTTTAGAAAGTGTATTTCCAATGCTCAATTTGTGACGCAACATATTTTCTTAGACTCGTTTCATCATCTTCGAGCACAAAGGTGTCATGACGGCCATTAATGGAGCTCAAAATTTATAGGTCTAGTTTTTGTCTCTATTTTTGACGTAAAAACAACTCCATTGCGATAGGTTTTTCATTTGGAGCTTATGTGCAAGTTTTTAGCTCATTTCCATTGCTGGAATGATGGGAAATCTGATGAATGTGAGCTAGTGCACAAAGTGAGGATTTTGTTGGAACAAATAATTCGGGCACCATCGACCTCTATTTTATTGCATCACGATTGTCTTGAAAAATGAGGAAGTCTAAAAATATGGCATCTTAATCCAACTTGTATTTTGTAAGATACGAAGATTTTTCAATTGGGTGACTTTGTGGTTATCTGGAAAAAAATATTCTTCTTCTCTCATTTCTTCATCATTTCAATCCACTTTTCTCTAATATTGTTGTATTTTCATGAAGTGGAGAGTTTTGTGACCATGACATAGCTGGTTCGGATCAACAATTGTGGATCGTGTGTTTGGACAAGAAAGAACAAGGTCATAGCATGGTGAGAAGTTGTGAAGGAGAAATGAGGGGGAAGAAACGACTAAGTGTCGGATTTGAATATTCAAAAAATGCTCATGTAAGGGTGGGGTGAATTTTTTCATGTCTGATTTCCCTAACCTCAAGAATGTGAGGGACATCAAATTCCTTGGAGAGAAAGAGGAAAACACGTGTCCTTGATCCGACGGTAGGGGATTTTCTTGAAAAAGCACTAGAAGCATTGGGGGCTAAAAGTCGCTCACGTGGATGACAAAAGGACTCCCCATAGGGGATGAGCACATTTTTACATGTCTATTTTCCCTGAACTTAGGGGCATGAGGGACATAAAATTCCATGGTGGTCTTGGAGCTGACACATGTCCTCGATCCGATGGTAGGGAATTTGAGCTCTAAAAATGCACCCTGGGCCTGAACTATCAAGTCTAAAGGTCACATGAGGGTCCCAGAGGTCACATTGGGGCTGGGTGCATTTTTTCAAGGTTGATGTACCTGACCTCAGGGACGTCGAGGACATAAAATCCCTCCAGGGATCCCGGTGCCGACACATGTCCTCTTAAAATTTAGCTAAGTCTCGAACACGCTCCAAGAGGGCAACTTGTAATGATGATATCTTGAGCTCCCGATGGGAATTTTTGGCAAAAAAATATGTTATACTGATTGGAAATGGAATTTTGAATCCAATGATGTGGTTATTATGTTTTTTTCATCCATTTGATCCCTTAAAAAGTGGAATTGTGATTTGGTACTCCACATGTGCCTGAGAAAAACTGCCTGTAGATCTAATGTGCCAAAGTGTTGTAAAACATATGATTTCACCATCATGTAGGTCTTGGAATCCTATTTTTCATAGATGTTTCATTTTACTCCTAACTCCATCTGAGGCTCCTAGATTCACCTTCCAAAGCTCAGATGGTTGTTTTGGCTTGTGCACTGACTAGGCATATGAACCCTAATTCTGGCGAAACTGCCCCAACTTCTTTGAGACCTTCTAAAATATTCCTAAATCATCTCCATGATTTCCCAAGATATTTGTATCACCTCCAAATCCACTTAATCTCTTCTGCTCCGCTCTGTGAGGTTGCTCTTGCTCTAGGGAGGAAAGTGATAGCCCTTGCCACAACTACATGTAGCTTGCAAATTTTGATGAACTCCTAAAATCACCTAGGGCGAATGATTAGACTTTCCTAAATCACCCAGGGGATGAGATAACATTAGTTGGGAGGTCATTTAGATTGAATGGATAGATCTGGGATGTCTTGGAATGATAGACTTGATAATTTTAACACAGGGGTATAATTGTCATGCTTGGAAATTTTCAATTTCCCTGTTGCACATTTACATGACAATAGTTGGCTCTAGCTTGGGGACATGACATGGACTGAGTGTAGTGAAGACATGGCATGAGAACTCCTATAATCTCAACTTACAACATATTGACCAATGCCTTATCCGTTGGGCCCTGCAAAGTCATCTACAACTTACAAAAATAAGAGAGAGAGAGAGAGAGCAAAGAAGGAAAACACACACACACACACACACACATAAAATGATGGAAAGGAAACACACGACACACAATAGAAATGGAAACATGCCTAGAAATCACCTTTGGTACAAGGTAAGGGATAACCTTCTCTCACTGAAGCACTTTTCATTTCTCAAAAGTTTCCCCTGAATAGGAAACACTGAATGATGATGTTCCGCGAAGCCGTTGACGGGTTCCAGAAAGTAGGCCACCCTCCTCAGTTGCTTATGGAATCCAGGTGCTTTCACAATTATCTATGTACTTGGTAGGAGAGAGTCCATGTGAGCTTCTTGATGCTCAGGTCCTTTCTTTGAAATTCCATTGCCTTTATGTTCTTTGAAATCGGTTTCATAGTGTCAGTTGCCTTCCAAGTTTATCCATATAGTTGATTCTCCATCGAGCATCTCATCACTGCCCCAAAGCTGATTTTTGTTTCAATTCCTTGGATATTTTGAGTTACTTTCATTTCCGGGTCTATGCTCATTGACATCTTCTCCATGAGAAACATTAGATTCATCCTTTATCTCTATTCCACTATGAGGCATTTGAGTATTGGTGGGAGAATAGGAGGAAAACTCGTATTTGTCTTATATGTCTAAGGCACGAGTTAAGAGATCAAGAATCAGCTTAGGATCTTCTGAAACTTCTACTACATCCAATATTTCTTACATGGAGTTATGCTTCATCATTTCCTGCAGCTCCTCTTTGTACACCTTTGAAGAATATTTATTTTGCAGCTCAAGGAAACTATCTAGAGGGATTACCTCATCATCTTGGGATTTGATGCACTCTATTGATCCTTCATAAAAAAGAGCTCTTTATCTTCAAATGCCTCAAAACTTCTTACTTCTATTTATTTTTCATGGAAAGAGCCTTCATCTTCAAATGGGAAAGAAAATATCTCCATTTTGTTATTACATCCATCAACCATTAGCTCAAGAGCAGCATCATATTTTTCATCTTGCCTTATCTCAATATGGCCAACCTTCACATTGGTTAAGGCTTCCAAATCAGCTTCACACTTGTCTTGCAGATTTGTGGTTTGCATCAGAGCTCGAGACTGAACTCAAGATCTTCAGTTTCTTCTATGGCTCTAAGCAGTTCTTGTACATATATTTATTTCAAACCTTTCACGGGCTCATCACAAGCTGATTTTTTCTCTCCATAGATGGCTTGACTGAGATCATCTTCATCCCTAAATGGGAATGAGAATAACTCCTCATATTGGATAAGCATATAAGCTGATTTTTCTTCTTGAAAATCATCAAGAACCATCTCCTCTTCCTCATGGTTTGCATCATCTAGTAATTCGGGCTTCCCTCTTGTAACTCAAATCTCCTCAATGCTTCTTAAAAATCTAAATCTCTCCAGGAAGGCATGTCTGGACCTATCAAGATGGGGATATCCTCTTCCTCCTTGGTTTCCACAAAGTGATTCATCTACTTACTACCTTGATATAATATGTTAGCTTCCGGATTCCAAAATTTCATACCGTGTACCTCATCTTCTTCTCGGGAATAAATTTCTCCATGTCTCCCTTCACTGGTATGGTTATGGATGACCAATTCATCTAAATTTTCCCTCCCAAGTCTTGGCAGAAACTTCTACTCAACAACATTCCGAATGAGGTTGGGACGTCTGCTACCAAAATCATCACTGAAACTTTCTTGTCTAGAAATCTAGTGAGAGCCACCTATGCATCTTTGACCTTCCCTACAAGTGGGACCTCTTTTGAATCCAAAGAGTAACAAGAGCCACCGGGTGGATTCATGGTGAGTTTGAGAGCTTTGGCAACCTTCACGGGCATGACATTATCTGAGGCACCCGAATCTATTATGTAGTTTTTTAATACATATTCTCCAACAAGAAGGGAGACATAAAAATGTTCAAACTTATCAGTATTTGATGCACTCAAAGAGAGCATGTTCTGTGAGGGAGGTGTAGGTGGGTTTGGCAACATGCCTTGGGAACTAAAAGCTATAGCATTAGGTGTTAGACTACCACTCTTGATATATCAGATGAACATCTCAAATTGTTTAGGATGAGTCCGCAAATATTCAGTTTCAGTAATTTGGACTTTGGCTTTATTCGCATATTCTATGAAGTCAAAAGGAGTAGAAGATACAGGAAAGGGTGATGAAGGGATTGCTTCTAGATTTATGACAGGTTTAGAAGCAGGAGTAGATTTTTGGGTGATGGAGGGTACTTTGAAAGGTACACTAGGAGCTTTCAAAGTACTAGATTTTATAGGAGTAGATTTAGATTTAGACTTAGAAGAGACATCAGAAGACTTACTTGGGATTGCGGGATCCTTCTTACTTGCTACGGGATCAAGCTCCAACAATACGGACTTCATGGAAGATGGAAGTGGGGATCCTCAACTAATTATTTTGTTTTGTAGAGTCACCATAGGAGGATCATCAACCTTCTTTTCTTTTGCAGCAGTGGAGGGATATGCTCTTTTCTCGGACTGAGAATGAGTGAATACCACACATGAGAAACTAGGCACATCCTCTTCGTCTTCTTCATCACCTCCAGAATACTCACAAAATTTGATTTTTCTATCGTTCTCAAGTTCATTGATCTCTAGGAAGTTTCCACCTTCACTTTCTTATTCAAGATCTTCTTCACTTTCTTGAAATCTACAATTTATGTTCATGGGTGGGGCCTCTAAGGCAAGCCTTTGGAGTGATCCTGTAATTTGATTTTTGTTTCTTTTTTGAGAAGAAACTTGTTAAAATATTTCCCTCCTCAATGACGCCATTTCATTTTCCAATTTTTGTAACGATGGATTGGTTCTCTCGCCTCCGGATGTTGGGTCTTGCCCTTTGATGGATTCTTGATCTTTCCAAAGAGGATGAGATCATCATCAAGTTCAATGGCCATCTTTTATGCTTCTACAATGTTCCTTGGTTGGGATCTTCATAACAAAAATCCTACTTCTGATGATTGAGCATTGATGAAGAATCTCTTGACATTTGTTTTGAGATGACGAATCCTCTTCAGGTATCTTGTGAAGTGATCATTTGAAACGAGCCATGAAGTATCTCATGGTTTCATTTTCTCCTTTCTTTATTTGATCCAACTACACCATGAGGTCTTGACAGATTTAGTTGATTTAAATCTTTTGAAGGCATCCTTGATGTCATTCCAACCAGTGATATATAAGGTAGGCAAGAGGTAGAACCATTATGCTATTTTTTCTTGGAGGGACTCCACAAACAATCTCACAACAACGTCTTCATTTTGCACACCAAGAATTCCACATGACGTCGTGAAAGCAGTGATGTATTCTTCAGGATGTTGTGTGTTGTCACCTTTGAACTTTGGAAATTTCTTGTAGGAACCCATTGGTAGATTGTGAAGAGGGGGTTCAAGAACAAGCAGGCATGTATTCCTTCCCCATGGAACAATGGGTTGAAGTATTTATTCTTCATCCACCATTGTTTCTTCTTCTTCTATTTCAGCTCTTGCTTCAGAAAATCCTTTTTCAAATTCTGGCACTAAAAAACTTTGCAATAGGAATATGAAAAGACAATGTGGAATGTGAAAAGACACGTGTAGGAATCAACAATGTGTATTTTAGTAAAGGATTTCCATGAGTTCCTTTTTTTAATATTTGATTTTTTTGTATTTTGGGACCTTGTGGTTGTATTTTTGGTGTAGATGCTACTAAATCTGCCCCATGGTGGGCGTCAAAAACTGTTGGTGAGAAAATTTATCGGGTGGAAAAAATTGTGGATTTCTTGCCAACTCTATGGGAATCTAATTCCCTCTACTTAATTGGTGTAACTACCGTATATGCATGCACATGAAAAGGTAGATTTATGTGGTGGCCTTTTGACCGGGATCTAACAGGACACTCCACCGACCTTGCAAAGAAATCTTGCAAATACCTACAAGATAGGACTTTGTCTGTAGAGAGGGAAAGGGGAGTGAGAAATTAGATAAGAGAACTAATGTTGCAGGTAGAAAATTAGATTCTTGCATACATCAATTATAATTTTTATCACATGCATTAAAATTAGGAGGAAACAACTCTACATATAGTAACAAGACCAAATGGAATTTATGATCACAAAGTATCAATAGAACCCTTAGTCAAAAAAGGCTCGAAACTCCTTCTTCTTGTATTGATTGCTTAAACCAAGTTGTACATAGTATGAGAATGGAGGAAAAATAGAGAGTGGGGAAAAGGAAGAATTTGGCTATCTCCTTTGTTCTCTCAAGGTAGAATGCACTCTTGAGCTTACAAAATTAATGACCAACCCTTTGAAATGGGAATGACATTACAATTTATAGAATGAGAGGTGACTTATCATCTACCCCCAATGGATTTTCATATGTCCTTGTGCAACTTAAAACTTTTCGACTTCCTAGGAGAATATTAAGTCCCTTTTTATAACATAAAGGTGACTTATTACATTAAGAACATTAGGACATATGAAAAATTACAACCCCAACGTGAAATTAGAATATTGGAAAGTGAGAGAAAGTTGGGGGAAGAGGAGAGAGAGAAGAAGAGGAGATGTCATTCCCGATGAAGTCCATTGATGCTTGTTGATGGAAAGCTCTAAATGCAGAGAAACTATGAACCTTCGAACTCCTTGTACACTTTGTGAAACACCTTCAAATTAGCTCACAAACACTTGCCAAGTTAATTGAACTGCTCACGATGACCACAACTCACACCTATGTATGATATATTTGTGACCTAAATTATGTAGTGAGTGTCAAAAAACATTGTCTAGTTCCTTGAGATGATCATGTCTCTATGCCTCATCATGCCAAACTTTCCCTTTGAGAACAACCTACTATTAATAGTAAGTTTCCAAATGGAAGGCTTACTATTTTTAGTGAGAGGTGATTTTTGCCTCTTCTTGACCATCGTGATGTGATGGAATCCCTCATTCGATCATGTGCACACTACCCTTGCCTCAACCACTTTTTGGGTTGACTACTCTTTTTTAGTAAGCACTCATATAGGGAACTTACTATTTTTAGTAAGTGGTTATTTTAACTGTTTTTGTTCCGGAAAATCATTCTGGCTTCCTGGTGACCTTGGGTA
Organism: Taxus wallichiana var. yunnanensis; assembly: GCA_018340775.1. NCBI lineage: Eukaryota > Viridiplantae > Streptophyta > Pinopsida > Cupressales > Taxaceae > Taxus > Taxus wallichiana. Next base: position 712,730,427 of record CM031238.1, read on the forward strand.
CATACTTCTTTCACCACAACTGCTTTTGATGATGACTTTCCAAACATAGCAAGTTTGTATAGGAAAAATTACTATTTTTAGAAAGTGTGTTTTCAAGTGCTCGATTTGCGATGGAACATATTTTATTAGAATTGTCTTGTTGTCACAACCACATCCTCCAAATTTCACATATTTTTTCCCACTAGAATGCCGGAAATAAAATTTAAAATTTTCACCTGGTAGTGGCTTCGAGCACGGAGCTGCCATGGTGGCCATTAATGGAGCTCGAAATTTTCAGGTCTTGTTTTTGTCTCCATTTTTTATGAAAATAACTCCATTTCAATAGTTTTTCATTTGGACTTCGTGTGCAAGTTTTTAGTTCATTTCCATTGCCGGAATGATGGGAAATCACGAATGTGAGCAAGTGCACGAAGTGAGGATTTTGTTGGAACAAATAATTATGGGCACCATTTGACCTCTGGTTTATTACATTGTGATCATCTTGAAAATCAAGAAGTCTACAAAAAGATGACATCTCGATCCGACTTGTATTTTTAAGATACAAAGATTTTTCGATTGGGTGACTTCATGGTTATCTAGCAAAAATCTTCGTCTTCTCTCATTTCTTCATCATTTCGATCCACTTTTCTCTGATATTTCTATGTTTTCATGAATTGGATATTTTAGTGACCATGATGGAGCTGGTTCAGATCAGTAATGGTGGACCGGGTGTCTAGACAAGCAAGAACAAGGCCATGGCATGGTGAGAAGTTATGAAGGAGAAATGAGGGGGAAGAAACAACTAAGTGTCGATTTGAATATTCAAAAAATGCTCATGCAAGGGTGGGGAAAATTTTTTCATGTTTGATGTCCCTAACCTCAGGGACATGAGGGACATCAAATTCCATGGTGAGCAAGAGGACGACACGTGTCCTCGATCCGATGGTAGGGGATTTGCTTGAAAAAGCACTAGGGGTTGAAAGTCGGTCACGTGGATGACCAAAGGACTCCCCATAGGGGCTGGGTGAATTTTTCATGTCTTATGTCCCTCATGGTATGTGAGGGACATCAAATTCCATGGTGTTCCTAGAGCTGACACATGTCCTCAATCCAATGGCAAGGAATTTGAGCTCTAAAAATGCACGCGAGGGTTGACTATCAAGTCTGAAGGTCACATGAGGGTCACAGAGGTGGCATGGGGACTGGGTGCATTTTTCCAAGGTTGATGTACCTGACCTTAGGGATTTCGGGGACATAAAATCCTACTAGGCTCCTGGTGCTGACATGTGTCCTCTCAAAATTTGGCTAAGTCTTGAACACGCTTCAAGAGGGAAACTTGTGATGATGATATCTTGAGCTCCCGATGGACTTTTTGGAAAAAAATTATATGATACTAAATTGAAATGGCCTTTTGAATCCAATTATGTGGTTATTATTTTTTCTTTGTCCATTTGATCCCTTAAAAGTGGAATTGTGATTTGGTACTCCACTTGTGCCTAAGAAAAAGTACCGCATATCTAATTCACCAAAGTATTGTAATAAATATGATTTCACCATCATATAGGGATTGGAATCACATTTCCTGATGTTTCCTTTTACTCCTAACTCCATTCGAGGCTCCCAAAATCACTTTCCAAAGCTCAGCGGCTATTTTGGCTCATGCACCGACTAGGCTCCGTGAACCCTAATTCTGGTGAAACTGCCCCAACTTCTCTCGAGACCTTCCAAAATATTCATGAATCATCTCCATTATTTCCCAATACCTTTATATCACCTCCACATCCACTTAGGCTCTTCTGCTCCGCTTCGTGATGTTGTTCCATCTCTAGGAAGGCCAGTGATAGCCCTTCCCACAATTGCATGTAACTTGCAAATTTTTATGAACTCCCGATATCACCTAGGGAATGAATGGACTTTCCTAAATCACATAGGGGGATGAGATAAAATTATTCGATAGGTCATTTGGATTGACTAGAAAGATCCGGGGTGTCTTGGAATGATAGACTTGAAAATTTTAACACATGGGTCTAGTTGTCATGCTTGGAAATTGTCGATTTCCCCTGTTGCACATTTGCACACGACAAGAATAGCTATGGGATGTGATAGTAATATTGTGTTACCTTTTATATAAAGTTATATATCAATTTTTGTATAGTATTGTGAATCCATAAAAAAATTATAAATAAATTTCTCACTCATCCCTTTGGAATAAACTTGTTGAATTGAGTTGTTATGTGGAAGAGGATTTATTAAATTCTTACTCCAAATAATCAAGTTCTTTCTTCTCATATTGGGTTATAGTCAATCCATAAATTGAGTAAAAAAGTAAATCACCACATCACCCAATTTTTTCTCAATACTTGACTTGTTCCTTAACCATATATCTCGAGATCCACATTCTTTTTATTGAGTAAAATAATTTGTTATGCTTTATAGTTATCTATTACTTTTTCATGGATTTTTTGATCTATTATGGAATTATGTGTAATGATCTCTATCAAGATCTAAATTATTTCCTAGAGAAGTTGTTTTACCAACTAGTTTAGGTCTTCTTTTATTATAGCCAATCCTTAGATATTCTCTATATTTTTCACTTTGTTTTCTCCTCCATTGAGATGCATCTCTACATCCAATCCTTCTATGCACTATCATTTAGGATTCCTCCTAAGTGTGTCTTTTGAATCGGTGTACTATTGTTGAATTATTTCCATTTTATATACTATCCCTTTGGTATTATTAGAAGCATAACCACTGAGATGGGGGTGAATTTGTGGGCATAAAACTTTTCTTTCATTTTCAACTACTTAACCATTGACCATTAACTTAGTTTATCTATTATGAATCATCAATACAAGACAACCATAAAAACATATGCAAGAGGAACAAAAGAACAAATGAACATAATATTTAAGTGGGAAACCATTATAGGAAGAAAACCCACTGAAACAAAACTTTATTAGAGCCATGATTAAAATTTATTTGAGCACTAACCCTTAGGTTTAGTGAGGCACCAACCCCTAAATTTAATAAAGCACTAACCCTACAAGGAAACACCAACCCCTAGATGAATAAGCATAAACTAAAGCCACTTGAATGTGTTTTCACCTATGAAATGTTGCACCAAAAACTGATGATGACACCAATTTAGCTCACCTTCTCTCTATCTTCCTCAAAATTGCCTTCTAGCCTTCCTTGCTCAAGAACTTATTCCTTCAATTTGAGTAAGTCAGCTTCCTAGCTCACCCATAGATGATCACACTCTAGAACAACATATCATAATTTTTCCCTCTCTTTATGGTCACAAATACCTCTTACACTTCCACAAGTTGCCTTCTATCTCACATTTTCTCATACTCACTCAACTCACTCAAATGAACTTTACATCTTGCTTTTATACATGACTCAAACACCTAATACATCTAGGTCAGACATAATATGGAAAATTACATTATAAAAACATAATAGCATCCTAAAAAAATCAAATAAAGAACCATATAGGTTGTAAATTTCATCTCCACAATAAAATTCCTCGTTAGGACACACGAAGCCTTAATACACTTAAATAGCCCACTCGTCAAAACTAAATGTTATTGAGAAAAAATATTCCCCAAATAACAAGTACCACTTATACATGTTTTATAATACAACTAGCAGCCTCCATCAAGCTTATACACCTTTGCACCACTATCTTGCATCATGAAACCCTCTTGATAACAAGGACAACCAAGTTGCCCCAAAACTAGTCTTCAAAATGAAGCTCAACCCCTCATCAAATCACCTCAACCATTAAATTGTGATATATAAATGGAAATATCATGACCTCATGGTCATCACAAAGTTATCATAAAACCATAAATCAGACCGAATCATCACCAAAACATCTCTCTAACCAAATCACCCGAAACTACCCAAAACTATTCAAAAATTAATCTTGTAAAATAGAATTCAAAATACATCATAAAGTATCAAACATGATCTAAAACCATAATGGAAATTTATATTATCTTCCATAATTCCTCCAAAACTAATTTAGTAAGTAGGTCCAATGCATATCTTGAGAGAAAACTAAAATTCATCATAAACATAAAGTTTGAGTGGGGTCCACATACAGTCAAGAAACCTAAATACCACCTAGAGAAATATGGAGGAGTCCTCTACAACCTATAATTAAAAAAATTTAGAAAAAAAAACATTTTTTTTTCATGTATGATCAACTTCTTCTTCATCACTTCAAACCTAGGGTTTTATGAGGGTTTGGAAGTTGCTTAGCTTCTTAATTATTGTTCATAAAGCTCTTCCCCTTAATATCTGAAATCATGCCCAAAAATTTACCTTAGGACCCTTCCAAAACTACCATTAATATATTATCCTCCCATGCAAATTTCAAATGTGCCAACGAGCATCAAAAATTCCAATTCGAGGTCAAAATCTCACTTCTATGAACTCGATAGGAGTAAAAATCAATTTCTTGCACATACCTTCAAATTAACACCTGAAACTTGGACCACACCTCTATGATAACCTGAAACACCTTTCAAAATTCTCACTTTTCCATAATAATTTTGAAATATCTCCAACCAATCTCGCTTGGATGCCTAGGGCTTAAGAATAGGTCTAGTGTAGACCTAGAAAATGTGACTAACACTTGAAACAACACTCAAAGACACTTGTGAGTGTCTCTACAACACATATACATATTTACCATGCTCTCACAATACATATCCAGCTTCTAAAAACATGTACTTCATCATGTCATACCATACATGTTAATTGGGTCTTAAGAACAAGCACCTTGAACATGCTTGCCTCACCAATTTTGAATTCCTCATCACTTTTCCACTCTTGATAAATTACAAAAACTTCACCACCCTTCATGAAATTATTATATCATCATCCTACCACCGGCATACCTCTTCAAGTCACTATGATCCAACATACTTAATTGAGAACCCATGAAACATCACCAAGACCAATCAACTCAACTGACAATACCAATCAACCTTCATATCTCTTACTCCTTTTGACGTCAATGAAAATGAAGAAATAAATAACATCATCACTCTTTGACATCAATTACAAAAAAATCCAACAGTCCTTTTGTTCCTTTTGGTTCTTTTTGGTGGTTGTCGATAGACCATTTTTGTTTGTTCCTTTCCTTTATTACCCAATTTAGGTTTTGAAGGGTCTTAAACCTACCTCCTCACCACTCTTTGACATATATTTGGTTTTAAGTAGAGATACCAACATCGTATATTTTTATCCCCTTTGTACCATAGGAAATATTCCCTGTTTGTTAAATTTCTTCATCATTCAAACTCTCTTTAGTAATGGAGGATTGAACCTCTATTTTTTGTCCGCAATGTTCTTCTATAATTACCTAAGTAGGATATCAATGTTTATTTTTTCTAGTATACTACAAATTTCTCTCCTTCCTATCTTGATTATTATAAGGGTATTGATTCCCCTTGTTCCCCAAGTGTTAATGGTCTTTCTTACTATTACATTTCATCAATAATATCGTCTGTATTTGTTCATATTTTATTTTTTGATCAACCAGAAATTTCCTTAGTGTTGTGATACCACTATCTAAATATATGTAGGATACTTAATATGTCAAATTGGATATTGTATTATTCCATGTTATGTATGGTTTTATTTTTATATATTCAATACATACTCCAAACATCACCTCATTATCATATTTTTACACTTCTTGCTATGAAATTAGATACCTCTTTTCCAACATTCTCCTTATACCTAACCCCGCAAAACTTTGTTAATATTCTCAATTATATCCTTCATATCTATATGGTTTTATTGGGGACCACTAAAATTTCTCTTTTACTCACGGTATCGTGTTTGTAAAATACATAGCTAAATAAACAAGAAGGAATCCATAAAAAAATTGTGTTTACTCTTCATGATATTTTTAGTGTCATCTTTGAATTATTCTAGTAGTTCCTTACACATGGTGTATAATATTGGACACCATATTGAATTAGATATTCATGGTTCTAGCGTGTGTGATATCCTCAAGATTTATGTAATAAAACTTCTTTGCTACCACCTTGACTATGTATCTTAGAGATGAGTTTAATATTGTCGCAATAACAACTCTACATTTATTTTATATATTTCCTAGTAGTCTTGTGAATTCCCTATTCTGGTCCTGAACTTCTAATTCAACTAAAGAACATTGTGTCATTTCTTCATCATTCCATTAACTCATTTTAAATTATATTTTGTAATATATAGTATGGTTGTTCTAGGTATAGTATCCCATTATGTAATCTATTCAACAAAATCTGAATGGGTTTGTTAGCCAATGTAAAACTTGGAATGTGCTCCATAGTTTAGCTACATATTTGGTATTGTTTTTGCACTCTACTTCCATTCTTCCTTATTATTATCTAGATGTAGCTTGACCCTAATTTTTCTATCCACCTCCATGTGTGTGTGATCAAATTTATCTAACTTGGAATGAATGTACTTTCATGTATGTTGGTATTGGGTAACCTTATATCTAATCACCGAGAAATCCCCCACCAAATTTAATTAATATGATTTCAATGTCTATTTATTAATCATTGGCTAGCTTATCTCACACTCTAAAGTAATTTAGGGTTCCTCCATTCTTCTTTGTCATGTTCTTTGTGGAATTCCTAACTTCTCAAGATTACTTAAAACTCTTTTTATTGGGAATACTCTATCACTTGTGAATATTTATGGTTTTCTCCTACCTCTTCATCCATAGTATAAATTTTCCTTTCCATTTCTTCCACCACCTACTAAATTTAATTTTTTACCACTATTAATTTTTATTCATTCCTACCTACTTTATAGCTTCCATTTACTTTCTACTTGGTTGTGTTCTTGGTTTACTTAACCTCAATATTTCCATTACAAATTGTTGGTGAAATAAATTATTATAGTGAAAATTATTAGTGTCCACCAATCGTCATAGGGCTAAGCCCCTCCTACTTGGGTATGGTGAGGCTCCCATTATTGAATGTAAACTAACTAAAAACTATGGGGTGGCCATTAGGCCATGGATCACACAATAATACTCCACTAAACCTATGGAAAAGTGTTTGTACACTGTGTCTGATGGAGGAATTTTATTAGGATATGGGTAAAGGGTGTTGTAAATAGTGTCATTGATGTCAAATGAATGATGAAGTCAAAGACAATATCTTACATGTTCCATATGTTGGAAATACTTGTCATTGATGTCTAAGGAATGAGTCAATCAAGAAAAAATCGTTACACTTTAAATTCTACATGTCACACAACAAAGGAAGTAATTTTGTAGTGTTTCATGGGTTTTCAAATCCACAAAACAAAGGAATTCATTTTGTAGTGTTTCGCGGGTTTTCAAAGTTGTGCAATAAAAGATGTCGTCTTGTAGTGTTTTACGAGTTTTCAAAGCCACGACAAAGCAATTCATTTTTATTATTTCACGGGTTTTCAAATTCATGCAAAAAAGGAATTCATTTTTGATGTTTTTGTAGGTTTGAAGACAAGTCAATGTTGTGCAACAAAGGGGGACCATTTTTAGTGTCCCACATGTTTTTGGAGGTGAAAATTTGTAGAAAAAGGATGTGTTCCACGAGACAAAGGAATTAATTCATATTTTTCCATAGGTGGTAACAATTCTAAATATTTGTGTAAAAAGGATTTGGTTATGGAAATCTACAGAGGTATAGGAAAGCATTGGAATAAGGCGGAAGACAAAAGGATCTATTGGAGGTCAAGGAAAGCCATGAAGGTCAAAGAAGGGCCATGAAGGTCTAGGAAAGTTTTGGAACAAGGAAGAAGAAAAAAAAGGGGCCATGAAGGTCAAGGAAATACACGGAACAAGGTGGAAGACGAAAGGGGTTGGGGAGGTCAAGGAAATTCATAGAGGTCAAAGAAGAGCCACAGAGGTCTAGGAAATCCATGGAAATGGGAGAAGGATAAAGTAACTCTGTGGAGGTAATATAAATCTATGGAACAATGGGAAAATAAAGCAAGTATGTGGAAGTCAAGGGGAAAAAAATTAGAAATTTAAATATAGGTCTGAAAAATTTGAATCATGTCTTGCATCTAAAAGAATGTTATCGAGTCGACACTTGGAAATAAATAACAACCTTTTAAGAGATGAAAATGGTATAAAATTACATATAGTTGGAATTATTTAGTGTGTGTGAGTGTGGAGAAATAACGAATCTGCTAAAGAAGAAGGGAGTATAAAATAAAGAGATAAAGGTAGATTTATGCAAGTAAATGAATGAGAGATCATTAAGAGAAAATTTCTAAGTATGAGTGGAATGAAATAGAAATCATTAAAGAGCATTGAGAGGTTGGAATGAATTGAGAATGATTCAAACAGGGTTCTTGAGTATATAATGAAGTGGTTATCATTTTCAAAGAAAATTTCTGAGTGAAGTGTTGATAGAATTAGAAGGAAGATCTCTAAAATTGAAGATCATTTAGAAGGTTGAATTTTGAAGGTGGAATACAGAGAAAATCCTTGTGAAGAATTTTATGTTACTAATGATATTCATTGAAGAATATTATTTGGATGTTGTTTCTTCCTAATAAAATATATTTTTATCTCTTGCTAAGTTGTTGCTTAACTATGGGGATTGGTGTCTCCAGTAGGTTATTTCCTACAAATTGTGGGGATTTTTGTCTCTAGTAGGTTGGTGCCTATATTATGGATATTTGTCTCTAGTAGGTTAGTGCCTACAAATTTTAGTAAGAAATTTTTTGTGACTAGATTTTTACATTAGATCCAAGTAGTATTTTCTATGTGGTTTTATCTTGTAAGTGTTTCCACATAAATCTTGTGTTTCATAATTTTTGGATCTCGTGTGATTTTTTTACTATGGATATTAAGTTTTCAAATAAGTAAAATATTATCTTCTACTTGATTCACCTCCTCTCCACACCAAAGTGTGCTTATCAAAGGGGAGTAGGAGAAATAGTGAGAGGGGGTTAATGTTATGAGTAGAATCATAGAATTCACATGCATTTATAGATTAGGTCCACATTCAATTAGAAGAAAACAAAAATGAAAGAAGCGAAAAGACTAATAAACCGAGAGACACAAATTTTTGTAGATCCATTAATCAAGGACACCTTTTTGGTTGTAGATAAATTCACCGTCTTTGGTAAAGTTTGAAAAGAGAGTATGGAGGAACATAGACAAAGTAAATAGAGGAAAAATAGCTTTATTGCTTACACTAGTAGTGATACAAATACCAACAACATATGATAATCAACAACTTCTAACCCTTTGGAATGGAGAAGGCATTACAATTTATATATTTACAATATGACCTTTCACCTTCCCTTCACATGAACTTTCACTTTTCTATCATTTGTGACCCTTCATCACCAAAAGCTGAGTTAATACATTCAATTTGAGCACAAATATACTTATACATTCCAAAATATGAGTTTATGACCCTTCATGGTCCTTTTCTTGGTGAAAATCGGGATTTATTGTAAAAAAGGGAAATTTTCCTTGAGGGCCTTCCATCATTGACTTGTACATATCTTCCTTTTGGAAGTGTTGGAAAAAATTAGGGAATATAGGGAATGAGGGAATAGTTCCCTTTTCTCCCTCCTAGGATGAATTTACCGACCCTTACATTTTCTCATTTGTCATCTTGTTGGGGCATGCGGGGAAGTGGAGGTTTGGGGTACTAATGGAATGGTGGAATTGTTCCCACAATTCCATCAAATGCCGACATTATCGACCCCTTGGTGAATGAAGGAATTTTGGGAAGGTTCCTTTAATTCATTCCAAGCCTAAGCTACCCAATATAACCTCTTTCCTTTATTTTTGATGATTGTAAATAATTTGTGAACATGAGGAACTCACAAACTGTTATAAAGATGTCAACATGAAGTAACTTCACTAATTATTTTTCCCTAATCAAACATTGTGGTGATGCAAGGAATAAGTGGAATGATGCAATTGTACCACTTCTTCCTTATTTATGTAATTTCTTCAGTTTCTTTGCAAAAATGACCAAGGTGGTAAAGGGGGAGCACATGGAACAAAGGAATTGTTCCATATGTTCCTCAATTGTTTGATTTTTCCTATATTACCCCTAAACATGCCAATTTTGACAAACTCCTCAATTGTGAGGCTCATCAAGAGGCAAACAAGTACCCAAAATGATATTTTTCCCATGTCTTCAAAAATCTCAAAATTTTACTAATGAACTAGTTAAACCAAAACTACATTAGAGCATTACATGACTTGAGAAGAAGGATAAAGACAAGCATTCCATCCAAAAATAGGTACTATATGACTCTGGACTATCTCCTTTCTAACATATAAAACCATTTATCCTTGAAATATAGTTTATGAGGATTTACAACCACTATAATACCAATTTATTTCCCCAATGAATAATTAACAACATATGTATCATGACATGGCATGGGAGGATCATGTACTTCATAATTTGTTCCAAGAGAGGTTGGGATGTAACAACTATAGAAACTTGGTTTGGCATAGAATATTTACAATTCTTGGGAAAAAATTAAGGTTTCCATCATATAGAGGATTTTACTATCTTTCCAATCACTAGTTTTTAGATCCCAACTCCTCCTGGAACTCTCAAAATCATTTGAAAAAGTCAGCTTCAACCGTTGGAGTATAGTATTCCCAACACTTGAGATGACCCTGTTTGATCTATTTAATTCTGATATCTCTTATCTCCACATATATTCCCTAAACACAACTCCATTTCCTAAATTTTATGCATCCACATCCATATTAACTGGTAAATTCCAATCTATAAATATTAATATACTTGTGCTCAAAATATTCGATTTTGATATCTCAAATGTGTCTGAGCATTCCTTCACCCATTTAATAGACTTATTATTTTTCTTCTTTAAGAGATCTTTGATGGGCACACTCAAAATAACATAATTACACAATAATTTCCTATGATATATAGAATATCCCAACAAGGTTTGCACATCTTTTTATGTTTTTGTAGTGGAAGTGTTGCAATAATTTTTATTTCTAGAGGATCAACCAACATTCCCTGTTTGCAAACAATATGTCCTAGCAATGCCATAAATGTATTTGTAAATATGAATTTGTTTGAATACAACACTATTTTTAATACATAAACTCTCAAACATGAGTCTCAATACTTGTATATGATCCTTAAACATCCCATATATTATTCCATCATCAAGATTGACTTCTTAGAATTCATAGATGAAATCTTTGAATGTGTTCACCATAATCCAGCTAAAGTTACTACTAAATTTTTCAATTTAAAAGGAATCACAATGTATATAAATGATCCCTGATCCATAGAAAAATTAGTTTTAGGTTGAACTTAGGGTGAAATTATCACCTAGCAAGAAATGTCAATATTTACCTTGTATCTCTAAACACTGAAATTTGGTAGCTTGTCCTTGTGTAGTGCCAATATTTACCTCGTATCCTTGATGATACAAATTATTGCATTTAGAATCCAATCTCCTCATATCTATAGACATTCTAAAACTTCCTTATCTCTACATAATGCTTTGTCATAAAATCAAGAAATATTACTCAATCAAATAAGCATAAAACATATGACATTCATGACACAACTTTTAGTTTTGATGTTTCTCTTTCTTGTCCAAAATTTTATGGAAGGGTCTGGATGTGGGTTTTGGTCTTGTTCGACACTGTACGGTTCTATATTTTCTCAATTACTGACTCTAATTTAAATTATAAATAATTCTTTGGGTCATTTAATATTCCTAGGATCAAACTTATTATAATATCTCACCTAGGAAAGACTATATTATCATTTTATTATCACCTTATAACTCATTTGGCATTCGCACAAGTTACTATTGCAAATATCATCCAAAAACACTCAAAGGGTTCCTAAATCAAATACACATCAACTAAGGTTATGCCTAAATTTTTTTGAATCTCTCAACTAGTTTAAGGAATCTAACTTCATCCATATACACACATGAAAATATCACAAAGTCATTAACTAAGCAAAATCTATTGGAAATTCTAGGCACTAAGAGGGGGTGAATCAGTGCTTATTCAAATTTTCACAGAAAAATCAATTTTCTTAAAATTTTATGATGAAACCAAAAAATAATTCACAAGAAATCAATAAGAGAACATACACAAAGAGATAGGATTTAATGTGGGAAACCCTTCAAGGGAGAAAAACCCATTGAAACCAAAGAACTAACTTGGAAAAAATGTCTTGTAAATGTTACAATGATTTCACTATTGAGAATCCACTCAACTTGGAGCATCAACTCCAATAATTTATTCAATATACTACTTGACATTTAGAAATATTCTACTTGCATGCAAGCTTCAACTCCCAATAATTTAACCAAGCTTGACTTGATCTTCACGTCAAGTTGTCACTTACAAGGAAGCGTTAACTCCCGTATGTTAATCATACACTTAGACTTCTTCACAATGTTTTGATCACTTTCCTTGTGTTGTCTCTCACAAAAAATTATGATAACTTCCTAAGATAAAATTATTCTCTTCTCACCCTCCTTCATCTTCACTTACATTCTCACTAACTACTACAAAATTACAGTTCTCAATACATTAGATACAACCTTGGATTTCAATATGTTTTCATTCCCTTACTATACCTTTAATAGTATCTACATCAAAAAAATTCATACACACAATCATATGTTTATCTTTATCAAATAAAACATGCTTGAGAGACTCTTTCACTTCACCTTACCATAAGAACTCTTCAACTTCAAGTCTTCACTTGAATTGAGGTTGAATGACATCATATCAAACTTCCCTCATATAATGATTGCACCTGATTACATGTTAGTTTCATGTGCACACCTTACACAACCTGTCATGGAAGTTTTAACCTTCATGTAGATCACAAAATAAATCCTTATATCTATCCACAACTTAGGATATTCTTCTTATACCTGAAATCTGACTTTTGACATATTATTTTGTAACTACCCATGTCACAATATCTCTGTCTTCTTCCTTTTGGCAAGTTTCCTTTATATTCTAACTGATTTGACTTAGGAAAAGTGTCATATGTATGCATATATGTTACAATACTCTTAATTTTTCTCTATAACCTCTCCACATTCTTGTATACTCATCATTTCTTCTTCAACTTCATTAGATCTCTTCATGTTTGGTGTAGGAGCTTCAAAACTCAATCATGGAGGACCTAAAAATTGTAGTCAAGAGATTGATCTTCTCACAATGATGCATGTACCTTCAACACATTATAAAGAAAGGAGATGATATACTATGATGTGTAGAAAACCTTCAGATGTAAAGAGGAGCTTCAACACTCTCATTCAAGCAAGAATATGTAGATTTGAACAAGCAACAACCAAACCTTTAAACTCAGAAATTTTTCCTCAACAAAGTGATCTTGATCATGCACTTGATCACTTATTCAAGACTCAAAATCAGAATTTGTGGAAGGTTATATGTCTTGACCAACTTATCATGTTCATATCTTGCTTCATTATAGGTCAAAGAGTTCAAACAAAAATGTTTTTCACAAACCACTCAAGCTATGTTTTAGGTTTCCTAAAACCATTATTTTTTTTCTTGTCCTAAACACATGAAACATAAATTTCATGATGACCAAATGCATTGAACACTTCATTGAAAACTTGGTACACCTGATCCTTCTCATAAACATATACATCAAATGGGAGAAGACTTCACATTGGACTCCAAAACACACACCTTCTTGACTAGTCTGGTAGGACAATTTTGTATCAATCAATACTATGAATGTAATCACTTCATAAAACTAAACTAATCTTACTCTTAGGTCATATGGAACAACTTAATGTTATTCAGGACCAAAAACAACATCAACAATGTTCATTTCATCATGAGCACCTCCATTTCACCATCACTAGCTTTGTATACTACCTTTCTTAGCGGTAGGTCCGAGTGAAACTCTTGTATCATCACATTTATAAAAATAACTAACCTAGATGACTTCATGAAAATAAATATCAATTCCCTAACATCTTTCACCAAAATTTTGAGCATGGGTTCCTTTATAAAAATTTTCTATACACCAAATTCTTCACAAAACACGTGTTTTCTTATGGGGCACACCATGTGCCATAAGATAAAACCACCATGTACATGATCTTTGATTAGTTATCTATGAACTCAATTAATTTACAAGGTAAAAAAATTCCATTTGGATTCATAACCAAGTAATTTTCTCCATACCACTTTCAATTGGGGTTTAGGAGGGTTTTAGACAGTGCTAAAAATGGATAGAACTTTCTTATCCTTCATCCTTTTGAAATCATAATTTTTGAAAAATATTAGTCTCTATATGCTCTTAAAAATGTCTCTTATGATTTATCTTAATAATGCTTTTCAATTTAGATTGAATGCTAAGAATTCAGGGCACTATTTTGGCATACCTTTCTTAGCCCAATTTTGGTAAAATTTGAATATCTTGCACAAACTCATTATTTGGTCCCCAAATTTTGTCCAAACTTTCATGACTACCTCCTACATTATCTATAATGGCTACTTTGTCTTAAATGTGCATGTACCTTCTTGACCAATCTCATTTTTATATGTTAAACATATTTATCCCGACGGGAAATCAGACCAATGACCCTAAATATGCCTATAAGTATTGATTTATGACTTGTAGCTTCATCTTAAGACTCTTGTAAATGTCACTACACACTTACCATGCTTGCATTTTCTTTCCATAGCTTGTTTTGCTTCATACCCTCATTCTAGGTCCTTGAAATAGGCTAAATTGAGCTAGTTTGCACCATAACTCATCACATCTGAATTGTTCTTCATCATGTATCCCCTTAAACATTTCCAATAATATGTATAATGCATATACAATTATTCACTAGTTTCCTCATTCCTTCACTCCACCTTTCCATGTCACTTTGCTAACTTGGCCTAGGGATTATACATGTTAAACTGAGCTAGTCTGACCAATTCCACTCATGTACATGTGTATCCATTATGGTAACATTATTTCCTTATCATATACCTACTAAAATTGTTATTTCATCATATAGGCATGATCTTACATCACCATTTAGCCTCTGCTAGTCACTAGCTCCTCAAGCGATCAGTCTCAACCAAATGTTCTCAAGCCTTGTCGTATTCTATCTTATCCGACTTACTCCAATATCTCCTTCATATCTGCTACATCCTGCTTTGTCATTAATATTCCTTTGACATCAATGAAAACTCAACATCCACATGCCAACAAAATAAAATTCACTCCAAGAATTGCAAAAGGGTTTCAATAAACACAAAGGTTATGTCACATAGTTGAGGCACACCATATCTCACTACTAGTGCATTGTGTACATTCTATTCTATCTATTTATCCCACTATCTTTGTGTCAAGAGAAACGAGGGCACCCGTAAGGGTTGGTTAGTTATACACACTTACACAATCACTTACGAGAACTACACAAGGCTTGATTTCTGCAATGAGGATATGTTATGCAACACTTGGATTGGATCAACGGTTGGGAATAATACTACCAAGGGTGTTCCAATACATATATTTCTCCTTTGGTTTGTTAATTCTCTAATCAAGGTTTATGCAATTTGTTAGGGTTTATACTTTATTACATCAAAAGTTATGTAAGAAATATCGACATATAATGAGAACATTTTCTAGACATATAAAGCACACAAGAAGTTACACACCCATATTCTCTCTAGGTTTGAAAATGTATAACCCCTATCCTAGACCAAACATATCTTGCCTAGATGATTTAAGAGAAAGAGGAAATCACAATTTTTTAAGTCAAATAGATCTGATGTCTTCAAAACTAGTCTCAAAGCCTATTATCCCTCCTAAGAAAAAAGTATTATTGTTGGGAGAAAACAAAATTGAACCTTGAGAAAATAAACCTGTTCCAGTACCTTTTATGGCATTTGTGCTCTCTACCAATTTTTAGACTTCAACTCATAAGACAACCCCTCAATATAATTAATTTATTTTTCCCATTAGGCCTTTAATTAGGTCTCAAGTTTATACAAAATTAACTATCATAAACTAGTCTCAACATGAGTAATTAAAACTAATAAAACTTCAAAATAATAATTTGGGGGATTGCATAGATGGTTTCTTCCAAATTCTAGACCTAAATACAAAGGTTAAGTCCTCCAAACATCTAGGTTTTTCTCTAAACCCTAACTAGGTTTTTGAACCATTTGAGAACCTTGTGAAAAACCACTATAAAAAATATTTTAGGTATTTTCCTACCTAACACATCTTCCTAAGTAATATTCCACAAGAAGTGTATGAAAATTTTCATGAAATGGCAAAACTACCTCTTTAAAACATGGTTTTTCCTTGATCCTACATGCCCGTAGGGTATAGAGACAAATTGTCAACATTCTCATTATTACAGATTGTAAAACATGTAATAACAACTTCTAATATCACTACATAAATTAAATATACAAGGATATTCCCAGTCTTAAGAAAAAAACTTGATTTTTATTGAATATTTTCTTCTCTTATTAGTCTTGTTACAATACCCATTCAAGAATAGAGTTTCATCTCTCTCCTTTCAAGAATATGGTCTCCTCCTTATTTTATTAGATTTTTAAATTAAAATAATAACACCTAAATAGATTTTCATAAACCACATGTTCAATACTTCATAGTTTTTACATTGAGGATCATTTTACTCAAGAAGACTAAGAAAATACAAAATGGGGAAAACATAACTTTTGATGATAAGCTACCATTTTATCAAGTTCACTTTCTAGGAGATATTCAAGACACTTAAACATGATCACAACACCCTATCCAAACATCCTATATCATCCTAACACACCAAAATTATACAAAATTCCCAATTTCTTATTTAATGAATTCAAATTTGTTTTGGGTGGGAAAACCTATTTCAAGCCAAAATTTGAAATTATGTGGACCTAGAGACCTATAAACACAAATATCATCCTAATTAGACCCTTCTAAAATGCTAAACACCAAAATTTGATGAATTTCACTTGTCCTAGTTGATGCTCCTATATCATTCTCCCTATGAACAAGAAAGTTAGCTCATAAACTCCTATGCTTGAGGCATTCTAGAGTATTACCAAGCTTGATGATATCATTTTCTGTCATCCAAGTGGCATCCTCTACAGGATGATGTTTCCACTTCACCAAGTACTAATAATATTATTTTCCTTTGGTTCTTTTGCTTACCTTCTTGTCTAAGATTGACTCTGGTTCTTCTTTTGTTTCTTGAGGTAATTGTTTTTCCCATTCTTGGATTGTTGTTTCTTCTTCTCCAGATGTATTATCACTCTCGTCTCTCTCCTTGAATTGTTATATGTATGCAACAATGAAAATAGGAAATATTCCAACATTATCTAGCAATTCTAGTTCATATGCATTATTGGAGAATTTCCTAATGATATTACAAGGACTAATTTTCTTCATTTTCAGTTTGTTATATTGTCCTTTTGGAAACATTTTCTTCCTGAGATGAGCCAATACCATGTCTCCCACTTGAAAAATGACTTCTCTTCTTCTTAAAGGAAGTATATGCATGTTGCATATACTTGTTCACATTATTTTCCAATTGTTTCTTCACTTGTTCATGGATTTCTTGCATGGACAATGAAAACTCTTTTCTTTCAACACTTCTTTTCTCCATTTTACCTAAGTCTCTCAACTCAAAACCCCTCTTGGATGCATTCCATAAACAACTTGAAATGGACTCATTCATGTGCTCCTGTTAGGTGAATTGTTATAGGCAAATTCAGCTTGGGAAAGGACTGAATCCCACTTTGCTTAGGACTTTCCTTTGTCAAACTCCTAAATAAATTGCCTAAACTTCTATTTACCACCTCAATTTGCCCATCTGTCTGAGGGTGGTAGGTTGAACTGAAATTTAGATTTGTTCCTAGTTTCTTCCACAATGTTCTCCAAAAATGCCCTATGAATTTTGTATCTCTATCTGAAACAATACTCTTTGGAATTCCATGTAGTCTAACTACCTCCTTGAAAAACAAATTAGCCACATGAGTAGCATCATTAGTTGTTTTACATGGTATGAAATGAGCCATCTTTGAAAATATGTCCACTACCACAAAAATTGAATCATGTCCACCTTGAGTTATTAGTAGGCCTCATACAAAATCCATACGAATTGAATCCCATGGTGTATTAGGAAAATATAAAGGCTTATAAAAACATGCATTAGTGTTCTTTCCTTTGTAAAATTGACATACCTTACATCTTTCAAAAAAAAATTGTTACGTTTTTTGTATTATTGGAAAAAAATAATGAGTATTCAATTATGATAGGGTCTTATCAAGACCAACATTACATGCTAAACTTCCACAATGCTTCTTCTTGATCATATTTTCCCTCATATAGCTTCTTGGTACACATAGGTGTACTCCTTAAACAACAAATCATCTTATATCATATATTTTAACCACTGCTCCTTATTTTGATAAGTAGGATACTTACAAGATTCATATTCTTCCTTGAAATATGGATCAACCTCATAGAGCTCCTTAAGTGCCTATATTCCTCCACTTTCAATTTGAATCTCTCTAATTAGTAAAACTCTTCTACTTAATGCATATGTTCCCTTATTAGTTTTTCCTTTCTCATACATTATAAAAAAGTGATGTTTTGCAAATACCCCACCCACTTCATATGCCTTTGATTTAACTTGGTCTAGTTGGTTATGAATTTTAATTCTTGATTATCCATGAATATTAATAATTCCTAAGGCATTAGATAATGCGTTCACTTCCTCAAAGCTTGGACCATAGCATAAAACTCTAAATCATAAGAAGAGTATCTCTCTTTGGCTTCATTAAGATTCTCACTAAAGTATGATACATGTATTACCTCTTGACTTAGCACAACTCTTATGGTATTTCCACTTGCATCACACTCCACTTGAAAAAACTTATTGAAATCAGGAAGTGCTAACACTAGTTGCTCTATAATTTTCTTCTTCAAAAACTGAAAATTCTTATCAGCCATATCAGTCCACACAAACTTATTCTTATCTCCCTTAATTGTATCAATAATAGGAGCACAAATACCACTAAAATTTCTAATAAATTTCCTATAAAAACTATCCAAACCATGGAAATATCTTACCTCATATGTTGTTTTAGGAGTTGGCCATTCAACAATAGCTTTCACCTTGTCCTGGTCCATCTTTAGTACACCATGTGAAACCACAAATCCTAGGTACACCAGCTCTTTCTTTATAAACACACTCTTCTTGAGATTAATCAGTAGCTTCTCCTCTTGTAATATTTTTAATACCTCTCTAAGATGATGAAAATTCTCTTCCTTGGTTGAACTATAAATTAAAATGTCATCCAAATACACAATAACAAACTTACCAATGAAAGGTTTTTAAGACTTCATTCATAAGTCTCATGAATGTACTAGGAGCATTAGTTAGGCAAAATGGCATGAAAATCCATTCATAAAGTCCTTCATTGGTTTTGAAAGCATTCTTCTATTGATCTCTCCGCTATTATCATTATCATATAATATCCACTCTTGAGATCAATTTTGGAAAAATAGGCAACACTACTCAAACAATCCATCAATTATTCAATTCTTGGCAATGGAAATATGTACCTTATAGTGATTTTGTTGATTACTCTAGAATCTGTACACATTCTCCAATCTTCATCTTTCTTAGGCACTAGAATAGTATGCATTGTACATGGAATAAGACTTTCCTTAATCAGCCCATTATATAAAAGTTCTTGTATTTTCTTCTTGATCTCAGCATTCTCTTTAGGAGGCATCTTATAAACAAAATGTTTTGGTAAATTTTCACCGTAATGAAAATATGATGACTAATCTTTCTTATTGGGGGCAACTCATTAGGAAACTCATCTACCACAATATCAACAAATTCTCCCAACATATCTTGTATCTCTTGAGGTAGTTCATGCAATTTAGCAATTTTCATAATATTCCTTGGTTTGATTACAATGGTAAAACCCATATCTCCTTCATATCAGCTAAGAATTATTTTTCACTTACCATCATCACACTGCGTAAATTGTATAGACAGATTTGCACAATAATCGTACTATCTTGATATTCAAACGTCAAAGATAAATAGGAGAAATCGATCCTATTTTCTAGGAGGTTGTTCTAACAACACTCCTCACATTTCTTATTTACGTGAATTTGGTTTAACAACCAAATCACAATCAAATAACTATATGATTTGTTATTACAACTCATTTACTCCACATTATTATATTTACTAGTATGTAAATATAATTAACACATCTAAATAATGTGAGCACTAACCAAGTATTCCTAACATTCCCCCCCTTAGTGCGAACATGGTAGAAAAACATCCACACACTCCTCTGCAGTATGCTCACCCCTGTGGCATGTCCAACTCTGTGACTCATGACCTTGATCCAAAAGAAAGGCTCTCTCCTTCCATGGTTTTAAACAGGCTTACCACAAACCTTGAAGTGACAGGAACCTCATCAACTGTCGACCTCGTGTGGTTTTCTGGATCCTCCCACAAACCCTTTCAAGATCCATGAACTGACTTACTCTGGTGCTACTGTTCACCACTATGCTTATACATCAGGGAATAATGTAGGAAACACAACATGCATATCTCAAAACTGCACAAAAGAAGATATACTAAAAATTTCACATTACTTCCTATAAGAATCGTAATGTTCTTAATTGTAGTCTCTGTCTTTGATCGCTGCCACTCGATCTCGAACAACATAGAAAACTGCCACTGCCACTGGAAGCTTTCCTTGACTAAGTCATTTTGGGTGCAGAATGGGAATGGAACATTGGTATGTATTCCCCCCCACAATGTGAAATTCCACACATATAGATACTGAGAAGCAAACTGCATCGAAGAACATACTCCTGAATGGATCTTGCTAGTTAGGTCTTGCTGCACATGGTCACTAATGCTAGTGAACGTATTCTTCTAGCTGACCATCTTCCAATGAAGTACGGCAGTCAGAGGACCAAGTCGGTCCGGAGGATCACCGGCCATCATCGTGCTCCAACACAACTTTCTTTCCAACATCCATCAAATACCAAACAAAACAGGAACTCTGCAAACATAATCACTCTGAGAAAATGGAAACCACACTGAAAATCATATACTCACACTGCGTGCCACCAAATCATTCTGTGTGGCCCCGTCATTGGTGACTGACGAGAGGTCGTTGTTCAACCTCCTTCCTCCGATGCCTCCTTCCTCCATTTATACATACCGCTTAGGTCAGAGAAATGTGCTCAGACTTCTTTTCGAACTTCTCATTTTTCGTAAAAGATGGTCTTTGTATTCTTTAGCTGTCAACCTTTTTCTTTTTAGAGATCTAGGTGGTTCAAATTCACTGTCACCTTCATATCCTTCTTCTAAATTTAGCATAGCTGAATTTTCTTGATCTTGTATATTTTTTATGTCTCTCTCCATGGTAATTGGTTCCATGAGAATACATTGTTTTCTTCTTTTCTTGACCATTGTGAGATAGGTGTCGGATACAACCGAAAATGCACCCTTTTTACAAAATTATTTACCTAGACAGACTGACAATAAATAATGACACTTTATTATACTTAACGTAAAGACCTAAACAAAACAACTTTTTTTTTAATATAAATTTGACAAAGACAACTTTATGACTCTTGACTTTTGACGACTTTGGATAACTTTCAACAATGAATTTTATTGACATAAAGCTTTATTTTAAGGACCACAAAATTGACACAAACAATCTTTACATTAATACTAAAAGTAATATTTAATTACTTTTTAATATTTTGACTTGACTTAATACAAAAATTACAGAATTGAAAATTCCAACTCATGCTCAATACAAATATACATAAAGCACTACACAAAATAAAAAAATTAAACCGACAATGTACTAAAAGATGACCAAACACAACTTATAGTTTGACTCACAATTTTGCATGGACACGTAGGACATGTGGATACATGGAAATAGTTTGGAAGATACTTGAGGTGCTCTATCAAATCAGGACTGTGTGATCATGCAAGTCACCTCACCCTTTCATTTGACACGTCCATAACAGTTATTGATCACGAGTCCAAAAAATACAGTAATATTCTTGATGAAACACCACGATGCGCTGGGTAGACAGTCAATGAACAATCAATACGCCTTCAATTCTGCAAACTGTGGATACGTGGACTGCACCAGAAATACGTGGAATTTTGGCTACTTTTTCCCACGAAGGTTTTAGACGAGCATTCCACATACACCAAGGCGCAAAAACAATATTCCAGTACTGCACGTGGATACGATGAGTCTTTGCAATTTGTGGGGCATTACAAGAATGGTCTGCCCCTCCAAATAATTTAATTTTTCATCACAGGTAGAATGAAAAGTCGCTCTGATAGCAAATGAAATTGTATAGACAGATTTGCACAATAATCGTACTATCTTGATATTCAAACGTACAAGATAAATAGGAGAAATTGATCCTATTTTCTAGGAGGTTGTTCTAACAACACTCCTCACATTTCTTATTTACGTGAATTTGGTTTAACAACCAAATCACAATCAAATAACTATATGAGTTGTTATTACAACTCATTTACTCCACATTATTATATTTACTAGTATGTAAATATAATTAACACATCTAAATAATGTGAGCACTAACCAAGTATTCCTAACACACACTTGATTCAAAACCTTTCTCATTTTATTCTTCTCTTAAAGGTAGTAAAGTGTGGCTCACACCATCTTTTTGTAAGTTATAAAAATTCTTCCTACCATCATGAGTGGTTTTCCTATCATATTGCCAAGGTCTTCCTAGAAGTACATGACAAACATCCATTGGCATTATGTCACATAACACTCTATCCTTATATCCTCCAATCTGAAAATCCACCCAACATTGCTCACTCACAAGAACTTGTTGTCCTTTTTGAAGCCAAGAAACCTTATAAGGTGTAGGATGTGGTATTCTTTTCAAACCAAGTTTTTCTACCATCTCTAATGACACCAAATTATCAATACTACCTAAATCAATCACCATTTTACAACACTTACCTTGTGATTTACATATTGTTTTAAATAGTGTCTTCCTTTGTATAGGTTCCTTCTCCTTAGGTGGTTTGATCAACACTCTCTTCATCAGCAATGATTCACCAATATCTAGTTCTTCTACATGAGATGGAGAACCCACACTTTTCCTCTGTTTGGACCAACTAATTTCTATTTTCAGTTCTTGAGCTGCTAGCTTGAGTTTCTTCTAGACAATCCCAAGGATTGTGACCTATAAATAACACATTTATCTATGAATCATGTAGTTCCTCTTCCCCTTTGCATATATCCTCCTCTATAAGAAAACCTTCTTCCTTTAAATCCACCTCTTGAAGTAGATTCTTGTTCTTGTGAACTACTTTCCTCTCCACTGGTTCTTTGGGATGAACTTATTCCTCCTTGTTATCCTCTTCCTCTATAACTTTTTCCCCTACCTCTATTTTACTAGTTTTGTAAATTCATATTGATAACATTCTTCTAGTATTCATATTGATAACATTCTTCTAGTGTTTTAGGACTTACCAAACTGATTTAATCCTAAATATTGTATCTTAGCCCATTAAGATACCTAACAATCTTCTCTACATGCCCCGATCTAATTTCTCGACTTGTATAACTCTTATGTGTAGTCATTAACACTCATTACCTTTTGTTTCAAAATTTTAGCTTCCCGTACAAATTAGTTTGATAGTCACTAGGTAAAAAAATTCCTTGATATTTACTAACATTTTGTCCCATGATTTGATCCTCTTTTTACCTTGTTTGATCCTTTCATCTTGTATAAATTCCCACCATGGTGTTGCATACCCCTTTAGTTTTGTACAAGAAAAATTTACTTAATGATCCTTGGGAAAATTTTAATATTAAAAGTAGTTATCTAGCCAATAATATCTTCTCCATCAAGGCTACCCACATATGTAGGAATCTCTAACTTTGGTTTAGATATTTGTCCCATTGTTACCTTAAGTAATCTATCTATTTCACTTTCTTCTAGTTCTTCAACCTCTCCTGTGCTGGAGCTACTTGTGGTTCTTCTCTATCACTTACATCACCTGTTATGGTTCCTCTTCTCTAATTAGATTCCACTGTTATGATCCTTGCATCAAAACTGACCCTCATATTCCTTAAGTCTTCCAATATGGCATCTCCCACCTAGATGCCTCCTTTACCACCTCCTCTCACAATTCTTCTAGGTGTAATTTTTTCTTCTTCTTCACAATCACACTTCTTGTTCTTGATTCTTGGTATCAACTTACTCTAATACCACAAATTATGCAAAGAGAAAGAGGAAATCACAAGTTCTTAAGTCAAATAACTTTTATGTCTTCAAAACTAGTCTCAAAGCCTACTAGCCCTCCTAAGACACAAGTCTTATTGTTGGGAGGAAATAAAATTAACCCTAAGAAACTAAACCATGTTCCAAGTACCCTTTATGGAATTTGTGCTCTTTACCAATTTTTAGACTTCAACTCACAGTACAACCCCTCAATTCACTAAATTTATGTTTACCATTAGGCATCTAATTAAGTCTCAAGGTTCTAGAAAATAAATTGTCATAAAATAATGTCAACATGAGTAATGAAAACTAAAAAAACTTCAAAAATATGATTTGGGGGATTACCAATATGGTTTCTTCTAAATTTAAGATCTAAATACAATGGTTAAGTCCTCCAAAATTAGGTTTTTCTCTAAACCATAACTAGGGTTTTTGAACAATCTAAGAAGGGTGAAAACCCTTTATAAATAAAAATACATAAATTCAACACTATGGGTTGTTTACAAGCCTTGTAAGCCTCGCTGAAATCATCATCCTCCTCGTACTGATCTCCTAGGTTCTCAAAACCCATCACATTCACCTATAGCTTCTGAAGCACTAGAACTCTCCTACTCAAAGCATCTACCACTTTGTGAGAATTTCCCTTCTTATATTTGATACTTGAAAGTATAATTTTGCAAGTATTCTACCCATTTTACATGCCTCTGATTTAGTTTAGGTTGATTACTAATAAATTGTAAAGCATAGTTATCAGTAAACAACACAAACTCATTAGGCAAAAAGTAGTGTCTCCATATTTTTAGTGCTTGAACTAATGCATATATTTCCTTATCATAGGCTGAATACTTCCTCTTTGCCTCACTTAATTTCTCACAAAAGAAAGTAAGGGTTTACCTTCTTGACTCAAAACTACCCCAATTGCTAGGCCACCAGCATCACACTCCACCTGGACATTTTGTTAAAATCGGGGAGGACTAAAATGGGTTCTTCTGTTACCTTTTTATTCAGCAATCTGAATCCTCTCCCATCTGCTTGACCCACCGGAAGTTCCTCTTATCACCCTTTATGGTTTCTATCATGGGAGCTACAATATACCACTTAAGTTTTTGATGAATTTTCTATAGAAACTAGCTAACCCATGGAAACTCCTTACCTCAAACACACTCCTGGGTGTTGGCCAGTCAAGTATGGCTTTAATCTTCTCCTTATCCATTTTTAGTCCTTCTCGTGAAAGGACAAACCCCAAATACACCAGCTCGGTTTGTAGAAAACTACACTTTTTCACATTAATCAGTAGTTTCTCTTCCTGCAACTTATTCAATACCATTCTCAAATGCAATAAATGCTCTTCTTTACTCTGACTAAACACCAAAATGTCATCCAAATACACAATAAAAAACTTACCAGTGAAACTTTTAAGCACCTCATTCATCAGTCTCATGAAGGTACTAGGAGCATTGGTCAAACCAAAGGGCATAACAAGCCACTCATACAAACCATCATTGGTCTTGAATGTTGTCTTCCATTCGTCTCCCTCTCTGATTCTTATCTGATGGTATCCATTCTTTAAATCTATCTTAGACAAGTAAACTGATCCACTCAAACAATCAAGTAAATCATCTATCCTAGGCAAAGGAAACCTATACCTTATGGTGATCTTGTTGATGGTTATGGAGTCAGTACACATTCTCCATGTTCCATCCTTTTTAGGACTAATCACCTTAGGTACAACACATGGGCTCAAACTTTCTCTCACCAATCCTTTGTCCAACAACTCCTGGACTTGTTGTTTGATTTCTTCATTCTCCCCGGGTATCATCTCGGTAGGCTGCCTTGTTTGGCAAACTGGATCCTGGAATAAGATCTATTTGATGGATGATGCTTCTCACAGGTGGAAAATCATTTGATATTTCATCAACAACAATTTCTACATACTCATTCAACATATCCTAGATCTCACGAGGTAAATCACTCAACTGAGTGTTAGTCACTACACTTTTCAATTTACCAATAACTGTAAAACTTACCTCTTCCTTCTTCATGCTTTTTAGGAACTCCTTGTCACTTACAATCCTCACCTTTGAGCTTGGTTCAGCTACATCATTCTCCTCCTTCAGGGGTATGAGTGTATGCTCCACTCCATTCTTCTTGAAAGTGTAGGTGTTCTTTCTCCCATCATGAATAGCTTTGTTATCAAAATGCCAAGGTCTCCCAAGTATGATATGGCAAACATCCATAGGCATAATGTCACATGACCTGATATTTGTATGCCCCAATCTGAAATTCTACATTGAATTGTTCATTTACCAATACCGATGTCCTTTTTCAGCCAAGATACTTTTTATGGAGTTGGATGTGGCTCTCTTTTCAATCCTAGCTTCTCCACCATCTCAACAAACACTAGATTGTCTGTACTTCACTTCCACCGTCAATCACAACCTTGCAAAGCACTTCCCTTTGCTCTTACATCTTGTCCTAAATAAACTCTTCCTCTCGTGGTGGTTCCACAACCTCTTTGCTTGGTTTCAACAAGACCCTCTTCATGAGAAGAGATTCACCATCTTCGATATGTTCTCTTCTCTAGGTGCTACCTCTAGCTCCCCATCTTTCTCTTCACCGGAGCAATGTACATATTATTCCCATGGATGGTTTGAGGGTTCTCTGGACACTCATAAGATCTATGACCAGCATACTTATTGCATCTAAAACACTTACCAAAAAATCTGCCCCTACCTCTTTGATAACCTTGATAGGGTCTTCTTCCTCTAAATGGTGCACTTTGCATCTTTTCTTTGTGCATGCTACTAGAGCTGCTCTCTTCATCGAACATTTTTTCAGCTGTCTCCTATCATTTGGAGGTCCTCTTCCTCTGAAGGTTCTTCCCCTTCCTCTTGAGATGGTGTTTTGTCTCCTTGTTATCTTCCCTTCTGCTTTCAGAGAAATCTGATAAGCTTCTTCAATAGTCCTAGGGGTGAGAAGACTTATCTCATCCTGAATGTTAAATCTCAGCCCATTGATGTATCTGGCTACCTTTTCCAAGTCTTCTTCTATGTGGCCTAATCTAATTGTTAGCCTATAAAATTCCTCAATATATTCTTTCACAGACAACTCTTTTTGTCTCAAATTTTGTAATTCCTTAAACAGGTTTACCTCATAGTCTCTAGGGATGAATTTTCCCTTCATCTTGGCTACCATTCTGTCCCAAATCTCGATCTTTTATTTTCCTTTTCTCCTTCTTTCTTCTTGCACTCCATCCCACCATAGAGCTACATGCTTCTACAATCTGGTCATGGCAAATTTCACCTTCCTGTCATCCTCCACTATGCCTTCAAAATCAAAGTACTTTTCCAGTTCTTTGATCCATTCAATCATTTCTTCCACATTCAAGTTTCCTTCATACATGGGAACCTCCATCCTTGGATTTGTGTTCACTTTCATGATGGCCCTAATCAATCTCTCTTCAGGTGTCTCTTCCTCAACCTCTACAGTCAGCTCCTCCTCTAGTGGATCTTGCTCACCATCACTGACTTCTACCATCTCTATTCCTCTTCTATGTACCTCTTCTAGGTCCCTCAACCTAGCTGTCAGGTTCCTGATGTCTTTAGCCAATGCTAATTGGGCTGCTTGGGCTACTTGAATTGCTCTCCTGGGTGGCATCTTGTTCTACCTCTTCTTGTCCTTTCTCCTCTACTCTAGATCTTTAGAGTGTGCACAATCAATTTGCTTTGATACCAAAAATGATGACACTCAAATAAATCTCCTCAACACTCACACACACACATCCAATGTTGTCCTAAGAGCATGCATTCTTCTTAGATCTTGATCTCACAAATGATGACTATCCACACACTTCTAAGTTTAATGAATTTCCTAAACCTACATACACACACTCACTCCACTCACACACACATATACACACTCTAACATTCTTATCATAAGGTAGGGGATACCCCATTCAACCCCAAAGATAACAAGGCACCGGGGTTTGATAGATAACTCCTTGTGAATCTTGTAGTGGGCTTGTAGCCCTGAAAAACAACCAAATGCGAGAAATCCAACACTCCACCAAGTAATAAAGATGAAGATCATGTACTTTTGGGGATTAATTTTTGAGATAAAAAACATATTTCAAGAAGAACAGGGGGTTACCTTGGGCCACAAGGCACTTTTCTTAAATCTATGATTGTCCTGGTTTTGAATATAGGTCGCTAGGCTTGTTTTGGAGGCAAAAACGTGAAAACACACCAAACCTCCCACTTCTTCCTCGAACAACTGTTAGTGCAAATTCACAGCACTTCCCGGACGCACATCGCTTCTAGGTTGATGTTCAGGCATCCAGTGTGATTGCACAACATGGAAACCTCTCTCCAAGCGTGGGACTTGTGAAACCGAGAGAGGAATCTCCAGAGAAGGTTGGTTCCTGCTCCTAAACTACCTGCCACAAGCTATTCCAGTGCAGGCAAGCTAATCTAATCCTAATCTAACCATGCCAAGGAGACAGAGAGAGAGAGAGAAGGGAAAAATAGCAAAAGCCTACACTAAAACGGTGATACACCGAGAGAAGGAGAAATTCGGACATCTATCAAAACTGCCATGGGACAAAGAGAGGTGAGCAATGGGAAGGATGGACGAGATGCATCACGAGCCCAAGGATAGATTTCACACGTAAAATGTCCCAAAACTCCATGAACACAGCTCCGGATATGCAATGAACATTCAAACATGCACAAATACCTCGCAATGAAGAGAGGCAAGAAGAAAAAAGAAAAAAAGAAAGGATGGACAGATGCATCACAAAACACGTTTTGTTGCTTGAGATGTTTGCCTGAGAACATCATTCCATTAGTAAAAGGCAAAAACACCATTACAGAGAAAGGGAGGAGGTTCGAACTCCATTTTCAACCCTAGAGAAGAAAAGAAGGGAGGGCAGAGCGAAAGTATCAACAACTTCTTTAAAATGAGCCAAAATCGGCTTTTACATTGCATGGGTCGAACCTGGGACGAAACGTAGGAAAACGTGTAAGCCCCTTCTTCATTGGCTGATCATGAGATGCATAAAAATGGCATGGGATACCTTTCCCACCCATACCCTGCCATCTTTGACCGATTTGGAGGAGAATGCGACCCATTCTCGCATTAATTTGGCCGATGAAATGTCACTTCGGCGCGCACACACGCGTCAGAGCCGTTTCTCAATTTTATCTCTTCAGACTGCACCAAAACTCGAGGTTTATCCCATAATCATGTAGAGAATTTCATAAGCTTTCCGTTGATATAAAGAACGTGGAAATCCGAGCTCTGGATCAAAAGATATGGCGATCCGAAGATTTAGGGCACGGAGCGGACCAAAACGGATTTTGAAATAATTCCCGCTCTCGCCACTTGGATGACACGTGTCGTGCGTTGATTGGACGGGAAATTATCTCTCCTCCATGTTTCAGCGGGCTTTCCTTTGAAATTTTCTTGTGGGTCCTACCGGGACACGTGGCACCATCCCATTGGTTCGGATCGGTGCTTGAAAACTCGCTCCTTTGACTTTTTTGACTTTTCCCTCTTGAGACACGTGTCATGATCTGGTTGGTTCTCGGCCTGCTTTGTCTCTTTCGTGCCCTTCGCGTCTTTTTGTCCCGAATGTCCCAAATGCTTAGTGCTCCTTGTGCTTACTTCGCCGAACCGGCCGTTCAAGCGTCCATTTGTCCCAAATGTCCCGCTTGCCTTGACAGACCTCGACCTTTTTCACCGGTTCGGCCGGGTCCAGCGCCGCGCCCGGATGTCCCAATCGCTTTTTGATCGCAGGCTCATTTCGGCCGATCCGCCGGTTGGGTCTTTGCGTACTCTTGTCCCGAATGTCCCGCTCGGCGCTTGGCCAATTTTTCCCTCTTTCGGCCGGATCGGCTTCTCGCGCCCGCCGTGTACTTTTGGCCCGATTGTCCCAAATGCTTTTGGGCTGTTTGTGCTTACTTCGGCCGAACCGGCCGGTTCGGGCCTTTTGTCCCGAATGTCCCGATCCCCTAGGACTAGGACTTAGTCATTTTTATGATTTTTCTGGATCAACCTACTTGCTTGGGATCGCAAAACTTTGATGCATGTTATCGAAATTTACCACAGGGGTGAAATTTTGACAACAGTTTGGCGACTTCAATGGGGCATCTGCCGCGATGAAAAGACCCGATTGCTGAAGCAATCCATTGGGCATGGAGTCATAAGTAGTAGCTCAAAACTGATCTCGAACTTGAAAATCTCCCCTCCGAGCCACTTGAAACCCACCGGACATGGAGTTGTTCTCACCAAAAGCCACTTTGAAAGGAACTGCAAGAAGAGCAAAACCAAGAATAAAGAAAACTATGTACAAAACTAAAATCATACATGTCCCAAATGGAACATGCAGAGTGTGCATAAGCACTTCTTCTGCTGAAAGCAAACCTAGCTACTCTACTCTAACTGGAAGCAAAGGAAAGCTAAACAAACCCTGCAACTGGTTGTGAGAAATAGCTTCCTTTCTTCAAAATTGGCAGCCATGCAATTGATTTGGCACTCGATCATGGCTGCTTGGATGGATGGAAAATCAACAAGAAGTCGGTCTTCTATCCAAATCATCAAGGTATCAACTGAAAAATCCAATACCTCTTTTAGTTGCTCTGCATTTGGATTGAAGAGGTATGGCAGCTGATCCTTGGTACTTTGTAGCTCATCCTCATGCCCAGAAGTGAGCATGACCGGTTGTGGCTTCTCCTTTGGCTCCAATGAAGCCAAATACCTGATTGGGCAAGGTCTGATCCGTTTGATATGCCCATAGCTCTGATTTTCTACTCCAAGAATGGAGTCTTCTTGTAGACCTTGAATGGATGATGTGGAAGAAATAGTGGGATTCTTCTGTCCTTTCTCTTCCTCCGATGAAAAACAGGGAAGATTAGAATCTTCCAATTTTGATCCCAAAGAGCTGCTGTAAGATGCAGGCTGCTGCAAATGAATGCTCTCCTTCATGGCAGCAGGCTCTGGTGTTTGGAATGTGGATGATGAAAGAGAGAATGGTGAAAACTCAACCGGCTCCTCTCCATCAAAACAGTCTTCCAAATCTGACAGGTAAACTGCCTCATTGCTGTCCTGCTGCTTGTTTTCAACTTCCTCCATGGTGTCCTCTTGATCTGCAACTTGACCACCATGGTTTCCTTTACTCTCCAATATTGAGTTTGAGAGATCAAACTCCTTTTCAGCACTGGAACTTGAGAGAAGTGAAGTAGAAAGAAGAACTGAAGGTTCTCCTGTAACCTGCTTTGTGCTCAAAGCTCTTGGATCTACACTTTTCTCCTCCACAGCTAGAATGTGCTCCTCTTCCTTTGGATTTGGAGCATCTTCTCCTTCCTCCAATGTTTGAAGAGAAACTTGCTCTTGATTGAACTCCTCCTCCAGCATGAAGTTTGTCAAGTCAAACTCTTCAATTTGTTGCTCTAGAGGACAAGTTGGGACTGCAAGATCTTCTTCTCCAACAAAATCAGTCCTCACCACCATTTGTTCAACCTCAGCCTCTTCTGTAGGCTTAACCATCAAGGGGATCTTTGTCATCCCAAATCTAAGAGCCCAACTCTTCAGACTGTCTGTCACTTCTTTTCTTTTTGGCTCTTCCTCTTGTTGTCCTTGATGACTGATTTTTTCAATTTCTTCTTTCCCACATGGAATTGGGAATGCAAGAGGAGGGATAGGTTGAAACTCAACTGATTTGACAATTTTGTGTGGTGGTGGAGGCGGTGAAACCTCTTGTTTCTTTGGAGGAGGGGGTATTTCTGTTAGCTCTTGTGGAGGGGATGACTGTTTGGAAGGGAAAAGAAAAGAAGAATCGAGATGGGGTGGAAGACTAGGGGATGGAGGGATGGATTCAACACATGGGACAACAGATGAGGAGTTTAAATGAGATGGTGCTGCTTGAGTAATGGAAAGAGAAAAACCAGATGATGGTGTAGAACTTACCCATTGACAAGGTTGTTCAACAACAAGTCTGTAGGCCTCTATCTCTGCTGTCCATTGTGCAAGTTGGGGCAGCATCTTTATCATGAAGTCCAGCTTCTCCTGAGGGCTGTAGTGCCTTGGAAAATGTCCCACCCATGGACAGGGAGTCTTGCAATCAATTCTGAAAGCTCTCATTTGAGCTGTTGCTCTGGACTGCACCATCTCCACCTCCATCTTTTGGATTTTCTCCAACAGACCAGCATTTTGGATCTGATTGTCTTCATTGTATGCATACTCTTGCTCTTGGGAAGCTTCATTGCCAAACTGACTTTGGCACTGCTGTTCATATGGGTATGCATACTGATCTAGAGGATTTGTAAAACGTGTTGGAGGTGGAATATACTGTTGTTGTTGATGTGAAATCCATGATGGAAATGAAGTCATGATTTCACAACTTCATGGAATGGAAAAGAATGAAAGGGATGGAAAGAAAGATGGATGAAAATGGATGGAAATGAATGGAAAGGAAGGTCTGCAACTTCAGAGATGGTTGTTGACCAGATGGAGTCGCCAGATGTGTTTGCAAGTGCCTCCAAAGGCTGAAATCTTCACAGGAACACATCAACCTGCAAAAGATGAAGTGAAAGACCTCTAAGCTCCCACCGGGCGTGCCAAAACTGTTAGTGCAAATTCACAACACCCCTGGATGCACATCAGGCTTCTAGGTTGATGTGCAGGCATCCAGTGTGATTGCACAACATGGAAACCTCTCTCCAAGCGTGGGACTTGTGAAACCGAGAGAGGAATCTCCAGAGAAGGCTGGTTCCTGCTCCTAAACTACCTGCCACAAGCTATTCCAGTGCAGGCAAGCTAATCTAATCCTAATCTAACCATGCCAAGGAGACAGAGAGAGAGAGAAGGGAAAAACAGCAAAAGCCTACACTAAAATGGTGATACACCAGAGAAGGAGAATGTTGGACATCTATCAAAACTGCCATGGGACAAAGAGAGGTGAGCAATGGGAAGGATGGACGGATGCATCACGAGGCCCAAGGATAGATTTCACACGAGAAAATGTCCCAAAACTCCATGAACACACTCCGGATATGCAATGAACATTCAAACATGCACAAATACCTGCAATGAAGAGAGGCAAGAAGAAAACAAGCAAAAACGAGAAAGGATGGACAAATGCATCACAAAACACGTTTTTTTTGCTTGAAGTTTACATGCAACATCATTCCATTAGTAAAAGGCAAAAATGCCATTACAGAGCAAGGGAGGAGGTTTGAACTCCATTTTCAACCCTAGAGAAGAAAATAAGGGAGGGCGGAGCGCAAAGTATCAACAACTTCTTTAAAATGAGCGAAAATCGCTTTTACATTGCATGGGTCGAACCTGGGGACAAACGTAGGAAAACATGCAAGCCCCTTCTTCATTGACTGCAGATGCATAAAAATGGCATGGGATACCTTTCCCACCCATACCCTGCCATCTTTGACCGATTTGGAGGAGAATGTGACCCATTTTGCATTAATTTGGCCGCTGAAATGTCACTTCTGGCCGTGCACGCGTGTTAGAGCCATTTCTCGATTTTCTCTCTTCAGACTGCACCAAAACTCGAGGTTGATCCCAGAATCATGTAGAGAATTTCATAAGCTTTCCGTTGATATAAAGAACGTGGAAATCCGAGCTCTGGATCAAAAGATATGGCGATCTGAAGATTTAGGGCACGGAGCAGACCAAAACGGATTTTGAAATATTTCCCGCGCTCTGCCACTTGGATGACACGTGTCGTGCGTTGATTGGATGGGAAATTCTCTCTCCTCCACGTTTCAGCGGGCTGTCCCTTTGAAATTTTCTTGTGGGCCCTACCTGGGACACGTGGCACCATCCCATTGGTTCGGATCAGTGCTTGAAAACTCGCTCCTTTGACTTTTTTGACTTTTCCCTCTTGAGACACGTGTCATGATCTGGTTGGTTCTCGGCCCTTCCGGCTCTTTCACGCCCTTTGCGTCTTTTTTCCCGATGTCCCAAATGCTTAGTGCTCCTTGTGCTTTCGGGCCGAACTCAGTGGTTCGCGTCCATTTGTCCCAAATGTCCTGGTTGCCTTTCTGACACCCTCAACCTTTTTCGCCTGGTTCGCCGGTCCGCGCCTTCGCGCCCGATGTCCCAATCGCTTTTTGATCGCTCAGTGCTCATTTCGCCGATCCGGCCGGTTCGGGTCTTTGCATACTCTTGTCCCGAATCGCCCGGCCAAATAGCTTGGCCAATTTTTCTCCTCTTTCGGCCGGATCGGCTTCTCGCCCGCCAAGTACTTTTGGCCCGATTGTCCCAAATGCTTTTCGGGCTGTTTGTGCTTACTTGGCCGAACCAGCCGGTTCGGGCCTTTTTGTCCCAAATGTCCCGATTGCCCCTAGGACTAGGACTTAGTCATTTTTATGATTTTTCCCGGATCAACCTACTTGCTTGGGATCAGTAAAACTTTGATGCATGTTATCGAAATTTACCCCAGGGGGTGAAATTTTGACAACAACAACATTCAACAGGTTTGTATGACCAATTTGAACTTGCTTAAAATGATGACTTAGAAGGGAAAATTGAAAAATATGAAAATTCACATTTTTTCTTTAGTTGTACATGCCAAAATGCGGGTCTAAAAATGATTTCACGGTTGGGTATGTTCCCGACCTCCTCAAGATCTGAAATTTTTTCCATAGGGTAATTTTGGTATGATAATGGTGTCATCCAAATTTTAGATTCTAACTCCATTTTTGCGAGGAGATACACGTGGCCCTAGTTTGCCATTTTAAAACACATAATTGCTCATTTCACACGTGTGAGGGTATTTCAAAGGCTGATAAAAATTGAGGAGAAGTTTTTCCTCCCCTTCACCTCATCAAGTTGTTACGGTCGATATTCTAGAGCTCTAATCATTTCTGTCATTTTTTAGCTCGCGGGTCTTCGAATTCCTTTTCCTTACATTATCAAAGACCAATTTTTTTTTGGATTGAGAAACAAAACTTCCACCATTTTCTCCTTATTTTCCTAACTTGACTTGAACTCGCCCTAAACTTGGAAAAACACTAAATTTAGACTCCCCATCCTATTTTGACTCTCTTTATCCTAGGAGAGGACTTGGAGATCTTTTCCGGAGGGAAAAGATCTTTAAGCCATTTAATCCTTTATTTTATTTTTTATTTTTTTAATGCCCGTAATCTAATTTAGGCATTGTAATAGCTCATAGAGCTATTTTAAAAAATCCACACATTCAAATCAAATGAAATGGAGGGAAAACATGAAAATATCTCCTATATCCTCTCACACAACAAATTTGCAATCTAACCTATGACATAGCTTTCTACTCAGGATGCTCCCGCATCATTCTCCTTTGAAAGAAGAAGTGTTCTTCATTACTTGATTTGTCTTCTCCACTCTTCAATCTTGACTCCAAGCTTTATCGATCATTCTCTGCCATCCATGTTGCATCCTCAGCTAGAAAATCTTTCCACTTAATCAGATACTAGTAATATTCTCTGTCCCTAGTCTTCTTGATGATCTTCTTGTCCAACAACTTCTCTATCTCCTTTATTCTAGCTCTAGGCATCTGTGCTTACCAACCTTCCCTCTGTTGTCCTATTTCAGCTTCCTCTTCCACTGTGTCTTTGCCTTTGTACTCATACAGTTCTGTAACATTGAATATTGGAGAAATCCCAATGCCTTCAGGTAGCTTCAATTCATAAGCATTATTGGAAAAAAATTTGACTATCTTGCAGGGACCAATCTTCTTGACTTTCAACTTATTATACTCCCTCTTGGGAATCTCTCCTTCCTCAAATGTGCAAGTACTTCATCACCAACTTCAAAACTGATTTCCTTCCTCCTCATATCAGCTCTTTGTTTGTACTTGTTGGTATTCTCTTCAAGTTTCTTCTTCACTTGCTCATGGATGTCTTGCATTGCCTTAGCAAATTCTTCTACATCTGCACTTCTAGCTTCCATTCTCCCCAAGTCTCTCAGTTCATATACACACCTTGGGTGTTTTCCATACATGATTTGGAAAGGACTCATACCTGTACTTCTATTGGGTGAGTCATTGTAAGCTAACTCTGCTTGTGCATGTGCCAGATCCCATTGCTTTGGATGCATGCTCACCAAGCTTCTCAGGATGTTCCAAAGGCTCCTGTTGACTACCTCAGTCTGACCATCTGTTTTTGGATGGTAGGATGAACTCAAACTTAGATGAGTTCCCAACTTCTTCCATAATGTTCTCCAAAAATTCCCAACAAACATTGTATCTCTGTTAGATACAATACTCCTTGGTAAACCATGCAGTCTTACTACTTCCTGAAAGAACAAATTAGCAATGTGGGTAGCATCACTAGTTTTGGTGCATGGAATGAAGTGAGCCATATTTGTGAACCTTTCAACAACTACAAATATGGATTCATGTCCCTTATGAGTCATGGGCAATCCAAGTATAAATTCCATACTCAAACAATCCCATGGTCTGCTGGGGATAGGAAGTGGCTGATATAACCCTGCATTTTGACTAGTTCCTTTACTGCGCTGACATGCCTTACATCTATCTATGAATTTATTCACATATTGACCCATTATTGGCCAAAAATAGTATGCACTCAGCTGAGCCAATGTTTTTTTTTTTCCAAAATGCCCAGATAGGCTTCCACTGTGTTTCTCTCTGATCAAGTTCTCTCTCATTAAACCTTTGGGAATGCATATCTGGCTTCCCTTGAACAGCAGTCCTTCTTGTGTCATGTAATCAATCAATGGAATCCTATCCATCACTATGGGTTGATTCCAAGCCTTGTAAGCCTCGCTGAAATCATTCTCCTCCTCACACTGATCTCCTAGGTTCCCAAGACCCGTCACATTCACCTGTAGCTCCTGAAGAACTAGAACTCTCCTACTCAAAGCATCTACCACTTTGTTAGACTATCCCTTCTTATGTTTGATACTAAAAGTATAATTTTTCAAGTATTCTACCCATTTTACATGCCTCTGATTTAGTTTAGGCTGATTACTAATAAATTGTAAAGCATAGTTATCAGTAAATAACACAAACTCTTTAGGCAACAAGTAGTGTCTCCATTTTTTAGTGCTTGAACTAATGCATAGAATTCCTTATCATAGGCTGAATACTTCCTCTTTTCCTCACTGAGTTTCTCACTGAAGAAAGCAACTGGTTTACCTTCTTGACTCAAAACTACCCCAATTGCTAGGCCACTAGCATCACACTCCACCTGGAACAGTTTGTTAAAATCAGGGAGGACTAAAATGGGTTCTTCTATTACATTTTTCTTCAGCAATCTGAATCCTCTCTTAGCTACTTCAATCCACTGGAAGTTCCTCTTATCACCCTTTATGGTTTCTATCATGGGAGCTACAATACCACTAAAGTTTCTGATGAATTTTCTATAGAAACTAGCTAACTCATGGAAACTCCTTACCTCAAACACACTCCTGGGTGTTGGCCATTCAAGTATGGATTTAATCTTCTCCTTATCCATTTTCAGTCCTTGTGAAAGGAAAACCCCAAATACACCAGCTCGGTTTGTATAAAATTGCACTTTTTCACATTAATAGGTAGTTTCTCTTCTTGCAACTTATTCAATACCATTCTCAAATGCAATAAATGCTCTTCATTACTCTGACTAAACACCAAAATGTCATCAAAATAAACAATGACAAACTTACCAGTGAAACTTTTAAGCACCTCATGAAGGTACTAGGAGCATTGGTCAAACCAAAGGGCATAACAAGCCACTCATACAAACCATTATTTGTCTTGAATGTTGTCTTCCATTCATCCCCCTCTCTCGAATCTTATCCGATGGTATCCACTCTTCAAATCTATCTTATAGAAGTAAACTGATCCACTCAAAAAATCAAGTAAATCATCTATCCTCGGCAAAGGAAACTTATACATCATGGTGATCTTGTTGATGGTTTTAGAGTTGGTACACATTCTCCACATTCCATCCTTTTTAGGACTAAGCACCGTAGGTACAGTACATTGGCTCAAACTTTCTCACCAATACTTTGTGCAACAACTCCTGGACCTGTTGTTTAATTTCTTCATTCTCCCTGGGTGTCATCTAGTAGGCTGCCTTGTTTGGCAAACTGGCTCCTGGAATGAGATCTCTGTGATGGCTGATGCTTCTCATAAGTGGCATATCATTTGGTAGTTCATCAACAACAATGTCTACATACTAATTCAACATATCCCGGAACTCATGAGGTAAATCACTCAACTGAGTGTTAGTCACTACACTTTTCAATTTACCAATAACTACAAAACTTAGCTCTTCCATCTTCATGCTTTGTAGGAACTCCTTGCCACTTACCATCATGACCTTTGAGCTTGGTTAAGTTGCATCATTCTCCTCCTTCAGGGGTATGAGTGTATGCTCCACTCCATTCTTCTTGAAAGTGTAGGTGTTCTTTCTCCCATCATGAATAGCTTTGTTATCAAACTACCAAGGTCTCCCAAGTAGGATATGGCAAACATCCATAGGCATAATGTCACACATGACCTGATCTTTGTATGCCCAAATCTGAAATTCTACCTTGCATTGTTCATTTACCAACAACTGATGTCATTTTTGCAGCCAAGATACTTTGTATGGAGTTGGATGTGGCTCTCTTTTCAAGCCTAGATTCTCCACCATCTCAATAGACACTAAATTTTCTCGTACTTCCACTTTGTCACTCACAACATTACAGCACTTCCCTTTTCTCTTTCATCTTTTCGTAAATAAACTCTTCCTCTATGGTGGTTCTACAGCCTCTTTGCTTGGTTTCAACAACACCCTCTTCATGAGAAGAGATTCACCATCTTCTGGTATGTTCTCTTGTCTAGGTGCTACCTCTAGCTCCCCATCTTTCTCTTCACCTGGAGCAATGTACATATTCTTCCCATGGCTGGTTTGAGGGTTCTCTAGACACTCATAAGATCTATGACCAGCATACTTATTGCATCTAAAACACTTACCAAAAAATCTGCCCCTACCTCTTTGATAACCTTGATAGGGTCTCCTTCCTCTGAATGGTGCATTGCCTCTTTTTCGCACATGCTACTGGAGCTGATCCCTTCATCAGAACTTTTTTTCAGCTGCCTCCTATCATTTGGAGGTCCTCTTCCTCTGAAGGTTCTTCCCCTTCCTCTTGAGATGGTGTTTTGTCTCCTTGTTATCTTCCCTTCTGCTTTCAGAGCAATCTGATAAGCTTCTTCAATAGTCCTGGGGTGAGAAGACTTATCTCATCCTGAATGTTAAATCTCAGCCCATTGATGTATCTGGCTACCTTTTCCAAGTCTTCTTCTATGTGGCCTGATCTGATTGTTAGCCTATAAAATTCCTCAGTATATTCTTTCACGAAAAACTCTTTTTGTCTCAAAATTTGTAATTCCTTAAACAGTTTTACCTCATAGTCTCTAGGGATGAATTTTCCCTTCATCTTGGCTACCATTATGTCCCAGCTTCTGATCTTTGCTTTTCCTTTTCTCCTTCTTTCTTCTTGCACTCCATCCCACCATAGAGCTACATGCTTCTGCAATCTGGTCATGGAAAATTTCACCTTTCTATCATCCTCCACTATGCCTTCAAAATCAAAGTACTTTTCTAGTTCTTTGATCCATTCAATCATTTATTCCACATTCAAGTTTCCTTCATACATGGGAACCTCCATCCTTGGATTTGTGTTCACTTTCATGATGGCCCAAATCAATCTCTCTTCAGGTGTCTCTTCCTCCACCTCTGCAGTCAGCTCCTCCTCTGGTGGCTCTTGCTCACCATCACTAACTTCTGCCATCTCTATTCCTCTTCTATGTACCTCTTCTAGGTCCCTCAACCTAGCTGTCAAGTTACTGATGTCTTCAGCCAATGCTAATTGGGCTGCTTGGGCTACTTGGCTGCTCTCCGGGTGGCATCTTGTTCTACCTCTTCTTGTCCTTTCTCCTCTACTCCGGATGTTTAGAGTGTGCACAATCAATTCACTCGATACCAAAAATGATGACACTAAAATCAATCTCCTCAACACTTACACACACTCATCCAATGTTGTCCTAGAAGCATGGATTCTTCTTAGATCTTGAGCTCACAAATGATGACAATCCACACACTTCTAAGTTTAACTGAATTCCCTAAACCTACATACACACACTCACTCCACTCACACACACATATACACACTCTAACCTTCTCAGCATAAGGCAGGGGATACCCCATTCAACCCCAAAGATAACAAGGCACTAGGGTTTGATATATAGCTCCTTGTGAATCTTGTAGTGGGCTTGTAGCCCTGAAAAACAACCAAATGCAAGAAATCCAACACTCCACCCTCAATCAAGATGAAGACCATGTATTTTTGGGGATCCATTTGTGATATAAAAAACATATTTCAAGAAGAACAGGGGTTACCTTGGGCCACAAGGCACTTTTCTTCAATTTAGGACTGTCCCAGTTTTGAATTTAGGTCTCTAGGCTTGTTTTTGGAGGCAAAAATGTGAAAACACACCAAACCTCCCACTTCTTCCTCAAAACCACCTTCAACAGGTTTGTATGACCAATTTGAACTTGCTTAAAATGATGACTTAGAAGGAAAACTTGAAAAATATGAAATTTCACATTTTTTCTTTAGTTGTACATGCCAAAACGCAAGTCTGAAAATGATTTCACATTTGGGTATGTTCCCAACCTGCTCAAGCTCTAAATTTTTTTCCACAAGGTCTTTTTGGTATGAAAATGGTGTCATCCAAATTTCAGCTTCTATCTCCACTCGTGCGAGGAGATACATGTGGCCCTAGTTCACCATTTTACAACACAGAATTACTCCTTTCACACATGTGAGGACGTTTCAAAGGTGAGAAAAATTGAGGAGATGTGTTTTCCTCCCATTCACCTCATCAAGTTGTTACAAATCAGGATTCTAGAGCTCTAATCATTTCTATAATTTTTTAGCTCGTGGGTCTTCGAATTCCTTTTCCTTACATTATCAAAGACCAGATTTTTTTGGATTGGAGAAACAAAACTTCCACCATTTTCTCCTTATTTTCCTAACTTGACTTGAATCGCCTAAACTTGGAAAAACACTAAATTTATACTCCCCATCCTATTTTGACTCTCTTTATCCTAGGAGAGGACTTGGAGATCTTTTCCTGGAGGGAAAAGATCTTCAAGCTATTTAATTCTTTATTTTTATTTTTATTTCTTTAATACCCGTAATCCAATTCGGACATTGTAATAGCTCATAGAGCTATTTTACAAATCTACACATTCGAATCAAATGAAGTGGAGGGAAAACATGAAAATATCTCCTATACCCTCTCACACAACAAATTTGCAATCTAACCTATGACATAGCTTTCTACTTAGGATGCTCTTGCATCACTAGACCATACAAAATTCGTATGGTCCTCAATTTCTAGTTCTAGAATCTCAAGTACATAATCCGAATCCTAAATCTTCCTATTCCACTACCATATTTAACAACTAATTTTATTTATCCCTTCATGATAAATAAATACTTAATACTTAGTATTTATCAATCATTTAATTAATTTCAAGTTGAATGCATTATTTTTGTCATGTATAATTGTTGTTGGAAGTTTACTTGATCAAAGTATTCCACATGTTACTAGCCGTTACATCCTTATTATTATTGTGTACTTTCCATAACATTAAAATTAACAAGGGTGTAAACATTTAGTGAACCCAACTCTTGAGTCAAATTTGTTTCTATAACCTAGGTGGCCTTAGGGTTCTTATTTTGATTTCTTCCACTTAGTTGAGGTGTATCACGATATTAAATCTCATAAATCACTATCAATATTTATATCACTTTTCCAATGGTCCTCATCATTGCCTTGATGGAAGCCATGATCCCTCTAATCAAGTTCACACTTTACCTCATTGTGTGAAAAGGGATCCACTTGCTGACCCACCACATGTGGGTACTTAAGCTTCTCACTCTTTTAACCATAGTAGTACCCCTTCTAATAACTCACATATCAAGTACCTTACAAAGATATAATTACAACCCTCTCAAAAATATTTCACTCATCTACCTTTCTCACCTCAAAATATCTTACCAATTTCTTGTGTATTGCCTTATATCTCTTCCTTGACCACTTAAGGGTGATATCAGTGTACTTCACGATAAGAAATTTGATGTTAATACATATTGTGACTATCGTATGTCCTATGGCCATCCTACTAATTGATGTCTCAAGCTCCATAAAAGATATCATTTATGCTCACATTATTAAATATTAGGATGAATCTCAACCAAACCCTATCATAACAATGCTTGATCACATGACCTATAACTTGATCGTATATTGATACAAATTATTATAATGGGTCTCAAAATTATCATGAAATTACTCCTT
Organism: Taxus wallichiana var. yunnanensis; assembly: GCA_018340775.1. Taxonomy (NCBI): domain Eukaryota; kingdom Viridiplantae; phylum Streptophyta; class Pinopsida; order Cupressales; family Taxaceae; genus Taxus; species Taxus wallichiana. The sequence continues at coordinate 712,773,132 of CM031238.1, forward strand.
CATATTCTTATGAGCCATAAAGGGATGTTCATTTACCACTGCAATTGGTTATTAATTTTGATGACATTGATATGGCTAGTGATTTTTCTTTCACCACTCTATGCATTCATGAATTTGTTAATAAAACACTAGTACATAGTGTTGTGATAAAATAATTTGGTACACATAATTTATGCACTCTAAAATTGTTATGATCTCTTGGATATAGTGAAAAACGCTTAACCTTTGATGATACTACACTCTTGGGACACATTATCTTATCTCTCATGATTTCTCCTATTACTATTACCACCCTATTTTGGTTTCTAATTTTATTCCTACATGTGACATGTACTTAGGATCTCCTTAGCTATATCATCTCTCGCTTATACCTTCTATTTTTCACCGATTTATCTAGATCATTCACAAATAACAAGTGGTTACCATCAGGGTTATCCCATCTGAGATACCTTTACCTTCACGGCCTCTCCAAACTCATTATTGATACATCTTCAAATCCTCAAACATTTACACTCCACATTGTTGAATCACATACCCCCTTCATTAAATCACCTATTCTAAGTCTAGATCCCTACCAAGCTACAATTTATTCCCTAGTCCTAATCCATTTTAGCCCATATGTTATTTATAGATGGTTGACCTATCTCACAAATTTTACCATTTCATATGCTTCTTCTCATGGATCATTTTCTAGTTGGGTCTTTTTTTGGTCTTTTCTTACACATGCTTTCCATATGGTATGCTTTCCAAGTATTTTTGCACTTCTACCTCTATCATTTGTGAAATTTCTTCCACCATATCTAGTATGGATTCCTTTTTCCCCTTGGGGAATTCAACATTACACTAACACCCTTTTCACCACATAGTTATGATCGGGACGAGCCCTGATGCATATCTTTTCTACACTTTATTCACGCTCCATGTTAATTGATTCCCATCATTTACTACTCACATTAGCAGTTCTTGTAGGGTGTTTTATATGGAATACTTTGTATTATACATTTTATGTTAATTATTATCATTTTTAGTTCTCCAATTTTTGTTTGTTACTTTGTTTGAGATTTATATTCCTAGTTTTCCTATACTTTTTTAGCAACAAACATATTCCTTGCTTATATAGTTGTCTCATTTATTTATTTTAGGAAATTATCACCTCATCCCCTTGGATTTTTATTAGATCCCTGAAAATACATATTATTTATCACAAAGCATGGTCTCCTCAACCATTGACCTGATTATCTTCCTTGGATATTATTTCTCATGGGTATTCTTACCATCATTCCACATTGAAGTATCTCTCATACTCTACACATATCATACATAAACATCCTTCACCTCTTCTACTACTTCGGGGCTCCCATCCCTCCACCCAGTGCACACAACATGCCTCTTCATGAGGCCCCTATAGGATAGCTCTTATAGTCTCATTTTTATTACACATTGTTATTTTAACATACTTCACAAACATTCATATAATCACATAATCCACAAAAACATTCAAATACAAGTGAAAAATATACAAAATCAAGACCTATTCTATTTTTTTGCTATCATGTTACTTTATACATGATGTTTGTCACATTTATTGATACATAACATAGCTATTATTTACATACTTACATTCATGAGGTATCATGATATTGATGCATGACACTCACATTTGATTACATGATGATAAGAGTCAGCTTGGTTCCTTACACTACTCTCTTTGTAGAACCTATATTATGTTTCGTCACAACTAAGGGAATTTTTTTAATACCAACTCATTAATTACAGTTAATTCCTTCACTAAATTTAACACGCATTAATTAAATTCTAGCATACAAGAGTTTATAAAATCCCTTAAGTTCTCTTATGTTGAAATGAGTAACTTCATTTACAAAGAAGCACTTAATTATTCTAGCATTAATTAATATTCAGAATCCATCTAGACAATCTATGATAACCATGTGCAACTGCAAGGGTTTACATATCCTTCTTGATCCCCTTTAAAAACTCTTAACCACCAATATACCTACACATATATTGATAATAAAATCAGATCCACACACTTATATAGATGCTCAAATCAGATCACAAAGAGTAATGTCTTCAACAATGAATCACAAGATATAATAAAGTGTTCTCAAGACAATCAATGTCTCATGAATACATATGAAGATGTACAACTATGAGAATGTCTTCAACCTTAAATATCATATCTGAAAAACTCCTTAGAAACCTGAAAATACATCAACATGCTATATGAAGATAGCATCCAAACACAAGCATCCAAATCTTCCCTCCTTCTCCAACTCACTTTCAAAGAAACAACACCAACTTTGCACTTGCTCAAATTATCCTCATGAAAAATCAACCAGATTTTATCCTAGAATGGAATTCCAGGGTTTTTTGCTAGGCAAAGGGTTTTTATTTTCAGAAAAAATGGTTCTTCAAAATAAGATAAAAGGGGTTTCAAAAAGCTAGAAACAATATGCCCATAACTTCACTTTTATAGCCTCTCCAAGGCTCAAATTCAAACTCAAACATTTTCCTCCTTTGGCTCGACCCATGCATCATATAAACATTATAAATTCAAATCATAACAGCCATAAGTGACCCAAGTAGGTCGGCCTAGCCTAAACCATCATTTCATGTGCCAAAAATGGCTCAAAACCCCATGGGCACAAAGATAAAAATGCCCTTACTTCAAAACCATCCTTATTCATGACCCATAAATCACCAAACATGTTTAAATTAACATTTAAACATCATACATGGTCATAATTAATATCAACCAATCAAATTATTTTTCATTTAATGGGCCCAATGCTCTTTGTATTTCTCAAAATTGTTGTTTCCTGCACCCTTCAGCACCCTGGAAACTTCATAATGCACAAATCACTTCTACTAAACCAAAAAACCATGCCATGTGACCACTTTAATGGAAATTTAAAAACCTTTATAACACTTATAAGCAAGTTATAAGTCATGAAACATCCATCTCTTCAAACCACAACAACATTTTCCTTCACCAAATCAACCTGCCAAAAAAAACTTTTTTCCAAAGGTTAGCTCATAAAATAATTTATACATACATTAAAGACCTAAAATGGATTCAATTGGATTCCAAATTCATCCCTCTTCACATTTCCAGGTGATAGGAAGCATCACCCAATCCATCTCATGCTTCAAATAATCAAAACTTTCACAAAACACATGTTGTCTTTAACTACCAAAAAAATATTCATGTCCAAAGAATGACCTGAAAACCTATCAAATGACCTCATCATGATTAAATAAATATATCACTGAAATATATCTTAATCTAATTTCCAACAAAAATTTAATCATCTCAAAACTCCACCTGTAGCTCAAGTTATGCTCATTTTATTGACCCTTATTTGAGACCCCAAAACTACCCTTTGACCAATCAACTTGTTTGGACCTCAAAACACCATGAACTACATGAAATTTCTCTGAAAACTCCATGGAAATCAATAAAAACTCCCAAAATCATGCACCATATCAATTTTTCATGCTACTCCTTTGGACCATCTTGTCCTAAAACCTTCTTCTTCAAAAACTACTATTTTTAGGTGGGGCCCACTCATCACCATGACCTCAACCATACATTTATGGAAATATAAGGAGTCCTCTACAACATAAAATCATCACTTTTTATGAAATCAATAAAAAATAGGTCACAATACTTCACTTTTTGCAAACTACTCCTAGCTAGGGTTTAACTAGGGTTTTAGACCACTTTACCTTCTTAACATTCATTCATAAAAACTTGATGATAACTGAACCTCATTATTTTTTTAAAACCTTATAAAATCACCATATAATATTCCTTAAAATCACAAGGTCCCATGCAAATCACACTATTCACAATGAGCATCATGAAGTTGAACTTTGAGCTGGAAATTTCACTTGATTTTCACCCTGTCTCAAAAATCATATATCTGCAAAATACACATCATGGGAACTAAAAATTTTCTCAAAGCATCATGACTCATCCCTATAACATCTCCAATCATCATAATTTCAATTCCATACCTCAATCTCTCCAGTCACTAAGACTTACCTATGTTTACATGTTAGATCCTCACTTGTAGAAGCTAGGGTCAACTAAAATAATGCAATAACTAAAAAAAAAACCTCTAAAAATGACCCAAACATACCTACCTATACATCATGATACCTGAATTCATGCTTCCATGAGCTCATATAGCTCCAAACCACACTTGTCACACCTCCAAGCAAAGCATACCTACTCCCAATGAGCACACTGTAACAAGTGAACCACTTGTACTTACACCATGCCACTGTTGTGAGTGCTCAAGAACCCTCAAAACATGCTATAAATCATGTCAACATGCTTCCCAAGATCCAAGAATCTCATACTCAAGCTACACCTCCTAGGCACCTATATAGGCTTGCAAGAGCAAAACACACATCACTGAATCCCATTATACCAGCTGATAAATATCTAAACCAATATGTTAGCATCATATAAATCATCATGAAATCATAATAACAACATTCACTTTTTCATTAATGTGGTTTTTCATCAATGAAAACACCTATTAGACCACATGCCAACAATCTCCCCTTTTCATTGATGGAAAACACCCTAAACTTCTCCCCTTTTTACATTAATGACAAAGGAATACATGTAGCTCACCTTATTCACCTTATTCAGCTTCATACCATCATGTTTTGGTTAGAAACATCAACCAAAGGTCTCAAAAGCTCCATCTCTTGATTTTTGCTCAAAATCTTGATTCTTGCCTTCATTTTAGGCATGCAAACACCATGCTCCCCCTGGAATAAGCACTTCCAACATCATCTTAAAACATCAATAAAGCATGAAAAAACAAATTACCTTTTTTGGAGAAAAAACACCATTCTCATTCACCTTTAGGCATGCAAAAACAAGCAATTTTCACTATACCCCATGTTTTGAGCTTCTTTTAATAAACAACTGTAGAGCAAAGTAAAATCTGATCCATATCATATACCTTCACATGCCAACAATGTTAGTTTCATGACATATCAAATAAAATTATTCATCATTTTCTTGATCATTTTATCCATCATTTTCTAGGCTAGGCTAAAAATATTAACATATTCTTTCTTCTTCATACCATATTTCATACATGACTAATGTCCCTAAAAGACCTAAATAGTCTTTTTAGTGAAATTTCACCAAATTTTAACATGCACTACATATCCATACATACCTTTTAATTGAAGAAATCAAAAAACTCCCCCTAGACATTAAAACTATCTTCTAGCTCCAAAAGTACAAATTGAAGCTACTTACCTTGATATCTTGACTAAAATCAAATCAACTTTACAACTTTTTTTCAGGTCCTAAACACCTTTTTCAGTCTTAACAATCATATTTAGATGAGATATAAGCATAATGCACCTTATTACATAATAATGAAAAGACAACATATACACACTTATATGCCTTGAAAACACCATCTTCACCATTCTCTAATGATCATGCACCAAATCCCTCCCCTATCTTAAATAGCATACATACACACACTTTGAGCAACAACAATTTTCATTCATCACTATGTAAAAAAAATTCATTTCTACACATACTATTTTCAATACATCATAATAACTCATATCAAGGTGCTTCAATTCTTTTAAAAGATATAATACTTTTCATGATTTCATTTGCATTTCAATATTAATAAAACATTTTATTAATTTTAAGCATATAAGCTCCCCTATCATTTGATATAATAGAAACTTGAAAATCTAAAATTTAGAGCATCCTACTTACATATAATATCTTATCTATGATATGATTCTCTTTATGTTTTTCTTCCTTTCACATAAAATAAATCATTTTTATGTATGTATTAACACCTAAAAACTATCAAATTATCATATGAAATATACTATCAATCATTATTTCATGATCAATTTTCATAAATTTGAAGATTCAATATGATCATCATTGACTCCATACATTACACATCATTTTCTACTATATATCTTCATAGATTATGATTTTCATGATTGATTTGCATACTCATTTTCAAAATGTTTTGAAAATTTAACCCTTCATTGATACATTTTTTACACCATTTTAAACATTGATATTCACTCTTTCATTCATCATTTGTCATGATTCAAAATCATTTTTTAAATTTTATTTATCTTGATAAAGGAATTCTCACATTTCAATATTCTATCACCTATTTTATGAAACATTTATCATCAAACTTCACAAATATTTTTTTTATACTTATCTATTTTCAAATTCCTATAAATTGAGACCATTTACAAAAATTTATGAAGAATACATCATGATTTTACACTCATATAAAGTTCTCATGATATAGTATAATTCTAAAGCTTCAATTTTAACTTGCACTGTGATTTAATTTTAAACATCATTCATCATACATTTCATAAATCTTACATATTATTTATACATAATTTTTATATCATTACATAGCATATTTTTCACATACTTATTACTTTTATACTCATATCACTCATTCATAGATTATTTTAAATCATCCTACATACATACATTTAAATCTACTACACATTATACTCAATTACACTAGAATACATTCATAATATGTTTTTCATAACTTTGATAAACATACAAACCTATCATCAATCTTTACATATCTTAAATGATCTTTAATGATGCTTATATCATATCTTTAATTTTTTTAAAGCCATTTTATCATTTCATCATCCACATATATATTATAGTTTTGAGCTTTGAATAATGTCTTCAAATTCACTTTAGCATATTTTATCATTTTTATATCCAATTTTAATCATTATTCCTTTTCATCTAACTTTGTATTTCATATTGAAATTTTGACAACTTTTAAACTGAATACACATGACATCACAATTATCTTAGAGTCTTCAAGACCTTTTTTTTATTTTTATAATTATACTCTTAAACAAATGCATTCTTTCTTTCACATTGTACATTTCATTAATAACTAAAATTTACTTCAACTTTGATACACATCAACTTCATATAATTTTCATACTTTTCACATTCATAATTTCTTTGATTCATATTTCTCATAGAAATCAATAGATGCCTCTATCAGACTTACATTTTCATTTTTATGACAATTAGATCCACTTTTGATTTTTGATAATTTTATTTGAATTAATAATCTATCTTTATTTTATTTTGATTATTGATACATTTACACCTAAAATAACTTAGATAAGACACATCATTCATCATATTCATTAAACCTAAAACTCATGCATAATCTTGAATTAAACCATTATAAATAAATATTCACTTATGACTTCATGATACCTTCATATTTTTCATTATATGATGATATGACTTATAGAAAAACAATTTTAATTCACATACTCAACTCAACATAGATCTTCAATACTTCATAATATTGAAGATACAAAAAAAAATAGTTTATTACATTTATTAATAATTCACATTTTCAATTATTGAAATCTTTATAATAAATCATATAACTTGATAATAGAGCTTTTGAGTATAGTTAGATTTCATAAATTCTTCAATATACTTTTTCATGAGAATCAAATCATATAATTTTCAATCTTGAGACAATATTTTTAGATTCAACTATCATGACAATTTTAGAATCTTTTTTATTCATAATTTTACTTCAATAGATTCCTTTAATAAGAAATTTGACATGATTTCATGTTTAAACAAGAAATCATTATAAAGACTTTGTTCATCTCATTGATGCTTTTTATTTCATTTCTATTCAATATTTACTACTTCATCACTATATAAATTAAAAATTTGAAATTGACATAAATCATAATCATTGACCTATACCATTTTATAAGTTAATTATTGTTCAAAATTTTCATACATTTAACATCATCATTAGAAAATTTTTCTTTTATGATTTAAGAAACTGAATTTCAACAATGATATCCATTTATCATCAAATAATTTATCATCACTTCACAAATACATTATTTTTATTTTGATATGATATGAATATCAATAGAATACCTCATACATAACATAATACTACTAATAACATCTTCTTGGTCATGAGACCTTATCATTTCAAAACACTTTAAAGATCTTTCTCAATATCATCATACTATACTTATAAGAGCATCAACCATATTATAATAACTTTTTATATTTAGGACCTTTTTAACTCAAAAAATCTTAATAATGACTTCATCTACACTCAAACTTCAAAAAAATCATGTATAACTTAACACTATTGATAATGATGATAGACATATGACTGACTCATAACAGACACATACACACAATTACTTCTTTAAACATGACATACACTTTATATGACATTTCATAACATTACTATATATATGACTACATGATACTTACTTTTGACATTTTGACAAACATTTCATGACACCAACTAACACTTTATGACATGCAAATGAAAATTCATTTGAATGAATTCTATATATGACTTGATTACATCATTTGAACATGACACTTATTTCATGATGACACTTAAAAACACATAGATTTTTTTAGACTACACACTAAGACTTTTACTGATTTTGACTAATGATTGACATATGAGTATGATAAATACAATAATATCATAATCCTTATGATATACACATATTTAACACACTATTTCTTTATGAACATAATATCAACATAATAACACTAACACTCATCAAACATATTACACATTGACATACTTAAATTAAATGACTTGAAGAGAATAACACAATAAAGATTGACATGAATTCTTATCATGACTAACTAACTAAAATACCTCATAAACACACACTAAGACACTTGAATGACTTGAATGACATACCTTACATCATGAAGAAGACACACACACTAAAAGACAACTCCCCCTCACTCCAAAGCTTCATTTTTGCACCTATACACCTCTAAGAAGCCTAGTAGAGGCATATGTCACCATGGAGGAGCTTGATGAGAGACCTAAGTAGGTCTCAAACCCTCTTCTTGCACCTTGACTGATTCCTCCTTTTCTGATTCAATTTTTTCACAGTAGATCCCTCCTTTTTCTCAGTCACATCCTTGGAAACATCTTGACCACTTTGACTAGCTTCTTCCTTCTTTTTGTATGTTTGAGCTTGTGGCTTAGGTCTTTGAGTTCTTTCTTCAACTAACCTACATTACAAAACCTTGCAATGTGCCCTATCTTGTGGCACCTAAAGCATTCCACTTGTCTTCCTTTTCACTCATAAGCCCTATGTCCATATCCATTACAAGCATAACAATACCCATTGAATTTTCTTACATACCTTCTTGTGTTTGATGGCCCATTTTTGCAATATTTGCAAGATGTCCTCTCTCATGACAATGATAACATTCAGCTCCATATATTTGACCTACTTTTTTCTCTTCTTTCTTGACATTCCTCTTCCTTCTTTTCTTCACAATGTTCCTTTCCTTTTCCATCATCCTTCTTTTCAACCTTAGGACTACAAAAACTAGCCCTATGTCCATAAGCACCACATTTGTAACAATTACCATGAAAAACACCATACCTATATGCATTTGGCTTCCTGATAGGTGATCTTCTAGGAGGTGGAAGCCTTGAACTCTCTCCCTTTTTGGTTGTTTCTTTTTTCATTTGATCCTTGACTTGATTCTTCTTCATTCTTCTTGGATGAATCCTCATTGAAGCCTAGGCCTGTCCTATCACCATAGGCCTTTTGATTTTCCAACATCTTACTTAGATTTTCTGAACTCCTTGAAAAGGATAATACTTTTCTTGTCATGGTGCCTAATCTTTCTTCAAATCATCTATTTCTTTCCTCTTGATCTTCATCTCATTTTGTGTCTCCTCAAGTTGATTTCATTAAACCTTGACTATTTTTCTTTTTTTCAGCCTCATGTTTGATACATTCTTCTCTCTTGGTCTTCAACTCATCTTGGGCCTCCTAAAATTGATTTTTAATACTTTGATAATCTCATCATGAGATCTAGACATCTTGTAAATATGATCACCATTCACCTACCCATTTGTTCCTTATCATGAAGGTATTAATATGAATTGTTTCCAATGATGAGGTGTCATCTTGTCACCAAAAGATCTCCCTCTAGCTTGTTAGGATACTTCCAAGGGCCCTATATGATACCAATTTTGGAGGTGACAAGGACTGAGAGGGGGGGTGAATCAGTCCCCAATAAAACTTTTCACACTTGTGCTTCAAACCCTAACCACACAAAATCATGTAGAACACATCAAAGCATATAACCTTTTATAATGAAGTAAACTCAATGCAAGAAAACATAATATAATATCAAAGACACATATATTGATAATCAAATCATATCCACACACTTATATAGATTCTCAAATCAGATCACAAAGAGTAATGTCTTCAACAATGATCACAAGATACAATAAAGTGTCTCTCAAGACAATCAATGTCTCATGAATACATATGAAGATGTAAAACTATGAGAATGTCTTCAACTTCAATATCATATCTGAAAAAACTTAGAAACCTTAAAAATACATCAACATGCTATGAAGATAGCATCCAAACACAAAGCATCCAAATTTTCCCTCCTTCTCCAACTCGCTCTCAAAGAAACAACACCAACTTTGCACTTGCTCAAATTCTCCTCATGAAAACTCAACCAGAAATTTTCCTAGAATGTAATTCCAGGTGTTTTGGCTAGGCCCAAAGGTTTTTTCTTTAGCAAAAAATTCTTCAAAAAGAAGATAAAAGGGGTTTCAAAAAGCTAGAAACAATATGCCCATAACTTCACTTTTATAGCCTCTCCAGGCTCAAATTCAAACTCAAAATTTTCCCTCCTTTTTCTCAACCCATGCATCATATAAAATTATAAAATTCAAATCATAACAGCCACAAGTGACCCAAGTAGGTCGGCCTAGCTAAACCATCATTTCATGTGCCAAAAATGGCTCAAAACCCCATGGGCACAAAGATAAAAATGCCCTTACTTCAAAACCATCCTTATTCATGACCCATAAATCAACAAACATGTTTAAATTAACATTTAAACATCATAAATGGTCACAATTAATATCAACCAATCAAATTATTTCATTTAATGGGCCCAATGCTCTTTGTATTTCTCAAAATAGTTGTTTCTTGCACCCTTCAACACCCTGGAAAACTTCATAAGGCACAAAAACTTATATTCAAACAAAAACATTTCATGTGACCACTAAATGGAAATTTAATAACCTTTATAACACTTATAATCAAGTTATAAGTCATGAAACATCCATCTCTTCAAACCACAACAACTTTTTCCTTCACCAAATCAACCTTCCAAAAAATTTTTTCCAAAGGTTAGCTCATAAAATAATTTATACATACATTAAATACCTAAAATGGATTCATTGATTCAAAATTCATCCCTCTTCACATTCCAGGTGATATGAAGCATCACCCAATCCATCTCATGCTTCAAATAACATCAAACTTTCACTGAACACATGTTGTCTTGAACTACCAAAAATATTCTTGTCTCAAAGAATGACCTAGAAACCCTATCAAATGACCTCATCATGAGGAAAAAAATATATAACTGGAAATATATCTGAATCCTATTTCCAACACAACTTTAATCATCTCAAAACTCACCTATAGCTCAAGTTATGCTCATTTTACTAGACCTTATTATTTGAGACCCCAAAACTACCCTTTGACCAATCAACTTGTTTGGACCTCAAAACACCATGTACCTGCATGAAATTTCTCTGAAAATTCATTTAAATCAATAAAAACTCCCATATCATCATGCAACCATTAATTTTTCATGCTACTCCTTTGGACCATCTTGTCCTAAAACCTTCTTCTTCATAAACTACTATTTTTAGGTGGGGCCCACTCATCACCATGACCTCAACCATACATTTATGGAAATATTGAGAGTCCTATACAACATCAAATCATAATTTTTATGAAACAATCAAAACTTTGGTCACAATACTTCACTTTCTGCAAACTTGCTCCTAGCTAGGGTTTAACTAGGGTTTTAGACCACTTTACCTTCTTAACATTCGTTCATAAAAATGTGATGATAAACAACCTAATTATTTTTTGAAACCTTATAAACTCACCATATAATATTCCTTGAAAAAATTTCCCATGCAAAAATCACACTATTCACAACGAGCATTAGAAGTTGAACTTTGAGTTGGAAATACACTTGATTTTGACCATGTCTCACATAAATTGTCATATCTTGAAAAATACACATCATAGGAACCTGAAATTTTTCTCAAATCACTATGACACATCCCTATAACATCTCCAATCATCAAAATTAAAATTCCATAGCTCAATCTCTCCATTCACTAAGACTTACCTATGCTTGCATGTTTGATTCTCATTATAGAAGCTAGGGTTAACTGAAATAATGTAATAACTCATCATAGAAACCTATGAAAATGACCAAACAATACATGATACATCATGATATACCTGAATTATTACTTCCATGAGATCATATAGCTCCAAACCACATTGTCACGCCTCCAAGCAAGCTTAGTTGCACTGCTCCCCCATGAGCACTTGTAACATAGAGAACCACATGTACATGCACCATGCCACTATCTGTGAGTACTCAAGAACCCTCAAAACATGCTAGACATCATGTCAATATGCTTCCCAAGAATATAAAAATATCACTCTATCAAGCTACACCTCCTAGGTACTTTGTATATAGGCTTGTAAAAGCAAGCACACTTCACTTTGAATCCCACCAGTATTAGCTCAAACACATTTGCACTAGTATGTTAGCATCAAGTACATCATCATAACATCATAATGCAACATTCAATTTTTCATTAATGTGGTTTTACATTAATGAAAACACCTACTAGGACCACATGCCAATAAAATGCAGACAATGCATTTAGTTATATGCACTACTATGGCCATACTTATTTGGCATCACGTTAGCAAACCAGTTTTGAGACCACCCATAAGCTCAGAAACCTATCTTTCCTTCACCTCACAACTGTCTCGGTCATAATCATTACGATTCATTTCCATTTCTTAGAATATTTTATTAATTTTTAGTTTAATATCATGCAACAATTATGACCCGCTAAACCCTATGAAAATACACCGACTAATATCCCTATGGGAAAGGTTACAGATGTGTAATGACTTATTTCATTATGTACCATCACCCTACCCATATCCATTGCAAGTTGGCTCAAACAGTTCTTGTTGCATTGCCTTCAACTCATAATTCCACTCTCAATTAATTCATAGTTATATATTCATGTTATGAAGGGTACACTTAATTTATTACGTGTCATTTGTTAATGATTAAAAATCATAACATAGCAGTGAGATATCATTTATTATGATTATCTCTTATCGTGTTATTACAACATTATATTGTTGATGTCATTTATATGATTAATCAGTGTAATTTTATCATTTAATGCATAGTTAAATGTGTTGTCATATTAAATAAATTGCAAATGTGACTTAATAGTGTTGTTGTATTTGTCGTATTATTTTGTCTCATCTTAACATATAAAAATAATCAAATCATAATGAAAGAAATCATCATATTATACTTACAATATTGCATTCATGAATCTATGCATAATTTTGGCATTATGACATTTTATAAATACACAAGTGCGTTGTAAAACAACAACTATTATTCATATGATGGAGGTTAAAACCTCATCATTACAATACATAAAAATAATAAAATCAATAACAAAGTACAACAGCCTTAAGTTTCCTTATTTACAACATGCGAAGTAAATACTTTCATTTTTTTAAATACTAGTACATTTATTACATTTGAATAAATTAGTACAAAATAGTCACAATGTGTCACAAATGACTCTTTTATCTAATTCAAAATACCTTACAAACCTGAAATTTAGAAAATGATAATATAACATGGGCATTTCGGAGGAACTGGCATGGTTTAACATCCTTTATCTAATTATTTCATAAGAAATAATAGAGCGCCTATTGATTGATTTAACTAATAATAGATCAACTTAGCTTATAATTTATACCCATACATCATAATAAAATGATCTATTAATTCCAACAAGCTACTCACTAATAACTATTTAAAAGCATCTAAATACTTTAAATCACAAATTCATAGGTTTAATACCAAAACTTAAATCATTTATACAACATAATATTTTCCACAATCCATTCAATAAAGGTAAAATTTGCATCCAAAATCACCCTTACCATTAATAAGCTTTTCGATATTTTTACAATCCTTCTCTTGACTAATGCAACTTATTGCAAACTTAATTATATCAACCAAATATCAATAGTTCCTTATGTCTTCCTATCAAATAGATTCATAATTAATGTTCTTATTTTTATTGCTTTAGAATAACTATCCATAATGTTTCCCTCAAAATTGGATATTTAGCATATTTACTAAGTATGAGAACAATTAAGTAATCCAAAATAGATCAAGTATGTAAATATCTTACTATGCCCTTACCCACTGATTTTACCGTACGTAACACATGTACTCAAAATAATTTATTTATTTCATTTATCAAGAAACAATCATAAATATATGAATTTGAGTCCTCCTTTATTTTAAGAAATACTTAACAATCTTCTAAAAGGACTAAGTTCCCATTTGAATTCGGATAGACTGTAATTGTATTAACTCAATCTTAATCTATCCATGATCGATATGTTGGCCATATATTCGACCTTGAAGACATAAAGGGTGAAATAGAGATCAACTCAACTCCCAACAACTATGCGGTATGACTGAGAACTATCTCAATCAAACCGAACTCGCACTTCAAGGGCACACTTAAAATTTGGTAAGTGTAATAATAAAACTACTACTAAACAAGTTTCCTCCTTGTTATTTGTTCCATATAAATTATTTTAAATCCAAAAGAGAAAGATGGATTTATGCAAGTCGTATGACCATTCTAAAAACAAAAAAATCATGAATACCCACTACCCATATTGCCATCTCAGTTTAAAACCAATTTAGATCAAAGGACTCATTATAGCCGGACATTTACATAATCACATGTATATCTTATACATGGTAGCATGTTCCTTTTTAGTTTTTGAAGAAGCGGGTTTCGCTTAATAACAAACGCCAAGATTTCACATTGACTATTTTCAAACAAGACTCACTCAAATTCCCAAATCAAGTTTGTTAACAACTAAAACTCAAGACCAATCACATACAAATAAAATATGAACTAAAAACTTAGCTAAAATCATCTCAATGAGATAAAAGAAATGAGTACCCGATGAGGGTTTAACCCAAACTTAAATCTACTTGTTGCGTGCAAGAATTACAAACAACCACAAAAGATCATTAAGAATCTACCCATTTATTTCAAATGAAATAACCGAGAATAAGAGGTGTAAATCCATGCCTTTATAAACTGCAAACTTCCCTTATCAATAATCAACAAAACCGAAGTGTTCTTCACCAAACGCACCCGAAAACTCAAGCACAACGACCAAGCCAACACCAAAGGTTTGAGATCCCCGATTCACAAAGTATAATGCCATGATCCACTGGAATAAGGTTTATATTCTCCCCCAATCATCGTTAATATTTTCCCCACTTATCTCAACTGAAAATTATTCACTAAATTTCATACGCATAACTCTTAGAAGTGGAGCTTGAGGGAAAAAAAGCTCAAAGTTGAGAATAAACAAATAAAATAGAATAAAAATTATTTAGGGTCGATAGCTTATTAGAGAATATTTGAGTTTCCCCACCAGACACATATATTGAATGCATTCCAATTTCCTTGTGTCATGTTGTGGCTCTATTTAAGTCTCAAAGACTTCCCTCCAAATATGGCAAATTTAAGTTTTTAAAATATCAACCGAACTTAAGCTTAATGTGTGGGTTTGCAAATGACCACTTAATAATTATTTAAGCAATCAACAATTAACCCTTTTCTTTGCATGATAAATCAATCAATGCATTAATCAACATTAATGTAACTCCACTTAGTTGAGGTTTAAAGTTAAATATAACCAAAATCCCTTGGGTCATTAACCAAAGCCATAATGATTATAAACCATATATTATGAAGTATTGTCTAAGATAATTATTAAACAAATCCAAAACCCTTATAATGCACAGTGTGGTAAATTGACCAATAAATAATTTATTGCTTATTCATATCAATCCAATGCACTTAAGTATGGTCTTTGACCATATTATTACAAATCAACAAGGGTCAATGATAATGAATATCCACCATACAATTTGCAAACATTGTTATGCCTTTTCCATGGTCTTAGACCATTATTGATAACCTTGATTATCCCTATTTCTTGGCATTATGATCGGTCAAATACAACGATAAAACAAAACAAGTTTTGATACTATGCACAATGATAAATTAATCAATCATTTATCAAATAATACTTTATATATGCTCGAGATTAAGATTACTTGAATAGTCGAGTAAATAACCAGAAATTCAATAAATCGAGTTATTATTCTCTTACAATTAAAAGGAATTTCAATGGGATTATAGATAACAATATCATTAATCCACATTTAAATTTTTACCTTCCCCTTTTGAGGACCGTTACCATGCTTTACGGTATTTAACCATCATGATAACAAAATAAGGTTAGTATTATACAATCAAACTATGTTTCCATACAAAACAATACTATTGAAACCATGTAAAGATCCCTTACACTATGTAAACAATATTCTAGCAAACTAGATACACCATTAGATCAATATTTGATACGAATAACAAGCAATAAATCAATGCTTCTAATCATCATGCTTTTTATCCAAATAACTCTCCGGTTATTTGGGTAACTTATATACATATTTTGGATCTGAACTATTCATTGCAAGGTTACACACGCTCAAGTTCCCTTGGCACATTCCCTTATTTTCCTCACGCGCCCTCACGTGCTTCCCCTTGCATGCATCTTCCGTGCATTCACCTTCCTCCTAGCAGCTTGTTTTTTCCTACGCGTGTACCTTGTACTTGCTTCAATAAGCTAATTCCTTGGCCCTCTCGTGTGCCCCACATATTAATTTGTAATAGTTGTACCTTGACCATGCGTTCTCTGCTCACCATTTTTCCTTATTTCCTCATGCGTGTTACACATGCCTTTCTTTTATCTTCCTCCCATGTCTCATTCTTCTATGTGCATATCTTTACACCCTCCTCTACGCCTTTACGTGTCATGCGCAATCGCTTAAAGTGCACCAATAGGGCATTGGATCCTTACAACAAATCAACGAGTAACATGTGGTAGAAATGACAAGAACATTTGCATAGTTGGACGTCCTTTCACAATCCGCATGCACCATGTATTTTGTGTGTGCCGATGACTCTGAAAAACTTCTAGTAGTTGTATCTTTTTCTACAAAGCTCTAATCAGCGTGCACTTGGACTTGTCAGATAACTACTGATGTAGGCTACAATGCTAAACATTCAAATTCAAATTCTTGGTAGATCTAGTAGGTGAGAAATGGGAAAACATCTTTCTAGAGCATTAATGAGTAGATCTAATTGCTCCAACCACCTGATTTGATTTGATTCTCCCTCCTTCCTTCTTCAACATGCCAAACAAACTTGGGAAATGTATTTGACATATTTATAGGTAGATTTATAGGAATTGAATGCTTCTTGTTGGTGGTTACATTTCAAATCCAGGTTTTCCCTCCTCTTCTTTTTCCATAGATTCATCTATAAATGTAAGAGATGGGATCTTTTTTAACGTTGGATACTTTAACTACTTACGCATTTTTTCTAAGGACTTCATATTTTCTCAGTATTTTGAGTTGCAGAGATCTTTGGATCTAATTCTTGCATGTGGATATCACCTCTTTCACCATCATTGTAAATTTCTCTGTGCATTTGTGGAAGTAATAGAAGCATCGTTTTGTGAATATTTCCTATCCTAATATTTTTTTATTCCTTATCCTTGCCTTTTATTTTGTATTGTGTTCTTGTTGTGCCATTCTACATCCCTTACAGTTCCTTATTCAGTTGTGTTCCATGAGACTGATCTGGTAAATGCATTTTATGTCATGTTACACATGTCTAGCCTCCTTTCACGCATTTCCTTTCATTTTCACTCAGAACAAATAGTGTTCATCCCTCTTTTCTGGTGCTATCACCTTTTTAGTGTAGTTTCCTTTCATGTTATCCTCCTATCCCTGGTCCCTTGGCATCATTAGCTTAGTTTTCCCTTTCAACACTAGGAGTAGTAGTAGCAGTAGAAATAGATAGAGGAACTGGCCTTCTCTGGAAATCCATCTCAAGCACGCAAGGTCCCACAACTTGAAGACGGTTCCATTGTGATCTCAAATGACTCGGTTCTTCTAGATCTAAGACATGGGTACAAGTTTGATGACCAACAATTGTTATCCAAAATTTATCCCAAGGTGAATTTTGATAACTTATATAATTTCTTTAAAATTGAACAGTAGAAATGGTGAAATCACAAAAAAAAAATTAGATTTTGGAGGCACCCCTTGCTTTTCTCTAACTTCCCTATTCAAGAAAAATCTAAGGAGTTAGTGAAATTTTTCTAAAACTTTAGAGAAATGGGGAAAAGGCCTATTTTATTGTATTGCATGTTTGGGGCTATGGGTGGAACAATTGTGGATTGAACTAGGGTTCCTTGTCCTTGACTTGGGTCCGAAATGATAAGGAAATAATGATTCGCAGATAAATCAGGTCCTGATGGCCCAGGTGGCACAAGTTCCATCAGGATACAAGTTCCCGAATAGCCAATTTACCCGATTTGCAAAGGAATGGAAGCGGATCCAATGTATTGCGGAAAAGGCGAAGTTCACGGCCCAGCGACACAAGTTCCATCGGGCCACAAGTTCCCCGAAAATCCAATTTACCCAATTTGCAAAGGAATGGAAGTAGAAACAATGTATTATGGAAAAGGGGAAATTTTGGGAGCCTGGCAGAGGCCAAGTCTGCGAGGAAATGAGTTCCCCACAGAGGTGAAATTTTTGCACATCAAGGAGACAGAGTGCATCGCGGATGAAGTGGAGTTTGGAGGCCTAAGCGGCCCTTATACCCCAGTGCCATGAGTTCTCTAAAACCCACAATACCCACATATCAAAGTGAAGGGGGTAAAAGGCCAATATGTGGATTATGAGAGCCCGCATGGAACACCTCAACCCTGAACTTCAAACGGGCATAACTTTTGACCAGAGCTTCAATTTTGACAAAATTAGACTTTTCAAAAATATCTCGACATCCTCTACACCAAAAAAACTAGATTTATTATGTTTAGTAAGGGTATGTGGGTGAAAATAAAAAAACATCTCCATCTCCAAAAAAATAAATGTCCAGTCCCGTAAAATGCAAGAAATCCCTGGAAAACTCAAAATAGCTGCTCACACTCAGAGGGTCATAACTTAAGAAATTTTCAACAAATTTTCACAAAATTGGTCTCGTTGGAATTGTGGTTCCGATACCGATGCAAAAAAATTAATAAATTCATAAATTGATGAAATTTTAATGGTGATTTTTAAGAAAAACGATCCCAACTCTGTTTGGTTGTTATAAAGTGGTACGAGAAGCATTTAATGAGGATGGGAAATCATTCTTCACTGCTGCAAGTTAAGGGGAACCTTGACATTAATTATGCAAGTCCAAAACCACAAACCACACTCATTTATCATGAATTGTAATTAATGGGAAAGGGAATTTCAGGAATTGCATCCCCTCTCTCTCTCTCCTCTCAAAATTCTATAAATTGATGTGTTGGGTTCATTCTATGGGGGATAGTTTGAGTAGCAAAACTCTATCATTTTGGTTTTGTGAAGCCAATGTGCTATAGGCCTTTGTAGTGGAATCCTTGCATGGTGATCCAAGCCTTTCCTTTGTAATAGTTTGGACTAGTGCATATTAATGAAGCAATAGATTCAAGTTTGTGGATGTATCTTCCCTTGCTAAGTTTGTTGCATTCTCCTTGCCTCTCTAATATTATTGCAGATGTTTGTGTCTACTCTATACTCTTGTAGGGACCTATTATTATTGTGTATGCATGAAAATGTGTTGTGAATGTTGTTATTAGACTATGGAGAATTTTCATCACCCTCTCTAATCTGCATTTTCTTCCATTTTCACACATTGGAAATTGTTCTCATTCCCTTCTTTTGGTGCATCACCTATGTAGTGTAGTTTTCCTTCATTTTCATGTTATTTCTCTCTCCTGGTCCCTTGAAAATTGTAGGATAGAGATAGTAGCTTCATCTTAGTAGAGTTAGTTTGTATTAGGATTAGGAAGAAGAACCAAATTTCTCTGGAGGTCTATCTCAAGTAGCAAGTCCCACAACTTGGAGATAGTACCCATGTTACCCAGTCACACCGTGAGCTCAAGCACACACACTTGTGAAAATTAGAGGGTGTTTTGATTTGGTGATAATAGTTATGGCATGCCCGGTGGGACATGAAGAATTTTTTATTTTAGTTGTAGCAAGTTTGATGTGCTCTTGTTGTGAAATTCCATCTTGTAAGAGGCTTTGAAATAGCACATCTGGTAAATCCAAAAGGGCATAATCCACTAGTTTCAGTAGTCCAAGCTTGGAAGATTTATGAGAAGAATTCAAACAAGGTCAAGAACTAGAGAGGAAGGAATATTTGAATACTTGTAGCTATCTCCGGGTAGAGGAAGAAGGGGAAGAAGAGCTCAAAGGTCTCCATCTCCACCGAATAGAACACTATCAACACCCCCACCGTAGGTCTTTTATCCAATCAACCAAATTTCTTAGACCAATTATAATGGCACATCTACAACAACCACCGCAAGGGCCACCCCATCCCTATGTCAATTTCACTGGAAGCATTCCACTTGCTCTCAATGCAAAAATCCAATTCCAGTTGCAGCATTAAAGAACATTCCATATTTCACTGGAGAGAACCATACAACTCTAATTGACCACATCCAAGACATTGCAAATGTCTATGTAATTCACAAAATTGTTGAAATGGACATTTTTGTTAAGTTGTTAGCATCCTCCTTTAAGGGTAAATCTTTGTAATGGTTCAAGAGTCTAACAACAGGATCTATCTAGAATTGGGACCATTTGTGCACAACTCTTCATAATCAATTTGGGAGAAGGCAGACAACTTATCTCTATTGGAACAGCTAACCACAATCAAGAGAGCACCAAATGAGTAGATGGCTGATTTCAACTTCAGGTTTTGTTAGCATATGGATTTGCACACATGTAAATGACATGCAACAGTGTGGGAATGAAGTCCCTCCTCAATGAAGGTGAGGTTGCCTTTATTGAAAACCAAAACTGTATTTACACCTGTACATTCAAAATTGTATGTGGGGGTGTTTTGGAACATTAATGGAAAGAAAAGTGAATGATGGAGATGGAATGGAATGAAGGAAAGGAATGGAAAGGAATGAATGGAAGGAACATGCAAGAGTTAGGTAAAAGCATAGCCTAATATTGCATGGAGAAGAACAAACAATAACTAACACAAATAAAACAAAGTTTGCATCAGCTAAACGAGAATGAGTAAAAGGGAACACACATGAGCAAGTAAATAACAGAGCTTGATCACTGTGAACAAGAACAAAACTTAATAACATTGACAATAAGATCAAAGACAATATTTTCATGCAAGATTCAAACATCTAACATCTAATGAACATAAGAACATCAAATGTTACAAGAGACAATGAATGAGACACAAAGTTTGTATTTCATTAACTCCAAAATGTCTTCACAAAAGAACACAAAGTTTCTTCTTGAAACAAAGCTTGCACACAAAAGTATTTTCTTCTCCTCTCTCAAAGTCACCCTTTACAAATGATCCCCTGACTTCCTTTTATAACCTAAAATTTGGTTACAAAGTAGTTAGGGTTTTAAATACACATTAAATAGGGCACTTAAGTGACTTTGACTTTTTCAACCAACTTTATTAAAAGCAACTAAAAATAGAAACCACTTAAGTTTCTTCAAACGTGAAAACAATAATAACATTATTTAAAATACCACTTTCAAAACATTCACCAAAAACCAGTGCCTTATCCATTGGGCATGGGGTCCACCTATCTCAATTGTATGAGAAATGGACTCTCCCACCCTTGAGGAAATATAAAAATCATCCTACCATGTTGTTGGCAAAACAAGGATCCTGATTCTTTGCCATTTCATAAGACTTGAGCTTTTGCAGTGTCTGATGCATCTTCTCTTCTTCTGGAAAACAACTCGGAGAAGACTAGCCTCACAGAGTACCTACATTTCAAGAATCTTACCTGGTATGGTATGTAGGTCTGTAACTTTAGATTGGATTTCTTCACAAAGATGTTTAATTCTGAAACATTGATCCATAGAAGAAGTGGAAAAAACATCAACAGGAGTATACATTTCATGTATCAATTTTGTAAACTGCTCCACCAGGTGTTGTACTGAATTCCTTTGGTTGTGTTCGTTGATGAAGGTGCATGGAATCTCTTCGATGAAGACTTGAATGGAAGAGAGCGCGGTATAGGCTTCATTGTACAAACCGTCAAACTGAATTACCAAATCTTCCAGGATCATTTTCCTAGACTTAGCATGATTTAACCATAAAATCTATGTCATGCGATGATCGAACTCAAGTATTCCCTCCGAAGCCAAGAAAGTAGATTCCATGCAGGCAGAGATCCTGAAGAGTTGGAAAAATCTGATCTAGTGTGATTAATTCTGTAATGAGGCACTCCTTGAATGGGAACACTAGATCAAGGTAAGCATAAATATTCTCAAATATTTTTATCACTTCAACAATTGTTTTCAAACCACCACTTTCTATCTCAGAAACCCATGACCTTAGAGTGTGTCCTAGAGTGATCACATATTTTGATTGATTGAGAATTTCTTGATCCGGGATAGCCATCATTTCTGAACAGGAAAAGAAGACTCAATTGGGTTGATCAAATGCTGAACATATGAAATCAACTGATTCTTTTCTTCCTTGAGTTGGGAAATTTGAGATTTGTATCTCTCCAACCTTTTAAGCACACTATTCATTGAATCTTTTGTCATAAAGAACATCACTTTCAAAAGTGGTCTTACCAAGGGCTATCTTGGATACTTCATAATCGAGTGATTGTCATGTCTCCATGATCCTTCTCAGTAGTAGGAACTGCAATTTCTACAAACTTATCTCCGCTATCATCAATCACTACTCTAGAGAAAACCTTAGGCTTTTTGGGAACCACTTTATTGGAGAGGGCAGAAAGTGATTCCAAATCAATGTTGGCCACTTTGACCAATCTCTTTCTCTTTTTTATTTCAGAGTCAACCCAGGTCGGTGTTTCATTCATTAATTCGACACAAAAATGTCGAGAACTGGAAGAAAAATCCTCTTTGCCTTTTTCATGACTAAAACCAGTAGGCAGTGGTTCTGTGGTCTCAATCCTTGGTGAAGTAGCATCTGCAACACATTCTTGATTATCCTCATGTTCTTGTGTAATATCCTTAACACCTGGATGTTTAGAAGAATTAGATATATGTACTACTAGGATTTGCTTGGATTCTGGTGTATGACATTGGTGATTTGGATCTTTGGTAGGTCTATTGGAACTCTCAGTGATGTGAATAGATGAATTTGGGGTAGAAATACCATAAACACGTTCTTTTCCTTCCCAAAGATGCACACTCTTTACCGATCCTTGAGACACTGCTTCTTTATTAGGGATAGATTTGGGTAACCACCAGCTTTTCCTCTGAGATGCATGTGATGATGTTGGTGGTGACTGGTGTGAAGAAGTTTGCACCCCTTTTTCTTGTGTCACTCCTCCTTTTGCTGGAAACCTCTGTATTTCTGACATATGTGCCTGAAATGGGAGAGGATTGGCTATCTGATCCTCATACCACTTCATAGTCCTTTTTAACATAGGTTGATTTATAACATCTAGGGAAGTTTCATCTCCTCTACTCCAATCAATACCAGGAACGGAGTGAAAACTATTTGATCATAGGCAAGATCCATAAGATCAATTCCACTATCGACAAGGGTTAAGGGAGGATCTCTCAATCCGTAATTCTCTATTTGAGCCAATGTGAGGCGAGAAAATTGTCATCATCTTACCTCCCTATCATCTGCACATTCCACCCAATAGTCTTATATGTTTTCCTTGTGCTTATATCTTTCCCCTAGAGATTTTTCCATAGATCCTTTAATATCGAATTGAGCCCTACTTGTGAAAGGATGTATAGTTATGCGAGAAAATTATTTTTCCATAAGTTCTACACTATGAGAATTTGGACATTTGTATTCCCCAATCTGAATTGGGAAATGAATGCCTTCTTTGTGTTTTTCCACCAATAGGCAATGGATTTTGAAAATCGACGTGAGAGTTCCATCAATGCTATTTTGTCACTGACATATTTAGGAAGCTTGTAAGGAGCTCCCACAAATCCATCAACTCGTATATAGGAGTAAGAGGGAAACTGGATAAACCAAGTTCCCCATTGTTTTATCACCGCCTTGGCATCTTCTGAAAATATTTCCTCCGGGTTTCTTCTTAATGACCAGATTATATAGAACAAGAAAGCATCATTTACCCTCTAGAAATGATGAGAACCGTTCTTGAACTCCAGCTATGGGTAAAAATGAAACACACTATTCTTGTCAGGACCCATTGCACCTCTAGTTGTTAGCCCTGAAAATATCCTCCTTCTACAACATAAATCAAATATGAAGTCATGTAAAAATGACATGTCATCCTTACCTCAATCAATTGCTTATGTAGAGTATTGCTAACGATACTTGCCCAATCAATGAACATCTTTGCATCAAGGATGATACAAATGAACTTGTACATCCAAGGGTGAAAATTTTTGGTAGAAGGAAGACCAAAAACCCTGTTGAGGAGAGTAATCATATCTCCTATTTCTTCATGAAATTCTAAAAACAATTCTTTGGGAATTCTTGAAGTGTGAGTCTTTGGCTTAACCAACCAATTTTTACTAACCATCTTCGACCATCTCGGAGAGGATTTTCATCCTAAATCTTGTTGTTTTGATTCTTGGGTGATATCAACATTTTCTTCATGGGGAATTGAGTAGAAAAGGTTCATTTTTGTCATTAAAAATTCCCCGATGCTCAGGATCATAGTGTTCGGCAAGACAAGCTAGGAAAAATTTAGGGGATCATGTTGCACGCTTGAGGTAAACCGCAACGATAAATCCTTTTTGAGAAAATAGTTCCCCCTTCCCATCTCACCCTGTCACATAACTGAACCATATCTACGTGACCCATATCGGTATCCAAAATGTTGTCATATGCCGAATTTAAAGGTGATGCTGGAACTAATCCTTGGTATGCGTATTTCAGTGCCGACTTATTAGAACGTTCACCCATTATGATTTTTTTAAAATTAAAATAACACAGAGAATGAAAATAAAACCAAGACACTGAGAAGGTGTCGGGTCTAAGTCTCCAGACCACCGTTGTTGCAAGAATAATATGACTCTTTCTATTATTATTTTTTAAATAAAAAGAGATTCAGCGGATGCCGAATTCAAAATGACCATACAACAATATTGAGGCGAAGCTCGAATCATCATAAAAAAATAATACAATTTTGGATCATTTTTACACTCCTAGCGATGTGTTGAATTTTTGAAACTCCTTGTTATTATTATGCTCAAATTTCTAAGCATTTGTTGTATCCTTTGTGCAGGCTGTGTGGATATCCAAATGGAGGTGTGGATTTGTGGGGCTCCAAACACAAAATGAATATTTTTAATTCATATTACCTATCTCCCTCATATCTGTGTTGGAAATGAAACAATGCATGTATGGCCTCCTTTGGTGAATGCGCTAAAATGATAAAAATAATAAAAAAAAACTTCGACTAATTTTCCTTGCTTTGATTTGTTTGAATTTCTTTTTTTTGTTTGTGGCCGCATGCTTTGTCTTTGGCATGGACTATGCTTATAGCTGCGTGGATTTCCTTATCTTCAACCAGCGTGGGATTTGACCTCATGCATGGATATCCATTTTTGTTGCTCCTGTGTGGGGACTCCTATGCTCGATTTGATGAAAACTTTCATTTCCTTCCTAAGCATGTTGCGTGGACTTCCTTCTTTTGACTGGTTTGTCTCTTGGCTAGCGTGGAAACTATTTTTAATAAAGATTTCTCCAAAAATAGCACGTGGCCTTTGGTATTAACTTTCTTCGAGGTATAAAACAATGCGCTGGACCTCTTCATTTGTTGTTGTTCCTTTCCTATTCAGGTGTTGAAAATATCCAAGCTGCTCCTGCGTGGACTTTGGCCTGTGTTTGCTTCTACCTGAATGCATGCGTGGGATCTCCCAATTATTCCTTCTTTCCTCCTTAGGCGTTGAAGATCTCCAAGCTGCTCCTGCGTGGACTTTATTCTTCTCCCTTGGGAGGCACTACTACAAAACAACAAACAAAAACAAATATGCATGGACTGTGTTTATTTATTTCCTTGATTCCTTCTAACAGCTGGATTTTCCTCTGCTGGAATGTGGAACTCTGACAAATTGCTAGCACATGAATGCATGAAGGATGGAAACAACTACCTGAAACTCTCAAGGTTTCCTGGCTCTAGCTAATGCCCGTGCCAAGTTTCCGTGTGAAAGCTAGATAGTGTCTGTAGAACAAGCTTTTCCTTCTTTTGGCTCTAGATATCTACAAGATCTCCTTGTTTTTCCTTCTTCCCAATTTTCCCTACTTCTGTAACCTCTTGTAACCGTATCCTCATCAATTCCCAGATGATAGAAGCAAAATCAAAATTGTCTATGGAAATTGGAAGTGGAAGAAAGATTGCCCCGACACTTGCTCATGGTAGTTACGACAATTAATAAAAAGAAGAAAAATTCTCCCAAGTTTGTCGAACAACTTCCATTCAATATTAAAATTAATATTTATTAATTAAAAACCCTAAAATTTAATAAATATTAATTTTATTAAATAACAGGGTAAATATTAATTAAATAATTAAAATACGGTTTGTGGTGTAGCAGGAGGAGGGCTTATTTAAAAAGAATGAAACGAAAACTAGAATGACCATGAGAATAAGACGATTGCAATGGAGGAGAAAAATCTTGCAAGATAACACTTTTGAATTTTTTATTTTAAAATTTACACGTTTACTAATTTTGCAAAGTCAAAATTAGTGATAACTTGTTTCAAAGGACATGGGATAGAATTCTACTTGTTGTGAGACCAGCACCTGAAGGTTCCTTTCTATACTTCTTAAAATCTCTAAATTTAGATATTACAATGATGATACAATCCATGGGAGGTACAACTTTACCCATAGCTTATAATATTTCCATTAGAGCTGAAAATTTTTTGATTCAAGCTGGAAAAATTGCACCTAGGCCACCCATGCCTCTTTATCCAGAATTAGGAAGTCCAAGCACTAGTCAAGCACCTACATTAGCTCCCATTCCTACCCCAAAAATCGAGCTCCACTGAAGCTTCTACCTCATCTTCTAGTACCTCAAATGAGCTCCAAGAAGTCATGAAGCAGTTGCAAAACTTAGGAAATGAGTTGGTGATAATTAAGAGGCGATAGCTCAAAATTTTAGGTCATACCAGCCTCAAACCCAACCCAATAGGCCTTTGTATCAACCTAGTAGGCCACCCATTCAAACTGCAAGTCAGAATTAAACAAAAGCTTTTGCTAATAGGCCATTCCAGCATTTCAATCCTAATGTTGCATCCACATCTAGAGACTTGGTACTAGTAAAAAATAACATGGCACAAGAATATGACTATTGCTTCCCACGCAATGATCAACCTCATAACAATTCAATGTGTTTCAATGGTGCTTTGAATCAAGCTTTCATGGTGACAACTATAGGTGTGGAACAAGAGACTAGGAAAAAGTAAATCAACCACATGAAGCAACTCAGAAGCACCTCTAAATGAGACCACACTTGTCAATTGGTAAGCTGAAGATTTATGTGGTATAAATCAAGCCCCTTCTCAAAGTGTAGCAGCCAATACATAGTCTAAGAAGAGAAATATTGGAGAGGGACAGTCATCCAATTCAAATGATCCACAACCCTCTATCACCCAACAAGGTATCGGTAACCAAAATACAGCTCCCAATGTGCAAGGTCAGCCCAAGCCACCTTCTAGACCAGCTCAAGTGTTGGTTGTAACAACCCATGTGTAAGAAAAAAATATGCAAAGTAAGGGGCAGTAGAGAGATATATCATCTCCATTCAACATCATTGAGAAGATGAAGAAAATGAATGTAAACATCTTAATGTGGGAGTCATTAGCTATCCCAGGACAAAGATACCTATTACAAGTTGTTATGACAAATTGGTCAGCATCAAATCAATCATCCAATCAACAAGAAAAGGTGCTTACCAATGTAGCTTAGTAAGGAGGAAATCAAAAAGACCGCCAAGGTAAAAATTTAAATCCCCACCATTCTATATCTCATTAATCATCGAAGATAAGTTGGTGCATAATTGCATGATTGATTCAAGAGCAAGTAGCTCTGTAATGCCAAAACAAATAGTTGATCAGTTGGGTCTTCAATATGAAGTCATTTCTAGAGGTGTGGTACAATTGGATAGGACAACAGTAACAATGGTTGGAGTAATCAAAGGATTGAGCCTTACATTGCATGCATGTCCTAATGTGACTGTCTTGCAAGATGTATTAGTCATAGACTTTCCACCACTCTTTGCATTGTGTTTGTCAAGAGACTTCACCACTAAAATTGGAGGCTATTTTTCTATTGATTGGTCACACATGTTATTCAAAACAAGGTATGGAGCTAAGGCCACAATTAGATCTGAGCCTATTACAAACTTTCATATTGAGCCTCATACACTAATTTTGTGGCTTCGTGCCTATTTTACATTTATGAATTTGTTTCTCCGATCAGGGCACATTGTGCCTCGCACTATGATTATCTTGTGAAATTGTGGGTGTCCCATGTTTTTTTCCATGCCTACATATAAATGTGTTTCTACATGTTACTACTTACTTGACTATGCGCAAGACTACTTTTTTACGCTATTGCTTCTAGCTTATATTTAGATTACACTACTATTTTTGCTATGGATTCTAAATTGTTTACCATATTAATTCTCTACTTGTTTTACTATGGATTAGGACATGATTACTATCTTTATTTTTGTAACTAGTTTCTTTACACATGTATTCTTGCATGTTGCTTCATTTTCACATCATGTTTTCCACAATGCACAACCCTTTGCAAGTACATGTTATCAATAATAGTCACCAATTTAGCCTACTTTGTGATCCTACGTAGATTATCAGACATATGATACATGGGTACACATATATTCTTTTTAGTTGTAAACTCAAATGTTTTATCACACATGCCTCAAAATAAGGGGGATTAAATAGGTATTTCTACAACTACAAAAATATTATAGGATACAAGAACAAACTTTTACAGGGATCACATCCTCTAAAAAGATCACAGACTAAAATGTGGAAGATTCAAACATTTTCAAAATTGTATAAATATCAATACTCTAGTATGGTCTTTTGACCATTCAATATATTTCTATATAAAGGGAAATTTTACGCATGTTTTTAATCTCTAAAGAATCTACAAGACATTTATAGGATTTTTTACATATTTAAAAATACATATGACACAATTAAGAGAAGGCTACGAGAGGGGCATGCGTACTTCATTATTTCTTCACAATGTTATCTTAGATATAATTATAAATTCAGTTTGGGGGCATGGGCCTCATTATCCCCTTCAATGGTTCAAACTTCTACATAATCAATTTAGACACAGTGAAACCTTATGGGGCCGTAGAAGTGTCCATTCCTTCTAACATCTATTTTTTTCAAGTTGGAGTAAATTGGGCCTAGATCAATTGGTAGCGGGGTGGTTCATGGGTTTAGTACAGAGCATCGAAGCAATATTGTGAGCTTGGTAGACTGATATTTCCTCTTCTCTTACCAAATTCCCAAATAAGGAAAGTATCAAATAAAAATTTTGATCTGCGTGGATTGACATTTCTGTCTCTCTTATTAAAATATCAAATAGGGAAGGCATCAAAGCACATGGTTTCTTCATAGTAAAATCCTTCCTTTTATCTATTATCTCCTCTAGAACAAAATTGGGAAGTGATTACCCCAATCCTCTAACATCTCCACAATTAAATTCTAACTCTCCAAGGTATAACAAAAATGGGAGCTCCGCCTCTCTAAAAAAAAAACAAGTGTATTTCGTCCATGTTTTTGCATCTTCTTTACATACTTTTTTCAATGTTCAAAGTTACAAGAATTATTTATATTTTGAGTTAAAGTTTATTTTTATCATATAAATTGACGACACTATATGTTACATGTTTTATCATGGAGTATGCCAACACCAACTCATCACAAATTCCCTTCGAGAAAAGGAAAATTATATTTTCACGCTCGGGTATGTTTTTCATTTAAGTATGCAATATTTAATTACAAACTTAAAGGGGGAATGTGGACAATAAAATTTGGTAACATGTCCTTGTATAATTCTAAGTTTGACCTTGTATCCTTGCTAAGACAAATTCTCACATTCGTAATCTAATCTCATCATTTCTTTATCCATTTTACAACTTGATTATCTTTACATTATGCTCTATCATCAAATAAGGAAATATTATTCAATCAAAATAACATAAAACATCTTATATTTATGACATAAATTTTAGTTTTGATGTTTACCTCTCCTACCCAAATTGTATGGAAGGGTGCTGGATGTGGGATCTAGGCTTGGTTGACTTAAACAGTCATGTCGCCTCTCAATCAATGACTATACTTTCAATTTTAAATCATTATTGGGTCATTTCATCTTCCTAGGGTGTTCCTTATTACAATATATCACCTATGGAATATTTTATAAGCAATTCATTGTTATACCCTGAAATTGACTAAGCCCCAAGGTAAAGTAAGAGCATGCGTGTGCAGGGAAAGTGAGGTAGAAAAGCACTTAAAGAAAGGCATGCGGGAAAAAATGTTGGCAAGTGGAAACAGAAAGCGGTTTGGGAATTAGCCACATTTCTAAGGTGGTATCGTAGGAAAAACATGTGAAGTCTCAAGTATGCGTGATGAGTGGATAAGGTACCAACCTGGAGTCTTGGAGCTCAAGGAAAGAATATTCCATGAAGGGAATTTTTCAAAGGAGGATCATTACTGTTAGTGGAGGATTTTTCAATCTAGTATAGTACTTAATCATGGATGGCCACATTTCAACATATCATGTGATCTACTCATGGGTGAAACTATGGCGGTGAAGGAAGGATCCAAATTCTATTTAAAGGAGTGATTGGGTCTTAAATAGAGAGAGGTTTAAAAGGCAACTAAGTTCTGCGAGAATGTTATGGGTTGTGATGTTGGGAGTTTCCATTTTTTATAGGTTGTTTCCGATGTTAGTGCTAGAGAGAGGGTAGGAAAGGATGATGTTATGCATGGATGTAGGCGCTCAGGTCAAAACCAGAGTTGAGATGGAAGAACATAGCTAGTGTTATCTGTGTAGAGTAATTTTGTAGGGTTGGGATGTTATTCCTTGATGTATATAGTCTGATATGACCCTTTTGATGTAATATGGCTACTATAAATGATTATAATCAATATATGAGGCTTTGTTCCAAATATATGTGTTTATGGACCAAACCCTAGTGTGTTTTCATGTTGTTCATGGTTGATTTAATTCTATTATGTCTTTGTGATGTTTATGTCTTTCTCATTGTGCATTTTTGCTTAGAACTAGTTCCAATACATATGTATTAGAGTACATGAATGTTTATATTCTACAAACCATTCTTCGTTAATGGTGAAGCATTCTCACAAGGCTCACATAAAGGAGGGGCTCAGGTGATCACAAGCATGCCTTGAGCGAGCGCCCAACACTTGGGTGATAGGCCGACACACTTGGGAGTTAAAAGATAGATTAAAGGGTAGAGGTAAATGAGACTACATTTTAATTTCATTGCCGATACCTCTTTTGAAATTGTTATGAGAATGATGTGTGATGATAGAGAATTTGACCTTAGAGATCATTAAGACCTGGCTTAAAAGCATGGAGGATTATTTTGTTCGGATGTTCAATCTGGATCTGAGTTTGATGCACATAAATGGGTGGAGAAGAACTTGTATCATGAGCTCTATGATACATTATTTTGTTGTTTCCCAGTAGAGTTGTATGAATGGCTCTCAGCATATGCATCAAGGACGAGTTGGTACTATAAACCTCATGTTTGGACCCAAAAGGAATATCAGTGGTTGTAGGATGTTGATCTGACCTAGAATCATGTTGTTGATCATTGGTGGAGAGGTGTGTTGACTAGCTATACCTTGGAATATGTGATCTCTACGTATTCTTGCCCGGAGATTGTTGAGTTTGAGTTCTTAAGGGAGCTAAGAGGATTGTTCTTGCATGCTATACTATTAGCCATCAAGATCTTGATTATCACTTTGATTTTGGAAGCATTTCCTATGGCTAGCTAAACTCTCGCTAGGCATAAGGCACGAAAGCGGGTGTAGTGTAGATGGTGGACCTTGCAAAGTGGAATAAGATAGAGAGGAGAGGTGGCTCAAGTACAATAAAGTGCAAGAAAGGGAGTTGGAGAGATAACGTGATTTTTTCAAGTATGATGAACTTATGGAGGCAGATGTTGTGGGAGGGATTTGAGGTTCATGCGAAGGGTACAGGGACATGAGAAGTCTCTGCTACCCCATTTTGGAAAGCACGGAGAGAAAACCCCTCAACTTCGGTAATAGTTCATTACATGGATAAATGAGGAGAGTTGTAGGCACATATCTTATCCCACACAGTAACCAATCCTTGCGCTTAGTTTTCTAGTATCCGAGGAAAGTATTTCTATTTCATTGGTGTTAGTGAGAAAGTAGCATCGTGGTAGATATCATTTTACATTACACCCATCTATGGCCATGCAGACACTCCCACTTTTTAGAGGTATTTTGTCTAACACATCATTTGGGAAAGGTTTGGGTACACAAAGTTTAGGTATCGCATCTGGAAGTGGCACGGGAAACACATCTAGGAGTGGTTCGATATCAAATCTTGTTGGCACACGCTTTAGCACCATAGCAAGGACTCGGGAACAACTTCTTTAGGACCCTTACCTACTACAAGAGGAGGATCTGGGGGTATAGGAGCAAGTGGATCTAGTGGATCTTGTGGTGGAGGTAACACAGGAGGGAATTAAGGTCCTAAATCTAGTGGGCAAGGTCTCGCAACACCATCAACAGTGTTTTATGAGGTGTTGCTCCACTTACCAGATTACAGGGTATTGAGGATGCCATGGAGCATGTACACAAATGTGAGTTCTTTATGGGACATGTAGGGCATCACTTCTCCGCAGAGCGAAAAGCAAGTCAATTTACAACTACATTGCAAGGTCGTACGCATAGCTAGTACCGTAAGTATGACCCATATCACGGGGTAGTGGATTATACCACTTTACATGATGACTTCTTGGAAAATTTCCACATTCCCGAGTTAAAACAAGAAGAGCATAAGCATGTTGAAGGAGATCTAGCAGGGGTATGGTGGAGAGTGTGTGGGAGTATGATGCACATTTTAAGACTGTCTTGTCAAATTTATTATATGATATCCATCCATCTCAGCATGCACAATGGTTCGTCGGGGTCTTAATCATACCATTTAGATGATACCTTTCACATAAAACTTTCACATATCTCATGTGAGGCTCTTGCAGTTGTATTGTGCGCCGAGGCCATGGGGAGCATTGACACTGGCGTGAGTCTATTTTTGGAAGCTTATATTTCTTCCATGGCTAAATAACTTGAGAAGTTTTCGTGAATTCAACTCATGAAACATGCGGTGGAATTTAGTGCATGAATTGTGAAGTGAAGGGGCACATGAAGGATAGTTTTCCATGAAAAAATGGTACACATCGTGTCGGTGGATTGTGAAATCTGTCACGGAGATCATGATGCAAGTATATGCCCATTTTTGCAATGCACAATCCATAGGAATGTGTCTTATTATTGTAAGATTTTCTCATCCACTACTCATGATACAAAGGATTGATGATTGATAGACCAAACCCATGATGTCATTGATCTTGGTGCGCACCGCACCAGCACTAGGAACATTTCTAAGGATGAAGGGAGTACGAGATGAAGGAGGTCGAGGAATTAGATTTCACAGAGGCTTCAGAGGTCGTAATAGTTGTGGAGGAAGAGGTGACTTTCCTCATGGGACCTATTACAATTGTGGATCAACTGAACACTATAAGCACGAGCTCATGGTGTGGGAAGAAACACAAGTATGAATAATTCCCGAAGTTGTATGACCACATGAGAAAGAACCAAAAAAGGAAAAAGGCATGAGGTGGTGAGTATAAATAGGACCGACTCATAATGGATGAGTGCTCAACTCCGAGCTAGAGCCTATTTTTGTCACTACACGTGTTGAGGTTGCACGCACCTAAGAGGTACAAAAACATAGGCCTCTTATCATAAGAGAAGAAGTGTTACATGGGAAATATCTAGATCCTACCCACCAAAAGGAGGTGTATCAAGAAACCATGGAGGTATTTATGATTTTACAAGTAGAAATCCATGTCCAAGGAGCAATCACACAAGTTGGAGTAGACGAAGATCGGTGAGGTTCCTCAATAGGATATGGATTATGTTAGGGAAGTGTGTCATAAGTTGCATCAAGAGAACATTATTCCTCTATTGGGAGAATGGCTAAGAGAAAAGGTACCGCACACTAGAGGAGAGCACGAGAGACAAGTCCTACATGTTAACCTACCTCCTCACAACATAGATTATGACAAGGAGATCACATTGAATGTAGTTGGTTATGGGTGGTGCCTGAGTAATATATTGATTGACATAGGTGTAAAGGTCAATGTCCTTACTCTAGATGCATGGAATCAAATGGGTAGGCCCCATTTCAGCCATCTTTGAATGTGTTGTACATGGATAACAACAAAGGTCATGCCTCTAGGAGTGTTGAAATGTGCATCCATAACTATTCAAGGGGAAAAGTTTACTAGAGATTTTGAGGTTCAAGAACTTGTTACACTGATCGTTTCCTAGCATTACTTGGAACCCTTAGTGCTATGCAAACAATGTTGACCTACGTTTCAATAAGGGCTACATTAGTTTTGAGAACAAGGAGGAGCACATGATCATTCCACTGACTGATGGATGGTCTCATGCCTTATGTGGAACCATTGGGTGAAGAAGACTTAAACAAGATATATGTGCACACCATCAAGGACCCGAAGTTTGTTCACCATCAAAGGAAGGGGTCATTTAGTGGGATGATGCACAGTCTATGAGTGATATTGTTACCAAAATATTGTGTAACATTATTAAATAAATTGTAATATTATTAATAATGAGTTTATAGAACTCATATTAATAATATAGTTGTAATAGTTTAATTATTGGTGAGTTGTGAGAACAACTCACGTAGCTATTTTGGTGTGTGAGATATTAGGGGATAAGACTGAGAGATTCATGGAGAGAGATATGAGGGATTGAAGATCATGTTTGACTCCACCATTGTAGGGGTTAATTGATCTATATATGTAACTCTCTATCAATGAATAAATCATCCTGGATGATTTCTAAATTCAATACAATTATATTCGGTGTTTGTTTTTATATTATAGTGTTGTGTTTAACATTGGTATCAGAGTAGGTTGGATGGAGTTTGTTTGAGCTCTTCTATCTACGAATTTGGAGTCTTTCTCAACTTTTTCCATTCATGGATCCAACAAAGTACAAATCTCATTATGTAATCTAATCAACCCTCCACGTGGCCAATGCAATAGTTCTTAAAATGATGCATTCAATTCGAATATGTTGGTGACTCGACTTTCTAGCAAATTTATCAGAGTTAAAATCCTATGTTGAATTTTTCATTAAAGACTTGGCATTATAGTGGAGGAGGTGTTGTCAATGGTGTAGTCCATATTGTGCATGACCATGTTGATTGACTTGAATCTGTTGTTCTATATCTATGTGAATACGTGTGTGTTCTCATATTATATTGCATCTTCTAACAGTGAACTAAGATCGGTTGATGGTGAACTAAGATCGGTTAACAGTGCACCTGCACACACATCCATATCTCTGGAGTTGAAAGATCAAAATTTTGAATAGCTTGTTGTATATTTACAAGGTAGACCTTTGAGAATAAAGAATTCTTTATGCTCTCCACGTGATGATTTATACAGTTCAAACTACAACCATGACCACATCCACATGATCATGTGGTTTCCTTCAATACATGAGAAGATAATTGGTTATCTCTGCTATTTCTAGTCTCCAACGAAGGCTCAGACCACATGCACCAATTTTAAGATCAATCATTACAAGCATCAAGTGCACATTGACATAATGGATGGTTTGATAGGAATTTGTGCATATCTTTTGGTCAAATATCTTTCATGTTGTTTCATTTGTTGTAGATAGATTTAGTTTCCAGGTATGTGTCATATCCTCTATTAATTAAAATTTCTTGTGTCACTAGGAGGTTGATTCATATGTTTAGTCTTGTCTAGCTTAACCTTAGTATAAATATGTATACGTGTTCAAGTACTAAGTAAGCATTTTGTTATACTTGTTATGTAATAAGTATCTATTCTTGACAAGAGTCTAGTGTATTAGGATATGATCATTGTATGTCGAAGTCAGTCCAAAACATAAAAGTAATATTTATATTACTTTTTGTATCATTATATATTAATGTTGTCAAAAGTGTCTTCATAAAACTCATAATTCATTGTAAAAGTCAAAGAGTCAAATATTGTAAAATAAAAAAATTCCTTACGAACGCATTTTCGGTGTTACCCGACATCCGAAAATAATTTTTTTACATTGCGGGAGGGAAGAAAAGAATAACATCAACGTGGAAACAAATGTGCTTCATGTTTTCATTCCATTGAGGTAGCACCATATTCATGGAGGATAGAGGAAATGGAGGAAGGAGGTCAATCAAGACCTCTACACTGACCCACAATGCAGCGAGGGCCACAAAATGGTGTTGTGGCATTTTATTTCAGCTTGTGTTTACTTTCTCAGAAATAAAAACAGATGAATCATACCTATTCAAATATTGTTATAAGTGAGCTCCTACGTGAGTGATATTTCCTACATTTTCTCTTGATGTAAGAGCATTGCAGAAGATCAGAAGCACCAATGTAAGTTAGTTTGTGGATCTTGAAAAGTTTTGTAGAAGATCCAAAAAACCACATGAGGTGGACAGTTGATGGTTCCTGTCACGTCAAGGTTTTTGGTAAACTTTTTTAAAACCATGGAAGGAGAGAGCCTTTCTTTTGATCAAGATCATGAGCCAAGCTGGGCATGCCACATGGATGAGCATACTATAGATAAGCATGTGAATGTTTTTTTGTTACCAACATTAGGGGAGTGTATAATGGGAATTAATAATGTTAACAATATGTGAGTGAATGTTCCTAAAATATTGTGTAACATTATTAAATAAATTGTAATATTATTAATAACAATTTTATAAAAATCATATTAATAATATAGTTGTAATAGTTTAATTATTGGTGAGTTATGATAACAACTCACGTAGCTATTTTGGTGTGTGAGATATTAGGGGATAATACTTGAGAGATTCATGGAGAGAGATATGAGGGATTTAAGATCATGTTTGACTCCACCATTGTAGGGGTTAATTATATATATATATATATATATATATATATATATATATGTAACTCTCTATCAATGAATAAATCATCCCGATGATTTCTAAATTCAATACAATTATATTCGGTGTTTGTTTTTATATTATAGTGATGTGTTTAACAGATACAACCAACATTGCTTGTGATAATTGGGCGCATGGGACATACGATTTGGTTGGAAGGCATATGAAGGATACTGGGACTTGAGTTTTCATATCATGCTTAATTAGGTACTTGGGAGGAATGCATTTTCCATGGTACACTAGGGAGGGAAACCCTGATGTCTT
Organism: Taxus wallichiana var. yunnanensis; assembly: GCA_018340775.1. Classification (NCBI taxonomy): domain Eukaryota; kingdom Viridiplantae; phylum Streptophyta; class Pinopsida; order Cupressales; family Taxaceae; genus Taxus; species Taxus wallichiana. The sequence goes on from CM031238.1 coordinate 712,811,088, forward strand.
TCTATGTGAAATGGAGATCTAATGGAAGTTTCAAGTGGAGAGAAGGAATATGCTTACCTATACCTTGCGTAGAAACAATGACACAATGGTGGGTGACCCATCAAGAAAATATTTTAGAATGGCATGAAGTGAGAATTTCCCTCTTTGTAAGGTTTCTCCGAAGTAATGTACCATCTTATATTTGTGACTATGATGGGAAGGGATCCGCCTCATGCCATGTTTAGGAGTGTGAGAAGACTTGGATGGGAGGCATGAAATATTTACCCCCTTCCCTATGGGTGCATAAGTTTTATTCCACCTTGCAGGGTTGTGCATGTGCCTGGTACATCCATTTGGAGTTACGTCATTAGATGGGAATTGGTAGGAGATGACGGCGGATATCATCTAGACTTTTGAGTACCAATCCCCTAAGAAATCGAGTGAATGAGGCACTGCAAGTAGTCAAGTTCCTTACCTTGGGAGATTGTGCCATGGCCGAGGACTAAATTCCAGAGTTTATAAGAGAACCTAAGTTGAGGGTGTGCTTCATTAAAGAAGAAGTGGAAGAAGTATAGCTTGAGCGTTCTGCATGGAGAAATAAAAGGGTAAGTTGGTGTACCTAGTGGATGGCGAGGAGATGGAGAATTTTCATGAGCATTCGGAAGGAACATGAAATATTTAGGATAAGGAAGATGAGAAAGCATGTGCCTACTATGAACCCTTGAAAACAAAGAATATTAACATCAGTACCAAAGAAGAGCCCAAGGAAGTTGTTATTGGAGACTACTAGATAGACCAGAGGTTTTAAAAGTGGTTAAACTATTGCATGATTTCCAAGATTTATTCCTACGTAGGTACCATGAGTTAAAAGAGGTTCATCCTTCATTGGGAAAAATGCAGATCAAGTTGAAAGAAGGTGCACACCCCATCAGGAAACGACTCTACATAATGAACCTAAATTTGCACATAAAGGTTAAGGAGGAAATTGATAAGATGATAGAGTATGGAATTATTGAGGATATTGATAAATCCAAGTGGGTAAGCCCCATGATCATTAGTATCAAAAAGGATGGAAGAATAAGGATATGTGTATACTATAGGGATCTCAATGCTACATGTGTCATAGACCCTTTCCCAACCCCATTTACTGAATATATTTTGGAAGGTTTAGTTGGGCAAGAGATCTATTTGTTTACAAATGGGTTTTGGGATATCATCGAGTTTGAATTACGAAGGAAGACCAGAAGAAAACAACTTTCACCACTAAATGGGGAATTTTTTCTTATACGGTCATGCCTTTTAGATTGAAGAACGCACCTGTTGTGTTTTTTGCATTGTAGTGCAGCCTTTTAGGACTTCATCCATAAACTTTTGCAAGTTTATCTGGATGACTGGACAGTGTATGGGTTATTCAAAGATCATTGTGACAATTTATGGTTGATGTTTGAGAGATGTAGGTAGTTGAGCATCTCCCTGAATATTAAGAAATGTGTTTTTGCCACTCCTTTTGGCACATTGTTGGGACACATTATTTGCAAAGAAGGCTTACTTGGTAGACCCCACAAAATTTGTTGTTATAGTGGGATTGGAGGAGCCTACCAGTCAAAGCATGGTGCATGGGTTCCTAGGGCATACAAGGTACTATAGGAAATTCATCAAGGGATATGCCCATATTTCTGCACCCCTGGAAGAGTTATTGAAACATAAGAGTAAGTTTTTTAGGAGGTGCAACAGGTGGCATTTGACACATTGAAGGAGAAGCTTATCATCGCGCCCATTTTGTGCTTTCCCTCTTGGGATAGGCCTTTCTTTGTGCATATTGATACATCAGGTATGGCGATAGGATCAGTGTTGGAATATCCTACAAAGGGGATTGTTAATCATCCCTTATGTTTTTTGAGTAGGAAATTAACTAAATCTGAGCAAAATTACACCATGACAAAGCGTGAGGCACTATCTATGATCTATGTGCTGCACAAGTTCAGGAAATACTTGTTGGCCACTCCATTTATCTTTTACATGGATCATATGGCACTCAAGTACTTGGTGAACAAACATGTCTTGCAAGGGTGCATATGCGGTGGATTTTTTGTTTCAGTGTTCAAATTTTCAGTCGTAGTGAAAGTAGGTAAAACCAATTTGGGGCCGACCATCTATCACATCAACTCAAGATAGGACACATAAAGCATCGAGGAAACGATGTTAGATGAAAAATTGTTTAGATTCTAGCGCACGCCCTCTGACTTATAAGATATTGTTGTTTTCCTATGGATGGGTGTGGCGTTAGAAGGAATGAAGGCCTTAGAGAAAAAGCAATTAGCTATATGCGTCATGCCCTATATGTTGATCGGAGGAGACCTGTACAAGCTAGGCCGAGATGAGGTCTTATGCCAATGCGTGCTAGAGCATGAATGTGCTGCAATCATGGAGGAAGCTCATGGTGGCATTGCAGGAGGTCACTATGCGGGAATGTAATTATGCGCAAGATCCTGTTGATAGGCCTTTGGTGGGAAATAGTCTATAAGGATTGTATTGAATATTGTAAGGCATGTGATCATTTCTAATGCCTTGGTAAACTAAACAGAGAGATGAAATGCCACTAAGACCTATCGCTAGTGCAGAGCCGTTTGAAAAATGGGCAATTAATTTTGTGGGCCCTATTTCCCAGTGCGTGTAGGACATGTTTATGCTACATTATCACTTGTACATACTATCTTACAAGGTGGGCATAGGTGGTGCCTATAAAGGATTACACAAAATCTATATCGAGATAGGTTCTTATGGGAGAACATAATCATCGATATGGGTGTTTGTTGAGATTAAGGAGTTAGGGGTATGCATTTATTAAATAAGACTGTTTCGAATCTTGTTGGAATATTTCATGGTGGCCCATCACAAAACTATGCCTCATCACCCTCAGGCTAATGGAAATGCTAAGGCATTTAACAAAATTTTTAACCACACATTAACAAATATTTTTAATTTTATAAAAAGACACTGGGATGACAAATTCTTTATCGTGTTATGGTCATATCATACAACCTAAAAAAGGTTGAATAAAGCTACACCCTTTCAAATTGGTGTTTAGCATGGAGGCTATATTACCAGTTGAGTTTATGTTACCCTCCATGTGTATTACATGTACGAGGTTTGGCGATAAACAAGTACTTGAGGAACACATTGACAAGTTGATGCGGTTGGACGAGAGATGTACCATAGCACAATGGAGTCGAGAGAAGGGAAAAGGGCAGGCGAAGGTGTGGCATGATAGGAACATTAAGAACAAGATGTTTGAGGTTGGGAAGATGGTCCTATTGTATGATTGTAATTTTCTATGCCACCCTAGGAAGCTCAAATTGCATTGGTTGGGGCCATACATCATCACTTACATACTTGATTTGATCGGTTTCCAATTAGATGCACTTGATGGAACAAGGTTACTCGGTTACTTGAACGGAGTAGGCTAAAGCCCTACTATAAATAAGTCTTTTATGTGTTTGTAAATAAGGTAGTATTTCCATTTAGCTTAGGATTTCCCTTAATGCAATTTCCTTTCCATGTGTTTCCTTTCATCAACGCTTGCTTTATCTTTTGGTTTGGTTTGTTTTGGGTGTGTTTGCGCGTCGATATCTAGTTACTTTTTGAAAGGGTTTTTATGTATAGAGGACCATGCATATTTTTAGTATGGGGTGGAAGGTTTTAAAGGAAAGTATCTGTGAAGATTCTAATAAGAAACAAGTGTTGAAAATGATGTGGATTTATGGCCCAAGTGAAAAAATAAAAACCATGTAAGGTCGGAAGAGCACGCCTAGCGAGTAAGTGTATATGGGTGGAGTTTGTTTTGAAAAATCTTAATAAAAATATGTATTGGGATAAAAGTGTAGAGCAACATGAGGTAGGCGGTGTCAAGAACTAGGATGCAGAGGAAGATTGAATTTGGTGTTGGGAGTGCGCGTAAGTATCTATGGTCAATGTAGTTTTTGCACACCACAAGGTTGCGGGAGTTTCGCGCGGGATTGGGCACGGAGGAAAAGCACTGGACAAAACACGCGAGAAGGATGGTGTTGGAAAATGATGACTTTAATATAGTTGTACGTTGGTAGGTAGAATAGGAGTTTGTGCAAGACACGTAAAAAGCTATAAATAGAAGGTCAGGTGAGTAATTCTTTTTAACTTGTGTTTCTTGTTGAAGAGCTCTTGCAAATTAGGGCATCCTTGAAAAAATAAATTTATGGATATTTACGTGCGTAAGCGGAAAGATTTAGCAAATTTGTGAACCAGAGTGGAAAGGGAGTACACAAGCATGAGCAGAGAATTTTTTTGGTGGATTCCCAAGTTTTACGTTGTCTTGTGGAAGGAGAGATTTCTAGGTTAGGGTTTGCAGAGCTAGCACACGGGTTTTGGAGGAATTTCGTAGAGTGAAGCCAAGGGATTAAGTAGAGTTAAAGTAAGAAGAAAGGAAAAACTTATAAGGACCGGGTGAGGAAGATGGCACCAAGGAATGGATTGAACACTTCACCTAAGAAGGAAAAGGGAAAAGGTAAGGGAAAACCCATCGCATCGACTAGTTTCAATGAAGAGTGTTACACGGAGATACAAGTATACCACGAAGGTGTTCTATTAGGGATGGATTGGGTGTCTCATGTGAGGAAGATGGTTTTCATTGATTAAAACCATAAAACAAGCACCACGGAGAAGGAAATGGCATTGGATTTAGTTCACCTGACATGAAAGAGGACACAAGTGATAAGCATGTTTATGATGACTCGGTGAAAACCACATTGGAGAAGGCTAGAATATTGTAACTCTATGAGTTGCCATATTTCAGTAAACCTGATATGTTGGTCCAGTGGTTGATGTCGAGTGCGCATGAGGATTATTTTTACTTCGCAAGAAGGAGAATGCACTTGACTACCCAGTTGACTTCTAAGTACACTAGAATTATATACACGGTAGATTCGTTGGATGATGACACGACGATAAGAATACATTCAAGGAGACGGCCGCATAGTATGAGTATAAGAAGGGTTTATGCTAATTTGATATTAGCAAGATCACTAACCTAGTTATGAGGATGGTCACGCACTTGCTAACCAAGGTGAATGGACAAGAGTCTTTGGATGCAAGTGGATAAGAGGTGGTTGAATATTTGCAGGAAGATTTCAGAGGGAACAATCTACAACCTCTCGGCCTTCATTGCAAAAGATATCATAGATGCGGTGCATGACGGGGACAAGATCATGTATGGTAATTTCCTTCTTACCATTTTGTTTTCAGAGATTGGAGTTCCCAATGGGCCAAATATCTATGTCTGGGAGTACCCTGATGAGGACCCTTCCCTCACAAAGAGGTTTGAATCATACACTTATGACATAATGACTACTGCACATAAGGCGTGCTTAGAGAAATGGTACAATAAAATATGCGGTGCATTTGGGTCAGAGTGGAGAATCCCTTAATAGCTACCAGTCCTAGTGCATGGTGAGGTTGAGTTCGTAGTATACCAGCACTTATGTATAGGTAGATTTACTTTGACAAATGGCTCAAAATCCCATGGTGTAAATTACCATTTGCCTTCATAGCACAATATTTTCATAGCACTGTCAGTTAACAAGTTCAAGGAGGATAAGAAACTTAGATTTGATCTAAGTGAGGTAGATCAGGAGTACCACGTGTTGTGTATAACATTGGTATACCCTAAGAAATGCACGTATGTGGAGAAGTATGTCTCCCATGACATACGTATGGTGAAGTCCATGTCAATACCTATTGCAGGTAAAATGGCGGAAAGGGTGTATATACACCTAAGGCCCAAATTTAAGAAGGGTGCGTATGTTGAGGATGGTCTATACATCCCATAGGACTCTATCATGAAGAAAGGGATGAAGAGAGAAAGGTAAAAGACTACACAGCAGCGAGCACCGAGCACACATACGGTTGCGACAACAATGGTGAAGGAGTCGAGCACTGGTCCATGTACATACACTTGAAGGAAGAAATACCTTGTTAAGGAGAAGATACCCAAGTAGGAATATTCCCTTGTGTTAGAGGAGTTTCCAGTGAAGAAGAAGTAGAAGATATCAAAAATCTCATACTCTAAGGAGACAGAAAGCATGAAGGATGAAAAATCTAAGGAGGATGAAGAGTGCGAGGAAGGTAAGAGTCCCCATCTACATGATATAGACAACTCTGATGAGGAGTAGAATGATTATGAGGAAGGCACTCACAATGTGGGAGGTAGTGAGGAAGAAGTGGGGATAAATGCACATAAGACCCCACCCTTGGCTAGAGGATAATGGAGGATATGGTGGAAAAGGAAGTGGTAGGAATCATCCAAAACTTAGTGGAGCAAGAAGTGGAACATAGAACTAAGGAGGTATTAAAGGAAACAAAGGAAGCAAGAAAGAATTATGGGATCATGGGTGGAGATCCCAGCTTAGCAGTGAGCTTCCGATAGTAGCGTGCACTAGTGGCAAGGGCATGACAAGGACACAAGGACCAATGATGAATTATTTCAGTGATCCAAACAAGGTCCTATAGTGTGGTTTTAGATCACGGTGTCCATAAACCAACTCTTTTACTAGTTCTTGTTTGATAAAGGTAGTGTGTACTTGCACACAAGGAAGATATTGTCATGGACCTTTGAGTCCCACGTTGACGAGCCCGAATTTGAGATGAATGCAGATGCATTGATAAAGATAGAGAACCCCAATGAGGTGAATCCTATTGTAGATGCCCATCGACTAACTGATGAGAAGATATGTAACACATTCAACAAGGTATTTGTGGAAGTAGAGGTGAGGTTATTCAGGAGAAATAACAAGATCAGAGTCTTGGAGGAGGAATTGGAGGAGAAGAATAAGGAGATAATCAAGAGAGATGGGGAGATAAAAGGAAAGGATTCCTTAATTACGTAGCTAAAGGTTAAGTTGAGAGAGGAGAAGGTGAAGGTGTGCGAGGCTTAAAAAAAGAAGTATACTATCTCATACTCCATCATTTGAGCTCACCCAGATTTGACCCCTCCCGAGTATAAGTATGAGTCATATTTTATATTCTGGGGATGTGACGCACTTTCTCATAATGGAGAAGCCACCTCTTGCGTTGGAGACCTCGGAGGAAATTTTTGCACTATATAAGACCAAGGAGAAATCTGAGATTTAGGAAACCATAACTCAGTACTCTGAGCTCCTTACCTCAATAAGAATCATGGCACACATCACCGAAGTTGTTTATAATAGTTGTGGGAATAGGGACAGGGTGGCAAGTTTATTGGTTACTACCCATGAGGTGGACTCAAAGGATTTTTAGCGAGAATAACAAGGGTAACAGGGAAGAATGGGACAAAATAAGTGTAGAGGTCGAGAAGAAGTTTGAGGTGATCTAAGGCCTAAGGGTCTCAATTAAAATAAAGTGAAAAAATTATATCCCTAGGTTATACTGAGAGGATGGACGCATTGAGTGACCTTAGCAAGAAGATGGAAAACATTATTGATACACTGAAGGCTAAGGGTGAGGAGTTTTCATTTGATGAAGTCAACACATTGATAGGGGATTTATTTCAGCAAGCACAGAATGAGGTGGACGCCTGGAGTAAGATTGAATTATGCTTGAATAAATACTTCCCAATTATTCTTCAATAGTGATGAAATTCTTTCATTCTTTGGCACAAGCCGGAAGCATGTTATTCTTCTCTTCCATTCTTTATTCTTTGCATAAGATTAAGTTGTTTCCAGAGGATAGACAACAAGTTTAGTGTGGGGTGATGTTAGACCCTGAAATTGACTAAGTCTTGAGGTAAAGGAAGATTTTGCACACGCAAGGAAAGAGAGTTAGAAAATATCTTAAGGAAATGCGTGTGGGAGATAATGTTGGCACAGGGAAGCGGGAAATGGGTTTGGGACTTAGCCGCATTTCTAAGGTGGTATTGTAGGAAAAAATGTGAAGGCTCAAGTAGGCATGATGAGTGGATAAGGTGCTAGCCTAGAGTCTTGGAGCTCAAGGAAAGAATATTCCACAAAGGGAATATTCCAAAGGAGGATCATTACAGTTAGTGGAGGCTTTTGCAAGCTAGCATAGCACTCAATCATGGAGGACCACATTTCCACCTAGCATGTGATCTGCTCATGGGTGAAACTATGGTGGTGAAGGAAGGATCCAGATTCTATTTAAAGGAGTGTTTGGGTCCAAAATAGAGAGAGGTTTTAGAGGCAACGAAGTGCTGTAAGAATGTTGTGGGTTGTGATGTTGGGAGCTTCCATTGTTGTTGTAGGTTGTTGTAGTTGTTGTTGTTAGTGCTAGAGAGAGGCTAGGAAAGGATGATGCTATGCATAGATGTAGGCACTTGGGTCTGAAACTAGAGCTGAGATGGAAGAACATAGCTAGGGTTCTCTGTGTAGAGTAATTTTGTAGGGTTGGGATGTTATTCCTTGATGTATATGGTCTAATATGACCCTTTTTGATGTAATATGGCTATTGTAAATGATTATAATCAATATATGAGGCTATGTTCCAAATATCTAGTGTTTATGGACCAAACCCTAGTGTGTTTTCATGTTGTTCATGGTTCGATCTGATTCTATTATGTCATTGTGATGTTTATGTCTATCTCATGGTGCATTTGTGCTTAGAACTAGTTCCACTACCTCTGTATTAGATTATATGCATGTTTCTATTTTGTAAACCATTCTTCCATTAATGGCGAATAATTCTCACAAGGCTCACATAAAGGAGGGGCTTGGTGCCCACGCACACCTCGGGTGACTGCCTAACACTTGGGTGATGATTGACATGCTTGGGAGTTAAAAGAGATATTAGAGGGTAGAGGTAAATGAGACTACATTCATTATCACCTTATAATTCACGTAACATTCTCACAATTTTTTATTACAAATATCATTCCAAAATCACTCAAAGTGTTCCTAAATGAATTGCACATCATCTAGGACAATCCCTAATATAAGGATGAAGAACTCAACTAGGTCAAGGATTCTAGATTCATCAATATATAAGCATGAAAATATCATAGATTCATATCCCAAGAAAGATAAAATTCACTCGAGCATTGCACAAGGGTTAGATCACATACTTGAGGCACACCATATCTCACTATTACCATGAAGGGAACATTTTATACTATGTAGTTATCCCACTATCTTAGTCTCAAGATATGCAAAGGAACCCCTAGGGGTTAACTATGTATATACACTCACACAAACACTTAAGCAAAACATAAGGTTTTATTTTTCCAATAAGGATATAAAGTGCAACACTTAGATTGGTTTAGTATATATGCTTTTGACCGCCAAAGGTGGTCCAGGGCCTCAAACACATACACACACACACACAAAATTTTATCCTTTTTATAATGCTCTTATGAAGTTTTTGTAGATTTCTGAGGTTTATACTTTTTTATAGGTCATCGAAGTCATATTGAAGTTGTCTCGAGCAAGAGTGACACAAAACAAAAATCATTTCCATATAAGAAAAACAAACATTAAGTTACAAATCTAGACTATCTCCGTGTCCAAAACTATATAATCCATGTCCTAAATTATATATCTCCTACCTAGAACATACATAATCCATACGGTTCTAAATATTCTCGCCTTCCAGTTCAAAAGTTCCAATGTGTAATCCATAGCTCTATATCTTCCTATGTCAATACTCTACACAACTAGATCATTCCGAAATCATTTGAAATAGATAATTATATGTCTCATCTCATATCTTAAGATGTACTTATCATTTAGCAATTGTTTAAAAATTCAAATTGAATACATTATTCTAGTCATGTATAATTGCTGTTGGAAGTTAATTAGAACATAATAGTTTACCTATTTTTATACCTTACATACATCTTAATGGTGTGTAATTTCCATAACATAGAAATTAATTAGGGTGTAAACATTATACTAAAAACTATCCATCAAATAATAAACCTCTTCTCCAACTACATATTCAATAACTCCTTTGTAAACAATATAGGAAATGGGTCATGCAAAATGGATTTATTGAGTTTCTTTAAATCTATAAAACTTTGGATCCCCCTTGTATTTTTTAAGATCACCATGGGGTTAATAAATTCAAATTCTTCAATGGGTTTAATTATTCCACTAGCTAACGTTTTGTCCAATTCTACTTTTACCTTAATTTTGACATTCGGATTTATCTTATATTGTCATTCTTGATTGATTGGTTTTGTATCTTCTCTAATTTGAATTTTTCATAGTACCAAATTCCTCTTTAATTTTGTGGAGGTCACGAAATATTTTCAGGAATAAATCTGCATATTCCTTTAGTGGTTATGTTATTTAATAGACTTTCACATCTTCTCAATTTTCTTGAATTCTTACAAATATTGATCATCAAAAAAATTGAAATCTACACAAATATACTATATATTTTTATTTTAGATCACCATGGCATTGATTCATTCATATTCTTAATGTGTTGATTATTCACTAGCTAACATTTTGTCTCATTATTCTTTCACCTAAATTTTAACATAGAGATTTAGTTTGTATTTTCATTTTATGATTGACTTTACATATTTAATTTGAATTTTCATGGTACCAAATTCTTCTTTAATCTTGTGGAGATCACGAAAGCTTTTAGGGAATAAATCCTCACATTCCTTGAGTAGTTTCAATATTTTGGGGACTTTTATGTCCTCCCATTAATCCTAATTTTTTTGTATCTTTTAATCACGCTCCTTGGTGTTATGTTTTTCTTTCATTTTGAGTGGTTGGTAAAATTATTTCATCTTGTATTAATACATTTTTACTAATTATATATGCCCTTATTCTACTTAAAATATTATTTTTTTGGATTAACTTCCTCCTCTAAGTAATGTGGTTTTTTCTTTATGTCAAGTAATGTACAAGTTCCCAGTCCCTTTAAATATGACCTATTATTTTCCAATCATAACTAGTCTTTGGTTCTTGTTTTATACCATATATTTCAAATTATGTGTATTCTTGTTTATTAACCAATGTTGATTTGGGCGTGATGGCACTTCATCTGACAGAGGTCCGAACACTCACCCGAAGTGCACAAAACCACCGGGTCCCTCTTTAGTTACTCGATAAGATGTGGTTAGAAATAAACACTCATCATAATCATTACACCACAATAGGAAAGAAGATACAACATCATAGATTGGAAACACATATAATAAGGAAATCATTCAACATAGATAATCAGTAAAAGTATTTGAATTCCCATAATGTCATGCTCAAATCTAATAATCCTATAAATACATACACAATTTTCCGTTGTAAACACAATTCATTATAGAACAAACATGTTGATTACATCCATGTTTTGAACCCATACGTGCACACAGAACTCTCTTGCAGGACTTTAGCATCGACCTTCTCTTATACACACATCAAAAAGCTACTAAATACAAGAGTGTTACTCCTAATTATACATGGTGAGGGCTTGGCCTTCACCACTTACATGTGATTTTCCTAATAATAACTATGTTAATTATAGGTTACATGCCTTTACAACTCTTATTTATCTTTACCTTGAGCTATAAATATCTTGGTTTTAACATGATTTAATTCCTATAATTAGACCACCTTCATACATGTGCTTTTACCTCTGTGTTCACCTATTTCCAAATTTTTCTTGAGTATCATGCCATCTTTATTTCTTTCCTATTTTTATCCTTTCTCGTCGACAATGGCTAATTCTTGAGTCTGTTTGTATGTACACAAACCCCTACACACCGATGACATGTTCCTCATGTTACGCACACCCTCGTGCAAGTTTGTCTTGTCTTTACTTCCCACTCTCATGTGCATGCTTCCACACTTCCTTTCATTCCTTAGTAGATTTATTGTTATTTCTTAAATCCTTACACGCACTCCTATATGCAACATCCAACCTCCACGCATGGATAATACTTATCCATTTCTTCATACAAACATTACCCCACACTAGGAGTATGTTATGATCCTCATGTGCGGATTTCACTAACGCCTCAAGGTTTTGGTGTAACGATTTGTTACATTTGGTATCGAGCCAACATGTGGCACAAATCCCCTTAGTCATATGTATGGGTTCACATGGGATAAATATTATAATGTATATGAGTTGATGGAGATTCCGACATGTGGCACACAAGCCCTTAGTTATATGGGCTCACATAGAATTAGTTATATTGGGTAATGAGTCACCTACATTGGTATTAGGTATTACCAATCCTATTTAAAGGATGTGAGTATCATTATGAGGAGGTCATGGATATATTTTTGAGTACTTTACTTGGTAGAGATATATTGGAGGTGTCCCCCTCGAAGTGGATTCCCATCTTGGAAGATTGTGGAGTTACTCCTTCCTTAAGGAGCATTGTATGGTGTTACCCTACCTTAAGGGTATTATTCTAAATATATTTATTATTTGGGAATCTTTTCCTTCCATATCTCTTGTGTTTTTTTATCTTCTTCAATTTACTGATTTATTATATGCAAGGTTCTTATAGAGTGGTATCGAGCATCGATTTTGGTAAAACAAATTGGGTCCAAGCCCTAATTTTAGTGATTTTAATATATTTTGAAATCGGCTGTGATTTGTTTCTCAAATTTTTAACCACAAATTGAAAAATGGTTTCAAAGATACGATCCAAATTTCATAATTTTTCAAGATTTTTGTGGAAGTTATTGCATTTTGAGGGTTTTGCCTAAATTTTCTTTACAAGCTGCATTTTTTGGAAATAATTTTAAATTTTTACCAACATTGTGAATCCCCTTCAGAAATCTATGGTAAAAATTTCAGAATTTTTGGATCTATTTTGTAAGAGTTATTGCAGTTTTATGTTTTTTCAATATTTTACTCCACAGGCCGCAATTGTAGGAATTTTCTTGAATTTCTTACATTTTCGGAAATATCTCAAAAATTAAATTGGGGTTTGTGTTCTGTGATTTATGATTTTTGGTGACCTTCAGCTGAAAGGGTTAGAATAAGTTTTGATTAAAAGGGTCTATTCCTAAAACCCTAGTTTTTGGATCATGGGGATGGTAACTTTTTTTAGAGATGGCAGGATTGATGCTAGAGAATGGTGGAACAAATTTAGGGATAAATTCTCTAAACCATAAAATATTTGGTTCTTCAAGTTGTGGATTAGTGGCCCTGCACATATTTGGTTTTCTGAGTTAGAAAAGGAAAAATCTAATTGGTCTTTGGAGGAACTGAACAAAATTTCATGGACATGTGGAAACAAAAGAAGAAAAGAAAGAGGAAGTAGAAGAATTTAATGATAATAGTGAGGAAGAGGAAATATCAGAAGAAGAAGAAGAAGAAGAAAATTTTGAGGTTGAAGCTGCTACACAAGATTTAGAAGGAGAGACAACAAATCGAGATACAAGTTCAAATAATGCATCTCAAAGGAAGGAAGCTTCAATATTTCAATTTGAAGGGTACATTCAAAGGAAAAGGGTAATTATTTGCATAAACCCTAGTATAAAATATAACTTCATTGATATGGATGTAGCTCAACATCTACATGTTCAAGAAAAGCATATCAAGGAATCTCAAGTGGATGGTAAGCATATTCAAGTTTTTGAAGATTTAAATCTCTCTATGGATAAATATGTTTTACATTCATATTTTTATGCTTTAGATATGGATAGTATGGATATTGTTCTTGGATATCCTTGGTTAGAGAGCTTGGGAACAATTAATCTTAATGTGCAAAATAAATTCATGAAATTGTGGTACAAGAAAAAGAAAATTACATTGCAAGATATCACACTTAGCAGGAAAAAAAAAAATAATATAAATGAGGATCATGAAGATGAATTTGAAGTTGGTGAAGAAGGGAATAAAGATTATTCAGAAGGAGAGGCTGAAGAAAAATATGAAAAAGAAAAAAATAATTCATCTACTCAAGAGAAAAAAGAAATAGCAAACAAGGTGGAAGAGAAAAATAAAGAAAAGGTTGATAAGGTTGAGGATACTAAGGTTGCACCATATAGACACCCACATCATCATGAGAGAAAAAAATCATGGGATCATGTTAGGACACATAAGGGCAGAAATCTATATAGATATATAGAGAATTGGAGGAGCAATTATCAAGGCTATAAATGAATCAATGGAGAAACAATTATATGAAATGGAATCATAGGAATAATTATTATGGATACACATGGATGCCAGGAGGAATGCATATGTACAAGGATGGAATCAGATGAGTGCAAGGGAATATGGAATCAGTTTTGGAGCAGCATCACCCATTAGGATCTCATATGGGTGGTTGGAGGATCGAGCATGGTGACTATTGTGCAATAATTTAAATCACACTCATTATATGGATTCTTCTTATGTTTCGGGGACGAAACATGTCAAAGAGGGAGGCAATGCTATGTACCTTGGGATATGATATTATAATGTATATGGGTTGATGGAGATGTCAACATGTGGCACACATCCCCTTAATTATATGTATGGGTTCACATGGGATATAATATTGTAATGTATATGGGTTGATGGAGATGTCGACATATGGTACACATCCCCTTAGCTATTTATATGGGCTCACATAGGAATTAGTTATATTGGGTAATGAGTCGGCCTACATTGGGATTAGGTGTTACCTATCCTATTTAAAGGATGTGAGTATCATTATGAGGATGGGATGGATGTATGATTTGATTCTTCTACTTGGCGGAGGTATATTGGAGGTGTCCCCCTCGAAGTGGATTCCCACCTTGAGATATTGTGGAGTTACTCCTTCCTTAAGGAGAATTGTTTGGTGTTGCCCTACCTTAAGGGTATTATTCTACATATATTGAATATTTGGGCATATTATCTCCCATATCTCTTGTGTTGTGCTATCTTCTCGCAATTTACTGATTTATTATATGCAAAGTTCTTATCATAGTATTGTTTTATCTTCGGCAATATTAATCAATTAATGCCTTCTCCAAGAATGATTGAAAGAATCAAAGAATCTGAAGAATAAAGAATATGGGCCTTTACCCAATGAATGTGTGCACATTTACCACTTAGGCCTTCGGTGGTGGAAGGATTTTTGGAAATTCCATGTTTATTATGTTTTCTAACTCCTTATAACCCTTGAGTTCCTTGTCAACCTCGTCCGGTGTTTTTCTACAATACCCGTCACTTACTCTAAAGCCGAGTTCTTCTACTTTCTCCTTCATATCTTTGACTACCATAAATAGGTTTGAGGTCAAGTCCTCTAATATATCCATTTTACATGTAACCAAAGGGTAGATATCCTTGAGCCTTTCCTCAAGTGTGTCCTTCAAATATTTTATGAGTTCTCTTTTTTCCATGACTTCTTAACTAACCTTCTCATACTCAACCTTATTATTCTTCATTTTTGCTTGTATTTTCTTCAATTCTACCTCTTCTCTGGCAATGTGTGCACTAAGAATGGGTGAGGTGTAATGACAGCTTATAAAAACATATTCAGCCTTCCACACAACCTCTTTTACCTTTGTGTCCAATGCCTCATACTCTACTATGCTTTTCTCCATCTATTCTCTATTCTTATTTTACTCGGCCAATTATTCAGTAGTCATCCCTTCCACACTCTTCATTTTTAGTAGCATCATCCTCACCATGTCCTCCAAATAGTCCAATTATTTGGGATACTCATCTTGTTCTTGATCAACCAGTTTTGGGAACGTGTTTTTCATAATTTTTACTAGATCATCCACTTTTTCATAAGCATATGTCGTTCATTTCTTCTCATCCCTTAATTCCTCTACAAGATTCTAAATTTATTTATCTTTGTGCTCCTTATCCCTCTGGATAACTCTTATTCATTCCCCATTATCTATATTTCTTCTTACAGAACTTAGCAGCCATTGTTTTAGCACATTACAAGCTTGCTCGTTAGATAGCTCTATTGGATCAATGTCATAAAGGATTGTATATGGATACTTCTTTATCCACATCTTAGAGTATGATTCTTTACTTACTTAAAAATTCGTATCCTCAATATGTGTTTACATATTCCATAATAGCATCTTCTTTATTTGTGACAAAGCCCCAACTTCATTTATCAACTCCCATCTAAAAGGTCCTTGACTAGCATCATGCTCTTGAATCTTGCTCTTAGCATCTTGGAGGGATCATTGATATAATTAATCTGGGGTGCTTTCGAGGTTCCCGTTTCTTCCTTATTTCACCTCACTTCCTCTTTGGTGTCTCTGGTGTAATATTTAGTTATGCACCACTTCTTTCTCCTCTTGAAATGCTTAATTCTTCCTTGGTTAGTTTCTCTCCATCGCCTTCCTCCTCCTCTTTACATTACTCTTCATGTTGTTCATCACCCTTGGAATCCTCCTCATGCGCATCATGCATCTCCTCTTCATCCTTCATGGTCACATCCTTGAGTTATTCTTCTTCCTATGTAGGCTTCTTATCGTACACCGACATATCTTCTTACCACTTCTCCTTTCAAAGCTATATCTCCTCCACCACTTGCTATTCCAAGTCCTCCTCTTCTTCCTCAACATAGATCACATGAGGTTTTTCTTTACCAGGATTAATTTCTTCTTCAATGGACTTGGTTTGGTCACTTGTGACCAATGGTGACTCCTTAGGCGCCTCTAAGGTGTTCGCACCCTTGGTTTCTTCTCTTTTTGCATTTGTAATTCCTTTGTTTTTCTCTAATCCAAGGTAGTCTCTTCTTCATCATCATATCCTTCTTATTCTTTCCCTTCTACCTCTTATTTTTAAGGGTTGTTTCCTCATGCATTCTCTTAGCCATTCTTACTATCTATTTTTTATGTGGGGGCTTTAATAAATAAATGTCTCATGCGTTGAGGTACTTCCCATCATTGATCTAAGACCTTATATATATGTAGAGTCTGTAGGCATGATTACCCACTATAATTATGGTGGGTATCAAGTCCATATTGTCAAATTCCATCGTTTTCACATATGTCAACCTCGATGGGTACACATAGGTCTTACGCAAGTATGGTAGTCTGAATAAACCATGTATGTGTTGAATTTCAACTTGCGAGCATCATTTATCTAGTTCATATAGGCCTAAAAATAATTTTTCGTGAAATCAAAAGGAAACTTACACCAAGGCCCCATTTCTCCATTGCTAAGTAAGAATCAACCAAGGTAGTAATTATGATGCACTTTGTAAACTTTTTTTGTTTGTCTAATAATGTTAGCATCTCCATTAGTACATGTAAATCATTCTCAAATGCTTCATGCATTCACCTATACCACTTTTCCACACGTCTTATATAGACATGTTACCCTCCATCACAGTGAACTCTACAAACCTCTCGCAGGGGACTTTTTTCTATTGAACATGTACCCCACATCTTTTTTTCTAGGTCGTCTAGTACCTCAATTTCTCAAAACACTATCAATAGTATAATTACACCCCAAGTTATCTTCTCACCCTTGCTAACCTAGATCTTAGCCTCCTCAACTATACCTTCATAAATATACATGGTGATGTTGTATAGGGTCTTTTACGCCATCTTGTGTGTGACATGCAACAACTTCTTATTTACTTCTAACCAAAGACATCCAAAAGCTCCTTATTTGTAACTCATAAGGTGTGTTGTTACCCTTGTGCCTTGGTTTGTTATACTTATGATTATGAATGCACGCTTCCCTTATTAGTAGTTGAACTTTGTTGTTGTGGCTTTCACTGCTGCATCATCCACCAAATCTAATCCAATTTTTTCTCCGTTGTCACACAACTCGCTCATCTTCCAAACTAATTACATATTTAAACATATTCTTCTCCCTAAGAAATAGAATAATTACTTATGTACCCTCGATATAATCCATTGGTAGAGGAACTTAGGCTTCCTAAAATATGACAGCTCATAGAGCTACAAAACCCCTATGCTTTTTAGGTGCTTCTTAACCTTGTCATCAATAACAAGTTGTCCTTCTTGTCATCATCTAGGTTAGCTCCTTCGTGACATCATTCCTAATGTCTCCTTCATGTGTTTGTGTCTTGTGATTATAATCACTTATCTTGCATTTTGTTAACTATGAAACCCATGACTACCCTACTACTAATTCTAGTGGGTCTTGCATTTCGAAAAACTATTCTTCAGGTGCATCATCAACAACATTCTTGTTCTTATTTTTGTTCTTAGGTGACTTCTTGATCATAAGAGCCCTCTTTGGTGCCATTATCTCTTTCAATTGTTTATAAAAATGTACCCTAGGTGTTGAAACTTAATCACTTGTTCAAATGGTGTAATTCTTTTGGTGATGTTCTTTTATGCTTTATGCTCAACCTTCACGCTATCTCAAACACTTTGTCCTTTCTACTTCCAACTTTGTGCCTTAGCTCTACAAATTCAAGGCAGTATGAACCTCAATCCTAGCTCGTTCCACCTTCTCTGCTAACTTTCTCTTCCATTGAAGAAGCTCTTAAATTCAAGGTATTTACACTCACTTACACAACCCCTGGTTCACATGTCTATAGCTTCTCAATATTTTTTCTTCACACTTCACTCTTTTATCTTCACACTTAGATGCAATTTCATTCTTCAATCACATGAATTATTCAAAGGAAAGGTAAGAATGAATTTTCTCATGCGCTATTTATAATTTTCCAAATTTTATTTGCATTAATTACTCCTTACCTACCACCATTTTTTGCTTTAAATGCACTTTTTTTTTTTTCCTATGTTTTTTCTTCCCACACACGACATTTATAACCTTCAAGCACGCAACTACTTTCCAAAGCATGTATATCATTTTACACACACTTTCTTTCACTACTCACATCCTTCCTCTGCGCCACTTTTCAAGTAGTCTAACTTGTTTTTGACTCCCTCATGTTACACTATGCGGCTATCTATTCACATAGTTTATAATATGAGAAATATATATTATCTTTAAGCACCTATGATTGTTTCTAACGTTTTCTTTACCCCTTCTTCCACGTACCTCTGTCTCATACCATCACATGTTCACTTACCATCTTCTCAAGAAGTACTACCATCTCATCTATTTTTTTCTTACATGCACTTGCATATGGTTCACCCCAAACTAAAAGTATGCAGGGTATTCTATGTATCAATCTAACATAGAGTAATAAGTTCCTGCATGTGAATGCACTTATTAAAACAAAACAAAGCAAAAAAACATAAAGGGAAATATAAGCTAAATGGACATATTACCTTATAGAAAACACAAAAGAATATTATTTATAGTAGGGCTTCAATCTACTCCCATTGAAATAATAGGGCAACATGATGTCATCTAGCGCCTACAATTGACATGCACCTGATTCCAATATCTTGGTTACTATGAATAGTCCTAGCCAATACAGTTTGAGATTTCTAGGGTGGTGTACAAACTTGGAGTCATAAAAGAGCACCATATTTCCCACTTCAAAGGACTTGTTCTTAATATGCATGTCATGTCAAACCTTTTGTCTATATTTCTTAGTCTCTTGACTCTATCTTATAATGGTGCATTGATCATTTAGCTACATTAGTTTATCAATGAGCTCCTCTATTAATTTTCATCATCCAATACATAAGGAGGGCAGCATAAAATCCATGGGTAGAAGTTCTTCTACACCAAAACCAAATGAAAAGGTGTGTCCTTGTTCAACCTCTTATAATTTTTTCTATATGCCCATAACACAACGGATACCTTATCATCTTAATCCTTCCTTCCAAAGCATCAAAAAAATTGTCAATGTTTGTCCCAAAATCTTATTGAAGGCCTTTGTAGTGTCATTGGCTTGTGGGTGATAAGGTGTAGTCTTATGATATGTAACCATAAAATCCACATATAATATCCTTATTGTCTCACTCAAAAAGTGAGTTCCTCTATCTATTATAAGGATCAATGGATATCCATAATTTTTATAATGTTTTCCCATAGAAATCTTGTTGTTTTTTCTGCAGTGTAATCCTTTGTAGGCATAGCCTCTTCCCATCTTGTCAAGTAAAATGTACATGTGATGATGTAATGCGCTCATTTCTGCGTGTAGGTGGTGTAATGGGGCCTAAGAGTTCAATTTCCCACTTCTCAAATGGGTATGTGATTGCTATAGGGCCTAGTGGCATATCATTAATTGGGGCTTAAGAAATGAACTTACTCATACTTCTGAATAGAATTGAAGCTAGGATATCTGTCAATAGATAGAGCAGATTTTAATTCTTTAAAAAGGATTAAAAAAAGGAATAATGGATCGAATATGAATTAAATTTAATTGTCTCTAATTAAATTTCCCGGAGGAAATTCTCCGGGAGATTCTATTTCACGATACGATAATTTTATCCAAGATTGTATAGAAGCAATTACTATCTAATACAGCTAATTGTGATAGTGTTTTACGATTTGTAAGCAACTGCCTTTTATATAAATATTGTATAAATCTGTTATAGGAGACTCCATTAGCACGGGATGCTGCATTTATCTCGAGTAATCCAAAAATGATGAAAATATCTCTTTCATTTAATTTTCTATCTCGGTGAGAAAAACTAAGGCTCCTTGTTTCCAGTTTACCTATCCTCTAACAATGGTCACAAGCCTTGACAAATGCCTTAGTATCCTTATACAACATTTCCCACAATAAAATTGCAAGTAAAATCTTGCGGGCATTTTCTTCCATTACATAATGTCCTTCAGCTATCACACCATTCACTTCTTCCATTATAGCTTTGCGCTCATGTTCCAACACACATCCGCACAAGACCTCATCTCTACCTATTTTGTACAAATCTCCTCCAATAAGTTGATAGGGCACTGAGCATATGGCAAGCTTGTTCTTTTCTAATGTCTTCATACCCTCATGCACAACTCCAATGCATAATAATATCACAATATATTCTAATTTTACGGGCGTGTGGTTTAATCAACAACTAGGCATCTGCACAAAGATATTTTATGCTTTGCAAGTCTTCACTAGAATTAATCCTTGATAAGTGATCAGGTCCCAAGTTTCTCTTGATTTTCTTGATGGTGACTAAAAGTAAAATTCCTAAAAGAGAGGGATCTATCGACAAATGCACCCTCGCAAAATTGGCTTATTGACCAAGTGCTTCAATGTCATATGATCAATATAGAATCAAGGGGGTGGCCAACAAGTATGGCCTAAACTCCTGAAGCACATAAATTAGTGAAAAGGATTTGCACTCCATAGTTATATAATTTTTCTTGGCTAAAATCATATTCTTTCTTGTAAAGTAAATGGGATGATCAACATTACCTTCACATGGTTGTGCTAACACTTTGCTCCTATAGTTTTACCGAAGCATCTACATTCACATGAAATTTCTTGTTCCAAGAATAAAATCATAAGATGGGAATTGTGGTTAGCCTCTCTTCAAGGTATCAAACACTTATTGTTGCGTGTCACCCCAATAGAATTTTCATTTGGATTTTAACAATTCTTCCAATAGTGCAACAATCTTTGCATAACCCTTAATAAAAAAATTAGTAACCAAGTGTGCCCAAGAAAACCACACAATTCACTCTTATAGATGGATCTTCCAGCCCCAAAATAAGTGCAATCTTGATCGGTTCCATTAACAATCCTTCTTTGAAAATTATATATCCAAGTAAAGTACCAAAAGGAGTAACAAAAATAAACTTATTGATGTTCAAAGAGATGTTAAGATTCCTGCATCTTTCAAACATCAATCTCAAGTAGTCACAATGATATTTCACCAACCCATACATAGTCTAATCATCCAAGTATACCTACAAAAACTTGTGAATAAAAATCTTGAATTACATGCACCACAATGCACGAGAATACTACGCACACATTTCGGGCCAAATAGCATGACTCTATAGTAAAAACATTCCCATTCCATTGCAAAAGTGCTCTTCTCCTGATCTTCGCATGTGATCCTCACCTAATGATAGCCCAAAATCCATCTTTAAAAGAGTAGATCTTGTGCCCTATCACTCCTTCCAAGATCTCTTCAGTAAATGGCATGGGAAAAGGATCTATGACACATGATGCATTGAGAAATTTTTAGTCAAAGACATATCCTTTTCTCGCCATCATTCCTAATGCTAATCATCATGGGGATTATCCAATTAGAATCCTCAATAGACTCAATAATGCATGACTTGAGTATTTTATCAATATCATATTTCCCCTTGACGCACAAGTTGGGATTCATATTGTAAGGCCTATTTCGAACCGATTGCGCATCATCCTTAAGCTTGATTTTCATTTCTCCCAATGATGGATGTATGCCTTTCAATTCATGATATCCCCTAGGAAATAGATCCTCAAATTCATTCAATAACTCAATTATCTTTGTAACTTCAGGTTCATACCAGTAATCACCAATTATCACCTCTTTAAGCGTGACTTCAGTCCCAATGTTCACCTTCAAGGTATTCAAAGGCACATGGTATGTGGTCCCCTACTCATCTGTATAATCCAACACCTCATGTGCACCTTCTGTGTGCTTAATATCCAGATCTTCAACCTCCTCATCATCTATGAGGTAGATAAGCTTTCCCTTCTCTTTTTCTCTCCAAGTGCACCCCAATTGTGTCTCTTCTGTTTCTACTAGGTCCTTGTGCATTGTAGTATCGACTCATTGTATAAGTGGACCATAATATCCTCAACTTTCACATATCCCCTAATGTGATGCACCTCATAATATGCAAGGCTTCATGAATTGGTGGCTTAGTAGAAAAATAATCAAAATTATGAACAATATCTTCAATCGGGTCACACCAACTTCATGTCTCCTACTTAAAATCGGTGTGTACATACCTGACATGCATGCATCCATGAAAAGTAGAGTAAAACTTATGTACCCATAGAGATGGTAGAAAATCATATTTCCCTTGTATGCAATTCCTTTCACAAATTTGAATATGTAACAAGGGAGAAGTCTTCCCATCATAATCATGTATCAATGAAGAAATATTACTTCGACAAACCTTATTAATAACACCACCCCGATCCCATGCCCAGCCAAGTAATTTGTCATTGTGTGTATCCCACCAGCACATTGTTATCCCACACAATGTATATAGCATCATGTTTCTCCAATCACCTTCATTACGTCGGTGTTCTTCTATTGCGCACAAGAATGACTCGAGTTTCTCCTCTCTAGTATACTTTGGCATGCTGATTTTACCCAACCACCTAATGTGTCACAACCTAACAATCATTGTTACTCTTCCATGTACCTCATGTATGACCTTTCCATATGTGTAATGGGCCCAACTATCACAAACCACACTAGTGGTATCACTAACAGATCGCATACCTTCCCAATGAATTATGTTCTCATTTGATGGCTCCATATTCTCACGGTCTGCACTATATACATATATATTCTATTGACATATTTCTCATTGATGAGCTCTACATAAGGTGTAACCTTGACATCATCCAATAGTATAACAATGTGTTCATACTTACTCTCAAAACTGTTATACCTCTTATTAAAGTGCAAGTCTGATTTATTAGCATAACACCAGGATGTCTAAGAGACACAGGAAATTATTTGCTTCTACGAGCTCAAACACCTCAAATTCACCCATAAATTTAGCTCATTTAATGGTTATATAAGCATCCTACAATACTCTAATTGGCATGGTTCTTGTCTTGTTAGCCATGTACAACACATTTGAGGATGGTTGCAATAACGACCTTCCCATTTGGTTCCAAGCATCAAGGGTGAGAACATTAACTTCTATGCATATATCAATAATAATATTACTTATCAACCATCCATTAATCACTACATCCAATGTGATATTTTTATCATACTCATGGTCTTATGGTCCCAAGTTAGCATGAAGGATACAGTGCTCCCTTTCTACGCCTGCACGTGGCATCTTATCTCACAACCATTCTCCCAATAATGGTATGATGTTTACCTGTCTGATCATTCTACACACCTCTCTAAAATCATCAACATCCTTTTTTGCCACTCAATACTCCTCACACATTCCCTCTCACGTATTTTCTATTTCAAACATTATATCTCTCTTTTCGGGTTCCCGATAATGCCCAAGGTCTCCTGATAAACTTCCTTTTACGGGGTTGTGTCTAGATACTTTGTATATACCAACTCTTCTTGCCGTATGATAGGTCTCACCTTTCCTTTCTCACGTAAGTGTTACCTCTACATGCATGGTGACTAATAAAGGTTGAAGTTCATGCTCAACCTTCTTAGGAGCCCATTGCTCTTGCTTAGAATTTTTACTTTGATCATAGTTGTACCCTTATCCTTCTTGCACATATGGGCATATAGATCTGGAGAATTTTCAACCTTTTTCACCTTGCAACAATACGTGCAAACCTAATTCTTTGTGCATTCACATCGATAATGATCAAGAAACACACACTTATAACATGTCATGTGTGCAAACCTGCCACAATCACCATGACCTCTGCTTCAAAATCCACCTTTGAAACCTCCATTTTCATTATTGTGTGCTTCATTGTCCCTGCCCTCTTATGCCTATGACCTACTTACCACATTTCTACCATAACCCTATTTCACATGCCTCATAAATATGATCAATCAAATGGTAGTCGGATTTGTCATGGGTATGTACATCACATATTTTACAATACACAAATACATTCTTCTACGTTGCACATTGAAGAAGTGTACAATTACATACAATGATTCTTATGAAAAATTCACAATTTATTAACAATGCATGCACATTCCTACACAAATAACTATCATTTGAATGTCTTTCCACCTCACAATCAGTACACCATATTTCATTACATGTCTCATGCGTCGAATTAACATATAGTTTCTCTAATTAAGTAGTCATTTCTACAATGTTTTCCTCAAGGAAAGGACTAATGCCTATGTCTACACTTATTATTTCTTATATGCACAATTTTACTTCTAGGGCTTCATACAAGTCGGTAAATGTCTTATCGATAGCTCCCTCTAAAAACGTGTTAACAAGCCTCCTATAAACCACTGTGTATGTTGGCTCTAATGGATGTCATAGGAAATACTAGATAAAAAAGTCTTAAAACTTGCATCATACACTCTAACATTCTCATATAGACCCTGCTTAATATCCTCCAATGTGATAATGCTCTGCTTGTTTAAACTCAAATATGTGAAACTTAGCCAAGAAGGAGGCACGCAATGTATCATAGTCCACTACTATCTAATGTGGATCATATTTTATGTACCAACTATGTGCACGCCCTTGAAGTGTGGTGGAAAATTAACTTGCCTTCCGATCGGGGGTTGTTATGGCCTTAGCTCTCTATAATAACTCACACTTTTACACATGTTCAGTTGCATCTTCCACGCCTCTATACTCTGACAAGTGAAGGGACATCTAAAAGAAAAATTGAGGGTTCTGATGTTGTGGTTGTTGTTGTACACACTAAATCTCACACTTTGGGTATCTATCTAGTCCTGATCACATACTACTATTCATATGATTCTTAAGTAAGAAAATTAGTAATTGACCCATGTATTTGGCCAATCTTTTTTTTCTTTTTTTTACCACTTTTGATCTTAGACTCTTGTTTTCCTAGTCTTTCTTTTTATACTTCATAATTTTCTCACTCTAGACACCGGTGCCCACCAATTGGCCAACACCATGTGCCCCCGCCCCATCTAGGAAACCCCGATCTCTTTGTATTTTACTCACATATTTTGGGTCCTTTCTAGTCATTTAGGAATCTTATCTTTTTGTAGTCGACTTTTCGGGTTAATTACAAAATTCAAGTAATGGAATAATACAAATATAAATTTGTGTGACCATAATACATGAAAAATAATTAAGCATTAGCTATCACCATCTAAGGTTGCATCCAAGAGAATTCTAGAGCATTCAAGCATCCATCTAGCTCCACACAAGGGACAAGGGACTTACTTATACATACACGCATAGGAGGGTAAGTTCATTATTTCATGGACATATCTATTTACATCTAGTTACTTGCTCTCTATCAAGTGTGGCATGCACAAGAGCCACCTAGGGCACATTTTTGACGTCGACACACATAGAACTACATTGGGTATGAGATGTAGTGTAGTGCTTAGTCGTAAGTTCACTTATTAGACAGCCAAGAAAAGTATAACCCTCATTCGCATTATTTAATTTTTGGGATTTGATGCGCTTTTAGGGTTTTACATGTCATTTCTTTATTACAGGTTACATGAGACATCCGCAAACTTGATGCAACATACTACTGACAAGAATCAAAGGATAATGAACACCTTACTGCAACCCACCGAAGATTTTCTTTGAGGTTACGATAATTCATAGGTGCCTAGAGTAGGTCTGCGGTGCCCACAAGTACCCCCTTCACCCATTCCGGGTAGATCTTGCAGCTTGTACAATTTTTTGAGCTTTGGTGTGACACTTTCCCCTCTTTTTTATCGCCATAGTCCATATTTAATTGTGAATCAACTAAGTTTTCTTTCTTCTCATTTGTAACTAGGGTTGCATAAGTTCTAACTTATCTTGCTTGGGTCAATTCTATACTTTATTTCATATTTACAACATTATTACATAACTAGTATTATGCATCTATTTATTCAATATTTTCTTAATCACTTAGTGAACCCATCTCATTCAAATATGCTTGGATCCTCATATTTCTTCTATCATGGATCATAAGGTCTCTTAAGTCTCCTTACATCAATTACTTTGAATGCACCCATCTTGCAAAGATGTTCTTCTAAAATCCCTAAACATTATATATCTTCCTAGCGATACATCGCCTGCTCAAACTAATGTTATCTTCAATCGAATTTCTAATAACTCTCTTGGTTCTAATTCCTATAAACCTATGTTAGCATCTCTTCAAGTTTTGCATTCTTTATTTAGAGACCAATTTCAGGCTATGAAATCCATGATTAAATCTCTTAAATTGGAAATACAGCATCTTAAGGACATTTCTTAGGCTCATGTTAGTTCCTCTACTAAATTTCATCCCACTTTTTTGTCTTCTACTTCTGCTCATATTAGTGAACCTCAAATCTTGTTGCTATCTACGCCTCTCAAATTTGATCTCAATACTAAACAATAAGATATGCTTCCATAAATTTTCACTCATCACTTGATCAATTTTCCATCTAATGATTACTATCCTCCTTATTGACTTGAAAAATATAAAGGTCTCCCATATTACAATTATCATCGAATCAATGGACATAATGATAATGACTGCTATGCTCTACAACGAAGAATCAAGCATCTTGAGCATCAAGGATTTATTGCATTCACTACACAACGTTACTACATTACATGGTCCTCTCCACTTGTTACATCTCAATGGGTTCCTAAATCTGATTCATCTATATCTAATGAGCATCATGTTATCACTTCTAATATGCCTTCTTTAGTTAGTCAAGTTCCACCTATTCAACCCACTCAAACTAAGCAACCTCCTCTTAAGGTCGGTCCAACTCCTCCTCCACTCAAGTTATCTACAACATTACCAAGTCAAACTAAGCAACCTCCTCCTAAATCCAGTCCACCCCCTTCTCATATCAACTCTTCTACAAAGGCGTCATCAATCCTACATCAGCTACCACCAATTCATTTTGTCAAGAAAACTACTCCTTATTATGATCTGAATGAACCATTTAAAGCTTCGTCACTATGGAAAGATTTGTCTCTCATCGTTGCATATATCTCCATTACTCGCATAAGTAGGGGGAATCACACTTACTCTTCCCAATCTAGCATCACCATGTAGCTATCATTTACTACTATTATGCTTTGTACTTCATATTTCACATCTTTGAGCAACCCTACGACTTGATTGACATTTTTATTGTATTGTCATTACCTGATGACACACTCTCTTGCTTTGGTTCACACTTGATTGTTGAGGCTACATATATGAACCTCACTACACATTTCACACTTCACGCATTCATGACATATCTTTCTCGAGCTTCTATCACACTTCATATGTAATACACATTATACACATTTATGTTACATCATTCTTGCATCTACTTTTATGCATTGTGCTCATTACCCTATTACGTACTATAGTTCCATGGTTCATACTCAACTGTTGAGGGTCTCAATCTAAAATTAACCTCACCAAACTCACTCACTCTCTACGCTCTATGCTTTATCAATCATATCTTTCTAGCACACACATTCAAATTACTTCCCGATGACACACTCTTATTTTATGGTTCATTCTCAACTACCGAGGGAGCATATATAACTAAAACTCATCTCATACACACACATTCACTCGGGGGCACGCTTCTCCTATCTCACTCTCTTTTCATTGCATTCCATTCACACTAATAACATACTACATATCTTTATCGCATTTACTCTTACTTTCTTATGCTTACATGTACACTTTATTACACATGCTAGATAGATACTTTGTATGTCATTATATTTTCTATATACGCATGGATGTTCACTTTCTTTTCTAGTTGTGATCACAAACTTTACATAGATTGATACACGCAACATGGATGTTTGGCGCAAGACTATTATGAGTCCCATAATGGCTCTAGGGGCATCCACTTGCGTATACACTACAAGTGTTATTATTTCATTTTTCATAGCACATTACTATATCATATTATACATGCTTTGACATAATTTCTATCTTTCTAACATGTAAATGGGTGCTTCATGTGCAACATTTTCTTTTCTGGTCTATTTACTACCATGGTTGTCTATTACTTTGTTTTTTATTGTCTACCATTATTTGTGGGCTTTACCCTATGCCTTTTTTGTTCTTTGATTTCTTGTATTCCTTTGGACACGTCATCCTCAATTGTCTTACAGCATCGTGAGTGATTTCCTATGTTTACAACCCGCTTTTCGCGCTCTACATTATCTTTTTGCATATTGTTTGCTTGTGTGTTAGTTTACACTATGTCTTCTTGTCTATTAGTTTACATCTTGTATTTACATGGGTGTTTATCTTGCTTGTAGTAACATTTGTTTCCTATATACTTTTCTTGTGTGTGCCTTAGTTTCTATCAAGCACATTCCTCCCCTTGTAGGGCCTCATTTTTAGTTCAGTGGTCAGTCCTCCTTTGGGATGCATACTCCTTAGAGGCATTACATACACCCCAAACAAGGGGGGTATCATTGGGTGAATCATTTACCCATACAATAGTCTATATTCACGCTTCAAGATCGTTTCAATACACATCAACACAATCTTCGGTCTCGAAATGTACCAAAACCTTATTAAGGTCCTCAAGACAACACAAAAACTAGCGCCAAAGACTAAAGAGTAGTGCTCTAGGTGCCCCGACCCTTCCCGGATGCCTGTGACTAGGGAATTT
This sequence comes from Taxus wallichiana var. yunnanensis, assembly GCA_018340775.1. Lineage (NCBI taxonomy): Eukaryota > Viridiplantae > Streptophyta > Pinopsida > Cupressales > Taxaceae > Taxus > Taxus wallichiana. Next base: position 712,840,316 of record CM031238.1, read on the forward strand.
ACATATCATTTCTCGGTTCAAAGCAAATGTTTTGGCATTTTACACAATGCCTTTTATAGGACATACGATCTTGTAGCACTCGGTATGCATGCACTACACTTAATTTTCTACTTTCACGTTGGATCGAACTGGGTCATATTTTTACACACCATTTATAGTGGTGTTTTACACTTCGGGAAGTAGTTAAAGGTTAGAGAATGACACTAGAATTTTCTCCCTAAACTTATTTTGTTCTTCAAAAAACTTGCATTCAATGCAATGGCATGAGATTGCCTGAAAAAATATTTCTTCAACATCATCTTCAAGATCCTTTCTATGCTCTTTTCTCATCACAGATCAAGAGCATATGTTTTTTCACATTTTTACATACTTTCTTACATTATTTTACTCATTGTTATCATATACTCATATTTGAATACTTGATTGTTCTTCTCTTTTGTTGGCCCATCCTTATGGGAAGCAACAATCACATCATCACACATCAACACATCATCACAATATCAAGTGACATCAAAAATAGGTACAATCGTGACATCTACACATATGCTCTCACCCTAGGGTCATCATCATCACTTTTACTTCCTCTTCTTTAGCTTCCATGCTTCACATTTTTATCACTCCACACTTTTTCTTGTCTCTTGGCACACTTTTCACCATCGATCTACATGGTTATCAAGTACGCATCTCTTATCTACTTTATGTTATCAAGAATTCAGTCAACAACATAAGGTGTTGGAAAATTTAGACATTAAATCATGCACTTTGGATATTTATCTACTCTTGATCACATACTACTATTCATATCTTACACTCTGTTTGCCTAGTTTTTTTTTTGTACTTTAGAATTTCTCACTCTAAACATCAGCGCCTAATCAGGATGCTAGTACCAAGTGCCCCAATACCCTTTAGGCACCTTGACGTTTTAATACTTTTCTCACATCCTTTGGGTCATTTCTAGCCATTTAGGCATCTTATCTTTTTGGTTGTCGGCCTTTTCAGGGTTAATTAAGAAATTCAAGCAAGGGAATCATATAAATATACATATATGTGACCATAATAAAGGACCAAGAACTATGGATTAGCTATCACCACCTAAGGTTGCATCTAAGATAATTCTAGAGCATTCAAGCATCCATCTATCTCCACATAAGGGACAAGGGATTACTTCTACATACACATATAGGAGGGCAAGGTCATTCTTTCATGCACACATCTAATTACATCATTTACATATATTTACTTACTCATTATCAAGTAAGACATGCACAAGAGACACCAAGGGAACTATTTTGACACCCACACACATAGAACCACTTTGGGTCTGAGATGTAGTGCGGGCTGCTCAAAGTTCGCTTGTTTGACAACCGAGGACAGTCTGACCCCTCATTTGCATTATTTATTTTTAGGATATGATGTACTTTGGTGTTTTTCATTTCATTTATTTATTGCAAGTTACAAGAAAAATTGGTAAACTTGATGCGACATACTAGCGAAAAGAAGTAAAGGAAAGTGAACACCTCGCAGCCCTTTGAGGAAAATTTTTTGAGGTTCTAAGTTGTCATAGGTACTCAAAGCATTTCTGCAGTGCTTTACAGTACCCTTGACCTAGTCCAAGTGCCCCAATCTAGGTAGATCTTATGGTTGTATAATTTTTGAGCTTCAGGTGTGACACTTTCCCTTCTCTGTTCATCATTTTGTCACTTAAAGATAGCCCAGATTTAATTTTGAATCAACTAAGTGTTCTTTCCTCTCATTTGCAACTAGGGTTTCATAATTTCTATCTTATCTTGTTTGGTTCAATTATGTAATTTATTGCATATTTATAGTGTTGTTACATTGTTAGTATTAGGCATCTATTTATTCAATATTATCTTAATAAGTTGTGATGGTTGTTTTGGCCCTTGTCACGGAGTGGGGCCGGATCCTTAATTTGAACCTCCACGTAGTGGCTAACCTAAACCTCCTAAGCCTCCTACCATGAAATGGGGCCTGTAGAAGAAATGCCTTGAGGCCCCATGGTAATGCTAAATTACATACCAATTGTCTATCCTATAACTCCACCAATAGTACTACTTCCAACGGGTAGCATGTCACTAGTTTTTCTCGACGATGTGCTTACTAAATTGGTTCCAAACAATTTTTGTCCAAACACGGGTTCTGTTGTACTACTTCCTCTAGGCACAAGTATGTCAAAATTACATACTCCAAGGTATAACCGCACATCACACTTTCCCACCATAAATTTATAGCTCTTATCCATATCACATCTAAATCGAGAGTGCTTGATAGCCATCTTGGCTCCACATTTGCTTTCTTCCTATTTGAACACCCATGTTGTATGTGTAAGTTGATAACCAATGGTACAATGCTACTAGGAAGAAGCTGAATAATGTGTCATTAAAGTAATCATAGAGGTTATCTTCCACCCACTTGCATGCATTAAAGTCAGTCAAAATGTTTTGTCTCTAAGCAAATGTGTCTTGTCCATTATGCACCCAAAGCTCAATATTCTCCAAAGATAGTTGAAACACCATACCGCACACATCACATCCTGCTAAGAAAGAAGAAAAGAGGTACCAACAATGGAACCAAAATGTAGTCCTTTTTATTAACCAATGTTGACTTGGGCACGTTGGCACTTCATCCGAAAGAGGTCTGAAATCTCACCTAAATTTTGTGTAACCACCAGGTCCCTCTTTAGTTACTCAAAAATATGTAGTTAGACATACGTGTTCATCATATCCATTATAACACAATATGAAAGAATATATAGCATCATAGATTGACAACACATATAATAAGGAAATCATTCAACATAGATAATCAATAAAATTATTTGAATTCCCATTATACCATGCTCGGATCTACTAATCCGGAAATCCATACACAAATGTTCACTGCAAACACAATGTATTACAAAACAAAAATGTTGATTACATCAATCCATTACATCCATACATTAAACCCATGCGCACACACAAAAATATCTTACTGGACTTCAAGCATCAACCTTCTCTTACGCACACATCAAAAAGCTACTAAATACAAGAGTGCTACTCCTATTTATACATGGTGGGGGCTTGCCCTTCACCGCTTAAAATCTCGTTTCCTAATAATAAATATGTTAATTATAGGTTGCATGCCTTTACAACTTTGTTTTATCTTTAGTTTAAGCTATAAATAACTCAACTTTAACATGCTTTAATTCCTATAATTAGATTGCCTTCTTGCATGTGCTTTTACCTCTTTGTTTAACTATTTCCATATTTTTCTTGAGTATCAAGACATCTTTCTTTCTTTCACATTTTTAACCTTACTCCAAAAATGGCTAAGTCCTAAATCTGTGTGCATGCACGTAAACCCCTACGTGCTGACATGTTCCTCTATGTTGCATGCACCATCGCATACTATCTTATGTTTACTTCCCACTCTCGCGTACATGTTTCTACGTATCCTTTTGTTCTTTGGTCACTTTCTGGTATCTCTTAAATCCTTACATGCACTCCTGTGAGTGACTTCCAACTCCGCGTATGGCTAATACTTAGCCATTTTTTTCTTACCAACATTATGAAATATCATCTTCCTCATACAATAAAATAAATAATCAATTTTTTCTCAAGGAATGGAAAATTCTTTGATCGGGATCCTAAATACACAATGTCATCAAAATGTATTATTTTTGTATTCCCAACACCTGGTCCCATTCCCCATTTCTTGTTGGGTATACTAAGCTCTCGATAAGGGGCCTCGGGCTGAATAAAAGTATTGAACCCACAACTAACTTGATGTTCTCCTACACTCTTCTAGTGATATTCACATTTATCAACATGGAGTTTTGGATTTATGGTTCATGTATATTCATGAAATTCACTTTCGTCTTGTAAGTATCATGTTTTAAAGAGGATGGTGAAAGTATTACTCGAGTTTTTATATCTTCTTTATGTTTCCCACCATAATGAAACATTTATGATCATAGTGTCATCCAATGCTTCCAAAAATTCTCTCTCATTCAGAAATAATCATTCCATTTGTGTTATATATTATTATACTTCTCAATACCTAACAATTTAAGGAAGTATTGTGAGATTTCCCTCTTCTTGATCCAAAAAAACTTGTATTTCCTGCCACAATTTTCCTTCCATAGCCTTGAAATCATCATCCAAACTATTGTTTTCCTTTGTATTTATATTCCTTATTTTCATGGATGGATCCATGTTTCTTTTATTTACGGCCTCCACTCTTTAATCCAGTGTCATAGTCTTCTTTTGTAGAGAAATATCCTTCTTCATTGATATCACATAAGCCCTTCAAAATATCAAATTATTTTTATTTTGGCATTTATTTTCATATGCAACACCTTAAAATCCATGTTTCTAGTGCATGATCTAAAGTATCAATATCTTCTTCCATTTTATAATCAATCTCTTTTATTTCTTTTGTAATATCTACCGCTTGATTGGTTCAAAATGTCTATTGATATCTAGATGATTTTTTCAATAGTAGATATCCTTTTTAGTTCATCATAATCTACATAATCATTTACATCATGTCATACTTCTCCTATCTAGGCTATGATCATTCTATCCTCCAAAGGTATGTGGGAAAAATGTCATTTCCCTCTAAATTTACCTCTTCATCTTGAATAAAAATATCGATACAATTCTCAAACCGATTTAAAGCTATCAATATTGAATACACCAAGTTCTTGGAGAATTTATCCATAGCTTCAAAATGTTCAATCTTAGTGATCCCCACAAAAATGATTTTGACCCACATTAGTACTACTAATAGTGCATTGAGGGTACTATCATCGATGATCTTTCATACCTAACTAGTTGTAATTGTGGCTTCCATATAACCTCCCATGTTCTTTGGGAAACTACATTGATATTTGATCCAAGATCAAGTAATTATATTTTTAACTCCTAACCATTTACCTTTACATATAGATACACAATAAATATCTTTCAATTACATATTGTATGAATACATTATTTTTATGTTTTTTTCCACCCTTTTGAATCTAAATGCAAAGTATTATTTATTCCAATATTTACAAATTATTTAAGTTTATCTAGAAATCCTTGTTTTATCCCTAACTTATCAATTTGTTTCAAGCATATTACCTAGTTCTCATCAAAATAAATATAATTTGCATTTTTAGTACGTTGGTGTTGTTTAGTGGTTTCTTTAATCTTCATTACGACTCCATCATGCATCTTTGGGTTTGGGTACACATTTTTTCTCATCTCCACTAGATATATCTCTCCATTATTTATTTTACTTTTATTTTTATCTTATTTTTGTGGTATCAGTCTTGTTCATAACCACCACTATTAATTTAGTATCTATGTCTTTCACAATTACTTGGATTTTTCATTTTCTACTCTTTGTTCTTTCTAATATTTATGAATTGAATTTTCTCATTTTCAATCTTTCTGATGTAGAAGCATCATGAGAAGAAGCTACAAGATGTCAAAAATGAACTTTTAGTCATAATAAGGAAGATGGATATGGGCCTAGAGCCATGAGGAGGAATTTAGATTGTAATTCCAAGCATTAAGTAGAGTCAAGATGTTTGAAATTTCAAAATTTCATGTTTTCCCTCCAATGTGTAACCTCAATTCCAAAAGCATGTAAAGGAGTCATATGAGGTTTATAGAGTCTAGGTGGTTTAAGGCATGTAAGTGATATTTAGACAAGTTATTAAGGGTCTTAGAGAGATTCATAATGTGGATGTGTGAGTCATAGAGGCACAAAATGTTACAACATGCCATGTATGGGCATGATGAATCTTGTAAAGAAGTAGTTAGGGTGAGGTGAAAGAGATACAAAAAGGTTGAAAATTCGAATGAAATCAGTTAGTTATCCCTCTAAGGGGAGAAGAGGATGGTATTCCTTATGTAGAGGATAGAGAGAGTCATGAAGTGAGCAAGATTTCAGTATTTTATATGAAGCTTTGATGGTGAATGGATGTTTTTCTCTATTTTTGGTGTGATGTTTTCTAACAAAAGTATGAATTTGAATGTGTTGTCTTGTTGAGATATCTTATATTCTCATTCATCCCGTGGAATATCAAAATACAAGTGACCCAAATAATTAATTAGGTATAGAAATATATAATTCTTTGTTTATGTCGTGAAGCATTGGTTGATTGTGCATGAATGTGAAGGAAGAACATGAACTGTTTGAGACAGTCAAAATAAATTTTGTATTGTAGCTCTAAATCACTTGAAATTTTGACCATCGGAGGATAATGTAAGTTTTCATATGGGTTTTTAATGGTACCCCTTAATTTTTATTATTTTTCTATGATGAATTTCCCTCGTTGGGATGAGGATGCATTCAAATTGTTTAACATAATGTTTGTTTGGTAATATGATGATAACACGTGTGTTATAAAGAGTTAGTTGCTGAAATTTGGAGGGTATAATACTGACATCATTTTTAAGTGTTTTTAATAGTTTTATTATTTGAAACACATACAAAAATTTGTTCATGACATAAGTTTATGACAGACTATGGGTTTAAAAGCACAAAACAAAGGTAGTATGATCCTTTGTGCAAAGAGAGGGTTAAGTTTTTGTTTGTAAACTCTTGAAATTTGAATGATAAGCTTATTATTATTTATCTCTGCATCACTTTCACATTGTTATATATGCATATTCATCTTTTTATTTTCAAGGGATGTATTTTACCATTATACATTTATCAAATTTTTACCCCCTTGTTGGCATAATTTCCTAATGCCTTGGTGTTTTTCCCGCCACTTTTATAAAATAATGTTGCTTTGGGGTGATTGAAATAATAATGTTTGTAATTATCATGGAAAAATCCACATTGGTTGTTTTATTTCTATGTGTATGCTACGCAACATACCTCTCCTTCTTGCACTAATAACCATTCACTAATCTTTGTTCCTAGCTTCTTTATTGTTGATGCCTAAGTTTTTTTATAAACGCTTCCTTCATTTTGTTGGAAACCTCCATCTTGATTCCCCAATATCCACCACCTTTATATCCATGGAATTTTTTTCCACCTTATTAATTCCCCTAACATTTGTCGTGATACCCTCTACGATATCCACCTTTTTTTGTAATTATTACCTTTGTATCTATTATGATATCTACCTCCATTAAATCCTCATAACTTTCCTCCATTTTTGAACCCTTCTTAGAAGTCACCTCCATTATTTTTAGGTATCCCCATTAGTGCCCATTAAATTCCTACACCAATGGTTCTTGGGGTGTTATTTATTGTTGTGGGGGTTGTGTTATTTGATATGTTATGTTTTATGAATCATATTGATAGTGGGAGTGGGTTGAGATAATTATTTTTTTGTCACGATAATTTTGGACCTACGTTCTTTTAATTATTACATATCATAAACCACGCAATAAGCATGGTGTATTGGTTGAATGATCCATATACTATTGAGTACATAATTTACTTGTTAGAGGTTTGACTTCCATCATTAGACATATATTTTCACTATTTCGATTCCATAATGTATAAGCTCCACACTATAATATATCCTTTGAAATAGATTATTGTGTCAACAATGTCATCCCTACTAGATTTTATCTCAATGTAACTACTCTTTTGGCTCCTTCTATAACGGACACCATGTTCTACTGTGACACTCTTCATAAAAAATAGGGCACAAAATATTTTTCCTATTTTTTATCTTGGGTAGCTAATTTGTTCAAATGTCCACCTTCATTTGTATTTCTTGGCATAGTTCTAAATGATCCAATTCATGTTATAAATTTTCTTATTCAATTTTTATAGTGGTTTCTCCTTCTCATATTAAAGATTGGGCCTCCAAACATATGGCCATATCAAATTCCTTTTAAAAAAATTAAAATGTTTTTCCATCTATTGATGCTCTCAAATATGATATTAATCTAGATATGAACCATTCAATCCTTCAAATTTTCATCCAATTTCCATACGACATTTTTGAATCATTGATCAAATTATTTTACAACTTATCCTTATTTTTATACCAATTATCGTATGTTACTAGTACTTTATGGAAATCCCCCTTACACTCCTTTTGTACATCCTCCCGTGATTTGTTATGAGTGGGACTAATCTTCATATACCATTTCTGTGTATCATATGTCAATGTTCCCATGAAGTCAAAAGGTTTAACTTGTGCATACATTATGTTATTGCTCCTTTATTACATATGTAATATCAATATATATTCATCTGCATCATTTCTAGCTTTATCAAATAGGGGTAATTTTTTCTTTAATATTATTGTTGGAATTGTCTTTCCTATTTGTGTTGTACTTTGGATTACTAGGTATATTACCTCTTATTGGTCTCACTATTTGTCTTTGTTTTCTTTGGCTTTTAACTTCCTAATTTTCTCTATTTTAATTCATAAAATGATTACTTATTCCCTTATCTCTTTTAAAATATAGCTCCAAATAAATCTTTCCTAAAAATTTGTTAAAAAATTTCGCAATTTCTTCTCTCTTATTTCTATCTTATTTATGTTTTTGTTACTATTATGTAATTATTCTCCTATATATTATTCCTAAAAATATTCCCTAAAATTGTGTAGCAATACAAGGAATGACAATTCTTTCAAGGGTTTCATCTCCTTAAACGGTCTCACGTGGTTGGGGACAAAGTGTTTCTTCCTACACTAACAATTTCTTTTTCATCTCCTTATTTTTCATTACTTGACTAATATATTACTCTTAATATGCATCCCTCATATTTATTCTTTGGTAAAGACACTAAATTCATCATCTCCTATATTTTATTTTTCTTTGTTTTCTATATCTATACTCCCCCTTTTCATTTACCTATTCATATTCCTTTCTGCACTTGTTTCTAAATTGCTCTCTTTAATTCATATATGTCTTCTAATCTACTCTCTCCTTCTTCTTTCCTTCCCTTAATGTCTTTTATTTATCCTTTATATTCATTTTCTCTTCCTTCATTTGTTTCTCCTCTCTCATTTAAACAAATTATTTTATCTAATATGGTTGTTCCCTTGGACTTCGACTCGAATGTCCTCATTATGTCCATTCTTCCCAAAATTATCACCATTCTTCCTAGTATTCCATGTAATTAACTCATGATACATCTATGTGATATGTCTAATTCTCATAGCGATATTCTATTTATGAATAACCCTTATAATACATGTTCACATGTTCTTTCTTTTGTGGGGAATTGAGCTAATTATCGCATGTCATTTGACCATAAAATTAAATATTTTTATTTATTTTGTCATGATGCCCAAATTTCCCTTTTATAGCTCTATGGGGCCATGTTTCCCTATTATTAGGTCCATAGGGATAGAGCTAGTATATGTTCATATTTTTTCTTTCTTTGTTCTCCATTACTTCATTATATCGTATGTTTCAATCTTTATCTTCTCATCTTCTCCCTCAATTGTTCCCTCTCTTATACTAATCTAATCATTTTCTTTGTTAATCCCAGTTTTACTCTTTCACTATTTCTCTTCTCCATTTATCCATGACACTTAGCTTCTCTATTTTTAATCACTTTAATTCTCTTAGCTACTCTTTTTCTTCTCTAATTCTTGTTGGGCTCATGAAGTGGCTAAGTACAATCCACATGTAGAGCTTAAAGACCACATGTAGGAACACGTGTGAGATCACGTGTAAGAAAATATGTGAAAGGTATGCACACAAGGGGGATGAAGAGATCATTGTGAAAAGGTCTACACACACATAGAGGTTCCAGGAGTTAGCCAAATTTCCAGTAGAGGCTAAAAATAGGAAAAGAAGATTTGGCGTAACAAGCAAGACGCACCCGAAAATAGATAAGGAAAGGATAAAGCACCAAACATAGGTAAAGAATATGTTAAAGTAGACAAGGAAAATGCATGGAAATAGCTAAATATAGTATCAAAGTGTTGATAATGTCTATCTATTTATAGCACAAGTTGAAGATTAAATCGGGGTTTGAAGACATGTGACCTATATTTAGGATATCTATTGTTAGAATTAAAGCATGTAAGTGGTGAAGGAAAAGTTCCCACCCTATATAAATAGGTTTTACACTCCTTTATAGAGAGTTATGGTGATGGTGATGGTGATGGTGATGGTGATGGTGATGGTGATGGTGATGGTGATGGTGATGGTGATGGTGATGGTGATGGTGATGGTGATGGTGATGGTGATGGTGATGGTGATGGTGATGGTGATGGTGATGGTGATGGTGATGGTGATGGTGATGGTGATGGTGATGGTAGTTGTGTGTGTGTGTGTGTGTAAATTCCTAGTGTTAAGTATTAGATGAATGTTGTGCACATGGATGTAATTAGTTGTGAGTATATGTAATGGATTGATTATGTTATGGATAACTTATTATGGATTGTGAAGATTAGTAGGAATGAACATGGTATAATGGGATTACATATTCTATTGTTGATTATTTATGTTCATGAATGATTGATCAAGTTATGTTATTACATGTTATATTTGTTATCCTTATCATATTGCAATGTTATCTTTCCACATGAGATAAATGGCTAAATACTTAACACACATCCTGATGAATAACTAAAGAGGTACCTGTAGTTTTGCATGCTTCAGGTGAGTGCTTAGACAATTGTCTAAGTGAAGTTCCAACGCAACCGACTTAGTAAGGTCTTGGCAAATAAACTCTAACATTTTGGTTTTGTTGTCGAGATCTCTTTTCATTCTTCTCATCAAGATGTGGCGTGCATATGGCATTCCAACTATCACTGGAGAGTATTAAACATTGGATACATGATGGTCGGGATAGTTTTTCTCGGAGATACAACACTAGTAGAAAATTTGATCCATGGAAGTGGGTGGAAGATAATTTATATGATTCATAGTATGAGATGTTTTTCAATTTCTTCTCAGTAGATTTGTACAAATGATTGGAATATTATGCGCGAGAATAGGGGTATTATGTCTTTGGGAAAGAAGTAATTTTGGAGCCAAGAAAAGTATCAATCACTCTCTGATTTGGATGAACCATGGACGCACACTATAGGCTATTGATGGGAAGGTGTGCTACAGAGTTACACCTTGGAGTATGCAATGTCAACATATTCATGCCCAAAAGAATAAAATTTATAGTTTTTGTGCAATCCAAGAGAATCATACTTGAGTGTTTTACCTTTAGCAATGAAGATCTTAATGATTGAGTTACGGATTGAAAACTTACCCATAGAAGGATAAAATCCCACTATGCGTAGAGGTAGAAAAAAGTTTGGGAAGGATGGCATTAGTCTAAGTGAAAGAGAGACATGGAGAAGAGATACTACACATATATAATGATGTACAAGAGAGGGAAGTTGAAGAGGTGCTAAGAATGAGTTAAATGGGGCTGGGTGGAAGTGATGGGAACCACCGTAGAGAGGAGAGAGACCACAAGATCATGTCCCTCGATAATTGGAAAGTGCAACAAGGACCCCTTTGGCATCGATGAAAGTGAGTTTGGGGAAAGGATGAGAACCGTTGGTGCACATTTGACCCATCCTAGACCCTTATCCCTTGCGCTTAGTGTTTTGAATTCATAAGTTATTATAGAATATCATCATAGTGATGATGAGCAAGAAGTAAACCGGGGATCACCATGTTGGATTGGAGATACAAGCGGTACATTTTAGTATCGACATAGGATGTACAAAAATTAAGGTAGTGTATATGGCGGTGGCAATAGGCTCCTGTATTTGGGAATAATTTGTTTGGAAGAAACTCAGCAAGCATGACTTCAGGATAGAGTAGTGGCACACTACCCATTAGAGGTACTACTATAGGTGGAGTAGTGGGACAAATTGTTGGGGTAGAGTTTCGTAATGAAATTACTTTTATAATTTGGATTATGAGCAGCAATAGAACACCAAATAACACAATATTGCAGATAAATGATCTCAATATGTAATTAAAATATATTCGCCACTTCGAGGGGGCAACCTCAAAACCATACAATAAGACTCAAATTCTCGATTGATGATAAAATACTACCTATAATCCTTATATATACTATTCATATGTTATGGCCATCACCAAGGCTGACCTACTAAGCATGAAAAAGTATAAATGAAATAATAAAATGATATGGTAAGCCACAATTCGGATACTCATATCCTAATACAAGTAATAGGTTAAGAGCGTAGCATGCCCTTCCCCTTTAAACAATTTTTTTCCTCAACGTTGAATAATCCTGGATGTTTCGCAAAAAAATTCATCTCCCGTGTCACATCCTCTATGCTCAGACTCTTCCACTTGATCAGATATTCCTTAATGTCTCTGGTTCTCAACCTCTTAGTACATGTTTGTAGAATCTTCTCTGGCTCCAAAATTATTCTTCCTTCCTCACCAAGTTTTGGTAGCTCTTTCTAGGCTACAAATTTATTTCCAATAACCTTCTTCAAGTAGGAAACATGGAATATTGGGTGTATGCATGAAGATTGAGGAAACTCTAGTTTATAAGCAACACTTCCAATTTTCTATAGAACCTAATAAGGACCATAATATTTAGGAGAAATTTTGTTTTCCTTTTTCTTTTTCTTCAGGACATCTATTTGTAAGGCTGCATACGTACAAAAACCCAGTCACCAATTTCAAAATGTCTTTCACTATAATGTTGATCTACTTTTTGTTTCATCTTGTTTTGTGCCAATGCCAAATTCTCCTTCAAACCAGCCAAAACCTGTTGTTGATGTTGAATGTGTTCCTTAACATCTCTGACCTTAGTTTACACCCTCAAGGAAGAAGTGATAGATGGTGGATGGTAACCATATAATGTTTAAAATGGGGTCATTTAAGAAGAGGTATGAAAAGATTTTTATACCATCATTCTGCAAGTGGTAGCCATTTAACCCAACATTCCTACTTATCTAATACAAAACAATGTAGATACCCCTCTATGAATTTGTTGACCACTTCCATTTTCCCATCAGTTTGAGGATGGTAAGATGAACTATGAGCTAGTTGAGCACCCAAACCTATAAATAATTCTATCTAAAATTACTCGTGAAAATAGGATCATGATCACTTACAATTATCTTTGGGGTTCCATATAGCTTTTGAACTGTCTCTAAACAAATAATTGTAAATGTACTGGTTGTAAATGTGTATGACAGGGCACAAAAATGGGCATATTTTGTGAGCCTATCCAAAATCACCAAAATAACATTTTTACCCTCTCAACAAGGCAATCCTGTGATGAAATCCATGGAGACCTCCTCCCATCTCTAGCTAGAAATTGGTAATGGTTGCAATAGACCTGGTGTCTTAATGGTTTCACCTTTTTTCTATTGGCACACCAAACACTTTGATACAAAATTTTGTGCATTGCCCTTGAGTCCTTCCCAGAGTGTCCTCCAACAGATGATGCATGTAGCTCTGCAAGAATCTTATGCTTCAACTCAGAATCTTTGCACAAGTATAACATGTCCTTGTACAATAAGGCATTACCTTTCCACTCAAATTTGTTAGATGTTATAGAGCCTTTCTTGATATTATGTATTAGATATTGTGTATCCTTGTCTTTATCCCATTCCAATCTTACTTCATCTACCCAATCAACCTTCAACATGGACATTTCACATAGTAATGCCTTTGCGGATGTATCCCTTCTGGATAGCACATCGGCTACTATATTTTATTTACCCTTTTTGTATATGATTTCAAAATCATAACCCAGTAATTTTTTACCCGAGTTTTTTGTTCCTTGAATGATATCCTTTGCTCCAAAAATTATTTGAGACTATCATGATCAGTTTTCACCTTGAAGTTTCTACCCATTAGATAGGGCCTTCATTTCCTGACCACATGAAGAATATCCATCATTTCTTTCTCATAAAAAGGTTTGAGAAGATATTTTCCTTTGAATTGGTGACTCTCAAATGCAATTGGTATTCCTTCCTACATTATAACTACTCCCAATCTTGATCCTAAAGTGTTACACTCAACAATGAAGGTTTTTAAGAAGTCAAAAGTAGCCAAAACAGGGGTGGTGCACGTGGCTTCCTTCAACTAGTCATAGGATTTAGTGGTTGCTTATGTCCAATGGAAGGAATCCTTCTTTAGTAATGTAGTGAGTGGAGCTACGATTCTACCATATCCCCTCATAAATCTTATGTAGTACCATGTTAGTCCTAAGAACCCTCGGAGATTTTTGAGAGTTTTGGGCCTTGGTCATTCCACCATAGCTTTGATCTTCTGAGGATCAAATTTGACACCTTCATGGGATACAATGTGACCTAATTACTCTACCTTTTGTACACCAAAATAAAATTTGGATGGCTTTGCATAGATCTTATGTTTCTCCAAAACTTCTAACACTTTATCTACATGTTGCAAGTGTTCTTACCATGTCTTACTATAAATCAATATGTCATCGAGAAAACTAATAGAAATTTCCTTTTAAATGGCCTAAAAATTATGTTCATCAAGCTTCAAAATGTTGAGGTAGCATTTTTAAGACCAAAGGGCATTACCAAAAATTCATAATGGCCTATTGGTGCAAATCAGCAGCACCCCCTAAATGACCTTCAGATCTACAAGTGAGAAATGGGTCATCTAGTGTGATTGCACAACATTGAATCTTTTCCCCAAGTGTGGGACTTGCAAAAATGGGAAAAAACTCTCCAGATTAAAGGTTGGTTCCTCTACTCCTTTGATCAGATGTATACATGAAATTTGCAGAGGTTTAACTCAAAATCCTACTCTAATTCTGCCAAGGAGACAAGGATAGAAGAGAGAAAAGAAGGTAAAACTAAACTAACAAGGTGATACACCAAAGGAGTGGTGAACATCTACTTCTACAAATTGACACAGATTATAAAAATGCAACAAAATCATGCACAAATTGCTAAAATTGTAATGAAATATCAGGATAGAGAAAACAACACAAGAAAGGATTGAAAATTCATTCACAGAGCTTGCATTGTCATTTCCATTTTTAAATACAGTGCATTACAATAGCAAGGAGGTAGAAAACATGTTGCAGTCCTAAAAGAGGTCTGATATTCCACAAATTCACTTGTCAGGGTGAAGGATGGAGCCTACATAACATAAAAACGTCCAAATCTTTACAAATGAGCCAAATCTGGCGTTTAACAATGAAAACCCGAGTTCAGGAAGGAGAAACACGGGAAAATGAAATGAATGATTCAACCACCAACCAAATCCATCAAAATAGCATGGGTACCCTTAAAAGTTCATTCCCCAAGATTTTTGACCATGCTGGAGAATAATGGAAGCCATACTACATTAAAAATGGTGGTTAAATGTCGGTTCTACTCTTTTCCCCATGCCAAAGGTGTTTTCTCATTTTTCTCTCACTAAACTCCACCAAAAACAAAATTGAATATTCCATCATGTAGAGGACTTCAATAGATTTCTAATGACACCAAAATTGAGAAAAACCAGAGCTCTGGATCGAAAGATATGCCCCTCTGAAGATTTAGGGAAAAACAGGGGCAAAAATCGGGTCAACGGGCCGAAACCCAAAAATTTCCCCTTTTTTGAATTTGGGAAAAATTCTCCAAAAACTCTGCCCCCCACCACTCCTCCTCCACGTGTCGTATTCCCATTGGTCTCGGGTTTAAACGGCCATTTCACACATTTTTGAATTTTGGAAAAATATCCAAAATCACTCCATGCCCCGCCACTCCACTGCCATGTGTCACCCTCCTATTTGGTGAGGGCCTGAATCATTTTTCTTTCCTTTACGGGCCCACGAAAAAAATATCTTTTACACCATTTGCACACTTTGGCAAAATTGTCAAATTCCCCGTGCCCCGACCTCTGCCAAGGACAAGACACGCATCACCCTCTGGTTGGTGCAGGGGCTTTACAATTTTTGTTTTCCTCCTCTGCACGGGCTTTCAAGCCAAGATTTTCTTTGTGCCCTTTGACTATTTTGGAAAAAATCCAAAAATCACTCCACCCCTCCAACTCCCGCCAACCTAATGGACATGTGGCGGCCTCCGATTGTCCGCGGGCGTTAGGCAAAAAAATTTCTTTGCACCCCCACCGAGAACTTTGGAAATTTTCTAACTTACCTCCACCAACCCGCCATTCCACCGCCACATGGCACATTCCCATTGGTGGCAGACCTTCCCAAGGAAAATTTCCCTCAAAAACTCTGCCAAGTCATAACTTGCAAAATACAAGGAGTTACTGAGGAAAAATTTAGCTTTCGGAAAGGTGAGAAAATTCTCTATCTGAAGAGACCATTTCCGAAAATTTTGAGTGCTGAAAAGTGAAAATTTTGACTAAAACATAAGGAAAGAAGGAATGAAAGGAATTTAGTCAAAATAAGCAAGGGATTATTTGGATAACAATTTTGGCGACTCAGGAGTCATCTACCTCTTGGATGAAGTGACCAGGTTTGCTGAAGCAATCCATTGGGAAATGGAGTCATCAACTTAATTGCTTGGTACTCTCAACTCATTAGAAAATTTCTAGGAAGAAGATTGTGAGAGTAGAATATCACTTGATCTGGAAAATGGCTTGCAAGATGCATCCTTAGGACAACAAGCTTGTGTGAAATCACTTAGGGAAATGTAAAATTTAGGCTACAAAAAAACAATGTGCACAAGCACTTGGAGGAATGAAAATCTAAACTAATATGTAAAAGGTGAGGAGTTTCCCTTCTAGTATCAATGCTTTAGATGGATTCCATTAACTAGAATATGTAGTTCTTCACCATCCAATGTAGACAATTGGAACGTATTGTAGTTCTTACATTTTGTGACCATGTAGGGGCCACTCCAAATGGCATCAAAATTTGAATGCCTTCCTGGATTTTCTCGGTCTGCATCCCATTTCAACACTAAATCTCCCACTTGGAAGGTTCTAGCCTTATCTTTCCTATCAAAGGTTCTCTTGATCAAGGCTTGGTCCTTCTCCATTGTTTGGGCTAAATTCTCTCTGATTTCTTGGAGTTCCATCAATTCTGCATATCTAACCTCCATGGGTTCAAACTCCAACAATTCCAATTTCTTCATGAGTTCCAACATTGGCAATTCAAGTGACATAGGCAAGATTTCCTCTCTTCCATAGACAAGTCTGAATGGAGAGTTACCTATGGATCTCTTGGGAGTTATCCTATCAGCCCATAAGGCTGATTTAAGTTTAGTGTGCCAAGTCCTCTGATTTTCATCAAGAGTCCTCTTGATGATCTTTAATAGGTTCTTGTTGGTAGACTCAGCTTGGCCATTACCTTGAGGGTAATAATTTGATGAAGTTCTCAGATAAATCCCATTTTTAACATCCCATTCAGTTACCTTTGATCCTATGAATGCCAAAGCATTATCTGATATTATAGTGGTAGGTATACCAAATCTGGTTACTATCCCCTCATAGAAGTCTAGAATGCTAGATTCATTTGCCTCTTTGAGTGCCACTACCTCAGTCCATTTGGTGAAGTAGTCTGTTGCTGTTAGAATCCACTTGTGTCCTTGGTTTTAGTTTGGGTTAATGACTCTAATGAATTCCAAACCCCATTACATGAATGACTGGTCAACTGAAATTGGGTGTAATGGAAGGGCTGCTAAACTTTCCTTTCCTGTAAAGAATGCACAAATTTTATACCTCTTGATCCACTCATAACAATCACTAAACACCTTGGGCCAATAATAGCCAGCCTTCATAATCTTGAGGGTTATCACTCTTGGAGAAAAATGACCCCCAGCTGATCCATCATGGAACTCTTCTAACATTCTCTTAATTTGATTTGTCCCAATGCATCTCAGTAGCACTCCATTCATATCCTTTTTGAACAAGACACCATCAACAAGTGCATATGGAATAGCCTGCAATCTGAAGTGTCTTCTCTTGGTTTTGTTCATCTCTGGAGGGCATAGGCCTATTTGTAAGAAGTACATTATGTCTTGGTTCCAGTAAGGAGTGAGAATACCACCATTCTCTTCTTGAACACCTCTTTATTCTTGGTTGTCTTACAACGCCAAAACAACATCCTTCCCATTGCTTGCTTCCATTGATTTGCTCAAGACCAGGATGCTCACACAATCCCTTTCCTTGAACCAGATTGGTGACTTTGATCTCATTGTCATAATCCATGACACGAGTAATCCACCCCGCACGTTTTCATTAAGGTCTTTGTTGAGGAGGAATTCCTTGACTCCCACATGAGAAACTAGCAGTTGAACCTTGTTGTTTGAAACTAGATGCTTAAATTTATTTAAGCTCCTAATCACTACAAGGACATTCTTATCAATGAAGGAATACCTCACCTCATAGTCCTCCAAGATTTGGCTAACGAAGGAAATTGGCTGCTCTCTGCATTTTCTTTGTTCGATGTACTAAAATTACGAAATTGTATCATTACCTCCAAATGCATAAAGGATAAAATCCTTGGAGAAATCTAGGTTAATGAGAGTTGGAGCTTGTGAGATAGCCTCTTTGATTTCCTCAAAACTTGCCTTACCTTTAGCTGTCCATTTGAAATCCATACTTTTCTTCAACATCATAGTTATTGGCTTGACAAGGGCTGCAAAGTCTGGAACAAACCTTCGAACAAAATTGATTCTTCCCAAGAAACTTTGAAGGGCCTTCTTATGACTTGGTAATGGCAGTGATTTTATTTCTTCAACCCTCTCTGGATCAATTGCTAATCCCTCTTTGGAAATAATGTGGCCTAGGAGCTTTCCTTCATGAGCTAGGAAAATACATTTTTTGGGATTCAAGGATACCCCAAATCTTCTACATCTTTGGAACACTTGTCTCAAATGAAAGAGATGATCTGCTGCACTTTTAGAAAATACAGTAATATCATCTAGGTATATCAACACTATTTTGTTGATCAATCCCTTGAACGCCATATCCATTGCCCTTTGGAAGGTAGCTCCAGTGTTAGACAAATTAAATGGCATTTTCCTATATGCATAGGTTCCCCATTTGGTGGTGAATGTTGTTTTGAACTGATCATCCTCCTTTACCATGATCTGATTATACCCTGAATAACCATCTAGTAATGAAAACTTCTCAGAGCCAACAACAACTTACAAAATATGCTCCATAGAAGGAAGTGGAAAATGATCCTTGAGGGATGCTCTATTCAAATCTCTAAATTCTACACACAATCTGATTTCTCCACTCTTCTTTCTAACTAGAACCAAGTTTGCAACCCAGCTTGAATGCTTGATGGGAAATATGATACTTGCCTCTATTAACTTATTCAATTCCTTCTTCATGAGAGGCTCCATGTGTGGATTGACCGGTCTTTGTTTTTTCCTGATGGGTTTAGCACTTGGATCTAATTCAATTGTGTGTTGAGCTAGCTTGGGATTGAAACCTCTCAAGTCTTCATAGCTCTAAGAAAATATATCCGGGAACTCTTGGAAAAGTTACATGAACTCATACCTTTCTTGCTTGGTTGTCACTTTACCAATTTGAAGTGATTTTCCTTCTCCAACTAAGATGGGCACTGAATCTTCTCCCTTGACTTGGATGTTTGATTTCTCTTTCCTAAATTGATCATTAGGATTAAATATGGACTCCAAAGTGACAAGTCCCTTTGGTAGTTTTTGGTTCTCAGCTATACCACTTGATCACCATACTGTTGTTCTAACTTTTCCTAATTTTTGGTTGAGAACTCAGCTTCTTCTTGCAAGAAATTGATGATTTGTTGGTCACTTTCAAAAAAATTCCAACTTGCATTATTGTCTGGCACTGATGGCCTTACAATCACATGAATGCTTGGCTACACTTTATCTTCCTTGATACTCTCCACAACATCAAAGGTTGCTCCAACTACTGCAAACCTATAAGTAGCTTGGTTTTCTTTCCTAGGGATGGAGTTGATGCCAAAGCCTTCAAAATCCTCAATGAGGTCCCACACCCTATTCTTATAGCACTGGACCAGGTCATTTTTGGCAGCATGTTGTCCTTTAACTTGATTAACAATCAGCTCGCTGTCACTAAAGACTTGTAAGTTTTTGATATCTTTCTTTCTTGACTAATGCAATCCTTGTATCAAGGCTTCATATTCAGCAGTGTTGTTAGAACATGCAAAATGAAATCTAAAAGTTGGATAATACTTAATGCCTTGAGGTGAAACAAGCATAGCTCCCCGCACCTTATCTACTTCTTGATCCATCAAAGAACATCTGTCATACCTCATTGTCATATTTATGGTCTGGCTTGGTGATGCTAGGAATAGGCTGATTTTATTCATGCATGCAATAAACTCCTAGTTTAGATTCCTCTATTTCCTTGTAGGGATCAAAAGCATGTACCTTGCTTGCCCATTCATCAAGAGTCAAATCTGGGATGCTTCCAACTTTGGTGTCAGCTTCATCTGTGCTTGGATAATCCTCTTGATCAAATGTTGAATAGTTGGCATTGATTGGGCTTGGAGTATGAGGCTCAATGTGAAATTTTGCAATAGGTTCGGACCTGATTGTGGCCTTAGTTCCATATCTGGTCCTAAACAACATGTGTGACCAATCAGTAGATAAATAGCCTCCAATTCTAGCTGTGAAATCCCTTGACAAACATAGGGCAAAAAGTGGAGGTAAATCTATCATTGACACATCTTGTAACACAATGACATTGGGGCATGCATGTAAAGTGAGGCTCAAATATTTAATTACCCCACTGTTGTTATTGTTGTCCCATCCAATTGCACCACCCCTTTGGATATGACTTCATATTGGAGGCCCAGCTGATCAGCTATTTGTTTGGGCATCACAGAACTACTTGCCCCAGAATCAATCATACAATTGTGTACTAGTTTATCCCCAATGATCAATGAAACATAGAATGGAGGGGGCTTCAAAACTTTACCTTGTTGTCCTCCAAGCTTCCCCTCAGGCTGAGAAGCATTTGTGAGTACCTTCTCTTGCATATGAGCTTGCTAATTTGAAGTTGACCAATTCTTCATGGTAGCTTGTAGTAGATCCCTTTGGCCTGGGATGGATAGTGATTCCCACATAGATATATTCACATTTGTCTTCTTCATTTGTTCAATGATGTTAAATGGGGATGAAACATCTCTTTGCTGCCCCTTAGCCTACACATTCTTTTCTTGTACATGGGCTGCAACAGCTGGCATTTGAGCTGGTCTAGAAGGTGGCTTGGGTTGTCCTTGCACATTTGGAACTATATTTTTCTTGCCAACACTTTGTGGAGTGATGGAAGGTTGTGGATCACCTAGAGCTAATGACTTGCCCTTCACCAATATTCCTCTTCTTTGACCATGTGTTAGCTGCTACATTATGAGAAATTTTTGATTCATACCACAAAAATCTTCAGCCTACTAATTCACAAGTGTAGTCTCATTTGGAGTTGTATTTTTCTAAGATGTTCCTTGTTGTTGGTTTGTTTCTTGACTCACCTCACTCTCTATGCCAGTTGTTGTCACCATCAAAGCTTGGTTCAAAGCACCATTGAAGCACATAGATGGTTGTGAGAGCTTCATTGCATGGGAAACACCAATCATACTCTTGAGCTATATTATTTTGCACTAGCACTAAGGCTTTAGAGGTAGATGCAGCATTGGGGTTATAGGGCTGAAATGGTCTATTGGTAGGAGGCCTTACTTGATTTTGATTTACAGCTGGATTGGGTGGCCTATTAGGCTGATATGGTTGCCTATTAGGCTGATTTTGAGACTGATAAGAAGGTCTAAAACTTTGGGCTTGTTGCCTCTTGAGTGTAACCAGCTCATTTCCTAAATTTTGTAATTGTTTCATGACTTCTTGAAGTTCATTTGAGGCACTAGAGGATGAAGTAGAAGTTTCATTTGAACTCTAATTTCTAGGAGTGGGAATAGGAGCTAAAGTAGGTGCTTGACTAGTGCTTGGGCTTTCCAAGTTTGGATATAAGGGCATGGGAGGCCTAGGCACCAATTTACCAGCTTGGATCAAACAATTCTCAGCCCTAATGGAAATGCTATAAGCTATAGGTATATTTGCACCTCCCATGGATTGGATTAACATAGAAATATCAGAATTTAAAGCTTTGAGATAGTATAAGAAAGAACCTTTAGTTGTTGGCCTTACTGTCACTGGGATTCTATCCCATGTCCTTTGAAATCTGAAATTGAAGTTTGTTAGCTGCTCATTGGGAGCTCTCTTGATAGTTGTCAGTTGTTCCAATAGAGACAAATTATCTCCCTTTTCTCCAAACTGCTCATGGAGAGCTATGCACAACTAGTTCCAATTTTGGATAGAGCCTACCCCAAGGCTCCTGAACCATTGCAAGGCTTTCCCTTTGAATGAATATGCCAACAATTTGACAGTAATTTGCATCTCAACAATCTCATGGATTGCACAAACATTAGCAATGTCTTTGACATGATCACCAGGAGTGGTCTAATTTTCCCCAGTAAAGTATGGAATGTTCTTCAATGTTGCAACTGGAACTAGGTTTTATGCATTGAGAGCAAGTGGGATGCTACCAGTGAAGTTGACATAAGGGTTGTGTTGTGCCATTCTGATTGGCTTGAGAACCCTTGTTGATTGGGTGAAAGGTCTACCAGGTGGAGGAGTTGATAGAGTTCTATTTGGTGGAGATGGAGACCTTTGAATTATTCTTCCCCTCTCTCTTCTTCCTGGGGATAACTACAAATACTCGAAAATCCCTCTTCTCTAGCCCTTGACCTTGTTTGGATCCTTCTCATGAATCTTCAAACTAGACTACTGAAACCAGTTGATTTTATCTCTTTGGAGTCACCAGATGTGCAAATCATGGCTCTTTTAAACAAGAAACTTACAAAAAATGCACATCAACTTGTTGTAATGAAGATGAAGACCTCTAAGGTCCCACCAGTATGCCAAAATTGTTAGTGCAAATCAGCAGCACCCCCTAAATGACCTTCAGATCTACAAGTGAGAAATGGGTCATCTAGTGTGATTGCACAACATTGAATCTTTTCCCCAAGTGTGGGACTTACAAAAATGGGAAAAAAACTCTCCAAATTAAAGTTGGTTCCTCTACTCCTCTGATCAGATGTATACATGAAATTTACTGGAGGTTTAACTCAAAATCCTACTCTAATTCTACCAAGGAGACAAGGATAGAAGAGAAAAGAAGATAAAACTAAACTAACAAGGTGATACACCAAAGGAGTGGTGAACATCTACTTTTGCAAATTGACACAGATTATAAAAATGCAACAAAAATCATGCAAAAATTGCTAAAATTGTAATGAAAGATCAGGATAGAGAAAACAACACAAGAAAGGATTGAAAATTCATTCACAGAGCTTGCATTGTCATTTCCATTTTTAAATATAGTGCATTACAACAACAAGGAGGTAGAAAACATGTTGCAGTCCTAAAAAAGGTCTGATATTCCACAAATTCACTTGCCAGGGTGAAGGAGGGAGCCTGCAGAACATAAAAATTTCCAACCCTTTACAAATGAGCCAAATCTGGCTTTTAACAATGAAAACTCGAGTTCAAGGAAGGAGAAATGTGGGAAAAATGAAATGAATGATTCAACCACTAACCAAATCCATCAAAATAGCATGGGTACCCTTAAAATTTCATTCCCCAATATTTTTGACCATGTTGGAGAAGAATGGAAGCCATATTGCATTAAAAATGGTGGTTGAATGTCGGTTCTGCTCTTTTCCCCATGCCAAAGGCATTTTCTCATTTTTGTCTCACTAAAATCCACCAAAAAAATTTGAATATTCCATCATGTAGAGGACTTTAATATCTTTCCAATGACACCAAAATCGAGAAAAACTGAGCTCTAGATCAAAAGATATGCCCCTCTGAAGATTTAGGGAAAAACAGGGGGCAAAAATCGGGTCGATGGGCCAAAACCCAAAAATTTTCCCCATTTTTTGAATTTGGGAAAAATTCCCCAAAAAACTCCGTCCCCGATGCTCCATTGCCACATGTCGCATTCCCATTGGTCCGTGGGTTTAAACGGCCATTTCACGCTTTTTTGAATTTTGGAAAAAATTCCAAAATCACTCCGCGCCCCCGCTCTACTACCACGTGTCACCCTCCTATTTGGCGCGGGCTGAATCATTTTTATTTCCTTTGTGGGCCCGCGGGAACAAATTTTCTTTTGTACCATTTGCAACACTTTGGCAAAATTTTCAAATTCCCCGTGCCCCTGACCTTTGCCGAGGACAAGACACACGTCACCCTCTGGTTGGTCAGGGGCCTTTGCAATTTTTGTTTTCCTCCTCCACGTGGGGCTTTCGGGCCAAGATTTTTCTTTGTGCCCTTTGACTATTTTGGTGAAAAGCCAAAATCACTCCACCCATCGACTCCCACCACTGATGGACACGTGGCGGCCTCCGATTGGTCTGCGCGTCGGGGCCAAAAATTTTCTTTGTGCCCCACCGAGAACTTTGGAAATTTTCTAACTTACCTCCACCAACCCACCATTCTGCCACCACATGGCACATTCCCATTGGTGGTAGACCTTCCCAGGGAAAATTTCCCTCAAAAAATCTGCCATAACTTGCAAAATACAAGGAGTTAGAAGGAAAACTTTACCTTTCTGGAAAGGTGAGAAAATTCTCTATCTGATGAGACCATTTCCAAAAAAATTTGAGTGCCTGAAAAGTGAAAAATTTGACTGAGACACAAGGAAGGAAGGAATGAAAGGAAGTTATTCAAAATAAACAAGGGGCTTATTTGGATAACATGGCCCTCAAGAGTCCTCGAAATCCATTTTATGAACATCTTCCTCTCTTATTATAGTTTGATGGTACCTTGAACAAAGATCTAATTTTGTGAAATAAATAGCACCATGTAATTCATCAAGTAAATCATCAATTAGTGGAATAGGAAATTTATCTTTGATGGTGTAATTTTGAGTTCTCGATAATCTAGACACATCCTCCATGTTTCATCTTTCTTGCATACCATGACCACCGGTGAAGAATATGCGCTTTGACTATGACCGATGACACCTTCCTTCAACATTTCCTTCACCATTTTCTCGATCTCACTTTTATGGGAATATGGGTATCATATGGTCTGATGTTAGGTGGCTAGCTCCCTAGAAACAATCTGAATGGCATGATCATGATCCCTAACTGGTGGTAGTCCCTTTAGAATTTCATAAAAACAAATGAGTGAGTATCAACAATCTTCTAAAAGGTGGCATTGAAGACTTTGTAATTTGTACCTCTATGGAAAATAGCTTTGCTACAAATCCATCTACCTTTTTATTGAGAACCTTTTGCATCGATGAGAGATAATAATCTGTGGAGACTAAGCTACCATACCTTTCAATTGTATTGTCTTTCCTTCAAATTAAATCACATGAACAATTCTTGGAAATTCATCTCTATATTACCCAAGGTTGTGATCCATTGGACACCCAAAACAATATCAACCCCACCCATAGAAATAGAAAACATAGGTGATTCTAACATGTAGTCTCTCATAGAAATATTGATATTAGGAAAATTTCATGTGCACTTGACTGTCCCACCATCTGCAATCATAACTTGAATTTCTAGAGATAGGTAAATAAAACAATTGCGTGAGAAACTAACTTACTATTTATGAAGTTATGAGTACTCCCGAGTCAATCAACATCGTCACCTTCTATTTTTTGATATAGCCAATAACCATGAGTGTTTGAAGAGTACTAAAACCTCGACAATGCATGGAAATAAATTTTAGGTTTGTGATCCTCTACTTTATCTTCTCTTGGTTCCTCGGCCTCTCCTATAATTTCAGCTTCCTCTTCATCCTCATTTCCTACTTCAATGTAGAACAAAATCTTCTTAGCAAATTTGTGTCCCGATCCATATTTAGTGTCACGCTTAAAACATAATCCTTTTGCTATCTTTTCTTCCATTTTTTGATGATTCAGTATAATTGGCTAAGCAAGTGATAAGGAAGAGGTACTATAGTCTCTAGTGTCAGTGAAAGGCTGCCTCCTACTGTAAATAATTTTTCCCTCTGCTCTGCGTGCCATGATAATAGAATCAGAAAGCTTGAGTGGATTAAACATACATACCTCATGCTCAATATGGTCCTTAAGACCCCCAAGAAATAGGTCATTCATATTTCCTTCTATAATATTCTCCACCCTTAAGGATAGGTTATGTAATTGATGCACATAATCTTTGACTGATCATTTTTGTCATAACTTTTCCAATCGACTAAATTAGTTATCTAAAACAATTGGAACTATAGTGCAATTGCAACTCCTCGCTAAAAACTATCCAAGCGGCAAGTGAGACCATTCTTCTACCTTTGAGCACATAACCATCAATATTAGATGAATTGGTATGGATCAAGATACAAGGATGCCAAGGTCACTTTTTTTCCCGATGGGGTTTGATGTAACTCAAAGCAGTTCTCCATTTGATTTATCCAATTCAGTGGATCCTTCCCATCAAATTTGCGCATATCCACTTTTGGCATCATGTTCCGTGGTTTTGAATAAGTTGGATTCGATTAGGCTAGAAAAGTGATCTAATATGGTTATTTCTCCCATTATTCTGAAATTTGAAGATCCTCCTTGGTTGATTTAGGGCTGATTTGGGACAGACTTTTTACCCTTTATATATTGCATGATATCATCCAACCATTGATTGCTTTGTTCTATGACTCCTTTACAAGCCATCTCGGATTGTAGATTTTGTAGATCAAACTTGAGTTGGCTCACCTTATGATCAATTGAGGTAAAACCTAGTGCTAAGGAATATTTATTTACCCCTTCAATCCAACTCTTCAATCACTACCCCATCTTTATCTCGGGATTTTACCCGAGTGACAAGATTCATTTTGGCTCTTTTGGAAGGCCTCATCATGATGTCAAACCCTAAGTTTTAGGGTTTCGATACAAATTCAGCCGAATAATAAAAAACACAAAGAAGATACTACTGATATTTTTTTGAGAGCTTTGCAAAATAAATCAAAAAAGTCTAAATCTTTTAGGGAACCTTGGAATGATTCTCAACTTTGGTAAAACAATTTATGAAAAAAATTCTCCGGTTCACAACATACAACAAAAACAAAAAAATTACATTTTTACCCTAATTTTGGCCCGGATCATATCTCTCCGATACCACTTGTAATGAAATTACTTGTATAATTCATATTATGAGCAGCAATAGAACACAAAATAACACAATATTGCAGATAAATGATCTCAATATGTAATTAAAATAGCTTCACCACTTTAAGGGGGAAACCTCCAAACCATATAATAAGACTCAAATGCTTGAATGATGATAAACTACTACCTATAATCCCCTATATATACTATTCATATGTTATGGCCATCACCAAGGCTGACCTACTAAGCATGAGAAAGTATAAATGACATAATAAAATGATATGGTAAGCCACAAGTCAGCTACTCATATCCTAATACAAGTAATAGGTTAAGGGTGTAGCAAGTTTAGCGCTACTACGGAGACCCAAGTTAGTACTTATATAGGTCCCTAGATCATGGTAGGAGGCTCGTGAGGCTCGAGTCCTCCCTCATGCGAGAGAGGAAATCCTAGTGGAGGATCATGATCATGGTCGTGGAGGATCATGATCAAGGTCCGGCCCCACTCTAGAAAAAGGACCACAAAACCAACACAACAACCTCAACAACCACAACATCAACCCCCTCAAATCTTCTTTGAGATGTCCCTTCATTTGTCGAGCATCGAGGTGTGGAAAATGTAGTAGAACATGTGCATAAGTGTGAAATTTTATGGAGGTCCAAAGGAATAACGACCACAAACCAAAATGATAGTCAATTTGCTACAACACTTCAAGGTCATGTACATAATTGGTATAGGAAGTATGATCCACACTAGATGGAAGTGGACTATGATGTGTTGTGCACCACTTTCTTGGCTAAATTCCACATACTTGAATTTGAGTAGTAGAGAATTAGAGAGTTGAAGGACATTAAACAAGGATTGTCTTAAAGTTTTAGAGAGTATGATGTGTGTTTTAAGACTTTTTTTTCTAAGCTTTCTTATGACAGTCATCTAAGTCAACATATACAATGGTTTATAGGAGGCTTGTTGACACCTTTTTGAAGGGTTTTATCACACAAGACGTTCACGAGAACCACACGAGGATATAGAAGTGACCTTGCACTCGAAAGCGATTGGGAGCATAGACATGGGGGTGAGTCCATTTCTTGAGACCCAAATCACAACAATGACTACTCGGTCTTAGAAAATTTATCTATCAATTCAACTCATGAGACACAATGGACTCTTGTGCTCTGATTGTGAAGTAGAGGGGAATTTAAAGGATAACTATCTACACATGAATGTCTCGCATGCTACTAACATCTTGTGAAATCTGTCACAAGAACCGTGATGTCTGTAATTTTCCACTTTTGCAACGTGATACGCAAAGAACATTTCTTTTACTACAAAATATGTAACGCACACACTCATGACCTATCCAACTATCATATGATTGATCAGATTCATGAGGCTTGTGAAATAGGGTTACGCCAAATTAGAGTAGATAGTATCTCGTAAGTGAAAGAGGGAAAGAATAATTAGGGATGCAACAATGGTAATAGAGTATTTAGAGGTGGATACCAAGGTAGAGGCCATGGTGGTCAAGGAAGGTTCACACGGGGAACATGTTACACTTGTGGTTCACTTGATCACTATCAGTGTGAGTGCATGAAGAATAATATTTGCACATATTGTGGCAAGGCATATAAAGTTGAGGATTTCCCAGATTTATATGCCCACATGTGTAAAAATAACAAGAAGGATAAGGGTGTAGCCATGATTTAGGTTGAACATGCAAAACAAGAAAAGTGGTCACCTAAGAAATTAGTTATAATGGAACCTCATCCATTATTGGTCACCACACACTCAAAAGTAGCACATACACGTGAGAAATAAAAATATAGGCCACTCATTAGAAGATAAGAGGTTTTTCATACGAGGTATCTAGATGCGGAAAACTAAAGGAAGTATGTCAAGAAACAATGAGAATCCTTGGGGAGCTCTAAAGGGAGATATAGTACCCAAAGGAGAAAGTGCGTGATAGGGAATGCATAAATAATTTTGAATTACCTTATCTTGGATGTGGACGACCTCAAAGAGGTATATAGGATGCTTAGGCAGGATAATATCATACTTTTGTTTGGAGAATGGTTAAGGGATAAAATATTGTGCACATGTGTAGAAAGGGAGCACCAGATTCTCTATGCCAACTTATCACCACAAGATCATGATTATGAAAAATAAATCACGTTAGATGCATTGATTAATGGATGGTTGGTAATTAATATTCTCGTTGATACATGTGTAGAATTAAATGTCCTCACACTCAACAGTTGGAACCAAATGGGAAGGCCACCATTATAGCCATCCTTGAATGTGTTGTATATGGCCAACAAGACATAGGCTATGCCCATTGGGGTTCTTAAGGATACTTCTATCACCATTAAAAGAGCCAAGTTTAAGGTTTAATTTCATGCCAAACCAAATATTGTAACCCTTTACTAAATACCTATACTCCATCTTCAATCACTCACCTTCATGGGTTATGTGGAGAATTTCACATTTTCACTTCTAGACCTTCTTGATAGACCAAATAGGATAGATTTGATCATTTGAACTTAGAAAAAAATCACCTCACCAAATCAATTTTTGGGCTCAAACATGTCATGTTGGACCTCTAACAGCTATCCATACTCACATTTCACTTCTACACCATGCCTTCACATCAAGACTCTTTTAAATTAACATGATTGGTTTTGCCTCTATAGCCCATTAGCGATATCTCATTTTGGGTGACTTGTTTCACAAAAATTATGAAAGTAACCTACTTGAAACTTCTCATGGAAACTTGGGGCACCTCCTAAGCTTGACCTCACATTTTTCCTTTCACCATGAAACCTACATCACATGACTGCACATGCAAATATTCAGAAAAAACTTATTTTGTTGAACCTTCTCCTCACACCTGGAATATGAAAATTCCACCAAAATGAGATATAAGGAGTCCTTTACATCCTTGAGACCTCACATTAGCTATCCTAAGTCATTTCATGACCAAAAACTTGAGTTCTTCTCCATCACTTTCAAGGTAGGGTTTTAGGAGGGTTTGGACCCACTTAACTTCTTAAGGATCGTTCATAAATTATAGGGCATCATTCTTCCTCATTCCAATTGCAAAATGATCTTGACTCCATGCCCCAACATTGATGAAAGAACTAGGTCTCCATGTAGAGATTTAACATACCAATGAGCACATCAAACTTAACCCTCGAGCTGGAAATGGCCATTTTGAGAGCTCGATAGAACTTAAACTCATTTTTCTTTCTTCTCCCTTGAATCTTGACTTGAAATTTTGTCCACAACACTATTTTGACCTCCTTCACATGTCACGTGACTCGTTTAATTCTTCACCTATCTCGTAACTCATCCACCATGACTTGTACATGCATACTTGGCTTGTCCTCAAGAACATGCCTTCAAAACACCTTGAACATGCCTCTACCAACTGAATTTTGACTTGTAGCACCTTAAAAATCCTCTTTACAATACCACAACATATTCCTCCTACTTATAATATCTTGCCTTAGTTTTCTATGCTTCATACTCCAAGCCATGCTTGTACTAGGTCTTAGAATTAGGCCTAGTCATACTTGTTTCAGCCTTTATTTCATGAACATGTCATGTTCTCCATCATGAAGAAACCTACACACCTTTGATACAATATTTCTCACACCTCTACATGCCCTCATGGGCTCACCTAGCTCTGCAACTCACTTTCATGCTTCATTAGGCCTCTAAGCATCTAAACTAGGTCTAGATGATCACCTACAAACTATGCTCAAACCTGTACCTACACTCTAAGACTCACATGAGTGTCTTAACACACTCTCTTCATGCTCTCCATGCCTTGACCATGCTTCTCTATCTTCCTCATTCCTTCATTCCATCATACCAAGTCATCCTATTGACTAGGCCTCATGATAGGCCTATTCTTCCACTCATGCACACTTGTGTACACCATGATGATTGTATCACATCATCACACACCTACTAAAACATATAGGACATCATCATGACATCTTATCACATCACCATCATGCCTCTATAAGTCACTAGCTACTCAAGAAGCCAAGCCTTACCAAGTGATCTCAATCATGACACCATGAACTCATGTCATACCTTGTCCTGCCATGTCACAATCACTACAAACTTCCTCTTACACTCCTTCATCCTCCTTTTTCATTAATGATCTTTTTACATCAATGAAAACACAACAAGCACTCACATGCCAACATTGGGGCCTCAAAAGAGAAGTTAACCACTTTACCCATCTTACGGTTCCCATCTTGGAATAAGGCATTTCATGTTCATGTGGATGCTTATGGGACTGCAATTGTTGTCATGTTGTCCCGCATACGGGAAGACAATGTTGATCATCCTATCTATTTTATGAACAAGAAGTTGACACCGGATGAACAAAATTATACGACCACAAAGCATGATGTGTTGTCAATGGTATACATGTTTCACAAGTTTTGACAATATTTGCTAGCAACACCATTTATATTCTACACCGATCATATGATACTTAAGTATCTCGGATCACAAGCTTGACTTTGCAAGGGCGCATTTTTGTTGGATCATTTTGTTCCAAGAGTTTGGGTTTTCATTATAGTAAAACATGACAAGAGTAATTTGGGATCGATCACATGTAATGGATTAACTCTAGTGAGGATGCGCAAAGCATAGAAGAAACTATGCCGGATGCCCAATTATTAAGATTTCACCATGCACTTGGATGACTTGGAGAACATTGCAAGGTATTTTTATGTACAATTTTTATACCCGAAGGTATAAAGACACTAAAAAATAAACAACTCACTATTCACGTAATACCTTACGAATTATTCGAAGAGACTTATACAAGATAAGTAGAGATGAACTCTTGTGTAGATGTGTTTTAGAGCATGGGTGTGAAGCTATCATGGAAGAATCACATGAAGGAATATTTAGAGGCCAATATGTAGGTGAAGCAACAACACGTAAGATATTACTTGCTAGATTATGGTGGGAGACACTCTATAAGGATACAAAGGCATTCATCAAATCTTGTGATCCTTTTCACTGACTAGGAAAACTAGGAAACTAAAATGAAATGTTGTTGTGACCTATTGTAAGCACAGATCCTTTGGAGAAATAGACAATAGACTTTTTTGGCCCAATCACACCATCTACATGGAGGATAGGCATGTGTTACATTATCATATCCACGGATTGTTTTACAATGTGGGAAGAAGTTGCGCCCACAAAGGATTGTACTACAGCTACAACAACAAGATTCTTATGGGAAAACATCATTATTAGTTATGGCTATCCTCTGATCCTTACCAATGATAAGGGAACTCATTTCCTGAATGAGACAATTAGAATATTGTTGGCAAAATTTATGGTAGCCCATCATAAGACTACCCCTTATCACCCACAAGCCAATAGTCTTAAAGGCTTTTAACAAGATCATGGGACAAACATTAACAAAGATTTGTGATGTAGGTAGAAAATATTGGGATGAAAAAGTATCAATTGTGTTATGGGCATATAGAACTACATACAAGAGGTTGAATAATGCCACACCTTTTCAATTGGTGTTTGATGCAGAGGTAATTTTACCCTTGGAATCTATGTTAACCTCCTTATGTATTACATGCATATGAGGACTTGCTGATGAGAAAGCACTTGAGGAGCACATTGATAAACTAATGTAGTTGGATGAGCGGCATGGAGTCAAAAGACAGAAAAATCAAGACAAAATTCCTACAATAGGCATATTAAGAATAAGTCTTTTACTGTGGGGAAAATGGTTCTTTTATATGACTCAAAGTTTACACATCATCCTAGGAAGCTCAAAGTGCATTGTTTGGGACCATTTAAAGTAACCAAGATATTGGAATTAGGTGCATGTCAATTACAAGCGTTGGATGGCACCATGTTTCTCAATTACTTTAATGGGAGTAGGTTAAAGCCCTACTATAAATAAGCTTCTTTTTGTTTGTAATAAGGCAGTATTTCCATTTAGCTTAGGTTTCCCTTTATGTTTTGTTCTGTTGTTTTGTTGTAATAAGTGTGTAATCGTGTAAAAGTAGATCACTATGTTTTAGACTGATGCACGAGGATTGTTCATTATTTTAGTGTGGGGTAAGTAAGTGTATATGCACGAAATGAAAAATGGAGGATAATACTTGATGCGAGGTTGGTGAATGAACATGTGATGGGGTGATAAAATGGTGCACAAAAGATAACATTGTGAATGGTTGGATATGGTGTGAGTGTGCTTTAATTTGGTGGAATTTATCACATAAAAACCATATGAATGAAGAGGTACACATTGTAACACGAGGGAGACAACATAAAGATAAACTACTTAGTAAGTGGCATAGAGGAAGAATGTATGTGGTGTAAGAAGGTGTGCGTAAGAGGGTCTACAACCCGGGAATTAAGAGTGCACTAGAAGGTTATGGACTACCACGTGTGGAAGAAAGTAAAAGAAAAGTGTAAAAGTATAAAAAAATCTTTAAAGCTAAAAGTGGTGGTAGCTGAAGTGCAATTAATGTGGTTGGAAATCGGAAAATCTATAAAATATACACGAACGAATTCATTATTACTCCTGCTATTTGAGAACTTGTGTGAAAGAGAGTTGTCATGAACTAGAATGAATGAAGTGCAAACTAGAGCCAAGCAAAGATGTTTAGAAGGAATAATAAGAATAGAACCTTGAAGACAGAGATCTCATTATGAAGAAGTGGCGGCTAGGTTACGAAGGGTGTAGATGCAAGGTTTAGACAATGGATTGAGAAAGCTAGGGTTCGAACGAAGTAAAGAAATAGAGTTAGGGAAAGAGATGATTCATACGTTTGGCTAGGGAAAAAGGTTAGAGTGAACAAGGGAACATAATTGAGAAAGGGTTTGGAAGTTTGACACCAAAGGAATGATTTGAGTAAGTGTTTGAATTTTGGTGCCTAGGGCACGATGTTTGCAGAGTTTAAGGGTTAAAATAGTTAGAAATACTTAATGGCACTTGAATAAGACAACAAATAACAAGAATCCCATGGAAGAGTTTTCTAAATATTGGTTCTCTCGAGATGTAGTATCCACTAGAGGTAGTGGTAGGGAAACCATGGGCATCACAACTATGGAAATGTAAAATTAGTGAATACAACCACTATGCACAAGCGCATGAGGTAAACATCAATAAGGATGTCTTATGAGAGATGAGAAAAAGGACCATGGAATGACCAATAGTCCTTAATGATACAATGCACGTAACCTTAAGAGGGGTGGGGTTAATTCGGTTTACGAGCTACCTTTCTTTGGGAATCCAACATGCCTTTTTCAATGGTTGATGTCACGCATACACGAATACTATTTTTACTTCATGGGTAGAAAGATGTGGCTAACTACCAAGTTAATTGGTAGGGTTACAAGGTTGTGCTAAACCTGGGAAGAGATAGAGCTTGACATGTGTGATAATAAAGTAAAAGAGGAAATAACCAAGAAGTTGGAATATCAAAGGGGAAGTTGAGCCTTCAACATTGAAAATATTATTGACCCCAACACAAGAGTAGTTGCGTGCTTGGTTAGCTGTAATTTGGGAGCCTATGGGAGATGGACAAGGGTAAAAAAAATAAATTCCTTCATATTGAACATAAAATGGTGCACAGGACTAAGTACAACATTGCGATATACATACACAAGGAATCATAGAAGAGGTAAGAGCCCAAACAAAGAAAATATAAAAGATTACTTGGGTTTCTATTCTCTTATGGATTGTATTTTGGTAGATAGGAGTACCAAATGGTTTGGAGGACAACACGTGGGAGTTCCCCATTGAAAATAAGTCTCTAGCAAAAGGTTCACCAAGTACACTTGTGATGGCATAATTATAAACCCGTATAAATATCACCTGGAAAAATGGTACAAAATAATGCGTGAAGCATTTGAAAATAAATGGCACATACCAAGGGAATTGTCAAGCACTTTTGTGTAGAAAGGAAGAGTTTGTAGCGATGTAACACTTCAGCCTTAGAATAATCTTGTTGAACAATGGAGAGATGGGGCCATGGTGTAAACTACCATTTGCATTCACAAAAATTACTTCAAGTGTGTGGTGAATAGAATCAAAGATGCAAACCCCTTGAAGTTTAATGTAGAAAGGGTTGATGCGGATTACCATACGTTGTTTAAGAAGTATGGATATGTAATAAAATAATCATGTGGAGACTATGGAGATAGATACCATGGAACTTAGCTCAATTATAACTTTGTAGTTCGAAAACAGGCATGTAGAGTTTATATCGGCCTACGACCAAAGATTAAGGATGAAAAAGAGGTCAACGTACATGACATCAAGATGCCATAGCCACAAAATAATCACACGGTGAAGATCCCTTAGCGAAAGTGTGAGCCCACTGAGGATGAAGAGGAAGATATAACTATAGGGTAGTTAGATCATAGTACGAAGAATAAGATGAAAAAATATCATCGGGAGGCAAGTGCCTCAAGCACACATAAAGAACCCTCAACTGAAGAAGAAGAAAAGTATATCCCGATAGAGGAAAAATACCCCTACATCGTTCATAATCTAAATGAATAAGATTAAGGGTAGCCAAAATAGGAGGAATCATGCATGGAGAAGGAGCAGGGAAGAAGTGGAGGAACAAGATGAAGGCCCTCATGATGAATAAGCCATGAAGAGGAACATAAGGGAAAACCCAAGTAGGAATAGGTCCAAGAGGAACAAGAACCTGACTAAGAAAAGGATACCCATGATACATGAGAAGAAGATAAGGGAAATGAAGAGCACAAAGAGTATGAGGAGTATGAGAAAAAAAGGAGTGATGGAGAACAAGGGCTTAGGGAATGCCAATGCACTGGAGAGGCGATAAGTCATAAGAAGTTAAATATAACACAAGAGACATCAAGGAAGCAATGCGCAGGAGGAAAGAAGTGGCAATAGCCTCCACATGAACTCGAGATATTCTACCTTGATGACCTGAAAAATATACTGAGGGCCATATTTCATATTTCAGTACCAACAGAAGACCTATTCTAGTGGAAAATATTTGATAAGGTTGAGGCCCTTTTACGCACAAGGAAACTTCTCTCTTAGAACATGCAGACACATATGGAGGATCTTGAGTTTGAGGTAAGCAAAGATTCACTTTCAGAAATGAAATTGAAAAAGGAATCGGAAGGGTGTTTCCTATAATAGACTCAAACAAACTCTCATATTGATAAGTGAGAAACTCTCTAAACAAGATGGTTGTCAAAGTTGGAAGAAGGAATATTGATAAAGTGGTCGTGATCAGAAAAATGTAGAAGGATATAGAGCAGAAAGATAGGGAGAATAATAATCTCATTAAGGATTTGATCAATGAGAAGAGGATTGTTGATTAATACAATAAGGAATTTGATATTGTAAGCAATATCATGCACACGAGCCCAAATTTGGTAGCACAAGATACACCACCATGAAATAGAAATGGAGTATTTAGAGGAGTTGGTACTTGTTGCTAGTCAAAGTGAAAAGTGGGTCGGGGCCTATAGTAGATGAGTTGGTGAAAGGCAAATAAGGAGAATTTAGAAAAGAAGATTGAATAATATGTGTCACTTAGAGTAAAAATAAAGGAGGCCACGCAGAAGGAAAAAAATTATTTTTGATAAATGCCAAGATTTTACAATGATTATAAATGCACGCAATGCATATGATCAAGCGAGTTCAAGAAACCACAAGCCATAATAAAAACAAATAAGTTCAAGCACAAAAATTTGATGCAAGAGATTGCAGAGAAGAGAGAAATGATGAAATCCAAGTGCGACACAATTGAGGAAAGGATCAAGGAAATTCAACCTATGGTGATGCGCAGGATGGATAGTCTAGAGGGTCTTGCCTTAGGATTAGATGTGATGATTAAGGATATATATGAGAAGATCAAGGAGATAACTCGGATAATATTCCAAACATGGTAGAAACAACACTAGATAAGGCCATAGAGGAGCTCGAGGGATAGAAGCGGCTAAAGAGTATAATAAATAGAGAATTCCCAAAACTCATACCATCACCATGGGCCTAATTTTTAGATTTGTACAAAGAAACACATTATTTCATGATTTTATTCATTGGGGTATTGTCCTTATTATTTCATCCTTTAGAAATTATTCAAGACTATTCTTTGATTCTTTATATTGTCGAGGACATACAATACTCCTAGTGTGGGGTAATGTTAGGCTCGGGAAGTGGCTCAAGTCAAGCCACACATGAAGGTTAAAGACTACACACAGGAACACGCATGAGATCAGGTGTAAGAAAATGCATGAAAGTTATGCACACAATGGGGATGATGAGATCAGGTGTGTAAAGGTCCACGCACATACACACAAAGGTTTCA
This sequence comes from Taxus wallichiana var. yunnanensis, assembly GCA_018340775.1. Classification (NCBI taxonomy): domain Eukaryota; kingdom Viridiplantae; phylum Streptophyta; class Pinopsida; order Cupressales; family Taxaceae; genus Taxus; species Taxus wallichiana. The sequence goes on from CM031238.1 coordinate 712,877,677, forward strand.
ATATTTATCTAAATTTCCAAAGTCTGAGACTAAATATTGGAAACACAAAGTTGGCATAGGAAGCAAGGCACGTCCGGAAATAGATAAAGATAAATCACTGACTACAAGTAAAGCACATGTGAATCGGACAAGTACGATGCATGGAAACATTTAAATATAAGATCAAAGTGTGTATAGGTCAAGATATTTAAAGCACGAGTTGAAGATTAAAGCAAGGATTCAAAGGCATGTGACTTATATATAGGATATTTATTATTAGAATTAAATCATGTAAGCGGTGAAGGAAAAGTTCCCACAATATATAAATAGGTGTCACACTCCTTTGTAGTGATAGATAGTAATGGTGATGGTAGTAGTGTGTGTATGTAAGTGCCTAGTGTTAAGTACTAGATGAATGTTGTGTGCATGGATGTAATCAGATGTGAGTATGTGTAATGGATTTATTATGTTATGGATAGTGAAGATTAGTAGGAGTGAACATGGTATAGTGGGATTATAGATTATGTTGTTGATTATTTATGTTCATGAATGATTGATCAAGTTATGTTATTGCATGTTATCTTTGTTATCCTTACCATACTATAATGTCATCTTTCCTCAAGAGATAAATGGATAAATACTTAACACACATCCCGATGAATAAATAAAGAGGAACCTGGTATTTGTGCATGCTTTGGGTGAGTGCTTAGACATTTTTCTAAGTGAAGTTACAGTGCACCCACTTAGAAAGGTTTTGGCAACTAGACTCCAACAATTATCATTTCTTCTCTCAATAATAAAAACTCATTGATATCAATGCTTTTATTTTTTTGTTGATTGTTTATTTTCCTTCCATCATATATTTACCCTAATCTATATACAATATTTTATGAATTAACATCCCTTAAGATCCCCCTCTTTCTACCCAAAGATCATGTAGGTACCTTGCCTAAATAAAATGACTACCTCCTCTTATTAATCCCTTCTCCATCAAGATAATTTAGATGAAAAGTGGTATTTTCTCTATAAATATTTCCCTCTTTCCTTCTAATAATTCAATTTTATTTTCATCAAAATTTGTCTACCCTTGATTTTAAGGTGGTTACACACTAGTATTACACTACATCAACCCAAGGTTCATCCATTTCCTTAATTTTCTTCCGCTTTACTTTAGTCAAATGAATTGTCTTTATAATCACATTATTCCATTGTAGTTCCCTCCGCTTTGATCATTTACTTAATGACTAACTCTGTGATAGATTCATGTTTGAGACAATAAGTGGATAATGGCATGATTTATTTGAATTAAATTACAATGATTTGGTTGTTATATTATCTCTTGTTGTCATCTTGTCCTTGGTAGGATGATATATGGGGCTCATAAAGCTAATTTACCACCTTATCCTTACCACTTGGTTTTGATATAGTGATATGGGTATTATTGATCTAGGGTTTACATGAGTTATATTTTGGATAATGTTTATAAAGGTTAATTGTTCAAATATATGTCTATTAATTTGTCATCTCTATTTAGAATGTGCTAACCTAACTTGACAGGTGGTGTATGAGGCACATGGTGCCAATATTGTTTCCATTATTTCTTGTTTTGGTGTTGTTGATATGGATGTTATGGAAATAAGATTTAAATGGGTTATATTTTGTATGTTATGGATGTATATAGTTTTGGTTATTATCTTTGTATGGATATTAATTGATTATATAAATTATATTTTTTAACTCAAAATTTGATTTGACCAATTGGATGTATGTAGAATCATTTCATTTGGTTTATTGTATTGAGTGGGTATGATGATGTGTGAATTGAGTGTGCAGGATACAAGTTCACCACAAGAGAACGTGGGACTCAGAGATGCACCTCCAATTTACACAAGCAGCCATCTGGGCCGAAACCTCACCTTTACTTGATTTTTCATTTAGCCTTGTGTTTGTGTTGTGATTTTTACAAACACCCTTAGTGGTTCCTTCTTGACCCTTATTGTATTAATTTGTCTAACCCTTGTTCTAAGTTAGTTTAGGGGCCTAATGGTTCCTACATGTGTTAGGGGTGATTTATTATTGTTAATATTTTCTTAGAGGTGTGGGACCACTTAAACATGAGTTGGGTGGGCCCCACCACCTCTCCTTGTGTGCCACTTTTCCCAAACCCGAATTTGGGTTAAAAGTGGAAATTGTAAGTGTTGTTTTTTGTGTTGGGGGTCTCATTTTCACCAAAATGGACCCCTTGGACCCTACCTATGGGTAGGGGGTCTTTTCAAGGCTCAAATGGGATTTTCCATCCCATTTGAGCCCCTCTTTTCCACATCATTTTTAATGTGCTTGTTATTTGAGCCACCTTGGTAGTGGAGGAAATTTAGTTTATTTTTAATTTGGATTTTTGGGGATATTCCTTCATTATGTATTGTCTTTTGTATGATAGGGACTTATGGGAGTATTGTTGGGAGAATGAGGAGGGTGACACATGTCACCCTCTCATTGGTGAGAATCCTTGGGGATTTCTCTTCATATACCTCCACTTTGAATCTTGGAGGGACTTTTTGGTCTCATTTTTGCATGGGGATTTTGGGAGAGAACTTGGAAGAGCTACAAGCTTGGAGGGACTTGGTGATTCTCTTTCTTACTTGGGAGATATGGAAATACTAGGAAGGAGTGAAGATTATGGAGGTTGGTCATAAAGTGTGGGACTTGGAATGTTGGTCTTGAGAGGTAAGCCTCTCAACTCTTTGTTGAATTTTCTTGGTAAAATGATTATTTTCTTGAGTGTGTTTTCAATATCAAAGGGATAAGTAATAAAGTGCTAGAATGTGTTTGTTTTTTCCTTATTATTCTTCTTTAATTTCTCCTCCTTTTGGGAGGTATGGGAAATATGATTTTGGAGGGATTGAGGGGGATTAGGTGACTTGGATTCATTTGGCTTGGGTTGGAACCTTTTTGGTTGCATGGAAATATGGATATCTTAGAGCTAATATTTCCCCCTCTTCCATTCTTGGGAAGTATTGTGCTTCATATGTGTGTGTGAGTGTTTTGTTGTAAATTTGGTTGGTTTGTGTATATGGTTGGTGTCTTATATTTTTCCCACTCACCTTGTGCATCTTGGAGGCATGCTCCCTCTCTTTCCCATGGGTTTGGAGGGAGGCTAGCATGCCCTCTTTTTTGGTAAGTGGCATGTAATGATGCCTATGGTTTGGACGATTTCAGGCCCTCTTCTTGGTGTTGTTTGGAGCATTGAAAATTTAAAGTTAGAGCTAAGTTTGGAGGCACATTTGAAGTGTTTTAGAGTTGGTTAAAAGCTCAAAATTTGAGCATGTTGTTCCCACATTGTGGGAGGCTTGTACACTTGAATTTTATAATGTTTTTGTGTGATACTTGTTTAAAAGTGGATCAACATTTCTTTGATCTCTTGGGAACTTGTTATAAGGGTTGAAATTACTATCCTAATGTATTAAACCAACTATTATTTTTTATCCATATAAGGGTTTTATCCTCTTTTGATTCTATGGAAACACTCATTTTGTATAATATCATCTAATGCTTGAAAAAATGAAGAAGATTAAATAAACTACATGTTTACAAGTTGGAATAAGTTATGGAAAAATCATGTTTTGGGTGAATAGAAATATAGTAGATCGTTTTGGTTTTTAAATATGTATGAAAGAAATTTGCCACCCAAAATTCACTCCCTTCAAGTAATTTTGATAACCTCCATATTTATTCGGCTTGAGACAGTATAACTAATCAAAATGGAAAAAAATTACTTTGGGAAACTATGTCATTCCTTTCCTAACTCTTTAGCTCTCTACCTACCAAAAAGACTTTAAAAAATCAAGAAAAAGGGAAAAGTAGGTCATTTGGAGTGTATTGCGGGTTTTGAGGGTTCGAAGGAACAAAAGGAACAATGCCGTGGGCCCTTAGTTCTCTCGATTTTCCGAAAAGCCACAATACAAAGGAATGGTGAAAGAGAATTTTTATACGGAAATACAAAGCGGTGGGTGGAACAATGGAAAAATTTCCATCGGGTCATGAGTTCCCCACATCCCCGAAAACCTTTAATGCAAAGGATTGAGTGTTATGTGGGATGGGAGCCGATGCAGAGAACCACGTCGAAGGTGGAATAGGTTCCACTTGAGACGTGAGTTCCCATGGGATTGATTAACCCATAATGCAAAGAAAATTAAAAAGGCAAGGGGTTTGGGGATCAAGATACAGCAGTAGTGAAGATAATTGAGCCGCAGGAGAACATGGAATCTCGGGAACACATTCCCTACACTGACACAAACCCGCAAGGTAAAGGAACATAGAGCATTGCGAACATTATGGATAAGAATGGAACCTAGGGAAAATTTTCATCCCCAAAAAGTTCCCCATACCACTTTCCCATCCACATAACAAAGGAAAAGTGAATTTTATTGTGGATCGTGAATTAAATATGGGAACATGTGTTCCTCATGACAACCCCTGAACTTCAAATGGGCATAACTTTCACCCGTGTTGTCAAAACTTGACAAACTTGAACTTTTTGGAAAGGTCTTGGCCTCCTCTACGCCAAAAACATTGGATTTCTTAATTTAGATGAGGATATTTTGGTGAAAATAGAAAAAGTATCCAGAATTAATGAAGTATGGTGCCTTTTTCTTCTCTAGTAAGCAAACCGACATGGGGAGTGGGTTTAACAAGGTGCTCATGATTGTGTTATCCAAAATGAACCCCTTACTCATTTTGTGGCTAATTCCCTTCATTCTTTCCTCTCTGGTGCCTCGGTCATAATTTTTATCTTTCAGAACTCAAACTTCTCGGAAATGACACCATTGGATAGAGCTTTTCTCGATTTCCGTAAAGGTAAAGTTTTCCTCCTAACTCCATGTATTTTTGAAGTTATGGCTCGGCGGAGTTTTTGTGGGAAATTTTCCTAGGAAAAGCCCGAGCCAATAATATGAGGCCACGTGTCCTCGGAAGGGCGGAGGCGGAGGTAAACTTGGAAATTTTACCAAGTGTTTGGTGGGGTTTCAGAAGGAATTTTTTAGCCCCGAGGGCCCACCGACGAATAATATGTTGCCACGTGTCCAGGTGGAGGGAAGATGGAAAATTTGACTAAGTGTTGGCGCCATGGAAAAATCTCCAGGAAAGGCCCACACCCAATCACACCGTGCCACGTGTCCCAAGACCGGCAGGGTGGCGGGGTGCAGGAAGTTAAGAAGTTTGGCAAAGTGTTTGAAGGAGGTGCGAAAGGGAAATTTCAGCCCGAAGGCCCGCCAACTAGTCAAATCAAGCCACATGTCCCGGGGCGTGGAGCATCAGGGGCATGGAGATTTTTGGGAAAATTTTCCCAAATGCAAAAAAGTGGGAAAATTTCAAATTTTCGGCCCGCCAACCCGTTTTGGCCTGTTTTGCCCTAAATTTTCAAATGACCATAACTTTCGATCCAGAGCTCATTTTTTTACATTCTTTATATCAACGGAAAGTCTGGTGAAATTCTCTACATGATTCTAGGCTCAATTTTGTGTTTTGGTGGAGTTTGGAGAGATAAAATTGGAAAACGCCTCTGGCACGTGGTAATCAACAGAAATGACGTTTCAACCACCATTTTTAATGAAGAATGGCTCGCATTCTCTCCCAGCATGGTGAAAAATGTCAGGGAATGGACCTTTAAGGATGCCCATGTTGTTTTATTGCATTTTGGTCAGTGGTTGAAGCTCCTCTCACATTTTCCCATGTTTCTCTCTCCTAGGCTCATTTTTTGCATTGTAAAAGCCAGAATGGGCTCATTTTTTTAAAAAGAGACACTCTTTTAGCTCTGCAACTTCCCTTTTCTTCCTTTTGGCAAAATTTGTGGAAATTTTTACCTTTCCATGCAAATACAACATCTCTTTTTCCTCTTGGTCATTGTAATGCACTGTGTTGGACCTGGAATGATAATGTATGCTCTGTGATTAAAAGTTTTCTCAATCCTTTCATATGTTTATCATTGTTTTCCTAACCTCTCATTACATTTTGGCAATTTGTGCATGTTTTGTGCTATATTTCCTCCTGGAATGTGTATGTTTTGTAGTAGCAGGTGTCTACTACTCCTTTGGTGCATCACCTTATCAGCATTAGTCTCATTTTTCTTGCATTCTCTATCTCTGTCCCCTTGGAATTTAGAGTAGGAATTGTGAATTTAAGCCTCTGCAAATTTCATGCATATACTTGATAAGAGGAGTTGAGGAACCAGCCTCTAATCTGGAGATTCTTTTCCATTTTACAAGTCCCACACTTGGGGAAAAGATTCAATGTTGTGCAATCACACTGGATGCTAAAATGTCAAACTAGAAATCTGATAGAACATCCAGAGGGTGCTGCTGATTTGCACTAATAGATTGTTTTTAGAGAATTAAAGCATATTATTTGTGGGTGAAGGCCAAAATTTGAATTTCCCTCTCTTGTCCCTCTCTTTCTCTCCCCAATTTCTATATAATGTAAAGTGAGACTCATTTGTGGTGGTTGGACATTATTGTAATGTTTCGCTTTATCTTTCAAGTGTTGCACATATCTTATGGGATATAAGCCTCAAATTTGAGTTTCTTCATGGTGAACCTTTCCTCTCACCTTCATCAATGTATTGTGCATCCGTTTAAAGAAATAAAATACTTGTTTTGTGGCTATTTTCTGCCCTAGATGTGCTCTATTGCATTTTGTCTTTCCTTTCATTACATTTTTAGGTATTTTTGCATTTTTTATTCTCCTCAGTAGGATTCATATTTGTTGTGTTTCATGGGTATGGTGGTTTCAATGTTGTGATAAACTGTCACATTGCACTCATATATGCCATCTCTTTCATTATTTTAATCCCATTTTCCTCATTTTAGAGTGTCTCTCCACCCTTTTCTTAGTGTTATCACCTCCTTAGCTTATGATCTCCCATTTCCATACATCTCTCTCTCCTCGGTCCTTGGAAGTTTAGAATAGCAATAGATAACTACATTTCTTTCCCTATGAGTAGTTTTAGTATTAAGGTTAGGTAGAGGAACCAACCTTCTTTGGAGGTCCATATCAAGTAGCAAGTCGTACAAACTTGAGAGGTGGTCCCATGTTACCAAAAAGTAGGGATCTATAATGTGAAAATCTTAGGGTGCTAATTTTTTGACAACAAAATCCTTGTTAGGGAAGTGCATTTCCAACTTAGTGAAGTATACATTTATTAATAAATAATATCTCTTTCTAACTTGTATTTCAAATGTACTTGGAAAAATAATGTTTAATCGAATGTGACTTAGGTTATACTAAGAAAGGATTCATTATATTTTATTCCCGACCTTAATATTTGCTCATTGGATTTTAAAAGTTTGATTCAACTTCCTTAAAATCATTGTATAAATAGGGTGCAAAGAAATTAGATTGGTTGCCTCATTAATTTATTTATTATTTTATGGTTGATGATAAGGACTTGATGAATATAATAAAAATTGTTTTCTAGAAATTTCTCATTATATATATGTACATTATCAATACTTGCAACAATTTTATATGTACATTATAGGATTGTTTATATTTTACAACAGGGGGTGTAAATAGAAGAGTATTATATTTCATAGGTACTAAGTTAAAACAAGAGGGAGTGAATTTTCTTATTGAAACAATTTTATCCTCTCAAAGTTTTTTAACCATATAAATAAATAATATTATGTTAGTTTGAACTCGAGGTCTTGGTCTATTGGTGAGTTACAAGTAGTTTGTAATCGTCAACCCAAGTTCCATTCCCATTGAGTTCATTAGATGCTTTTAATAAGTGGCCATGGGGAAACCTTTAGGTAAGGGTTGAAATTATCCATATGGACTAAGCGGAACATAACAAGGCACTCCGAATGTGGATCGCTCTCGGCAGGCATTAAGGAACCAAGCCCAATCCCATGTTCCCTAAGAGAAAGTGCTCCTCCACTACTCTAGTTCATAGCTCTAGTATAATAAAAATCCTTTACCGTAAAAAGTTTTTAAAATTTTATGATGCCTCTAAGGAAACCCCGAGTAGTAGGTGGTGGAGGCCTTATCAACAATCATAAGTGTCATCTAATCAATGCATATGTTGGTCCCATGGGTAAACAATCTAATCACTATTCGAGAGGCCATGGAAGCTCTCTAGGGAATCAGAATTTCTAGGACCCTCAAAGTGGATAGCCTCATAATGGAAGGAGATTCTATGAACTGTTAGTGCAAAATCACAGCACCCCTGGACGCACATCAGGCTTCTAGGTTGATGTTCAGGCATCCAGTGTGATTGCACAACATGGAAACCTCTCTCCAAGCGTGGGGACTTGTAAAACCGAGAGAGGAATCTCCAGAGAAGGCTGGTTCCTGCTCCTAAACTACCTGCCACAAGCTATTCCAGTGCAGGCAAGCTAATCTAATCCTAATCTAACCATGCCAAGGAGACAGAGAGAGAGAGAGAAGGGAAAAACAGAAAAATCCTACACTAAAACGGTGATACACCAGAGAAGGAGAATGTTGGACATCTATCAAAACTGCCATGGGACAAAGAGAGGTGAGCAATGGGAAGGATGGACAGATGCATCACAGGCCCAAGGATAGATTTCACACAGAAAATGTCCCAAAACTCCATGAACACAGCTCCAGATCTGCAATGAACATTCAAACATGCACAAATACCTGCAATGAAGAGAGGCAAGAAGAAAACAAGCAAAAACGAGAAAGGATGGACAGATGCATCACAAAACACGTTTTGTTGCTTCAGAAGTTTACACAGAACATCATTCCATTAGTAAAAGGCAAAAATGCCATTACAGAGCAAGGGAGGAGGAGGCTCGAACTCCATTTTCAACCCTAAAGAAGAAAAGAAGGAGGGCAAGAGCAGAAAGTATCAACAACTTCTTCTTCTTTTAAATGAGCCAAATCGGTTTTTTACATTGCATGGGTCGAGCCTGGGGACGTAAAACGTGGGAAAATGTGCAAGCCCATTCCTCATTGATCATAGCAGATGCATTAAATCAGCATGGAGGATCTTACCAACCCATACCCTGTCACTTTGAGCGATTTTGGAGGAGAATGCGACCCATTCTGCATTAATTTGGCCGCTGAAATGTCACTTCTGGCCGTGCACACGTGTCAGAGCCGTTTCTTGATTTTCTGTCTTCGAATACACCAAAACTCGAGGTTGATCCCAGAAACATGTAGATAATTTCATAATCTTTCCGTTGATATAAAGAACGTGGAAATCCGAGCTCTGGATCAAAAGATATGGCGATCCGAAGATTTAGGGCACGGAGCAGACCAAAACGGATTTTGAAATATTTCCCGCGCTCTGCCACTTGGATGACACGTGTCGTGCGTTGATTGGACGGAAATTCTCTCTCCTCCACCTTTCGGTGGGCTGTCCCTTTGAAATTTTCTTGTGGGCCTGCCTCCGGGACACGTGGCACCATCCCATTGGTTCGGATCGGTGCTCAAAACTCGCTCCTTTGACTTTTTGTCTTTTCTCTTGTGAGGACATGTGGCAGCTTCTGATTGGTCCTCGGCTGATTTGGCTCCTTCGCGTGCATTTTCGCCTCCATTTGTCCGGATGTCCCATTTGATTTTGGACCCTCTGGACTCATTTCGCCGATCCGGCCGTTCGGGTCTTTTTGTCCCAAACGTCCCCGAGCAACACTCGGCCAATTTTTTCTTCTTTCACCCGGATCGGCTTTTCGCGCCTTCTACCGCGTACTTTTGTCCCGTGATGTCCCCGTTGCTTTGCGGGTTGTTTGTGCTTACTTCGGCCGAACCGGCAGGGTTGGCCTTTTTGTCCTGAATGTCCCGATCCCCCTAGGACTAGGACTTAGTCATTTTTATGATTTTTTCCCGAACAACCTACTTGCCTTTCTGCAACCTTTTTGCATTTTCTCAGAGCTTGCTCTTTTCCTCTCAGACAGGGGACTTAGAAAATATTTGAGGGGACTCTAGCAACATGAGTTTTGGCCCCAATCAATCAATTTTCCCGGGACTTGAATATTGATGCATGTTATCAAAATTACCCCGGGGTGAATTTTGGATAACAGATTTAGCGACTTCAATGCGGGGGCATCTCTGCTAGATGAAAAGACCAAGAGCTCAAGCAATCCATTGGGCATGGAGTCATAAGCAAGCCTGAAAACTGATCTGAACTTGAAAATCTCCCCTCTGAGCCACTTTGAAACCACCGGGCATGGAGTTGTTCTCACCAAAACCATTAAATGAACTGTGCAAGAGCAAAACCAGCAACACCAAAACTATGTACGTAGGCTGAAAATCATACATGCTCCAAATGGAACATGCGAGTGTGCACGAGCACTTCTTCTCGAAAGCAAACCTAGCTACTCTACTCTAATCGGAAGCAAAGGCAAGCTAAACAAACCACCAGAATCGGTTGTGAGAAATAGCTTCCTTTCTTCAAAATTGCAGCCATGCAATTGATTTGCATCGATCATTGCTGTTTGGATGGATGGAAAATCAACAAGAAGCTGGTCTTCTATCCAAATCATCAAGGTATCAACTAAAAAATCCAATACCTCTTTTAGTTGCTCTGCATTTGGATTGGGGAGGTATGGCAGCTGATCCTTGGTTCTTTGTAGCTCATCCTCATGCTCAGAAGCAAGCATGACTGGTTGTGGCTTCTCCTTTGGCTCCAATGAAGCCAAATACCTGATTGGGCAAGGTCTGATCCGTTTGATATGCCCATTGCTGTGATTTTCAACTCCAAGAATGGAGTCTTCTTGTAGACCCTCTTGAATGGATGATGTGGAAGAAATGGTGGGATTCTTCTGTCCTTTCTCTTCCTCCGATGAAAAACAGGAAGATTAGAATCTTCCAATTTTGATCCCAAAGAGCTCTTTGTAAGATGCGCAGCTGCTGCAAATGAAAGCTCTCCTTCATGGCAGCAGGCTCTGGTGTTTGGAATGTGGATGATGAAAGAGAGAAAGGTGAAAGCTCAACCGGCTCCTCTCCATCAAAAGAGTCTTCCAAATCGGCGGTAAACCGCCTCATTGCTGTCCCTTTGCTTGTTTTCAACTTCCTCCATGGTGTCCTCTTGATCTCGCAACTTGACCACCATGGTTTCCTTTACTCTCCAATATTGAGTTTGAGAGATCAAACTCCTCTTGATCTTAGAACTTGAGAGAGGTGAAGTAGAAAGAAGAACTGAAGGTTCTCCTGTAGCCTGCTTTGTGTTCAAAGCCCTTGGATCTGCACTTTTCTCCTCCACAGCTAGGATGTGCTCCTCTTCTTTTAGATTTGGAGCAGCTTCTCCTTCCTCTAATGTTTGAAGGCAATCTTGCTCTTGATTGAACTCCTTCTCCAGCATGAACTTTGTCAAGTCAAACTCTTCAATTTGCTGCTCTAGAGGACAAGTTGGGACTGCAAGATCTTCTTCTTCTTGCTGCCGCAACCAAATCAGTCCTAACCACCATTTGTTCAACCTCGGCCTCTTCAGTAGACTTAACCATCAAGGGGATCTTTGTCATCCCAAATTTGGCAGCCCAAACCTTCAGTCTTTCATTTCTTTTCTTTTTGGTTCTTCCTCTTGTTGTTGTTTTCCTTGACTGGCATTTTGATTTTCATCCTCCCAACATGGATTTGGGAATGCAAGAGGAGGGATGGGTTGAAACTCAACTGATTTGACATTTTTTATGGTGGTGGAGGAGGTGAAACCTCTTGTTTCTTTGGAGGAGGGGGTATTTCTGTTAGCTCTTGTGGAGGGGATGACTGTTTGGAAGGGAAAAGGAAAGAAGAATCGAGATGGGGTGGAAGACTAGGGGATGGAGGGATGGATTCAACACATGGGACAGCAGATGAGGAGTTTAAATGAGATGGTGCTGCTTGAGTAATGGAAAGAGAAAAACCAGATGATGGTGTAGAACTTACCCATTGACAAGGTTGTTCAACAACAAGTCTGTAGGCCTCTATCTCTGCTGTCCATTGTGCAAGTTGGGGCAGCATCTTTATCATGAAGTCCAGCTTCTCCTGAGGGCTGTAGTGCCTTGGAAAAGGTCCCACCCATGGACAGGGTGCTCCATAACCGATTCCAAAAGCTTTCATTTGTGCACTCGAGCCCTGGATCGGTACTATGTTTACCTCCATCTTTTGGATTTTCTCAATGCAGACCAGCATCTTGGATCTGATGGTCTTCATTGTATGCATACTCTTGCTCTTGGAAAGCTCCATAGCCAAACTGACTTTGGCACTGCTGTTCATATGGGTATGCATACTGATCTTGAATCTGCTCAAAATGCTGATTTGGAGGATTTGTAAAATGTGTTGGAGGTGGAATATACTGCTGTTGTTGATGTGAATTCCATGATGGAAATGAAGTCATGATTGCACAACTTCATGGAATGGAAAAGAATGAAAGGGATGGAAAGAAGGATGAATGAAAAATGGATGGAAATGAATGGAAAGGAAGGTCTGCAACTTCAGAGATGGGTTGTTGACCAGATGGAGTCGCCAGATGTGTTTGCAAGTGCCTCCAAAGGCTGAAATCTTCACAGGAACACATCAACCTGCAAAAGATGAAGTGAAAGACCTCTAAGGTCCCATCAAGTGCCAAAGCGTTAGTGCAAAATCACAAAGGCACTCTGGATGCACATCGGCTTCTAGGTTGATGTTCAGGCATCCAGTGTGATTGCACAACATGGAAACCTCTCTCCAAGCGTGGGGACTTGTAAAATCGAGAGAGGAATCTCCAGAGAAGGCTGGTTCCTGCTCCTAAACTACCCCGCCACGAGCTATTCCAGGTGCGGGCAAGCTAATCTAATCCTAATCTAACCATGCCAAGGAGACAGAGAGAGAGAAGGGAAAAACAAAGAAAAGCCTACACTAAAACGGTGATACACCGAGAGAAGGAGAAAATCGGACATCTATCAAAACTCGCCATGGACAAAGAGAGGTGAGCAATGGGAAGGATGGACGGATGCATCACAGAGCCCAAGGATAGATTTCACACGAAAATGTCCCAAAACTCCATGAACACACTCCGGATCTACAATGAACATTCAAACATGCACAAATACCTGCAATGAAGAGAGGCAAGAAGAAAACAAGCAAAAACGAGAAAGGATGGACAGATGCATCACAAAACACGTTTTGTTGCTTCAGAAGTTTGCACAGAACATCATTCCATTAGTAAAAGGAAAAAATGCCATTACAGAGCAAGGGAGGAGGCTCGAACTCCATTTTCAACCCTAGAGAAGAAAAGAAGGAAGGGCATAGCGAAAGTATCAACAACTTCTTCTTTTTAAAAAAATGAGCCAAATCTGGTTTTTTACATTGCATGGGTCGAGCCCAGGGGACAGAAAACGTGGAAAAACGTGCAAGCCCATTCCTCATTGACTGCAGATGCATTAAATCAGCATGGAGGATCTTACCAACCCATACCCTGTCACTTTGAGCGATTTTGGAGGAGAATGCGACCCATTCTGCATTAATTTGGCCGCTGAAATGTCACTTCTGGCCGTGCACACGCGTCAGAGCCGTTTCTCGATTTTCTCTCTTTAGACTGCACCAAAACTCGATGTTGATCCCAGAAACATGTAGAGAATTTCATAAGCTTTCCGTTGATATAAAGAACGTGGAAATCCGAGCTCTGGATCAAAAGATATGGCGATCTGAAGATTTAGGGCACGGAGCAGACCAAAACGGATTTTGAAATATTTCCGCGCTCGCCACTTGGATGACACGTGTCGTGCATTGATTGGACGGGAAATTCTCTCTCCTCCACCTTTCGGCGGGCTGTCCCTTTGAAATTTGCTTGTGGGCCCTGCCTGGGACACGTGGCACCATCCCATTGGTTCGGATCAGTGCTCGAAAACTCGCTCCTTTGACTTTTTGTCTTTTCTCTTGTGAGGACACGTGGCAGCTTCCCGATTGGTCCTCGGCTGATTCAGATCCTTGCGTACTTCGCCTCCATTTGTCCGGATGTCCCATTTGATTTTGGACCCTCTGGACTCATTTCGGCCGATCCGGCCGGTTCGGGTCTTTTTGTCCCAAACGTCCTGAGCAACACTTAGCCAATTTTTCTTCTTTCGGCCGGATCGGCTTTTCGCGCCCGCCGCGTACTTTTGTCCCAGATGTCCCTGTTGCTTTGCGGGCTGTTTGTGCTTACTTCGGCCGAACCGCCGCTTGGCCTTTTTGTCCTGAATGTCCCGACTGCCCCTAGGACTAGGACTTAGTCATTTTTATGATTTTTTCCTGGATCAACCTACTTGCCTTTCTGCAACCTTTTTGCATTTTCTCAGAGCTTGCTCTTTTCCTCTCAGACAGGGGACTTAGAAAATATTTGAGGGGACTCTAGCAACAGGATTTTTGGCCCCGAATCAATCAATTTTCCTGGGACTTGAATATTCTGATGCATGTTATCAAAATTACCCTGGGGGTGAATTTTGGATAACATGAACATCATTAATAATATTTCTAAAATTCAAACTCCAAGCAGGACCATAAGATACTTTATTAATGAACTTTATAACCTATCCAATGTTCTTAACATTATGTTCTAGCATGTGTATAGTGAGGGAAATAAATCAAGTAGATGCATTAGACAATGTGAGGGTTTCCATTAATGATTGTAGAGAATGGTATCATATCTAGGACACCCCATGCAAAGTTCATCACATCATTACCAAGGAAGCCAATGCACCTCTCGGTAGCACTCATTAAACAGAGGCTTCTACATGTGTGGAATCCTTCACCTAGATTTTTGAAGAAAATATTATTCATTCAGCTTTATTCTCTCCATACCTCAAACTTTCACCATTTTAAATTTCAAGCAAGTCTAAGAAAGGATACAAGTTTCAACACAAAAACTGCCAAGCTTTTAGGTTGTCATATTTTCATCATAAGGCCTACTTATTGTTATTTCCAGGATCAAATATACTCGCCATTTTCTATTTTCACAATGGGGGGAGCTCCCTACATATTTGATCCCATATTCGACCCACAATGGCAAGAAAGCATGGAACTCTGGGAAACCCTTAACATAGGGGTTTCACATAATTTATCCAAAGGATTAAGGGGCATGATCAATACATCTCCCTCCAATTTGTGGAAAATTGGAAGGATAGGAACATTAAGTTCAGAGGTAGAGATTTTAGTATCACTGAACAATTCATATCACATTATAGGGCTAAGCTTGGAAGGTAATATATTTTTCATAAATAAGTTCGATAAAGAGGCAGAGGAAAGGTTGTTCCTTGATGATGGAGAAAGCATTGAAATTAAAAAATAAGGCATCATCTGTGCCTCTATCCCGCAGCCCTTCGACGAAGTTTCTCACATGATGGTTAGATACATTACACTCGAGGGAAGGTTTTCTACTATCCCTTTGCACCATCTAGTTCTCCTCAACCATTTTAGGTGTGAAGTTAAGGTAAGTTTTCCATACTATATTATGCACTCCTTAGAGAATTCTGTTTTGGAGGTCCAAGGCCATAAAAGGGTAGTTCCATTACATCAAGGGGTCATTTTTCTCATTCATCAGTTCATACTAGATGTAGTGGCCAACAACCCTAGCCCTCCTTTAGCTCCACCTCCTCCTCAGTAACCTCATATCCACTCCAAAAATCCCCTTTTCCATGACCTTGTTATTAAACCCCCCCCAAATGGATCCTTAGGAGTAGAAAAAAATATAAAGAAGTATTTGTTGAAGAAAACCCCCTGTTGTTAGCCTTCAAACCCCCATGACTAGGTCACCCCCTATGTCTTGGAAAAATTTAATCTGCAAGTTGAAACCCTAAAGACCATTGAAGATAATGTCAATTTTCTCCTCAAGTCTGACATCAAGAATTCAGATTTTGACTCCATTTCCAGCCTCAGAGAGGAATTCAACACTCTTTCCACTCAATTCAAATCTCTTGAAGAGAAGCACAATAACCATTTGGCCATTCATAGAGCAGTCCTAGATCTTCTTCAAGTCCACATTCATCAGATATCTGTGATATCAGTGGCATTCCAGCCTCAACTTGGAAGAATGGAAGGATCACCAAGAAGTTCAAAGCTTCTAACTAGGATCCTAATATTGGAATAGAAATGTATCTCTATCGTGTACTCGGATTGCTCCCAAGGTTTATAAAAAGTCTACTAGTTAGTTCCTTTGTCTTTTTGTTAGTTGTGTGTTGTTGTTTTTGAGTTGTAGTTTTGTTGTTGTTTGTCCGTCGTTGGCCTTCGTGTAGGCGGTTGGCCCCTACCTTAATGTTTTCAATGTTTTGTCTTTTTTCTAGGGTGTGGCCCCACATATCAAAAAACCACTTTGTTCTTTCTTACTTATCTTGGTTGTTGAGCCTTTTGGATGTACTTCAGGGTAAGGTCCCTTCAAAACCTTTTACCTTTAATAAAATATATTTTAGTGTTATATATATATATATATATATATATATATATATCGTTTAATTGAGCCATACCCTATATTACTCTTTTGTTTTCTTTGGTTAACACATTTATATATATACATCTATGTGTACACAACATGATAGAAATAAATCCTACAAATTTTTAAAATATAAATGAATAAATAAAACTAGGGGGTCGTGGTCTATCCGCGACCCCCAAACCTACATAAAATCTAATATAGGGTTCATCCTCTGTTGTGCTAATGGCATAGTCACATAACTCGCATCCCCTTCCCCTTGTCATCCATGGCACCCCCTCTTCACCTACATCCATCACCATTAACACATTCAATGCGGCCTACCCTTCTTCTTGGTTGCTCAACCTCACCTTCCCTTCCCTTCCATGGGGTTCAATCCCTTTCCTTTCATATAACCTTGCCCTTCTATTTTCACAGGCCCTTGTGCCCCTAAACATGTCATGTTGACTCTAATATATTTTTATTGATTCACACCCCTCATATATATTCATTATGAAACACTTAACCTTGTTGATTTTTTTAATTTGGATATATTTTCCTTTGTGAAGCACTCTCTCCAACCCGCAAACAAGAAAAAGAAGAAATAAACAAAGGAATTAGAGAAGGTTAAAGAAATGAAAAGAATACTAACATGAAAATAAAATGAAGGTTAGGATTTACTTTCAACCTAAATATACGATTGAGAGGCCTTCCATCCAAGGGATCTAAACAAGAGCTATGTTGACCCATTACACAAGTGGGCTTATTTTCAATTTTAAAATTTAAAAGTAAGGTCTATTATTTATTTCCCTTCGCATGGGACATGGTGGTGCATTAGAACTAAAAATTTCTTGAACCCATTTAGGATACGTTGGGGTAGGATTTAATACATTATGTAGAATATATATTTTTATGTTTTAGAAGTTATTATATGGGTCTAAGTGATTTTCTGGAAATTTCGTAAGTCATGATTTTAATCACTCTTAGGAATCAACCTCGTAAGATATCTTGTTATGAGGTCTTTCACTATAAATATTTGGTTGTAGATGTTTTTAAATTTAACCCATGGTTGTATCATAATATGTGTAATTTTATTTAATGGTATGAATCGTGATTAGCTAGAATTTTTACATCATGACAAGTGTTACAATCCCTAAAGGAGTAGGAAAAAAGGTTATCAACAAAATATATATTTGTATGTATTAATGTATACATAGGTTATTTTCTCTCATCACCTACCATAAATCCCTATAAGGGTAGTAATAATAAAACTTGTGAAACCAATTATGGGCCTTGCGTAGTGAAGTATTTATGGAGGAAGATTATTGTTGCTAATAAATCGAAAGGGAAGGCTCCTTTCTAATACTACACAAGTAACTGTAAAACTCAAGTTAACAATCAAATTATAACCTTACCTTGTGGGAAGGATACTTATTAAAAAAAATTCCACAATTCAACTCAAGGAGATGATTCATTGTGAGACAAATGTGAGGACCTTCTATTTCACCTTCCTTGGGCTCTTAGTTTGATATACCAATAGTGTGACAATAATGGGAACCTTGTTGAGGGAAAGAGCTTATCTTTATACTGGAATAATCCTTTGGCCCATATATTTAGCGCGAGCATATTTTTGGTCTACTCAAGCCTTCCTTGTTTGGTTTAGCTTTGAATTAAAGGAAAATCTAACGATATTAAACTATTGTTAAACTATTTTGAATTTGTAAAAAAATTGTCCCAAATTTTACGGGATTATAAGGAGGATCATTTGTTCTTTCTGGGTGGCTAAAATATGGGCATGAAAACTACTCATTTTCATTAATTATCCTCAAAATCCAAAGCCAAAGTAAATCAAATAAATATAACCAAAAATATTTGTATTTCATATTAGATAATGTTTCTTCTACTTGTAAGTAAGTATATCCCATTTGATTTCGTTTTTATGTAAAAATATCTTATGTTTTTTCCTTCTACCAACTCTTATTATCACTAATTGTTTGCTTCTAATACATCAATGACTATCCACATCTAGACATCAATTAACCAAAACTTGGGACTTAGACACCAAATTTTGACATAAACTAAGCAATTTTGTAGATTACAATGTTTGTAAAGTTTTGGTTAGAGCTGATATTATGTAAAGGGGATATATTCTACTTAAGTAAATAGTAATGCATTCAATAATCAAATTGGATTTGGGTCTAATAATTCAACATACATAACACACTAGCATATTATCATATGAATAACACAAAAACAAAACTATTCCATAAATTATAATTTTTTTATTTATATAGCTCTCAAATTCAATAAAATGTTTTATTACAATATACCATAAAATATATTCTCATACACTCAATCCTTACAAATACCTTCTTACTCCTCTACTTACTCATTCCTCTCATCTACTTCACTTACCTATCCTACTCTTGTATAAGTAAAAATATATCAATTACAGAAAAAAAAACATCTATTGATTGCATCTATAATACCTATAATGTCTTCATTCTAAGCCAAGAAGCACGATTTAATACCATGTGAGACTACTTATTAGATTCTCGCATAGCCCATTGCTACATTATTCTACTAAAAATCATCAAAGAACCCTACCAATAACTTCACGCATTTAAAACTTGCTATCTCATTCTATATTCCATCACATACGTGAAATAATTTGCTAGAGTACTAGTTCCTTAAACTTTGGAAAATTTGTATAAACTTGGTAGAGTACTAACTCCTCATGTCAATGAGGCGCATTGAGTTCAACCCAATTCATGTGATGGAATACCTCATATAGGTAAAAAGGGTGTTAAAAATAAAAATACAACATACAGTACACAAGATTCAACATAGAGATACGAGACACATAAAACACGTCCCCAGACAAAGTCAAAGTAGGTGTCACATGAATATTGCAAGTTACAATAGAAGAGGATGCATTTTCCAGGTCATAGAAACCTTTATTAGGTGAACATGTCTAAAGACTAATGAACTTGTCATCCACTCATTTACGTATCTCATATTTTACATGTATGTTTATAGCCACTACACAACATCCTCATCTAATTTCATATCACTTTCTCATAGCTAGATCTTAATTTGGGTGAATATGTTCCAAACCTTAGCCCAAATTTTTATTATCTACCTTCTAGAAGTGTGTTTGATTGAATATGTCATCTTTCATAATATTGGAAGGTTGTGTTTGCTATTTTGTATTATCTTAACAAAAAAATTTACAATATCTTAATTAGATTAACCTTAATTTTGATATTACAGTTTGGTGAACCAAAATTATTTATCGCTCTACGAACCTATGGTTTTATTTATTACCCTTAGGGTTTTAGATTTATTTTTAATCTTGTTGATTTTAGTCTTGATATTCTTTCTTCTAGAGTTTTATCATATCCCTTCTACATTTTGGTGCATAATCAAATGTTTTTTTTTCTTATGCCATCTAAACAAGTTAGATTCATTACCCCAATAGACCAAAGTTCTCAATTTAGTGGTACCCATATTGACTACATCTAATCACCCTTAATACCACATTGTCTTGAGAAAATATTCTATGTTGTTACCACCCATGTTTCCTCTCTTATACATATCACTCCTAATATAAATGAGGGCAACACTATTTATTTTTATGGAAATGTTACATATGTTATTGATGGTACTATCATCATTGAGATCATGTCTGAACATGAGGGTGATGAATACAAAATCTATGATGACCATGAACCTCCCATCTAAAAATACCACCTAAGATTATAGTTGATGTATTCACTCAAGTTATCAAAGATAAACTAGAAAACATTGATAATGCTTTAGCGCTATTACTTATATCCCATAAATGATAATGTTCACAAAAATATAATACGGGGTAAATTAATACCAAACCATCAAGTGATACAAATCCACCTTCTATAGGATTTCCTCTACCCATGTGTTTACAAAATCCTTACATACATCTATTTTTAGAACTCGGTGATATCACACATGGTTCTGTTCGACGAAATCACAACACCCCCAAATGGTCCGAGTTTGAGATGGGGCATTCGGTGTGATTGCATAACATTGAAATATCCTGAGTGTGGGACATTGCGAAATAGGATATCTCTTGAGAGAAGGTCAATTCTTACTTCTAACCTACCCGCCACTAACTACTCCTAATGTAAGCAATACTACTGACTAATCCTAATCTAATACTTCCAAGAGGACATGGAGAAAGATACATAGAATGAAAACATACACTAAGAGTGGTGATACACCAAGAAAGGAGTGTTGCTCACTTCCCTAGCCTATAAAACAATGGAATAGATGAACCTAGAAAAGGTGGACTGTGCCACAAACTAAATTACATCTAATAAATCATTATCGAATGAGCACAAGACACCGAGAATCATGTAATAACCACGGAAATGCACAGATTAAGCAAGCATAATGAAAGGTAAGATGAAGACGATAAACCATGAGAGGTTAAGGAGATCAACATAGACATAATCTTATTTCTCCATATGGATATACATAATACATTACTCAGAAGAAAGAGGCATGAAGCCATTATAGATCTTGAGAGGAAGGCTTGAAGCCCCAGTAGACTAGGGTTGCATGGGAGAGAAGATGATCAACCTTTTCACATACAAACCCCTTACATTTTATAGAGGAATAAATGAGGAGAGAGAGGGAAAAAAATATGAAAAAACACTCCAATATCTTGCAAAATACATCATTGTCCTTGCGGTAGTGATGGGAAAATTTACCAAGTCCATAATCCATTGTACCTTACTTGTTGGGAAGAAAATAAGCCCATACCTCATTATTTTGGGCAGGTGAGAAATTTGGAACCATTCCTCTAACATGGCAGATCGTATTTCCCCATTTTAAATATTTAACCTTACTAAGATTAATAAATACATTCCAAGTTGTGTAGAGGACACTGAGAGATTTCCAAAAAGTTTGATTTTGTGTAAATCCAAGCTCCCAGTCAAATTTTATGGTCACCTGAAGATGAGGGTGCAATACCGCAATAAATGTGGGTGGTTGATCTGTTTTTTCGAATCCAACCCCGCATTGCACCCTTAGAAATCTAAAATTTTAAACTTTCAGGATTTAGAGCTTTAAGTATTTTTACTTTGAAAGTCACTGTCACTATTCATTTGATAAGTTGGATCGAATGATCCGAAATGTCAAAACCTCAAAGTCTGAAATTCAAACTTTGGGTTTTGGAGCCCAAGATCATATTGTGTGGCACTATTCATCCAACCAAAATGTTCTAGAGTTCTGAAACCCCGAAGTTTGAAATTCAAACTTCAGGTTTTGGACGTTTGTGTCTTCAGGCTCATGGCATTGTTCATCGATCAACCCAGTGAGAACCTCGAACTCCTAAATGTCTAAAGTCCAAATTTTAGACTTTGGACTTTGATATCCTTCGGACCTTTTGATTTTTCCACTTCAGAGTTCTCCAACGCTGAACTCCGAAGTTCCTACACCATTGACACCAAAAGGGGAGTTGACCCTGAAAACCCCTTGAGCCCTTTTGGACTTCGGACTTTTGGGGTTTCGGATTTCGCTCATTTTTGTGTTTTGTACGGAAAAAACTCGAATCGCTCGATCCCCGAAGTCCAAAAATTTCAAACTTCATAATTTTTTCATTCTCTAAATTACTTACTTAGCTCGATCCCAAGCCTTTTATTTCTTCCTTTCTTGGCCAAGATGGCCCCCATCTTCAATGAGTCTCTTTTCGAGCTCTCCTCCATAGCTTGGCCATTTTTACACTATTGAATCCTCATGCCTTTGGCTCAACAAGTCATTACTTAACTGAGCCCAACCCCCATGATCATTTCATGTCATTCTCCTATTGATCTGAGCCTTGACTTTCCAATGCAAGCTCCCATGGCCAAATCGATCCTTCCATTTTCTCTTTGTGAGGTCATGTTTGTCCAACTTTTCTTGAGGGGCAAAATCGGATAAAGATTTGGCCACTCGTGGGGCCACCTACCTGCTAGGTGAAATATCGCTTGCCTTGAAGTATCCAAAGGGGCATAAATTCACTATATACCCGTAAACCGATCTCGACCCTCTTGAATTTGAAACCCGAAGACCGCCCATAATCTCTAAAATTGAACATGTTTTGCTTGCACTCTCAATTCTTATAAAATAATCTTAAAGTTAAAATTTGTGAGAGTAGAAAATTGTTGAAACCTGGGCCTTTTGCCTACTCCCTCATGCAACCATGATTTTCAAGGTATGAATCTCAAATAATTGATGATATTTGGCATGCATCGCACGTTGTGGGGTTTTAAATAAGACCTTCTACATTTTTTTTTCTTTAAAAATGTAACTATTTTCCACCGCATGAACCTTCTCTTACATGCGAAAGGCCTATTGCAACACCATGTACTATGTCAAGCAAAAACACAAATGAAAACTATGTACATAATAGAAATCATACATGCCCAACTAGACATGCGAGTTTGCGAGAGCACTTCGATGCCGAAAATAAAACCTACTCCTATCCTACACTAAGCTCGAAAAGTGAAGATTTCAAACAAATCCTAACACCATTAATGCAAAGTAGCATCCCCTCCTTAAAATAGGTAGCCATGTGGATGATTTTGCACTAGACATGGTTTGTATGGATGAGTGAAAAACTGATAAGGAACCAGTTCTTCACCCAAATCATCAAGGTATCAACCTGAAATAAAACAAACACCTCCTCGGAATGAATTGTATGAGATTCCTAGAGGTCTTGCTGCTGATGTGGCTAATCCTTAATACTGTGAATCTCACCCTCATATTCGGGAACGAACATGACCGATTATAGAAACTTCAATTCTAACTCTAATGAAGCTAGATATCCGAAACCCGAAGTGCACGAAATCCCGAACTCCGAAATGAAGAAACCCCGAAATCCTAATTCAAGCAACCCCGCAGTCCAAATTTTAAAACCTCTCAAACCCAAAATCTCAAAACCTAAAAGTTAGAAAGGTATGAAAATTGAAAACCTCTAAAATCCTAAATCCCGAAATCTGAAATTTGAAAAAACCTAAAATTTTGAAGATCGAAATTTCAAAAAACTAAGGATACCCTTTTAAATCTTAGGCCCCGATCTATCATCTGGGAAAGTTTGAGCTCTTTTTGCACAAGTTACGCCCTCCAAAATTGATTTTAGACTTTGACCTTGCTTTTGAAACCTTCAAAATCTAAAAATGATGACCTATGAAAATGTCTTCTTTGAACTTAGTCTTGAATGTGACCTTGGTCTCGTGGTAAAAACATTTGTTAAAAATGAAATCTTGACTTCTTGAAGTCGTCCCCACCGGGCATGCCAAAATCTGTTATGTGTGGTCACACGGTGGCTTAAGATTTGTAGTTTGATAATGAGACACCTCTGAAGGATGAGGAAAATCTAACTCCTGTGAGGTCCTACTGGGCATGCCAAAACTGTTATGACGAAATCATAGCACCCCCCGAATTGTCTCGATTTGAGATGGGGCATTTAGGATTGCATAACATGGAGCTATCCCGAGTGGAGGACATTGTGAAATGGGATAGCTCTCCGGAGAAGGTCGGTTCCTAATCCTAACCTACCTACCACTAACTACTCCTAATTCAAGGAAACTACTAACTAATCCTAATGTAATGCTTCCAAGAGGACATGGAGAAAGATGCATGGAATGAAAACCTACACTAAGAGTGGTGATACACCAAGAAAGGAGTGTTGATCACTTCAATAGCCTACAAAAAAATGGAATAGATGAACCTAGAAAGGGTGGACCTACACCACAAACTAAATTACATCCAATACATCATTTCGAATGAGCACAACACACCAAATCATGTAATAACCAAGGAAATGCACAGATTAAGCAAGCACAATAAAAGGTAAGATGAAGAAAATAAACCATGAGAGGTTAAAGAGATCAACATAGACATAATATTATTGCTCCATATGGATATACAAAATACATTAATGTAGCAGAAATAGGCATGAAGCCATTACAGATCTTGATAGGAAGGCTTGAAGCCCCGGGAGAATAGGGGTTACATGGGAGAGATAATGATCAACCTTTTGCTCATGAAAACCCCTTACATTTTATAGAGGAAGAAATGAGGAGAGAGAGGGAATAAAATCCAAAAAAACACTCCAATATCCTACAAAATCCATCATTGTCCTTGCAAGAGTGATGGGAAAATATGCCAAGCCCATACTCCATTATACCTTGCTTGGTGGGGAATAAATTAAGCCCATACCTCATTATTTTGGGTAGGTGAGAAAGTTGGAACCATTCCTCTAAAATGGTGGACTGTATTTCCCCATTTGAAATATTTAACCTTACTAAAATTAAGAAATCCATTCATAATTGTGTAGAGGACACTAAGAGCTTTCCAAAAAGTCTGATTTTGTGCAAATATGAGCTCTTAGTCAAAAGTTATGGTCATCTGAAGATGAGGGTGCCATACCACAATAAATGTGGGTGGTTGATCTACTTTTTCAAACTCCGAACATGCATTGCACCCTCCAAAATTTGAAATTTCAGACTTTCGATTCGTAGCTTTGGGTATTTGTACTTTGGAGGTCACTATCACTATTCATCTAGCCGAGATAGCTTGAATGTTCTAAAATTTTGAAACCTCGAAGTTTGAAATTTGGACTTCAAGTTTCAGACCCGAGATCATATTACGTGGGAATGTTCATCAAACCAAAATGTTTTGAAATCCTGAAGTCCAAAATTTGGACTTTGGGTTTCGGACCTTTGTGTCTTCGAGCTCATGGCACTGTTCATCGCTCGACCCAGTAGAGAACCCCGAACTCCCGAATGTCTGAATTCTAAATTTTGGACTTTGGAATTTTATGTCCTTTAGACATTTTTATTTTTCCACTTCAAACTTCTCCAACGCTGAGCTATGAAGTTCCTACCCAACTGACCCCGAAAACCCCGATCCATTTCAGACTTTGGACTTTTGGGGTTTCAACTCATTTTTACATTTTGTGTAGCGAAAAATCTGAATCCTCGATCCCTGAAGTCTAAAAATTTCAGACTTTAGGTTTTTTTCACTCTCAATTTCTTGCTCATCTCAATCCCAAGCCTTTGTTTCTTCCATTCTTGGCATACACGGCTCTCTAACTTTGGCGAGTCACTTTTCAAGCTCTCCTCCATAGCTTGACCCTTTTTACACTACCAAATTCTCATGCCTTTCGCTCAACGAGTCATTACTAACTCAAGCCCAACCCCATGTGATCATTATTTTTCATTCTCTTGCTAATCCAAACCTTGACTTGAAAATGTGAGCTCCCATGGCCAAACCGATCCTTCCATTTTCTCTTTGTGAGGTCATGTTTGTCCAATTTTTCCTGAGGGAAAAATCATATAACAATTTGGTGACTCGTGGGGCCACCTACCTGCTAGGTGAAAGATCAATTGCCTTGAAGTATCCATTGGGCATGGAGTCACTATATACCTACAAACCAATATGACCTCCTGAATTTGAAACTAGGAGACCGCTCACAATCGCTAAACTTGAACCCACTCTGCAGCATTCTCAATTCTCATAAAATAATCTTAAAGTTAAAATTTATGAGAGTATAAAATTGTTGAAACCTTGGACTTTCACTTGCTCCCTCATGCAACCCTGATTTTCCAAGTATGAAGCCCAAAAACCTGATGATGTTTGGCATTCATCGCACACTATGGGGTTTTAAATAAGACCTTCTTGGAGTTGTGACATCGTGGAACACTATTAAATTTTGATTTTCTTCTTCCTTCGA
Organism: Taxus wallichiana var. yunnanensis; assembly: GCA_018340775.1. Lineage (NCBI taxonomy): Eukaryota > Viridiplantae > Streptophyta > Pinopsida > Cupressales > Taxaceae > Taxus > Taxus wallichiana. Next base: position 712,903,773 of record CM031238.1, read on the forward strand.
TAGTTCTAATTACAACATGTTGCAGGAGGTTGCTTTCGATTTGGTGGAGGTACTAGAAGTTTACCTATGATTGGACTTGAAGGACTTAAAGAATAAAACTTCATTAAAATTGGTCCTTAACCTGATTTTAGTTGCTATGCATTTGTTTTTCTTTAAAAATGCAACTATTTTCCACAAGTATGAACCTTCTCCCGCATGCAAAAGGCCTATTACAACAACATGTATTGTCTTTGGAGCAAAAACGAACCAAAACTATGTACAAAATAGAAATCATACATGCCCAAATAGACATACAAAGTGTGCAAGAGCACTTGTGATGTTGAAAATAAAACCTACTCTTATCCTACACTTACTGACAAGAGAATATTTCAAACAAATCTTGACACCGGTAGTGCAAAGTATCAGCCCCTCCTTAAAATAGGTAGCCACGCGAATGATTTGGCAATAGACATGGTTGTATGAATGAGTAAAAATTTGATAAGGAACCAGTTCTTCACCCAAATCATCAAAGTATCAACCTCAAACAAAACAAACACCTCCTCAGAATGAATTACATGAAAATCCTAAAGGTCTTACCAATGATGTGGCTGATCCTTAATATTGTGAAGCTCACCCTCATGTTTGAGAATGAACATGACAGTTGTGGAAACTTTGGTTCTAACTCCAATGAAGCTAGATATCTAATGGGGCATGGCCTGAATTACCGAGTGTACCCGTTGCTCTGAATTGGAATTTCAATAAGAAAATCTTTAAGCAGACTTTCCTAGAAAAGGTGATTGTCTCTGTGATTGGATCCTCTTTGTCTTGCACATCTACAGACAACTGAAGTGTCACCTTGGTGGAAGGTATGAAAGAAATTATTTCCTTGTGCTCTTTTCCCTTTGTGGAAATGTAGAACTCCTCCTTATCCAACGCATGCTCTTTGGAAGACTCAATTCCTCCAATCTTGGCTCAAAAGGACTCTTATGAAGGATAGGCTACCCTTACATGTGCTCCTCTTCAAAAATGGGCTCTTTTGCTTGGAAGGAAGATGATGGAGGAGAAAATGATGTGATATCAATGGGATCCTCTTCATTGAGACAATCCCCCAAGTCTTACAGATAATATGTCTCCTCAATGTCATAATCTGTCAGTTGATTCAACCTCCTCCATAATGGGAGCATGCTCCTCTTCTTTTGGATTTGGAGCTATTCCTTCCTCCCCTCCTGATTTTTCAACTTTTGTTTGATCAACATTTTGTGAAAACAAAGTGTCGTCATGAATGTTCAATTTTGGACACTTCAATTGTTGATCATCCTCAACATGTTCTTTCTCGGAAACCAAATCATCCTTCACCACCTGCTCTTCCTCAAATTTAGCCTCCTCCAAAGGCTTAACCAGTAAAGGGATTTTTTCTATTCTAAGATTAACAACCCAATTCTTCAAAAATTGAAGCATTTCTTCCGTGTTAGGCTCCTTTTGTTGTTGTTCTATTTCATGTGTTTCTTGGGCCCCTTCCCGATGTGTAATCGAGTATGCAAGTGGAGGGATTTGTTGATCTACATTTCTAGCTTCCTATCCAAATGAGTGTACGAGTAATCAAGAAACACTAAACAACGTCGAGTATACAAGGGCTTAGTACCTTAGAGATGATGATGGATGATACGGTGCAAAGTTGATATATGCATGATATAAAGAAGTTGGATCTGTAAAACTGAAACAAAAATATTCGATCACAATATGTGGGGGTTTCCCAGATAGTGTCGGTTCCAGAGGATTTTAACTCCCTTGGAGGATGTCAACCCCCGTGTCAGACAAGATAATAATAGATCATGAACAGTAGTAATGGAATATAAAATGAAAAGTAACTAAAATAACGAGGAACTTAGCTTGTGCTCTATTATGGAGATGAACCGGGCATCAAGATGGTAAGATAATGAACCATGGAAAATATTTCTTCCTTAAACTGATAGAACTTAATTAAGCTCTTTCTTCTCTTCTCTTTTCTTCCGTATCTTCAAGTCTTCGATCCTTTTCTTCTCAGTCCTTGAAATATGGGGAAGAAACCCATATTTATAAATTAGATGTGAGGTTAGACTTGAGGTTAACAAGTAATTGGGGTTGAGTAAAGTAACTTGAGTTAGGGATATGATGTGATCACGTGGGGACCACGGCTTGAATTATTAGATGGAGTGGGGAGCATGATTGACATGGTGGGTGAGATAAAGATTCCATTTAAAAAAAAAAGTTTCGAATGGGTGTATTAATACCCATGGATTAAATAATTTGTGAAGGATGGGGATATGCCAAAAATTTGAATTATCAAATGGGTCTACATGGAGCCCATTTGATAATTAATCAAATAATGTGAGAAAATAGATAGGATTTTATTTAATTTAAGAAAAAGAGAAGCGAGATGGAAATTGTGTGAATGTGAGATGACGGAGGGGCGCTATAACCAAAAATAGGTGTCTACATTTTCCCCTTTTTGTTGAGTGGTTTGCGATAGCAAGCCATGAGACAAAAACAAAAAGGGTTAGATGAAAGATGTGTCTGAGGATGGATGAAGACATGACCAAAGGCAAGATGCCTCAAGCAAAAAAAAGGATCGCAATAAATAAAAAAAAATGTATGGCGGTGACTCCAATATCACATCGGTAGAGGACAATTGCGGTCTCAACGGAGACAGACGACAACGTTCTATAGACTAGTGAGTGGGTGAAGACCACTGCAGTATGGATGTAAACCAAGATGACCAATGGGTCATAGGAAAACATCAAAATATGTGCAACTAAATGCAAAAGATGTGCGTAATCCTTTGTTTGTGAGGAATCATGCAAAAAAATCATGCGTCCATAAAAGGGACGAAGATGAAGATAATGATGCCCCAACATAGGCATGAGAAAGACACAAAGTGAGTTATATGTGTTGACAAGTACAAGGATGAAAAGGTTCCCCAACATAAGACATAGATAGAATAATCATAAATGTGGACAAGATGAGAAAATAGGATAGAAAGGTGAGATAAAAGTTTCTAAAAGGGTGATAAATATAATGACAATCATGTTTCATAGAAAAGATGCATAAGTGTTAGAAAATTAGAAGGTAAAGAAGACAAAGAAGTCTTATTTCTTTGACAAGTATGATAGAGATACTTTTGCAATAAAACAAAAGTAGAGCAAATATTCATGGAAGAGAACAAGATTAGATAGGTGATGGCCATTATGGTATCTTCCAAGACAAAAATGTCAAAAGAAGATGGGAAGAGATTCTTAGAAATGGATATGATGATGTCCTTCTGAGAGGACTGACGAAGATAAAATATGTGACAGGGTTCTCAAAAAGAGAAGAGGTCAATGTTGCAAAGAGAAGAACAAGAACGGTAATGAAAGGGATAGATGGTGATACATAAACGGAGAAACATTGGCATTGATCGTGAATGTCAGATGTAAGGATGTTGAGAAAGAGAAAAGGGAATAGACATGAGGATTGGTTGATTATGAGAAGAGCAAGAAAGATTGAATATGAAGGTGACAAGGGATATGGAATAGAGGGATAGAGACGGAGGAGGAGAAAATAAGGAATGAAAGGGGAGGAAGAAGATAACAAAGAAGGATTATAGAGAAAGGGGGAAATGAAGAAGGAAAAACAAAGAGAAGATAAGAAAAGAACAGAGTAGAGGATGAAATTATGAAAAAGGGAGAGAGTTATTCAAGACAAAAGGTGTGATGAAGGATGGAGCAGAGGAAAATAGAGAGGTAATGGAAAATGAAAGAGATGATAGAGCAAAGAAAATTGAAGGAAACAAATCATAGTGAGGAAATCCAAGGCAAAGAATATGGAACTGACCACATGGAAATGCATGTGGATGATGAGATGATAAAGGAAATGGGATAATGTTGAAGAGTCGGTTTTGATGGGAAGTAAGGAGGAAGTGTGAGGTAAAATGGGGAGAAGGACGATGTAGAGGAAGTGAAATAAGATGAAGATCAGAAAGGAGGAGAAGACAACGAAGAAAATTATGCAGAAGGAAGGAACCAAGAATGAAGATATTTGGTAAAGAGTGAGAAGCATAAGGAACGTAAAGAGAAACTTGAGGGAAGGAATGACATCGATTGGAAAAGAAATGGAGATGCATGAGATGAGGATATGCTAGATGAGAGAGAAAATAGAGAGAAGGTGTATGATGAAGACAATGAAGAAATTGGCAAGGAAGAATGGAAGATAGAGAGGTGGCGAGGAAAAAGAAAGGAAGGGATAGGAAAGGCAATGCCAGTGAATGGATGTTAGGAGAAATCCACCGATAATGATCAGTAGGAAAAGATGAGACAAAAGATAAGACAAGAAAAGTAAATGAAGAATGGGAGGGGGAACGCCAATGAAGGGACGTTAGGAGAAGTCCTCCGATAATGATCAGAGGACACAGAGGAAGGAAGGAATGAAGATAGAATGGAGGAGGTCAAAGAAAAGGATTCAGGTTGTGCAGAATGGGGATGAGTGATTTTTAGGAGAAGTCCATCGATAATTACTAGCGCGAAATGAAAAAGATGATGATGAAATAATGTTAGAGAGATAAATGACAATGATGGGTAAATATGGGGGTAGATATGTGGGAGAACTCTAGAAGACGGAGTGGAAAGAGTAAAGAAAGGAGGGATAACGATGTGTAGGAAGATGAAGATGAGGAGAGGATGCAGTGGATGAGAATGAATGAGAGAGAAATGAAGAAACAAGACATGAAATGAACGGAGAAGCAACGGTTAAGTAAGATTACCCAATGATGGATGATGGAGATGAAAAAGGGACCAGAAGAAGTGGTGTTTGCGTGAATGGAAGAGGAGGTGAGAGGATGTGATGATGGGAATGCCAAGAAAATGTAGATGGAGAGAATGTGGGGTAGTGGGGGAGTGCAGGATGATGAATCATGCTTAAGAGGGACTCTTAAGTAAGATCTCCATGTTGCAGGAGGATTTAAGTAAGATCACCAAACCAACAGTGATGATATGGAAGGAGAAAGACAACATTGTATTGGATGCAGGTGTGGAAGGGTTGGTTGGAATGGATGAGTATGATGAGAGGTGGAAGATAGAAGATGAGGAAGAGATGATGGGAGATGGAAGGATCAGATGACCAACCATTCTTAAGAGAAACTCTTAAGTAAGATTTCCCTACAACAGAGATGGTTAAGTAGGATCGCCAAACCGAAGAAGAAGAAGAATGATGAAAATACTAAGTAGTGTATACCAAAATGGAACAAGAGATGAAAGGAGGTGATATTAAAGTGATAACAAAGAAACAAAGGAGTGTGACATGAGTGGATGGAGGAACATATGCAACATAGATGGAGAGTGTAAGGGAAATCCTTAACTGGGATGCCCACGTGGTGGTAGTGATGATGCAAGAGTGTTAAGCGGAAAAGGAGGAGTGGAAAGACATTTGTGGTGGTGATTGTCATTTGTTGAAAGAGGAAATGGTGGAGAAGCTTCTACAATGGGAGGATCCAAGGAAGAAGATATACCTTAACTAAGGTTCTCTGGCTATATGGATGGTTAAGCAAGATTGTCAAACTAAAAGTGGAAGAATAAAAGAGAAACTCAAGAGGAAAGACAAGTAAGATATCGGCGTCGTGCAAGGGGAAAGAAAGGTGAGAAGGATGATGTGGAGACAAATGGTGATGAGTGGACATGGAGAGTGAGGAACAATGGATCAAAGATGGTGTTGAACATGTTGAGAGATAAGGAGCTACAGGATAATGAACTTGCCTTGAGAAGGATCCTCAAGTAGGATTCACAAACTGCAACGACGATCAAGTAGAATTCACAAACCGAAAAGTGTATTTACAAATGCATTCATGGAGATGATGGATAGATATAAAATTCATAGTGTGAAATTTGATGTGATTTTTATAAAAGATGATTTGGATGAGATGAATGGAACATAGTTGTAGCAAGGGTGTACAGGAAACTATGTTTCAACTGGATTGGAGATAAACAAGAAAGGGTTACCACTCAAGGCATTGCACTTGTAGCCAATAGCAGGTGTTAATACATAACCAACGATAGTTAGTTATACCAAAATATCATGAGGAAATATGGATGAAAGATGCTTGTAATCCTAATATTGACATGACAAAGGGATCGAAGATGTGACTTGTACATGGGGAAGAGGATCTCCAAAGGTGGTGTTCCTTAAGTCTATGCCCCAGCTCTGGGAAAGGGAAAGAAAAATAGTAGAAAGCTTATCAATGTAGGAAGCTTTTGAAAAATGTTGATAAAGGAAGGTTGATCAATGCGGAAAACCTTCCAGATGCCATAATAATATAGTAGCCATCCTTCGAGGGTATGGTCTACTTTATACATAATATGGATGAAAAATAATATGATAGCCATCCTTCAAGGGATCGGTCTATTTCTTTTGATTTTTCTTGGATTTTGATTTGTATACTTTTCTTTTTTTTTTTTATTTGCATGAATGGTTGTCCTTCGAGGGATCAATCTATTTTTATAACTTTGATTTTGCCTTTTGCATACTTGAGTTTGAGCTTCACATGGGGGAGAGTTGGGAATAGCTAAGTAAACCACTTAAGAGGGGATAAGGAATGTACAAGAGACACCTGGACCCTTCACATGGCTGCAATAGGAGAATGAGAAGGTAATGGATGTAATGGTTATGGGATCACATCAAAGTAGTGAAGGCGGACTACATAATTTAGATTATTACAATGATAAATGGAAGGGGCTAAAGATGGCAGAACAATCTAAGGATGTAACTAAGTTCTCATTGGTAGATATGCTAATAGTAGATTGGTCGCAAGTGCAATGCATTAAGAGGTTCCATGTCTTTGGTTTACCACCATGAGAGAGAAGACAATGTAGTTGTAATAAGATGAGATGATAGCCAAGCAAGAAACAAAAACTATGTCCTGAAGGAAACAAACATATGACCACAATGGTGGATTTAGATGAAAATAAATGATGATGCCCCAGAGAGACATAAACATAGAAGGACAATCATGGCCTCAAAGGAGGACTTGATGAAATAAACGATGTCCCAAAAGAGACACACATATAGCCACAATGGTGGACTTTGAAATAGATGGTGCCCCAAAAGAGACACAAATATAGCCACAAAGGTGGACTTGAGAAAAAGGGGTCCCTTAATGGAGAGACAAACATGGCCTCAAAGGAGGACTTCAATGAAAAAGATGATGCCCCAAAAGAGACATAAATATGGCCTACAATGGTGGACTTAAAATGAGTGAGGATTTGGGCAGAAATAGTTTAGATTGGATGAATGTGAAGGAGGTAGAAAAAACAATGTCAAAGAGCGAAGTCCCCTAGTAACAAGGGAGTTGTACGGATGAGATGCTCAAGGGCGAGGGAAGGTTGTTCCCCAATGAGTTAAATGTGAAGGAGGTAAAGGATGTCAAAAGAGCTTAGATGAGATTGTTTTAGATTTGGATGGGGTAAACGATCGGAGACCACAAGTGTGCTTAGTAAGATAAGCGGCATTGATGAACAATGGAGGGCATTCCTTAGGAGGAATGACATGGGCTGGATGGATATTAAGGGATGATGTGGATGGAGGGATCATGGGAGATCTGACAGATGGGATATGGATTGGATTCAAGGTAGATGGAGAAGGAACTTTCCCTAAATGAGGAAATCATCTTTCTCAATAAGATTGTGGACGATTGATTGAAAGGCCTTACAATGTTCGATGTCATGACCGGGTACGATGATGATAAGCACAACTACAATTAGGATTGAACCATGATGGCTTGGGACCATAGGGATTAAAGGCTTTAATATGAGGAAGTTTGATGGTATATGTTTGAGTTAAATGTCGAAAGATATCTGTATGACCCCATTGAAGTGTCATGGGGAAGGTAACTCTTGTGGGTTTTGATAGGATGTCTCAACTTGGAGTTAGGAGAAAATGGATGTAGATTGGATGTGTGAATTTTGTGTTTTGGAGGACAAATCAAATTTGGTTGAAGGATGATATTGTTTGGATGTGGATTGATTATTACAAGATGTCGTAGATGGAAAAATTGATCCTAACATGGATGTTGTGGCATTAGATTGTTGAGAAGAGGGAAAACTTGAATGTTTCCAAGGAGGCGTAGGGGACTATTAGGATGTTTTCCCCGAGCCTTAGACTTCAACCAAGAAGATTTACCTCTAGGGATGACAATAATTTCAACCGGAGGATCTGATAGCGGTGGTGTGGTTATTAATGGAGAAACTGTCCTAAAACAAGATGAAGATGTTAATGAAGAGATAGGTGTTTGTATGATGCGATTAATGATATCTATGTGAGATGTGGATTGTTTTGATTTGGGCATGGAAAGAGATGATTTTGTAGAGGGAGAAGGTAAAGCATATTTATTTGATTTAGGTAGATGTGTTGGTTCAGTAGGTGATTCAAGGGGTATATTTGATAGGGTTACAGATCGAGAGGATTGGTTGGTGTGATAGAAAGATTAGGTAAAGAGTATTGGGATATACTAGGTGATGTGGCCATGGGAAAAGATATAGGTACATATGTCAAGGTCGGGATAGGTGGACTTGTTGATATGATAGGTATAGGGGTTACTGGATAGATAAAGATGTAGGAATTTTTGGAATATGTGGAGATGTGAGTGATGTGATAACCGATGGAGTAGACCTTATGGGTAAGGGTAATGTAGCAAATGCAGGAGCATTTTCAGGATGTAGAAGTAGAAGGACTGGTTGTTTCATAAATGTTTTGAGGGGTAAGAATGATATGTTAGCTAAAGGGTTGATGTTGAAGGTGGGGTTGTAAGGGTGCATGTAGTAGAACTGAGTTTAGTTGGGATGGTTGTGAGTAATGTAGGTGTAGTAATAAGTGTATTTGAGGTAGATGTGGGTGAAGAAATAGATGGGAGAGATGTAGGGATATGTGTGGATATGAGTGGGGCCAAAATAAATGCTAAGGATGAATCTAATGTGGTAGATTGGGGTGTATTTGAAGTGAAGAAAATGGATGATATAGTTGAATTTGATGTGGATGTGATAAGGATAGGAGAAGGTGTAGGTCAGGACAAGTAGTAAAAGTTGATGTAGGTGTGACAGGTTCTAAATAAGAGGTGGGAATAATGTCCATTGTGGGAACATGCGGAGTTGGTGATAAAATAAGATCTTGATTGATAGTGTCAACCATACAAGCGTTTGATAGTTGAGATGTAAAGGGGTGACATGATTTGTTGGTGGTTGATTAGTTTACACAGTGGAAGTATCAATTTGGATATCCCCTTGATTTACAAGTTGTTGGACATGATCTTTGAAGGAACGACATCTCTCAATGTCATGACCTTTGACTCGATGATATTTACAAAAGTGGGCCTCGTGATACCAAATAGGCTTGGCTTGCGAGTTGTCCACGGGTCGTATGGGAGGAAGTTGGATGGAGTTTACGCTCATCAACTTATCAAATATAAAACTGTATGATTCTCCTAAAGGAGTGTAGTTGGTTGTTGATTGAGGAGATCGTTGTTGAGACCATGTGCTTGGTGTAGATGGGGATGAGGGTTCAATGACCACAGTGTTGGTCGTAGCCTTGAACTTGCCATTATGTGTGAATGGTTTAGTGGATTCAAATTTTGATTTAATTGAACTTAGTTTAAGATGACCTACTCAATGGCACGGGTTTCAAGCTTGCGAGCCATTGTGAAAGCTTCATCAAAGGTTCAGAATGATTGGATCTGCAAAGTGGATGATATATGTTTGGCACATGAATGTGAGAATAAGTCGATGAGTTCGGTTTGTGGATAGTGAAGGATAGTTGGTTTATAACATCATGCCATCATGCGACGAAGTCGGTGATGGGCTCATTTTCATATTGTCGAATGGTATATAGATCAGCGATAGTGGTTTTGTGTGTGATATTAATAGAAAAGTGTTCTAAGAACAACTATGCAAGTTGGGTGAAAGAGAATATGGAATGTCGTGGGATACTGTTGTACCAATCCAATGCGGGACCAGACAAAAAAAGACATGGGGAAAGTGTGAAGAAGTAGATCATGATCATGCGCAATAAGACAACATGCATGTTTAAATGTGAGGAGATGTTGTTGGGGATCTTCTTTATTATTGAACTTATTAAATGCAAGGAAGTTTCCAATGAGGGGGGTAGGGTTTGATTGGAACCGATGGATGAATGGGTTCATTACAGATTGTTCATAGGATAAGGTGTTCTTGGGTGCTACGGTAAGGGTTTCTAAACTGGCTAACCGATTCATTAAGGTGTGAATTGAATCACTCGAGGTGTTGTAAGGTTGAGATTGGATCAGTGTGTGGTTTGAAAAGTAGTTTGATAAGGTGAATGATGTGTTTGTGGGTGTGTGGGTAGTTGGGGAAGCATCTGATAAGGTGGTTGATAAGTTTGTGGATAGGATGTTTGCGAGAATGGTTTGATAAGACAATTGATTAATTTGTGGATATGTAGGTGTTTGGGGAGCTGCTTGGCAAAGACTAACATGTGTCACAGTTGGGATTGTTGTATAGGTTGATGTTGAGCAATAAGGGCATGACATAAGTGGGAATATATGTGTTAAGAATTTGAGATGGCTGGACAGGCCTATTAATGGAATTGTCAAAATGGGATGTGGGTGGAATGTGATCCACCAATTTTGGAGATTGGGAGGATTGAGAGATTATAGGAGATTTTGGAGTAAGAAGTCATATATGGGGTTAGGAGGAGATTTGAGTGTATCTAGAGGAGCGGGAGATGGTGGTGTGATCGGTTTAGGAAGACTGGCTTGAACGAGGGATATGAGGGTTGGTGTCAAGGTGGGGAGAATTTTGTATGACATGGTTCTCATGAGGTGAGACCATGGAGACTGGAGATTGGGTGACTGACAGGCGTGGTTTTGAGTTTAGAATCTTGTTGGGTGAGATCATTAGAAGAAGTAATATCATTGGATAGAGTAGATTGTTTGTTTGTCTCGATTTGAGAGAGAGCGAAAATAGGTGTGAAATAGAGAAACATTTGTTTATGTATGTTGTTGACAAACAAATCAAGCAGAATATTTTTATCATCATGATTAATTTCGAGATGTGAAGGTAAAAGAAAAGTAGGTAATGAAGGTGCCTAAAGAAGTCTAAGGTTGGTTTCGGTAGTTATGGATTGGGAGATGTCTGAGATGGTTTCCTGTTGGGTGTTTAAGTCCCAATCAGTTAACCAGGTGAGAGGAATGTTTTGATGTGTTAATTATGTTTGTGCAGTCTTAGGCAGTGTGTGATAAGTGAAATGCAGAGAGTTAAATCCTTTACTTAGGCTATGTAAGCAAGCAGGATGCAGAAAAGAAAGGTTCCTTTTAATCCAAAATGAAATATGACATTCGATGTGGACAATCACTCAGAAAAGGGAAAATTCAATGCAGAAAAGAGAAAATAGAGAAAAATGAGGAATACCTAGAGAATCACTTATCGGTGTTATTTGATTGCACATGTTTAGAGGTATTAATCATGGACCCAAAACATCTAGTGACCTTAAAAGTGCATCGTTCACGACTGGAAAGAGGGATCTGGATAATGTTTTTTTTATTTATTTGATCGCATGTGATGATGGTGTACTTGGAGGTGACGATCAGTGGCCAGGAATGCCCAAGTAACCTAAAATGGCACCGTCTATGTTTGCAGATAAGGTCGGTAAAAGTATTTTGTGTGGTGTGTTTGATTTAAACATTGGTCTTTGACAGCGTAATGTTCTTGTTGTGGGGTTATAGACATTATCCTGCAAGAAGATAATAAATGTTATTAGTTAAGGTAGTTAAAAAAATGACTTTATAAATTTTACAAATGGTGTCATCGTAAATAAATAAAAATAAAATAATTAATTAATCTAATTAATTAACAAAATTGTAGTTTAATGTTCCTATTTCATTTGAGTAAATAAGCGAAAAAATTAAACGATAGACTATAAAATAATATAAAGGAAGCAATTAAGTCGAAAAGATAAATTAGATTAATGAAATAATAGCTTATATAAAAGCTAAACTAATGAAGTGATATGACTTATAAAAGTTCAACTAATAAAATGATATGACTATAAAAGCCCAACTAATAAAATGACATGACTAATAAAATGACATGACTAATAAAAGCCCAACTAATAAAAAGACATGACTAATAAAATGACATGACTAATAAAAGCCCAACTAATAAAATGATAGATTCATCAAACCTACCTAAAGGATGAGTGAATTAAAATTGGTGGGTCATACCACACATGGACACAACTTTTTACATGTGTGATGACATAAAGTGAATCACATGAAAAAGAGAACTAAACGGGACATATACAATTAACTATGGTGTTGACATTCCATGGATGTGGATTACATTTCAATATTGAATGGCATTTTTTTATAATTTAATTCTAATTTCTTTCATAATTTTTATTTTTATTTTTATTTTTATTATTATAACTTAATTCAATGTTATTTCATAATGTTTTAATTAACTTTTTTATTATTATTTGCCTTATAATGAAGGTTAATATTTTTATATAAAATAATATAAATGAGATTGTATATTAACGATCATCCAAAGAAAACCCACGACAATATCATAAGCCAGATAGATGGAATGAGCTACAAAATTAATCAATATTAAACCAGATATAAATTTTTATCCTCCAAATACTAATCTTTTAATGACAATTAATTGTGATATTTATGATATTTAATGCAAAACCAAGTTCGAAAACAAACATCAAGTCATAAGGTCAATTTCTGGATTCATTTCCCATGTGGGTAAACAAAAAATAAAGAGCACGTACCTCTGAGGTGACTTAAACGATGGATTGTGCTACACTGAGATCAATGAATATTAAGACCATGCAAACAAGCAAGTTAGACAAGATGAGTAAAATAACAAACAAAATGACCAGATCTAGGATCTTGGTCCCACCCATGTGCGAAAATGTTGATCTACGTTTCCAGCTTCCTGTCCAGATGAGTGTATGAGTAATCAAGAAACACTAAACAACATCGAGTATACAAGGGCTTAGTACCTTGGAGATGACGATGGATGATACGAGCACAAATTTGATATATGCATGATATAAAGAAGTTAGATCTGCAAAACTGAAATAGAAAAGATTAGATCACAATATGTGGGGTTTCCTGAGACAATGCCGGTTCCAAGAGGATTTTAACTCCCTTGGAGGATGTCAACCCCCATGTCAGACAAGATAATAATAGATCATGAACAATAGTAATGGAATATAAAATGAAAAGTAACTAAAATAACGAGGGAACTTAGCTTGTGCTCTGTTATGGAGATGAATTGGGCATCAAGATGGCAAGATAATGAACCATGGCAAATATTTCTTCCTTAAACTGGAAAAACTTAATTAAGCTCTTTCTTCTCTTCTCTTTTCTTCCGTATCTCCAGGTCTTTGATCCTTTTCTTCTAGGTCCTTGAAATATGGGAGAAACCCATATTTATAACTTAGATGTGAGGTTAGATTTGAGGTTAACAAGTAACCGGGGTTGAGTAAAGTAACTTGAGTTAGGGATATGATGTGATCACGTGGGGACCACGGCTTGAATTATTAGATGGAGTGGGGAGCATGATTGACATGGTGGGTGAGATAAAGATTCCATTTTAAAAAAAGGGTGTCGAGATGGGTGTATTAATACCCATGGATTAAATAATTTGTGAAGGATGGGGATATGCCAAAAGTTGAATTATCAAATGGGTCTACATGGAGCCCATTTGATAATTAATCAAATAATGTGAGCAAATAGATAGGATTTTATTTAATTTAAGAAAAGAGAAGTGAGGATGGAAATTGCGTGAAACTATGAAGTTTACTTTCTCGTGCGGGCTAAGATAATATGGAAAGGGACCTTCCCATGGAAAAGGGGTCCATAATCCAATCTTAAATTCCTACATTTGGGCTGAAGCCCTAGGCGCACCATATTGGCCATTATTTTTAGGATCTTCATTTGTAGCTCAACATTTCCAGGTGAAGAATGTCCCTCAAAATCCACATAGCCCCGTTTCTTGAAAATATGGATGGTTTGATGGATAACCAAACTAACCTCTCTCTTGTTTATCTAGGCATGCATACTAAATTTGATTTCCATTATAGTATGGATCTCGGATATGGTTGGAAATACCCTAGAAATGAATTTTGTAACACCGAAAGAGGATTTCATTGATATTGTTGTTGTTCCAGATGTGAACCCCAAGAGGTGAATGAAGCCATGATTGCAAGACTTCATGAAATGGAAGAAAATGAAAGAAATGGAATGGATGGAAATGGATGGTGAAGAAAAGGAATGTATGTTACTCGGAGAAATGGGTTTTTACCCAAATGGAGTTTTCACTTGTCTTGCGCGTGTATCCAAAGATAGAGGTTCCACCAAGTGCACAACAAACTCAATGAAATGAAAAGAATACATTTATCCAAACCTTGAAGCCCAAAATGATGCGGGGTTAAATTTTAGAACTTGTCCTTGCTTGAAACTCCCGAAAGCCGAAGTGATATAAACTCTAAAACCTTCAAAGGCATGAAATCCCGAATCAAATGAGGAAACCCTAAATCAAGTCCAAGCAACCCCCAAGTCCGAAATTTCCAAACCATCAAAATCTGAAATCCCAAACCCAAAATTTAGAAAGGTCTGAAAATGGAAAAATTCTGAAATCTTGAATCTTGAAATTCAAAATTTGAAAAAACCTAAAATTTTGACAAAATAAGGATACCATTTTAAAGCTTAGGCCTCGATCTATCATCCGGGAAAATTTGAGCTCTTCTTGCACAAGTTAAGCCCTCCAAAATTAATTTCAAACATTGACCCTCTACTGCTAGAATCTCGAAATCTAAAAATGACAATCTCGAATTTCAAAATGCAAGGAAAGCTCCGATAATGTCTTCTTCAAACTTAGGATTGAATTTTAACTTGGTCTCATATAAAACAACTTTGTTAAAAATGAAAACTTGACTTCTTGAAGTTGTCCCACTAGGCGTACTAAAATTGTTATGTGTGGTCACATAGTGGCTTAAGATTTGTGGTTTGATAATGATACACCTCTCGAAAGATGAGGAAAATCTAACTCTTGTGAGGTCTTGTCGGGCATGCCAAAACTTTTATGATGAAATCACAACACCCCTCGAATTGTCTAATTTGAGATGGGGCATTTAGTGTGATTCCATTACATGGAGTTATCATAATTATGGGACATTATGAAATGGGATAGCTCTCCGAGAAGGTCGGTTCCTGCTCCTAACCTACCTACCACTAACTACTCCTAATGCAGAAAACCACTAACTAATCCTAATCTAATGCTTCCAAGAGGGTAGGGAGAAAGATACATGGAATGAAAACCTACACTAAGAGCGGTGATACACCAAGAAAGGAGTATTGATCACTTCCCCAACCTACAAAAAAATTTAATAGATGAACTAGAAAGAGTGGACCTACATCACAAACCAAATTACATCCAATACATCCTTCCTAAATGATCACAACACACCATAATCAAGTAATAACTAAGGAAATGCACAAATTAAGCAAGCACAATGAAAGGTAAGATGAAGACAATAAACCATGAGAGGTTAAAGAGATCAACACAGACATAATCTTATTGCTCCATATGGATATACACAATACATTATTGTAGCAGAAAGAGGCATGAAGCCATTACAGATCTTGAGAGGAAGGCTTTAAGCCCTGGCAGAATAGGGGTTGCATGGGAGAGAAAATGATCAACCTTTTGCACATGTAAACCCCTTATATTTTATAAAGGAAGAAATGAGTAAAAAGAGGGAAGAAAATCCAAAAAAACACTCCAATCTCCTACAAAATCCATCATTTTTCTTGTAGGAGTGATGGGAAAATCTTCCAATCCCATACTCCATTGTACCTTGCTTGTTGGGGAAGAAAGGAATCCCATACCTCATTATTTTGGGTAGGTGAGAAATTTAGAACTACTCATCTACAATGAAGGACTATATTTCCCCATTTTAAATATTTAACCTTACTAATATAAGAAATCCATTCATAGTTGTGTAGTGGACACTAAGAGCTTTCTAAAAGTCGATTTTGTGCAAATACGAGCTCTCAGTTAAAAGTTATGGTCATCTGAAGATGAGGGTGCCATACTTGCAATAAATGTGGGTGGTTGATGTGCTTTTTCAAACTTCGACTCTACATTGCACCCTCCAAAATCTGAAATTTTGGACTTTCTCGGATTCAGAGGTTCGGGTATTTATACTTTGGAGGTCAATTTCACTATTCATCCGGTGAGTTGGCTCGAATGTTTTGAAATGCCGAAACCGTGAAGTCTAAAATTTGGACTCGGGGTTTCTAACCCCGAGACCATATTACACAAAGACTTCATCTCGACCAAAATGTTTCAAAATTCTGAAACCTCAAAGTCTGAAATTTATACTTGAGCTTCGGACCTTTTGTCTTCGTGCTCATGCATGCTCATCACTCGACCTAGGTGGAGAACCCCGAACTCCCAAATGTCCAAGTACAAATTTCAAACTTCAAACTTTGATTTCCTTCAAACCTTTTGATTTTTCCACTTTGGACTTCTCTAATGCTAAGCTCCAAATTTCCTGCATTGACCCTGAAAGGGGAGTTGACCCCAAAACCCCCCGAGCCCTTTCAGACTTTGCACTTTCAGGGTTTCAGGATTTCGGCTCATTTTTGTGTGTATTGCATGGTGAAAACTCTAAATCGCTCGATCCCTAAAGTTAGAAAATTTCATTCTTTGGGATTTTTTCTCTCTCCAAATTGTTTTCTCGGTTCAAGCCCAAGCCTCTGTTTCTTCCTTTCTTGGTCGACATTATCCCCTAACTTTGGTGAGTCCCTTTTCGAGCTCTCCTCCATAGCTCAACCATTTTTACACTATTGAATCCTCATGCCTTTGGCTCAATGAGTCATTACTAACCCAAGCCTCGACCCCCTGTGATCATTTCGTGTCATTCTCCCACTGATCCGAGCCTTGACTTTCCAATGTGAGCTCCCATGGCCAAATCGATCCTTCCATTTTCTCTCTGTGAGGTCATGTTTGTCCAATTTTGCCTAAGGGGAAAATTGAATAACAGCCTTCCCCTGTTGGACCCCAATCATTTTCAGTAGTGTTTTCATTGCTATCAAGTGGCATTGATGGCAAAAAGGGTTACTTGGTGAAGTGAATAAGTCAAGGACGTGAAGTTTGATTGGTAGTGCCCTTTCATGATAGTTTCGGGTTAGTTTTTGGTTTTCTTTGAGATGTGACAGGTTGGTAAAGGTTATGGCATGATCATAAAATCATGGGAAAATCCTAGGAATATTGTCTACAACATGTGTGAGCTAAAACAAGGCTCATTTTAGCTCCTGGGGTCAAAATTCAAGAATGTAGAAAAAGTGGCTATGAGAACTGACAATGTTCTTGCATACAAATGAGATCGGTCATATCTTCATAGGAAAACATATGGGTAAACAACACATGGAATGTGTAGAGGGATGTATTTTAGTTCTCTAAGTCAAATATTTGTAGATTTTGTAATGGATATTTTGAGTTATTCAAGTTTCTTTAAAACAACCTTCCCGAAAACTACATTTTGAGGCTCCTAGATTCTTAGCACCAAAGAAAAAATTTGAAGATTTATTTGGATAACTAATAGAATACATTTTTGTAGAAGACTCAAAGACTGAGGTAATGCAAAAAAATTCAGATCAATTGGACTTGTTTTGAAAAAGTTATGAACATTCTTCAAACATGCTTATTCTCCTTCTTGGCATGTGTTTTGAGTCTTTAAGGACAAGATGAGTTGTTTGTTCTTATAATCAATATTGTGAGTGCTAATAGTTATTTTGAACCTCTAATAGCCCCTTCAAACTTATATGATGACTAGCATAAGAGGTTAAGGTTATTTTCACACGTAATCTCTTCAGTGGTCTTGGATTGGCAAGTTTGCCTTCTCAAGTTTGATCTTGTACAAGAACCCAACAGTGGTAAAATGGTCACAACAAGAGTTCAAACCTCCTTTACAAGTATTTTTAAGGTATTTTTTCAATTGGAATGGTTGATAGGTGAATATCAAGGTGTAAACTCATCTTACTATGTTGTCATGGACTCTTGGAGTCTTGATTTGCTCACACTCTGGCATGCAACTGAGTTGTTTTTCATTTAAGGTGCAAATTTAAGTTGAAATATTTGGTGCTTCCCTCATTTTAAGATTCTATAGCTCCAATATCTATAATCAAGGTATCTATTTATTTTGGAGAAGAATTATAGGGTTATATTTTAAGGTTTCTTGCTCAAACAAGTGACTATACAGTCACTTCCTCAACTCTGCACTATAACCATGAGGTATATGAGAAAAAGAGAGTTTCAAATAGGAAAATAGGTGGAGGAACATGAAAAAACTTTTCACATACCCATATAAGAAGAAATCTTTGAATTTCATCCACATTCAAGGAAGAAATCATTTTTTCAAGGTTCTCGGGTTGTGAACAGATTGATGTGAAAACCTAGTTCGGGTTTGGGAAGAAAATTATTTGAAACTTCGTTTGTATCCAACAAAAATTCGTGAAAATTTAGAGAGAGATATGTATGGACATCAAGAACTTGTTGCAAAAATAACGAGTCGATTTCATCAATAATTGAAGGAGAAATCGATGACCGTGTTTATTTAAACTCACCCTCTATGTCCTGCATAAGAAAAGTGCAAGTTTATGGTTGAATTCTTGAGTAATCATATCAAACCTATTCCACATGCTCCAAAATATATAAAGAAGGTTCAAAAAAAAAAAATTGGGTTGATACTAAGTGCAAAGTGCAAAATGTGTGGTAGTAATGCTAGATTCAACACGTTTTCTTGTTTCTCGATCCAATAAAGCGTGTGAGTGATCTTTGCCTCAACTTGAGTCCTTGAAGGCATGTGTTGGCTATCTTGGATATAATTCAAAGGTTTATTAGATTGCTATAGAATGTTTCAACAATTAACATACTACACCTCGAGTAAACACAACTTTGGTTAGTTCAAAATAGAGATGTTGTTAAATATCTTAAATTCTTAGTTTCTTGAGGAATTATAAGGTTCTAGGTCGAGGAAAATGAGTTTTGGAAAATTTCTAAAGGTTTATGATAGTTACAAACTCTTGAAGACTTTTCCTCAACTCGTATAAGAAGGTCAAAAGATACTTACTTATCTTGATCAAGAAAAGTGTGGTAAGCCAAAGGATCATTTTATCATTCAAGGTGAATGTGAAGAGCTAGTGATGCTTGTAGAGATCATTTGAGAGGGTGTAGAAGTTCAAAGGACAATAAAAAAAGGCCTTGCATGTGTTCAAGTGAAGTTGGAATTTGAAGAGCCAACAGATTGAGGATGTAAAAGGATTGAAAGAGGTGACTAGTAGGTAGTGATGGTTGAGACAGAAAGAAGAGCAAGAAATGGTGGTTTTACTTGATTTGATATGACTGTCCTAGGAATTGAAGGAAGTGGAAGATGAGTTGTTAGAAGAATGTGACAGAGACATCTACAAAGTAATGAGAAGATGTATGAGAGAATTGAGTTATTATTGATAGGATAAATCTCATTAGAAGCATAGATATGCATTCTTGATTGTCTATAAGGAAGAGGCACAGATGAATTGTAATTTGTTGAATGAAGAGCTAGTAAGGGGTAATGATCTATTGATAGAGAAACAAGTAGCTAATTGATCAAAGTGTTTATTTTTATTGTACTTTTCCCGAGTGCGTGCTTGGGTCATAGGAGTAGATGCTTCCAAAGAAGCTTGCCGAACTAGCTGAGTGGGTGTTTGGCTACCTTCCAGTGGGTGTTTGAAGAATCTTGAAGTAGGTGCTTCATAGGTTGTGTGGGTGCTCAACCAAAGTGGAAATCATTGTATACTAGGAATTGGTGTTCCTAATAAAAATCCTTGATTTCAAGTGGGTTTTCTCCTTTATGGGTTTCCCACTATAAATTTAGTGTCATGTGTACTTGTCTTCTTGATTGTACTTTAATTTGTTCATGGTTTGAGTTTTTATCTAGTTAATAAGTTTTAAAGGTGGTAAAATTGATTTGCACTGATTCACCCCCTTTCATAGTGCTTGTGATATCCAAAATCCCTTAACTACAATGCATTTCCTACACATTATGTGGATTTGGTACATTAGACCTTAAACTACAAGTTTCATTCAAAATCCTCTCCCTAATATATATATATATATATAGACACACACACACACATCCAACAACTCCAATATAGGGAAGCACAAATAGCCCTTCTCACACAAGACAAATCACAAATAAGAATTTCTATAGGGTTTCTTGATAATATCTTAGCCCTTAAGGTCTTTAGTTATACATTACCAACTAGGTTTTCTCCGCCCAAGTTATTATCATATAATGAAAATACTTATCCATAGTTGCACCTTGATGCCTTTAAGCACCATGTATGAACTATACAGTAACAACATATTGTTAGTCAATAATTTTCCATGTAGTCTGAAAATATATGTATTATATTGGTTTTATAACCTTCATTTAAGTTCAATATGTTCATTTCATACTCTAGGTGATAGCTTCCTTTCTCATTTCTTAATCAATATTTTTCAACACCTCTCATTTTTTCAAATTACCATAGTCAAGTAGCAATCCGATGAGATGGTCACATGTTATGTCTTACATTACAAACCTATGCTCTTTTCAAGGCCTAATCACATTAGTGAGGGTAAGTAAAGCAAAATGTAACAACCACTTTTAAGACTTCAATTCAAGGGATTTTTTTAAAAAATAAATCACATTGTTCCTTGTTCTAAATTTACTTAATTCGAACCAGCATCATCCTAATCAATCCATCTTATAACAGTTAACCATGTGCACTTGTATGAGTCGATTAATTTTGATCCCTCATGTATCACTCTTTGCGAGTGTCTATACAAGATATACTATTGGTTTCTTTTTTTTAGGCATTGATAATTAAGTAACGTTTTCTAAGTGTATACATGGGTATTCATTTCTAAAAACCCATATAATATCCTACAACTTAGATATTGGTGAAATCAAGACAATGTAATCAATAACTTACACTACTTTGGCCAAATTTCAAGACATTTTTCCATGCTTAGTTCCGGATGACACACACTCATCATTAGAACTCGTATTTCACCATAACACTTAATTTTTGTTATCTGGATTAGGACTAGATAGTGGAGTTATAACCAGTTACAGGTTGTGATCAAAGTATAGATTCAAATCGCCTTGTATGGATAAGTGCCACTATGTTGACTTAGGATGACTATGGGAGAGTAAGCATCTCCATAATGATTTGCATCATTACAAGTCCACTTCCTTTCCATAGTCATCATAAGATAACACATCGATACATAATCATGTGCGGTACAATCTACATTTGTACCTTTAACGATACTTGAATCTTAAAGCATTATTACGATTGTCACAATTAGAAGATGTTGATGGGATAACCCGACATAAAGCAATTGTACCGTAGTAGCCAAATAATGACCTAAGTCATTAAATGGGTACTATGTAACATAAGCAGACCATAATGAGTTGCTCACCGAAGTTCACTAATTGAAATGTCATATCTTGTTGAGTTAAGGTAATTTAATTAAATTACGACAAGTCAATTCCCAGGTTTCAACGATACTCTCATTACGATTAAATTAGTGCCTAAGGATCTAAATGAGAATTTATGTAAATCAATTGCATGTTTAGATTCATTCCAACATGTTCATTATATTTACTAGTTGTAGATTTAAATCAACCTACTGCATTAATTCCATAGTTCATATTTAGTCTATTTACACTAGTAATGTATTAGGTCTAGAATAGAACTTAATAGGATCAATTTCAAATGATTAAACAACAATCCATAATACATTTAATCCATTCATATTTAAATGCAAATATTCATGTATCATCCCTTTAATACATTATATTTAATCACTTAATAATATATAATATTAATCCACATAAGTTCCCAATCATATAATCAATTAAGATAAAGAAAACTTTTTATAAAAAAACATCAAATTCATAAATCAAGACATAATTATATAATGAATACATCTTATTCATTTATTTTCTTTGAAAATAGTTACAAAAAGAATGGCTAATTTAGCCTCTTAATTAGTTAAACAAAACAATGATATTTCACTTAATTACAAATTCACTATATTCAATACATTGCAACATTTAATCAATCAAATTGAACAAATAATTTCTTTCAACATCACTCACCTTGCAGACTTAAATTACGCCATCCAAAATGTTAACAATGGACAATTCGAGTGAATTGGCATGATAAGTTCTATTTCCCACTTAATAGTTTATGCATTTAGTATTTATATAAATGAAATTTGCAATCATTACGCATCACATAAATGGTCTAATAGTTCCAAAGATCAATAACACACAAATAATTTAATTACATTCAAATATTTATTCACATTATTCAATTCAATGCCTTAATGGAAATTCATTAAAGACATAAATAATAGAAAATAAAACAATATCAACCTTATTTTCAAACAATCATCCTTTATTAGAATAAGTAGTAATTCTAGTAATAACTATTCATCTATATATACCCTATACAACATACGGGTAATTATATAATTATTTTACTATCTCGATATCTTTTTATTGAAATTGATGTTGCTTTTATCTTATGGAATCTTTATTTCCATCTAATACAAATCATCACAAAAAATTAACTATCCTCAATTCATTATAATGTTAATAATTAATCAGTCTAAATGTATATACTATTAATTATGTTATTATGCTTTGACTTCCTTATATCAAAATAGATCACTATAGTCAAAAATCCGATACAACAATAGTTAAACATGTAGGAGTATAGTATGTATATTTGATTACCTAAGGTAAATTCTAATTACCTTAAAAATTTTAAAAGTTTTATCAACCATCGACAATCCAAAAAAAGAACACAACATTACCACTAACTCGATGACCTCATCATGATCCCAACTAAAAGGAATAATTCAACACCAGGAAAAAGCTTTTTAAATTGAAATGTAGCTTTATATATTTATAATCAAAAGCACAAAGATAATACGAAACTTGCCTTCTGGTGTGTGAGGAACCCAATCAAAATATAATAAAAACTATCAAACCTTTGAACTCATCTTTCTTGAAAAGTTATTAAGGTAATTTCACTTACCTAAAACAATTTGCAAATAAATATACCTACATAAGGCTGATATTCATAAAACAAATGTATTAATATTGTAAATCGATTACCCCTCCAAATAGACATAAATAACCATCCATATACCCTTTAAGAAATATATCACCATGGCAAAATATAAATATTTTTTAGTCCATAATACCATAATAGAAGACTAAAATCATTAACTAGAAACCATATACAAGCCACTACTAAAAGTTGGTTCAAACCATAAATCCTATAGAAGAATAGGTAAGTTTCCCAATTAAAAACAATAGAGTCTCCCCTTGATGGAACAGGGGTTTGAACTAGAGTTTTCTTGTTGATAAAGGGTTGTAAGAAAAATCATACGATTTTAAGAGAATAACAATCTTCCTCATCAAAATGAAGTCAAACCTAAGGTCTCGAAAAATGAACATTACCCACATCAATATCCTCACATTAACAAGTAGATCAATCTATATAATCAAACCATAAGATTCATATAGGGATATTTTATAAAATCTAATGTTATGGGTAATACATACATCATCAACCATATAATATTTGAAGAAAACTGTATTCATCCAATGAAAATCATAAGCATATCAAAAACGGTCATTATTCAAATAATATAACTTTCCAAATTTGCATTTAAACCTAGATTCAAATAATGAAACCAAAACAATAAAAATGAGAATGGCATTATTTCCTAAAAAAACCTATTCCACAAAATCAAACAAAAAATCAGTAGAGATTTTTATTTATGTAAAATAATAAATGGAGTAAGCCATTAAGAGAGAATAGAAAATCATGCCTTGATAATGAAAGCCTCTTCTTCTCCTTATTTTCCAATATTTCTTCGTAAGCCCAGCTTTAAAATCAATTCCATGAAAAGCAAGACCTCCAAACATCCTCATGTTTATTTATTAAGAACAAACATTAATGCATCCACAATTTTATCTCTCACTTATAGCTATAAAATACATGAAACAATTCCAAAACAACAAAGAAGCATGAAAATAGGAAAGCCCTCAAGCATGCAGAGAGCTCAACTAACCTCCCCAAATAAAACAATAATAAAACAAAACCTTGACCTTTTTCCTAAAAAACCACCACATACTGGTTTCCCCAGGTCATGGGGTAAATTTCAAGATACATTCAATGCATGTGAGGAAACTACAATTCCCTCCAATTTTCATGTCTATCCTTTTTCCAAATTTAGCAATTGCATTGAGCATATTACCTTTCAAGTATATTACTAAGTTTAGCTAGTACCTACATAATTGAGCCTCCAACTTTCTTTATCTCCCACGATGGAATTTGAAGTGCATGTTTATAATGCCCTCCTCATTAATATTTGAAGTCTATCTAAGTACGAAGGGGGGTTTTTACCACTAAACCCCTTAGCAATTTTGCTTAGATTTTCCTTAATCTAGACTTAATAATCATGCCCCAAACTTTATAAGTTTTGTTAAGGATAATTTTTACATCTTGCCATGATGGCTTGAAACATTAGTTTAGGTACCTTAATATTAATGTCATAATTTACCAAAGTCTAATAGTAATCAACATTAGATCCTTCAACTTGGCTTAAAACATTATGGATTCGAATATCAACAACATGGCCTTTTTAGCATAGGCTTTAAATATTTATGCTAATCATATAAATTTTCATTAAGGGTGGCTAAATTTATACCCTTCATTAAATATTACAATCAACACCTTATAGTTTGGTTCCTACATTTTGATAACGAGATCAGTATTGCCAATGCATATGAAGTCCATTCTACATTTTTTAATATTATCATCAAAAGACCCCAAAGTGTAATAGTAAGAATATGATCATGGTTCACATACCTCAAAGCATAAATAGCTCAAGCTACATGTTCACATTCACTAATCAAATTGGCATAACAACATATTGTGACACTTATACATGTAGGAGTTAGAATATGAAAACTTGTAGGCTTAGTCTAATAATGTAATAGTAAAGTATGAAATAGAAAATCAACATAACAATGATACACACACATATTCAGTGTTAGTGTACTAATCACATTAATTCAAGCATGCTATAGCAATGCAAAGATATTACGATCATGAACAATAACCAAACAATAATATAGGCCATCTACATAAGTATGTCATAATCCAACACTCTTATCACAGAAAAGTAACAAAACAATGGGGGTGTTACATACCTCCCCCTTAAAAGAATCATCATCCCGATGATTCATTCCAACATAAAAAATATAAACAAACCAGAAATAATAAGCTACTTATTCAATCATCAATAATCCAAACAATATAGCATGAAACTTGTAAAAATCAAGTTTTCCATAATTTCAAAACAACATTATGTTGGTTGTAACTAACACTTTTTCCAAGTTTTTTCTCAAAACAACAAAATTAAAAGTAACTTTTCAGTCAAAGAAATCATAAAGTATCATAAAATCATATAAAACTATATGTTTTATTATTAAAAAGATGTGGAAAAGTAGTTTTTATTTCTTCTAAATTCTCCCAAGTTGCACTTTCTTCATAAAATTGGTCCCATTGGACCTTGCATTGACTAATGTCTCTATTTTGCAAGTGCAGCTTGTGAGTTTCCAACACCCTTACGAGGTTCAACCACGATGACCCCTGGTCTTGAACCTATAAATAATTCCAATTTAGCACATGTGACAAATCTGAAACATACTTTTTAAGCAAAGGAAATATGAAAAACATCATGCATCCTAGCCAATGTAGGAGGCAACGCTAATTAGTAAGCCACAGGAATGATCACTTCAATGAATTTCAAAAGGTCTAATGAAGCGAGGTGACAGCTTGGCTAATTTTCCAAAATAAATTGAACTCTTCTTGGGTTTGACCCTTAAAAATACTTTATCACCAAGTTCAAATTTCCTATCAACTCTTTTTAGATCTACATAACTCTTCTACCTATCGGCAAATTCTTTTAATCATTCCTGGATTAATTTTACTTGTTGTTCCATTTCAGTAAGCATTTCAGGTCCTACTACCTCTCTATCTTCTACATTGTCCCAACTAATAAGTGTTCTACACTTTCATCCATACAATGCTTTGAAAGGTGTCATTTTCAGAGAGGAATGGTAAGTATTGTTATACATGCAAATTCAACCAAAGGAAGATATTCTTCCCACTTGTACTATTGATCCATGCAGTACATCCTAAACATGTCTTCCATAATCTGATTTACTCTTTTAGTCTGTCCATTTGTTTTTGGATGGTATGCAGAACTGAAATTCAATTTTGTTCCTAAGGTTGCATTTAAATTTTCCAAAAACATGAAGTCATTCTTGGGTCTCAATCTGAAATTATTAGTTCAAGTACACCATGCAATCTAAATATTTCATGCACGAATCTTTTTGCAAGAATAGGTGAATCATCTTTCAGATTCCCAAGAATAAAGTGAGCTACTTTTGTCAATTTTCAACTACAACCAGAATGACATCATGTTTATTTTTAGACATTGGCAGCCCCTAAACAAAATCCATGCTTATCACTTGCCATTTATACTACGGAATGTTGTGATGGTATAGGTGTTTAGCATGGGTGCATATGTTTAGCCTTTACACATTGACATTCTAAGAAATGAGACACATAATTAACTATGTCCTTTTTCATCCCTTTCCAAAAATATTGTTGTTTTACATCAAAAACATTTTTTTCACTCCAGGATGTCCAAAATAAGGAGCATTGTGAAATTCAGTTATCACTTTCTTCCTTAGTTCATTTTCCAAGGGTACATAAACCCGATTTTCATACCTTAGGACTCCTTCATTATCGAATATGAATCCTTTGTATCTCTTATCATTGGAATCATGCAGCAAGTGTTGTTTTGACTTGCTGATAATAAGAATATGTTAACATTGCTTCTTTACCTCATCTTTAAATTGAGTTCTCAAGGTTACAATGGCATAAATGTGCTTCCTACACTTAGCACATCTATCACTCTCGATTTTATTTACCTTTTATATAGTTGATATCAAAATCATATTGAGACAAAAATTATAACCATCTTCGTTGTCTAACATTCAAGTTTGGTTGTGTGAAAATGTATTTCAGCCCTAAGATGGTATTTTTTTTCAGCTCAAAGGGCTTCCTAAAAGATAATGTCTCCATACTTGCAAAGCATGTACAATGGCAGCAAGCTCCAAGTCATGGGGAGCATAGTTCAACTCATGTACTTTGAGTTTTTTTCTTTCATACGTAATCACATGATCATTTTGCAACAAAATACCCCCTAACCCCTCATTGGAGGCATCTTTTACTACTGTGAAGTTCCCATTGGGATTCGAGACTATTAAAATAGGTGTTGTAGTTAGTTTCTCTTTTATCATTTTAAATGCACTCTCACATTTATCATTCCAAACAAACTTCTTATCCTTCTTCTCATGAGTGAAGTGATTGATTGGGCAACAACCTTTTTTGAAGTCTTTTACAAATTTTTGATGTATCCAGCTAGTCCCATGAAGCTTCTAACTTCATGCACATTTTTAGGAGCTAATCAATTATAGCTGTAATCTTTGATGGATCAATAGAAATTCCATCTTTTTTAATTACATGTCCTAAGTATTGCACCTCATTCTCATAAAATGAACATTTTGACAACTTTCCATAAAGTTTCCTCTTTCTTAATACCTCAAGTACAATCCTTAGATGTTCATTATGCTCTTCAATCTTTTTGAATAAATGAGAATATCGTCCAAGAATACAAGCACAAATTTGTCCAAGTATTCTTGAAAGATATTGTTCATTAAATTCATAAAAGCGGCTAGAGCATTAGTTAAACTAAATGGTAGTACAGTGAACTCAAAGTGCCCATATCTTGTCCTAAAGGTATTTTTATGTATGTCTTCTTATTTTATTCTTAATTGATGGTACCCAGACCAGTAGATCGATCTTAGAGTAAACCGATGCACCACGCATCTGGTCAAATAGATCATCAATCCTTGGAAGAGGGTACCTATTCTTAATTGTGGCTTTGTTGAGCATTCTATAGTCAATACATAATCTGAGTGTTCCATCTTTCTTCTTAACAAAAATAATCGGTGCTCCCCAAGGTGAGACACTCGGCCTTATCAAACCTTTTGATAAAATTTCATGCAATTGTGCCTTAAGTTTAACAAGTCTAGTACTAGTCTTTCTGTAAGGAGCCTTAGAGATTGGCTTCATTTAAGCTTGATATCAATAGTGAATTCAAATTCTCTTTTAGGTAGAAGACCGGGTAGTTCTTCCGAAATACATCATTGTACTCATATAACAGTGGATGATCTTCCACAAAAATCTTACCCTCTATTGGCATATGGATTTGCACGCATGAAAATTACATGCAACGGTGTGGGAATGAAGTCCCTCCTCAATGAAGGTGAGGTTGCCTTTATTGAAAGTGAAAAACTATATTTACACATGTACATTCAAAATCATATGTGGGGGTGTTTTGGAACATCAATGGAAAGAAAAGTGAATGAGGGAGATGGAATGGAATGAAGGAGCGAAATGAAAAGGAATGAATGGAAGGAACATGCAATAGTTCGGTAAAAGCAAAGCTTAATATTGCATGGAGAAGAACAATAAATAACTAACACAAATAAAACGGAGTTTGTATCGATTAAACGAGAATGAGTAAAGGGGACACATATGAGCAATTAAATGACGAGCTTGATCACTTTGTGAACAAGAAAAACTTAATAACATTGACAATAAGATCAAAGATAATATTTGTATGCGATATTTAAACATCTAACATCTAATGAACATAAGAACATCAAATGTTACAAGAGACAATGAATAAGACAAAGTTCATAATTCATTAACTCCAAATGTCTTCACGAAGAACACAAATTTTCTTCCTAAAACAAAGCTTGCACACAAAAGTAGTTTCTTCTCCTCTCTCAAAGTCACCCTTTACAAATGAGCCCCTGACTTCCTTTTATAACCCAAAAGTTGGTTAGAAAGTAGTCAGGGTTTTACATGAACATTAATTAGGGCACTTAAGTGACTTTGATTTTTTCAACGAACTTTATTAAAAGCAACTAAAAATAGAAACCACTTAAGTTATCAAAAAAATTTGCCAAAAGTGAGTTAAATAACACCACTTTATAACAAAAAACAATGGGTACATGTGGACCCCACTTAAATGAATTAAACACACACATAGACATCCTAGTCAGTAACGTGCCACCTAGATCAAAACACCTATGATCAGTGCCTTATCCATTGGGCCAAGAGTCTGCCTATCCTAATCATATAGGAATGAACTCATTGGTGTGCTCCGATCCTCCGGATGATAAGAGAGTTGAGCTTGAAACTTTAGCAATTCATCCACCCCTTCATTTGAGCAACATCCTAGTGTAAGCAAGTTTGTCTTCATTTGTATTCATATTCACAATTCCACACAATTCTCCATGTGCTCTAAATACCTTTCCATGGTGAATTATTCATTTGTCGTGAGACCATAGTCGTTACGACACCTTGGTTTGTCAAAATCTAACTCTTGATCTTTCGCTATTGAGAAAATCTTCCGAGAGCCAAAATTGCAATTCACTTCCTGGAGTTATGTTTTTTATCTATGTCACCATCCCGAAGTGTTGTCATTCTAATCTACTCACAATCATCCAATTCGAGAACACTCCAACTTTAAGACTGGCCAATGAAGTATTATGCCCACTGCTAACTGAGAGTTGACAGGAACACGCTTGAGTGATGTGGCCTTGCTCAATGATCTACACAATTGTAATTATCATTGGTATTGGTTTTTCGATGAATAGATCCTTACAATGATCAAGTGAAAACAATTGATGTAGACAAGATTCTCCCATTATCGATCTCTGCCGATAACATGGCTTTTGACTCTAAAGAGACCTATGCCAATAGCTACGACCTATACTGCATAATGAGGAAGTCAAAGGTTGCTTCCACTTTGGGGTCTTTAGAGTTGAATCGCCACACTGTGCAGGTGTCATGGTGCATCCATGCAAGTGATGACCAATTCAGAACAAGCGTCGGAAAATTGTGAC
Source organism: Taxus wallichiana var. yunnanensis (assembly GCA_018340775.1). Taxonomy (NCBI): domain Eukaryota; kingdom Viridiplantae; phylum Streptophyta; class Pinopsida; order Cupressales; family Taxaceae; genus Taxus; species Taxus wallichiana. The sequence goes on from CM031238.1 coordinate 712,933,971, forward strand.
TCGCCTTCGGTTGATATGTGATCACAGAATCGACCTACATCGACATGTCCCAAGTTGGTATTGACGATGTTCTCATACTCTGATTAGAGCGTCAAGATGGATAGAATGTCCTGGAACCTATACCACAACATCGTTTTATTTTAATATGACATGATTGTGATAGAAGCATGATTTCGGGCTATTACTTCCTTACTTCAAAACTGCACAAACTACCTCCGAAACCGGTCTGGGAAAAATAGCAAATCTTGTTCTAAGAAAATATCACTGGATGAGGGACTATATTAAGGTACCAAAAGTTTTCGTGTTGGAGGGTTTTTTCCCAATCAAAATATTCAGTCAAATATTAAAGGTCAAAGTTGAGTCTTCTGAAACTGCTAGGAAAATGCAAGTGTAAAACTACAAAAATCTCATTTGGTTTTAGCCTAGGAAAAATACCAAACGTCACCATGGACATCTACAACTTGGAAAGGAAACATATGAAGGTGGGAAAAATTGAACGAAACAATTATTTTTCTTGAAAAACATCTAAGTTCAAAATATCAACTCTCAAAGTGAGTCACCTTGACAGACTGAAAACTGCATGCGCGGTGAAATCAAACAAAGTGTGTATTATTTTGCTCCGTGAAAAATATCAAATGAGGTGTCATGCATTTGAAATTTGTAAAATGAGTATATGAAGTTGGGAAGAATCCAACAAGCCCGCACCGTTTATTTTGACGACTATCTGGGCTTGAGATACAGATTCTCAAAGTAGGCCTTCCGCCAAGCTGAAATTGTGCGCGCGTCAAAATCAAGCAAACCGAGTTTTTCTTAGGTTCATGAAAAATATCAAATGAGGTGTTGTGCATTTGAATTTTGGAAAATGAGTATACGAAGATGGGAATAATTCATGAACCAAACCGTTCTTCTCGACAATCACTCAGCTTCGAGATATCAAGCTCCAAAGTTGATTACTTCGACAGATACAAACCACGGAAAAAATCATAAATTTTTTAATATTATCCAGTCGCAATGGCTATGTGCATGATCGATCTTGAATTTTTATTAATTTTAAAATTTGCTACTTCTTCGCATTTCCAATAGCTCGAGCTTGTGAATACATGGCAATATTCGTTTAACTACGTGAATTCTCCTGATGGCTTTCTTCCCTCCACACGTGGACTACAAAAATGCGTGTAGAATTCTGTTTTCTTGGCTTTAGCGTGGAGACTTCAAATTTTTGATGGCATGCGTTGTCTTTTCCTTTCAAAACCAACTTTGAATCCCATTCTTATTGCTGCAAAACCTGCGTGAAGACTTTAAACTTCTTTATTTATTTTTTTTGGCATGAATTTTGAATTATTTCTTTCTTTCACTTTCCCACGTGGCCACTCCTTTTGGCAAGTGTGTGGAAAAAAAAATTTAATCTTCCTTTGTTTTATTCCCTCTAAAATTTATTTTACTTTGGCCTACTCTTTTCTCCCTCATTCTTGGTTGTGCGTAAAAGGAGTTCTTATTCTGTTGTTTTATCCTTTATTTCTTGACCTACGTGGCACATGTGGGCTGTGGAATGCTCTTGCGTGAACTGTTCTTTTCTTTATCTCAGGCTTGGAGACTTCTTTCTACCTCATGCGTTGGAAAACACCTTTCCTACTCAAAATTTGTTCCAAACAAACCAATGCGTAGATTCTTGATCTTCTTACTGGTATCATTTATAGTTCATTTGTTGTTTCCCCTCCCCTGCATGAAGGATACTTTGGCTTTGTCTTAGCGTGAGAATTCTTGGGGAAATGGTTATGGGAATTAAAGAAGCTTCCCCGTAACCATTTCCCCTTCCCGTTGAAATAACTGACTCCTCTGCCTTGAGTAGTGGCATTAATTGACAGGGAAAGTGGGAAATAAACAACCATTTGCCAGTGGAAATGGCAAGGCGGGCTGGCAATCCTTTTTATTTCCCCATGTGGGAAATCGGGATATTTTTACTTGTTTTCCAATCTATTGAATTGGCTATCAATGGAAGAAATCCCACGAGCGGGGAATAAAAATAAATTTTCCAGGAAAAGGGAAATTTGAGTACGGGAAGCCAATTTGGCATCCCCGAAATTAAAATAAAACTTGTCGAATGAATTTTAATTAATATTTATTTTAATAAAAACCCAAAAGTTATTTAAAATTTATTTTATCAAATAAAGGGTAATTAATTAATTAATATTTAACGTAGTTTATGACCCGGTGGGAGGAGTTCTCGCCCAAAATGGACGAAACAAAGACCGAACGATCACAAAGACGAGACGATCGTGATGAGGCAATAAATCACAAAAAGTAACACTTTTGAAAAATATCAAAATTTTCATGTTTATTAATTTTATGAAGTCAAAATTAGCTGATAACACCCTCTTCACCTGATTCTGAAATTTTTACAACAAAAATCATGCAACCTTTATTTTTAGCCTTTTTGAGCTGCATGGCTGACATTTATCTAACTAAAAATTATCTTTTTACTCCCTGAATTTCTGTTATTTTTTGTAGATCGTCTAAGCATATGATTGGTTTTTCATAACAGTCTACATTTTCTTTATGTTGGGCTAGCCAGTTCACACCTATAATGATGTCATACGAGCCTAAGGGTGCTATGTACAAGTCTACTTCAGTGGTGAAACTTGGCAGCTCTAATGTTATGCCAAACAAACATTGGTCAACTATGTAAATAATGTTATTCCCGTATTAAACAATCCATGAGCTTTCCATATAGGTTTCTTTTCTTTTAAATTTAGATGCTAACTTACTAGAAATGAAACATTCAGTAGCACCAATATCAAATAAGATAGTTACAGGCAATCCAAATAACTTACCTGGTACTTCAATGGGTGTTGTTTGTTTTTCAGCTTGTTTATCAGCTACTGTGCAAAGCATGTATTTTATGTTGATGATTTTCGTCCTTCTTCCTTTGAGGGAAATAGCTTGCATAATGGTCCAGGCCACACAGAAAATAACCCCAACTGGTCCCTTTCTTTGTTCAAATTTATTTTCAGATTTGAAATTATTGTTCTGTCCATTAGATTTCTACCCATTTGTTTTAAAGTTTGCAGCAGGATTTCTTTGTTATAAATTTCTTTCCATTTTACATTCTCGACTCCAACTCGTATTTACTTCCAAACTTCTTGTATCACACCTTCTTAGGTGCAAGAGGTGATGGTGAGTTAAAAACTTTCTTTCTCTTCTCATCCTTGTGTGCGAGAAATTACTTTTGATTTTTTCTCCTACCTCGATTGCCTTTTCATAAACTCCTTCCATGGTTGATGGTCCATGCACATCAACTTCTCCTCTAATAACTAGATATAGTCCCATTATATACTTCTTGATGCAAAAAATTTATCAGCTTGGTATTGGGGTACATACTTGATAAGTTTTGTAAACTTTTCCCAATACTCGTAACTTTCATCCTTCCTTGAGATAGACTTTGGTCGTAATATTACTCGTGTAACCAAAGACTACCTAAAATAGGCTTTGAATTGATCCCAAGTTACACTAGCTTCATCAACATTTAATTCTATTTTGTAGTTGTCCCACAATGAAGACGTTTCATTGGAAAGCTAATAGGCTCCCCAAACTACCTTTTAAAAAAGTTTCTGATGGTGAAATATTTCTCCATTTCACTGAGTCAGTTCTCGCCTCCATCCCCTAAAGTTGTACCATCAAAATTAGGCAGATGATTCTTTTTATATCGTTTGTCACTCAACTTCACATTATCAGCTAATTTTGACTTCACAAAATTAATAAACATGAAAATTTTGAAATTTTTCAAAAGTATTATTTTGCGTGTTTTTTATGCCCTTGTTCTTTATCATCTCATTCTTATGATCATTTCGGTCTTTGTTTCATCCATTTTGGGCAAGAACTCCTCCCACCAAGTCACAAACTGACGTTAATAATTAATTAATTTATTACCCTTTATTTGATAAAATAAATTTTATTAATTTTTGGGGTTTTTAATTAAATAAATATTTATTAAAATTCAATTGACAAGTTTTTATTTATTGCGGGAAATTAAGCTTCTGCTTCCAATTGTCGGGGATGCCAAATTGGCTTCCTGTACCGGATTTCCCCTTTCCTTGCAAATACTTCTTATTTTCCCACTTGTGGGATTTCTTCTACTGATTGCCAATCCAACTCGGTTGGCAAATGGGCAAAAATCTCCCGATCTCCCACATGGGGAAATAAGATGGGGATTGTCAGCCTACCTTGCCATTTCTGCTGGCAAATGGTTATCTTTTCCCATTTTCCCCTAGTAATTAATGCCACTACCCAAGAAAGAGGGAATTAGTTATTTCAACGAGAAGGGGAAATAGTTACGAGGAAGCTTCTTTAATTCCCATAACCATTTCCCCGTGAAATTAGTTGGAAGAAGTTTTGTTTCTTACTCCGTTTAATTGATTTTGTTCGTGTTATTGCTAAACTATTTTTTACATTTGGAGACAAAGAAGAAACGAAGAATAACAGTTCATTATGAACGCACGGCTATGAGAAGAACTAAGTTTACGCAAGTTTTGAAAGGAAAATTATTCCCACACATTGGTCAAATTTGAAATATCTTTGCTAAAATCAGAGTCTCCACGCATTGTGAAGGAGAATAACAGCTTCAATGCAAGGGAGAAAGCAACAAAGGCCACGTAGGGAGGATAAAAAGGCAGTCCAAAACGTAGGCCAGAAAAGACAAGTTTCCACGCATTACCCAAGGTATTGTTCACGCGTAGGAGGATATAACCCAGCCAAAAAATAGTTTTCAACGCATGCACAAGAGCCCAAACCAATGTCATTCGCTGCCCAAGGAGGTGAAGTTCCACGTGGGTGGAAGTTTGTTTTTGTATACATGCAGCAATTGGAAAAAGATAATATTTACAAGCCACTTTGCTTTTGACCACGCTGCCAAAGGAAAAGAAGAGAAGCCCACGCATTGGGCAAAATAAAACAAATTCAAATGCATTGGTAAAAAACACCAAAAGTCCACGTGGGAAAGCAAGAAAGTAGTTTAAAAAGATAAAATTCTCCATGCATTTTCCCAGCCCAAACAATAAAGAAAGCAGCCCACGCATTCATTAAAAGAAAGTAAATTTCCACAAAAGAAGACAAGGAAGAACTCAACAAAAGAAGACAAGGCCACGCATTGGTCAGGGAAAAGAAAATAACAGTCCACCACGCATTCATAGACAATCATGCATTTTCCAATAAAAAAATCAGAAGTTCCACACAACACATACGCTCAGGCAAATACGAATCTCCACGCCTAGTTTGAAAATAATTTCCAAGCAGTTGTTAATAAAGATATTTCAATGCATAGCTTGAATCCACATTGCAGGAGTCAAATCACGTTCCAGGCATTCAGAAAAAATATCACGCATTCAAATGCATTACCGATGTATATCAGCATAAAGGAAAATGAATTTAATGAAGAAGACGATAAGATGCGGAAAGAACGTGCCGCGGGTTGTGTCTGATGAAGTAATCAATTTCGGAGCTCAATATCTCGAAGCTGAGTGATTTTCGAGAAGAACTGTTGTTTCGTTGAATTATTCCCATCTTCGTGTACTCATTTTCCAAATTTTAAATGAACAACACCTCATTTGATATTTTTCACGAACCCAAGAAAACGTAGTTTACTCGATTTTGTCGCGTGCGCGCAGTTTCAGCTTGGTGGAAGGCCTACTTTGAGAATCCATATCTCGAGCCTAGATGATTTTCAAGAGAAACAGGTTTAGTTCGTTGAATTCTTCTCACATTCATGTACTACTTTTCCAAAATTAAAATGTACAACACTTCGTTTGATATTTTTCACGAGTCAAATAAAATGCAGTTTGCATGATTTTGTTGCACACGTAGTTTTCAACTCAAGAGACTGACTTTGAGGTTGATATTTTGAACTCGGAGGATTTTCAGGAGCAAAGGATTGGTTTTTTGAATTCTCCTCACATTCATATGCTCCCTTGCCAAGTTGTAGATTCCCAGGGTGACGTTTGGTATTTTTCCCAAGCTAAAACCAAATGGGATTTTCACAGTTTTACACCTGCATTTTCCTAGCAGTTTCATAAGAGTCAACTTTGACCTTTAACATTTGACTGAAGAATTTTATTGGGAAAAAACCCTTTGACACGAAAAACTTTTGGTACCTTAATAGACTCCCTCATCCAGTGAGAGCTTCTCATAACAAGATTTGTTATTTTTCCTAGGGCTAGTTTCAGAGGTGATTTGTTCAGTTTTGAAGTCTGGAAGTAATAGCTTGAAATCACACTTCTGTCACAATCATGTCATCTTCAAACAAAACTATGTTGTGGTATAGGTTCTAGGACATTCTACCTACCTTGACGCTCCATTCAAAATATGAGAACATCATCGATACCAACTTGGGACACGTCGACGTAAGTCGATTATGCGATCACATATCAACCGAAGGCGAGTCACAAATTTCCCAACACTTGTTCTAAATTGGTTATCACTTGCATGGATACACCACGACACCTGCACAATATGGTAATTCAACTCCAACGGCTCAAGCGGAAGCAACCTTTGACTTCCTTATTATGCGGTATAAGTCATAGTTATTGGCATAGGTCTCTTCGAGTCAAAAGCCATTGTTATCGGCAGAGATCGATAATGGGAGAAGCTTGTCTACATCAATTTTCTTCACTTGATTGTTGTACGGATCTATTCATCGACAAACCAAGACCAATGATAAGTACAATTGTGCGGATCATCAAGCAAGGTCACATCATTCAAGCGTGTCCTGTCACTCTCGGTTAGTAAATGGGCGCAATACTTCATTGGCGCTTAAACTCGATGGAAGATTGTGAGCAGATCAAAATGGCAACACTTCAAGATGGTGACAAAGACAAAATACATAACTCTAGGAATTGAATTGCAATTTTGGCTCTTGGAAGATCTTCTCAATGGTGAAAGATCAAGAGTTGGATTCTGATAAGCCAAGGTGGCATAATGACTACAGTCTCGCGACAAATGAATAATTCACCAAGGAAGGATATTCGAGTATGTGGAGAATTGTGTGTAATTATGAATGTGAATACGAATGAAGATAAACTTACTCACACCAGGATGTTGCTCAAATGGAGGGGTGGATGAATTGCTCAAGTTTCAAGCTCGGCTCTCTTATCATCTGGAGGATTGCGAAGCACTTGTCATGAGTTCATTCTCATATGACTAGGATAGGTGGAATCTTGGCCCAATGGATAAAGCACTGATCCTAGGTGTCTTGATCTAGGTGGCGCATTGCTTTGAATAGAATATCTATATGTGTGTCGAATTCATTTAAGTGGGGTCCACATGTACCCATTTCTTTTTGTTATAAAGTGGTATTTTAAAATGGTGTTATTATTGAACTCACTTTTGGAAAACTTTGGATAACTTAAGTGATTTCTATTTTTAGTTGTTTTTAATAAAGTTGGTTGAAAAAGTCAAAGTCACTTAAGATGCCCTATTTAATGTGCATGTAAACCCTAACTACTTTGTAACCAACTTTTGGGTTATAAAAAGAAAGTTAGGGGCTCATTTGTAAGGGTGACTTTGAGAGAGGAGAAGAAAATACTTTTGTATGCAAGCTTTACTTCAAAGAAAGAAACTTTGTGTTCTTTTGAGAAGACATTTTGGAGTTAATGAAATATGAACTTTGTGTCCCATTCATTGTCTCTTATAACATTTGATGTTCTTATGTTCATTAGATGTTAGTGTTTGAATCTTGCATGCAAATATTGTCTTGGATCTTATTGTCAATGCTACTAATATGTTGTTCTAGTTCACAGTGATCAAGCTCTGATTATCTACTTGCTCATGTGTGTTCCCTTTTACTCATTCTCGTTTAACTGATGCAAACTCGTTTTATTTGTGTTAGTTATTTATTGTTCTTCTCCATGCAATATTAGGCTCTACTTTTACCTAACTATTGCATGTTCCTTCCATCCATTCCTTTCCATTCCTTTCCTTCATTCCATTCCATCTCCCTCATTCACTTTTCTTTCCATTGATGTTCCAAAACCCCCACATACAATTTTGAATGTACAGATGTAAATACAGTTTTGGTTTTCAATACAGGTAGCCTCACCTTCATTGAGGAGGTACTTCATTCCCATACTATTACATGTCATCTGCATGTGTGCAAATTTCATATGCTAACAAATTTTCCAAACGTGGTTTCTTATTTTTCGGGCTGATTTGGTGCATTAACATTGGCATTTTCAACATTAAGATTTGTTGTGTTATTGTTATTTCCCACATTGGGATCTTCAACATTCATGTTATTTTCAGCATTAGGTTGTTCCATAGGTTGCTCATTGTCATTACTGACGTCATTATCGCTTTCATTTCCCATCACTTACTATTCAAGAATGACAGCCATTCGATTCCGCGTGTCCTAAAGGATAACGATTATCTCATCTTATTCATGCAATGTGGCTGCTTCACCACCCCTAGGTGGATTATTAATAGCACGTCCTCTAACCCTTTTCTAATAGACAAGACATTTATTAATTAGCAAATATACACAATAGGTCTAAGAATTCTAACCTCGCTCTTATACCAAGATTTAATAACCACTTTTAAGACTTCAATTCAAGGGAATTTTTTTATAAACAAATCACATTGTTTCCTTATTCTAAATTAACTTAATTTAGAACCAAAATGATCTTAATCAATCCATCCTATAACAGTTAACCATGTGCAATTGTATGAGTCAGATTAATTTTGATCCCTCATGTATTACTCTTTGCGAGTGTGTATACAAGGTATACTATTGGTTTCTTTTTTGGCATTGATAATCAAGTGACACTTTCTAAGTGTATACATGGGTATTCAATTCTAAAACCCATCCAATATCCTACAACTTAGATTTTGGTGAAATTAGGACAGTGTAATTAGTAGCTTACACTACTTCGACCAAATTTTCAGAGACATGTTTGCCATGCTCAGTTCCATGATGGCACACTCATCAATTGGAACTCATCTTTCACCATAACACTTAATTTTTATCGTCTAGATTAGGACTAGATAGTGGAGTTATAACCAGTTACAAGTTGCATTCAAGGTACAAATTTGGATCAGCCTGTATGGATAAGTGCCACTATGTCGGCTTAGGATGACTATGGGAGAGTAAGCATCTCCTGTAATGATTTACATCATTATGAGTCCGCTTTCTTTCCATAGTCATCATAAGATGACATTGATACATAACCATGTAGTACAATATGCATTTGTACCTTTTACAATACTTGAATCTTAAAACATTGACGATCTGTCACAATTAGAGGAGCTTGACGGAATAACTTGGCATAGCGGTTGTACCATAGTAACCAAATAATGACCTGATTCATTAAATGGGTATTGCGTAACAACATCTATAACGAGTTGGATCGCCGAGTTACACAATTGAAACATCGTATCTTATTGACTTAAGGCAATTTATAAATTATGACAATTCAATACCTGGTTTCAAATGATATTCTCATTATGATTGAATTCGTGTCTCACAATCTAAACGGGAATTTACGTAAATCAATTACATGTTTATATTCATTCTAACATGACCATTATATTTACTAATTGTAGATTTTAAATTAGCCTACCGCAATAGTTCCACAATTCATATTTATTGTATTTACACCAAGTAATGTATTAGGATTATAATAGAACTTAATAGAATTAATTTAAAATGGTTATACAACAATCCATAATATATTTAATCTATTCATATTTAAATGCAAACATTCATGTATCATCCCTTTAATACATTATAATGAATCACTTAATAATATATAATATTAATCCACATAAGTTTCTAATCATATTATCAATTAAGATAAAGAAAACTTTCATATAAATTTCTGATGCAAATCAAGACTTAATTATATAAAGAATATGTCTTATTCATTTCTTTTCTTAAATGGTTACAAAGAAAAATGAGTTGATTTAGCCTCTTAATCAGTTAAACAATACAACGATATTTCCCTCAATTACAAATTCACTATGCAATACATTGCAGCATTTAATCAATCAAATTGAACAAATAACTTCTTTCAACATCACTCACCTTGCAAACTTAAATTACGCCATCTGCAAAATGTTAGCAACGGTCGGTTTGAATGAATTCGCATGATAAGTCATATTTCCCACTTAATAGTTTATACCTTTTAGTATTTATATAAATGAAATGTTGCGAATTAGTAAACATCAAGAAGACGGTCTAATAGTTCCAAAAGATCAATCAAGATTACACATAAATAAGTTAATTACATTCAAATATCTATTCACATTATTCAATTCAAATGCCTTAGTGGAAAATTCATAGTATGTGCGAAATAATGAAAATACAACAATATCAACCTTATCTTTGAACAAATCATCCTTTATTAGAATGGGCCAATAATAATTCTAGTAATAACTATTCACTCTATATAACCTTCATAATCTTTAGGTAATTATATTTATTTTATTATCTCGATATCTTTTTATTAAACTGGATGTTGTTTTTACTTAAGGAAATCTATACCTTCCCTTATCCAATACAAATCATCACAGAAAAATTAACTACTCCTCAATTCATTATAATGTTAAGAATAAAGCGAGCCCAAATGTATATACTAAGTAATTGAGTGCTATTATACTTGTGACTTCCCTTATACTCAAAATAGATCACTATAGTCAACCAATCCGAATAAAAATTAAACATGCGGGAGTATAGTGTATATTCGATTATCTTAAGGTAAATTCTAATCACCTTAAAAATTTTGAAAGTTTTGATCAACCATCGACAATCCAATAAAGAGAACACAACATTACCACACAGACCTCATCATGATCCCATTAAGGGAAAACGTTCAACACAAGATCGAAGCTTGGGAACATCGAAATGTTCTTGGTTACATATTTATAATCAAGTACGAGAGATTAAGTCTTACTATATGAAGGGAACCAACCGTAGAAATATAAAAAAAACCATCAAACGCCAAAACTCATCTTGCTTGATGGCATTAAGGTAAGATCAAAGTACCAATTATTTGCGAAGTTAAAGATACTTACACCACTCGATATTCATAATAGATTATGAATATTGTAAATTGATACCCCGATCTAAATAGACATTTAATAGTCCATCCATATACACTTAAGGCATCATATCACCATATCAATAATATAGAACCGTGGCTTTTTACAGTCCATAATACCATAATAGAAGACTAAAATCATTAACCGAAATTATATACAAGCCACTACTACCTAGTTCTAAACCATAACCCAAAAGGTAGGTAAGTTTCCCAATTAAAACCAATAGAGTATCCCCTTGATGGAACAGGTTCGAACCAAAGGCAAATTGGTTGCGAAAGGGTTATAAGAGAACCTTTTGTATATGTTTTAATAGTAAACAATCTTCCTCATACAAACCGAGAGTCGACCTAAGCGGGTCAAACAAATTTTACCCACCATCATAGTGCTCGTAAAGATAAAGCCACATATACATCTATATAATCAAGTCAAAATATTCATATAGGGATATCAATAGAAAATCTAAGGCTACGGGTAACACATACATCATCAACCATATAATCTCCAAAGAAAACTTGGCATTCATCTAATAAAACTTTGCACAAATGACAATCATTAAAAACTCTATAACTTTCCGGATATTGCATTCAAACCTAGATTTAATAATAAAACCCAAAATGGCATTATTTCCTAGAACACGTTTCCACACAATCAAACAAAAGCAACTGCAGAGATTTGATTTACACAAATAATAAATGGAGTAAGCCATTAAGAGAGGAATAGAGCTCATCATGCTTGATAACAATAGCCTTATTCTTCTCCTTATATTTCCAATCTTTCTTCGCAAACACAACTCAAAAGTTGATTCCACAGCCAAACAAAAACCTCCTAAATCCTCCATAGTATTTATTGAACCAACATTAATGTTTCCACAATTTTCTCTACTCCTAGTTATGAAATACATGCAACAATTCCATTAAATAACTAAGAAGCATGAAAATAGGAAAACCCTCGAGCATGCAGAGCTCAACAGAACCTCCCCCACAATAACAAAACCATCTCGACCTCCTTCCTAAAACCACCTTACAGTTTCCCCGAGGTCATGGGGTAAATTCGATACATTCAATGCATGCAAGTGGCATATACAATTCCCTCTAATTTTCATGTCTATCCTTTTTCAAAATTTTATTTTAACTGGGCATATTACCTTTCAAGTATATCACTACGTTTAGATAGTCACCTAGATAATCGAGCCCCCAATTTTCTCATCTCCGTGATGGAACCGATGGTGGTGCAAGCTTAAATACCTCATTAAATTTTTAAATTCTATCCAAGGTACGAAGGGGGTGTTTTACCACTAAGTCCCTCATCAATTTTGCTTAGATTTTACTTAAGCTAGACTTAATAATCATGTCCCAAAATTCATAAGTTTGGTTAAGGATAATTGACATTAGACCCTACCATGATGGCTTGAAACCTTAGTTTAGGTCCCTTAATAATAATGCCACAATTTACCAAAGTCTAAGAGTAATCAACATTAGATCCTTCAACTTGGCTTAAAACATGATGGATTCAAATATCAACAACATGGCTTAGCATTGCATAGGCTTTAAATATTTGTGCCCAATGTTATATAAATTTTGCATTAAGGGTGGCCGAATATTCTACCCTTCATTAAATATTACAATCAACATGTTATAGTTTGGTTCCTACATTTTGATAATGAGATCGGATTGCCAATGCACATGAAGTCCATTCTCAATTTTTGTATTATTATCAAAGAAGACCCCAAATGAGCAATAGTAAGAATATAATCATGGTCCACATACCTCAAAGATAAATAGCTCGGGCTCATACCTACCTATAATCATCCAATCAAACTGACATAGTAACACATTGCAACATTGTATATGTATGGGTTAGAGCATATGAACTTGATAGGCTTAGTCTAACAACGTAATAGTAAAGTATGGAAATATAATCAACGTAACAATTATACACACACATATTTAGTTTTAGCATACTAATCACATTAGTTCAAGCATGTTACAGCGTGTAAAAGAGATTACGATCATGAACAATAACCAACAATATTATAGGCCGTATTTGGAATTATGTCATACATCCAACACTCTTATCGCAGAAAAATTAACAAATAATGGGGTGTTACACAAAATATTCATTTATAGTCTTATCACACCACTTACAAAAAAATCTCACATTTGTTACCTTTGAATCCTTTTAGGACATGTGTCAAATAGTCGAGATATATGAGACCAAGATCCATGTATCCAAAATGTTAGAATATGGAAACAATACCCACGCATTTAGTGGAAATGAGTTCCAATCAAAACTCACATATAAAGGCAAGTCAAATGAAAATAATAAGGTTGAGGAAAAAACAATTGATGTCACGTGGCAATAGCTTACTATAATCCTTAACTTACCTCTAAAAAGGAATTTGACCCATCTATAAGAACCTCCTCATAAGATATTGCAAAAACTCCTTGAGTGCAATTTGATCCAATTACTCCACCTACTATGATTGATACATCTAAACCACAAAGAGAAATATTTGATATAAAATGATCTTTTGATTATCATAGATGCACTAGAAATGTGACAAACATATGCATCTCATTAACTCATAAAGTCTAATATCTAGTTTACAATAACATTATTTCTATATAGGACATCAAAATTTCTTCCAATAGAGTGACGACCCAACTTGATTCTAAGTTAAAATTGTTTTCCAATCTATTACCAAACCATACTAGGACTCATAAGGGTTATGAATTACATATGGATTATAACATGAAACCTCCTCCACAAAATTATGCAATTGACTGCCATCCTATTGATGGCATCTTGGGCTTTACTAAAGAAATTTTAGAATTTACACCACTAATTACATTTGATATCATTCAAATATTCTTGTTGGAGAATAGGAAGTATCTAGATCTTTTTTTTTTGAGAACTAATCGATTCATACCTAATCAAAAGCATGATGTCGATAATGGATCTAACATGAACCTTTGTACTATGGAAATGCTTACTTTTTCAAGTTATACCACACAAACCCTCATTAACACAACATCTGCAAATCAAAGTTTTGAAGGCCAACGATAGAACCCACTTGGGGTAATAATATCACCTTTACTAGTTAGACTCAAGAGGATGACCACATGGTTCCTCACCCTCCCTTTTAAAAACATATTTCAACAAGCTATTTATTTTCCCATGGATTCACAAGATGTGTGTTATACCTTCCACCTTACATAAATGCTTAAATTATATACACAACAATGTGGCGATTACCATTCTTAGAGCTCCTTATGAAGACCGTATTCAACCTATCAAAATTCCTCTTAATACTTTGTCCTAATAGGAGATATCCCATACCACGGCATGATATTCTCATCCCATTCAAATTTTTGATCATATACCTAGACAAATATTATAGTACACATTGATATAACCTCATAATGAGTGTGTTTGGAAACCTCTTCCTCCTCTAGTACACCTTATGTTACCCATAAATGTATGCCACATTGTAGTTATGTAGTATTTGTAAGAGGGTTTAAAACCCGAAACCAAGGATCACAAGGGATGACTTACACATCAATGGACGTGTGAACGGCAATGTGAAGAGATATCGGGAGGAGTGAGCATCAACCGAATGTGCAAGAAAAGATTTGAAACACGGGCGAACCTCGTTCTAATCCAAAAACTCTCCTCTATCTCATATATCTAAAAGGGTTTACAAATAGGAGGTGTTGAGTAACCCCCAGTGCTGCAATCATGACAACTCGAGTGGAGAGGGGGAGTTACATTCCCATAATAGAAGTGTAACTCCCAATGACGCATATGATGCACTGACGCATAAGAGAATATCATGATGACCCCTAAATGACACGTGGACCTATGATCTCACCTAAGTGAGATGACTCACCTAATGATGTGGAAAATAATACACACCAACACCCCCTTCATCGTAACTTAGGATGAGGCGGCAAGTCAGAAATGAGAAATGGGTCCCGCACAAAGCTTGATGAGGTACCCACGTACAAGAAACTCTCGAAAAGTGGAGTAAAAGGAGAAAACCCAGTGGGAAAAACTCCCTCCCAAAAGAGAGAAAAGTCCACTCTCTAATCTAAGAAAGATGCCAAGGATGGGTCCTAGCCATAAACGAGCCTGTAAAGGTACCCATGTACAAAGAGGAAATCTCTTGGAAAGAAGAAGAAGAGAGAAGAAGAGGGAGATGAGAGGAATGCAGAAGATGCCATGGACGGATCTGAACTCTGCAGCTCTAGAAGTCTCCCAGAAGAATATCGATGACGAGATCCTCTGCCTCTGACTGAAGAAGAGCCACCCACACCGAACTGTGTGCCTACCCTTAGGAAGGATAGAAATGATGTCTTGGAAGTCTACCCACTCCGTAAAGGAAACTAAAGGTAGCAAGCACAAAGAACTCTGAGTCTGGTCCATGAAAGTGTGACATAGGTCTAGCAAGTGAGTGCAAAGGAACCGAAGGTAATGTCACGAGTGTAGAACTGTCAGAGTGTGAAGAGTGAACACCCGCATAAAGGATGTCCAAGTGATGTGAAGGTAACAGTAACCCCCATAATAGAAAAGGGATCCACAAGCAAGGGTGGATCAATGAAGGTCTCTGGAAAAGTGGAAGTGGTAAGAGTCCCAGAAGGGGCACTCCCAACAACGGAGATAATGAACTCCTCTGAAATACTTGTAGATGGATGACGAACCTGTAGTACATCACAAGTGTAATCTATGAAAAGATGACCAAGGTCAGGCAGATACTTGTCCCAATGAGGGGGCTCAACAAATAGAAGAGCGATGTCAAATAGGTATGAGTCATCCAATGAAGGTAGAGGAGTGAAAGGGGCCTCACACACTAAAGGTGGAAAAGAGGTGGGTGTGATGATTGTATGAGGCCCAGTAGGAGACTGCTCGATATCTGATGAGATGGGAGGGGTGACAACACTCTTTGGAATAGTGAGAGGAGGAGAAGAGTCCTCTGTAGTACTCTCAACATCAGAACTAGGTGCACAATCCTCATCATCAGAAGTAGAACCAAGTGAGTCTATGTCAATGGAACTGTCATCACATGAAGAAATAGAGGAGACAATGAATCGTAAGTAGTAACAACAACAATGGTGGTAGTATGTGAAGGGTCTCCATAGAGGGACTAAAGAATGCTCTAGACACGGTGGGGAGGATCTAAGTCTGCCACATGAAACCAGAGAGATCTGGATACATGCATCATCAAGTGACCAAAAACATGGTCACAAGTGTTGAGAAAATCCTCTAGATGACGATGATCAATGGGTGCAGGAACTGGCCCAAGTAAGAAGGGTGAAAGATCCTCATAAAGCGAAGTAGCGTTCCATGGAAGCACACCAAGTTGAATAATTCCCTCTCCCGATGAGAAGTGGCGGAGGCTGTAAAGTGATCCTATGACACTCAAGTCTAGAAAGAGCACCCTCCATGATGTAAAAGCAAGAAGTGCAAGGTGCACGAAAGCAAGATGTCGACTCGACCGATAATGCGTCTACATGTAAAAGCCCAAGAGTACTAGTGAACCCCCTAGAATGCAACACTTTATAAAGTAGTGCATTTACAAAACTGACAATGTCATCACGTAATGTGTAAAAAATCATGCAAATTTGACTAAAGAAGTGCTCAAAACCGAGCAGCGAGTCAAAAGTTATAACAAGAAAACGATTCCCGCAACTAATGGAAAATGCCAATAAACTTTGCAAACTGATTTAAAAAGTGCCCGAAATGGGTGCAAAGGGTGTTGTGTGGGTACTCGTTAGAAACGACATCAAATTTTAGGTAGGGTTTGTTTTTCTTGCGAGGGGGAGTTAACCTCCTGCCAACCCTGGACCTCGCCCTCCGTCTTCGACATGCGTAGGAAGGGCATTAATACAAGCAAAATTAGAGCTTTAAAATAATTAGAATTCCAAAAGTGAATTTTTTGCCTCAAAACATTAAATACAAGGGATTGTTTTATCCTCCAAATAATTTCTAAAAGGGAATGGTGGACCGAGCTAGTGCAAGGTGATAACCAGTGCATGTCGAGCTTGCAAAACTTGGGTCGAAGATAATGCAGCGAGTCCAACTGAGCAGCTCATGAGAGTTATGGAAGAGGTTCCTGAGTATGAAAGCCAAATGGACAGTTCATGCAATGCAACACGCACCTAAAGATGACTCGGGCAATGCAGAATAGACCATGCACACCCCGAATGAAGCTCCAAGATTATGTAGACCGAGTTAAGCATTGAGGAGAAGAGGGAGAAATACACGAGTTGGCAGTCAAGCTCGGTTCCCAGCTCAATGAGCTGGGGCCGAGTTGGGATTTAAACCAACTCCATAAACCCCTTAAAAAACATGCTTTAAACTCAGATCTGATCTTTAGACTGCAACAAAACTCCAGAGAATTACTCCAAAACTACATGCAATATGGAAAACCCCAAAAAACCAGAAACCACGAACAATTAGATAGAGGTATGAATCTCGAATCAATACAAGTAGAGCACATTTGGAATATCCATTACGACACACACAACGAAATCTGTATATCATGCAAGAAGCCAAAAAACACATGAGCAACGCCAAAGAGTGCACGGATCCGCAAGATTAGTTATGATACCATGTAAGAGGGTTTAAAACCTAAAAGTGAGGATCATGAGGGACGACGTACACATCAACAGACGTGTGAACGGTAGTGTGAAGAGATCTCAGGAGGAGTAAGCATCAACTGAATGTGCATGAAAAGATTTGGAACACGGGCGAACCCCTTACGATCCACAAACTCTCCTCGATCTCATAGATCCAAAAGGGTGTACAAATAGGAGGTCTTTGAGTAACCCCAAAGGTCTTTGTAATCATGACAAATCGAGTGGAGAGAGGGAGTTACATTCCCATAATAGAAGTGTAACTCCCAATGATGCATTTGATGCACGACGCGTAAGAGAATATCATGAGACCCTAAATGACATGTGAACCTACGATCTCACCTAAGTGAGATGACTCATCTAATGATGTGGAAAATAATACACACCAACAATAGCCTTACGAGCATGACCCATTTGGGACACCGATGCACCTTCCACATACACATCGAGAGCTTAAGGTTACTATTACAACTCGTGACACGTGACTTATGTATGCACATGTTGTTGATGTTGGTATTTTTATATATTATACACATGGGTATAAGTTTAATTTAGACATTGGCTATACTATCTCGAGCACTACTCATTTGCATCCTACACAAACCTTGTCACTAGCTATATGAAATATTTACTATTATCCCATTAAGGGGATCATAGGCTAACATCCTATGATCACCTTAGTCACAATTTGATGCAATCACTTATATATAACTACTTTTAAACGCATGTGGTTATAGTCTTTCATCCACAACAACATTTTCTCTTAGCACAATTATCTTATTTTGACACCTACTCTATAGTCGATGACTAGGACATGACATGATAGTATAGCACATTTTAGGGGTCCGATGTTATTGATGAGGGAATAATCATTATATTATACCCCATCCCATTTCTTCCATTGTTATAGTGTATGGCTAAATTCCTTTAATACAAATCCAACTTGGTAGTTTTATTCATGTCATATTTTATAGAGAACAAACACGAAAATAATAAAATATGGTAAAAATACATTATCTAGAAAAGAATGTAACTTGCACATGCATTGCACAGACATATACATTATGATTATTTAGGTTTATTATTCTATATACCCTACATCCTTATGTACTAGTTCCTCATAGTACAAATAAAATGGTTGCACATAAATCAATCCATGGACTTTATACATACACTTTAGGGCTTATTAATCCTAATACCCTTGTGGAAAACCATCACATTGGGGGCATAACTACACTAGACTATAATACTTACTGAGAAAACTTAGATCATATCTTTCACACTTTGTGGATTTTCACAACCATATACCCTATCGAATACCTACGATATTTTGGGGCATACATGTACTATGGTCATCTCACATATTGATCCTCTATAGATGATATAATTACACCACTAGTGTATTGGCGGTACAAATATTATGTTGTTTATATTTCACCTATTAAAATAATATGACATGTGATATATTGTGCTTTAACTAATGATCACATTAATTATTGCTAAGTACTTATTTGACATGCACTAGGTTTTTTATCACTAATAATTTACTTTACAACTATTATTTATTGATTTTTTTGCCTTAAACCCTGAAGGTCTATTAGTAACAACATGGGACTACTTGTATGTATGGGACTTTATGCCTTTGAGGAATCCCCCGTAGATGGTTTTGATTATATATACTCTAATGTTATTATTAATATAATACTTCACAAGAAGAAAGATAAGAAGGAAAACAACTAAAAATAAAAATGATAACGCGCAAATAAAAAAGAGTCCTCTCTCTCATCCTATCAATAAAATGGTGAATAAATTTTGTTAACTACTATCCCCACACATTATATATCATAAATCACACAAGGAAGTAAATAAAAATACACAATTAAAGGCCAAAAGCCATAATTAAGTTCATATATTGTTTAGAGTATGCACAATCTACTACAATACAAAAGAGGCATTGGATGCAATACAAAATATAACACGAGAAGGTCTAGACACATGAAATTTTAGTATTCAAAAGAATAACTATATAGGTAAGAAAGATGAGTGATCGATCCCTTTAAAATAAATTGATTTTTTCTTTATAGTAGTGAGTAGAGAAAGAAGAGGAGAGAAAGGGGAATTTGTTGCCCTCATTATGTTTCTCTTACCTAAATTCCTAGAAAACTTTTAAGGCTTTGAATTTGATGTATAACTATATTATTCTCACCAACGAAGCTTAATGTATCTTTGGAAATTATTTTAGCTCAAACTTGACATGCTTCTATGGGGAGATAACCCCACTAAAAAATTGTTGTGGTTTGTATTTAAAGGGAAAATGATAATCGACACGTACCATTACCCATTTCTCCTAACACGTGGTGATAACAACCCAAAATAAAATTTATCCAAAAACACTCCCCAACATCTTTCCAACATGCCTAATTACACTTGATTTGGTGTTTTATAGGAAGTAGTCATGGCTATTTTAATCTTCTTTATGTTAATGATTTTCCAAGTGACGGTGGCGAGGGCATCAATTTTGAATGAAAAGCATACTCTACCATGTGTAGCATTCAAATTCTCTACTTGGCATCACATGACAAGCTCCTTTATAAATCCATCTAATCTTAAACACCTCAAATCATTCACTACAACCCTTCTTGGAATTGAAACTCCACCATTTATATAATCCTAGTAAATGAGGCACCATATATTGGCTACATGATAAAGTGGATCCTTCCACATATTATTTCCACACTTAAACTCTCATAAATTTGTGGCTTCCTAAATTTCACAACATGACATAATATAGGAGTTTGGTTCTATGAACTCTTCCCTCTCAACATTCTTCTAGCTATCCTCATAACCTTAAGGGTACTATATTGCACCATGTGGCATGATCTAGTATTCCTAAGCTAAAGAGACCTTCCAACTTTAGAACTAGCTTATTTTCTACCATGGGGTCCTAGTGCACTAAATTGTGACACACGTTGCCATCTAGAGATTTTAGTTGCATATTATCTCTTCATTCTTTGTTAATTTTTATACTCCTTTAAATATTGTGGGCTCACTATATTGCACCATGGTGTGATCTATGGTGTGATCTAGTAATTCAGAGGTGTCTTCAACTTTATAAAAATTCTCAAATACTTCAAACTCTCTAGGCTCACTATATGACACCACATGGTGCAATTTAGTGACTTGGGGTTGTGGACATTTTTCTCAAGTTTCACCAACTTTCTTAATATTTGAAACCTTAGTGACTAATAGATCACACCACATGGTGTGATCTAGTATCTTGAGGTCATGGGGCCTTTTCCAACTTTTAAAGTGGCCTTCAAATTTTTGAATATCTACAGGCTAACTAGATTTTGCCACATGGCATGATCTAGAGACCTTTCACTTTTACTTAGAACTTTTCCAATTAAACAAAAGGAAGTGTTTCCTTGCAAAGCTTCTAATTTCTCTAATTTATAATGGAATTGTTTATATGTATACATACTTCATGCGCTCCTCTCCCAATAAATATGGAATAGTTACCTAAGGAAAAATATAATTGGCCATTTCAAACACAACTCCAAGAAAACAAGGTGACAAGTAAAGAATCCTCCATGGCTCTAAGAAAACAAATATGGAATTTTCATATCCATTCCCTTTAAACATAAGGGTATGAGGATGGAAATAATATCTACGAACAAGAAATTAAAGGAGTGGAACATCAAATAAATGAAATATGGAAAGAGAAAACATTCCATTGATTTAAGTCCTTCAAACCTGCATTGATGGTTATCATACACCTCTACATATAATAAATCATCCACATAAAATGTGGATGCATCTTTAAAACATGAGAAAATTAAGAAATGGTGATATAATTGACCAAAATGAGCATGAGGCTTATTTTGGCAATAACTAGTATGCTTGATTCACTACTATCGGCCTTGGGCTCCTATTTTTGGCTATTTCACATTACTTCACACATCACTTCCTCTATAAAATGTTTGCTTCTATGCCTTATTTTCTCAACGCGCTTTTATGATCTATGTCATTCTATATGCAATATAAAAATTAGGTTTTATTATAATTAAGACAATTACTTCATGTATACCTCTATGATTCAAAAAATAAGTACGTTAAATAGTAAATATAGTATTATAAAAGCATGTGTGGGTAAGAAACTTATTTTTATAGAGAGGAGTTTCATCCCCTTTGGATCAGCGATGAGTATCCTAATCTTACTTTAATTTAGTATGAATCTAAGAAATTGTGTTGGAATCTTCAAATTAGAAATAAGATTGGAAAAACCAACCAATCTTTGGATGTTCTTGGTCAACAAAATGTGAGGGCATTTAGGTTTCATGAGTATAATGGTTGTGCCAAATGGGAACTCCTTCTAATTCCCTTAATAAAAATGGAATTGATGCCCCCATTTAATGTTGGGAGGAGAGGTTGAGGGCTAATTTTTACTTGTGTTCTATGAAAAAAATGGCGTTTAATGGTTAGGGTTCCTTTTGTGTTTATGAAAACTATATTTGGTTTCTAATATTCTTTTTCTAAGTAAAGTATTAGTTACCATTATTTTGGTCTCCAGTGATGCATTCTTTTAGGTAGTCATTGGTGAATTGGGAGAATAAAACTAGGAATTGGTTGAAGTTAAGGAAACATTTGGGTATTATGGTGATCTTGATCAAGCTGAATCTATTAAAATGGACATTTGTATCTTGTGTGAATGGCTGGAATTAAATTGATTTAGCATTAGTAGTGGGTTTGGCATGGTTATTGCTACAAAAGAAATGGTTGATGCTCTAGAAGATGCTACACATGATCCCTTTGGTTTATGAAGATGTTATATTGAATGTTGGGTTTCTAATATCCTTTTTCTAAGTTTTTAGATATCTAGTAATTTTTTTGTGGAATTTATCCATTTACTATGAATGAGGTTTGTTTTATCACCTATCTAGGTCTGACTTTTTTAAAACTTTAACTATTATATAAATGGGTAAGGGACCCAAATTAACCCTTTTTATTAATTAAATAAAAAATATGTGTTAGATAATCCTTACAATCTCCTTCCACAACAGACATGACGATCATGAACTTGCACAAGACACTCAAGATAGATAGATGGTTTGTATGTCATTTATTGCTTACACATAATTATTGTATGTTTTGCATGTGTTTTTAGAACATATTCACCTTAGAAATGGACTCTAATGGTATGAAAATACCATAAATCTTGATATATGTGTTGTGTGATTGTCATCAAAGTGATTTAATAAAATTATAATTAAATCTATATCACAGAGTAACTACTATACTAATTGATATAGAAATTCTAGCATATTGTATGACACAAGAAAACAAGCATTTAAAGTATAAGACCCTAATCAAAGGAGGGAGACAAGATGACTTAGATGATTTCCAAATGGATAGGAAGTGATCTAGGCATGTGTGACTAATGAATGGAGTACAAACAATGTCATAAATGTTTATCAGTGAAATATGGAACTTTACACGAGAACAATGTCGATGCAATTAAAATTGGCGCCCATAGTAGGACCCAGAGAAATGGCATTTGGGCACCGTGAATTCTCTTGGATATTGGTGATTGTGTAAAGGCTCATAATCTTTGTTTAGTTATGTCATAAGTGTTTCAAAATTATTTCATGTTGAGCAAGCATCTTTAGATCACAAAGATGTTCGCACTATGATCGGAGAAGATACATGTAACTCCCAAGAAAAGAGAAGTTCACCACGTTTTGCACAAGCCCATAAACCACATCAAACCTAAAAAGGAAAATGTGGAATGAGGAGTCGAACTAACCCCAAGAGTGAACTTACGATGGAGCACTACACTACATCTCAGACTCCATGTAGTTCTTATGTGTGTGTGTAGAAATGATTCCCTAGGATGCCCTTGTGCAAGTTGCCCTCTGGATCTTGTCCTCTATACCCACGGGTTATAATTTTGCTTTTTGAGAATGTAGCAATATAATAGCATGTGTGGATGGAATAGAATAGACTTCCCCACGCTTCCTATGTTGTGTACGTAGAGTTTCCAATCCATTTTTTGTCCCTTGAATGGATGTTAGATGAATTCATTGGAGTGTTTTTTCAGGTGCCTTTTAAATGTAAGCTTATGGTGTAATAGTAATGATTAGTGTTTGGTCCTTTATTTTGAACACATAACTATGTATTTATATGATTCCCTTATTTGAATTTCATAATTTAAAACTAGAAGGCCGACCCATAAGTGAAAAATATTCCCAAAATATAAAAGAGACCCAAAAAGAGTGAGTAAGATAAAGAATGGTCACGGCGCCATTTCTTATGAGGGGGCCTTTGGGTCAAAATTTTCCCTTGACACCCTAAGCCAAAAAACAAAAAAAAATCCATTTCCTCTACCAGCACTTGCCACGGCGTTCCTATCATGGTTAAAAACTTCAAAATTTTCACAAACTCGTCCATGCGACTTTCCCGTGTCCATTTCTTATTGAAGCCATAAAATATAAAAAAATTTCCAAGTTAAGTTTGTGCCAATTGTTGGTGTTTCTCCTTGTGCCAAGCCATAAACAAGTTGTTGGTATAATACTAAATAGAAAGCAAGAGACAAAGAAAAGAGGCCAAATATAGTTGTTTTACAACCACACTAGATTTATTGCTTAGGAATCATGTAAATGTTAGCACGCCTTTAGGACCTAGAAAACGGTACCCAAGTGCATGATTTGTGTTTGTCTACATTTGCCCCCACTTTATGTTGTTGATTTTATACTTGATAACATAAAGGAGATAAGAAATGTGTACCTTATGATCCTATAGTGAGTGTGGCAAATACCGTTAAGTTTCAACTAGGTTGAGGGTGGACAAGTGAAGCGTGGAATAGATTTATTGGGAATCATGTAAAGTGAAGCTTGGAGACTAGGAAAGGAAAGTAACCCTAGGGGTGGTGAAACGTATGTTTGTTTGTACTTGTGCTTATATTTGTTTGTTTTAGGATGCTTCATGTTTCATATTAAGGATGAACCTAAAAGAAGAGTGAAATAGTATTCAAAGTCATGTATATGAAAAATATGAATAAAGTATGTATAAGTATGTAAAAGTATGTAAAAGTGTGTAAAAAAGTAGTAGTAAAGGAAAAGATGTGTGTGAAGGATGTATAAGAAGAGCAAATTTTTGTGATCTCACGCCAAGGTGAGGATAAGGGTGCCCACATGCTTTGGGTGTCTCATGCCAAGAGAAATTGGGAACTAGTGTCTATAATGTGTGTCATGGACCTAAGTCATATTTTGGGTCATTTCTATAACTAGGCTTATTCATGTGTTCCTATTTTTTTCGATGTTGATCTCGAGCAGATAACTATTTGTGCCCCAGATTTGTATTATAGCTTTTCTATGAGTTGTTTTTAGTCAGGGGTGATTTTTGTGTATTATCTCGATATATGCTCCCCCCTCATTTAGGGTTCATGCAACATCTATAGGAGAATGTGTCCTAAAGGAGAGGACATGATGTTGATCTAAAGTGAATACCTAATGGGGTAGGGGATGTGTTTGGTAGAAACCAAGGCACATGAAAACAAAGTGGGCTAGAAATATGTGTTAGTACAAGCAAAGCATGTAATAGAAAATGATGTAACAAGAAAGTGTGCAAGAAAGATAGATCGTGAAAATTGGGTTTCAAACATGGGACATCTCTCACAATATCACAAGATAATCAAGGCCGAAGCATCCAAAATCATACAATGATCATACAAGACATAGGGCATAAACTACAAATAATAGCATACGGTAGAAAGCAATGAAAAGCAAGTAGTGATTGATAGCCATGATTAATATATCCCGTAAGGAAAATTCTACACATGAAACACCCATTAGCATGTTAGAAAGATAAGTAGTATGTCAAGGTGTGTATAAATCAGTGAAAGGTAAAGTAACTATAATGATAAGTAGTGAATAATGTAGCAATAGAACCTGAATGTGTAGAATGTGGTAATAACAAAACTAGATGCCCCAGAGCCTCGGTGGGAATAGTAAAAGGTATAGTGTCAAGCATCATTACATCGTGTAAAAACTTATAAGAGATTCATATTTACCAAAAATACCAAGTGAATGTGCATGTGTATATATAGAAATATAATGACATACTAAGAATCCATCTAGCATGGAAAAAAAGTGTAACATGTAAATAGAATAAGCTAGAAAATAGATGCAACCAAGATATGAAAATGTTGTGTATGAGTGTGATGGTATGATATGAAAAGTGTGAAAATGATAGGAGCAGCATTCCCCCAATGGATGTGTATGAGATGAGGTTCATTTATAGGAACCCTCAACATTCAAGAATCAACTGGTAATGGTATGAGAACATATGCTAGAAAGATAGATCATGAAGCATGGAGCATAAAGAGTGAATGTTGTGAGGTTCATTTTAGATTTGACCCTCGGTAGTCAAGTATGAATTGTGTAACTAGAGTGCTTCATAGGGTAATCACGATACATTGTGTGTATCAAAGGGTGTGAAAGTTCTTAGAAAGATGAGACATGGATCACGAAGCGTTAAGTGTGATAGTAGATACTAAAGACAATTGGCATGAATGGAAGGGGGGAAGAAAGCGTGATGCCCCCAAGTGTGTTGATGATGGAGATCTATGTGATAATGACATAGAGATGTTGTGATGGGGATGGAGTTTGAAATGCGCATCATGAGAAAGCATATTGTCATCAAAATGAGAGGTAGAAGCAAGAATAAGGCCAAGGTTGGGTTTTGGGTTGATAGAGGATGGATTTTTAAAGGAGGTTGCTTAGTTGGAATGGGTAACATCATAGAAGACTTGATAGGAGGAGAGGATGGAGGATGAATTTTGAGAGGTGGTTTCTTATTTGGAATTGGTAATGTTGTAAAATGCATGCTAGGAGGAGGATATGGAGGATAAATTTTGAGAGGTGGTTGCGTAGTTAGAACGGGTTGGATGGGTGGCTCTTGACTTACCAAAGAAGTAAAATTAGTAATTATGGCATGATGTTCATTAGACATAGAGGGATTGTATTTTGGAGCCCATTGGGATTTAGCAATTAGATATGTAGCAGGATGTTGTGAAGAAAATGAAATAAAACCCTAATGCTCAAGGTGTTTAATTCTTCATTTTAAAGCATAGCAATCATTTTCATGATGCCCATTGACTCTGTGATAATTGAAAAATGGAATACCTATGTACTTGGAAAGTTGATAAGGAGGATTAAAATGAGTAGTTAGCATATTGATCATTTTTTTATTGAGGAGCCCGGGAATAATATCATGTTTCTTAGTATTTTGATCAAACTTGAGAGGTGTTAGTAGCGGTAAGACTTGGGGTTCACTTATATGAGCATAGTTCGAAGACATAGGATTATAATGAGATGTAATAGAAGAAATAACATTGGTCTAAGAAGTATCCTTGAGATTTTGGATTTCAACTTTAAGAGATGTAATCATGGTTTTGATAACTTGGAATTTATCTTGAAAAGCATGGTGTAAAGCTTGAATTAATGCTAAGATGGGTTGATTAGATGGAGTATTAGGATCGATAGGTTTTTCGAATAAATGATCAAAAATGGCACTGACTTATGAAGGTGGCGTATTGTGAGGGAGATACATAGTGTCTAGGGATTTTTAAAGAACATATTTGCAAGGTGGTGCATTTGAAGTAATTCATGCAAGGAGATTAGAGGATTTTTAGGAGCCTTGAAAGAAGATTGGGTAGAATAGGAAAATGAGGATCCAAGTGTTTGATCATGAGTGGGGTTCACCAAATGATTTAATAAAAATAAAATTAAATATATATTACAGAGTAACTATTGTAATAAATGATATAGAAATGATAGCCTACAACATGACACAAGAAAATAAGCATGCAAAATATAAAACCCTAAGAAAGTGAGGGAGATAAGATGACTTAGTTGATTTTTAAATGGATAGAAGTGATCTAGGCGAGGTGTGATAGATGAAAATACTATAAACATTGTAAATGCTTACTATGAAATCAGAACTAAATAATGTTAGACAAAGGCACCCATAACATGATAGAGGTGTCTACGTGCACTAGTGACTACTCCTGACACTAGTGACTGCATAGAGGCTTGGAATCCATTTTTATGTACGTTGCAAGGAATTTTCAATTATTCCCTATTGATCACCCGATGCTCGCACTATGATCGTCGAGGATACTTGTAACCTACAAAAGAGAAGTTCACCTACACAAACCCAACAAACCCCATCAAACCTAAAAAGGAAAATATAGAATGGGGAGTCATACTGACCCCAATGGTCACCCTAAGAGTGAACTTATCATAGAGTGTTGTACTAAATCTCAAACTCCATGTAGTTCTTGTGTGTGTGTGTGTAGAAATGATGTCCTAGGATGTCCTTATGCAAGTTGCACTTGATGATCATGGGTTGTAGCTAAAATTTAATAATGAAATAATATGTGTGGATGGAATAGAATAGACCTCCCTTCCTATGTTGTGTATGCAAAGTATGCAGTCCCTTGTCCCTTTGGATGCTAGATGATTGCCTTGGATTGTTTTAGGTGCCTTTTGAATGCAAGTTTAGATGGTAATAGAATGCTTAGTTCTCGGTCCTTTATTTTGAACACAAAACTATGTATTTATATGATTTCCTTGTTTGAATTTAATAATTGAAAACTAGAGGGGCCAACCCATAAGTGAAAAATATGCCCAAAAAATAAAAGAGACCTAAAAGGAGCGAGTAAGATAGAGAAGGGTCAAGGGTGCCTAGAGGGGACAAAGTGCCTAGGCGTTGTTGTCCTAGTTGAGCACCAGTGTCTAAAGAAATAAAAGATAAACAAGTTGAGTTTTGACTAGGATGTAGGGTGTGTAAGACCAAATATAAATCAAGAGACAAATAAAAGAGGCTAAAGATAGTTGTCGACCACTAGTTATATTGCTTTAGGAATCATGTAAATGCTAGCATGTTTTTACGACCTAGAAATGTACCAAAGTGTGTGATTTTGTGTCTACATAAAGTGCATTATAACTACATGTATTTGGATAATGTGGGGCCTTCCAACCCATATTTGGATTCCCCTTAGTTTTTGGGCCCTCTTTTTAAGTTCCCCACTTATTATTTGTTGGCATAATCACTAAAAGGGTTTCAATTGCGAGTTAAAGAACTTTACAAATTTATAAGTGAATTGTGTATTTGATATGAAGAAAGAGTGAATGAATAGAAAAGCATTACCATTCCAAAAGAAAATTATAAGGATTAATAGTAGACATTAAATATTTTAATGAAATTTGAACAATGCTAACATACATCGTGTGTTACATGAAGAATTTATTAGAGCATTGAAAGTGACAAACGCTAAATAATTGTATCATATTGGACTACTTACTGAACTACATCATACTTCATATGATGGTTTTAAATAGTTGTACAACTTTAGGGGTTTGATTATAATGGAGAGATAACACAAGCTTAAAAAATCTCTATTTTCTCATGGTTTTCTAAGTTATTGTTACATTATAGGATTTTTAAGAAGAAGATTGATTTCCTAGAATCTCTATAGATTTTAGGAAAGCAAGTGAGTTTTGAAGCCTTGAAGTTGATGAACACAATTGTAAAATCATATTTTTCTAGCTAACGATTGTTAAAAATATGCACTACTAATCATTAGAGAGTAATACTAATTAAAGTGAATGTTCTTCTTGATTTGTGTTGATTTTTATTTTCTTATTCATTCATTGTCTAAACTTATTATGTATTATTTATATCTCACAACCATCTTTAATTTTACCACAAATAAAATATTCCTCTAAACCTATTTCTTATGAATGTGTCCTATTTAAATATGTTTCTCTCTAAAATTATTATTATGTTGAAGGTGTTTTCCAAATTGGATCGAAAAGGGTGAAATCTAATAGTTCTATAGAAATCTAATGGTTGTGCAAGGATGGAATTCAATTACCAAAAAATCCTCGATTTTCATTAGTTCTCTAATTATGAAACATTTTTATGGTGAGTTTACGTGTGCATTTTCTTGTTTATACACCTCTTTGCATTTTTTTGTTTTCTACACCTACATATGTGACGTCTTATCACCTACATTTTTTTGTTATATGTGCTTACAAATGTATCCTACGGCATGCATTACTTATTGAAGGTGTAAACAAGTCTCAATAATTAATTGTATTTCTTCACACAACCTTCGTGGAAGGGTTAGAAGGATGTAAGAGAGGTTTCACATGGGTTATGGTCTTGCAATGAACAAGGTTATTATTAACCTTCCATAACAACATAATTATGACAAAAATGAGTAAAACTTTATATATTTTTGGATATCCATATATTATAACATGAAATTCCCCTTTCTTTGGTTGATATTTGTTATTTTCATTAGTTTTCAACATGGATTTTAGTTTAATCTTGTAAATATTCTCAATATTTTCCTTCTATTCCAGGGTAGATTTATAGAATATTCAGTGACTCCCATTCTCCTTGAAAATGAAGGTATTGATTTCTCCATTCACTTTCCCTATTCCCTTGCACATTGTACTTGTTAGTCACTAACAATCAACTTATTATAGTTTGAATCTATGGAAAATAGTTCTTATCAACACTCCTAGTGATGTGGCGGTGATTAGGAGATACAAGTTGTTTCACAACCACATGGGAAGAGATAAAAGAGTTTTCCTACACTTGGAATGGAATGAGGAAATCCATCTGGAAGAGTAAATATTCCCTTGTAGACATGGTTGTTAACCATTATTGTTAGTACCTGCAATAACCTATTGTCATCATCTTTAGTTATTTCATTATTAGTTGTTTTTTGGTTGCCCCAATCAAAACATATTTCTCTTCTTTAAATTTCAAATTTATAAATTCAAAGATTATGAAATTACAATTTTTAATAATATATATAATAAAATACTTTATCTATATTTGAGGGGTTATTACAGTTTGATGTGCTTTACTGATAATTTCATGATATCCTATGAATCCTCCCAAGGAATTTTCAAGTCATGTCGGTCTCAACCTTTAACAATGCAAATGAATTTCTTCCTCTGAGTAGTTCATATGTGTACTTTAACGCAACCTATATAGGGGAGCATGTTCTCTATTTTATAATTTATTAATAGACACCTTGATAACTTGCATTATAATAAATAAAAAATATCCTAAAAAACTTTATACAAAGTATTAATTGAATGTTCATGACTATGTGGTTGTCTACCCTATGCCTCGTCATCTCCACTCCTGGCTTGTGGCTTGTCCAATAGTGCAAGGATCAACCTTCTCTTTAAAAGTGGGGAGTGTTGGATTTATCGTCGTTGATGTCAAAGGTTCAATATCTATTTTCTAGAGCTCGGTTATAATCTAGAGCTCGATCATAATGCCTATCATTCAAAGCTCATAGTAGAGTTAGTATGGAGCTCGAAATATGTTAAGTTTGGAGCTTGTCTATAATTTTGATCATCTGAAGTTAGAAGTATAAATGTCTAGATCTCGGAGTGTAAGTGGTCTAAAGATCACATATGATTTTTCTCGTCCAGAGCTAGCGATATGTTTAACCGAATCTCATAGTATATTTCATTTGGAGCTCACATGTAATGTTGTTCATTTAGAGCTCACTTGTAATGTTGTTCATTTGGAAATAAGAGTATAAATGGTCGAGAGCTAGTAGAAAAATGGTTTGATGCTTGGAGTGAAAATGGTATAGTTCTAGAAGTATTGGTCTAGAGATACACTTATGAATGGTTTGGAGCCTCTTTGATCAATACATCTGGAGTGATAAGAAGACATGATTGTGGGTAATAATCTACAAGTTGAAAGAATACTCTTTGTGTGCTACCAATCTTGATCAAAGGCCACTAATCGTTGTCCAAATAAATCAAATTTTAATCTCTATTATTACAGGAAAATTACATCATTCCAAGGAGTAAAGAAAATAGGTTCATGATGGTTTTGGCTAACTCTCCCTATTTTAGTGACCCTCCTTTGTTTTGGCATTGATATGTTTCTTACATTGATATTCAAACTATGGTTGACTCTATTTTTTCGGTTATATCCAATTCATGGACCAACCTTAATTTAGTCTTGGCACCAAATGTTTAAGAGGTGCGATCAAGTATAATAGTAGGTGAAGTTGAAATAACATATGTAGAGTTCAGAATCTGGAAAGAAAAGAGAAATAACTCAATTTCAAATATTGAATTGGTAAAATGTTGAAGAGGAACAAAGGGTGAAAATCATGGAATAAGTGGAGTGAGGAAAGAGAAAGAAGTGTGTAAGAGGAGTGACATTATGAATATAGACCATTGAAGCTAAAATAATATCTCTAAAGCATAATTAGATGAGCATTTAAGGAAGATAAGTGTGTGTAATGACAAAGTGAAGTGTGAACGGGTTTGAGTGGAGGAGTGAGAGTGGGATAATGAAGATATATTATTCAAACTCAAGTAGATTTAAATAAGAGAAAATAGAGATATCATTCAAAGTATATTGTTGAAAATGGAGCCAAAAAGAAGAGAAGAAGGGGAGAGAGATTTCTAGAACAATAGTGAAGAGTAAGAAGAAGAGTATAAATATAAAGTAATTTGATTTCATTAGTTGGACCAATGTTCATATTGGAAGTATTATTTCATTTCCATCATTAGGTTGAAGAAGAAACTACGAAGGTGGAAGTTTGTATTGTTGAGTTTGGTGCCTCACAAAATTGGGGATTAGTGTCTTTAATGAGTTAGTGTTCATGAATTGGCTAAGTAGGTGCTTGACATTGGGAATTGGTGTCTCTAGTGAGTTAGTGCTCATGAATTGGTTGAGTCGGTGCTTGGCATTGGGGATTGGTGTCTTCAGTAGGTTGGTGCCTTTAAAAATTTTTAAGCATTTTATGAATGTATTTGGATAGTAGATCCAATCATTCTTTTCTCTGTGATTTTCCCCAAAAGGGTTTCCACGTATATCTTGTGTTATATGGTTGTGTAAGTTGTTTTTTGGTTATTAATTTTGAAAAGAATTAAATAATTGGTCTATACTAATTCACCCCCCTCAGTATTAATGTGTGTCTCTTCAAAGAGAAATTTCAAGAGGCTCTTAGAAAACATAATCTAGAAAAAGGATAATTTTGCATGATGGACATTCATTTTATGAAATTTGAGACCAAATAGAGAGGAGATCAATTATCACTAATTTTTATACACTTCCTATTTCTTGTAGTTAGTCGAGCTTAAAATTGAAAAGGGGGCTAAAATTTGTACAAGAAACCAACATATGGTTGGGTTTCAAACCTGGAACTTATTGGATTTTCCCAATTTTTTATTTTTAACCCTTTAACCACAAATTGCACTCATATAAATAATGTGATTGATATTGAGATGATAAAGTGGAGCATGAATAACATATTTTTTTGGGTAGGAATAATTATATACATGGAATAGGTGTGGAACATGTAGGTATTTAAGCCCCATGTTTTCCTTCCCAAATCTCCATTCATATCTTCATATTATCTATAAAAAAATTCAACATTGTCCAATCTAAAACCTTAACATCATAATTTTTTTAGCAAATCCCATTATCCACTAATTTCTCAAAATTGAGCGTTGTTTTCACTTATATAAGGGCATTTTTTTGGTGCCATATAGCTTATAGACAAGTTAATGACATTGATTGAGTGACCCCTCTATATGGCTAAAAATACATAGAATAACATTATTCTTAAGCTCGATAGGTAATTTTTCTTAAGTTGATTCATGTTACTCAATATTTATTTCATCATATTTATTCATGTCACCCTTCAAATATTCTCTCATTCTCTTCTCTCAATATGATGAAAAAATTTAATCGAAATTCTACATATATGTCAAAATATCTTTCCAAATTTATCACCTCTTAAAAATTTAAAACTATAAAATTAGACCAACCTATCAAAGTTAGTATATTAAAAAGTATCATGATTTTACCTACATTGGAAATAACTAACCCTCTATAAACCATGGAAATGCCACCCTATCCATTTTTCCTCTTTTGGAGAAGAATGGATACCTTGAAAAAAGATAATGTGTCAATTTAAACCTTTAGCAATGTAAGTGGTTGTCTTCCTCTTAACAATTTTTCAGTGTATCTTAGCACAACTTGGACAAGGGCACATGTTATCTAATATATAATTAATTAATAGAACCTTGACAACATGCATTATAATAAATAAATAAATTCTAGAAAAAATAATGCAAAGTATTAATTAAATTATGATGACTATGTATTTGTCTACCCCTATGCCCTCATCATCTCCACCCCTAGCTTGTGGTTTAGCCAATGGTGTAAGGCTCAACCTTCTCTCAAAGGTGGGGAGTGGTTTCAAGAGGCCCTTAGAAAACTTAAATCCATAGCATTCACATGAGGGGAACTCTCAAAAAATATAATTCCACATGGTGGAAGTTATGTTTATGGAATATGAGATGAAATAGAGAAAAAGGGCTCAATTATCATTAATTTTTCATGCATCACCTATTTTCCTACACTTTGTCAAGCTTAAAATTGGAAATAAGGGATAGAAAGTGTTATAAGAAACCAACATTGTGGTTGGGTTTTGAACCTTGAACCTACTGGATTTTCCCCATTTTAAAATGTTGGCCCCTTTAAGCATAACTTGCACTCATGTAAATAATTCGATCAAGATCGATATAATAAAGTGAATCATGGATAACATATATTATTTAGGTAGGAAAATTATAATCAATGGAATATATGTGGGACATGCAGGGATTTAAGCCCCACATTTTCCTTTCCATTCATTTCTTCATCTTATCTAACAAATTAAACACTATCCAATCGAAAACCTTGACTCTATAAAAATATGTTTGTTTTTCCACATATTTCTCAAAAAAATTATTTTTTTCACTTGTGTAAAATTCGTTTGTCAATACCCTAGAACTCACAAATAATTTAACAAAACTAATTGAGCAACCCCTCTATATGGCTAAAAAAGACGCAGTACAACATTATTCTTAAGCTCGATACCATTTTTATCAAGTTAATTCATGTTACTCAATACTTATTTCATCATATCCATTCATCACCCATGAAGGATTCTCTCTTTCTCTTCTCCTTGATATGGAAAATATTTAAATAAACATTTTAGATATATGTCAAAATATCTTTCCGAATTTGCCACCTAAAAACAATATAAATAATTAAAAATTTTGACCATCGTATCAAAGTTAATATATTAAAAAACGTCATGGTTCTACCTATGTTGGAAATAACTAACCCTCTCTAAACCATGGAAATGGCCCCTATCCTTCTTTATTCTTTTGGAGAATAATGGATACCCTAGAAAAGGAAATGCCCAACATTAATAAATTTCCCACATTTAACTTTTTCATCTTTCACCATCTCATATTTATAATGTGTGGAAATTGTTTCCTATTTGGTGTTACATGGATATCTCATGAACCACTTCATTATTAACTTTCTAAAATAACACCAATATTGTGTTGTGCAAGTTAAAACATTATCTCTCATTACAAAAATATTGCAATGAATGGACCCACTATGTGTTTTAATAACATGAGTGTGGAAGACAAAAAGAAGGTAAACACAAGTGAAACATGGTGTAAACTCCCATAGGAATAATGACTCAAGGGCACAGGAATCCACGAATCCAACAAAAATGTTGATTGGAGTTGTTGATTTTATGTTATATATTAATAGAGAGGATATGTTATACAACAATGATGAACTAGAGGGCATATTGGGAAAATACACAAGTGTGTTATTCTTAAACATATACAAAATTCCTTTTTGGAAGTGGTGGTGAAGGATATGTTAATAAGCCTTTAAAGCCATGGAGAATATGCATGTTAGGGTCACGGGGCTTGAGGCTTGCCCCCTTAGGAACATTTATTTGTAGTCCCTCGATAGCCTAGTAAATGGGCTTAAATTTGGAATCATGGATAGACATTTTGAGACTATGTTTCCTCCTTTACTAGCATGTATATGGTGCAAAAATTTATACTTTGTGGTGGGAATGGTGGCAAGGTCTTTCACAGTTAAAAGGCTAGTGGTGTGGTTAGGAAAGATTCGGGTGGAATCATATAACAAAACAACATGAAGTAAAGATATTATCTCGCAAGATAAATTAGAGGATTGTTATCCAATTTTTCCCCTTAGGAAAAATTGAATGAACATGAAATTGTACACTAAGAAAATAGGGTTGATTCAGTCATGGGAGTTTGCATTTCAGGATCAACGAATAGGTTGAAGCAGTCAAGCGTTGCAGAGGAATTCGTGAAATAAAGAAACTTTGAAAGTCGAAATTTTAGATTTCGAGGTAGAGCCATTCGGAGGTAGGCTAGGGTCAAATTCGAGGACTGGGTGGAAAGAAGCACGAAAGTCATAACTTGATTTCCAAAACCCGAAGTCCAAATTTCAAACTTTAGAGTTTTTTTTAGAGGTTTCGGTGAGTGTGGATAGGTGAACAGTAAAAAATCCCCAAACATGTAAAAGTCTCGAAACTCAAGTCTTAATTTCAGACTTTGAGCTTTCAGAGTTTCGGAGGTTTCATGTGCCCAAATGGATAAATGAACCCCGAAAACCCGAACCCCAACATCCCAAAAACTCAAACCCTAAAAATGCAAAAGTCCAAACACAAGTCTGAATTTCAGACTTCAGAGTTTCGAGTTTTGGAGATTTTGTTGACTCAAGTGGATGAACAATAACCTAATCTCCAAAATGGAAAGGTCCAAAGTACCAAATTTCTCTTTGGAGTTTCAAGTTTCAAAGGTTTCACGCGCTCAAGTAGATGAACAGTACCATCAACCTCCAAAGTCAAAATGCCCGAAAGTATGAAATTTCAGACTTGAGAGGTTGCAGGAAATTTAGGAGTCCGAAAAGAGAAAATCAACCACTCGTATTTAATACAATATAGCACCCCAATCTTCAAATGGCCATAATTTTTTATTGGGAGCTCATATTTGCACAAAATCAGACTTTTTGGAAAGCTCTCAATGTCTTCTACACAACTACGATTGGTTATCTTAATTTAAGTGAGAATAAGTTCTTCAAAATGGAGAAATACAATCCACCATTTTAAAAGGTGTTTCCAAATTTCTCACCCACCCAAATGATGAGGTATGGGCTCCCTTTCTTTCCCAACAAGGAAAATTACATGGAGGTATGGGTTTTGCAGTGGCACCCATCATTGTTGCAGGAGAGTTTAATGCATTTTTGGGTGGTTGAAGCAAGATTTCAATTTTCTTCCCTCTCTCCCTTCTCTCATTCTTCATATATATTGTAAGGAGAGGAATTGTTCTAATTTTGGATAATTTTTGCTTTTTGCACCCTCCCTTCTCCTCTTTTCTGTAAGTGGATTTGTGGAGTCCAAACCTCCCATTCAAGTTGTAATGTAAGTTTGTGCCTCTTGGCCATTATAATGTATTGTATCAAATATGTGGAGAAATAATATAAGTCTGTGGATGAATTTCAACCCTCTCTTGTGTTCATTGCTTTCTCCTAATCTCTCATTGCAATCTTGGTTATATGTGCATGGTTATTGTATTACATGTTTAATGGTTAGTGGATTCTCATCAGTGGATTGATCTATGGTGTATTTTCATCCTTCTTAATCTGATTGTGGTTTCCATCTCCATGCAAAGCAGGTGTTCAACATTCCTTTTGGTGCATCACCTCTGTTAGTTTAGGTTTAATTTCTTATAGTCTTCTTAACCCTATCTCCTTGGCAAGTTAGAGTAGATTTTAGGATATATCCTCTACAATTTGAGTGTGTGTATCAAAATAGAGGAAAAGGACCCGACCTTCATCCGGAGGGTTATCTCGATTGCAAATTCCCACACTTTGGGATAACTCCATGTTTAACGAATCATGCCGATGACTCCTCACCTGCTCACTTCATGCGAGAAATCAAGGGTGCTACAATTTCACCATAATAAGGACCTCAAACAAATTAACTCCATATCATTTGATATGAGGGGAACTCTAAAAAAGAATAATTCCACATGATGGACATTAAGTTTATGGAATCAAAGATGAAATAGAGATAATGGGCTCAATTATCATTGATTGTTCATGCATCGCCCATTTTCCTAGACTTATTCAAGCTTAAAATTAAAAACAAGGGATACAAAGTGACACAAGAAACTAATATTGTGGTTGGGTTTTGAACCTGGAACCTATTGGATTTTCCCGAATTTTTAATTTGGCCCCTTTAAGCACAAATTACACTCATGTAAATAGTTCGATCAAGATCAATAGAATAAAGTGAATCACAATGACATATATTGTTTGGGTATGAACAATCTAACCAAGTAAATAGGTGTGGGACATGTAGGTATTTAAGCCCCGCATTTTCATTCACAACTTTCCATTCATGTCTTCATCTTATCTAACAAATTAAACACCATATAATCGAAAACCATGATTCCATGATTTTTTTTTGCAAAGCGCATTTTTGTATATTGTCTTAAAAAAATTGTTTCTTTTAATTGTGTAATTGCCATTTTTCAATACCCTAGAACTTGCAAAACAAGTTAATAAAACTAATTGAACAACCCCTCCATAAGGCTAAAAAAACATAGTAAAACATTATTCTTAAGCTTGATACCATTATTTATCAAGTTGACTCATGTTACTCAATACTTATTTCATCATATCCATGCATCACCCATGAAGGATTCTCTCATTCTCTTCTCCTTGATATGGAAAATATTTTAATAAGACCTTCTAGATATATGTCAAAATATATTTATGAAATTGTCACCTAAAAACAAATAAAAAAAAAAATTTAGACCATCGTATCAAATTTAATATATTAAAAACTTAATGGTTATACCTATGTTGGAAAAAACCAACCCTCTTTAAACCATGGAAAGGACTCCCTATCCTTATTTCTTCTTTTGGAGAAGAATGGATACCCTAGAAAAGGAAATGCCCAACATTAATAAAGCTCCCACATTTAACTTTTTCATCTATCACCGTCTCATATTTATAATGTGTGGAATTTTTTTCCTATTTGGTGTTACATGGATATCTCATGAACCACTTCAGTATTACCTTTCTAAAATAACGCCAATATTATTTTGTGCAAGTTAAAACATTACCTCTCATTGTAAAAATATTGCAATGAGTGAACCCACTATGTATTTTAATAACATGAGTGTGGAAGACAAAAATAAGGTAAACACAAGTGAAACATGGTGTATACTCCCCATAGGAGTAATGACTCAAGGGGCTGGGCATCCACGAATCCAACAAAAAATGTTGATTGGATTTTTTGATGCTATGTTATATATTAAAAGAGATGATGTGTTATATAATGACGATGAACTAGAGAGCATATTGGGAAAATGCACAAGTGTGTTAGTCTTAAACATATATACAAGCTTTCTTTTTGGAAGTGGTGGTGAAGGAGATGTTGATAAGCCTTTGAGGCCATGGAGAATATGCATGTTAGGGTCAATATCTCGAGGCTTGGCCCCTCAGGCACATGTCTTTGCGGTCCCTTGATAGCCTAGAAATTAACTTAAAATTTGGAATCAAGCTAGACATTTTGAGATTGTGTTGCCTACTCCAATAGGCATGTATATGGTGCAAAAATTTATATTTTATGGTGGGAATGGTGGCAAGCTCTTTCAATTTGGGAGGCTAGTGATGTGGTTGGTAAATTGTTAGGTGGAATCACATAACAAAACAACATGAAGTGGAGATATTATCTCTCAAGATAGTTAGAGGACCTCAAACAAATTAACTTCATATCATTTGATATGAGAGTAACTCTAAAAAGGATAATTCCATATGATGGACATTAATTTTATGGAATCGAATATGAAATAGAGAGAAAGAGCTCAATTTTTATTGATTGTTCAAGCATCACTTATTTTCCTGGACTTATTCAAGCTTAAAATTAAAAATAAGGGATATAAAGTGACATAAGAAACTAATATCGTGGTTGGGTTTTGAACTGAAACCTTCTCGAATTTCCTAATTTTTAATTTGGCCCCTTTAAGCACAAATTGCACTCATGTAAATAGTTAGATCAAGATCAACATGATAAAGTGAATCACAAATGACATATATTATTTGGGTAGGAATAATCTAATCAAGGGAATAGGTGTGGGACATGTCGGTATTTAAGCCCCACATTTTCATTCACAACTTTCCATTCATGTCTTCATCTTATCTAATAAATTAAACATCGTCTAATCGAAAACCCCGACTCTGTGATTTTTTTTTGCAAAGCGCATTTTCCATATATCGTCTAAAAAAAGTCATTTCTTTCGGCTGTGTAATAGCCATTTGTCAATACCATATCAAAACTGATAGAACAACCCCTCCACATGGCTAAAAAAACATATTAAAACATTATTCTTAAGCTCAATATCATTATTTATCAATTTGAATCATGTTACTCGATAGTTATTTCATCATATCCATTCATCGCCCTGAATATTCTCTTCTTCTCTTCTCCTTGATATGGAATATATTTTAATAAGACCTTTGAGATATATGTGAAAATATCTTTCCGGATTTTCCACCTCGAAAAAATATAAAATATAAAATTGGACCATCCTATTAAAGTTAGCATATTAAAAAGTGTCATGGTTCTACCTATGTTGGAAATAACTAACCCTCTCTAAACCATGGAAAGGACACCCTATCCCTCTTTCGTCTTTTGGAGAAGAATGGATACCCTAAAAAGGTAATGCCCAACATTAATACATTTCCCATATTTAAATTTTTTATCTTTCACCATCTCATATTTATCATGTGTGAAAACTATTTCCTATTTGGTTCTACATGGATATCTCATGAACCACTCCATTATTACCTTTCTAAAATAACGTCAATGTAGTGGTGTGCAAGTTAGAACATCATCTCTCATTACAAAATATTGCAATGAATGGGCCCATTATGTGTTTTAATAACATAAGTGTGGAATGAAAACAAAAAAGGTAAATGATGAGTGCATTATTTCACTTATTATATCATCTATGAGGTTATTGATTTATTCTTAAAACATGTTAATTAGTGTATGGGGATGCTTTATATAGTTATATCCTAGTAAAGTTAATGCATTTTCTCTTGTTCTTGTTTCATGTAAATTGTTGACCATAGAAATTCCCACTAATCACCTCTATGAGTAAATGTGGTGACATGTGTAGGATAATAACAAGCATTTATTACCAATTCTAGAAGTTGTAATCAAGGAGGCTAAATCAAGTCATCATGCCATCATGGAGGACTTGTTCCACAAGCCTCTGACGCAAATCCTATTTTTGGAATTATTGTAGGATTTCAATGAAACATTAATGAGGTTGTTAGTGGATGAATTCAGTGCCTATAGTTATGGCACATTTTGTAACTAACTATGTCTATATATAGACATCTTCTTGAGAATAATTTAGTAGTTAGTTGATAATAGCATTTTACAGTACAATGATCTACCAGTTAGTATTTACTTTGCAATGTTATGTTGAGCATGTCTTAGAACTTATTCAATTAATAGAGATGATGTCGTTTTAAATTCAATATGGTGTTGAGAGTACCTCCATCCCAAGGAATAGCAAGGGCCCACTTGACCTAGGTGATTGGAGGATTTACATTTCATGCATGATCGTGGTTTTCTGATAAGTTCACATCTAAATGCTTATTTGAATGTAACTACTTATTTCCTTGTTTTGGTATATTTCTTTTTTGCTATTTCAATTCAGAGTGTTTTATTTCAATTCTACTATTTGAATTCAGTACGTGTTTGTTATTTGAATTATGTTATCTTAATTTGGTGTGTGCATTTCAATTCTAGTAAATTATTTCCTTTAAACACATTTTATTACAACAATGTTGTTTCAGTAGTTTAGCATTACATTTCCATAGATTAGTAGAGACAAGGGGAAACATGTCAACCAAACCCTTAAAAGGAACCACCAAACAAATGAGTTGCATAAGGATTCATTACATACAGCCTAGGACACACATCCCTGGTTTATAATGACACTAGTAGAAGAATCTATTGTTAAATGATTGGATAGATATAACGACCCATCATTTTTGGCATCATTGTCGGGGACCATAAGCACAACACACCATTTTATTCACCTTACATGTTATGGGTGTTAATAAAGTTAATATATACAACCAGTAGAAGTCCTAGGCCTTGTTTACATAACCAACCTTGATGCATAGGCCACAAGACGTTCAAGGGATATTTATACCTCATAATATCCAAAGAATATCTCCAAACAGAGTACAAGTAGGGCACATTGAAAGTGACACTAAATCTAATACAATTCCTAGAAGCCCTTCCAACAATCCACATCATCTTCTCTAAAACTAGAATAACCTTTTGAGATGGGGACAATAGGAATGATGAAGACAAACCATTGGGTAGAACCTTTACTTATCTAATCGTCCTCAATGAAGATGAGGATGCATCCATTAAGAGCATGTCTCCATCTATCTTCCCTATCTTTCGAGGAATGTCCACTGAAGACCTAGAAAAATTCTTATTTGAATTCAAAGTTCTTTTCCTAGACATATGACTACAAAATAGACAACGAAAAACTCAAATTGTTCCCTTCCACCCTCAAAGACTCTGCTATGAGGTGGTTCATGGGATTTTCCCTAACTCCATTCATTCATGGGAGAACATGGAGACAACCTTTTTAGAAAAATATCAAGACTATTGTAGGGGAAGAGATAAGAGAGAAGAATTCTTCCAGATAAAGCAAAAGGAAGATGAAAATCTAGACAAGATTTCTCTTTCTCCGTAGAAGGAGTGGTTATGAGTTACATGCAAAAATAATTAAGACTATTTTCCTAAAAGGACTTGATGAGGAAACCAAGGATTCTCTCTATCTCAAGGGAGGAGGTGATGTACATAAACTCACCATGCCGTAGATTACTGAGCTATGTAGAAATTACTCTATAACAAGAGGAGGCATTAGGTGAAGAAAAACATAAAAGAATGCCCTATGTACCTTAGAACTTCTCGAGGAAATGGCTAACATGAAAACAAACATCCTATCACAATTGACATCAACCATAGATGGGATGAAAGCCAAGAACAATGTTGTAAAGGAACCTTTAGATATATATTGTCCTAAATGCAGAAAGAGACATCCTTTGAGAGAATTCCCTTTGGATGTCACAAACATGTGCTTGATTTGTGATGTCTCTAATCATGATACCAACCATTATAATCTCCTACCTCAACTGAAAGAGATATTAAATTCTATAGCTCAATCAAATGTAGAGGTAAACTTCATGCAATGATCAAATAATCAATCTAGCTATGCCCCTCGACCTACTCAGAACCCATGGATGATGTCATGGCCCAATCAAGCTCCTCCACCAACTTGGGGACAACCTGAATGGGCACCACCAAACTGGGTAGCCTATCCACAACCACCACCATGGGTACCCCCATACAATCAACAAGGTTGGGCACCTCCAACTAATATACCACCATGGAAAAACCAATAATGGGCACCTCAAAAAATGCTAATCAACCAAGGAGGTTTGCACAACAACAACAAGCTTTAATGCCCCCACCACAATAAAATTATCAGCAAGGGCAAGTAGCACAAACTCAACTTCTATCTCATCTAATAATGTTATGCCCGTAAAAGTAGCTCATGCCCTTGGACTCACACTAACTAAATATTATGGGCAATGTTACTCCATGGAAACTAAACAAGTCCCCTTGATTGGCCAAATCAAGGATGCGTAGTTTGCATTTGTTGCATTTCGGAAAAGAGAGTAAAAATGACTATCCTAGTTGTTGATATCTCGGCTGCTTATGGGATTCTTTTGGGAAGAGGCTTTTGCAAAGATGTTGGAGGAGAAATCAACATGGATTGGACCAAAGATAAAATTCTAGTAAATGGAGTTCCTCGTGTCCTTCACCCCGAAGCACAAGCAAAGTACCTGGTTACTAAATCAGATGATCCTAAGGCTCAAATTCTCTTTGAAGATGCAGGCTTGGGTAATTATTTCCTGACATCTAAGGTGCCCTCTGTAGAAGTGAAAGAAGAAGATCCTAACGCTGTCTAGACCCTTGAGTTTGATGGGAGCTATTCAACTACTTGTTCAAATGCCAATGTAGTTCTTATATCTCTGGATTTCGAGATCTTTCCCTTTGCTTTCAAGTTGCAGTTTGATAATACTAATAACACAGCCGAATATGAAGCTTTGTTATTAGGATTAGAAATGGCAAGACAAAAAGGAATCCAAAATCTCAAAGTACAGGGAGATGCCGAGTTGATTGTGAATCAAGTAAGGGGAATTTATCAGGTAAAAAATGACCGTCTAAAACATTACAGAAACAAGGTTTGGGACAACATAGAATGCTTCGATGCTTTTTCCATTAAAGCAGTCTTAAGAGATTACAATGATAAAGTTGATTCCTTAGTTGTTTCTAGCATCTCTTCTTCTTCCTCACCCACAGTTCAAATAGGACACATATACCATTGAGATTGTGTATCGTCCAAGTGTTCCAGATAACTCAGCTCATTGGCAGGTGTTTAATGATGACCAACAAGTATTATCTTTTCTGGAGAAAGCTGATAATTTCAGTGAGCTTTATTTTGAAGGATCAAAATCGGCTTTCTGTGAGTCCGTCTCGAATTCATATCAAGAAATTGATGGTGAATTCATCTAGCTTAAAGGCAATAAGATTCTGAAGGGATTAGTTTCTCTAGAAGGTCTGTTTGACAAGCATGACCGGTTCATTCAAGGTAAAAGGCAAGCTGAAGGTGCTTCCTCGTCAGAGGTAGATCAAGTTAACCTGGGCTCCACTGATCAACCGCGGATGGTAAACATCAGTAAATGTTGTTCTCCTGGAGGAAAAAGAAAGATTCTCTTCACTCTTGAAGAGATATATGGATGTCCTAAAGTGGTCATATGTAGATCTAAAGTCTTTCAAGCCTAAGGATGTACAACATAGCATTCCTTTGAAGCTTCGAAGTTAAACCCTACAAGAAGAAGCGGAGACATTACAACCCAAAGATCTCAGGAC
The DNA here is from genome assembly GCA_018340775.1 of Taxus wallichiana var. yunnanensis. Classification (NCBI taxonomy): domain Eukaryota; kingdom Viridiplantae; phylum Streptophyta; class Pinopsida; order Cupressales; family Taxaceae; genus Taxus; species Taxus wallichiana. The sequence goes on from CM031238.1 coordinate 712,978,686, forward strand.
TATTATTACGAAATTCGTAAAATGTTAGACGCAAAGATTATCTTTCCGATCCATCATTCCACCTGGGTTGCGAACATTGTCCCTGTGAGAAAGAAGAACAGTGAAATCCATATTTGTGTTGATTTCTGAATCTCAACCAGTCTTCATTAAAGGACAATTATTCATTGCCCATCATGGACCAGGTATTACAGATGTCACTGGAGCAGAAATGTTATCCATGCTTGATGGATTTTTGGGGTATAATCAAGTTGAGGTAGTTGCTGAAGATCAACATAAAATAGCATTCACCACTCCATGGGGAACCTTTGCTTACAGGAGAATGCCTTTTGGTTTGATTAACGCCAGAGCCACGTTTCAAAGGGCTATGGACTTAGCTTTCAGAGATTTAATGGGCAAGGTCATAGTTGTGTATTTGGATGACTTGACGGTCTTCTCTAAAAGCGAAGTGATCATTATGATCACCTGGAATAGGTACTCTTAAGGTGCAGGCATCATGGGATTTCATTAAATCCTAAAAATCCATGTTCGGAGTGACAGAAGGAAAGTTGTTGGGTCATATTGTGACTAGAGAAGGAACCAAGATCGACCTAGAGAGGGTGAAGGCCATTCAAAGCCTTACCCTACCCACAAGAAAAATGGGGTGCACTCCTTTTTGGAAGGTTAATTTCCTACGAAGATTTGTACCTGATTTTGCCGATAAAACCAAGGATATCCTTGGAATGATGAAGGATAAAATTCCATTTCAATGGAGCACTGAAGGGAAGCTTGCGTTTGAAGAAGTCAAATGGGAAATTTCTCACGCTCCTATTCTGGTATGCCCGAATTCAAGAAAGATTTCATCATGTACAGCTATGCTTCCGCACATACAGTATCGGCCATCCTGATGCAAGAAAATGAAGAAGGAATTGAAGCTCCCATTGCTTTCATGAGCTGCCCACTAAAGGAACATGAATTGAAGATGTCACAGATTGAAAAGCATGCTTATGCAGTGGTGAGAGCGGTGAAACATTTCAGGTATTATGTCTTGAGTTCCCACACTCTCATTCTAGTTCTTGATACCATAGTTAAATCCATTCTGACCCAACAAGAGTTGGGTAGTCAATGGGGTAACTGGATAGCCAAAGTCCAGGAGTATGACTTGGACATTAGACCTACCAAGTTGGTGCGAGGTAGAGGCCTATGCCAATTAATCACAGAAAAACAATGCTGAGACAGAATGTGAAGAAACTGAAGGTACTTCTTTAGAATTGCCCAAAGTGCTTTTCGTAAGCACAACTGATGAATGGTACGTAGATATCACTTTATTTTTAACCTATGGTGAGTGTCCCCGCATTTAAGCCAAAAAGAAAAGAGGACAGTTAAACTCAGATCTGCAAGATACATTTTGTGGGACAATGGTATATATAAGAAAGGTATCAATGGTGTATTCCTACACTGTGTTGACAAGTCTCAGTAGATAAGGTTACTAGAGTCCTTCCACAATCTAGCATGTGAAGGACATTTCTCTTCTTATAATGGCTTACAAGATCTTATGGGCCAGGTACTATTGGCCTACTCTCTTTCGAGATTCAACTGAATGGGTGGCCAAGTGTGAAGCTTGTCAACATTTCGTTGGTCGTCCTAAGCTGGCAGCTCTTCCCTTGAAGCCCGTGGTGATTGAAGAACCTTTTCGCCAATGGGAATTGATTTCATTAGAGTATTGAACCCTACCTCTAGTGTCAGTCATAATTATGTCCTCACCGCCATAGACTATTTCACCAAGTGGGTGGAAGCTGCTCCAATCAAACAAGCTACCTCCGAAGCTGTTTGTAATTTTCTCAAAGAAAATATAATTGTTAGATTCGGTGTGCCTCACAAGATTGTTGCCAACAACACCTCCAATTTCTCATCCCATGAGTGACTAGAATTTTGTTATGGATTTGGGATCACGTTGGCTCATTCATCCGATTACTACCCTCAAGGCAATGGTCAGGTTGAATCAAGCAACAAAAACCTGGTGACCATAATCAGAAAGTTGGTTGATGAGAATCAGAGGACATGACACAAAGCATTGTGGGCCGATCGGATTACTCCTAAATGAGCTATTGGAATGTCCCCATTCTAGGTGTTGTATGGAATTGACGCTGAGATACCTATCTCTATAGAATTTTCAGCCTTATAGTTGGCTAAAGCAATTGAGGATGAAACTTTTCAAAGTTCTATTGAGAAAAGGATAATGTACCTAGCCAGCTAGAAGAAGAACAAAGCAAGGTGGTGGATCACATCACAGACCATCAGATCAAATTCAAAAGAATATTTGACAAGAAATCAAAGCAACGTGATTTCCAGGTCGAGATCTAGTACTTCTCTGGGACAAGAGAAGAGAATAGAAAGGGATGCATGGCAAGTTTGACTCCTTATGGAAAGGTCCTTTCAAAATACATCAGCTGAATGGTGAAAATAGATTTTGTCTATCATACCTTGATGGAGAGTTTCTCCCTCTACCTTTTAGTGGCCAACATTTGAAGATGTTCCACCAGTAATGCAAGATGCTCTCTTGCATTGTATCATAATTTATTTTTACATTGTGTGTTTGCTTTCTTTCTTTCTTTCCTTGTTTGTTTTTGGTTTTTCTTCTTCAGACTCCGTAGCCCAATGGATAAAGATTTTGATATGAGTTCTCTTCCTTTGATGTCTCAAAGAAAGTCCCCAACTGGAGCTAGTATCTCATTTTTAGTGATTCCAGCTAAAATTGAGATAACCATAGAATTTTTTTGACAAAACCTCCTAAAAATTCCCTTTGAAGGATATTTTCAGGTTTTCGGGTTTCCATCGCATGCAAACATGTCTTTTACATGCTTCATGTTGAGTGTCTTCTAAAACCTGAAACCCGATTACATGCCAGTGTATCGGGTTTTGAACCCGGAGCATCGGAACATACCTTACAAAAAACATGTTACATGTTGCTTGATTCCCAAACCCAAAACCCGAAATGATCCTTTGTATCGGGTTTTCGGAACCCGATAGCATCCAGACATGTCTTTTACATGCTTCATGTCGGTTGGTTCCCGAAACCCAATTTGTTAAGAAAACCTTTGTTTCGGGTTTTGAAGTGCCGAGCATGATGACATGGCATTAATGCCGAGTTGTCGGTTAGTTGGCACACGTGTCGGAGGAGGTGTAATAAATGCTAGGGTTTTATAAATAGCCCAATTTTACATGTCATTTCTACCTGACATATTTTTGCTACATGGATTTTTCGTACATGCTCCATCGACCTCCAAACCCGACTGAACTTCTCGATCGATTTCGTGATTCATCTTCGATCATTTTTCAAATTTCTTGAAGGTATTTTTCTCTTCTTATCATTTTGTGATCTTTGGGTTTATTTTTGAAGTGTTCTTTTGGCGTTTTTCCTCTTTGATTTTTCTTGCCTTTGGGTTTAGGGTTTAGGGTTGTTTTCTTCATTTTTGTTATGAGAACATCTGCATGTTGAACCCTGATTTAAGAAAGAGAAGAGTCTCTGATGAGGCATGGGCTGAAGTATCAAAATGGGGTTGTATCTTCTTGCAGTTCAAGAAGTTCACATACCTTCGGGTGGTCATGTACCCAGGTGATCCTTTCCGATTGCCCAGATTCCCAGGTGATAAGCTAATACTGATGGAGTTGGTTAGACAATTGTTGGATTTTCACAAATTCCAACAGAGTAAACACAAGGTTGTCGTATCCTTCCCTATTTCCATCAGAAGGTACACGTGCTCAACAATGGTTAAAGCTAAGAATGTGGTGCACGAGCTTCAGGACAAGTTGAAGAAGCACATGAAGCACAAAGATGGATTTGATTTCCGAGGAGTCCTTAAATCGTATGGGACTTTATATCTACATGTTCCCAACATAGAAGATATTTGGGTTGATCTTCGGGATGAAGTTTCCATCCGAAGAAAGGACAATAAGCAGTTGACAATTGAAGAAATCCAGATGCTAGATTTATCTGACATCCCAGAGGGCACCACGGATAACGAGAGTGTCCTTGACACCTCGTATGATGGGTTAAATGAAGACCGATATGTATTCCCAACCATTGATTGGTCCATCGCTGAGAAAGCTTCTATTACAGGGAGAGCTGCTCAAATTCTTGCCCATACTAAGGCGTGGCTCATTTCTTGGGGAATGAGTTATAAAGAAGGGATTTTTTCAAAACTAGATACTTTGGAAGTGGGACCCTCCAAGGGAAAAAAGGAAAAGGATAAGAACCCTTCCAAGAGGCCAATAAAGGTTAAGTTTTTCAGAAAGGGAGAAGATCAAGTAACTACACCAGTGGCCACTCTCCCATAAACAGTTGAGATTCTTGATTCACCTCCACAACCAGAACAAGGAAATCCTCCTTCCGGAGAAGAGATTGTTCAACCTTCCATTCCTCTCTTGACTGGCAGCTCGTCAGAGGTAAGTCTTCCTCTTATCTCTCAAACTCTAATTTTAGAATCATTGCCTCCTCCCATTCAACCTTCCTTGCCTCGATTTCTTCACCAAGTTCCTTAGCCATGGCTAGTATCTTCTCTGGCCTCTCACCTCTCCCCACTAGACCCTAGTTAACCATGGACATGCCTCCTCCTTCTGCGCCTTCATTCCCTGAGTCCATTGTCATGGACACTACACTTGCAGTGGTCACCACTCCACAAGCTAACCTTCCTCCACCTGAGGATGTGACCGTAACACCTACAATGGGAGAAACTTCTTCCAATACACCTCAATGGTTAATAGATCAGACTCCGAGGAAGAGGAAGGTGGTAGTTCCATTACCAACCTTTGATTTCAGTTCCCTCAAGGTCACTCCTACCAAGTCGGCCAAGAAACCCAAAACAGTTTCAAGGATTTTAGTGGATGCCTCAGGGCATAAATTTGCAGAAATTGCTACTCTTGGGTGATAAAACCAAGGATGATATAATGGTCACAAATTATCAAATCACAAGGGTTGATCTAGGGAAAGTAACAACGGAGGGAGCACAGCATGACGCATAAGATGCCATGAATGTGTTGTGCCAGAAGCTAAAGGAAACTAAGGCAAACAGAGATGAGTTAAAAGAGAAAGTACAATAGCTAACATAAGTAGTACTCAAGCTCTCAAAGCCTCTTGAGTCAACACCATCATCCTCTACTCCTATCAGGTTTGATTTCTCATCGGTACCCATGATCGAGAGGATTAATGAGAAGGGGAGAACGGTCGATGAATGGATCCAAAGGCTGCTCCTGCAAGGAAAAGAAGTCATTGAGGACACCGTGGAAGTCTACAAATCCTTGGAGGATATAAAGAAGGATGGAGAGAAAATGGATGATGAATTTTCAGCAGAATTCGGGAACCTAGAGTTAACTTTTGAAGCTCTCCAAATGCTGAAACAGTTCCATCCCGCATCTTGGTTGAAGAAGGCATCATTCCACATGGGGAAAAACATTTTCAACTAACCAAAGCCATTAGATTTAGAATAAATATTCTCAATGAAGCTTGCAGCAAATTGAGGGAATCAAGAGATCAATTGGTCAATGGCACAAATGACATAGAAGAAGAGCTAGTCAAGATCTGCGCTAAGGTGTTGAGTGAAAGCTCGGTATTCTAGCCTGTTGATGATCTTTACAAGCAGATCCAAGAATCAATTCAGCATGAACCAACTTATGGATTCACTGAAATTATTGACAGTTTTTGAAAATTGAACATTCTTTGGAAACCCTGAGGAAACTCAACAAGAGACTGAAAAAGATTCCTGGCAACGCTAGCGATACTCAAGAAACATGTGAAGTTCTAGAGTGATCATTCCACTACGCCTGATGAAAATGAGATGCAGGGTATAATCAAAGTTCCAAGAATTTCAGGACAAGTAAGATTTGTTGGAGGAAGACAAAGATGATGAAACAGAATAGGCACAATGTTGCATGTCATTTCAATCCTGAAATCAACATGTCTTTTTCATTTTTGTTTCATCACATAGGAAGAAAATTTTGACTTGGTCTCCTGCGTGAGAGTCAAGCAAAGTAGGAATCTCATTAAAAAGACTATTTTCTAGGATTTATCCTATTTTCTCTCAACTCCTTTTATTATAAATAAGGGACGCTTATGCATTCCAAAAGGTTGAGATTTTTGGAATATTGAGATCTATTGTGAAGAAGAAAGACTTTGTGTTTTCTTTTAATCATTTGAGGAATAGGAGCTGATGCTATTTTGCAAACTTTGTGTTGTGAGATGTATCTTTCTTAAGATATTGTTCTTATGTTCATAATCTTAAGCTATTCTTTGTTTAGCATCTTGATTGTTCTAATCATTTCAAACATTACATTTGTTATCTAAAGCTCGTATGATTATTTCGTGCTCTGTGTTTACTCGAAAGAAAATACGTTCCTCTCATTTCCTTTCCATTGTGTTTCTTCCATAATAATAATTTCCTTTCTGATCCATTTCATTTTGAAAGAGCAATATCTTCACCTATTATGAATATGGATTTCAGGATTCTATCCCAACCCCAATGGTTAGATTAGTGTGAATATTGTATATATTATTTCTGTTGTGTTTTAGATTAGTAATAAACATACAGCCTCACCTGTCTTTGAGGAGGGATTTAATCCCATGTACTATGGTTGAACCTCATATTTTGGCTTGACAAAATATCCAACCAACAAGTATGGGTTGATTTTTTAGATACTAACAACATGATTTCTTCTTATCTGGCCACCATTGCAGTGAAAAATCACATGGAAGAAATTGTTGAGTCATACACAATGTCTGATAACGAGGACACCATAGCTACGAAAAACTAGAAATGTGGCTCTAGAAATTAAAACTGAGGCTATGGAAATCACTGTTTCAAGTTCAACAGATAATATCACCGAGGTAAGTGACATTTCTATTGGAAATTGTGAAGAAATATATGCTTATCATGAAGAATATATAGTCACTGATTTCCAATGTCCTTTAGCCAAGGTTTTGTCCCTTGAAAACATGACTATTTTACACATGCTACAACCTCATGTTTTTCCCTTGAATTCTTTAATTGTTGATGCAGAGCTTGCTATTTTGAAAGATACTAAACAAGTGATTATTGACATAGGAAAAGAACTAACCATTGGTAACAATTTAGAAGCCAGCCAAGAGACTAGGGTCATAGAAATATTGAGGAAGCATTCCAAAGCTTTTGCTTGGGATTATACTAACATGAAAGGGATTCATCCAAGCATATGCACTCACCATATTTACATTGAGGATGTTAAACCTGTTCGACAGCCACAAAGAAGAATTAATCCAGCACTTAGAGACATTGTCAAGAATGAGATAGAAAAATTGTTGAAGGTAGGATTCATATATCATATATTTGATAGTCAATGGGTATCACCATTAGTAATAGTTCCCAAGAAAAATGGTAAGTGGAGAATTTACATAGACTATAGGGAACTTAATAAGGCCACTAAGAAGGATTACTTTCCCCTGCCCTTTATTGATCAAGTTTTGGACAATCTGGTAGGAAGGAAATATTTCTCCTTCTTGGATGGGTTTAGTGGGTATAACCAAATTAGTATAACCCCTGCTGATCAGGATAAAACTACCTTCACTTTTCCCTGGGGTACATTTGCATATAGAGTTCTACCATTTGGGCTTCGTAATGCTCCTGCTACATTCCAAAGAGCAATTTTGACCATTTTTGCAGATCTTACAAATGATTGTGTTGAAGTTTACATGGATGAATTCATTGTCCATGGTTCAAATTTTGATGAATCTTTGAACAATATTGAAAAAGTATTAACTAGATGTGAGTAGCACCAACTTTCCTTGAGTCATGAAAAATGTCTGATAATGGTTGATCAAGGAATTGTCTTGGGTCATCATATTTATGCCCAAGGTATACAGTTGATCCTAAAAGATAGAAGTAATTACTAAATTGCCTACACCAACAAATCAAACTGATATCAAGAGTTTCCTTGGACATGCAAGATACTATAGGTGGTTTATAAAATATTTTAGTAAAATTATTGCTCCCATGTTTTCTTTGTTGACAAAATATTGTGTCTTTGAATGGTCTCCTCAATGTCAACAGGCTTTTGAAGTTATTAAAGAGAAGTTAACCATTGCTCTAGTTTTGAGAGGACCTAATTGGGGACATCCTTTCCATATTCACACTGATGCTTCTAACATAGAAATGGGAGTTGTTATTGGACAAAAGGATGAAGATTTCAGATGTATGTCATCTATTACATCAGTAAAAATATGACCCCAAAAAGAGGAATTATACCACTACGTAAAAGATTTTTTAGATGTTGTTTACTTTCTCAACAAATTCGAGACATTATATTACCGATACAAAATATGATGTACATTGACCATTCATCCATAAGATATTTGATGAATAAAATAGCAATTAAGGCAGAATTATTAGGTGGTTAATCTTATTGCAAGAATTTAACTTGACTATTATTGATAAATCGTAAGGTTAATGTTGTTGTTGATTTCCTTTCGAGATTAAATGTTTCGGGAGAAGAAGAAGTAGTCCAGACCACTTTCCGATGATCACTTATTTGCAAAGATCAACCCAGCCTCCATGGTTTGCTAATCTTGCAAACTACCTAATTACAGGGAATTTTCCAACCTACTTTACCAATAAGGAATGAAGGAGATTAGTTAAAAATGGTTCAACATACAAATGTTGTAAAGGAATTCTATTTAAATGTTATCTTGATATGGTTCTTCGTAGGTGTGTTCGAGAGGACGAAGTATATGACATACTGAGAGATTGTCATGATGATCATGGAGGAGGACATTACTCAATCAAGAGGATAATTCATAAAGTCCTTGGAGCTGGGTACTATTGGCCCTCTCTTCACAAATCTATCAAGAAGTACGTGTGGCAATGTGATGCATGTCAGAGAATGGGGAATCCTATGTTGTCTACTAAGATGCCCCTCAATCCTCAACTGGTCTTAGGACCATTTGAGAAGTGGGGAATTGATTTCGTTGGACCTTTTGATCCCCCATCCCATGGGAAAGAGTATCTACTAGTCTGCACTGATTATTTCACGAAATGGGTTGAGGTTCAAGCATTGGCATCTTCTAATGAGGATGTTGTAGCTAACGTTTTGTATAATAGGATTATGCTGAGATTTGGTGCCCCTAGAGCCATTATATCTTATTAGGGACCTCAATTTGTGTCTAACATGATTGAGGCCTTCTGAAAGCTACCAAATCAAACAAATAAATCATCACCATACCACCCCAATCTAATGGGTAGGTGGAAGTCACCAACAGAGAGCTGGAGAACATTTTAACCAAAGTTTTCAATGCAGATAGAAAGAACTGGGTACCAAAACTCCCAGAAGTAGTTTGGGCCTACAACACAACCTGGAAGACTATTACTAGTTTCTCCCCCTATGAACTAGTGTATGGGAAGAATCCATTGTTACCAATTGAGTTTGAATTGTAGACTTGGAGGACAACAATAAAAGTTAGAATTGAGCTGGATGAAGCACAATGTGAGAGAGTAATGCAACTGAACGAACTGGATGAAATGAGGATGGAGGCACAAAAACAAATTGAAATTCTTCAACACCAAAGGAAATCTTGGCATGATGCTCGTATCAAGCACATGAAGTTTAACGAAGGAGATTGGGTCTTACTATTTGACTCAAAGTACCAACAGTTCAAAGGCAAGCTAAGAACAAGATGGTTAGGACTGTACTCAAATCAAAAAAGTTTTGATATGAGACTACTACCAATTGATGGAGGTAGGAGAACTCTTTCCGGTAAATGGACATAGATTAAGGATGTATCAACGTCCATTGGATAAATAAACCTTCAACAAAGATATGTTGCTATGTAAAGGAATGGATTCAGTGGAGGAGCTTGGCTCTTCCCACCTAGAGTAGTTGTTTTTGAATTTAAATAAAGGGAGATGATCATGCTTTCAATCTTCTTCCCCTTATATTGTAGTTGTTTGTTTATGATTTCAATAAAGGTTAGAAATGCTAGTTGTTAGAATGTACATTAATCACCCGTATTCTATGAGCATGGGATGTGGAATTCTACGGATATTGGGGACCTGAGGTGGCAGGGGTGAGTGCATTTTTCTTTTCTACGAATATTAGGTTTTGAAGCACTCCCCATTGCATTTATTTACCATGATTAAATAAAACACAATTCTTAATGCATTTATCAGGGATATAAATCAAAATATCATGTCACAAACTAGGGCGTACTAAGCAATAATGATCAAATATATCACATGTGTCGCATTTCTATGAAAAGGATGGGTGGCTTTGTGCGAAGGACAAGTGACATCATCATTCATGATGATAGGACGTGAGTTGTGTGATGAATTAAATATTTCCATACGAATTTAGTCATATCAACTTTTTCGCCGCCAAAATTACACCGACTCACTACCAATTAAGAGTTTAGAAATAATTCAAACTTCCAATGTCACTATTGCATGCAATTGCTTTGTTACTCTGCGGAAGCTTTCACCATTTTTCCAAGTTTTATTCAACCTTGATTCAACTATGGGGCAGAAAAAGAAATCCGAACCAGATTCTCCAGAGTCGCTATTATGAAATGTCATTATTTCTCGGGTATTTCATGATGCATCGTGGTTAGAGTTTATCAAAAAAATTGAGGGTTTTGGCGAGTATTTTGTTGATGATTTCGTAATAAACTTTGAAATAGTCTGCTCACGACAAATTGGGGCAAAAGAATTGAGATAAGTAGTTAAATTTTTGTTAACCTATCTGGCTTGCCATATTTTGGTCTCAAAGTTGTGACCAATTCCCCACTCAAGGATTTAATACCAATGTTCCATGAAGAAGGAGAAGCTCCTCCAGAAGTGATTCTTACTTCCTTTGGTACCCAAAACAGAATTTGATGGGAGAGTTTGTCTGGTATTTGGAAGGAGGTAGCCAAGTGGGTCAATAGATATTTTATCTAGTGATGGACAACCATCTGTACTTGGAGGAGATTCATTAAATTTTTTGACTCATCTAAAGAGGGGCCACACAAACCCTGAACTTAGGGTTAATTTACTAGAATATCTCGTTGATGCGGTCATCAAAGTGGGACAAAAGTACAAAAATGGAGGTGGTAAGGCTACATTGAAGCACCCAAGACTTATCCAATTAATTTTTTCACATCAGATTTTTACAGGCCGAAGTGGAAGATTGAAAGAATTAGTGTAGGGGAGAGTTCAAAACAAAAGAAAATCAAGAAGGAACCATCTCCTAGTGTTTAGCCTAAGCTCGAGTTGACTCCTCACCCTTCAAGAGAAACTATGGAGGAATCTACTAGTAAGGATAACCCGTCCTCTATGTCGTAAGTTTCCAAAGGTAAAAATACCCTACTTGGTCCATTTTGTTAGAGATTGCGACCAAGAAGGTCTTGTACCTTACAAAGGCTTAAAGTTTCCCAACCAGAAATGTTTCATGAGGATTCTACTCCTATTTTGGAGGAGAAAGATGAGGTTGGTACTTCATCCATTCCCCCGTTGAAGAATCGAAGGATGATGAATTCACAATAACTATTCCTACAATGCATTACCCTAACACTGATATACCCGACATTCTGCTACTCCAAAACCGAGTCTATAGCTTTGGAAATGCCAAGCACACTGCAAACATAGACTGGAACTTTAGAATTTGTTGCAATGGAAATTGGTGGTCAAGAACCACATGGAGATGACGTGCTGAGGCATTACTAAGATAAAATTTTCTCTTTGAAAGAAAAATTGAAAGGTGTGCAAGAAACCAATTTATATTTGCAAATTGAGTTTACAAAGGACTATAGAGAATTTTTGGGAAAGAACTACTTTAAAGGTATAAGTTAGCCGTCTCAAAAGGAAAAGGGATAGTGGTTTGAAAGTATGGAATGATTTAACCCAATTATCTCTTCTGAATAAATAATTGAAAAAGGAAAATAAAAATCTTAAAGAAGAGATTGAGACCAGTACAAATGATAAGAAAAGTTGGAATCTATTGTCAACTTTGTTTGTCCTTTGTTTTGTAAGTTGTTTGCCTTTAGGAAACCTTCCTCCGTCTATAACATGTTTGTTCAAGAGCAATTTTATGCTTGGAAATTGATGAGAATGTGCAGTAAAGAACCTTGGGAAGCCCCTGATGGTAACACTTTCTTAGGAATTTATCAAAAATGTACTCTTGATATCCAAAATCTATTGTGTGAATTTTACCTTCACAATATGTTGGTCACCAATGTGCTTGATTTCCTCATTAATTTTTTTGTGGGGATTTCAGTCATTGCTTAAAAACCAAATTATATGGAATGAATAAATAGAGTTTTTAATCAAACATCATGAACTATAGGTTTCTACATTAGGCCTGCCCATCACAATGATGTGTCCATGAAGAAAAAATTTAGATCACTTTATTATCAAGCTGGCATTGGAGAAAATACTTCAAAGGTTTTACAAAAGTGTGTGCAAGATTTTGAAGTTTACAGTCGGCAACATTTTGGTGAGGCATTACAAGCTTGTGATAAATGATGGGATACACTGAATCTACCATTGAAGAGAAGGGAAGTAATCTTCCCCAAAATATCAGTTGGAGCATGAGGAGAGGAGATGCACTTATTGAAATTATCTGACAGTTATCTAAGAAGAATGAAAAAGGGTACAGTGATGAGTGGATTGGAATACAAGTGAGACCACCTCTTCTTCTGAGTCCCATGACCACTTGGCAAAACAATTTTTCCCAGTCACATGATAGCTTCACAACATGGGTAGAGGTTATTTCAAATTCTCAAGGATGTAAAGGGACAAGAAAACAATATGCAAATCAATTCAAAGAATATGACATGGCACATCGGAGTTGGCGAGAGCGGAACATAGATAAGTTTGCATAGGGACATGCAAAAGGTAAAGTGCGGGGAGATGATGAGTGCATTATTTGACTTATTATATCATCTATGAGGTTATTGATTTATTCTTAAAACATGTTAATTAGTGTATGGGGATGCTTTATATAGTTATATCCTAGTAAAGTTGATGCATTTTCTGTTGTTCTTGTTTCATGTAAATTGTTGACCATAGAAACTCCCACTAATTGCCTTTGTGAGTAAATCTGGTGACATGTGTAGGATAATAACAAGCATTTATTTCCACCTCGGAAGTTGTAATCAAGGAGGTCGAATATGTAGTCAAGATGCCATCATGGAGGACTTGTTCCACAAGCCTCTGAGACATGAATCCTATTTTTGGAATTATGTAGGATTTTAATGAAAAATTAATGAGGTTGTTAGTGGATGAATTTAGTGCCTATAGGTATGGAACATTGTGTAGCTAAATATATCTAAATATAGACATCTTCTTGAGAATAATTTAGTAGTTATTTGATAATAGCAAGTTTACTGATTTGTGATCTACTAGTTAGTATTTACTTTGCAATGTTATGTTGAGCATGTCTTAGAACTTATTCAAATTAATATAGTTGATGTTGTTTTGAATATAATTTGGTGTTGAGAGTACCTCCATCCCAAGGAAGAGCAAGGGCCCACTCGACTTAGACGATTGGAGGATTTACATTTCATGCATGCTTGTGGTTTTCTATAAGTTCACATCTGAATGCTTATTTGAATGCAATTACTTATTTCCTTACTTTGGTATATTTATTTACTACTATTTCAATTTAGAGTGTGTTATTTCAATTCTACTATTTCAATTTAGTATGTGTGTGTTATTTGAATTATGTTATCTTAATTTGGTGTGTGCATTTCAATTCTAGTTAAAGTATTTCCTTTAAACGTATTTTATTACAACAACGTTGTTTCAATAGTTTATCATTACATTTCCATAGATTAGTAGAGACAAGGGAAACACATCAACCAAACCCCCCAAAAGGAACCACCAAACAACTGAGTTACATAAGGCTTCATTGCATACAACCTAGGACACACAACCTTGGTTTTATAATGACACTAACAGAAGAATCTTTTAGTTAAATGCTTAGAGAATACAACGACCTATTAGTAAATACAATTGAAACATGGCGTATATTCCCCACAAGAGTAATGAATCAAGGGCATGGACATGTACAACTATCACAAAAAATGTTGATCGAATTGTTTGATGTTATGTTGTATATTAACAAAGAGGATATGTTAGACAACAATGATGAACTGGAGGGCACATTATGAAAGCACACAAGCGTATTAATATCAAACATATGCAAGATTCCTTTTTGAAGTGATGGTGAAAGATACACTTCTAAGTCTTTAAGGCTAGAGAGAATGTAGATTTCAAGGTTAATGACCTAAGGCTTGCCCCCTTAGGCACGAGTCTTTGGGGTCCTTGGTAGCTGCGAGTGAGCTTGAATTTGGAATCGAGTTAGACATTTTGAGACTATATTTCCTCCTCTACTAGGCATGTACATGGTGTAAAAAGTCATACTTTATGCTGGAAATTTTGGCAAGATCTTTCATAGTTAGAAGAATGGTGACATGGTTGGGAAAGGGTCGATGGAATCACGTAACAAAACAACATGAAGTGGAGATACTATCTCTCAAGATAGTTGGAGGACCTCAAACATATTAATTCCATAACATTCAATATGAGGGGAACTCTAAAAAAAGGATAATTAAACATGATGGACATTAAGTTTATGGAATTTGAGATGAAAGAGAGAGAATTGGCTCAATTATCATTGATTGTTTGTGCATCACCTATTTTCCTACACTTATTCAAGAAAAAATGAAAATGATGGATACAAAGTGCTATAAAAAACCAACATTGTGGTTGGGTTTCAAACCTACAACCTACTACATTTTCCCCTTTTAATTTTATTTTGGACTCTTTAATCACAAATCACACTCACATAAATAGTGCGATCAAGATCGATACGATAAAATGGAGCATATATAAAATATATTGTTTAGGTAGGAATAATATAATCCATTAAATTGGTGTGGGACATGTAGAATATTCAAGCCCCACATTTTCCTTCCCAACTTTCCATTCATGTCTTCATCTTATCTAACAAATGGAAAACCATCCAATTCAAACCTTGACACTTTGTTTTTTTACAAAGCCCATTTTCCACATATTGTCTCAAAAATTTCCATTTATATCACTTGTGTAAGATCCGTTTGTCGATGCCTTAGAAATTACAAACACGTTAACAAAACTAATTGAGTAACCCCCCATATGGCTAAAAACAAGTGCAATACAACATTATTATTAATCTCGATACCAATTTTTA
The DNA here is from genome assembly GCA_018340775.1 of Taxus wallichiana var. yunnanensis. NCBI lineage: Eukaryota > Viridiplantae > Streptophyta > Pinopsida > Cupressales > Taxaceae > Taxus > Taxus wallichiana. The sequence goes on from CM031238.1 coordinate 712,993,890, forward strand.
TCAAGTTGACTCATGTTACTCAATACTTATTTCATCATATCTATTCATCACCCCTACAAGATTCTCTCCTTCTCTTCTCCTCGATGTGGAAAATATTTTAATTAGACCTTCTAATATATCTAAAAATATCTTTCCGAATTTTTGCATCCAAAAAATAGAAAATATAAAATTAGACCATCCTATCAAAGTTAGTATATTAAAAAGTGTCATGGTTCTACCTATGTTGGAAATAACTAACCCTCTCTAAACCATGGAAAGAATACCCTATCCCTCTTTCATCTTTTGGAGAATAATAACTACCCTAAAATAAAAATGCCCAACATTAATACATTTCCCACATTTAATTTTTTTATCTTTCGCCATCTCATATTTATAATGTGTGGAAATTATTTCCTATTTGGTGCTATGTGGATATCCCATTAATCATTTCATTATTACTTTTCTAAAATAATGCCAATGTCATGTTGTGCAAGTTAAAACATTGTCTTTCATTACCAAAAAATCAATGAATGGACCCACTATGTGTTTTATTAACATAAGAGTGGAAGGAAAACAAAAAAATCTAAATACAAGTGAAACATGATGTATACTCCCCATGAGAGCAATGAATGGAGGGTCTGAACATCCACAACTCCAATGAAAAATGTTGATTTGTTTTTTTGATGTTATGTTGTATATTAACAAATAGGATATGTTAGACAACGACGATGAACTATAGGGAACGTTGGGAAAATGAACAAGCGTGTTAGGCTCAAACATATGCAAGCTTCCTTTTTGGAAGCGGTGGTGAAGGAGACTCTGCTAATCCTTTGAGAATAGGGAGAATGTGGATTTCGGGGTTGGTGACTTGAGGCTTACCCCCTTAGGTATAGGTATTTGTAGTCCCTCGATAGCCCGTGAGAGAGCTTGAATTTGGAATTGGGTTAGACATTTTGAGACTATGTTTCCTCCTCTACTAGGCATGTACATTGTGTAAAAATTATACTTTATGGTGGGAATGTTGGAAAGCTCTTTCATTGCTTCCCATGGATTTGTTTGAGGCCCTCTAACTATCTTGAGAGATAGTATCTCTGCTTCTTGTTGTTTTGTTACATGATTCCATTTTACCCTTTCCTAACTACGCCGCCATCCTCCAAGCTGGGCAAAAATGGGAGCTTAGAGAAGGGCATAAGCTACCATTGAAGCTTGATGTAAGGTAGATTTTGTAGATGTAATTTTTAGCATTGGGTTGGAAAGACCCCAGGTGTCAACATTTTGTTCGGAAACCTTCTTCTCACTAAAGACTAATATATAAACAAACCCATAATTCACAATTATTACATTGCATCAACAAAATGCATATTATAAAAGCAAACAACATCACTTATATATGCACAAAAAATGATAGGCCAACAACAAATTATCCATAGACAATACTGTACAACACTAGTTGGTGAATTTCTAATGTTTACAAGTAATTTTGTTGATTGTGATTTTTTCCAAACTAGATAGATGGGAGAAAACTCTAACAAGGAAATTATGTTAGATAGACCCAACTTCTTTGGTCATTATTGTATTGTAAGATTTGTGTCATCTATGTGATATTGGTTCTCCTAGGCCTCGCCATTTCTTCTCACAATCACATGCTCTAACCATATATTATAGAAAAGGCTCGCATCCAATGTTTTGAAGGAAAACCAAGCCATGTGTGGGAGGAACTTCTACTCCATAAAATTACCCCATCATAGTTTGCATGTTATCTACTCTTTGGTTTTTACACAATCAAATTAAGGTAGAGGATAAATGCACCACTCTACAAAGTTATTAAGATTTGAAATCTAAAATACATGTGGCATGTGGAAACTATAAGAGAGTGCATAAAAGTGTGGGCTTGGCCAAATCAATGTCAAAAATGGGAAAATCCTTTCTTATTTAAATTCCCACGACCAATATGTGTCACTGCATTCCACTAGACTGAGTGGTCATTATTGAGGATCTCTCCTATATAATTTTGGAGATCTTACCATTTAGGAAAGGAAACCCCATGAAAGGGTCTTGTGTTCCTCCTTCCACCTTAAATTACACCTTTTGTTATATTTTGTGACTTGTTCTCCTCCTTAGACCCATATAAAGTGAATACCTCATCTCTCCACTATGTTTTGCTTGGATTTATTCTTGAATTGAATATTGTACTATCTCCAAGCCCAACTCAATCCCTCGAGTTAGATCTATATTGAATTTGTATTTTGTATTGAGATCATAATGGATTAATCTTTACATTAAGGGTCCTCTGAGCTCAATATTGTATTGAAACATGGATCCATATTGATTATTACGATTTGAACTCATTCACATCTGGAATCTCCTTATACCATTGATGAGATCGTGTTATTTGACATATTCCCTCCACTCACCCACTATTTCAATTTGCATATGATAGTTAAACATTGCATTGGTAAAATCTCCAAAAGGATGGATGATCAAGTTATATGTGTTATTATGCCTCGACATATGAGTTGTAATCTCTTCCAACTTTCCTCAATTAACATCCACGCATTCAAAAACTTCCATACATTCAACTTTGTTAGCTCATCAACATGTTATAACCTTCAAACCAATCAATCAAATTGTAATCTTCAAATAGAAATGATCACTATTTATAAACATGGATGGCCCAAGCGCACATGATAAAAATAATATTTCTCTTTTTCGATGCCTCAAACATTAATTAAAATGATAAGAATTTCCAAACGGGAGTCTTGGTAGCTTTTCTACATACATTGGAGAAATGGAAGGTCGTGGTTTTGTGTCATTGTTCATTGATGGAAAATTTCATCACAAATGTTGATGAGGGAAACCCTACTCGTTACCTTGATTGATAAAGAGAGACCCTACTAATTACCTTTATTTTTAAAGATAAATGATGCAGAACATGTTGCAAAGTAAATCTACCAAGAAATGAACAAACCTTGTTCAAGTTATTCTAAACCTTGCATACCTTAATCATCAAGAAAAGAATGAATCTTCACCTTGTGATAAGCCTTTGTTTTCCTCAATTGAGGTAACTTGTCAAAGCATTCAACATATACTCAAGTTAAGCTTATAAACCTCTATTTGTGTTCAAACCAAAACTCCTTACCTTAGGTTCTATTTGTCATTCCTTTGGTTTCTTATCACATTCACTTAGCCAACCATACTTCACAACTTTAACCCTCGTGTTACTTCAAGCCTCTACCTAAAGACTTCATTCATATAGTTTACCCAAGCAAATATCAAGTAGACTGTGTCACTGTGTTCACTCTAAGTGGTAAGTCCTCTTCTCACTGTAGTACCCTAGTTTTCATTATATATTCTTCCTTGTCACAATTTGTTTCCACATTATAACTTGAAAATGATTTCTTCCACTCGGACTCTCTTTAGTGTACTAGCCCAACAACCAGGTACCATGTATTCATACTTTCAATTCACTAAGAACTAACAAGAACCATTTAAAGCTCAGACATGCATACGAACCCGCATTTGAGATTGTATAACTTAGATTGACACCCTTCCTTTTCCAACACTCTCTAGCATCTCAAGATCTTCCTATGTTTTTAAGTACCCACATCAAGAACATTTAGCTCATCTCTATGCCTTCCCTACTATGTTTTTCTTAACTCTACCCCATTTACACTATAACAAATTTCTTGCTCATTTACCTTTGAGTTTGTTAAGATCGTTGTCTTATATCTTATCCATTAGGGTTCCCTAATTCCATGGTTTTCCTTTCACCCAATTCCACAAGGATAACTTACTTTGCAATGACATAGTTCAATCTTGTCCCCATCTTCCATATTGTTATGTCCCTTGTAATCTAGTCATTACCATTGTGTATTTCTTGTTTTCTTCCCATAAGAATTGACTTAGACTCCTAATACATTCCTAGAACTATGCCAAGAGGTCCACTCGTGCTTCTTTTAATCATTTATCATCTTACTCCAAGCATTAGCATCCATCATTCAAATTTAAGTCTTCTTGATTGTCACAATCCTAGTTTAGGACTAATTACTATGCTTATCATGCAACTTACAAGTTATCTCTTATAAAGGACCTTCCAAGACTTGTATTAGGTTTCAAAAAGTTTGATTCAATACATTAGACCTTCCCAATGAAGAGATTCAAAAAAATAATATAAAACTCACTTTTACTTCACAACCATGTCATGCATAGTCTATTAGCCCTGCCATACTAGTATATCAAAGATAACTTTAGATTTCTTCAATATTACAACAAACAAATAGTAGTTTCAGGGACCCATTTAGCTTGTGCACTTGTCCCATCTATTTCACAAACCTTCCTTTAGCAAAATTACCCCAAATTTCAAATTGCTTGCTTTGATTAGGTCTCTTATGCATAGTTTCAAGACTCACAAGGAATTATACATCCGTAAAATCTCCAATCCACATGAAGCTTTCAAAATTATTTCATGAGCCTTCAATTATTATGTGTACCAAATTCTAGAGAATTTCATCTACCTAAACTTGATTTATGTCTTTTTTACCTTTCATAACCCTTGGTTAGGGTTTCATGAGCTCAAGAGGGATTTCCTTTATAACTTTCTTCAATTATTGATTCAAGACTCCTAATTGGGCTCAAAATCTCTGTAGTCTCATTACCTAACTTTCATTCTTAAGAAACAACCTATGAAACTTTGTGTAACACTCTCACCAACCTAGTTTGTTCATTCTTACACACGTAAACCCCTATTTTGTACAGCTTTATGAAATGGAAAAGCCTTGATTCAAGACTCTAACACTCCTTGCTCCCTAAACATGCTCTCTTGAAATTCATTAAATGAAGTGAGAAACTATGTTATTAATTAGTTCACTTTTCCTTCTTTATCCTTTCAAACTCTTTCAAACTTAAGCAACATACCTTACTTGATTGCTTCAAAATGAGATATTAGGGTTTCTTGACTCATGAACTCCTTTGATGGATCACACATAATTACATTCATCCTTCACGCATTCCATAGTACCTATACATGCACTTTCTTGAAGCAATAACTCTTAAATTGCCCTATCACCAAGTTATTTGATCATCCATGGTAAATCACAATAAAGTAGCAACTAAACCATATAATCCAACTTCATAAATCAAGTCATACTCATTCAAACATGAATGCGCAGAAACACCAAGAAGAATTATTCCTTATTTTCACATTTATGAAATACTCCTTCTCATATAGCACTTTGATATTACAAAAATACTCCTTCACGATTATAAGGATCCTATTTTTTCACATTTTCATGAATTCATTACAAGTCCCCTGCACTTAAGAGGATTTTCCTTATTTTTCTTGATCCTCCAAATCTCTTACACACTTTCTCCTCCTCTCATTCAAATACATACCTCATTTGTGACAAAAAAATAACCAATTTTCAACCCTAACTCAAGATGACAACTAACTAACCAACTCATGGTTAACTTGACTCAAGGTGGTATACCCTTGGAAATACTAGATTATGGTATTTTTAGACCTTTTAAAACCTTACATAACCTTTTTTTTCTTCACTACACCTTTTAACTTAGCTTTACATTTCAAATATTCAAATTCTCACTTTTGGAAGAAAACTTGTAAATTCACATTTGCATTAGAAAGGAGGTCTTCATGGAATCAAAACTCACTAAGACACCTAAATGACTTCCTAGCACCTATATCAACCCAAAAACTTGTTTTATTCCTCTTTACAATTGATGCTCCTACATCAAGAAACCCTAATAAAAATGCACATGTAATCGATAACATAAAGAACCCTAGACACCAAATTTTTGTATCTAACATATGTAGAGTTCATGATTAAAACATATGCAAGTTCCTTTGTAATATTCATCCACCATAGCTTGCTTTCTCGAGATATCTCCATGGTACATTGCCTCAATTACCTATACATTGTACCCCCTTTCTCCTTCAAATGATTGACAAAAATGACATATTGTACATTTGTGTTCGGTCGTAAGAAAGAAGAGTTTCACATTAGTCCCCCAACATTCCCCCATCCTCTGCATTTATCCTCCCTCAAACCCCTTCTTCATCGCCCCTATTCTTCCCATTATATCTCACTTCCTTGAGTTTATCTTCTTTAATACTTCCCATTCGACATTTCCATCACACATTTTACGTGCAAGTGCTAGTTTACATTGAAGGCATGTTTCTACAATGAAGGTGATCTTGACGATGATCATAAACTACTTTCGGCATTGGTCACTTTGGTGTCATCATCTTCCTTCTCCCACTATCAGCATGCATCTTTTCCACCCCCACCACCTATTCTTGGTATGGCGTTTCTCCCCTACTTGGGCTTCGAGAGAGGACTCACTAGTATTTTTCCCATGATGAATATTTCCTTCCCTTAAGAATGTCACTGCTACCATTTTTAGTTGAACCAACTACCATGCAGTTGGCAACCAGAGAGGCAACAACCAAAGGAAATGGCTAGGTGAACAGAGAGGCAACAACCATCTTTGTTTGCTAAATATAACAAACCCCAATTAGGAAGTTTCATTTTATATATGTGGAATTTTCCCGCTTTGTGAGAGCTATTTTGGGAGAAATGGATGAGAGACCACTTCACCTTTTCATTCCTATGGGGCAACGTATATCAAGAGATTTAATTGAGTTTTGAAGTAAAATGTAGCCGAATAGGCAAAGTCGAGTATTTGGTTGGCAATGCTCTTCAAAAGATTACATCTTAGGGGAGAGGGGCTAGTAGTGGTACACCCTAAGTTAAGGGGTCCACAAAATCAATTGTTTATCATATGGGATTGTGATTTTTTCACTAATATGTAGTTCAAATTTGTGTTAGCTTATATTTTTTTTTTGGAATGTTCAATTGGAGGGAAAGTCATATTTTGAATTGATTTAAAATAATAAATTTGAGTTACACTACCATGGTGGTTATACTTGTACATGGGTGAGAGGTCTTACATGTCATGATGTGATTGACTACTCTACATAATTATTATGTCAAAAATAAATAACTACTACATAGTACTATGAAAACTATTGGGTATTGTGTGATCAATAGTCATGTCAACTATTAGACCATGTTCACCTATTGGCCCCTCTCCCCATTGAGCTTTAGAAATATCCTTATGCCATTTTTAGGACATGTAAAAAATAGGCCCCTCGACATGCAAATTCACCTCCTCCCAAGTTGCATTATTAAAAGTCCGACACCACCTTGGAGATATTTGGCGGCCATTGTAGGGCTTGACATGCTCATACCTCGGGCCTAAGCACAAATACCTTTAATCCAAATTATTAATAAATAAAAAGACCTTTTATAATAAGATGAATTTGTGTTCCAAAATGCTAATACGCCATGATTTTGTCACTTACATTGGTCTTTTCCTCATACATCGATGGATTTTATTTATTTTAATTTCGTAGGGACTCATTTGACGTTGGTTTTATTTGTTTGTTATTTGGAACAACTTTTGGAGGAGAAATAATGACAATTGATTTTCGAGCATCATAATATTTCTCATAATTGTTTTGTGGGTGACATTTTAAACGGATCTAAATATTTTCCCATTTGATTCACTTAGGAAGAGGTTTCATCTTCCTATTTTTTGTTGAACGTGTAGAACTATAAGCACTTGAGCGAAAGGAAGTGCTAAAGCCATGAGCCATGAGACATGTCAATGCTTCCTCAATCACAAACTTGCAAAAGTATGAGTAAATCTTGTGTATTTAAAGTGATAAAAATGGTGACCGTATTTTCAAAATATTTGACATTTAGTAATGCTACAAAATTGATCGATACAAACATATACGACATAACACGAGGATATACATTTTATTTTGTAAACGAGATAAACTTAATGCTATTATTCGTTATGAATTATTTGTACAAAGTCTCACTGAGCTTAGTCTAAGGTCATTCGGTAGTGGTAGTATTTAGTTATACTTTGTAATGCTTGAACGCACCATATATTCAACAAGACCCAAATATAATATACAAAAAAAGGTGGTGCTTTATGGGATGTTGATCTTGATTGAAATATAAACTAGTAAAAACACAATAACAATGATGATTAATGTATTATAGAAATCAAATCACAATAAAAGACTTCTCTAATTGATCGTAGGAGGTTCCATCGTATTCATGATCCCCACATTATTTGAACAATTACTACATACATTCATATTGTTATTTTGATATTTTGGTGTTTAGATTGTTTCAACATAGATACACCTACATTCTAGGAAATGTTTGTTTAATTGTTATTAGTCACCTATGAAAACACGTACTGGATGCACATTTCAATGTTCAAATTTTCACAACACCAAATGAATCCATAGATACCTAGACCACCTTAAATTACAAAAGACAAAAAAATAATAATACCTTTCCTTTTGAGTTGATAAAAAACATAGTTTGCATAGAGAAGAGAGTCCCTATCCACGGTTGTATCCAACACTTCTCTTTACAACCATCTAATATCTCATCAAGCATACTCCACTTAAAAATATGGTTCGCACAAATTTAGAGAGAACAAAATACTCACATTTTTACATTCAATTATTGATATGCTAGTTTTTTATTTTATGTAGACCCATTACTAGCTTGGTGAATAGATATTCACCTTCGAAAAGGAATAGATTGATTAGTGGTATCGCTAAATCCACATGGAGCATCAATATGCTATGTGATTCTTACGCATCATGGCTTTACGCCAAAGGTGACTCGACAACTTTTTGATGTGAAGAATATACAAATAATAATACATGTACACAACTAACCAAAAGATAACAACAATCCACCTTTACTTTACTCTACATTTTGAGGATCATTCCTAGTCTAAGCATGGCCTATTCTTTCTTATCTGATCAATTTTCCTTAAATAGCTTCAATGTAATTATATCTAGCTTCATATCGTACTCCTAATGGCACTTCAAGCCTCCAATGAATCACTCTTCATTCAAAGTTACTTAGCACATACCTTACTCATTCTCCCCTCTAGGATTTCTCAACTAGACTTCCTCCCTCAACATGCAAAGTTTGGGTTTTAGCTCCTTTGACACTCCCTCAGGTAGATACCTTGCTCATCCACCTCAAATCATGATTAGTGGATCACCAAAAATGATTCAAAACAACTAGGCTTGTAATGATATTCTCCTTGGCACAAAATTGTCATCTTTTCTCTTGAGGCAAAGCATGCTTTGTTCACATATGGGTGTATACTTCTAGAGGTTTCTAGAAGACATCTCAAGCTTTGTTAGCACTCTCTTGCCACCTTAGATATGTACCTGAAATTTTAGGGTCCAATTCCTACTTCAACTCTCTCTCGCTCACCTTTTTGCATTTTGCTCTAAAACCCTTGATTAGGTCTTGGAAAGAGAACTGTCATGCACAAGATTGAATGTAGGAAACTTCAAGATGAAATAGGGGTATATTCAGGAACCCATTAATCCTCTTGTCATTCATGTAATGTTTCAAGGGCTAACTCCTAGTTTAAAGGACACTTGCTTTGTAAAATGGCTCACAAAATTAGGTCTAAATTGTGTGTGACTGTCCTAAAAGGGATTGGTAAGGGTATCTTCTCTGTTCACCAGGGGAAATTAAATTTTCTTCTTGAATCACATAAAGGACTTCCTAAACACCATTTTTTCCAATTTTTAGACTATAACTCCTTTTTGAGTCATCAATTTTCAAGCCTTAGTTGAAGTCTGAGAAGCCTTCTAGAGATATGGGATCAAGGAAATCACTATAGAAACCTAAAAACTTAGTTACAATGGCTCAAATCTTGGCAAAAACACTGTCTCCAACTATGGAACAAGGTTTTCTTACCAGTGGTTCATGAAACAATCAAAACCTCTTTAACCAAGCAAAACCCTTCCATGGTACACGTTAGAAAACAATATTATCTCACAGTTTGCAAAGTTGGTAAATTGCAAGGAAAGGAATATCCTTTGTTTTCTCGAACCAATCACTACCACCTTTATTCCAATGATGTCAATTCCTCGCTCGTGGAGTATGGTGCCAAAGAAGGATTTTCTTAGATCAATACTCCAACACAATTCATTTCAAGGTACTTCCAAGAAACCCTACATGCAAGAAGATCACAATTAGATAGTTTCAACTCCATATATTTATTTATCCACTTTTGAATACTCACTCGGTCATTAAAGAACTCTATGTACCTTTCCCCATAGATCCTTCACTACTCTTCATAATTTGCCCAATCTTGGTTTCAACATGCAAGACATTTACACTAAAATACATACTTTCAGGTTTTGGTATCATGACCATCTCCTCTGCTTGGGGATTACCACAACATGTTCAACACAATTTGTAAAACATATTCTTGAACTATGCAATGATGTTTAAACAAGTACAAAGTTAACCATGCTTTCTCTATGACTAAGGGAAACACATCACAGTCATAGAGTTAGTCATGTACAAGAACCATCCAAGACCAATATGCTAGCACTCAAATACTGAGCTCAAGATCCCATGATATTCACTTTGAGATAAAGAAATCCACTATGAGATTAAGGATATTACACATGCACATGAAAAATGCTATAAATCCCACAAGAGTACCTGCATGAAACCACTAGATGCTCTACCACCAAACTAAGACAAGCATTTTTCAAGAATCCAAACCTCACCGTTAAAGGAATGAATCATTCAATTGCATGCAACACACAATATAAAATCTTACCAGTCATGATCTACTTCAAAAATATAAGGTATGAGGTTTAATAACTACAATTTTACAAGAACACTAGCATACAATTATCCAAAATTACATGTAATAGTCACAAACTGAGTTTTCCTTCTTCAATATCCTTCCTGAAACTTTATACCTTGACTCTAACCCAGGTAGAATACATGAAAACAGTTACACTATACTTCATATACTCTCCATCTCACCCTTACTCGAGTTGTTTAACTCATTTTGGTTAATTACAAGTATGATGAGATTCCATTAAAAAGGGGTTTACTTAACAGGCCTAAGTTTAGTATATCTAACCCATGACATGACTTGTGATTCTCGGAAGGTCCTAATACCCCTTATTACCTCATTCCACCCTTGTACATCGTTTGCAAGTTTCAAGAGTGCATTACAACCCTCAAGCTAAGCCCAAATGGCCAAATATTCAAATTTTGCAAAAATGGAAGGAAAAGCTCCATTTGAATTTTTGAAAAGACCCACAACTAGACTAACCACACACACTAACACCTAGGACTCATGAACACACCTAGTAAACCTTTAATTGATGTCTTCATGGTTTATTTATATAGATAGGATGATGCTCCTGCATCACTTTTTTGGCATGAATCCTTGAGATGCGTAGACTAAAGTCTTGTCTATCGCATCCAAATAAAAGTTACATTGGTGTGTTCTATAATTTACAATCATTGAAATAAAGTTAGGCCAAACATATAAACCAATATTTATGATCCATTTGGTTAGGTTTAGACCAAATTTGAATTCATGTAATTGAGTATTACAGAAATAAATAAGAAATTTTATGTTTTTTCCTTTCCATGAGTGATTGAAAAAATTGTATTTCTTATGCCATTGCGACTATGTTCTTTTCTTCCCTTAAAATAACTTGTCGTTGTTGCCTAGATACATGTAAAGGCTTGTATGATGAGTTTGCATCACATGGAGGAAGGTTTGGCAGACTGCATTTGGAAGTGGATTCAAGTGCAACAATGTTATCTACCAAGCAGTACGAACTGTATAACCACTGAGTGACAACACACGGGTGACTACATTGATCAACATCCATAAAACCTGATGGTGGAATGAGTAGGTTGCAAATTTCCTTAACTTGATACCTTTATATTGAAATGACACCATCTACCATTCTTCTTTGACCCCTCTAACTACACATTTCATTCCAATTGCATTTGGATTATAAGCATTTTTCATTTGGTAAAACAAATATTTCATCTCAACATATTTGTACATTTTCTGCATGGATCAATGCTACTGCACTATACCTAGCTCAATTTAGATCATAAACCAATACACAATTGTCAGATCCTCTCGAGGAAATAATCCATTTATGGCCTCACAAACGTGCAATAGATTGCATTTAGTAAATTCCCCAAGGCCACGTAAAATGTCAAAGTCTCGACTTATCTTTTCTAACTACCTATGATACTTGTGCAAGACAAAATTTGAACAAAAACCTGAATCTTCACCCCCATATCCATAATTCTCTTCATTCAACATCAAAGATATTTTTTGTTGAGCACCATATATATTTCCATTATTTCTCCATTCTGTTATAGGAATATAAATTATAATCCCCCCTGCCCAAATACAGATCTCACCCTTCAAATACCACCACATTCAACTCCATCCAAGAAACACATTCACATAGGTTCTTGTCATTATGCTAATTAAATCATTTACACTACATTAATAGACACAAATATTCCATTAGTAGTTTTAATCTCTTTTTAACTTTTATATATATATGATTGTAATGTTTAGATATAGATCTACGAGTGACGAGTGCATTATTGATGCAAAAACACTTTCCCAAAAAATAGTCGTTTATAACATTAGAAGTGGTGCCACGTATTTTTGCACGGGGATGACTCGACTTGAATCCAACTGAAAATGGTGGAGACACGTGGAATTCTGGTCCAATTCGAACTGAACGTCTATTTCATTCAGTTGGGATTTGAACAACATTGATTGTAATTTGTACAAACATCTCCTTTGCTTTATTCGAGGGATCCGCTGCTATTTTCTTTGCTTTTTTCCGCATTAAATTAGATGTAATCAAGGGCATTGTTTGCCAATGTCCACATGAAAACAAACACAGGCGAAAATGAAGGTTCTCTGTTTGGTTAAATAAACAGAGAAGAAAACGTAGGTTCTCTGTCTAGTTCTACGGTGTAGCTAAATTCATGTGTTTCGTTCTCCCTTTAATATTTACAGTGTTTCAATTTTCTGAAAAACTGGGAGAATTATTAATAGGTTTTGTTCTCCCTTTATTTCTGCCGTTCAGAGATAACATTCGCATTTTCCTGGAGGAATGAGCGGAAAAGACCACACGTGTCCTCAATTCGCTTTTTAATGTCGAGGATCAGGAGATCGCCATTATTCCGCCAAGCCGCTCTGTGACCATTTCCAATGCATTGGTAAGGAATTCATTCAAAATCTCTTCCAATTTTGTTTGGTCAGTATAGTCAAATCGTTTTATAGTTTCTGAAGGTATTCTAGTGTTAAATCAAGTGTGTTTTCGTTAAGTTTGGAGTCGTTATTTGGTGTCAAAGCCCCGGTACCATTTTATCATAGCAGCTTGGAATGTCTGCAGCAATGGTTGAAACGAGGGTTTGTCCCAATTGCCGTGACCAACTCTCCATTATGTATGGCATGTCGTGAGAATTGTAGACCTGCAGATTTGGACATTTGCTCTGTATCGCTGGCAGACAGAAAGGTTCTAAATATGCCTTGGGAAGGGACAGAGTGTGCATTAAGCTGCGATCTAGGTAATTCTCCTTCTCTCAACCTTTCGTTTTAATTTAAGGTAAGAATTGTTGCTTTGGTTATCTTGACGGATTTCCAATTTTTTTGAGGTTTATAAGCCTAAACCCTTTGAGGTTTGTGAAGTAAGGTTCATGGTTTGAAATTGTATTTGCATGAGGAAGGGCAAGGTGATAATCCTTTTTATTTAAATTTCACAGGAAGGTTTGCGCAGAAGATGTGATACAAAAAGAAGCATGGAATTGAGGCTACTTTTGGATTAAGATTCCGACATGACAGCTCTGGGGTGATCCCATTCCCTCCCGAGATTCACATTCCCATCCTTCACAGGCTTTTTCTGTTAAAGAGTGTAAGGTATGTAACATTAAAGTTATATTCTGTTTATGAAGCGGCTATTATGTTTTTTCCACTGTTGAAGCCCTTTTATGTCATATGTCACTCCGACATATATCATTTCTGCTTTTTTCCATTGCCATAACTTAGGATGAAACAATATTAAAGTTCACCCTCCATTATGTATGTAGCTTAGCTATATAAATTATTGCCATTGCTAAAGGTATTATCATTATCATTTTCTGGTCAGATGTGTTTACAGCAGCAGTAACAGAGAAGAAAGGGAGGTTTTATGTCTGGTTTAAGTGGCAGCACAAGGTGAGACACAGCACATTTCATCCCAACTGATTATGCAGCTTGATTCTTCCTTGCATTGTTTCCATTGCATGGCTGGTTAAGGGGCAGGGCATGGCAAGGCAGAATACATCCCTTCCCGATTATTTATTTGCTTGATTCTATGATGTTTTTCTGTGAGGTAAGTAATTTTTATCTTCACCCTTTTTTAATGGAACCCTAGCTAATTTAATTTATTCTTATGGACAATAAAAAGTAAGTATGATGTTTTGAGCATCTTATAGTTAGTGAACCCCGTGCAATTTTTACCAGAATTACTTGAGGATTGTATCAGAATAGACAATGAAAATCTGGCCCAGAGATTGTCTGTTGACTTGATATAGGCTGTGCTTTGGTGCATAGATGATAATGCTGTTAATTTGCAAATTTTTAACCTGATTGATTTACATTTGTGTAATTTAGATTTCTGATGTGGAACATGTGGGAAATTTGAGATTAGTGCCATTGGTTAATGATCCCTTTGCACAAAATGTTCCCTTTCTCTAAAGTGTAGGGTTTCGTTTAGGGTGAAACTCTGCCGCACAGGAAATAATAGAATTGTCAGGATTTCGCTGAAGAGTATCAAATGTCCAGTACACAATCCAAATAAACCCATGCTAGAGGGCACATGATTTGTTTGACAAAATGTTTCTAGCAGTTTTTCTTGAAATTGAGTTGATTCCTAATATCGATTCCAATGTCTTACTAAGTGAGGTATAATTCTAATTTAAAAAAGGAATTATATGACAGATTTTTTAATGAATAAGAGGGGGGATTTATGTGAATTAGATCATGGCTTAAACATTTCTTTTATTGTCTTTGGTATTTGGGGCGCAGGGGCTTCTGCAGATTTGTACTTTCAAGCTGCAGTAATTTAAATTAGACATTGTTTCTAGTATCTTGCTATGCAATACTCATTTGTAATATGCAAGTGTGGTATTAAACTCTGTTATGCATAAGTCTGCTTACAATGCCAATTTCTGTTTGTTTGTATTCTTGGTTACTGGTGATTCCTGTTCACCAGTTATCATAACTACTTTAAATGACTATCACCTTGTAGAAGTCTAGAGTAGTGGATTTCATAGCTACAATGTCTATCTATGTTTGCTTACCATCCAAGATCTAATTATATCCAAAAAAAGGGAAGGAACTATCCCAACATGGTTTCCTGAATAAATTTTCATCTTTGGCCCTTCCAGGTGATATTTTTCTTGATTCCCACTCTCTACGCAGTTTTAGATTGGCTATTATTTATTTCTGAATCTGAAATACTGGTTGCCCATTCAGTTCATGATTTTTCTAATGACTACACCTTGAAATTGGTACTCTTTTGCACTCTAAAATTTTCAGATTTTTTTAGCTGTTTGATTGGCTTCAAGAATCAATGTTTGATGTTATACCTCTTGATGGTCTAACAGTATAGATGTTCCCCGTGGAATCATTAGAATTTTAAACATCCCTTGCCTATGGTTATCAATAAAAGATCCCCAAATGGATCCTTGGAGCAAATATAAATTTTTCCCACTCAACACAATAGCAAAATACAATGGCAAAATATAAACTTCGAAAGCTAGGGCAAACGGGATTGATTTCAGCCAAATCGACTAGGGTTTTATGTGCAAACACACCCAAAATCAGCATACAATAATTATTTTTACTCCCAAACCCTTGGAACAACCCTGGAGAATTTATGGCGAAAATCAAATTCTACAACAACTGGAAAATAATTTAAATCTGAAACCTAACTGCTGCAATCTTCAAGATAGCATAACTTTCTCTACACAACTCCGATCTAGGCAAATGACATATGCCCGAACTTGGAAAAATACAAGGAACAAGATGATGTAAACCAAATTATAACAACTACCAAACATGCAGATCTGGCCCTCCTACTATTTCGGCCCACACATTTAGGGCATCAAATGAGCTCCAAAAATTATTTTCTCTATCCCAGATGCTTGCCTATATTTTTAGGAACTCATTCATATAAGAATCAAAATTTTTGGATGCCAAATCAACTCAGAAATCAGATCTGAAATCTGATTATAAAACTGGTAAATAACCCTCAGAAGAATTATGAAACTTGGGTATTTTCATTCACAAAAATTATGAGATATTAGACAATGATTTTCAGATCTAAATACCTCAATAATAATGCCCAAACAGTCCCAAGGTGAGTCGATCCAATAGAGAAAACACTGCTGCAATTTTATTCACCAAAATACTTCGAAAAGTCTTCAATAACACTGCTGGAAAAAGCCTGAAATAGACTGAAAATCTGATTACAACCAATGGGAAATTTTGAGTGAAAATCCCTCTCAAACTCTTGGGGTTTTCGTCCACAAGAGGTTTAATTCACAAGGGGTTTCGTCCTTGGAATTTTTAATGCAAAAGCTGAAGCTCTATGCAAGAGAAA
This sequence comes from Taxus wallichiana var. yunnanensis, assembly GCA_018340775.1. NCBI lineage: Eukaryota > Viridiplantae > Streptophyta > Pinopsida > Cupressales > Taxaceae > Taxus > Taxus wallichiana. Next base: position 713,010,457 of record CM031238.1, read on the forward strand.
ATATCATATAAAAATCTGGATGATGGAAGAGGCAAGTCGACTTCCCTTTTAAAGGAAAAGGGCCAACAACCAACCTCCAAACCAGCCAATGAGCTCACATGATTTTCCCTATGCAAAGCATTTAATATTTTCCATATTAAATGCTTTTCCCAACCACTTTTTCCCTCTAATGCAAGTCGCATTTTCCTAGGGGAAATACATTAATTAATTATATTTTTATCCTTCCTAAATGTCATTATTCACTTTTGGCCCAAGTCGCCATTATCCCCTCTAGGAAGAATAAAATACAATAAATCCCTTTACAATGATATTTGCCCCCTCAAGGCAAATCATATTTACCATAGGGATTATAATTTATTTCTATTAAGCCAAATAAATTAATATAAGTGCTTTAATAATTTTATTTTATTTTTTTATAGCACTTTATAATAATTTATTGTGACTTAAGTCACCCTTATATTTTTCCTTTGGCCGTCGGGTTGACAAAATGGGCCAAAGGTCTTCAAATGGGAAAATGGGACATTGCAATCAGTCCATAAGATGGTATCTTGGCTATTTGACCTACTAAAGGCATGGACCGAAGTTTTGTAACCACCCACCCACCCACCCTCCATGTCCATTTCTTGACGGAATCGGGAGTGTTTTCAAACCCCATAGATACATTTTTGGGGAACATGGAAGTGTGCCTTTGAAGAGTTTAACATGTAAATACAATAATTCATAACATCTTTTTCGCAAAAATACAATAAACATAAATTTCCAATTTACAAATATTCATCCCTTGAACAAACTATTTCTATAATGTAATATGTATGCACTAGGTCAAGTCCACATTAGTTGTATAACATGATTGTATGCTACCGAACAACTAGCATGGGTGTGGGCATTTTGCATCCTTCTCAATTGATTCTTTAGACTATTTTTGATAACTTCGCTCATTTGAGAAAGTAAAATTTGGAGGACTTAAGTCTTGCTTGTTTAGATGTTTATTGGTTTTGGTTAAAATTTTATTTTTTTGTCAAATTAGAGTAGAATTTAACACGACTTAATATGATTCGTTACAAAACTATGAAATTTGCGAATTTATCAGTGTGTAACCCATTGACGGATGAAACTATGTGACAAATCCAAGATGTGGGCCTTGAGATTGATACATCTTGGCATTTTTCAGATAGATATTTAAAGATATTTGAGATAGCTATATAGCTTCTGTAATCCATCTTTATTTGAGTATGATCATGTTTGATATTATAACGTCTATCAAAAGAAGTGAATCATGTTGAAACAAATTTGCATCTTTTAATTGGTTTCTCATTTTAGATTAAGAAAAATGGAACACCATGTAGAGGATTGTGGAGCACTTCCACCTTTTCTCGTCATTGGACCATGCAAATGTGCGATCTCTACATCATCTGAAGGTGCATTAGTCTTTAATTTGTTCTTTATCCTCTCCTTCATTTGTCAAATGCGTGGTATACATCACCTGTGTATGGTTTATCATTGTCAAATGGTTGAAGGACTTCGACAACAATTTTATGGAGCATCACAAAATTTGGTGTTTGCTGCCAAAATAAATTAAGCCTAATGTTGATAGTAATGTTAATAATCCCATATTCGTATTTGCTAGCACACTAGGATGACTTCTCCGTCTCTTCTAGTTGGTGGACACTACCATCTTCCTAAATGATTGCTTCACTTTCACAAAGTGATTAATTGTGATAAAATGAAAAGCAAATTGTGTTTCCACACAACAAAGAAATTGCAAATAACACTCAATATCCTCTATATATTGTCTGGAACTAAATGATTTATCATAATATTTTGTACTTTAATAAAATTCTTGATTGTGTCATCGATTAAGTTTTCAAGAAAAGGCCACACAAATACTTAATCAATAAATTCATGCGGTGTACTTGATATGGTGTCCAATATATGCTAGGATATGCGTGTTTTAATTTTAAAATTTTGTTTCTATCATTTAAGTTTCTTTTTCACTGTTTTGTTATTTGAATGGTGCATTATAAGGATGCAACATGAGAAACATGATTGTTTCAATAATTATTTCCCTATGTCATGGTTTATTTCTTGGTTGTGTGATTGATCCAAGCGTAGCCCACCTAAATCGTCTAGCAATACATTCATGCAGTGTACCTGATAATGTGTCCACCGTATGCTAGGATATGCACATTTTGTTAATACATTTTGTTTCTATTGTTTAGGTTTGTTTTTCACTTATTTTTTCTTCGAATTGTACATTTCAAGGATGCTGCAACGTGGGAAACATAGTTGTTTCGAGAGTCATTTGTCTCTGTTTTAGCTCATTTTTCGGTTGTTTCAATTTGCAAAAATAGTTCTTTGGGTCATAATGACAGGAAACATCTACTTTTCCTATGCCGTTCTTGTTGGTGTTTATTGTGCTAGAAAACATCACAAAGGGACACCTGTTCAGCTCCACAACAAGTTCCATGGAACAAGAAGTTGTGTTTCCCATGACAAATCTCATGGTAGATAGAACACCTAAAAATAAAATGCTCCTTTCCCTCCCCTTTCGTAAGAGTGTTAGAAAATGAAAAGGATATTTTGAACAATGTAGAACAATATATTCCTCTAATAAAGATATATCACACTTAAAGGCTATCTGGCATTATCGAGAATATATGTATTTTATACAACTATCTTCCACCAAGAATGAGGGTGAATGATAGGTCCAAAATTTACATGAAATAAATGAAGAATGCACCACCTATTTATAAGTGCGTAAAAAATCTTATGTAGGAAAATGGAATGACACACCACTGTAAGGGAGTTTAAACAGAGAAAAAAGAACCTCCAAAATAGTTATCTCCATTATACTATATTACAAATACATATGATTGTGGACACGTGGAAGGAGTTATAACATGGATAATATAACAAAAAGAATTAAAGAAATAGTCACAATCTACATACCCGCATGATCCACATAACAAGGCAACACATATGATACTAGAAATAACAATTCAAAACATAGAAATAAACACTATTTCTAACAAAAATGACAAATTAGAATGCTCCACTATTTACTAGGATGTAAAAGAATCTCATGTAGGAAAATGGTGTAGTGCCCAGCTCTTTTGTGCTTTGATAACAAGCTCATCCGAAGGCCCTCAAGTGGGTTATGATTCCTTTACGGACATCTTTTGCAAGATTGGCTGATTGAATCGATGTAGTGCTTTGCCACATGCCCAATTTAGGGCAGGCACTGGTCTTGGTAGAAGTGGCTAGTTGTGGCCCCATTTTGAGTTGTCAACGATGTAATAAAGTATCAATAAATAGATAATAATAATAATAATAACAAAAATAAAGGGGAATAGAGAGTTTAAAATCTTAAAATTTAAAATTATGAGTAATCAAACAAATTTAAAATATTTATTTTATATTTGAAATAGTGGGAGTGAGAAATTGCTGGAATGCATTTGGTGGATGAACACATATCTCTCCCTATAATCACACATCTTCAAGGTAATGCCCCACATTTTTACCTAGTTGGTGAGGGTTTGGACCGCCTCGCAAAAATGACGAGGTTTGTCACCGTGGGTTTAATGTAGGAGCATTACCTTGTGTAAATAACCAAATTTTGGCTTTTCTAGTTATCTTAGGTTGTGAAGGTCCATTTGGGTGGTCATGGCATGTGTCAAGTCCATTTAAACTCTTTTAGCATGTAATAAGTGGTATTTGGAAGTTTCCCTCCAAAACCACATTTCAAATATTTGAAATTGTCTTATAGTATGTTAGAGGTCTCGGTGTTAGCATAGGTTTAATAAATGATGTAAAAGGGGTCATGGAACATAACTTTACCTAAGACATGGCCTATTGACCCTAACATAGCTTTAACTCACTTTGGTTTTGTTGGTAATCATAGGACTTTACGAAGAGCAATAGTCCTAAAAGAAGTCCCTCCTCTTTAATGGGAGAGGTTCCCTTATTCAGAAACGAAACTATTTACAAATATACAAAACATGATTTTCTTGTTGAACTTGGATATAATGAAAGTGTTTGGAGAAGGATCATCAATTACAAAAGGACTCTGGAATGAGAATACGAGATTGAAAATGGGCAACATTTAGAATTATAGATGACAAGTAATTCTTTATGTATTTTACAATAATTGAAACAAGATCATTTGTATCATATTAGTGAGATGAAATTTAAAAGACACAAAGATGTGTAATAACATCTGCAAGAATACAAAGTTTCTTGAAATAACACGGTGTAAAATGATCTTCACAAAATTAAATGAAAAGCTTAGGGATAAAAGAGATCGATATAGAAAGAATGAAAAGCCCTTACGTATTGATTTCTTTATGATTTATTTACACTTTCAGAAAATAAGCCAAGTTCTTCCTCTTCAAATGGCGAGGAGAGGCCATTATATAGCTTACAAATCGTTACTCTTGGTAACTACTTCTTTTAACTAAAGATTAGTTAAGGATTGCCAATCGAATACCTCAACTTATTACAATAAATCGGAAAAAGAATGGAAGAGAAGAGAAGAATAAGGAGAAGAAGACAGTGGTTATGAAGGACCCAACTTCAAAATCCGACTGAATCTCTTGATGCCTCGGCTATGTCTCTGCACGGGGAGTGATGTTGGGCAGACCGGGTCCAAAATCCGAGGCACTTCTCCATTTCCTTATCAAACTCGACATGAGTATGATAGTCTTTATTTGCTTCTTGAATGGCAGATTGAAGAGAGGATCTCCTTCATTTTCTCTTTGAAATGGAGCCTTCCTTGAATAGATTATCTTTGACAAAAGCTCAATTGAGCTTTGATTTCTTGCGAAAGAGGCACACCGTGTTTCATCTTGAAGATGACAATGTATATCTTTGAAAGCGAATCTGACCAAGTGTTTTGAAAGCCTCACCAATAAATTTAATCTTCATGTTGATAGTAATCCGGGGGCGGAGCTTGCTAGACTTGGGAAGGAATGCACAGGAAAATGGATACACGCGGAATTTAGATCACAGGTTCGAGCAAAAGATAGCATGAAAGCAGTGTGCAAAACGCATAGGGGGTTCGCTCGTTATATAGCCGTTTAGGAGAGAGAAAGGTAATAAATGCGCATTAAATACATACCTACCAATTTGAAAAGCAAGATATTCGGGTAGAGTGGGAAAAATTAGCACGAATGGCACTTGGGTTCATTTGGGACATGAGGGACGCGAAAGCGCGAAGTACGCGACTCGGCCGATTCGGGCGATGCGGGGAAAAGACGCACAAATGCTCTTGGAACACGCGGGACAAAAGTACGCGAAGTACGCGACTCGGCCGACTCGGACGAAAATGGAACAACTGGTCCGGGCGCACTTGGGACATTTGGGACAAAAAGTTCCGACGGGCCCGAAAAGAACAGACTTCGGGTAAACCGGCCGATCGGGGAACAGAGGGCCCAATTGAACTTGGGACACGCGGGACAAAAATGTCCGACAGCCCGAAAAACACACAAAATGACCCAAAAACGCAGATTTTCTCAATTTCTTGGCTTTTCACATAATCAGTACAACAGAGAAGACACTTAAACTCAAAATTTTAAATTTTCACCTTCTTAAAAGCAGGGGAATTTTGAGTGGACAACAGATTTGACTAATCATAGATGCGTGGGTTAAGACCCTAACTACCTCTCTTCACCTCATTAGCATTGAGAAGCATTCGAATGAGAGAAGTGTGTGAATCGTAAGAGGGTTTGGAGAGGAGAAAGGAACTCTGTATAAGAGTCAAAATGCTCAAGAAGCTATGAAAATTCAATTGTTTTATTAATAAAGACTTCGTGGAAGTAAAATTATGCATAGATGTTTAACTGTGACATTGTGGTTGAATGTTAAGAACTTATGAATGAATCTTTTGTATATGGTGTGTGAATGATAGTACTTGTGAAAGAGACATGTGCAGGCTTATGGAAGACATGAAAGAGGAATGAGGATGTTAGAATGTCCATGAAGACAGTCAAATGCAAAAGTATAGAAGCGTGTGGTAAGAATGTGTTTTTGCTATTGAATGAAAGGAAATATTTGGAATGGTGAATAAGTAAGGAATAAGTGAAGGATTTAAACTTAAGAAGACTAAGTTGGACATCCTCCTAAGGTTATAGTGTGGTTAGTGATCTTGCACGAGGGTTTGAAAGAAACTAAACCGTAGAATCCAGTTTGACAATCTTTTGAATGATTGTTAGAGGCGTATAATCCATGTCATAAAATGTGAGCATTGATGGAGTTGCACCTGGCATGAAGACGAGTTTTAAGTCACTAATAAACTAGTCGATAAGGGTTTGGGGTTTGGACCGTCCCTCAAAAATGACGGGCCTTGTTGTACTGGGTTGATGCAAAGCATTACCTTGTGTAAATAATCAAATTTTGGCTTTTCTAGTTATCTAGGCATGAAGAAGAGTTTTAAGTCACCAATATACTTCACAAAGTCCAAATAAAGAAAAATAGACAAGATAACATTCACTCGGTCTGAGACACCTTGTGTTAGGGTCTTAAGGCAGAAGAAATTTGTATAGTACAAAAATGGAATCATTGAATACTGTTGCAAGTCAGTGATTAGGGGTTTTTAGGTGTATTCAAGGTGAATGTGAAGTATTAAGATAATTGGAGAAAGTCTTCTAGCGCAAATCTGTATATACAGTCTTGACTGTTGTAATGCTTGTCAGAGGGTTTGGAGAAACGTTCTTGGTGCAATAGACTAGTCCTTCCTTTGGAGATATGTGGAGTCTATGGATAAGTTAGAAGAAGAGAGGTCTAAAGGTGGTAAGGAGACACACGAACCATTGTGTAACTAGGACCAATAATAGGTTATAAAGGAAGAGAAATTACATGCACAATTTTCTACCTTCAGTGACCAAAACCATTGGTGAGAAACAATTTTTGTGTCCCCAGATTTCACCTGTGTTTTACCCCATGTAAAATTTTTCGTACTTTTAAAATAATGGGTCGTTTTGTGTTTTTATTGCCAAAAAGTGTCTATATTGTGTCAAGATATTCTCAGAGATTCATATTAGCCAATTTCGCCAAATACCCAGACGCCCAAAATCGTTATATTCTGTCACTGGGGTTTACCTGCGGGAAATTTGTATTTAATTATTCTGAGTCCCGTTTGAGGCAAATTGTGTTCCGGTTTAACCCTGTTGTGGTCTTACATGTCAATATTCCCATATACCAGTAGGGTTTTGACCAGGAATGAATCCTGGGCTTTATCTGAGACTTTTGGCAACGTTTTGCGTTTTTAGTGTTTTCCTGTTTTGTTTTTTGTGAAATTTCTCTAGGTCAATTCCTTTGCCGGTTTGGTCTGATTCCTTTCCTGGAGTATTTGGAGATCATTTATGGACGTTATGCCAGAAAGAATTTGCCACAGGAGGTCTGGTTCTCTTTGAAAAGACGAAGTCATGCATAAAAACTTCTTCTTAGGTCGCATTTTTGGGGAAAGGAAGATTTTAAGCTACAATGGATTTTTGGTAGCAGCAGGCAGGTGAGAATTTTGTACTTGCCTAACAGGGTACTTTTTCCCATGGAAGCAACGCCACTTAAGTCACAATGGGAAAATTAGAGGCAAAGCAGGGGATTTTAATTTCTTACCTGCCTTGCAGGGTAAATAATCCCATTATGAAAGTCAAACAACTTAAGTGGATCATGGGATTTTTGGAGCTGCGGTGCAGGGTGAATAATCCCATTGAAAATTAGCTTTTAAAAATAGAAATGGCTTATGTCAAAAAGTGCGACCCCTTTTGGGATAGAAGGACAACTTTAAATGCATTAATTAATTAATTCTTTCTCCAAATTTGGCGCCCAAGCATGAGGAAAAGTCAACAAGGGTAAAGAGGATAAAGGAAATTAGAATTAGAATTCTAAAATTAAATAAATATAATTTATTTAATGCAGCCCCTTCATGTCAAAAAGTGCGACCCATATTGAGGAGGAATAATGCTTTTTAAAGTATTAATTGATATAATTAATTCCTATTTTTAGTGGATGAGGTCAAAGCACACTGTGAAGCTTAAGTGGACTGGAAGTAGTGAGCTAAAATTAAATAAATTTAATTTATTTAATGACAGCCATGAGCATGCACAAAATAGGCGCCCCAGTTGAAGAGAAAAGCATGTTAATTAATTAATTAATTGCCAGGAATAGGAGAGGCAATTATTAATTATAGAATGGTGAATGTTATATAAGAAAGGGCTGCCATAAGGATGAATTAATTAATTCTTTAGCAAGGAAGTGCAGCCCAGGCAAATTTGGCGCCCATTTAAGGAGGAATTTTGCACAAGAAGGTGTTTTTACTGCTGGAAGTCTTCAAAGTTTGGCGCCTAGGTTTGAAGGAGCTTGATTTGTGTCTGATTAATTGTCTGCATAGTGGTACAGGTGCTCAAGTGAAGTTGGTAAAATTCATGCTTGCTTTGCATGCAAACAAAACATCAAATTTTGGGGCAGCAGGCTTGATATATGCAGATTTTTATAATTAAAATCAAGTGTTCATGTTCCGGTTGCCATCTTTGTCTAAATTAATTGCAGGAATTCATTACAGGTGCTTTTATAAGAGAAAGGGAGCTTAAATCAATGTCCAATACATTGAACATATCCTCCGAATCTGAAGAAATCTCCAGATTTGCACCGATTGTAAAGAATTCCGGCTGAATAAAGAGAAAAAGAATTACTCAGACAAAGATAGATTTGGCCATGGCAAAGCGGGATGAAAAAGAAAGCACAACGTAGAGTCATGCATCACTTCTAAGTTTGTTGACATTGGAGATACAAATCTAGGTCCAAAACCTCTTTCCGAATTGATTGAGATCCAGAGCTGGAAAGACTTCCCTCATGCGTGCAGTCAAAAGCAGTGGAATCATTCGAGCTGCAACATTTCCATTCACCCAGCCAGCGAGTTTGTCATGGAGTGTGCTAGGTCTTACCATCCATTATCCAGATCAATCCGAGATCTGCGGGGAAGACAATAATTTGGTTGGATGCACAGTTCATCAATTATTGTCTGAAGATTCCAGCACGAAAGGTGGTGACTACTATTAGCATACAGGATGCCGACAACAGATGGGAAAAACATAAAGTTGACTGCGTGGGCATAATGAACAACAAATACATGAAGAAGCCCAGATCTCCTTCCAAGTTCCCGAGAACTCTTCCATGATCTAATCTGGTACAAGAGGTGGATGATATTGCCAAATTGTTATGCAGGATAAATGGCAAAGCGAATGCTCACAACTTCTGCGCATGGATGTATGCTTTCATCAGGACCATTGAAATCAACAAAGCAGATTCAATAATCAATTGGTCGAAATCATTAGTGACAACATTGGTGAGCAACTCAAATGTGAGGTGTACTTACAACTTCAACATGACTTCATATTTGGTTTATCGCAAATGTACTTCACAGGTGTCTTCTCCAAGCTAGATAGATGTGGTGTTCTTTCTAAGGACCCTATTTTCGAGTGCTACCCACAGCTTACTGTACCCACATGCAATAAAGATTACAAAGTGGTCAACGATGGATTCTTCTACGATTCATTTGCAGGCTGAACGAGCGATCTAAAGGCCAACAGGGTAAGCAAGGAAGTGTGGGAAGCTGTGTCCAGGATTGGCAATATCTTTATCCAGTTTGCGGATTTTACATACCTCAGGGTCACCAGCTTTTCAGGAGAACCAGTTAAGTTGCCCAGATACCCGAGTGATAGATTGGTCATCATGGAGCTGAGCAGACAACTCGTGGAGATGCATGACCTACAGTTGAAACGGCACAAGTCTACATGCTTCTTCCCGATCACTGTGGGCCATTATAGTTTCCAGAGCATTCATAAGGCCCAAGGAATCGCGGAGATGTTCTCGAATATGAGCAAGAGTTCTTCCCAAACGGTTGAACTTCGATCCATTTGGAGTGGCAAGGAAGACAATCTCCCAGGAGTACGTGCATGTGCCTTCATTGGAAGATTTCTGGATGAAGTGCAGAAACGAGTACGAGGTTAGAAAGAAAGATTTCAGCAGTTATCAACTCAAGCAAGTGTTTGACTTTGGATTAGCACGGATACCTGCGGATCTTAAGGATGATGGGCCTGTGTTACTTGACACATACCATCAAATGAGAGGAGATAGAGCTGTACTTCAGGAGAGCGTAGGGGCTGCCATATGATCGAGAAAGGTCTGGTTGTTAGTCAATACTTCAAATTGGTTCTTGTGAAGGGATATTGCCTTGATGAAGCATTGATGAATCAAATCACGACAACTTCAGCACAGGAGATTCCCTCAAGAGGAAGCACGAAGGAGATAGCAGCAGAAGGCCTGAAAGATTAAAGTGCACAGAAGGTCTTATTTGAAAGAGATCACTTCTACGCATGGTGCTAGTTCGACTTCTCCAACATCAAGTACTTCACCGACTGTCGCACCTCAGCAGGATACTACCATTCCTCCGTTGAATCCGGCAACATTCATCTTTTCTCCTCAGCCACTCCATTCAACACCTCTTCCTGAAGAAACGTTTACGCTGCAGATGGCAGAATTTGAAAGAGCCTTGTCTTTGGATAGTTTAGAGGATGGCAGCCACAACACTGTAGTAGTTTCAGATGGAGAGAAATTAGAGTGCAAGATAGTGGTGCACTCAACAACTTTTCTTTCTTTGAGAAGCAATTTCTCGGAATGGTTGGCTTCGCAGTTGGTTCCAGAGGCTAGAGAGGAAATGAATTTGGAGGAACACGACTTGTTGTTGCTCCTGAATCTAGGTGGAAAAGACAGAAGACCTAAAGTTGCTAAGGTAACTTCAAGGTTGATCATTGAAGAGTCGGGGCAGAAGTTTGCCGAGGTGTCAGTTCCAGCAGAAGGAAAGAAGAAGGATGAGCTCATGGCAGAAGATATAATAGTAACTAGAGTACCCATAGGTCAAGCCACCACAGAAGGATTGAAGCAGGACACACAAACATTGATAGATGCTCTATTCCTTAGGCTTGACAAAGAAAAGGCGGAGAAAGTTGAACTTCAGAAGCAAGTATCTCAGTTGTGCGAGATCATTGCCAAGGTTGCTAAATCTTCCACTCAGCCCATTTCAACACAAAAGCAGGTGAGTGATCATCTGATGCAGGAAGTGGAAGATGCAAGTAACCAGGTTAAAGCTATCGACGAATGGAAAAGTCTGATCATTCGTCAAGCTTCGTACAACTCGGAGAGGTGCCAACCCGCCTAAAGGTTATGAAAGATGCATCAAATCAGCTAAAGCAAGTGGTAACAAGCACGATAGATATGAACATGAACATCTTGAGAGTAACTTAGTTCTTTGGCGAAATAAATAAGTCGCCGAGAGAGGTGTTGATTGCGAAGCAAATTGTGCTGGCGGGATCAATTGAGAAGGGGAAGCAACTTGAGTTTGTAGTATCTTTCCGTTTGGAGATCTACAGAATTATGTTGAAAAGGATGTAGGCACTTGAGAGTATGGCATCATCTTTACCAGACAATGTCATTGCTTTCACTAATGAGAAAGTGGTCCAAAGGTGTTACTTCATAAACAAGGACCATTCCTAGCAAAGTGCCTAATTCCCTGGAAGGATCTCTTCTAATGGTGCAAGGGAGAATTGATGGAGCTTTTAGGCCTTTCACGATGAATTCCATCAGTAAACTGGTGGCACTACAGTCAGATATTGAGAAGTTCGGGCCTAGCTTGGAGGATGTGGAAGCGTGTATCAGGGTATTGAACAAGGATTGCTGCTGCAATTTAGACGGAAAAGGAAGAGCATGTGGCTAAGACATATGAGAAGATGTTGAATTACATGTTCGATGAAAGTATATTCACATCAAAAAAAAAAGATGTAGATTTTACAAATAGCTTCTACTTTTCTTCTTCTATTTTCACGTTCCCGGATATAATTGTAAAACTTTAAAGTTATTGGTTTTGAAACCATTACTTTAAGTTATGTGGAACGATTCTATTAGTTAAGTGACAAATGTGTATAAGTTTGAATATGGACCCGGATGCATGTCACTTGAAGAGGAATTAGAGGGGGATGATTGCCAGATGTTATCTTTACTTTTTGTTTATGTTCCAGTTCAGTTGAGTTTTCCATTTGTATTTTCCCTTCTACATTCTATAAGTAGAGGAAGAACCTTCGGGTTAAGGAGCAGAATTTGTAAGCAACATTCTTGTATTCCAGACTTTGTGCTAAAACCCCTGATAGCTATTTGAAGCAAAGGAATACAAAGGAGCAAATTTCCGAAGAACTTTGTGTCACGGTGCATTCTGTTTCTAGCTTTTGTCTTAGATCTACTTATAAACTTTGTGTTATTCTAGATCTAGATCTAAAAGTTGCCTTTGCTTATAATTCTGTGTGTTAATATCTATTGGTTCTGTCTATGTGCATGCAATCAACTCTGTTATCTATTGATTGGGTTGCACATCTTCCCTCTTTCTTTCCAGTGTTTTATTATTTCTTTCTTCTTTAGATATTTCATTTCTTTAACAACTGCTTACTTGCTGCAAAACTATACAACTATGGTTCATGAGTTACATGGTTAAAGTAAAACCCCAAAATAGATACTAGCATATTTTATTGACAAATCATACACGGGAGCCTCACCGGTAAATGAGGGAGATTTATCTCATGACTGCCTAGGTTTTCAGCTATGCAGGAAATCTAGCCAACACAATTATCTTAGGAGAAAAGTTTATAAAGGAATAGTGATCAAGCATGTTTATGAGGATGTTTGTATGTTAGAAACCTTGCAGTGAGAACCATCAAACAAGAACTTCTTGATTGTCCTCCTACAGTCCTGTTGAGAAGCTTAGAAGGAGTAAGTTAACACTTGGTGGAATGTGTCTTGAATGAAATGGATGAGTGACTTGAGTGGTTGACTAGCGGGAATAAGAGACATTAAGGTGAGTGAGAAGAAACTTAGAGAAAGCTAAGGAAAGGCAAGAACATGGTAAGAAGACAATGTGGTGTTAAGAGAGCAAGTAAGAGATAAGTGACCAATTGTGAGAATATAGCATTATGATGATAATAGGGTGATGGACCCTTGAAAACTGTTTGAGTAAGGTGGATATGTGTGGTGTAAGCTGATTCAAAAGTTGAAACCAGCGGGTAAGTGCTAAAACCCTAAGAGGAGAGTTAAAACCCTAAGAAGGCCTAATAAACCTAGTCAAAAAGGAGAAATTGGTGTTGGGAGAGTTGTGTTTGGAGTTAAAAGATGCAATTAACCATGAAGCAAGAACTTCATAATGGGTGTCAGGAAAACTAAACACTTCATCATGAAAGTTGACAGATTGTTTCCAACTACAAGCAAGCTTTGTGTTTTTTAAGGGCTACTAAATAGGGCTAATTGTGAACGGTAAAAATGGATGGGCTTGGAGAAAGGAGCTAATTTTTTTGAAAAAGTTTAATTGGCCAAAAGGGTATCTGAAAAACTTGACAATGAGATCTAAGGCCTTGTGAAATGTTCTGGTGCTCAAAATTTGTCTTCTAGAATGGCTACAAGCTAGTATGAAGGTCTAAATGGGTAAAGGAGTAAAAGTGATGGTTTGAAACTTCTTGAGGTGTCTAATCATGTTTGTTAGGTGCATTTGAGCAGAGGTGCAAGATATATTTGGCTCTTGTTTCAGTGTTGAAGTCATTTTTGGTATGTTGAACAAGGTTGGTTTCTTGAATAAATCATGAGTTTTGTGAACACATTGCATGGTTTTGGTAATTTTGAATCTTAATGAAAAATTTGTTGTTTAAACCATAGTAGGAAAACTCGCCAAAACCAAAAACTCGCCAGACCCCCAAAAAAAAAACTCGCCAAAAACTCGCCAATATTCGGCCAATACTCGGGAATACTCGGCAACTTAAAAAATACTCAAATTTCTTTAAAAAACATAAATTTTAAGCAACACATAGCTACAAAATGTATTAAATGAGCCCATAAAATGTTGGAGAAGTGTTTTCTATTAGATTTGAATACAAATACAATACAAAATCGCATCATCATGCGAATACGACAACCGGCTGATACTAGTCCCCACACTCGGCTGCGTCTCCACGCTCCTCCTAGAAGGCTGCGAATCTGGCTCGATCATGGAACTAGATGATGGTGCTGGTGGCTCCTCTGCTGCATGTTGGAGATCACCTCCAAAGATGTCATCCAGTCCAATATCTCCTCGGAGTCCTGCTAGTGCTTCTCCCTCCATAGCCTCCCTCTCAAAAGAAGCAATCTCGTCTGTTGTGAACGTAGGGTTTTCCTCTTCTTGCCCAGGCCACTCACGGTATGGATCTATCTCATCCAAATCAATGAGCTCCACTGATGTCGCCTCAACTTTTTTTGTGCGGAACCGGAGATTGTATTGCACAAAAACCAAGTCGTTGAGCCTTTTTTGAGTCAACTTGTTGCGCTTCTTCGTGTGATTAGTCCGAGCACGAGAGAATACTTGTCAAGTTTTGGCGAGTACTACTTGCCAATTTTGAAAGCTACCCAATATTTTTAATTACTAATCATGCCTACAAGCGATCAAAGCTCATGATTCTTTGAGAAGATTGCGAAAGTTGCTTGGTCCAAAAAGGTGCAAAAATGGATTTTATGAAAATAAGAAAAATATTGCCATCATCATGCGTGGAGCTCGAGAAAATATGCACTTTTAGAGAAAACGACACTTGAAACGGAGCCACAGAATGAAAGTTATGGCACATGCAAGTTTTCTTGTCACTACATCTTCCCGGACCCTTTCCAAAAATGGCAAATTTTTTTCTATACTTGTTTCTTCACGAAAAATCCAAAAAAGGAAAGAAATGCTGTCTTTGGCGAGTTTGTGGCGAGTTTGTGGCGAGTTTTTGGCGAGTATTCCAGCTATACTCGGCGAGTTTTTTTTTTGCATTTTTGGCGAGTTTTTGGGCGGTTTAACCGTTTTCAAGGTTTTTTGGCGAGTTTTTTAAAAACCGGCAAGTACTCGGCGAGTTTTCCATCTATGACTTTAAACCAAGAACTTGATTTTTGTTGCTATCATGGTTATTCATGTTAGATGCCTCATCGAATTGCACCCAATTTGTATCATCGCGTCAAACGCATTCTGGAGCAAATTGTTGACGGTCAATTTATTTTGCATATTTAAAAAGAGAAGAAAATAAAATAAATTATGGTTGTGTGGAACACGTTGTTGGAGGAAATGGAGGTTAGTGTGTTCAAACGGAGACAAATTAAAAAAAAAAGGAATTTTGAAATATCGAAATAGTAAAATTAGTTAAGATCAAATCGGTCAAAATTAAGTCAAAATAAAATATATACATGGATGATTAAAATATTAATAATGACAACCTTTTGGAGGGTGGATTAGGGCGAAATGGTCATTTGTTTGTGTTAGGGTTCTTCTCCCTCTCTTCGCCGCCATGAGAAGGAAACATAGAACTTTCATGGAGGGTTCTTCCTCATACATTCACAAGGTGTTTAGAGCTTGATATAAGGCTTGTTTGTAGGAGGAGAGCTCACTAGTCACTACCATAGGGTCGGGTTGGGAGTTTTGAAGAATGCCACTTCCTGTAATGGTATCTCAGTGGAACCAAGCCCAAACACCAGCAAAACCCATTGGAGTCCAATAACCAAATGATCCTAGCTGTGAAATCCTCGTGCAAGGTGGACCTTGGATGTGCACACATGAGATGTAGAGTCAGTAAATGTTCATATCACAGGGTTTAAATCTAGACTTCCACATCTTTGCTAGCTCCTCCACTCTTGCACCAGTATGGGCATCCATTAGAAGCACGAGAAGAAGGGTATTTGAGTTTGATGTTTCCTGTGCAAACACTTTGTGGATCGGTGTGTAAATATGGGGGTGAAGAGCAAAAAAATGGATTAACTACTGCCTGTATGAGACGTGGTCTCATGGAACAAACCTCAAGGCGTAAAAGGGGATTTTTTCTCTTGCTGAAGCTGCACACATATGGACAACTGAGAGGCAATAGTGCACATCACATTGACATTGTATGATTTTAATTGCAGCAAAAGGAGGGATGTGGGCTAAAGGTAGTCAACCTGTTTGCCAAAATACCTTGCCATGGTTACCGGTTTTGGGCCAAAGGTAGTCAACCTATTTGCCAAAATACCTTGCCATGGTTACCAGTTTTGCACATAACAGATTTGTTATAAAGGCGTTAGAATCTTTTAGTAGAATGCAAAAAAAAGGGGCACATGAGTTGTTTGTTTGAATGCCTCAATGAGGCATATTTCCTTGGACAGCAATGATTTAGGCTTTGCACAAAATGGATTTTTGAAAAAGCTTTAGAAACTTTAGGCAAATGCGACTGGTAGGTGGAAAGCCAAATTTCACACCATTGCTTGTGTTCTTTGTGCATGGTTAACCCTCTGGATGTGCTGGTTATCTTGTGGACAACCTATACTTTATTATTAAAATGCAGTTAGATTTGTGGTGGTTTGAGGTAGTGTTTTCTTGGTGCCTGCAGACCAAGTATGAATATAGGCTTATGAGTTCTTCCAGCCATGGCAAAATAAGAGTTTTGGAGTAGGGTATGAACCATAGAAACTGGTTCCTCCTTGTCAAACCTAGTATTTGCAAGTGCTGTAATTGGCATATATGAAAATGTGGAAAAATACCGAAGGCATTAGAACTGTTTGACAAAATGCCTTGAAGACATGTGGCTCCATAGGATGCCTTGGTTGTTGGATACTCGCAAAAAGTTTTTATTAAGAAGGATATATAAGAGTTCAAGCAATTGTAAGGGGCAAATGTGTAAGCAAAAACATGAATGCTTGGAGTATATCCGACCATAAAAGCTTCATTTTGTTTTATTTAGATGTCGGGGTTCTGGTTCAGTGAATGGAAGCTGCCCGGTAGACTGTGTGCAAAACGTGGAAGCAATCAACAAATGTGTGTAACTTCAACTCCTCTTCTCTCGCTCGGAAGATCAATACAAGCATGGTTTTCTCTTCTATCTTGTACGATTTCCTCACTCTAGTTTTCTCCTTTGCTATGATTTCGAAAATAAAAGCAAAGAAAGAGTATGCTTTCGGTAAATTTAAAATGAACTGAAAAATGTTCAAGTGCAAACCTGTAATGTCCCTTTTTAGGGGGACTTAGGAAATGGCCAAAAGCTCCCAAATCTGATTTAGGGCACTGCTGTTATAAACCTGTAAATGTGCAAATTAAACCCTTTTCTAGGGAAGTGACCTATTTTGGGGTTTCAACCACTCCTTCGTGCCTTCAAAACCCTTCCAATCAACTTCACTTGAGTCTCTAAAATTATAATATATCCTCGACAATCATATAATGCAAGAAATCTGATTTTTAATACCCTAGATATGGAGATATGAATTTCACGAAACTTTGTCTATAGCATTAGTTTTTAAAATTCAAAGCTCAACTTAGGAAGCACCAAAAATCACGAAACTCAAGATATTGGCCTTATAAATTATGAAGAATAAGCTAGTAATTTCAGATTTATCAAATTAGTATCACACATACCAAATTTCCACACCAAAGTGGGTCGCTCCACTATGAATAAATATAATATTGCACCACGAAGACCACAAATGCAAGATAAAGATTCTTTATTGCTTTTCCAACCAACTTGCACAATCAAAACCTCATGAAAGGTTTTTGTCCTTGGAAGAGATTCTCAACCCAAGGGGTTTCGTCCTTGAGAGAGAGAGTAAAAGGGCTACACTAGCCAATTTTCACTAAAATAAGAATAATCTCCAAAACATGAATCGAATTAATGCCATCAACCTCTATATATAATACGAGGGTGGCACCAAGTCTTGGGGCTCTCAAATGAGGCCGACCTCAATTACACTTGCTTTATTATTATTTTCTTTTCTTTATTGGAGCCTACATGCTCACCAATATTTTATTAATTTCTAATTTATTGTTGGGCGCTAGGCTCACGAACAAATACAATGCCAACTAAAGAAATAAACATGAAATTAAGCACATGATGACATTGTTGGTTTCTTCTAGCTTGTTTGCTTGGACCCATGAGGAAGAAAAATGGTTCAAGGTCTTCAAACAAAATTATCTCGAAAAAAGGGACATTACAGTCCTCCCCTCTCGAAATCGCTTGTCCCCAAGCAATTGCAAGTACCTAGATCCCAAATAAATCTCAGCTGCTCCTTTGATGTACCTATACACAAAGAAAACTCATTAAAGAAAAAATGTGTCCCCTTCTTCATCCACTCTTGCTTTGTGGATATGATGACCAACTCTTCTTCTTTGCTTGCCAAGGCCTCATAATTACCATCCAAACATTGGTTGTTCCCAATTTCCCTCATGCTGTCCCAAACACCAATGTAATCTTGCTTTTTCCCTTCAAAAATCAGAATGAAGGTGGCTGGAATTCCACTTTTACTTTCATAGAATAGTCCAAGTATGTTAGTGTGTAGTGAATACAACTCCCAACTATTAAGATGTCTCTTTATGCTCCAAAACCTTGAAAAGATCAAACTGAAAATGCACCAAACAGCATGCCTCCTCTGTTGGACAACCCTCAAATTGACCCTTGGGTCAAAGTATTTGCCTTCCCACTTTGCTCCTATGATTAGGCAATCAATCCTTTTAGAAAAAACAGCACCAAAGTGATTGTACGGGGGCTGTATAGTGACTGCAACAGTCATGAAATGCTTGAAATTACATACCAAACAACAACCTCTGTCTTTATTAACATTTTAAGGTGGAACCCTTCATACTCAACTTTGTTGCCCTTGTCTGCACACACGCTCCAGCTGTTAGAAGGTGTTTTCTTGCTAAAAACTGATTGAGACTGACTGAAATTGATTTCTAAGGTGTTTTCTTGCTAAAAAGCAATTTCCCCTCTACTTGCCTTCTTGGGTATGACCACCACCAAGATGGTAGACAAGTTCGAAGTGCCTATCATGCAAAATTTTATGACAACATGTTTGGGAACCCACCAATCATCATTTCTACCACTTATTATCATGCCACCCTTTATTAACCGACCTCCCAAACTAAGGACGGTAAGATAATCTCCGTCTTGTCTCAAGTCCCATGTGAAACCCATGGCTTCTATCAAAATAATTCTTCTAGGAGATAATGAGTTTGAAGAGAACTGAAATGGTATATGTTTGAATGGTATTGTAATACACACAAACATGTAGGACTTACCCATTCACGTGTGGCTGAAAGTGCCTGGTGGTGATTCCTTTCCGTACTTTGGGAAGCTGTCCATGCCAAAACGTTCATGGAAAATGAAGAACTTTCTATTCCCTCAACCCAAAGCTTTACTTGCTCCTCTTGTTCCAAAGCTTTAGCTGAAAGCCCATTGATGATGTGATAATTTCCTTTTAGATCTTGGGCAGCTGTCCATGCAAATGTATTTGTGGGGTACAATTGTTTTCCCATGTTGTCACTCCAACATATTACCTTGAGTAGTTGTGACTGAAAGATGTGGTCCTTAGGTGATAAACCATACTTAGTTAAGGTGTTAGAAAGCACCAACAACTCCATATATACCCCCATGAATCCTTTTACATACAATATACAAAAAATAGGAATGTGAATATGTAATTGTACCTTACGAGTCTTCACATTATAATCAGTTTGGATTAAATTCCAATCAACTCCATGTAATGACGAACTAGGAAGTAATAAATCTGAGATATGTTTGTTCCTTGGACTGTCAACAAGATATTCCTTTCCTTTTGCCTTTGCTCGTTCTATAATTGGTGCTCTCCCCTTCTGCATTACCTCCATACCTTGTTCACATGTGCTTGGGATGTCTTTGTGGCTCTTACCCAAGTCTAATTTTTCGTCATTTTGTTCCTTATGGACTGCTGTTACAAACAGATCAGCAAGCTGATTATTATCTTTCTATTTGGGAAATGGGTTCCAACCATCCCTTTCGCTTCCCCTTCTTGCTCCCCACCCTTCTTTTCAGTCATCTTGGATTCATCACATGCTAAAATATCATCAACATTATCTAAACAATGATCATTGGTTACCTCATAATGTTGACTCTTTGGGGATACAATGGGTGTAAGTGCCATGGCCCTAGATCTCTTGAGAATTGAACCTTCTTTATCAATGACTCCATCTTCTATTATCATTTGAGAATTGCTTGAGCTATTCACTTCATCCTCTTAGTCCTCAAGCTTCCTCTCATCCTTTTGCTCATGCTCCCAAGTTCCCTTAGTATTTTTCCACATGCAACCATTAGAATTCAAGGGAATATTATTAACAACAAAAAGTTCTTTACCTTCCATTTTCCTTGGTCTTTTCTTAACATTTTCTCCATCCTCTTGTGCTCTCATAGGGCGGAAAGGAAAATCAGTCAAGGGTTCACCTTTGCAATGGTGGTGGGTGTTTCTATGGCTCTCAAAGGCCGGTCCTTCACCCCAAACAACTGTTGCGATGGTTATTCCACCTTAGCATGGTGGATATCTTCCTCTTTTGTCACCTCGAAAGGGTGGCTATAAAAGGAAGTTGCCTTTTTGATCTTCATCATGATTTCTCCGTCTGGTAGCTGATCTGCTACATTCTCTTTGACTTGCTTCTTCACACTGGATGGTTTTCTTCCCTCTATGGAACGAGACCTTTTTGCCAAGGTCCTTTGATGAGGTTGAAACATTGTGCCTTGTGCCAATTCCCACACTATGATTTTCTATTTCCACAAATTCCTCAAAGGAAAGGGCATCACACATCTTTTTCGGGAGAGCTCGATATGTTGTTGTCAAGTAGTCAATCCTTGAAACCCTTTTTTCCTTGGGCGAACCACCATCTTGCATATTTTGGATTGCTAGGGCAAGCCTATCCAATGCATTTGCTATCCTTGTGACTTCATGATCATCTCCAATTTTTCCATGCTTCACAGGTTGGGAGGATGAGGCTTTGATACCATTGTAATATCCCATTTTAGGGGGACTAAGGAAATGGGCAAAAGCTCCCAAATTTGATTCAGGGCAGTGCTGTTATAAACCATACACCTGCAAATTAAACCCTTTTCTAGGGAACGACCTGTTTTGGAGTTTCAACCCCTCCTTTGTGACTTCAAAACCCTTCTAATCAACTTCACTTGTCTCTAAAATTATAATATATCCTCAACAATCATATAATGCAAGAAATTTGATTTTTATTACCCTAGATATAGAGATGAATTTCACGAAACCCTTATTTGTAGCGTTATATTTTAAAAACCCATAACTCAACTTAGGAAGCACCAAAAATCATGAAACTCAAGATATTGGCCTTATAAATTATGAAGAATAAGCTAGTAATTTCAGATTTATCAAATTAGTATTACACATACCAAATTTCCACACCGAAGTGGGTCGCTCCACTATGAATAAATATAATATTGCACCACGAAGACCACAAATGCAAGAGAGATTCTTTATTATTTTCGCAACCAACTTGCACAATCAAAACCTCATGAAGGGTTTTCGTCCTTCACAAGTCTCCCAACCAAGCGTTTTCATCCTTGGAAAGGATCCTCAACCCAAAGGATTTTGTCTTTGAGAGAGAGAGTAAAACGGCTACACTAGCCAACTTTCACGAAAATAAAAATAATCTCCAAAACATGAATCAAACTAATGCCAACAACCTTTATATAAAATAAGAGGGTGGCGCCAAATCTTAGGGCTCTTAAATGAGGCCGACCACAATCAAACTTGCTTTATCATTATTTTCTTTTCTTTTTTGGAGCCTACATGCTCACCAATATCTTTTTTAATTTCTAATTTATTGTTGGGCATTAGGCTCACCAACAAATACAATGTCAGTTCAGAAAAAAACATGAAATAAAAAACATGATATTAAGCACATGATGACATTATTGTTGGCTTCCTCTAGCTTGTTCGCTTGGACCCATGAGGAAGAAAAATGGTTCAAGGTATTAAAATGAAATTATTTCGAAAAAAGGGACATGACAAAACCCATTTTTCGACTGTACCTCTTTAGATGTTTGGATAGCTTGGATAACCATATTGGATAACATAGACCACCTGAATGACAAATCGAACTTGTTTTCTAGTTTAAAACTATTAGGTTGTTTACCTTGCAAAAGTTAGTAAGCGCACGCCTAAAACACCCATCCATACCCCAAAACGGGAAAGTCAAGTTTTGACTGTGTCCCATGTCATGTGGAGTGCTATATCAAACCTTGGAATGACCTCACATGTTCGCTTGTGCATTTTGCGTCACCCCTTTAGGAGCCTTGCAAACCTTTTTGTAGTTTTAGATTACTGTTGAAAATTAAAAGGTCAATTTGGTTTGGGTTTTTCGTTAGGGCCTTGGGTGGAGAAATGAAACTTGGCCTCCACATACCTTTAGTATTTATCTGTGACAATTGCTTGCAACCCTTAGTTTTGAGAAAAAAACTTAAGAAACTAGTTCTACAAGGGGGTTTTTTGTAGGCCTCTCGTTGTTGGGCTATAAGGTCAAATTAGTATAATAACGAATAGTTGCCTCGGAAAGGTTGTAGCCATTCGAGCCTTGTTTTTCAATTTTGAGTTCGTCAACTACAATGAATTCCCTGTATATAGGAGGTGTATATAATTTGTCACATGGTGCGTTTGACCACCGGTAATCAGCTTTGAACGCAGTTTTTAGCCACTTGGGCTAATTTGGACGTTTTCGCTAACTTGTAAAATGGGAAAATACTGTCGTGGACCCTTATCAAGTCAAATAACTGGCGGAAAAACTTGTAGACACATATGATTGTATTGATATACATTTGGTTGTTTGTTTTGAGAAAATTGATTGGGGGAAAAATGGTGTTATTTCTATCTCCTCTCTCTATGTCTCTCTAGTTTTGTAAATGAAATGAAAAAAACAGTTCTTACTTGTCTTGTTTATACAAAGTTGTTTCATTTCGTTGTAAATGGAAGATTAAAAATCATTGAATTGTGTTATATCGAAGGAGAATTCCATGCTAACGTTTTTCTTCGACCTTGCTTACAAATTTTGATAGGTTGTAGGTAGTGTGGTGGCATAGAATAATTATTAGAATTGAGTGTTAAAAATGTTTGTCTTTCTAACATGTTTGTCCTTCAAAGGTGAAAAAGAAAGCACTGTTTTTCCTATTTAAATATACTCTTGTATAGTTTGTATAATGAAAGAGTGGACGTAATTGTATTTGCAATGAAGCACTGAAGTATGAGAACTCTATAGTTAGTATATGAACCTTTATAAAATGATGCATTTGTAAATTCATTCTCAACTTTTGTAATTGTCGTATTATTGATGGAAGAAAGATTCACTTATTATGTATGTGTGGGTAATTTAAGGAATTGAAATATATTTGTGTTTTACCCTATAGGTCAATTGCATTGGATAAGTGTATGTCGATGATTTCGATGAATTCTAGTGATAAGTGTATTTGTATTTGCAATGAAGCACCGAAGTATGAGAACTCTATAGTTAGTATATGAACCTTTATAAAATGATGCATTTGTAAATTCATTCTCAACTTTTGTAATTGTTGTATTATTGATGGAAGAAAGATTCACTTATTATGTATGTGCAATTTAAGGAATTGAAATATATTTGTGTTTTACCCTATAGGTCAATTGCATTGGATAAGTGTATGTTGATGATTTCGATGAATTCTAGTGATTTTTATTTAATTGCGAGTTGGTGAACTTAAACTTGAAGGATAGACCTAGTTATGTATGTGCGGGTAATTTAAGGAATTGAAATATATTTGTGTTTTACCCTATAGGTCAATTGCATTGGATAAGTGTATGTTGATTTTTCGATGAATTCTAGTGCTTTTTACTTAATTGTGAGTTGGTGAACTTAAACTTAAAGGATAAACCTAGTTACTTTTATACTTGATGGCACCTCTTAGCTTGAAGAAAATAAAAGATCACAGATTTAGGTTACCGCATGAACATGTAGGTTTAATGTCAAAAGATACTAAACCACCTCATATGAATTGCAAATGGATCCACACTGTTAGAATGTTAGTCTAAAGGACATCAGAATGACTCTAGCCTAGTAATCCTTGAGAATACTATCCTCCAAACAAAATAAATTTGTGTGTCATTCCTCCTTGATTGAAACTTAAGAGAAGTGATGACTTATGAATGATACAAAAGAGGAGAGTCTTGTTATTGAGTGAATCTGGTCAAGAAACCAGCACTCATATGTAATCTTAGAGTGACCCGAGAAGAGGAGTGCTTGACTAGTGATCAATCTCCCTAGGAAGCCTACAACTTATCTACGAGATTTGTACTCGATCACTAACCTCTCATGTTTTTCCATGGGAGCCTTGTAGTATTGTGTGGTATGTGTGTAAGTATGTATAACATAAGTGGAATAAATGTGTTATTTCAACTATGCTCTAAATGATGTGAACATTCCCATTAAGGCATTGCAGATAAAGTTTTACCTTGTCAAGTAGAAAGAAATACCTTTGGATTTTACAAAGGTATTGTGAAATAAGGGTGTTTGGTTACTCTGGTTTTGAATTTAGTAAGGTGTAGATTCCTTGAGTGCAAATGAAATGATTAATCGTGTGACCTCTCATGAGGTTATTGGTGAAAGAGACTTTGATGTATGTTTACCCCATGATTGAAAATATTGCCTTAGAAGGCATTTGAACGCATAAAATTGTATCAAATGTCTCACTTGTAATATGTATTTAATACTTGAGTGCCTAGGAATAATGAAATGAATTGTGTTGTGTGAGATCACACTCTTTGTAGTCTTGAATCCCTAAGTGAAAAGCAAGTGTTACGAATCGTAATTGTTCTAAAAACAATGTTAATATGAGATCTAAGTAACAATGTAAATATAATTAGAACAAGAGTAAACGAGATGAAACTATGGAATGATTGTTACAAAACCATACGCACCTTGATTGTGAGATCACACTGTTTGTAGTCTTGAATCCCAAGTGAAAAGCAAGTGTTACGAATCGTAATTGTTCTAAAAACAATGTTAATATGAGATCTAAGTAACAACATAAATATAATTAGAACAAGAGTAAACGAGATGAAACTATGGAATGATTGTTACAAAAATCATATGCACCTTGAATGATGTCAAACCAACTAAAATGCCTAAGACGATCTTAAAACAAATGAAAATAAAGGAGGGCATCATTGTGATCCAAAATGTTTTATTAAAATGGGAAATATACAACCTTGAGGTATGAGCACATGTTTCATATACATAATGTGGTTTAAACAACGATGTAAAATGAAATAATGAATATGTAGCTTTGGGAATGAGAATATTTGCTTATATGTTAAATGTTCTTTAATCTATAAGTTAAACAATGAAATTGAATAATAATAAACTAAGTGACCGCATTCGCCAAATTTCATTCCGGAAATTTGAAATTCGCCGTATCTCAAACCACATCAAAAAAATCGCTGAATTCGCGAATTTATTCACACAGCTAATAGATGGTGAATTTTATTGAAATTTGTATTCAGAATTTGTGTAAAAAAGCGCTGAATTTCACCTTTGTTGCGATTTGCCTAAATAAACAGCCGACCGTCGCCGTTGACATTCATTCACGTCCCTGTTGCATAGAGTTTAATTACTGGTGTGAATCTGAAGCATGAATCAACACAAATCATTACTGGTGCGTGAACGAATTTCTGGGCTGTAGGAATCCCGCCAGGGCTGAAGCGATTTGGTGAACGCAGGTTTAAAAGGTTAAAACTCCATGACTTCAGTTTAGGGCATAAGTTCTATTTTTTATTTAATAAATGTTCGTAAAAGCCTAAGATTTTAGTTAATGTTTTATATTTTATTATTGAATATGGTTTACACTTTGTACCTAATATCTAATATTAATAACATCGCTTCTTTTTTAATTAAAAGTTTATTCAAACTCATCAATAATTAATATTTTATCATTTTCAATTTTATAGTGTTAATTTTTTATAAACTATAAAGTTAATTTGTTAATGTTTTTTTTTTGATAGATAAGGCGGGTTGAAGGGACCCGTTCCCTGTATACAAAAAGGAGGCTATACCTCGAGTGAAACCATACACATCCACAACTAGATAAGTGGCTTACTAACAAAAACCACAATTTATACAATATACTATATCTGGTCCTTGATTACACCTAAAAGACATCATCTACCGAAAAATTGAGGCCCACAGCAGGCTGGTCCTGATCCGGCCCGAGCACCCCATCCGAATTGCCATCATCCGAGATTGCTTTGAGCCAGCCACGCCACAGATATTCAAAGGCACCCCCGCAGTGGAACGCAACACCACCACCAGCTCGGGACCGGCTCCAAAGGTAATCCGAGTGCTTTAACATCAGGTAGTTTGATTCGAGCTCGACTCGACTTTTTGTCCCTCGCAAAGACCACAAGGGATTATGCAAATTCCAATAGAACCTTGAAGCGATTCTCTAGGTCAGAATCAACCGAAACACCATCGCTTGAAAAACCCGAAGCACCCTCCTTCGCAGGCCAAGACACCAAGTTAAAGTTGGCAACCTCCGAGGCTAGATTCCCACAGAAGGCGGGGCAAAGCCAGTGAGCAACAACTTTAACCACCTCCGCTTTTGAGGGACGCAGGACCAACAAATTCTCGATGAAAATGGAAGCAATGCCACTGTTGATTCTCAGCCAACCTTCCGCGTTTAAGAAATCCAGCCCCAGAACCTGTTTAACAGCCTCCAAATCGTCAACGCAAGATATACAAAATATCTTCCTCAACTTGCAGTCAGAAGTAACTTTGTTACGAAAGGCCATCTCCCTCATATCGCACGATAGAGCCAGCACAGGAGCCCGAGGAAAAGCCATTCTTGCTATGGGATGGGAAATGAGCGAAGGTGAACCTCCCACTCGACTTAAATAACAACCAAACTCCTCACACGCAGGGAAGGATGGATATCGATTCCATGATGGGCGAATCCTTCGAGACAATCATTTGCAGACCCTCCCACGCCGAGCAATTACTATCCACTTTCTCCCAAAGATCTTGATCAATACCTTTATTCACCAACCAATCGGCACACTGATTACCCTCCCTATACACATGTCTAATGCTCCAATTATTGAATTTGGACAAATGCCATAACACTTTTTACACCTCCAAATCTAGCTTCCACGACAATGCTCTTTTTTTATAATGGCATTTATGATTACCAAGGAATCCCCTTCATTTCCAGGTTATCAATTTTAAGTGAAGTGGCTAAGAGCAATCCCTTACTGAGAGCTTGCACCTCGGCAACATTGCATGTGCCCATTTTTAATTTATAGGAAGCAACTCCCACCACCTCACCTGAAGAATTTCGAACCAGACATCCAGCACCGGAAGCTCCTGGGTTCCCTCTAGCAGCCCCATCGAAATTGAGCTTAAAAAGCCATGGGAGGGGGGACCATTTTGTAAGCTTCCTAGCCAGGGAGGAGGGCATGGAAGATTTCTGGGCACCATCCCTTGGTTTGATAATCAAAGGCCAACTCCTTTCTAACACCCTGTCCTATGAAGTGAATGGGCAGGATCTAGACCAGCTTGAGGACACAACTTCAGAAATAACACCCTCCAGCCTAAAAAGGACCGATTCCACTAAACAACTTTCCTCCCTAAACATCCTTTTATTCCTTTCCCACCAAATGTGCCATAACAGAGCACAATACTACACAACCAAATGGAAGACAAGAGCACCCGAGTGGGATTTAATTGACCAAGCTAAAATAGCTTCTGGAAGAGAATTAGGTTGAACCCAGGGAAGGTTGAGCCTGGCACAAAGCCAATTCCAGCACTCCACAACAAAGGGGCAGTGTAATAACAAATGATCCCTATCTTCCTCATTCCTTTTACACAAAATACACTTGGTAGGGCCCTTGAAATCCAATTTTTTCCTTCTCTCTTGAGTAAGAATCTTACCCTTGAAAGCCATCCATGCGAACAGGCCCGCCTTGGGGGGGCAATGGGGTTCCCAACAATCCTTCCAAATGGGGATCTCAACAGCAACATCCTCATGTAACAGAGGTAACCCAGGTGAGGGGAGTAAGACCCCGAGGGAGCAGTGGTCCAGACTATTTCATCTTGTTTGTTTGAAATCAGAATTTGTCTTTCCTGCAAAACAGACAAAAAATTAGCCTTTAAATCATTCGAGAGACTTAGATGATCCACACTTTTCCATTGTAACACGGAGGGAAAGGTATCAACCACCAACCCATAATTTGAGACGAATGGCCCCCAATCCTCCAATAACCTCCTTTTAATGCCATCAAATTCAGGAATGTCTCCAAGGGCAGGAAAACCATTCCAAGGGTCATCCCAAAAAAGAGCTTTCTCCCCATTCCCCAATCTCCAATCAGCATTAAATAAAAACAAAGATCTACAATCAAGCATAAAGTTCCAGATATGGGAACCCCTAGGTGGGTTCTCAATAGAGAATGGATTCTGGTAGCGGGGCCCCCAGATACTTCTTCTCGAATACCTGACTGAGAAGACTGTTGGGATTGAAAATCAGATTCCAAACCAACTTAGCCCCAAGTGCCAAGTTTTGCAAACCCAAATTAAGAATCCCTGCACCACCCAACACTTTGGGCTTGGTT
Source organism: Taxus wallichiana var. yunnanensis (assembly GCA_018340775.1). Classification (NCBI taxonomy): domain Eukaryota; kingdom Viridiplantae; phylum Streptophyta; class Pinopsida; order Cupressales; family Taxaceae; genus Taxus; species Taxus wallichiana. The sequence continues at coordinate 713,038,951 of CM031238.1, forward strand.
AAAGCATCCCAACTGATCAACGGAATTTTCTTTTCTCCGAGAGACCTTGCCACAAAAACTTTCTTAACATACCTTTCAATTTTTCCAACACTCCCTTTGGAATTTTGAGAACTGAGAGCATATACAAAGGAGAAACACAAAGAATTGATTTGATAAGCAACAGTCTACCAACAAGGGAGAGCCATTTACCCTTCCAAGAAATAAATTTGGTTTCCAAAGAGAAGAGCAGATCCTTCCACAAAGAAACCTTACCTGAACCTTTAAACAAGGGGATACCAAGATATTTGATGGGCAAGTGTCCCTTTTTGAAATTGAAAATATTCAGAATTCGAGCTTCAAGCCGCGGGGAGACATTGAAGAAGAAGATGCAAGATTTAACCAGACTAACTTCTTGCCCAACCGCTTTCGAGTAACCATCCAAAGATTCTTTTAACTCCTTAGCTTCCCGAATGCTGGCCCTACCAAACAAGGTGTCATCCGCAAATTGCTGATGGGAGAGAGAAGGAATTCCCTCCGCAATCTTCAAACCTCTAATCTTACCTTCCACCATCTTTTTTCTAATAGACCTACCAAGAGCTTCCGCAACCAAGATATAAAGAAAGGAGGACAAGGGGTCCCCCTGCCTAATTCCCGATTGCTAACAAAGAAACCCTCAACACTCCCATTTATTAAGACAGAGAAGGAAGGGCCTGAAACACAACTGAAAATCCAATCACAAAATCTCTTTGAGAAGCCAAAATTTTGAAGAATCCTTATGAGAAACCTCCAATTAACCTTATCATAAGCTTTGCTGATATCTAATTTCAGGAGCATACCAGGAGAATTCGAAGAAGAAAGGGAGTGAGTCAACTCATGCGATAGAATAACACCATCAAGGATGGATCTACCCGGCACAAATCTGGTTTGCTCATGGGATATCAGAGGATCCAGAACTGATTTCAAGCGAAGGGCAATGGCCTTGGAGATTATTTTGTAAGACGTATTATAGAGGGAGACAGCCTGAAATCCGCAAAAGAGGAGGGCTGATTAAATTTGGGAAAGAGGCAAATGAAGGTACTATTCAACATTCTGAGCACCGAACGAGACCTCCTTGAAGCCTCCACTCCCAAACATCATAACCCACAACCTTCCAAAACTTCTGATAAAAATCAGCAGGGAAGCCATCCGGGCCAAGAGCTTTATTCTTCTTCATGGAGAAAACAACCTTTCTCAACCTCGAGAAGGTGAAAGGCTTCAGAAGAGCAACATTTTGATTCTCAGAGATAAGAGAAGGGATGCAATCCAGGAGGGAAGACTGAGCTTCATCAAAGGAGGCCAGATCCTCCCAGCAGGGAGGAGAAATAATTGATTCCTTCATTGACTATATCATTTTGATCCACTAGAAGCACCCCCTCACTGTTCTTAATTTCCAAATGAAGCTCAAATTCCTTTTCGATTTTACGGAAGCATGATTTTTTTTGTGTATTTCTATCACCATCCTTTAGCCACAGCTCCCTAGATTTTTGTTTCCAATAAATTTCCTCTCTAAGGAGCAGCTCACCCAACTCACCTAGAGAGATTTCTCTAAAGCAAAATCCTCCTGATTCATCCCTTCTTTGAACACTTTCAAATTAAGAGCCTTCAATCAGATTCAACCCTAGCTTTTTCTTGAAAAATATTTTTGAAGCACTTGACATTCCAATCTTGCAAATCCTTTTTAAACTTTTCAGCTTTTGAGCCAACCCATACATCTTGGAGCCCTCAACTTTGTAAGAATTCCACCAAAGATCAATCCACCCTTCGAGGGAAGCATCCTTGAGCCACATTAGCTCGAATTTAAATGGTGATCTAAGAGGGGCTTCATCAAAATTAATCACAAGGACACCGGAAAGTGATCCGACCCAGACCAAGGCGAAAAAAGCTTTCCAGAACTATATCTTTAAGAGACCAAATAGAGCAAACCAGAAATCTATCAAGCCTTTCAACGATGTTACTAAAACCCTTTCTTCTATTGCTCTAGGTAAACCAACCCTGCTTAGGCTCAAGATCTAAAAGGGCACCATCCCTAATAAAGGAAGAGAAGTCTAATTGAGACTGAAGATTTCAATAATCCCCCCTTTCTTGTCCTTACTACCGGAAATGGCATTAAAATCCCCTCCCATAATGAACAACTGATCCCCTAGGCGGAGGCAGAATGAAGCAGATCCACCCAAAGATTTTTCTTTCCAATGATACTATTAGGGGCATACACATTAAAAAGAAAGAACTTTAGCTGAGAGCGACAAAAGCAAACACTTACAAGTTTCCAATTAGGGGACTGAGCAGCAGTTCCACATTGACAAAGCCATCCTTCCATAGAATACCAAGCCCCCTGAAGCGCCAGACGAGCCCGAGAAGACCCCTTTCCAACCTCTGCCGGATCTCCTCCAAAAGCATTCAGCTTCAACAGCGACAATTTTGTTTCCTGTAAAAGAACCAATCTAGCCTCCGAGGAGAGGATATAACGCTTAAGCAAGCATTGTTTGTCAGAGGAATTGAGGCCTCTGACATTCCAGGAAAGCAACTTCATTGAAAACAGGGAAGGATTTTCACCTTCCCGGACTCAGCTATATCAAATTTTAGGGTACTTTGAATTCCTGACTCCACTTCCAATTGAGAAACCTCTTGCTTAGACTTTCTTCCCCTTTTACCAGTGGAGCCACACAAGGCCACTTCCAGGCCTTCCTGGTTGGAAGCAATTTTGGAGGGAGCCAAGTCTAAGCCAAGCCTTCTGGAATAATCTCACCATCTTCCAAAGCCCTAGCTGAGGGGATGGGCATATCCAAAGCCAGGATCTCATTATTCAAATCCATCCATTAAGGGTTTCTAACGAAGAGGCTTGCCCCTGCACCATTCCTTCCTTAATCAAGGTGGCAAGAGCCCCTGAATCCCTATGTACCTCCTCAGTTTCCTTTAAGAGCGAGCGAGGGGTCAAATTCATCAAAGAGCCAACGAAGGCCAAGCAAGAACCGGCCTGCCCTTTCGGAACTCCTACCAAAGCATTTGACAAAGGGGGGGAAGGAACGGAGGGCCGAGCTGAAGCCAACTACAAATCAATCGACCGAGAAGAAGGAAAATTGACCACCAAATGACTAATCTTTGGGCAAGCCTTCCTCAAGTGACCCAAAATTCCACAAGAAAAGCACTTAACATTCAATCCTTCGTAAACAATCAACTGCGGCCTAGGAACCCTTGGCGGAGGACAACAGAGCTGAGCTAGGCAAAGGAGAGGACAAATCCATCTCTACACAAATTCGAAGCTAAAGAATTTCTCCAAGCTAAGAGAGACGGATTCAAAATAGGCACCCACCTTCCAAGGGAATTGGCTAAAGCTTTCAGAGAAACCAGATTCCTGAACTTCGAGGGCAAATTAGGAAAGCTTAACCAGAGCGGGGCCCGATTAATTTCTTCCGAGTGCAGATTGAAGTCGGGGGACCAAGGTCTCATATATAAACGGAGGAGTTGAGGAACCAGGGTCCCCCTTAAATAATTTCTCCAAAGAGGCCTCTGAATGGAACAACACTTGGAAGAAACTGTTCGAAGAAAGAAAACCCTGGGTTTACTCTCCTTACCCCAAAACCAGAAGACCCAATTCAGAATCTTCCTCCTGGAAAACTTAGCCCCCACAAATTTGCAACAAATTGCCCGTTTGACTCGGACATCCACAAAATCCTGCCTTGCCCCCAACGGAAGATCAACATGCACCGAGTCCGTGGAGATTTTGAAACCGATCCCCCAACCTTGATTTCCTCCAGATCAAGCTGCCCACTGACCTCACGCTCCATTGGATTAGAAGGGACCTCCTTACCCGACACCCGAGAAAACCGTTCAATCCTTTTACCAAGATCAGCCTCCTCAAACAAAATTTTAACCGCCGAGCTTCCTAACAGGGAGGTCAGAGAATTTATGACCGCGTTAGTGCCATATTTCTTCACCAGAGAAGAAACCTCCTCCAACACCAAATCCTCCGCGCCTTTCCCGACCCATTCCACTCCACTACCCAAACCAAGTGGAATCCAATTCGCGCTGAGGCGAGCGCCCTCGGACAAGGTCCCTCATTTGCAGCTATCTTCCCTGCAACGGTCTCTTTCACCAAATAAAATTTTAAATTTTCGCGGAATCCATCAATTTGTCGCATTTTGTCCCCCTTCATTTATTCTTAAATTTGTTAATGTTATTATTTATATTATATATAATATTTATTTAAATCATACATTTAATTTAACTATATTTCTTATAATTGAATTTAATCACAAATTTTATCATTGATTTTTTTGTAATGATTTTTTTACAAATTTTATCTTTGGCGAATTCGAACATGAATTCGAATGCGACAAACTTAGATAATAAAGATGTAACTATGAATGATGTGTTGTAAAATATGACTAGCCTTGGGATTCTTGTGGGGGTTGAGTCATTGTAACATGTACATCCCTTTTGAGTAAGTTGACAATAGTGTGCTTTGGTGTTATCCTATTGTCTATGTGGGTCCATGCTTGTGTAAGTGTCCTTTGTGATGTTGAGTTACTCTATTTGAGCCCATGTGGTGTCATGTAACAAACAATGGAAGACACAAATTATTCTTGGAATTTTATTGTTGTTTTTGGGTGTGTAAATATTGGGCATGACATATGGCATCGGAAAGCGAAGGTTCATGCTCTCGAACCTCTGAGATAGGTTGATGTTGTGATGATTATTCATGATAGTGGAGGAGCAATGTGATATTATGCTGTTATGTGACAAACATTGTGCTTGTAATAATATGAATATTTTTGTTGTGCTTACCACTTCATGTGGACTGTTTGTGATGTTGATGTATGTCATGATGAAATTATGCTCTCTCTCTCCCTCGTGAATTCAATGTGTATTACATGTGTGTTACCACCTTATTGTGTGAAAACCATGTTATTGTGAACTGCGAAAGTGTGGTGGCATTTCATCATCTTGTGATGTTGTATATGTGTATCAATGTGTTGTATGATAAAATGTTCTTCTTAGTGAATTGTGTCATATCGTGTTGTTGCCAACATATTGTGACTTATCATGAAGTTCTATCACGTTGTATTGTGTTTGTATATATGTAGTGACGTTAATCACTATATTCGTCATACATATGTATTCATGTGTTATGTAAAAAAATTTGTGTTGTGAATTAGGTGATCTTATGACACCTAATGCATTATACTTGCGCTTTGTTGCATTGTGTGAAAATGTTACGTGTTGTAAGCCATGGAATAATTATTATGTTCTATCCAATAAGAATATTATGAGTAAGATGCTATGGTTATTATGCCTATAAATCATTGTATTAGTAATGTAGTTATGTGTTATGTTGTGTACCCTACACTACTGAGCCCTACGGGTAGCATCTAGAAGTGTATGTGTGGAGAGAGAAGGTGTGAACTAGGTTTCCATAACCTTGAGCCGAGTACGAGTTTGGAAGTGGAGTCTCATGTAGACTGAAAACCCACGTCTATCCATTTGGTATACTTCGAGCTTGCTCGGTATATTGTGGATGCGCACCACCTTAGGCTCATCTTATGCAAACTAGAGTCCCTTCTCTCTCCTATGTGGGTTGTCCATCGAACAATCCTATGTGATACTGACTATGTGGATCCTCGTATGTGTGATTTGAAGATATATGGAGGTATACTTATTTTGGTTATATGTATTTTGCGAGCTGAGGCTCAATATCTTAGTGCCAACAACTTGATGAGTACCCCTTTGCTGGCTGCGGAAATGTCATGTAGTGATCGTAATGTGATTGTCCTATGTTCGTATTTTCTTCGCAAATTGATCTTTTTCTCTTTTCATTTAAGAACCATCAATTTTCTTGATTGATTTATTCCTAAATTTTTGGGCATTTAATTTGATTTTGTGCTAACAAGAGGCCTTTGCATTACTGCGATTGTTTAGCCACTTATTTTGCTTAATTTGAAAATTGCTTTTGGAGTTTAAAAGTTTTCTAGCCTAGCCCAAGGCTTGAGATTTGATGCCACTTGGTGATTGAAACCGATTGATATGTTGGTTCTAATGTTGTGATATGTTAGATTAGGGTCATGAGATTCACCATGGAAATCGCCTTACAAGAACTGAAAATTTGCGAAAAGCAGATCTACAATTGAAAACAATAGACATATTGGCCCTTAGTTTGAAACTCTTGCAGTCCATACTTATCCCAACTTTGTGTAGAAGATGGCTTTCAACAAGAAAGCTCCATTTTGCACATAATTCTTCAAGTGTCCACCATGGGGCAGTATTAGTGAGTGTGTCCGAAACCAACCAACAATTGCCACAATGGAGTATCTCAGTGCATTGAGTGCTTTGAAAATATATATCTCTTTCCTTAGTGGTAGCCATGCTTGGAACTTTATCCATTATACCTTGAAATATTGCTTTCTTTTCTACATCTTTGAATTCCATTCTATCAAACAATCTCAACCAATGTATGCCAATACTTATGCTCACCTCTTTTGGTTGTTGTTACCTTGCTTATTTTGGGTTCCAAATGCTGCCTCCATGCTGCCCCACTGAATTTTCTTCAAAAATTGGCTCGGATCAGACCCTATGAGTGTTGGTGGATGAGTGTAACAATCATATATAGCTCTGGAATTCTTCAAATCAGTCAACTTGCGGCTGTATGTGATTGTTAGCAGCAATCTCAACTCAAAATCCTTGGATATCAGTAACATAAGAAAGGTGCAACAACTGCAATACTGGAAATCCTTCACACCAATTAGTAATGATAGTAGTATAGGGACTGGAAACAACCCAGCTATGACTGAAAACACTTTACGGGCAACAGTCATTCAATCTTATGACTAAACACATTTGTATGGCTGTCAATGAGGTGGGGTAGCTGCTGGAATTGGTGATGACATCAGCCTTCAAGTTGGAAGTTCGAACATGGCTGTCCCCATTATGTTCCTCCTTTCCTTGGGTGGTAGGAGATCATCAACCCTCGCTCTTAATTCCTTCCCAAACAGCTGGAAGGGTGTTGGAGTTTTTGTATTTAATGACTAAGTTGCCGCATTCGGCGAACTTCAAGGAATAAATTCGAAATTCGCCAGATTTTAACAGGGGTGGATTAAATGCGTTGAAAATTGCGATTAAATTCGTGTTTATTTTCGGACTTCAATTTTTTCTGTAATACTTTGAAAAACGTGCTTGAAAAGCGTTGAAAATACAATAAAAACTTTTAAAGTTCGGTTTTAGGGTTTTTCGTCCCAGCGTGTAACGCGCTTTTAGGTTTCGCATCTTTATTGTTCTATAAAATCTCCTGCACAACATTATTATCTTCACACCATTTGCGTCCGCCATTGTTCGAGGTTGGCGTTTGCATTTGAACTCGAGCTGTTGAACTCGAGCTCTGTTGCTGCGTCAGTAGTTGCGTGACTTGCGGCTCACCATTTGCGTCCACCATTTGCTGCAAGGGTTAACGTGACAAGAAACAAAGCATTTGCGTTTGAGCTCGTGGTATAACCATTGTTGGAGCACGAGAGATTTGCATCCGCCGGCGCCATCTACGAATCACGGGTAGGTCATTTGTAGCTAATTGGTTTCTATTTGATTTGTTTTTATAAACAAACGTAGGTTAAGGTTAGTATATATTAAAAATCAATGTCTTAAGTTTTAAAAATTTAACGTTTTTAAATTTTTTTATGAATAAAAATATATATTAAATTTTATTATTTGAATGGTTACACCTTACACATACAGCTTTTTCTTTAAAGTTTAAAGTTTTAATAATTTTAAACTATACTAAACTTAAATACTTATCTATTTATTAAGTTCTAATATATATATAAAATTTTATAAAATATAGTGACATCTAAAATTATATAATAAAATATGAATTTAAATAATGTATTTTATTATATAAATTATCATTAAATATATAATTTATTTTATAAAAATTATATAATAGATCGATAAAAATATATAATATATTTTATATCATTATGTTATATAATATATTTTATAAAAAAGTGATATATAATATCCTTTGAAAAATTATATATTAGATTGATAAAAATATATATAATATATTTTATAAAAATTTAATATTTTATATCCTTAAATTGAAGGTATTTATATATATTTTAAATCAAAGATTGAAATGTATGATAATAATAATTATCCGATAATTAAATTAAATACATGATAATAATTCTTGTATGATTTGATTTTTTAAATTTATTTATTTTTAATTCTTAGTTTATTTTTTTCAAAAAATGCAGGTTGTTGTATTGGTACGGCGCCTCCAAAATCAAATGCAGCGGGATGGAAATACGTGAGCCGCGAGGGTCGGACAAGCAATCTCACGTGCAATTTATGTCAACATTCTTTTAGTGGGACATTGACAAGAGTAATGGACCACCTTCTTGGCATATCTGGGTGGTTCAGAGGCGGTGTTGAAGAATGTCGGAATGTCACTCCTGAAATAAAAGCAGAGGTGGAGAAAGACTACAAGCATTCATTAGTTGTAAATCAGCAAAGGGCGCAAAAAAACAACGAATTCAAGGCGAGCTTTCTAGGCCACGCCGCCAATACATCTGTCTCCTCCACCAGTCCACAAGCTCTGCAATGCCAACGTCTAAATCTTGGGGCAGCGACACTGAATAGCTTTTGGAAACCTGTTGAAAAAGAGCAAGTTGATGATGCATGGGCTGATTTCTTTTATGAATCTGCCATTCCATTTTATGTCGCCAGGAGTCCTTATTTCAAAAATGCAGTTCAGCAATCCATTAAATTTGGAAAAGGTTATACAACTCCAGGGTCAGAGGCTTTGAGGACTACACTTTTGAAGAGGTCAAAAAATAGGGTCACTGAAAAATTGGCAGATATTAAAGACTCTTGGAAGTTAACAGGTTGCACCATTTTGAGTGATGGTTGGTCAGACATGTGTCAAAGACCCCTCATCAATGTGCTTGTTTATTGCCCTAAAGGTGTTGTATTTCTAAAAGTTATTGACACCATGGAACACAAAAAAACTTCAGAGTATGTCTTCAACATTTTGGATAAAGCAATTCTCGAAGTGGGTGTAGAAAGTGTAGTTCAAGTTGTGACTGATAATGCTAGCAATTGTGTGGGAGCTGGGAAATTGATAGAAGAGAAGTACCCACATATATATTGGAGTCCTTGTGCAGCCCATTGTATTGATTTACTACTCCACGACTTAGCCAAATTCCCTTGGGTACATGAAGCAGTTCAAAGAGGAAGAACACCTATGAGGAAGAACACCTATGGGGCTGTAGTAAATCATGTACCCAAGGGAATTTGGCTAAGTCGTGAGTAGTAAATCAATACAATGGGCTGCACAAGGACTCCAATATATATGTGGGTACTTCTCTTCTATCAATTTCCCAGCTCCCACACAATTGCTAAGCATTATCAGTCACACAACTTGAACTACACTTTCTACACCCACTTCGAGAATTGCTTTATCCAAAATGTTGAAGACATACTCTGAAGTTTTTTTGTGTTCCATGGTGTCAATAACTTTTAGAAATACAACACCTTTAGGGCAATAAACAAGCACATTGATGAGGGGTCTTTGACACATGTCTGACCAACCATCACTCAAAATGGTGCAACCTGTTAACTTCCAAGAGTCTTTAATATCTGCCAATTTTTCAGTGACCCTATTTTTTGACCTCTTCAAAAGTGTAGTCCTCAAAGCCTCTGACCCTGGAGTTGTATAACCTTTTCCAAATTTAATGGATTGCTGAACTGCATTTTTGAAATAAGGACTCCTGGCGACATAAAATGGAATGGCAGATTCATAAAAGAAATCAGCCCATGCATCATCAACTTGCTCTTTTTCAACAGTTTCCAAAAGCTATTCAAAGGTCGCTGCCCCAAGATTGACATTAGGCATTACAGAGCTTGTGGACTTGGTGGAGGAGACAAAAGTATTTGGCACTCTGGGCCTAGAAAGCTCGCCTTGAATTCGTTGTTTTTTTTGCGCCCTTTGCTGATTTACAACTAATGAATGCTTGTAGTCTTTCTCCACCTCTGCTTTTATTTCAGGAGTGACATTCCGACATTCTTCAACACCGCCTCCTGAACCACCCGGTATGCCAAGAAGGTGGTCCATTACTCTTGTCAATGTCCCATTAAAAGAATGTTGACATAAATTGCACGTGAGATTGCTTGTCCGACCCTCGCGGCTCACGTATTTCCATCCCGCTGCATTTGATTTTGGAGGCGCCATACCAATACAACAACCTGCATTTTTTGAAAAAAATAAACAAAGAATTAAAAATAAATAAATTTAAAAAATCAAATCATACAAGAATTATTATCATGTATTTAATTTAATTATCGGATAATTATTATTATCATACATTTCAATCTTTGATTTAAAATATATATAAATACCTTCAATTTAAGGATATAAAATATTAAATTTTTATAAAATATATTATATATATTTTTATCAATCTAATATATAATTTTTCAAAGGATATTATATATCATTTTTTTAAAATATATTATATAACATAATGATATAAAATATATTATATATATTTTTATCGATCTATTATATAATTTTTATAAAATAAATTATATATTTAATGATAATTTATATAATAAAATACATTATTTAAATTCATATTTTATTATATAATTTTAGATGTCACTATATTTTATAAAATTTTATATATATATTAGAAATTAATAAATAGATAAGTATTTAAGTTTAGTATAGTTTAAAATTATTAAAACTTTAAACTTTAAAGAAAAACTGTATGTGTAAGGTGTAACCATTCAAATAATAAAATTTAATATATATTTTTATTCATAAAAAAATTTAAAAAACGTTAAATTTTTAAAACTTAAGACATTAATTTTTAATATATACTAACCTACGTTTGTTTATAAAAACAAATCAAATAGAAACCAATTAGCTACAAAATGACCTACCCGTGATTCGTAGATGGTGCCGGCGGATGCAAATCTCTCCAGGCTCCAACAATGGTTACAGCCATGGGCTCAAACGCAAATGCTTTGTTTCTTGTCACGTTAACCCTTGCAGCAAATGGTGGACGCAAGTCACGCAACTACAGACGCTTCAACAGGCTCGAGTTCAAATGCGAATGCTTCCAACCTCGAACAATGGCGGACGCAAATGGTGTGAAGATAATTATGTTGTGCAGGAGATTTTATAGAACAATAAAGATGCAGAAACCCTAAAACACGTTACGCGGGGACAGAAAACCCTAAAACCGAACTTTAAAAGTTTTTATTGTATTTTCAACGCTTTTCAAGCACGTTTTTCAAAGTATTACAGAAAAAATTGAAGTCCAAAATAAACACGAATTTAATCGCGATTGTCAACGCATTTAATCCACCCTGTTAAAATCCGACGAATTTTGAATTTATTCCTTGAAGTTCGCCGAATGCGGCAACTTAGTTTTCCACACCTTTACTTAATTGGCTTGGGCAGCCCGCTATAGTTAAGTCATGCCTTATTCAGGTTGTGCTCTTACGCTGTTCTGTGCATTTTAAAATGCAGACCACACACTTCTCCATGCTGAAACACCTTCACGCATTAAGAGAACTATCCAAGAAAGAACATATCATAATACACACAAACCTATCTATTTACTCCTACCTCGAGTTATATGGAAGATAATAAATTGAGATTTACATAAAATGGGGCAATGGGGGTAAACAATGGAGCTGCCTTTTTTGAATACGGTTTATTCATTCATCTTAGAACAAGAAAAAGCTTCTTTGTCTCACCAAGATCTCACCGCTCCGATACCGAATTAGTTTAATTGCACACTTAAATGTTATTATTATTCATAATAATGAATTCCTATAGAAATGGTATCTCCTAAAATATATAAGTCCTTAGCACACTCTTACTAAACTTATACGAGTTGTTCAATTTACTTATAACTACTCCCGTTCACACTCACACATATTCACCCTCACACTAAATTATTAATTTATTTATGTAGTACTAACTAGATATTTCCAGTAGAACAATGTTAAATGACATGAGCTACGAATGTAGAGAACACATGTATATTTTCTATTAATTTTTTGACCCAAAAAATACAATACTGAGTTTTAGACCAAAAGAGTACAAAATACAAACTATAGTGATCAGAGTCATAGGCTATAGTCATCGATGCACCATTATATACTTATAGTCTGCTGCTTGCTCAAAGTGGAAGGTAAAGTTACCTCCACAATAATATCATCCGTATCCTCACTAACTCCTCTTGATGCCTTTGGTACCCCGATGCTATCGTTTATGTGTTTCCCTCTCCAAAGTCGCAATCTCCTCGTAAACATTGGCTTCTCATCTAGACCCTCACGTCAACAATCTAGCTGACATATGTATCGATATCATCCAAGTCAATTACCTCATGACTCCCTTGCTTCTCCACCGTCTCACATGGAGATGAAGATCAGATCGCACTAAAACAATATTATTGAGGCGTTGTCAACCTATTGTGCTTATTTGTGTGAACAATATCAAACATGCTCTAACTACCTTTACATTGAGAAGAGTTACACAACGCTTAAAGATTTGGTGTATTTGAATTATAATCTTCCCACCACAAATATGCAAATAGGACATTTATAACTTTATAAGTCATCCGGGCTTAGATAAATTAAAGAAGTCTAGTATGTAGAGTAAGGAAACTAAAAACAAATTACTCAATTTGTATTTACCTGGTTGTGTGTTTCTCCTATGAACACATGTAGCCAAAGAAAAGAGCCTACGCTCTGCACTCTTATAAATCTATAACTCATCAAGAATCTCTTATCTAATATCTTTGTGGGATCATCCTCTCTATACATGTGTTGAGGCCATCTATAACCTCCTTTTCTTCCTTAAATGAATTAGAGAAGTAAAATTTGGGGTTTGAATAGTAGACCACTATATGTATGTCACAAGGTATGTTAGGAAATAAGAGATAAAATGTGCGGAATAATCCCTCACAGAATCACAACAAAGAGAAACTAATATGCAGAAAATATTACAAATCTTAAATAAAAGTGCATAATAAAGTAACAACAGTCTTGACACTTTCTCACATAAAAATAGGCTCCACAACCTAACAAGGTACACCGATTTTCAGGGAAAATGTTCAAACTTTGCCAAACCTTATCTTTCTTTGAACATGAACTTGATCATTATTCATTATTTTATATGGGAAATTTTTGATATGATTTTGCAATAGATAGATAGATAGATAGACAAACAGACAATATATGCTTAGTGAAATTAGAGGATGGAAAATTCTCTTCACTTTTGTCTCTTTGACATATTTATGCTTTTTTTAGAAAAATGAAAACGATAAAAATTATTTTGTTCGAACTTTATCCACTAGTGAACTTGAACCAAACTTTATCCTTGTCGAACATGAACTTGAACTCGAACCTTGTGACCTAAACTGTATGTATATGTTGGTTGAGCTACTTGTTCCACTTCTGATCAGTTATGTTCCAAATGGAATCATATTATCTTTTGTTTTTCCCATATAATTTGTTATGACCTCGTTGGGCAAGAGTATGGCCTCATATAGATAATAATCTATTAGATTTGTCTACCCCATCCACCAAGTGTAGACGTCTAACCATGGGCTTTGACACTGTTATATCATATTTCCACACAACTGGATCATTTTTTTGCTGTTAGCTGCCTTTTTCGATTGTTGTCTATGCTAAAGCTCATACATTGACGAGAACAAAACATTAGATGACTGCTGCAAGTTTCAGAGTAATATCTAAAGAGCAGTCTACGGTTTTAGTGACTAAACTCCTTCGTTTTATTGTATGTTTGCAAAATTTCAGGACAAACATGTTCTCTCTGGTTTAATCATTGGGGGGTTGGAGGGTTATTAGATTAATTTTCAAACTGATATTCAGCTATAAACTACTTATTAGATATATTTTCATCATAGTTATTAGTTTTTAACTGATGTTCAGCTATAAAGTACTTCTACCTCTCCCAACTATATTGTAACCACTTCTAGCACCACACACATCTCAAAGTGTGCAATGTGTCTTTCTCATTTCTCTTCATTCTTTCCATGTTCAAAGGTGTTGCTTGTTTAGGTAGAGATGGAAAGTATGACCTAAGGAGTCGCACGTTGGATACCGGATGTAGACCAAAGTATTGTTGCAGATAAAGAAATCTTTCTCCGATTGTGTGTGGTATGGTGTAAGGACCATAACATAGAGGCTCGATCTTCCAATGAGGAGAATTGAGGCTTTCCATGTTCACATATTTTAATAGTTCAAAGGTGTTGCTTGTTTAAGTAGAGATGGAAAGTATGGCCTAAGGAGTTGCACATTGGATACCGGATGTAGACCAAGTATTTTTGCAAATCAAGAAAGCTCTCTCGGATTGTGTGTGGTATGGTGTAAGGACCATATCATACGGGCTTGATCTTCCGGTGAGGACCCTCGAGGCTTTCCTTCGATGATGCAACCACAAATTATCGCCTACCTTAAACTCATGGGGTATGTGATGCGCATCATGGCACTCTTTGTACTTTTGTTTTTGTGTGAGAGTATATATTGAACCTATTGTTGGATAATTTGGATATGTTGCAGTAAATTTTTGCCTTTGTCCTATGTATACGACTTCATGCCATATGACACGAGTAGATATGTCAAGGGATGCTTGTTGGTCGAACCCAAGACATGTATGGAATAGACTATGGCCCATAGAACTGTGCAAAACTTTCTTGTAAGCATTGCCATCTAGGTGAGTAGTTGTGAACTATTGTACATGTGCAACAAATGATCAAGTGTGCGGATGACAACTTCATAAGTGCGCCAAGGCGCACATGGTGACATCATCTCGCACAACACAAGAATAGAACAAGGAGTGTTCTTTCCACCTCGAGGTCTGTACTTAACCAAATTTGGCCATATAATATATAATTTCACATGGAAAGGGCCAACGAATCCAATGAACATATTTAAAATGTCTCAATGATTTTTTCTCATACCTCCATTTTTGCCTAGGACGACGAGTCGGTGAGTGAGTTCTTTGAATGAGTTTGGGAAAAGCGTGAGCTGAACCATCGATTGGGTATGATTCAATGTACTTCTATTTGACCTTTTGTTAAACTCCAAACTTTGCTTGAGGTGCTCGAAAACCTTTAGTACAAATTCTCCATTAAGAAAGGACTCCATTCTTCGATGTCGGAAAGGTTTCATCTTGTTATGCTCCCAAAACATTTTTTCACCCATTCGAGTGTGAAGTAGACTCCATATGCTTTCCTATGATTGGGATATGAGCTACCAACACTTCAGGGATTCTTGTAACCTTTCTCGAAGTTGAATCTTTAATAGTGCATAGAAACTCCTTTTCCCCAAAAACCCCTGGTGAAAAAGCTTTCCCAAGAGCATTCCAAAGCCCGCAAAATCTCTTCTAAATCATACTATCATGAACAAAACTCAAACCTTTCCGTTGACTCTAGTTTGGGCTCCTAAAACCTTTCCCAGAAGTTGACTTTTGAAAATGGGCAATTTTGGAAATTTTGACCAATTTTGACAAAATGACTGAAAAGGGGTAAAATTTTCAATGGGGTTGTCTAGTAAAATGCAAGGACATTTTACAGGCCAACACACCGTTATGACTTCTCACGTGATGTAGTGGTATGGAGATTGACAATTAAATTGGCAAAGGCAATAACCTTGTGAACGATCAGGATTTAAAAGCGATTGTTTGGTATCGAAAGGGTCGTGGATTTTAAAGAGACGTTTAGTCAATGTTCCTATTCAACGATATTTCACTATAGGTTTAAACCATATAATTTCGGATAAAGAAATATTTATAATCAACTTGTATAATTTATCCATGTAAAGTTATCTAAAACAACTTATTAAAACAATACTTTAGATAAACTTAATATTACATCACCAGGAGTTTTTAATTAAGTCATTTTAGAAAGGTTAACTAAGGCAAGTGGGAAGCAAGTCAAGTACAAATGTAGGGTTTAATCTAGGCCTTAGGATCAAGTTAATCTTTGCCATTAGATCTTTAGGTTAACTACAAACACTAAAAGCTATCCCAAATGTTTATACAACCAAATTTTTTTACCCTATTATATTTTTCTATTCTTATTTCATTTCCTCTCTGGTTTTATTGTAGGTTTGGTCATGGAGCTTCAATCTTTGAAAGGAGGATTTCAATGGAGTGGCTTGGTTCTAAGGCATGCATTTTTGAAGATGGAAGGCCATGTAGAGGCCCCAAAAGCCTGCATTTTCTACAGTAGGGCTGTGCCCTAGGCATCAGGAGGGGGTGTGATGTGCAGCCTGTGGCACCCGCATTACATAGTCTTGGGGATAGTGGGGAACGAACAAGGCCCTAACCTGCTCTGCTAATGGGCCGTGCCCAATGGAAACCATACGGTGGTGGCCATAGATTATAGGATGGGGTTTATGGGTCGCGGTCAGGGCAGAACGCAACCCTTGTGTGTTAATTTTCTTATGTGGATATATTTTTAAACCTGTATTTTAAATGAAATCTAACACGTCTATTATCACAGTCACACATATTTTTCTTTATATATATATTTGTGTTTCTTTAGATATATTTCTTTATATATATATTTATCTTTAATATTTTAAATCTTTTATAAATCGAGTATATATGTATATATAACTTCTTTCTAAGTTTTGATTACAGTATAACATAAAGTGCTTCAATAACGTTATATATTATATTTTTGGTATTTTAAATTTTTTTCAGTTGACAAGAAGAACATTTTAATTAGTTACATTCATCTTATTTCCATCCTAGTTAAATTTAGGAGCATGAATTAGAACTGTAAATTAGTGTGGAATGGTTATTGGATTTCCATTATGTGGAAAATAGAAATGATATCAGCAATGGATCGATTTATGGTAATTCTAGTTTCATAGTGTGCATCTGATGTACACCTGATTGGTGGCGATAGGGCTGCATGGTAGGGAACCCATGTCTATGATGTCACGTGTGCATGGCTCTAGTCTGCCTCAAGTGTGAGGTTCCATGCTCCAATCTACGGGAAGACTACTCCCTCAGTTCTTCTCGAACTCCTCGTAGCTCTCCCTGGATGTCCCGCAACACCTGCAACAATCGTGCATTGATCTTTGTCTGCTCTTCCTGTATCTCTTGGGTCCTGCGCTGTGCGCTATGCATATGTTCTTCATGCTCCCCTATCTAGACATCATGCCAAAACAATTGAAAATTGATTAGTTACGAAAATGTTAAACCAATATCCCAGAGCTCCAAGTGTAGTGCTCCAAATTAAAACACACTGGTACAAGGGACACTTGGACATACTAAGGCTAACAACCATATTGGAGGGGACTGCACTTGCATGTCGGTTCTAGCCGATCCTTTGAGGAGTAGAAGATGGTCTTGTTACACCACCTCTAGGCAGCTCGAGTTTGGAAGCTTGCCAGGTTAGAGTATGTGGGTCCCACAATATTGAGTTAGAGTTAGTTTCAGGTAGGAGTCTGGAGACTGGGCAGTGCCCACATTGTGGAACAGGGCACCACGAACAGATGTGCCTACGATGACCCATATCTCATCCACGACAATCGAGACCATAGAGTCCTCCAGGTTGCGAAATTATTTAGTCCAATGTTGACCCAAACATGGTTTAAGAATGAGGGCGTACTTTCTTATGCATTGACGATCATCATGCAAGCAACCACAATGACCAAAACTTATACACTACAATGAACACAGTTATTTTAGTGTTCTGTCATAGGTACTCCGATTATGAAATCCATGTGGATAAATTCCCAATGTCGGGATGGAATTAGAAAATGTGTGTAAAGTCCAAATTTCTAGTTCATGGGCTTTGTGATGCAACAAAACATGTTTTCATTGATTTTTCACTCAATGTCTATGTGCATATGCGGCCAATGGAAGTGTTGTTGTAGTGTTGGTTATATCTCAGTAAGAACTAAGTTTGTTTTTTTGTCTTGGCATAGTGCACCTCCTAGATGGGTCACTGGCAAGGTGTGCCATTAGGGAAACAATGATGGCCAAGCTTGTAGAGGAGCCTGTTGGACATGTGGAATTGGATGATATGTTCACCTTGCGTTATGGCAGTATAGCCTTCTTTGAAGTTACTGCCTTCTAAGTAAAGAGATACCCAATTAAAGAACTTGTGGCCACCTGTATGAACAACTGTAATGAGTGCTTGCACCGAAGGTGGTTGAGGCAATCTGCTGCTTTATTGTCTTTACCCTTTTTGTGGTTGATTGCTTGATGAAGATTCATGTGTTGTGCTTTCTTTAGCTTGTTCTACGTATGTAGCTAGTGAAGTAGTTTTAGAATGACGGTTTCCTAACCCATGATGTAGTGGATCTATTTCTCAATTTCTTGAACAATGATCTATAATTTTTTTAATTTTTCATAGGTGCAGCAGCGCTTAGCTATGCCACTGATGTATGTATATTGTGGCAAATGCATAGTCAAATGCATTGGTTTGAATTTCAAAAGGTTGGACAATGTTGGGCATTACCATAACAAGTGTTACGTTGAGGTGTTGTTTAATCTCTTTGAAGGCACAATGTTGAGCAGGCGTCCAATGGAATGTTGTTTTAGTGCCAATGATCTGGCTGAGGGTCCATCTTATGAGCAAAAACCGAGGAAACTTTTATGGTAGAGGTTAACAAGCCCAAGAAAATCCCACAATTCCATGAGACTACACAAAAGTGGCCACTCTTTGATCACTTCTTTGGATTTACATGGGTACTTGTATGATTAATGATGTAGCTGAAAAATTTAATTTATGGCACTGAATATATATTGGCTGATTGATCTTGCAACTTTTGTTTGTGCTATGTGTTTAAGACGCACGAGGCATGCTCCACCTAAGTCTTGTTTTTGATGAGCATATCATTCAAGTTAACAATGATGGATTTAGTGAAGGGCCAAAGTTTTAGTAGGCATGTGAATGTTGCCAGAGCAATGGTCAAGTTGAAGGGCCTAACTAACTATTTGTACAATCCTTCCATTCTCTTGAATGATTTCTTCCGGATGTCTAAATGATGGATTGGTACCTGATGTTAACGTAACCTCAAATCAATCATGGTGAAGTATGGTGCACCTTGAAGCAAGTCCAAGAGTTTGTCAATGCAGGGAGTTGGCCACACCCACAGTTGCTTTGGCTTTGCTTGCATCAATAGCATTGAAGAAGCGGCATCATTACTTGTTGCTAAGAGTTTTATTCTATAGTGCAAGCATTGAAGAAGCGGCATCATTACTTGTTGCTAAGATAATTTGTCTTGTACATAGATCATCAGACGTTGCAGTTTATCAATAGTCAAATGAAGCTGAACCAGAGGCATATGAATTGGGTGGAGTTTCTGCAAAGTTATTGTTTTGTGTTGAAGTATCGAAGTGGGAAGTCCAATAGAGTTGTGGACATCTTGAGAAAAAGAGCGTTAGTGTTGAATGAAATGTGCAATGAAGTCATGGGTTTTGACACCATGAAGGAGTTATACTCGCAAGATGAGGATTTCAAAGGTTTTGGTTATTGCGTGGGAAAATCCGAAAGATTTTGTGCAATGGTTTGTATTGAAAAGTGCGTGGAAATATTGGTGTGTAGTTCGATAACGATGAAGGGTGCTTACTAATGTGTGTAGTGTTTTTTCAAAGGATAGGTGCGTATGAATTTTGAAGGTGCACGACGGTGGCACACGAGTATTGTGCAATAGAGCAAATTGAATGCGAGAATATTTTCAAAGGTCAATGCGTGGAACTAAGCAAGGAAGGATTTTGATGTAGGTGAAGGATCTAAGGGGTGAGTTAAGGAATTGAAAAAGGAGTAGGTGAGGATCAACGGTTAGGCCATGTGTCAAGAGGACGAAACTGCCGACTAAGCAAATGATAAACCGCTAACTAAGCAAATGACATGAATTCTTCTAGACGGATTTCTCGACTACCCGACGAGGTTATTTCGACACCGTTAAAGAACAAAATTTGAATTTGGATTCGAGCGGGCTGAAGAGAAGTCTTTGGAAGAAAATTTGAAATGAGGAAAGAGTGTGAACAGGAACGTATAAAAACAAGACCAACATTCCATTTGAGTTGGTTGGAGGTTGTTGGAAGTGGCTGAAGTGTTGAGAAGTTTTTGAAGATTTCCAAGGAACGAGCTAGAGTCAAAGCTAAAGTAAGCTTGTAAAAGTTCCAAATGCTGCACTGCCCTTGTAATAGATTGGAAATTTGTTATAAACTCTGTAACAACGCCGTTAGAGGGAAGCTATATGTAGATGAAGTTAAGTCTTTTCAAGTTAATAGAGAAATTTGTGTTTAGTGTTGTGTCTATTCAACTATTTTGACTTTACAAATGACATAGGATTGTCTTGATGCCACCTAGCCGTGCACCTTGGGTTTATAACATTGTGAGATATTTCTATTTCTATTTACTACTAGCATTGAAAGGATAAGTATGAGGAGCCAACCCTAGTATGAGAGAACAAAGTTGGGAAACCTATGTTTTACCGATTGCATCCATAATGCCACATTGGGAAGCCACATTGTTAGTTGGGAGATATAGGATCCATCCCACCAATAAACACTATTTATGGATTGAGTTTGTGTCTAGACAAAGTGGATCCGAACTTTTCGAGCATCTCATTCAAAAGGATCCTCAATCCCAATTTAGATAATAGATATTTGACCACCCTTCCCAATGGGAGATCTACTTGGTGCCTAGATGGTTAGCCATGAGATGGGGGCGCTCACATATGTAGTTGCACATATGTTTGAGGAATGGATAACGCAACTCATTCACATTTCAGGAATTGATATCCCATTCTCATGGGATATTAATTCTTTATTGTTATTTAAGCACATTGTAGTCTATGCACAAATACTTTTGTGCCATCTTTCTTTGGTGTAAGGAAAAGAGCTAGCCTTGATCCTACCTTGATTTAGAAGCTGTTGTATTTGGTGCTAAAACTTAACATTCTCCTAAATGAATTTGAATGTGGAACCAAATGAATTTGAACCTTTTAGAAGAGGCGATCTTGGAACCAAATGAATTTGAAGTATTAGCATGCAATGTGTTGGGAGATATTACGGCTGTTCATTGAATTTGTCTAGAGGAAGGATGCAATGTTGTGTCATTGATTTTGTCTTCAAGTATCAAAATGTTGAGATTGAATTGGGCTTTGAAAGAGATTTGATGTGTAAGTGCATGGAAATGGGGGGCCAAAAGGGGGTCTTAAGTGGACAATTTTTTCTAAAAAATAAAATCTTCAACTTGTACAAGTTATTTGAGATATTTACACTAAAAATTTGAAGACGTTATAAGAATGTGAATTGTAGCCATTTTGAGTCGAGTTTCTAAACTACTATTTTTTGAAAATGGTTAAGTGTAAGTGGGTTAAAGATCTAAAATGTCAATAGGTGCTCCATAGTATTTTTGAAAACCTTTGGTAGAAAGATAGATAGGAGCATATAGTTTGGGATATAAGTTTTTAAGTGAGTATTTATTTTTTTATGATTTTTCAAGAACAAAGATTTTAAAAATAAAAAATAACGGATAATAGATGAGCCCGCTAACTACCTCAAAAAATATAAAAAATTAGAGTTTTTTTGAATATGCATAGAATTAGTCCTAGTTTGGGACTGTATATATACTTTTTCAATTTGGAAAATTGAAACAAAAGATACATGAAAAAGATAAGTGTTTACAATCACTAAAAATAGAGGTATAAAAGACATAGTTTGAAATAAATTTAAATGGTAAGCTTACAATAGTAAAAAAATATAAAAAGTATATATTTAGAGAGATGATAATTTTTTTGGCGTTGTAGCCAAATTTTTAAGAAAATTGCAATCGTTTTTGTAGGATTTATCATGGTGAAAGGTGAGTTTTTGTATTTTTGTCAAAAACACACGGTTGCTATGTTGTAATAGGTCCAAGGCCTAGGTTTGGGAAACCAAAGCAATTCTTAGCCTATAAAAGCTTGGTTTGTATGCATAATTTAAGGAACGTGTACGCTATATACGCGTACGAATTAAAACAGCGTCAAGTTCCTTAGTGTATGGTTAATATATGTACGTGTGACAACATTCTATTTATAAAAATAAATGTTTAAGTTTTTCATTTATTATTATTATTATTTTTTTACTATTATTTCTTATTTTTCATTTATTATATTGAATACTAATAAATGAAAAATAAGAAATAGTATAAATAATAATAATAAATGAAAACTTATGCTTTAAATTTATTTTAGTAAATATAAGAAATTAGGGCGACTTTACACCTTATGGAACCGGTTTCACAACTCCATGAGTCTCGGTTTAGGAGATAGTTTTTATAATTTAATCTGTCAAGACATAAGTATTTTTCAGATTTCAACATTCAATCTAAAGCTTTTAGGGTTTAAATTCTATAATCGATATCTATTTTGGGAAAGAGTATAGTCTTTGTTTAGGTTTTGGGGTCTTTTGGATTGTTTACTGACATGTGAAGGAGTGTTAGATTTGTCAAAATTAGATTTTACAAAACTCACACAACTCTCAAAGGAAACAATGCTCAAATATATTGACTCATGTAATGCCTTTGAAATATCCCTTGTGGGATACCACTTAAAAATGCACAAAATATTGAAAATTTGCAGCCAAATAAAATACTGATTTATGCAGATTTTTACAGAAGGAGACAACTAAATAAAATCAATATCTCCCAAGATATCCACTCGAATCACTTGAAAATTTAAAGAGAGCTTGATATTATTATAGAGGACATAATAAAACTATTTTTGGGAATTTTACACAAATCAAACTGTTGCCAGAAAATTACAGAATGCCCTAGGCGGCTGGAAAACTTCAGAGGTTCGTGACCCTCTAAATACAAGAGCAAAATAAGGGTCTTTGGAAATAACAATGACAGATATAGGAAATAGTATTTCCACCTTCAGATCTGGGAATGGCCGACTGGAAAACCCTCCAAATAAAGGCTGCACCTTCAGATCTGAAAATGGCTGTCTCGGAAAACCCCAAATAAAGGTTGCAAGTTGCCTCGCTTGGAATGGGGTCGAAAATGATGGAGGCGCCTTCAACGAGCTGCCACGCCCAGCCCAAATGGTTGCGCGTGAATCGATCTGGAGCCCTATGCTTATCTTCCCCAAATGCCCCCAGACCCTCGAGATCCTTCCTCTGAAACCTCTTAATGTCTCCGCACGGCCTTGAAAGCGGCTCCAAAATGATAGACTAGGGTAGATCTCTCACTACCGAAGAATGCCCTGCTAGCTAGGGACGGGTCTCTCACCACCGAAGCTAGGGTCCTTGTGGGATTTGACTCCACAAGCTGAAAATGTGCAACAACAACAGCTACACGAGAAAGAGGCTAAAAGTATGCGACAAAAAGTGCCTTTTCTTCCTCCCCTCGGCTCCTTATATACTTCACCTCGACAAATGAGCCCCATAACCCTAGGCACATTTCATTCCATGGAGGGGCCAATAAAATAAGAGTAACTATAGTTACTTTTCTCCTTTTGAGTCGCCATGTCTAAAAGTGACCCCCAAACGCAAAACTGGGATATTAAAACCACGGGGCCCCTTCCCAAAAACTTCCGGCGCCGATCACCCCGGTCCACCACGGTTTGACTCGACTTGGCCCTTGGGCCATTTGGTGTAGGAAAAATGGGACATTACGAAAAGGGGACATTAGAGCCTTATAATACATAACAAATCAAAACACATGTACATGTTTTATTAATTTGAAAATCCTTAACGACATCTACAAATACTACTCCCATTATTGGGATTGTTACAAAAATCAACAAAAATCCTAAAGCTATTACAATGGTGTTTCTTCATGACCCTTGAAAAGTTTCACTTGTTTCGTGTGACTCAACTCGTCTCTCTACTCCTTTTCACTCTAGCCCCTCAAATGGTAGACTCGACTCACTTTGTGCACACATTGTGTTCTTTCACTTTTTTAATCAATGTGCATTATACAATTCAACTATTGCACAAAGCATTCGTGAAATCCTGTGTAATCGTCATCATCACCCAACTTTTGTGTTGCACATTTCCTTTCTCCATTATCCTTCTCACCATCCTTGTGTGTGCCCATGTACTTAACTAATATAGTAAAACTTATGTAAGAAATTCAATTCCCTCGTGATACTCATGCATCACAAATTGTATAGATTCAATTTCAATCGAATTGACTGATTGATTCATGCCTAGATTTTTAATTAGTCCTAGATGAAGTAAAAATCAAATCATATAGTTCCAATAAGTTTCACATCATTCAATTTAATCGAGTATTTAGGGGTATAGTTGAGTCAAAACCAAAGTGTTGTCATGTAAAATATCTAACATGAAAAATTGAAAATCTAAAGCATGACAACTAAGCCCCTAATTAAAATTAGGCTTCCTAGTCATTGTGCATCCTTCCTCTGCCAACCTAGGTTCAGTTCAACCTTCACCCCGGCTCAAAGGAAAGTCCTAACAAGGTTTTCAAGTTTGTTTTAGTGTGCATGGATGATTACCCAAGGTGATAAATTAATTCATTGAAAGACAACTTCCTCAGGAGGCCTAACTAGCCCATTTTGGAATTGGCAAACTCCCCGGGAATGTTCAGGGGAATTATAAAGCATCTGAGGGTGATTTTGGAGAGAATTGATGGTATTTGAAGAAATTTAGGAAAATTTAGGAAAAAAACTCTCATTCAGGATCCATTTGTTCAACAACAGAGTGGAATATCAAATTTTATCTAAGGCTTAAGTATTTTCTTGATATATTTCAAACTTCTTCACTGTCCCTCTTAGTTTAAGAAGGAATAGCCCTAAATTTTGAGTTTCAGAAGAAAGAAATTTAATTGATCGCATCATATAAGATTTGGCCACGAACCATTTTCTTAAGCTCGGTGTCTAAAAATAGACATCTAAGGCAAAATTGGCTTTCCAAATCAGGCACAATCACACATTGGACACTCTTGTGTCCCCTCTGTCCCCCAGGGGACAAGGGGGCATGAGGGACACCAAAGTGTGACCTCATCCTCCTCCCCAAGTTGCACTTTGGACACCCAGTGTCTTAGGTGTCCCCATGGTGCAAGGGGGACAAGAGGGACCTCATCATGATTGTGGTAGAAGGGATTCATCTTGGTTGAAGCAATTAATGAAAAGGGACATCATGGGGATCACACTTTGTGACAATGAATAGATTAGGGTGTCAATGTGTACAAAAGACAATCACTTGGACAACGGGTGCAATCAGGAGAATCATGAGGTCTGTGAAGGATCTGAAACATCAAGAACCTCATTGAAATTCAAGTCATCAAGGGAATGATCATCATGAGCATGATGAGAAAGGATAACCATGAGTGGTGATGGCAATCATCTCGAGCTCACAAACGGTGCATATCTCTTGAGAGTGTTTCTAAACACTTAATCAATGCTTGGCGATGTGCTCAGGGAGTGAATTTTGCATTGCTTCAATGCATTTGGAGGTCAAGAACATGTATCTCACCCTCAAACATGCATTTGGAGGAGGAAACCTATTTCTATGAGGAGCAATCGAGCAAAGAGGTGTCCAAATACTATAAGCATGTTTCCAATCAGGTGACATCTTGGTCAGGGAAGTGAATTGTGAAAGTAAACATTTGCATCACTTAAGTCATCACTTGAGGTGTTAGAAACATGCTTTTAACTCATGGTAACTCATTTTTACCACTTTTTCATGATGAATGGACCCATGGCAGCCTTTTGGAGGTCTGATGTCCCCTTGTCCCTTTTTTTTGAAAAGCAAGGGGACATGAGGGACACAAAAATGTGCTCCCCTATGGAGGAGAAGTTTCGTCACTCAAAAACACAGCCTGGGGTGTTAAGAAGTTGTTTTCAACATCAGTTCTGCCAAACAACATCAGTTCTACGGCAGTTCACAATTAATATACATAACTTAACCATAAATGGTCTTTTTGTCATTCGAAGTTGTCCGGATCACCGTCGACTTCACTTAGCCATTTTTCTATAATAATGAACATGTTGAGAGTATGTTTTTACAAGTATTAAATATGAAGATTACATAGAATTGGGTATTTCAGATCCATTTTTGGATCAGCCGATGAATGTTTTCCATCTATTTCTTAGAAGACCTTGGAAGTATGACTGAAAGGCTGTCCATAATGGGCATGCAAATGTTATCCACATTGAAAAAGATGGAAGAAATTTTAATTTGTCATATTTGAAAGGCAAGGATAAAGGTGAAGTGCATTGTGGAGTTTATGCAAGAGTATTAGTTGTGTCGGAAATAATTCTTTTGAGATGCTTGACGAGGAGAAAAGTGTGATATGCGTTTGTGCCAAAGAAAGTGTCGACAATTGCATAAAGGATGAAGAAATCCCGAGGAAGTTGAACTAGTTTGAGGAAATAGTAAAAAAAGACTTGCCACAAGGATTATTGCCAATGTGTAGTATCGATCCATCGATTCATTTGATACCAAGGTCAAGTTTGCCAAGCAAGACATCGTATAGAATAATTCTAGAGGAGAATGCGGAGGTGCGATGCCAAGTGTAAGAGATATTGGACAAAGGATTGGTTCACAAAAGTTTGAGCCCGTGCACAATACCAACAGTCTTAGTAGAGAAGAAGTGAGGAGAATTGCACATGCTTGTTGACTCCCGGATATCAACAAGATTACCATCAAGTATAGATTCCCATTGCCAGGAATGGACGATTTGATGGATTTCCTTAGCGGTGCATGTTATTTTTCCATGATAGATCTAAAGAGTGGATATCATCATATTCACATCAGACACGGAAATGAGTGAAAGAGAACATTGAAAGCAAAGCAAAGGAAGGCTTGTATGCATGATTATTAACGCCATTTGGATTGACAAATGCCCCGAGCACAATTATGAGGTTGATGAATGAAGTGTTGAAGCCATTCTTGGGAAAATTTGCGATTGTATATTTGTATGATTACTATTGTTTAACAAGATGAGGAAACATCACTTGGATTATTTGCGCGAGATAATGATAGAAATTGTTGGTGGGTATAAAGAAGTGTAGTTTGGGCTTTTGTATGGACCAAATGAAGGTGTGCACAATAGGAGAATGGCCATCACCGAGGAATGTGATCGAGGCGGGAATCTTTCATGGATTGGCAAGCTTCTATAGGAAGTTTATTCAAAACTTCAATGGAGTGTGCACACCAATCATAGAGACAATGAAGGGGGATTACAAAGATTTGTGTGGACAGATGAAGTAGAGCAAAGCTTCCTAGAATCGAAGTAGAAGATTATAGTGCAACCATTTCTAGCGTTACCAAGTTATGACAAAGTCTTTCAAGTGGATTGTGATGCAAGTGGAGCCACCATAGGCATAGTGGTAAGTTAGGAAGGAAGACCCATAGCCTACTTTAATGAGAAGTTGAATGATGCCAAGAGGAGATATTCGGTTTATGACCAAGAGTTTTATGCTATTGTGCAAGCATTGAAGAAGTGGAGGCATTACTTGTTGCCAAGTGAATTTGTCTTGTACCGGATCATTAGGCGTTGTAGTTTATCAATAGTCAAGCAAAGCTGAACCAAAGGCATATGAAATGGGTGGAGTTCTTGCAAAGTTATTCTTTTGTGTTAAAGCATAGAAGTGGAAAGTCCAATAGGGTTGTAAATTCCTCAAGTGGAAGACTCTTGTTGTTGAATGATAAGCGTGATGAAATCATTGGTTTGACACCATGAATGGGTTATATGTGTAAGATGGAGATTTCAAGAAAGCATGGGAATTATGTGGGAACTGACATGCACAAATAGAACGTTGTTTGATTATTTCTTGCAAGAAGGAATGTTGTTTAGAGGAGTGCAATTGTGTATACCTAAAGTTAATGCGTGAGAATTTGATCGGGGAAAACTATAGTGGAGGCTTGAGAGGTCACATTGAGGTGACAAAAATTTAGTGCAATTAGAGAAACGTCACTTTTGGCCAAAAATTTCGTGTCCAAGTATGTACAAAGGTGCTGAATTTGCCAGCTTAGCCAAAGGGTGCAAACAGAATACGGATTATATTAGCCATTACCTGTACCAAGGAGACCATGGGAGAACATTAACATGGACTTTGTGCTAGGATTGCAAGATGCGAGAAAGAATGACTCCATATTTGTGATAGTCGACAGGTTCTCAAAGATGGCACATTTTATTGCATATAAGAAGACTAGTGATGCAACTGGGATAACAAATGTATTCTTCAAGGAGATAGTGTGGTTGCATGGATTGTCATTACGTATTGTATGAAATAGGGATATGGAGTTTCTAGGTCATTTCGGAGGACCTTATGGAAGAAGATGGGAAAAAGGCTGACTTTTAGTTCAACATATCACCCAAAGATAGAAAGACATACCAAAGTGGTGAATAGGAGTTTAGGTAGATTATTGCGCAACTTAGTTAGAGACAAGACAAAACAGTGGCACATGGTGTTAACACAAGCGAAATTTGCCTATCATGACTCATTTAATAGGAGCACGAGAGAGGACTCTATTCCAAATTGTCTATGAAATAAGTCCAAGAGGAGTCACTAAATCAAAGCGGTGGATAATCGAGCACGAGAGGAAGAAGTTTGTGCGGAGTTTATGTGCAATTTGTATGAAGAGGTGCGCGACAAGTTCGAGCGGAGTAACCGATGTTACAAGAAGCGCGTGGATGAAAGGCGCATAACTAAAGAATTTGAGGTTCGGGATCAAGTGATGACACATTTACGCAAAGAAATATTTCCAAAGGCTATGTATAATAAGCTAAAGTTGAAGAAGATTGGACCATGTAAAGTATTGTGAAAGATGGGTTCAATTGCATATAAGATTGAGTTGCCAGATGAGTTGGATATCTCACTGATATTCAATGTTGCTGATTTGAAGGAGATAAGATAAGATAAGATAATAATATTAATGTCCAACAAATGACCACAAAAGTAGGTCAATGGGACTGTATAGTACAATGCCAAGAGAGCCATAGGAAGACCAAAAAGGGTCCCTCGAACAACAAGAAAAGAGAGAGAAGAGAAAAGAAAGAAGAATGAGAAGAAAGGGCTACAACAGAAACAAGAATGCAGAAGGGTAGAGCTGAAGAAAAGCCCCAACTCCGACGTTGTCACCTAGTAGCCGAGGCCGAGTGGAAGTAGCTGGTGATATGCCTGTGTCTTGTAGTTGAACCCGTGGAGAGTTTGGAATGTCGGTGTCTGGGAGAAGGACGGGCTGGACGAATCCTCTGTACTCCTCTGGCTGAATGTGGTACATGGGGGGTATCAACCGAAAGCCCCTAGACTGGGAGGTAGCATCTCGGTTCTTGACGGATATGGTTTGAGAGCTCATACTGATGTCGAGGTGCCTCTTGGTGCCCCTCTCAGGAGAGAGCACTGTAAAGAAAGATGTGATTTGTTGAGTAACAACCTGCCTGGGAGGGGGTTGAAGGGACTCATTCCGAAGTTTGAGAGCCTCCTGTAGATAAAGGGCAAGACACCGTTGATCACGATACCTAAAGAAAGCTGCAAAAGACGGATGCTCTCGGAAAAGGCAATGGAATCTCCCTCTGATCTCATAGTAGATGGGGCACCTGAAAATGAAGTGTTCCTCTGTCTCGACCTCCTGGAGAGAACAAAGTTGGCAAATCCTTTCCGAGCGGTCCAGCCGGTGGTCCTTAACCCAAAGTCTATGAGAGCCCACTCTGAACTGGCCAAGGGGTATGCGGAGTGCCTATAATTAGTGTCGGGATATATACGTGGGCCGGCTAATAAGTCCATCATTGACCTCAAGGAAATGTGCAGCATAGAAGGCCATCTTGGGGCATAACCCCTTGGAGGGTTGATCCAAGTGTGCTGGATGAACTCCTGTAGATGTCGTCTCTGATAATTTTGTGCGAGATCCTATTTGTAGGAGCATCCATGGTGTATATGTATGGCGGGAGGCGGTCTAACTGAATCCCGAAGGAACCAAGAAGGCGAAAGACCCCGGCGTACCAACAACGAGAGCGACTATTGTGGTCAGAAAAAGCAATAGCTTCGGAGGAATGGTAGGCAAGGTAGAGATACCTATCCTGCTGTGGAAGAAGCTGAAAGTCCCCGAATGCGATGCAAAAGTGAAACAAGGCTAAAGATAGTCTCCAGTCTAAAGGGATGAGCCCCGAACTCAACTAGGAGGATATTGTGTGGACTGTCTCGTTGCAGCTAATGATGTGTTTGAGCATGAAAATCTGGACACACTCAACAGTGGCCCAATCAGAGTCAAGCAAGGATGGCCCCCAAACTTCAGAGCCATAGAAAACTGTGGGTCTCACAAGAGAATCTGAGAGAGACATTTTTGACAATGTCTTGGAAGTGGTTGTGGAAACACCGTCTCTCCAAGATTGCCAAAGAACCATACCGCTTGTTGACACGGGGCACGAGGGTAGAACGAAGACTAAAGCGGGACCCGGTGAATAAAACTCCCGGTATGTGTAGGAGGCTGCGATTTCATCTCTTCCCCTCTATAGAAGAATTGGAAGTCGAGGTCTTGACCCATTGAAGATCATGACCTTGGTTTTACCAAGGTTAACTCACAACCGTCTATAGTCACGAAGAGGGCTAAGGCGTCCAACTGTCTTTGGAGTCCCTCCGCGGAAGAGGCAAGGAGGACAAAATCATCTGCGAAAAGGAGAATGTAGATCGACACTTGGTGAAGAGTAGTGCACGAGAAGAAAATAATGAGTGCACAAAAGAATCAGATGGGTGTGTGTAAGAAATGCAAGGAGCAATTGATTGGAGAAAGTAGATACTAGAGAAGGAGAAGGAAGGAATTGAGGACATGTTAGACTCAAGAGTGATAAACAAGATGCGCGGGAATGCATACGAGATAATACTTAGTAAAGTGAAAGGATCACGTAAAAGAGGATGTGACATGGATGAGTTCAAAAAAGCTTTGTCGGTTTGGCCATACTCTCGAGGAATTTAACTTGTGAGACGAAGCTCACTTTTGTTTAACCCGGGGTGTTTGATCTAGGAGCATCGTGGGAAAGGCTAGATGTCTCGCATAGCTTGGGAAATTTTGGCTAACTATTGGTGTGCGTAAGGTTGATGAAGGAAAACAAGATAAAGGAGGCGAGGTAGATTGTTTTGGCCATTGTGTTGGAGTGAGGGGAAGTTTTTGCGCAATGTTTTGTATTGCGAAGGGCGAGGCGTAAGTGGTGCGCAACAGAATTGTGAAGAAGGTTGCGCATGATAGTTGACCTATTTATATCTTTCTTCTACAAGAGCTTTCCCAGAGAGCATAGGCATGGGTGTGCTTTTGTGAACTATTTCCCTTGAGAAGGCGTCTGACTGACCCGGTTCGACAATTTGGAGAGAGGGATCTCTTTTGTCATGTCCATTTGACCTAGTGTCAATGACTTGGTATGTTTCCGCTGACACACCGTAATTAGGATTGATTTCTGATTTTTGATTCTTAGAGTCTCCAAAACCTTTGGAGTGTCCAACGAAGGTTGAAAGTAATGACACAATAGTTCATTAAAGTTTGCATTCAACCCAAGGTAAGAAGGAAGGTTAAGCTTGAAAGCGTTCTCTCGTACTCACTTGGTGATAGTATAAGAACCGTCTTGAAGATGACGAAGCTTTCAAGTAGTGAATAGTTTTTGGCCACGGAACCGGTTCAAGAAGCTCAATTTTGGGAAGAGGATGGTGCTTCTTCCTTATGTTCTTGTTGAAAGGTTGATAATAAATACACAACCGACATGCGCCAACTTTCTTTTGTGCTAGCATAATTGGGTTTTTGTAGGGCGATAAGCTAGCCATGGTGTATTTTCTATCCATGAATTCATGGTTCTAGCACTTGATCTTTTCAATCTCTAAAAATATCTATGGTATAGCAAAGCATCGAGACAAGTATCCCGAATCAAATCAAAAGTGTGTTTAACCCCACAGTTCATAGGAACTTTGTTAAGTGACTTCAAAGTATCCTTGTATTCTTTCAACATGATATCACGATTGTCAAATTGATCATTTGTCCCTTCTTAAAAATAACAAGTTCCAATTGTGTCTTTGGTTAGATGAAGGAACTAAAATTGAAGTTGCTTAAAGGTTGCGACACTTAACATGATTAGTGTATCCCCTACCACGATTACGTGGAACAACATACATGTTCTTTGGCATGTGCATGTTTTTGTCACTTGATCATCCGAAATTGAACAATAACGCTTTTAACTTCAACAAATTCCAAGTTTGAAATCAAAAGAAAATTGAGTCGTCTTGACTAAAGCAAAGCTGGGAAGTATGCCTTAAGGAGCTCCCCATAGAAATCTAGATATAAACGTAAGTATGGTTCTACATCAAGAACAATAGAATTTTTACCAACCCCATTCAAGGACAATAACGCAAATGTTTAATCTTCCAAAGGTGTGGACCATTGAAGCGCTTCTTCTAAAGATGCGGCACCATATCATCAACCTTGAAGTCTTGAGGTCTATGACGTGCATCATGGTGCTTTTGTATAGAAGATATTGGTGCGAGAGTATCTTTTGAATGGTACATGATAGCATGTTTAGGGGTGTCACTTGTTGGAACCCATGTAGACATATGCCATATAGAACTACAAAGACCTTTGTTTAAGGATGTTGGATGTAGAATAAATTATCATGTCCGGAATGGAATATGCCATGTAGAACTATGAAGAGCTTTGTTTAGGCATGTTGGATTCAAAACAAATTATCATTTCAAGCCGGCAAATGAGCACAATTGTACATTCAAAACAAATGGACAAGTTTGTGGTTGCAAACTTTTGTTTCCCCACCAATTTGTCGATGAAATGTCCTAAATTAGTCTGATTGTTTATCCATTGTTTTTCACAGTGCTTTGTTGGAAAACATGCACAAGTAAGAAATGAAGAGAAAGCGTGATGCACACATTGTCATTTTGTTTCCGACATTTTTATATGAAAGATGGTTTCGCAATTACAACCGTTTGTTAGTTCATACACCCTCTTAAGACTTATATTATAGAGAGAAGATTAAATTACAATCTTGAAGCTTTCATATTTACTAATAGTTTTGGGAACAGGTAGAACTCCATCAAGCTGCCCCCTTGACCCTCGTAAAGGTGTAGTTCTCGAGCTGAATTCCTTAGTTCCCGGATTCCACCTCCGTGAACTCCTGAATTACAGAATCTACCAAATTGTTGGACAATCCTCCATGTTAAGCTACTCCCATAATTCTCCATTTGATTGTCTTGTGACCCTCGTAAGGGTAAATTCTTGAGATCTACAGACCGCCGAACTATCTGGACAACTATCCATGCCAAGTTTTACCTACACTAGATCCCTTACTATCTTCAAAACACTAACTTCTTAGAGTACATATTCATCTTCTTCTTCATCAATAACATCTTCAACATTTGGTGGATTGTCAACAAAGGCCACATTTGCTTCTTTTGGATGATCTTTGAGTTTGCCTTTGAGAACATCATTAGCTCGAATGTGACAATTCCAGGTTGTATGACCTCTTTTCTTGCAATAATAACAATCATCTTGCCATATGTTTTAATCTCATTTTTTGTTATTATTTCTCATGCGGGAGTATAGTGCACTTTCATGTGAAGAATTACCTTCTATATCGTTTGCGAGTTCTCTTTTCTTCAGCCAAGAGAGCTGAAATCATATCTTCTAGGCTTTGTGAAGGCATCTAACTGAGAGTAAAAATAACATTGCTATATGAAGAGGGCAAATTGTTTAACAGAATGGCTTTAGAGTCTTCGTCATCTACCAGAGCTTTAACCTCTGCCAACTGTCTAAGAAGAGATCTTAGATTGTTTATATGATTGGACATAGTAACATCATCGACCATCTTGAATTGAAATAGTTGAAGCTTTAAAGAAAATTTGGCATTCACTGCTTTTGCCCCAAACAATTTACTCAAGTTATCCCAAATTTCTTTGGACAATTTATCAAAATCTATATGATGGAGTTCAAAGTCAAAAAGAGCAAAGCTTGATTATAGCTTTTGCCAGTTTTCCCACTCTAACAATTTAGCAACATCAATGGGTGGTTTTTCTTTTCCATTAACTATACTCCACAAATTTTTGTTCATTAATTGCATTTGGATTTTAACTTTCCAGGTGTGGAAATTAAAACTAGAATATTTGTCTATTGGTAAGGAATACTCCAATTTAAAAATATTTATTTAGATTGAAAAGCATTTGAATATACATAAGAATGAACTCTTTGGATGTCTTCAAATTCTAACTTTATCGACTTGCTTGATGTATTTAAAATGTTTCAATTTGAAACTCGTATGGTGTTTTTATAAAACCCTGAAATCCATGCAACGAACCGTTTATTGCTGAAACTCATTCACAAAGTCATTCGTGAATCGAGAAATTAATGGCTTAATTATGCTTTGCAACTTATAAATCAATGGAGGCTTCGTGTTTGATATTTTCAGCCCCCGCGATCACTTTGCAAGGCCTTTCACAACTAAAATGCCATTTCTGAAATTTGCAAATGGAGTTTTAACTAAAATTCACAACTGGAGATTGAATTGGTGATTCACGACTATGTACTTTTGTGACTCGAGACTTGTGTCTAGAAATTCATGATTCGTTTTCAACTTTGTCTAAAACCCTTCACGACTATATTCCTCTCGAAATATTTTTTTGTGACGTTGTTACTCTTTGGCATCTCTTGTAGATCTTCTCGATTGCATTTTTATTGAGCCTTTTACACAACCTATATCGAGAACATACCATAGTAGGAGGGTCGCATGAACTTGAGGCTGTTATATTTCGAACATTTAGTCCTTCAAGTACCTTGGGCTTTGATACCAATTTCGGAAAACATGCACAAGGAAGAAATGAAGAGAAAGCGGAATGCACACATTGTCATTGTGTGTCCGACATTTAATTATGTGAACGATGGTTACCAAATGGCTGCATAATTACAACTGTTTGTTAGTTAATACATAACCAAAAAGTAAACTATAAGTCTCATATTTTAATATGCTTTCTAAAAATGAATTACAAAGCACAAGTCACAATCGATTGCAATATGTTATGAGTCCAAAGTGTACCCAAACATGACTGAAGAATGGGCCTCTGATTTCTTGCACATCAATACTGCAAGTGATCATTACTGACCATTTTCAAAAATGTATCCATTACAACGGACACCAAATCATATTGGTGCTTTATCATATGTAAATGGTTCAATTGTTTATCCATCATTTCCCAAAGCACAAGTCACAATCAATTACAAAAATGTTAGGATTGCAAAGTGTACCCAGACACGACTGAAGAATGAGCGTGTGATTTATTGCACATCAATGCTCTCCTTGCAAGCAATCATTATGACCATTTTCAAAAACCTATCCATTACAACGATTGCAGAATCATTTTAGTGCTTCATCAGAAACATTATAGTCATGAAATCCATTTTGATAGATTCCCATGGCTTGAATGGAAATATCAAAGGTACATACATTCCAAAATTCATGTTTGAGGGCTTGGTAATGTAATAAGGAATGTAAGACTTAATATGGTTCTCAATGTCTGTGTGCATGTTAGACCAGTAAAAGTAATGTTGTAGCATTATCACTTTCTTTGTCTTGATATAGTGCATCTCTCAAAGGAGCCTTCTGTAATATTCCCCTTCAATAACACAGACATCTAAGTTTTCACAGAAGTTTGTGCTTGTGGAATTCACAACCATGTTTACCTTTCTTACGAAGTTCTCGTTTATTAAGTAGAGTTGCCCAACCGACGATGTCACGGTCATGTGTGACTAGAAGTGTGATGAGTGCTTGCAAAGTAGTTCATCAACTTCATGTGGCATGTATTCTCCAACTTACTCATCCTACGTAGGAATTGAAGCTACTTATGATCAAATAGGATGATCACTTCCTTACCCAAGGAGTTGGGTCATTGCTCGCTTACGTGATGTCATTCATTTCTTTTCCATAGGTGGTATATCTTTAAACCATATAGATGAATGTCTCTAAGTGATATATGACTACATCTCCACACTATGAGGGTATTGCACTCTATATGCAATCAGAAACTTCTCTCCAAATCATCAAGGTTTAGACAATGCTATGTGTACACTATGGAAAATCACAAACAAAGATGAAAATAAGTACAAAATAGATGCAAACCTTCCGTTGTAAGATCCCAAAGCCACCTCGGATCATATCAGCTGAAAAGGCAGGGTTTTGTGATGCCCTTTGTTGGATCTGTTGGATTTGTGAACTTTTGTGGATTGTGGATGCTCCAAGTACTCCGAATGGAAGCTAGCTAAGCCACAAGTATGTTGATTGACAGATTTGGCATGATTTGAGCAGCATAACATTATGAAGAATGCTTTGATTCACCAAATGAATACACAAAATAACAACATGAACTCTCTTAAGCTTTGGTGGATGATTTGCGAAGGAAGATCATTGATTTATAGCTGAAGAAAGTGAATCTTCAAGCTAAGTTTGAATTAAGTTTGATTGGAGATAACTAAACAAGACTGAGTTGTTCAGTTGAGTTTCTAGATTGATTGGAGAGTTAGACTGATGTTCTTAGACGGCATGGCTGAGTCAGTGCCGAGTTAGCAAGCGGTTGCATATGTTTTTATTTAATAATTCAATATCTGCTTTTTATTCATCCGAGAAAGTGTCGTGAATAGTTGGCGTTTGGAAGAAGGTGGATTGAATTTGGATTGCTATGATTTGGGAGATATCTTCAATTAACTCAAATAAATGAATTGAGTCAATCTGAACACATCCTCTTGATTATAATAATGATTTTTAGTTCTAGTCATGACTTGAGCTGACTTGAGTTAAGGAGGTGGCTAAGATATGAGGAATATTTAATTATTTTAAATATGTGAGTGGATAAATGTGGATTTATTCATTAAATTTGATATTAAATTAGCTAAGGGTGGCTATGGGGTGCAAAAATAATTAATTAAATTAATCCTAGAGAATGACGATGGATTAATATAGTTTGAATTATTACGATGCATAGCAGTTATTTGAGGGTGTCTATACTAGGTATTAACCGAACAAATGTTGTAATAAGACATTGTTTGCATAGCACCTCTAAGACACACATTTGTGTAGGAGACAAGTGGATTTTTGCTTTTGGATGCACGATCTAGCTAAAGGGCCACAATATGTGCAAGTATATGAGTATGAACTTGCGATAAAATTTAGGAAGCCCAAGAAAACTTAATTTAGCCAATCCAATATTTTCTCTTGATCTACATGGATGCTTCCACAATCAATTATGTAGCCCATATATTGAGTCCGCATGGTGTACTCTTTGACAATTTGAAGAGAGGGAACCGTTGTCTTGTCCGTTTGACACGAGCGTCAATGACTTGGTCTTATTCTACTAGCACACTTCAATAAGGATTGGTTTTTGATTTCGACGAGTCTCTACAACATTTGGAGTGTCTAACAAAGGTGGAAAGTAGTGGCATGATAGTTCCACATTTAAGATTGGATGCAACCAAACGTAATAAGGTTGGTTAAACTCAAAAGTGTTGTCTCCTACACACTTGGTGATGGTAAAAGGACCGTACCAAGGTCGAAAAGCTTATGATAGTTGAGAATTTTGTACTACGGAGC
Source organism: Taxus wallichiana var. yunnanensis (assembly GCA_018340775.1). NCBI lineage: Eukaryota > Viridiplantae > Streptophyta > Pinopsida > Cupressales > Taxaceae > Taxus > Taxus wallichiana. The sequence continues at coordinate 713,076,540 of CM031238.1, forward strand.
TGGCTATTTAGATCCTTAATTTCTTGAAGAGAATAGTGGTTCTTACCTCTAAGCTTGTTAAGAGCTCGGTAATCATTGCAAATCAATGCACAACCTCATATTTCTTTTATACAAAGCACAATTGGGTTGCTACTAGGTGACGAGTTAGCGCTAATGTATTCTTTATCCACATATTCATGGTTTTCTCGCTTGATCTCTTCATGCTCCAGAAATGATATGCGGTTTAGGTAGGGAGAGGTAGTCCTGAAATCAAATCAATAGTGTGTTATACCGCACAATAGTTAACTTCAAAGTATCGTTGTATTCTTCAAGAATGTTATGCGATTGTCGCACAAATCATTTTAACATTCTTGAAGAGATATGGTTTCAATTGTATGTTTTGTCGGATGCGGAAACTAAAATTGAAGTTGCCAAAGTGTGTAACACTTAACGCTATTTGTGTATTTCCCTATATTGACGGCTCAAAACAACCGATGTGTTTCTTGGCATGTACTTATTGTTTTCACTTCGATGATGATATTTTCGTCTTGTTTGCAAATGTTCAAGATCCAAGTCAAAATAAAATTGAGTCGTTGTTGGGTCAAACAATGCTAGGAATGACAACTAAATGAGCTCACTGTCGACAACTAGATGTACACCTAGGTATGTTGGTATATCAAGAAAAAATGCATTTTTACAAATTACGCGTAAGATGATGAAAAGACCATAGCACATATGTTTGATCTTCCGGTTTGGACACTTGAAGTGTTTCTTTGAAGATGCAACAAGACTTTATCCATAACCTTGACTCGTGAGATGTATGATGTGCGTTAAGGAATTCATTGTACTTATGTTGTCGGTGCGAAAGTATCTTTTGAATGGTGTGTGATAGCATATGTCAAGGAGTGTCACTCGTCGAAAACTTTGACATGTCCGGAATGGACTATGCCACGTAGAACCGTAAAAAAAACTTTGATGTAGGAATGTTGGATGTATAGTAGATTATTGTTCCAAGTGCACGAAAGAGAACAGTGTGCATTCGCGAAAAATAGACAAGTCGGTGGTTGCAACTTCCATTTTGCCATTTTCTTGTGGATGAATTGTCCTAGATCGTCCATTGTGCATCAATCATTTCCCATAATTCTTGCTAATAATGATTTACAAAGTATAGGCACAATCAAGTAAAATAGATGTTAGAAGTCCAAAGTGTAACTAAAGATGGTTGAAAAATGCGCGCTTTATTTCTCATGCATCTATACTCTTCTTGTAGCAATCATTATGGCCATTTTCAAAAACCAATCTATCAATGAACACAATCATTCTAGTGATTTATAATGGATAGTTTAGTGATGAAATCCATGTTAATAAATTCCCATTACTTTGATGGAACTGGAAAAGGTACGTAAAGTCCCATATTAATGTTTGAGGGTTGTTAATGGAATAAGGAATGCAATACTTGATGTGGCGCTCAATGTCTTTGTACATGTGAGGAAATTAGAATTGTTATTGTAGCGTTTCTAATGTCTTGGTGACACTAAAGTGTTCATATGTCTTGACATAGTGTACCTCCCAAAAGATCAAGCTTTCATGAGGTACACCTTTAAGAAAACATTAATTTTCAAGCTTGTATAGAATTTTGTCATACATGTGGAATTCACAAACATGTTTTCCTTACGTAAGGGTGGTTTAGGCTTCTACAAATCCCTTGTTTAGTTAGTAGTGTTCTTGAGTCTCATGAAGTGTGGTCACGCGTAAAACAATGTGATGAGAGCTTGCACGACAGTGGGCGCTTGAAGCAATGTGTTGCCTTATTGTTTTTGACGCTTCTTGTGCTTGATCACCGATGCAACTACTACATGTAGTTCATCCACTTCATGTGACATGCATTCTCCAACTTGTTAATCGTATGTAGTAACTGGGCGACTTATAATCAAAATAGATGATCACCTCATTACCCAAGGAGTAGTAGTCTTAAAGCTTAATTGCTTACAAAATGACACAATTCTTTTCCATGTGTGGTACAATGTTAAACAATGTCACTAAATGTCTTTGAGTGACACATGACATCTCTACGCTGTGAGAGTATTGCCTAACATGCTTGAATAAATAACTTCAGTCTAAATCTCAAAGGGTTGGACAATGTTAGGTATTAACAAAACAAGTGCCACAATAAGACATTTAAGCTCTTCTTAGGCACATAGTTGTATAGGAAACCGGTGGAACATTGCTTTGTGTAAAGTCCCCTTTTTCGATACATTATTAATATTTAATTTTTATTTGCATTGTAACCCCTTGGCATGCCTAGCGCTACAAGTGGGAGTCTCTTTAGTTAGTTTAATGTGCACATAGGTTAGTTACTTTTATTTATTTAATTAAAAATAAATAAAGTGCACATAGTCTTTATTGGATTTTGCACCCCTTAGTTCTATAAAAGGGAGGTCGCATTTCTTTAGAGGGGATGTTGAATTGATCATTTGATTTTCACTCCATGCTTGGAGTTGGGATGCATGCCCATTAATGTTCTCTCTCTCTTGCGTGGGAGTTATTGTGCTGGTTTGATATTCAATTGAAGTATTTTCATGAGATTTGCAAATCTACTTGTTGGTGATTCCCTTTCTAGCTTTGGCAACTTGTCTGGAGTATTGGTGCATTTTATTGAGAGTAAAATCTGCATGTTATTGAATATTGTGAAGGGTTTTATGGTGCTTTATAATCTGTTGGTTATTGCTGATTTTATTCTAATTATGGCGACTTGATTTGAGCATCTTTTGACATGTTTTAAGAGTGAATAAGTGATATTTGTAATCTGATCTGAGCTGGCTTAATTTTCACAGTGTGGGCAGCCATTTTGGGGTGTTTTTGAAGGGTTCTAAAAGCTGGAATTAATTTCATGATTTTCCTCTAACCCTAGCGACTGAACTGTAGTTTCGGGGCTGTTTTGAGTGGGTTACAGTTGATTAAAAATTCTGATTTTGGTTTCATTTGAAAGATCCTAATTTTATCTTTCATCTGCATTTGGTTTCATGCAAGAAGAGCTCATATTAAGGAAGATATCAATTTTTGAAGTTTGCAGCTAATTTTCAACATATTAGTTTATTTTTCTACTTCTGCAAATTGTATTGGTTAAAGAAGTGCTAATTCCGACTAGTAAGCCCATCTAAACCCTTACCTTGGCTCACTCCAACCCCATTTGGGTTGTATTGAAGCCGACACTGGGTTAGTTGAGGTGAACCTAAAAGGGTTTCTCTTCTAAGTTTACTTCATTTGCAAGTAGTTTAATAAAAATTAATTAATATCCCACAAGGGGATATTACACTTTGCTCACACGATCTAACCTGGGGACCAAAATATGTGCAAGAATCCGAGGATAAAAATGGAGTATAAGTTGAACAATCTTGGAGTAATGTGACTTGTCAAGATTCTGCAGAGTTGAACAATCTTGGAGTACCGTGACTTTATTTGGATCTACATGAATGGCTGCATGATCAATTATGTTCCTAAGATATTGAATCTACCAAGGTGTGCACTTGACTAACTTGGCTTATAACTTGTGTTTTTGCAATTTAATCAAAACACATAAAACATGCTTCATATTCTCCTACCAAGTTCATTAGTAGATGACAACGTCATCAAAGTAGATGACAAACAAGTTTGTAAGAGTCAACATTATGTCATTCATCAAGAGCATGAACGTTTTTGGCGCGATGCTTAAGCCGAAGGGCATCACCAACCACACGTACAATACTTCGTTTGTCTCAAATGTCGTCTTCCTTGGCTATAGGTCGATCTTGGTGTAATATCGCCCACCTTGAAGCTGGTCCTAAAGGTCTTCATTGCACAACAATGAATATTGAATCTTCATTGTTATCTTGTTGAGTGCACAATAGTCAATACTAACAATTTCTTTCGTGCAAACACTATCGGTATGGCCATAAGAAATTAGTCACCCCCAATCTAGCCTATTTAAAGAAATAAAGTTAAATTAATTATGGTATCTTTAATTATATTTTATTGTAAATTGATTTATAAAATAATTAGGATAGTAAATGACAAACTTAGATTGCCTTGATGAAGAAGTTCTTGTATCGATGTAAAACTTCTTCATTGTCCAAAATACACTTGTAGTGCAAATGGTTGTATAAAAGAGGGGATTCAAGAACCAAATCAATTTAATATCATATTTTGTAATGTGTTATCCAGAAAGCCCTTCACATCCGTAAAGATGTCTCCATATTCAACCAAAACAATATTGAGTTGTTGCAATAACGCTTGCATGGCATGACATGTTGCCGATGAGGGATTGCTTGATTGTGTAGGCACCTTTCAATGGATTGTGACTAAGCAACAACTTTTACATGTCGATGAGCTTGTGCCATTGTTTGATAGATACCAAAGTGAGTTTGGTTATTGGAGGTGACTCCAAGAGATTGGACAAGAAATACTTAACATGGAAAAATTATCGTTTTGTGCAAATATTCAACATTTTTTAAGTACACTGCACAAATTTAATATCTCGCTAGATAATCAATCTTGCACGTATCATATCCATATAGATCTAGATAAACTAACGTTAATCCAAGATTGACCAACTCCATGAATCTCACCAAGTTGTGTTTTCATGGGCATGCAACTTGTACTGCAGGTTTGTCCTCAGATTCTTGCACATATCGTGGCTCCTCATCCAAATTATTTGTGCTAAAACAATGTACGACTTGTCTTAGAGGAGCTCAAACATATGATTACAACACCCGCTCCGTTAATACCTAACATTGTCTAACCCTTTAAGATTCGGGATGAAGTGTCTCGCATACGAACACATCTCAATACTTGGATAGAATGGACATAGTGGTGCATCACTCAAAGACATTTATTGACATTGTTGAACACTTCTCCACTTATGGAAGAGAGTTGTATGCCATATTGTAGGCAGTTAAGCGATGGAACAACTACCCCCTTTGTTAAGGAGATGATCATCCTTTTTGATCATAAGCTGCAACAGTTCTAACATATGTTGAGCAATTGAAGATTATGTGCCACATGAGGGGATGAACCACTTGTAGTAGTTTCATCTAGTGATAAAAAACAAGAATGTTAAATACAAGAAGGAAAATATTTCCTCAATCTGCCTCTCGTGCAAGCTCTCATTAAATTGCTTGACACAGATGACCACAAATTTGTATATTGTTTGGACTGCAGTCCCATTGATCTACTTCTGTGGTCATTTGTTGGACATTAATATATTTATCTTATCTACTTGAGTAAATAAGGACTTCTAACATCTATTGTGTTTGATCACGACATGTTCTTTGTAAGTCATTTTTGGTAGGCATTATTGAAAATTGTGGATATAGAGTTGGACTGGTCTAGGACATTTTGTCCACATACAAGTGGAGAAATGACAGTTTTCAACCACAGTGCTGTTCATTTGTTGAAAATGTAAAACTGTACTCATTCGTGCACTTCTGATGACAATATAATATACATCCAACATGCCTACAAAAAATCTCTTCACTATTCTACGTGGTATAGTCCCTTTTAGACATGTCTTGTTTTGGTGACTAATACCCCTAGACATATCCAATCGTGCAATGTTGAGAAGATACTTATGCACCAACTACAAAAGTATAAAGAGTGCCATGATGCATATCAAACACCTCATGAATTCAAAGTTGGCACTAAAGTCTAGTTTCATATTTAGAAGAAACGCTTTAATAGTCTAGGCTGCAAGCTCAAACCTTGGCATTATGGTCCTTACATGATACTGTAGGTAGATGGTAAACATGCCTTTATTTTTAATCTACTACCATACTTGGGACTACATCTAGTTTTGAACCAGAGCTCCTTAAACCATACTTTCCAGCTTTGCTTGAGCCAATGACGACTATTTGTGCACAATATGAAAATAGCAAATCATCGATGTGACAACAATGTGCACATGTCTATGAAAACATCCATTGTTTCAAGATGTCAAGGCAAGGTAATACACTAATCACATTGACTGGTATACGGTTTGGCAACATCAGTTTTAGTTTCCACATCTAACCAAAGTTATAAGTAGGACCACTTCTCTTTAAGAAAGGATAAATGATCCATTTGACAGGTGCATAATATGTTGGAAGAATACAAGGAATCTTTGTCGTCACCTAAGGAATTGCTTATGCACCGTGCGTTAAAACACGTTATAGTTTTTTCCAGGACTACCTCTCCATAATGCATCTCTATACCACATATAATTTTTGGAGAATGAAGACATCTGTAATGTCCCGTTTTGGGGACTTAGGAAATGACCAAAAGCTGAGATGTAACTCAAAAATCAGATTATGGAACTGCTGTTAGATGGCTGTTATAACCTTGCAAATCTGGAAATTAAACCCTTCCTAGGGCAGCGACCTGATTTGGGGTTTCAAACCCACTTTTGTGCCTTCAAAACCCTTCGAATTAGCTCCACTTAAATCTCTAAAATTATTATATATCACCAACAATCATCTCATGTAAAAAAACTGATTTTTAATGCCCTAGATTTGGAGATATGAATTTCTATAAAACCCTTGTCTGCAAAGTTACTTTAAAAATTCATAACTTAACTTAGGAAGCTCCAAAATTCATGAAACTCAAGATATTGGCCTTATAAATTATGGAGAACAAGATAGCAATTTCAGATTTTCCAAATGAACATCACACATACCAAATATTCATCTCCAAGTGGGTCGCTCCACTCTAAACAAATAAAATATTGCACCAAAAACACCACACATGCAAGAGAAAGATACTTTATTACTTTTCAAATCAGCTTGCACACCAAAAACCTCATGAAGGGTTTTCGTCCTTCACAAGTTTCCCAACCAAGGGTTTTTCGTCTTTGTATGAGGTCCTCGGCTCAAGGGGTTTCGCCCTTGAGAGAGAGAGTAAAAGGGCTGCACTAGCCAACTTTTACCAAGATAAGAATAATCACCAAAACATGAATCATTAATGCCCAAACGACCTCCTTATATAGCCACAAGGAGTGCATTTTATAATATAAAATGATGGCCGACCCCTTAAGGTAAGTACTTTTAAATAAATAAATGGTATTTGGAGCCTACATGCTCATAATACCTTTATTTCCTAACTACTTAAGTCCCTCTATTAGAGCGCTAGGCTTCCCAATATGATACATGATAATAAATAAAACAACAATAAATATATAATTCAGATCTTCCCCTTGCTTTCCTCGTTAAACCCGGGAAGGGAGAATGGGTTAAGGTCTTTGAAAATCAGCCATTAGAAAGGGACATGACAGTCCCCCTTTCCAAGATTGCTTGTCACCAAGCAATTACAAGTACCCGGATCCCAATTAAGTCTTAACTATTCCTCCTTTGATATACTTGCACATGAAGCAAACTTGTCAAAGAGAATGATGCAGAAGCATCATTGATGCTAGATGTTTCAAATGTGTCAATAGGTCTAGGAAGGTTTGAAAAGTTGTCTTTCCTCCATAGGGAGTTGGTCAAATTCAAATATGTATGTAATTTGTTGTTGTAAGGGTAAATAGGCTTGGTTAAGTAGGTATATGCCACATAAGGCCATGTAGGCCACAAAAAAATAGTGTGATATGGTTGTAGAACGTGTTCATGAGTTGTTTTGGATATGATTAGGTCATGTTTAAGTTGGGAAGGTTGTTGAGTCCAAGTTAGTAACAGTTGCATGATTTAGGATCAAGATTATTCATGCTATTGTAAGAAAAACAACAAATATGATAAGAGACTCACGTGTGGGGAAGTAAGTGTGTATGGAGAATGTTGTAACAAGGGTGTATAATCAATAATGAGGGAGGAATGATTGTATTTGCAGAGAATTTGGCTTTGTTCCATGTTTTATTCTTGGTGTAAAGGACTGACATAAGGAGCTCTGTCTCCAGACTGAAAGCATGAACTTGACAGTAAGCCAATGAAAGAGTTTTATGGAACTGTGAATGTTCAGTTAGGAAGGCAGTCGTGAGGGAAGGAATCTATATATTTTTAGCCCATGAAGCATCACAAAATTTCCTGTAGCCCTAATTCCTTGCTCTTGGGCCCCAACTAGGGCTTTGCATAATTTGAATTCTACCCAGTAAAAAATGACAAAATTTTGATGACATGTCTGCCTTGGGGAGTGTAAAGAGTTTTCCAAGTGTCAGCCTCCAATTCGCTTGTGTAAGAGAGATCCATGAAGCTTTGTAACTCAGATTGTTACATGCATGCACAGTAGAGAGATTGAGGTGCATGAAAGGTCAAATGATGGAGTCAAGTCACTAAATTTGGTAAACATCATATTCTCACTATTAGAGAGGTGTTCCAACCATTTCTAAGACAAGATCATGACCATAAATACCTACAGTCATAGCTAGGAGCCATAAAGGCCTAATTTGCATGATACTCTCCAAAGGAAGTGTGATTCTGTACAAAGGAGTATTGTATAATATTTTGGTATGTTTGAGTACCCCATAAAGGGTCTCCAGATCAACTTAGAGAGAGTGAGGTTGTTTCAGAGGAATTTGAGATCCATTAGCCTTTATATGTTGGAAGGACTAGTAGGTCAATAAGGCCTAATGAAGGAAATAGCATGAAATGCAAGGGCAGGACTGTATAAAGGGACTAAACATCTTGTTTATGTTAGATGAAAGGTTCTAAGGGTATTATAGATGATTCAGGGGTCTATATAAAGTTTTGGGCATATTGACAATTATGACCTAGTTGGACATAGCTAGGGAAGTAGGGATACTTCATGAAGGAGATAGGACAGGGGATATTTAGATGAAAGATTGATGCTTGAAAGGGGTAAGGCAACATATTACAATGTGTTGACAGGCCAAAGAATAGTGGAACCATAAATCAAGAGGTGAGGGTATATGTTTCTTGTTTTCATCTCTATAATACATATTGAAAACAAGGTTTATGAGGAATGCATAGAACTAATGTTGTTTTTAGCATTTGTTGCATGCATAACCCCTTTAAGGAGATGGATGTCCTCAGGCAAGGGATGTGGAGAAACACTACTAATGTGCAAATGCTAAATCCATAAAGAGTTCATGGTAAAGGTGAGTGACTATGAATGAAGAACATAGAAGAATGTTGTATACCATTGAGTAAAGGTGTATATCCCTTGCACTAGAGAAAATGTGTCCCCTTCTTCATCCACTCTTGCTTTGTGGATATGATGTCCGATTCTTCTACTTTGCTTGCCAAGGCCTCATAAATATTGTCCAAGCATGGGTTGTTCCCAATCTCCCTCCTGCTGTCCCAAACACAACTGTAACCTTGTATTTTGTTCCCTAAAATCAGAAGGATAGTGGCTGGGATCCTTCTTATAATAGCTGAAAACACATCAACAATTATAGTAGATTGCAAACCCTTCATCCTCATGGCTGGATATTCCTCTATCATTGTCAAAAGAATGGATAAGGAGCTGAAATTATTGCAGACAATGTATAAAATAAAGATATAACAACTGTCATAATGATTACCTTGGCCTTCAAAAGATGATCCCAATATGCCCAAAACTAATCTTATCAAAATTCTGCTCGGATTATAACTCATGAGTGTTGGTATGTAAGTATAACAGCCATACCATGCCTGGAATTTTGTCCCAAATAATACCAAATATGTTGGAACATTGGCCTTAATTGTTCTTAATGAGTGAACCCTCTTACCCACCATTTCGCATAAAAGTATGTCTTCAAATCTGCCCCTCTATTGCTTCCCCAAGAAGATATCCACAACCCAACAAATGAAATTGGGAAGAACACCTCATCTTGGTTGTAGCATTGCAAGTTCAGAAGTGAAGTGGCCAAAAAACATCTTGTGAGAGTTACCCTTACCTTGTCCATGTCGCTAGAAGAAGAACACCACTTGTGATCAAAATCCACTTGGTGTCTGCAAATAGAACGTGGAACCAGCTGGAAATAATAGCCACAAGATCTAAAATAACTCCCATAATGATTTGGGGTTCATGACCCACATTTTCCAAACTCATCTTATTCATGTTAGAAGGATGACTTTCAACCCAAAGCTCTTCAGAATTCACTTTATAGTAATAAACATTCTTACCAAGTGTGAGTAACCTTTGTTGTGGAGGATTTTCTGATTGCAAGTGCCTTACTTGCTGCCCCAAAACAACTATCCTATGTTGTTCCTTCATGCAAACTCCTTCCATGATGTTACTTGCAAGCTGATTTTTGACATACTCAGCTGTGACAATATTTTTCCAATCAGCTGTTATGTGAGAAAGCAACCCATAATGTGAATTCCAAGCATTTTCCAATGTACTCCCTTCATCCTTTATACCTTGAATTCTAATTTCTTTGTCTTTGTCATAGAATTTCAGTTTTCTATCATGATCATTGAGGGTGAATTCCCTCAAAGATTGCAGCCATTGAACTCCAAGAACTACTTCATCATTAGCTAACTTAATCACAAAAAAATCATCACATACCTCATATTTTCCGAGGAGAAGTGATAGCTGTCCCATTCTCTTTGTGCAAGGTATGGTGGTGCCACTCTCTACAAGCCTAGTGACCCCTTGGTTATGAAGAAAACCCTTCACCCTGAATGGATGATAAGTAGGTGTACCACACATTAAAGTAAGGGTGCTGCCCTTCCACCATATTCTTTCTAGCTCTTCCATATTCATGGAACCATGGGTTAACCACATATGAAACAGAAAATCAGAACCATTATCATGATAAAATTTCCCTCCATATTGATTTTGAAATCAGATATTCTTCTTTTTGTAGAGCTCAACATAGCACCTATATTCCTCATGCAGAAACAATTTTGAATTTGAGTCCAAGAATCCATACAACAAGAGACACTTCTTACCTCATTATTTCGTGGAGTATGAGGTGCATAATGATTTCGAATCAGCGGTGGTATATGAGAACATGAAAAGTCTAAAACCTGATCACCTTCCCCAACTAGCTGTGTGTGAGGGCAACATATCAACAATGTCATATCAACAAGAAACAAAATTGAGATTTTCTCATACCATGGGCTGCCTTTGGCACTCTCTTGGCCTAGAATTTTGAGTTAGGAACTGCACTCAGAAAATGATCTAATGGTGCCCTTATCTCATGCATAATGTCATCCTTTGGTAGCTCCTCAACCACATTCCTGGAAACATATTTTCGTGGAGCTTTGGCAACCTGCCCTATGGCCTAAGGTGAGATTCTTTATCTGGATTTTAATTTATAAAAGGGTTCTTACAGGAGATAATTTGATGAAAAGAGGGATGGTTGGACCCTTTTGGTGTCCTTTATGCAAAGATGCTGAGGAGACCCTGAGTCATCTGTTTTTTCAATGCCCTTTCACATCTTCTCTATGGTATACACTGGCTGATTGTCTATCTGTTACTTGGAACTCCTCTATGAATCTAGTGGATACTATTAGAGGCTGGAAACATTCAGTTAGGGATACCCAAGACTTTACCAAAGGAATTTGGATTCGCTACCTCTCTTATGTTGTGGAATGTATGGAAAGAAAGAAACAGACGCATTTTCAAATCAAAAAGTAGAGACAACTGGTATGTTATGGAACTGACTAGAAGTAATATTGGAGAAACTATAGTGCACAATCTGAAAATTACCTCCCCACCACCTGCGAAGTGGAAAGTTCTGTTACAAAAACTCAATCTGGGTAATAGGCAATTACAGACAAAGCAGTCTACTAAACAGAGGATGCCTTCTGGTCTCAGAACATGGAAACCACCCCCATTCGGATTCGTAAAATTAAACATTGATGGAGCAGCTAGAGGTAACCCGGGTCCAACTAGTATGGGAGGGATAACCCATGACTCTTTGGGAACTCCCCTCTTTTTCATTTCTCATTAGTTGGGAATAATGTAACTGAAATCATAGCTATCCAACGCCTTATTCTCAAGGAAACTAAACTAGGGTGTCCTAGTATTATAGTGGAATCTGACTCCAAGGTTATTGTTAACCTTCTACAAGCTCCAGAGCAACATCCATCCAATAATTGGCTTATTGCCAAATTTAGGATAATATTAATGTCATAGCCAGACAATTTCAAACAATCATATATCATCATGTGCCTAGGGGTCAGAACAAGATGGTAGACTCTTTGGCCAATTGGGTGTTAGATCATTCTAATTTGATCAACTTTAGCCTTGTACCTTTAACTTGGTCTCCGGAGAAACGGAAACAAATTGGATAGATCCTTTGTTAGAAATCGCAAGATGGATAAATTGTAGATATGTTATTTCTCCTCTTATTTGTTATTGGAAATATAAGGATATTTCCTCAAGTCTGAGCATAACTGCTTGGCATTGTAATTTGTACTTTATACTTATATTAATATAAATGTATTGGTTTTTTTTTGGAAAACAAATGTCATCCTTATGGAGTCGTCTATCCTGGCGACAGGATCGCATGACCCCCATGTGATTAACCATACGATGCCATACAAGATGTCATTCATGCAACGCCCATCTCGTGCGACTTGCTTTTACTTCGTGGAGTTTTGTCAACGCAGCCCAGTCCTGACAACATGCATCAATGACTCAACAACCAAGAGATGCTATTCACCTAAGCAAATCCCAAGACGAGTAAAGCGGAGGAAAGGGCGGTAAAGGTGGCGAGCATTTAAGATGCATTCCTTTGGTTTTTGTTGCCTTACGCAACTGTAAAATTCGCCATTCGACCGATTTATCACTACAAAGTTTAAGGGCCAAAACACTGAAACTTTTTTCTTTGAAGCTCCATTCTGCTGTCCATTATGCCATAAAGCAAGGTCGCTGAATCCGAGTTAACGCGGGGGAGAATTCGGCCGGGGAGAGTAGTTGCAAACCTTAAAAGGTGTTTATTCAGAGTATTTATTCAAGAATGAAATGTATCAAGTGCATATGTTGATATGATTTATATTATTCTGAGGTTTTTAGCATCATATGAGGTTTGTGGAGATAGATAAATTTGATTATGTAGATAAATGTTGATAAACTACCATGTGCCAGGTAGGTATTCACATTTTCTAATCAAATGTTTATTGTTGTGAGCTTGTCTCAATGTGGACCTAAAATTGAAAGCTATTTAGCCATGACGGTTACCATAGGGGACCTCTAAACTTTAAAATCTAAAAATGACTCACAAAATTGTATAACAATTCATGTTTTTTAGGAAAGGTTCCTTATAAATTTTAAAGCTAATAACACAATAAAATGTTACTTTCTTCTTTATAATGAAAGCTAATAATTCCTTTTAAGTTAAAGCAGCAATCACTCCCACCCTTTTGTCCAAACCGCCCCTTCAATTCCCTTCACTAGCTTTTTGGCTTCATCAAGCAACTTCTTACTTCTTACCTTCAATAGCTCATTTCAATGCCTAGAACCTTGTCACATCACCTCAACCAACCTTAAACTTGACTCAAAGTACTCAAAAATTCAAAACTTTCCTTCTTGTCAAAACTACCTACTAGATGCCCTTAAGACAATCATTCTTGCATGCTCCATAGTTGGAGACATCTATAGCTACCCACAAAAATCTATTAACTGCTTCCAAGATCCTTTATCATCCTCATGGTGTGTGTAAATTTCAAAACCCTACTCCTAATCCTGTTCTCCCTATCACACTTTCCTCTTCCTAGGCTCACTCTATGCCTACTAGCCTTGGGACAGTCCTTTTCCTTTCCTAACTTCCTTTGTATGAAGTTGTCAAGGAGTTCTAGCAGTCCTAAAGTTTCATGATCTAACTCCACTCCTAGGCCCCACTTCCTTTGTTAGCATGTCTTTCTCAACTAGGCTTCTAAATTGTGTCACTTTCCTTGATGAAGGGTGTCAGCATTATTTACAAATTTCACAAATGAAATCTCAAATTTCTTTTTGATTCTGTTGAAGGACCATTTCATGGCTATTACTTCCAAATTTCAAGGCAAGATTCCTTGTTTAGGGGTTTTTAGTACACCTTTTATTTTAAAACACTAGCTGGTCTGAGTCTAGTCCAAGAAGACAACTTTTGGTATATCTTTCACTAATTTTTGATTCAAGTTTCTAAATTTGGTCCACAAGCCTGTGACATTTGCCACGTCACTTCTATTTTACCAAGAAAGGTGTCTTTCATTCAAACATTTGCATTTTATGTATTGTTCAACTATGGAAGACTGTAAGGCTACCGGAAAACAAAGTTATCTTTTTCACTTGGGGTTTTCTTCCACTTCATGAACGTCCTTCACTTGCATGCATTGAACCTTCAAACAATATCCTTTTTTCTACTCAAATAAGACCTAACACGCATTCATCCTTTTATCAATGAGATTTTCCCATTTCAACTCTTTCAAGCTACTTATCTCATTCATGTTTAAATGCATTATCAAGAACAACATACTCACAATTGGAGAATAGGTTAAATAGCTTCAAAGGTTAAATTAACTCATCCAAATCTCTTCTACAACGAGACTACCACTGAATAAGTTCAACAATACATCACCATTCAAGGATACTACCACGATCATGCAAACACACGGTCAAAATGGCACACACCATGTAAACAGAGTTTTTCCCAACTTAAGTTTCCATAACTATTTAGTGAATTCCAACCTCTCCTACGAGTTCTTGAAGAACGATCACTGAATGTCCAGCTTTAACACATACATAGAATTCATGATAAAGAAAACAACATATAATTCCTTACAAAAATAGAGTTTCTATCTCTTTTGTTCAATATATTCATACTACAATGCTCTCTTCCTTCGTTTCTCATTGAGTCTTCTCACATGCATTCTCCTTCCCTTAAGGAATGTCTTGTAACTCCCTTTTTTATTTCCATATATTCAAATTTTCCTCATGTAACCACGTCCTTAGAATACACCACCGAGGCCTATTTGGTTCCACATGATTCTTAGAATATTTCTCCTTTCTTTTCTCTAATCACGACTTTATTCACTCCCTATTGTAAAATCCGTTTTTTTCCTAAAATAAGACGCGTTCTAACATACATTTATCCTTTTATCTATGAGATTTTCCCATTTCAACTCTTTCAAACTACTTGTCTCAATCTGTTTGTATGCATTATCAAGAAAAACATACTCACAATTGGAGAATAGTTTCAATAGCTTGAAAGGTTAAATTGACTCATCCAAATCTCTTCTACAATGAGACTACCACTTTGAATAAGTTCAAGAATACATCAACATTCAAGGATACTATGAGTCATGAAAACATAGTCAAAATGGCACATACGATAAACAATGTTTTTCCCATCCTAAGCTTCGATAACTATTTAGTGAATTCCAACCACTCCTCTACGAGTTCTTGAAGAATGATCACCTGAAATGCCGGGTTTAACACATTCATGAATTCATGATAAAGAATACAACATATAATTCCTTACAAAATAGAGAGTTTCCATCTCTTTTGTTCAATATATTCATACTACACGGCTCTTGCTACGCCCTTAACCTATTGCTTGTATTAGGATATGAGTAGCCGACTTGTGGCTTACCATATCATTTTATTATATCATTTATACTTTCTCATGCTTAATAGGTCGGCCTGGGTGATGGCCATAACATATGAATAGTTTGAGCATTTGAGTCTTATTATATGGTTTGGAGGTTGCCCCCTCGAAGTGGCGAAGCTATTATAATTGCATATTGAGATCATTATTCTGAAATATTGTGTTATTTGGTGTTCTATTGCTGCTCATAATCTGAATTATACTAGTAATTTCATTACAAGTGGTATCAGAGCTGCGATCTGGGCCAAAATTAGGGCAAAAACCCTAATTTTTGTTTCCAATATATTTCGAACCAGAGCGAATTGGTGGGAGATATTTTTACCAGAGTTGCGAAACATTTCAAGTAAGTTTCCTTGAAAATTTCAGACTTTTTGATTTATTTTGCACAAGTTATTACAAATTTAGGGTTTTTCATAAAATCGCTCCCTAGGGTGCAAATTGTGGAATTTTTTCAAGTTCTTTACATTTTGGAAAGCTCTAAAAAAATAGTATTAGTATCTTCTCTGTGTTTTTTCCTGTTCGGCCGAATTTGTATCGAAACCCTAAACCCTAAGGTTTGATATCATGGTGGGGCCTTCCACAAGAGCAAAAAAGAATCCGGTTACTCCGGGTAAAACCCCAGATAAAGATGGGATAGTGATTGAAGAGATGGATTCAGAAGGGGTAAATACAGATTCCTCAAGCACTAGGGTTTACTTCAGTTGATCATAAGGTGAGCCAACTTGAGTATGAGCTGCGAAATGTACAATCTGAGATGGCCTCTAAAGGAGACATAGCCCAAATCAATCATTGGTTGGATGATATCATGCAACATGTACAGGGTAAACAATATGGCCCAAATCCATCCCATATCAACCAAGGAGGATATTCAGTTCAAAATCATGGACAAAATAACCATGTTGGATCACTTTTCCAGCCCAATCAGAATCCAACTTATTCGCAACCACGGAACATGGTGCCGAAAGTGGATATGTGCAAATTTGATGGTAAAGATCCCTTGAATTGGATAAATCAAATGGAGAACTTCTTTGAGCTACATCAAACACCATCAGGACAAAAGGTGACATTGGCATCCCTGTATCTTGAACTAGACCAATTCGTTTGGTATCGATGGTTATGTGCTCAGAGGCAGAAGAATGGTCTCGGTGTCACTTGGACAGTTTTTACCGAGGAGTTGCAATTGCACTATAGTTCCAGTGTTTCAGAGAACTACTTTAGTCAATTAGCAAAGTTATGACAAACAGATCAATCAAAGATTATGTGCATCAATTCCAGAACCTATCCTTAAGGGTGGAGAATATACCAAAAGAGAATTTGAATGACCTATTTCTTGGGGTCTTAAGGACCACATCGAGCATGAGGTACATATGTTTAATCCACTCAAGATTTCTGATTCTATTATCATGACACATCGAGCAGAGGAAAAAGTTCTTTGTAGTAGGAGGCCACCTTTCATTAACACTAAAGACCGTAGTATCTCTTCCCCTTCATTTTCTAGGCCAATTAGACTGACTCCTCAACAAATGGAAGAAAAGAGAGAAAAAGGATTATGTTTTAATTGTGATAGCAAATATGGACCGGGACACAAATGTGCTTTGAGAAGTTGTTCTATATTGATGGAGGTAATGAGGATGATGAGGACGCTAAAATTATAGGAGAGGTTGAGGAACCAGTAGAAGAGGAAGTAGAGGATCACCAACCTACAATTTCTTGCCATGCATTGTCAGGTATTAGTACTCCTCAAACACTCAAGGTTATTGGCTATCTCAAAAAACAGAAGGTGACAATGTTGATTGACTCGGAGTACTCATAACTTCATAAATAGTAAGTTAGCTGCCCGCCTCAATTGTTTTATTTACCCAGCTCCAGAAATGCAAGTTATGATTGCGGATGGTGGGACAATCAAGTGCACAGGAAAGTGCCAGTATCGAAGCTTTCTATGGGAGACTACAAAGTTAGACTCACCCATGTTTGCTATTTCTATGGGAGGGGCAGATATTGTTTTGGGTGTCCAATGGCTCACAACCTTAGGTACTATAGAGATGAATTTCCAAGAATTGTTCATGCAATTTCATTCAGATGGAAGGACAATACAATTGAATGGGATGGTAGCTAAGTCTCCAATATTATTAGCTCTCATCGATGCGAAGGTTCTCGAAAAGGAGTACATGGATTTATAGCAAAGTTATTTTCCATAGAAGTACAAAATACAAAGTCTTCAATGCCACCCGATCTTGAAGATTGTTGATGCTCACTCATCTGTTTTGATGCAATTCCAAAGGGACTACCACCAGTTAGGGATCATGATCATGCCATTCAGTTGATTCCAGGGAGCCAAACACCTAACATTAGACCATACAGATACCCATATTCCTAGAAAAGTGAGATCGAGAAAATGGTTTAGGAAATGTTGAAGGCAGGTATCATCAGGCCTAGAGTGCATATTCTTCACCAGTGGTCATGGTACGTAAGAAGGATGAAACATGGAGGATGTGTTCGATTACACGAGAACTCAACAAGTACACCATCAATGATAAGTTTCCTATGCCATGAATTGATGATTTACTTGATGAATTGCATGGTGCTATTTATTTCACAAAATTAGATCTTCGTTAGGGTACCATCAAATTAGAATAAAAGAGGAAGATGTTCATAAAACGGCTTTCAGGACTCATGAGGGCCATTATGAGTTTTTGGTAATGCCTTTTGGTCTTACAAATGCACCTTCAACCTTTCAAAGCTTGATGAACACTTTGTTTTCAGGCCATTTTAAAGGAAATTTGTATTAGTTTTCTTTGATGACATATTGATTTACAGTAAGACATGGGAAGAACACTTACAACATGTAAATAAAGTGTTGGAAGTTTTGGAGAAACATACTCTCTATGCAAAGCCATCTAAATGTTCTTTTGGTGTACAAGAGGTAGAGTACTTGGGTCACATTGTATCCCATGAAGGCGTCAAAGTTGATCCTCAGAAGATCAAAGCTATGGTGGAATGGCCAAGGCCCAAAACTCTCAAAAATCTTCGTGGGTTCCTAGGACTAACAGGGTACTACAGAAGATTTGTGTGGGGATATGGTAGAATAAAGCACCCCACTCACTGCATTGCTAAAGAAGGATGCCTTCCATTAGACAGACTTAACCACTAAATCCTTTGAGTAGCTGAAGGAAGCCTTGTGTAGCACCCCAGTTTTGGCTACTCCCAACTTCTCAAAAACCTTCATTGTTGAATGTGACGCTTCAAGATCAGGATTGGGAGCAGTTCTAATGCAAGAAGGAAGACCAATTGCATTTGAGAGTCACCAATTCAAAGGAAAAGATTTGCTCAAACCTGTCTATGAGAAAGAAATGATGGCTATTCTTCATGCGGTCAAGCAATGGAGGCCCTATCTCATGGGTAGACACTTCAAGGTAAAAACTGATCATGATAGTCTCAAATACTTTTTGGAGAAAAGGTTATCATCTGAGGAACAACAAAAGTGGGTAACAAAAATGTTGGGTTATGATTTTGAAATCATATACAAAAAGGGTAAAGAAAATGTAGTAGCTGATGCGTTGTCCAGAAGGGATACATCCGCATATGCCTTACTATGTGGAATGTCCATGTTGATGGCCGATTGGGTGGATGAAGCAAGATTGGAATGGGATCAAGACAAAGATACACAATCTCTAATACAAAATATCAAGCAAGGATCTATGACATCTAACAAATTTGAGTGGAAAGGTAATGCCCTATGGTACAAGGACAGGTTATACTTGAGTAAAGATTTTGAGTTGAAGCATAAGATTCTTGCAGAGCTACATGCCTCGCTTGTTGGAGGACACTCAGGTTTTGAAGACATCATAGAATAAAAAGAGAATTCTTATGGGAAGGACTCAAGGGGGATGTACAAAAGTTTGTATCGAGTGTTTAGTGTGTCAAGCGAGACAAAGGGGAAACAATTAAGACACCGGTGTCTATTGCTGACCCTTACGATTCCTAGCCGAGCTGGGAGGAGGTATCCATGGATTTCATCACCTGGATTGCCTTGTTTAGAGGGTAAGAATGTTATTTTCGTGATTGTAGATAGGCTCACAAAATATGCCCATTTTTGTGCCCTATCACATCCATTTGCGGCTAGTACAATCGCAGCTATTTTTCCGGAGACAGTTCAAAGGCTACATGGAACCCCAAATATAATTGTAAGTGATCGTGATCCTATTTTCACAAGTAATTTTTGGACGGAATTATTTTCATGTTTGGGGACTCAACTAGCTCACAGTTCATCTTATCATCCTCAAACTGATGGGCAAACAGAAGTGGTCAACAAATGCTTAGAGGGGTATCTATGTTGTTTTGTATCAGATAAGCAGGAAAGATGGATTAAATGGCTACCACTTGCAGAATGGTGGTATAACACATCTTTTCATACCTCTTCTCAAATGACCCCATTTTTAGCATTATATGGTTACCATCCACCTTCTATCACTTCCTCCTTGAGGGTGCAAACTAAGGTCAGAGATGTTGAGGAACACATTCAACATCAACAACAGGTTTTGGCTAGTTTGAAGGAGAATTTAGCATTAGCACAAAACAGGATGAAACAACAAGTAGATCAACATCGTAGTGAAAGACATTTTGAAATTGGTGACTGGGTTTTTACGCTCTCGGCCTTGCAAACAGATGTCTCTAAAGCAACAGAAAAAGGACAACAAACTTGTGCCTAAATACTATGGCCCTTATCAGGTTCTACAGAAAATTGGCAGTGTTGCTTATAAACTAGAGTTGCCTCCATCTTCACACATACACCCAGTATTCCATGTTTCATGCCTGAAGAAGGTTATTGGACAGAAATTTGAAGCCCAGACAGAGTTACCGAACTTGACGAGGAAGGAAGAATCATTTTGAAGCGAGAGAAGATTTTGCAAACACGTACTTAAGAGGCTAAGAACCAAAGACATTAAAGAATATCTGATCAAGTGGAAGAATCTGAGCATAGAAGATGCAACCTGGGAGGATGAAGGTTTTCTGCAACAACATCCAGGATTATTCAACGTTGAGGACAACGTTGGTTTGAAGGGGAAGGGCATGCTATGCCCTTAACCTATTGCTTGTATTAGGATATGAGTAGCCGACTTGTGGCTTACCATATCATTTATACTTTCTCATGCTTAATAGGTCGGCCTGGGTGATGGCCATAACATATGAATAGTATATATAGGGGATTGTAGGTAGTAGTTCATCATCATTTGAGCATTTGAGTCTTATTATATGGTTTGGAGGTTGCCCCCTCGAAGTGGCGAAGCTATTATAATTGCATATTGAGATCATTATTCTGACATATTGTGTTATTTTGTGTTCTATTGCTGCTCATAATCTGAATTATACTAGTAATTTTCATTACAGCTCTTTTCCTCTCTTTCTCTTTGAGCCTTCTCACATGCATTCTCCTTCCCTCGATGAATGTCTTCTAACTCCCTTTTTATTTCCATATATTCGAATTTTCCTCTTCTCATGTAACTTCCTCTTGTCTCATAACTGACATTTATGACCTTTCATATGCCCATGCTCTCACAATGAGGCATTTTCACATCTTTAAATCATCCTAGGACCATGAGAAGAGCTTAGTGATGCAAAGCAAAATAGATTCATTCATACATTCATCCAATAAAGAAGGGTTCATACAATAACTTCACCTTAACCTCTGCAACTAAGGATCATTCCAAGCCCAAAATGGCTTATTCTTTCTATTTTGACCAAAATCATCTTAAATGGATCTACTAATCACTCCACCATGTGATATGCCTTGCAATAAATATCATTATATTCCTTCGAAATGTCTCAACTCACAAAGCTTCAATTCCTCTTGCCTTTCTTATACTTGTCTTCACTAGCCTTCTTGGTCCTTAACCTGCAAATCAAAGAACTTTTGCTCCTGATATCTTTGATGGCTCTTCTTCAACTTCCTACTTTGTTTCACCACTAAAAAAATTGTTAGACCACTCACTATATTGATTCCAAAAGGTCAACTTATCCATGAACTCATCATTTATACAAAACTTCCCTACTATGTTCTTGAGACAATGGTCTTGTGTGAGTCATAGATGAAGTTTCTTAAGCATACCCAACAAACATCCAAATCTTTTCCATCAATCATAAATTTCTGTACATGAGGTTTCAAGACAAAAGAATGACATTCTTGGACTCCCATTTGCAACTTTGCTCTGTGCACCAAGTTTCATATCAAGACTCCACCATTTTGACCTAGTTCCCATTAGCCTTCTAACCTATGTTTGGTGTCCACCAAGAGACTGCAATGAGCATCTTCCTTGGAACTACTTATTTTGAGCTAAAACCTCAATAAACACTTACGTCACACAAGAATGGTCTTTTCTAAAAAGTTTTACTGAATTCTACAAAGTTTTACGCACAAAAATGACAGCATTTGTATACCACATAATTTCACTACCAAGATCCTATTATGTTGTTTACAAGTCGTTTGTCACATACGCACAAAAATGACAAACAGATCTGTGTATACCACAAAATTTCACTTTAGTACCCTAATAGGGTGTTGACATGTGTATACCACAGAATTCACTACCGGTATCCTATTACCACTTGTTCGCGTCATTTGTCACATGTGCACAAAAATGACAGCCCGTATATACCACAATTTCACTATCATTATTCTATTACGTTGTTTTGCGTCGTTTGTGACATACGCACAAAAATGACAACATGTGTATACCACAGAATTTCACTCCTAGTATCCTATTCGGAGTTGACGTCGTTTGTCAAATACGCTAAAATGACAAGTGTATTCCACAAAATTTCACTCCAAGTATCCTATTACGGTGTTGGCGTCATTTGTCGCATACGCACAAAAATGACATTCTTTGTATACCACATAATTTCAATACTAGTATCCTATTGTGGTGTTTGCGTAATTCTTGTCACATATGCACAAAAACAACGATCTGTGTATACCACAAAATACGTGTTTAGAACATTTTCATTACTTGTATCATGTTACGGTGCTTTTTGTTTAAAAAAATCATCTCAGTATATCATTTCATGCAAGTTTGTTTACAAATATTTTAAGAGCATAATACTTATGTTTTGTTTGTCATATTTCATCATAGACTCGATATGTTCAATACCATGCTTATTGATTATACATTTTTTATTTTTGTTATTTTGTTTGGCATGTCGCAAAGAAAAAGTACGAACAATTCCTTTCACTAAATGTCCAAGACGTGGAAATGGGAAATCTCATTTTTCACAAGACGATCTTGAATGGACACCGATTGGTGAAGATAATGATCATATGGATCTCGTGCGGCAATCCCTTTAACACTAATTGATGTCTTTATTAAAGGGAAGGCCTTCTTGATAGCACCGAGACAACATTCATATGCAAGCAGAAAAGGATATCCACGGATACGGTGGAATACAGAGCACCACATGCTACCATTATGTATTGCAGGTTTGTTTATATTAACTTTATGTTTGGTCTTCCTTAGGAATAGTGTTCACATATGTTAGTGCCACATTTTTCATATTCCATACCTAATATCAGTATGTATTTCCTTTTGTTTCAGCTACTGGTGTGCTTATGGCCCGATGACATAAGAAAAAAACCACCTACTAGTGAAAGAATAAGGAGGTTTCAGAAAAAACGTGGATGTCAGTGCCATTTCAATGTGAGGGTTATGTTTGGTAGACTAGATGTGGTACATATCATATACAATGATATGTATCATTGTGATATGAACGATGAGTTTTTCCATGGTGCAAAGGACACAATCTTGGATCCATGAAGTGGTTTTGCTCCTAATTTATTAGTTGAATGCAAGCAATACATTGAATCTCTTTTGCTTGTTGGTATATCTGTTGACACCATTATTGAAAGGCACTACACGGATTTAGAGTTGGCAAGGATTGTCAACAAAAGGGATGAGTGCATAACCAGGAAAGATGTGTTGAATGCATGGAGGAGGGTGAAGTGCATTAGATCCCAAAAGCACCAACACGAAAACACTAGTATCAACTTGTGGCATGTTGCGAGAAAGGGATACATTTTTCTATTATTAGAGGCCATGTGGGACTGACGTGCCTTTCATTATGGGCCTTCAAACAACATGGATGCTTGAAATGATGGTTTGTCATTCCCACAACTCCATCATTGCAATGGATTCCACATTCTCAACTAATAAATATGGGGTAAGGACATTGTTATCTCATTTCCAAGCATAATTGATATTTGGATATACTTGTTTAAGTCATTATTTGGATGCATTTGTATCTTGATTGACATGGATGAAATTGCAGAAATTATTTTATGACAAAGCTCATACAGAAACAATAAAATTATAAAAATGGCTATTTTTTTTTAACTTTACACATTGCTACAAATAGAATCATATGTAGTTAACACTTACCAATACGTCCCTCTTGCAGCCATGTCTTTCTGAAATACTCCATAAACATTGTCTCCTCCTTGAACTCCTCCATGAATTCGTCGATGAGGAAAAAGGTCATGTGCTCATTATCGCTGATGGTGCACATGATGTTGCCTAGTCTTTGAAACATAAGCGTCCCTACTTTCTTCGTATATCTATAAATAAAAAAATTCGCATGACAAAAAGTGATGCAGAAAAAAACCAACCCAAGCCTGTAAACATTGTATCACAAAATGAAGAAAAACAAACCTGTAAATATTCTTTAACCAAGCCCTACGAACATGCCATATGCATAACAAGACATGACAACTAAATACAACCCTAAGACACAAATAATGTTGTTAGGATTGTAAATTGTGTGCATTAAATTTATAGAACAAAATATTAGTAGATTTGTACCTTATAGCTTGTATTTCAAAGCTGCATCATCTATAATGAATGCATTGACATGTCAATCCATCATTTTCGTTTTCCCCCTTGCGTAGACTTCAACAAACCATACATATATTTCGTTCATTTCATTTCATCCAAATTCTCTTTAGATAATGAGTAGCCCTTTCATATAGACATCCAGTCCATCTTGGATAAGCACGACCCAGTGTTTGGTGACATTCCTCCAGGTAGACCACCAGATAGAGGGTTTGATAATGTTATAGAGCTTGAGGAGGGTGCTAAACCCGTGATGACTACGCCTTCTCGCCGTCCTAAGACATATAAGGATGAGATAGAGAAGGCCATTAGAGAGCTCTTGGATATGGGACACATCTGTCCTAGTTCTAGTCCTTTTGCTTCTTCAGTTGTTTTGGTGAAGAAGAAGGATGGGACCATGAGGATGTGCATTGACTACCGTGCACTCAACAAGAAGACTATAAAGAACAGGTATCCCATTCCTCGCATAGATGAGCTTTTGGATGAATTGCATGGAGCTATCTATTTTTCAAAGATTGATCTTTGATCAAGATACCATCAGATTCGTGTTCGTGAAGAGGATATTCACAAGACAACCTTCAGATGTCACTATGGGCACTATGAGTTCTTGGTGATGCCATTCGGTCTCACTAATGCACCTGCTACGTTTCAGTCATGCATGAACCATCTCTTCAACAGGAAGTTGAGGAAGTTTGTGTTGGTGTTTTTGATGACATTTTGATTTACAGCAGGACATGAGAGGAGCATTTGAGGCATCTTGATGAGGTACTTAGCATCATGGGGACACAGTCTCTATTTGCTAAGATGTCCAAATGCGAATTTGGACTTACAGAGATTTTGTATCTTGGGCATGTTATTGGGGCCAACGGGTCAAGGTTCACCAGAGAAGATACAAGCTATGCGGATTGGCCGCCACCTAGGAACATTTCAGAGTTGCGTGGATTCTTGGGGTTATGTGGTTATTACAGGAGGTTCGTGAGGGGCTATTCTCAGCTTGTAGCTCCATTGACAGATCTTACACGGAAGGGGGCATTCAGATGGACAGATGAGGCACAGGTAATATTTGATAGGCTCAAGGTGACTATGAGCACTTGTCCAGTTTTGGCTCTTCTAGATTTCTCACGGCCCTTCATATTGGAATGTGATGCTTTAGGATTGGGGATTGGTGCAGTTCTTATGCAGGATCACCATCCTATTGCCTACGAGAGTAGGAAGTTGAGAGATAATGAGAGGTTGTACTCCACCTATGATAAGGAGATGCTTGCCATTATGCATGCTTTGGCGAAGTTCAGACAATACTTGGTAGGTGGGAAATTTGTGGTGAGGACCGACCACAACAGCTGAAATATTTCTGGAACAGAAGGAGCTCATTGAGAGGTAGAAGAAATGGGTCGAGAGAATCCAGGCATATGATTTTGACATTGAGTATGTCAGGGGGAAGAAGAATATAGTGGCTGATGCACTTTCCAGAAACCCCATCTCGTTGCCGTATGTTCTTTGAGTGAGATTTCAACAGATTGGAAATCTCAACTATTAGTTGAGTATTCCAAAAATACTTTGGCGTGTGAAATTATGGATGGTAAAATTTAGGATGAGCGATACAAGGTGATGGCTGATTTGATTTTTATAAGGGCAAAATTTACCTAGTTCCTGAATCTAAGCTTAAGGAAAGATTCTACATGCCTTCCATGATGCACCACTTACAGGACATCCGGGGTATTTCAAGACATACAGGCAGGTTAGAGAGAGATTCTCTTGGAAAGGTCTCAAGGATGATGTTTCACGCCATGTCTTTCGAGTGTATAACTTGTCGTGAGAAAGTCAAGTCGAGCATACTTTCCCGACAGGTTTGTTATAGCCATTGCCGATTCCGAAGCAGAAGTGGGAGAGTATTTTGATGGATTTCATTACAGGTCTTCCCGTAGTGCAAGGGAATGATCATATTTATGCGGTAGTTGATCAATTGAAAAAATATGCACACTTTTTGGCATCCCTACCAGCTTTAAGGCACTACATGTTGTTGATTTGTTCTTCTCCCAGGTTTTCAGGTTACATGGACTTCCGAAGAACATTGTCAGTGATCGGGATAACAAGTTTTTGAGCATATTTTGGCAAGAGCTTTTCCGGTTGGTTAGCACCGAGTTGACTCCGAGCACTAGTTATCACCCTCAGATGGATGGACAGACGGAGATTGTGAACAAATGGATAGAGGGTTATCTACACAACTATGTTGCGGGGCAACAAAAGGCATGGGTAAGATGGTTGTATTTATGTGAGTATTGCTATAATACTACTTACCATATGTCTATTGGTATGACTCCATTTCGAGCATTGTATGGATATGATGCAAGGTCTTTCGTTGATTTGGCTTTTGGGGATAGTAGAGCTCCCAAGGCTCAAGAGAGTTTACAGGATAGTCAGGACATCCTTAAGGTACTTAAGGATAATATTCAGCGCACAAAATCAACAGAAAATGTATGCAGACAGACATAGGATTGAGAGGACATTTGAGGTAGGAGACATGGTATTTCTACGTCTTCAGCCATACAGACAGAGTACTCTCAAGAAGAGTGGGGCTGAAAAGCTCAAGCCTCGATTCTATGGACCATACAGGGTGCTGAGGAGAGTTGGTGAGGTAGCATATGAGCTAGAGTTACCTTCTGAAAGTAAGATACACAATGTTTTTCATGTGTCTTGCTTGAAGAAGGCTTTGGGGTAGCACATTGTTTCTTCTGTAGAGTTGCCACCCTTGGATGAGGAAGGGAGGTTGGATTTGGTGCCAGAGGAGATCTTGGATAGGAGAGAGAGGATATTGAGGAGTAGAGTTATTCAGGAGTTCCTGGTGAGATGGAGAGATTTGCCACTGAGGATGCTACATGGGAAGGTGAGTCTATACTTCAACATCCAACTTTGCAGTTGCTTGGGGACAAACAATCTCGGGAAGGGAGGACTGTAATGTCCCTCTTTCTCGAATAGTTTGATCGAATACCTTTGGCCCTTTTTGTCTACTCGACGGCCAAAGGGCGAGTTCAAGGGTGACTTAGGTTTATTAATTTTATTATATCGTGCTTAAAATAAAATAAATTATCACTAAAAGCACATATAATGAATTAATAGACTTAATAAGTGACTTCGACTTAGGAAAGTACATGGGAATAAATTAATAAATTATTTAATGTGCTTTCCTAGGCAAAAAGTGCGACTTGCTTTGGAATGTGATTAAATAAGCCAAAAAGTGTGACTTGCCTTGGGAATGGAGAAAATTAATTAAAAATGAATAATATTCCTTGGGAAAAGTACGACTTGCATTATGGAAGAGTTTTTGGCTTATAAGGGAAAAATGCGACTTGTGCCTGCGTTTATGTAGATTATTATTATTTTTCTTCTGGCAGTTGGCTCTGAAGCTTTGCAAACAAAATCCAAGGACGAAAACCCTCTGGATTATTCCTCTTGTGGACGGAAACCCCAGGAGAAGTGAGAGGAGTTTCTATTCAGGGAACTTCATTGTATTCACAGGTTATTTATCATTTCAGCAGTATCAGAAAGAGAAATAAATTGCAGCAGTGGGCATTTAGACAACTTCCAGAGTGGGGCAACTTATTCTACAGTTGTTTTATGCAGTATCCGAGGTATTTTTCATGCTAGTTTATTATTGTATCTTCCAGCCTCAAATATATACCAAATTGATTTGATTTGAATAAATTTCGGCGGGGGTTTTGGGAAAATTTTTGTAATCATTCTATTTGTAGACTTCTAGTTGTTTTGCCGTAGATATTTGTCGTTAAATCAATATAAAATTCACGACTGAGTTAGTTGTGAAAAAATCTACTTGTTTAAACCCTAGGCGCATTTTCTGTATTTATTCGGCTTTGCAGGTTCGTTTTATTTAATTTGTATGTGCAGTGTGGAAATGGTGTTATATGGTCTCGTTTGACATTGCCAGTATAGTTCCAAGCTGAGCAAGATACATACATACATATATATATATATATAAAAAGGGGTTTGGGATCTTTCACAAACATAAAATTAATATAAACAAACATGCACGGTACATAACATTAGCATGTGGTACTCTTAATTCCACCGTATCCGTGGATATCCTTTTCTGCTTGCATATGAATGTTGTCTTGGTGCTATCGAGAAGGCCTTCCCCTTTAATAAAGGCATCGATCAGTGTTATAGGGATTGCCGCACAAAGATCCATATGATCATTATCTTCACCAATCGGTGTCCATTCAAGATCGTCTTGTGAAAAATGAGATTTCCCATTTCCCACGTCTTGGACATTTAGGGAAAGGAATTGTTTGTACTTTTTCTTTTGCGACATGCCAAACAAAATAAAAAACGTATAATCAATAAGCATGATATTGAACATATCAATATATGATGAAATATGACAAACAAAACATAAGTATTATGCTCTTAAAATATTTGTAAACAAACTTGCATGAAATGATATACTGATTTTTTTAAGTAAACAAAAACACCTTAACATGATACAAGTAATGAAAATGTTCTCAACATGTATTTTGTGGTATACACAGATTGTTGCTTTTGTGTGTATGTGACAAGCGACGGAAACACCACAATAGGATACTAGTAGTGAAATTATGTGGTATACACATAATGTCATTTTTGTGCGTATGCGACAAACGATGCCAACACCGTAATAGGATACTCGGAGTGAAATTCAGGGTATACACATGCGTCATTTTTAACGTATTTGACAAACGCACGCGAACTCCGTTATATGATACAAGGAGTAAAATTATGTGGCATACACATGCTGTCATTTTTGTGCGTATGTGACTAACAAAGCAAACATTGTAATATGATAGTGGGAGTGAAATTATGTGGTATATACAGGGTGTCATTATTGTGCGTATGTGACAAACGACATAAACACCATAATAGGATATTGGTTGTGAAATTCTGTGGTATACACATGCTGCCATTTTTTCTGCGTATTTGACAAATGACACAAACACCCTATCCGGATACTAGCAGTGAAATTTTGTGGTATATACAAGTTGTCATTTTTGTGCGTATGTGAAAAATGACGCAAACACCGTAACATGATCTGGTAGTGAAATTCAGTGGTATACATATGCTTTCATTTTTGTGCGTATGTGATAAATGATGCAAACACCATAATTGGATACTAGTTGTGAAATTCATGGTATACACATACTGTCATTTTTGTGCGTATTTGACAAACGATGCAAACACCCTATTAGGATACTAGCACATAAGGATGCGTATGTGACAAACAACGAAATACCATAATAGGATACTCGTAGTGAAATTCTGTAGTATTGATGCGGGAGCATCATCGAGTGAAAGATCCCAAACCCTTTTGTCGAATATATATATATTTTTATATAATGCTCAGGTATGGAGCTGAACTGGTAATATCAAATAAATCCATGAAACAACATTCTCACACTGCATAACAATTAAAATACTGCAAATTCCCGCAAACCGGGTATATATAGAAATGGTGCCTAGGGTTTAAATGATAGATTTCTTCATTAATAATGCAGCCATACATTCAACATTGATTTCTAATGATAAATAATTAGGGCAAACACAAATAGAAATCTGCAGATGGAATAATACAGATACTGCCCAAAAACTCAGCCAGAAAGGATCCAAATCAAATCGATTTGGTATATATATGAAGCTGAAATGTATAACAATAAACTGTCATGAAAAATACCTCTGATAATGCATACAACAACTGTAGAACAAGTCGCCCCACTCTAGAAGTTGCCTGAATGCCCACTGCTGCAATTTATTTCTCTGTCTGAAGTTGCTGAAATGATAATAACCTGTGTAAACAATGAAGATTCCTGGGTGGAAGCTTCTCTCATTGCTCTTGGGGTTTCCGTTCGCAAGAGTAATAATCCAGAGGGTTTCCGTCCTTGGATTACTCACTCAGTAAAAGCTGTAAGCTAACTTTCTGTGAAAATAATAATAATAATCTGAATGCTTTACCCCGGCTGCATTTTTGGCTAGGAAGGCAATTTAAATAATTTATTAATTTATTTAAATGCACTTTCCTAAGTCAAAATCACTCAAACAGTCTATTAATTCATTATATGTGCTTTAATGATATTTTATTTTAATTCGAGCACCATTTAATAAAATAATAAACCGAAGTCACCCTTGAAAACACCCTTTTGGCTGTCAAGTAGACAAAATAGGCCAAAAGGTCTTTGACCGAACTAATCGAGAAAGAGGGACATTACATCGAGAAGACCTTAAAATGGAAAATTTCTTGTTTATGGGGTCAATTTGAGTGGTTGGAAAGCCTTAGAGGTCTTAATAGGACAATGTGAGTCATTTCAAGCAAGGAATAATGTTTGGGAATTTGAATTTGTAAAAACATGAAAACAAGGAAATATGATTGTCATGGAGCTACAAAGAGATTGTAGTAAGTGTAAGGGTGTGAAATTAGATGTTTAAGTGTTGCAAGGGCATCACTTGAAGGACGTTAAAAATGTAAGATTTCCACCATGCTCAGCTTAGGAGTACATGAAAGAAAGTTTGGGATCATGCGACAGTGTTAGGTGGGCTTAAGTTACTCAAGAATTCAAAATATTTATTACCCCCTCCAAATGTAACTCAAATTCTCATCTTGTAAAAGTGGAGCTCTAGGTGTTTTAAGAAGCGTGTAGGAAAGTGGTGTGGACATGTTGAAAGGGGTCTAAGTCATATTAAATCATAAATGTTGAAAAATATTGTAAAGGAGGTTATTTCTCTAGGTATGGTGTGTAAAGAGTCACCATGAATTCAAGAAAATTTAGTTATTGATCCAAGAAGGAGATATATAAAAGAAGGAATTCGAGTTCGATAGGAGTTAGTTGGGGGAAAAGAGTGAAAGGAGGACCTTTTGAGGAAGGTAGAGAGAGTGAGGAAGAAAGACTCCTCGAGACTGAGGAGGGAAAACTAATAAGAGTGTAAGTTTTGTATAAATAATGGCATTTTGTATGAAATTGCAGTTGAATAAGTTAAGGATCTATTCCTCAATGTGAAGTTCAATGATTTTTGCATGCATGATTGTCTTGAAAGTTCTGAATTCTTCTAGTTAGTGAAGCATTGAATCATGAAATGACTTTTCATGTTAGTTGATTAGTTAATACAATCCAATGTGACAAGGTGATGCCCTGTTTTGGCTGGTTAGAAGCAACTTTCAATTAAGCATTGGTATACTGAGATTGTGGAAGCCTTGCAGAGGTGTAAAGAATGAGTTTGTGAGGATCTTATGCATGAATCTATTGTTAAGGAGAATATCAACCCAGACAAACAGATACATTGCATTTTTCATTGTTTGAGGTGCACTATAAGACTGTAATTGTCATCTATAGCCTGTAAGAATCTAAGCACAAGTTGATATGCACTTGTGATTTGATATCATGATCATTCAAGTTTACAGGGATGCGAGGAAGCTCTGCTACAAGTTGTAAGGGTGAAAGAAAAGTGGTTTAAACTCATGCATGTGTACATCTCTGTCCTGCACAGTCTAGGTAAGAAGAAGCGAGTGTTCTTTCAGAGTTTCACTTGTTATTTAAGCCCACAGGTAAAGAATTAATAGATTATAGTGAAACAAACCCTTGGGTAAAGTTTTGGGTCTTGAATCCATAATTATAGGGAGTTAAAGCAAAATTTAGACTCTCAGGTAGACACAGGCCTGAAAAACACTCTAGCTAGGGTTTGGAGGTTAAAAATTCATTATCTCTCAAATGCACCCATGGAATCGAGTAAAACTTTATAGAAAAGACCATCACCGTGTGGCGCAAGTGTTTATTGAGGTTTTAGCTCAAAATAAGTAGTTGCAGGCAAGATGTTAATGGCAGTCTCTTGGAGGACAACAAACACAGGTTAGAAGGCTAATGAGGAAGACCATTTAATAAATGGGAGTCCTAGAATGCCATTCTTTTGTCTTAAAACCTCATGTACGGAAATTTATGATTGATGGAGGAGATTTGGGTATGCTTGGATAGCTTCAACTATGACTCATGCAAGAGCATTGTCTCAAGAACACTATAGGGCAATTTTGGACAAGTGAGGGGTTAATTGATAAGTTGATATTTTGGAATCAATATAGTGAGTGGTCTAATATATTTATTGAGTGTTGAAACATGGTAGGAAGTTGAAGAAGAGCCATTAAAGACTTCAAGAGCAAAAGTTGTTTGATTTGGAGGTTAAGGACCAAGAAGGCTAGTGGAGACAAGTATAAGAAAGGCAAGAGGAATTGTAGCTTTGTGACTTGAGATATTTTGAGGGGATATATTGACATTTATCGCAGGGCATTGCACATGATGAGAGTGATTAGTAGAGCCAATTAAGATGAGTTTGGTCAAAATAGAAAGAATAAGCCATTTTGGGCTTGGAATGATCCTCAGTTGCAGAGGTTAAAGTGAAGTTATTGAATGAGCCCTTTGTTATTGGATGAATGTATGGATGAATCTATTTTGTTTTGCATCACTAAGCTCTTCTCATGGTCCTAAAATGATTTAAAGATGTGAAAATGCTTAATTGTCGAGCATGGGCATATGAAAGGTTATAAACGTCATTTATGAGACAAGATAAGATAATAATATTAATGTCCAAAGCATGACCACATAATTAGGTCAATGGGACTGCAAGTACAAAGCAAACAAACCCAACAAGAGGACCCAAACGGGTCGCCCGAAATACAATGAGAGAAGAAGAGGAGGAGAAGGAAACAACAAAGGTCGAGAAACAAAAGGAAAAGATGAATAGGATGACGGTGTGTGGGGGAGCGAGAAGAAGGAGCAACACTCCCAACAACATCACGTAAAACCCGAGCCTGGATGGTAGTATCTTCAATGCGCCAATGACTAGTAGGCGAGGCCGTAGAATGCAGGATCTTTGGTGCCGGGGATGGCGATGCCTCTCTGTAGGCCTCGGGAGATCACCGTCCATGTGGAAGGGCCCCGCGACGTGCCTGAGGTAGGGAGCCTCGGGTGGGAGAAATGGAGTCCCAAGACTGACAAACTGGTGCTGGGGTCCAAACTCGTGTCCCAAGTGCCGCTTGATACCCTCACCGGGATAGCACCGCCGGAACTAGAGCTGCAACTGGAGCCCAGACGGGGGGAAGGAATCTCAAACCACTAGCTTGAGGTTACGAATCACCACCCATTTACCTGCGCTATTCTAGTTGCCATGACAATTTCCCGAGATTTTTTGAGTTTGTGAACTTGCTCTCTAGTAAGATCTTCGTCAAGAAAGATCTTATTGGGTAGAGAAAAAAGTTTCTGTTTGGCTCGAGAGCCAAAAGGCAGATCATCAACTGATTTGAAATGGAGAAAAAGAGTAGATTCCAGACCGAACTAAGCTCTATGAAGCCGCACCTCAGGCAGCCCCAAGTTTTTTGTGAGGAACTCCAAAGCAATGGCCAAGGGATCAGAAGAGGGAGAAGGGGTGGGCAATCCTCTTAACCTTAAGATTCAGCTCCCTGGAATGTCTGACTCTTTCTTCCACCAATTTGGCTTGAACCACTTCTTGGACTACTGTTAAAGGAAGATTTAAATCTTTACCTTTAACCACTTGTGCCCAGGAATCTGTTTATTTTTGAAGATTTTCCTTCTGGGTTCTGATTTCCTCTTGCTTGTGTTTTAAATCTGAAATCTCAGCTTGTAGTTGATCCTTATCAGTAGAAGGTGTTGCGTATGCATTGGAATCCACAAGTTGTCTTCGCAAAGAGATATTATTAGGTTTAACCTTTTCAACCCGAGAGGTTAATTCAAAAATCTCACTCTGGAGGCTTTTGTTGGACGATTCCTGAGTCTCTAATCTTTTGAGTAGTTCTGCAATGATGTTAGGAATGTTGCCATTCTCGCTTGCCCTGTTCATGTGACTCGAGACTAGAAATCGCTAGTGCGGCGGGGTGGAGGGAGAGATCTTGGTTGGGTAAATTGTTTGGCGAGGTGACACGATTAGAGGACTCACATGTCATTAGAATCTACAAAGCTCCCTGGTCAAGCTGGAGCTAAACTGTGCATAGAGAAGCCACAGGACCAAAGCTACAACCAAAAATGAAGGATCGAAAGGAAAGCACCACGATTCTGATCGCGAGAAAGAAAATGGAACTCGAGTGACTCACACAAAAGCTCAAGCCATAAGACTCATGAAAATCGTGACCATAAAAATCACGAAAACGGCTGGGAATCTGGAGCCACGAAACCGAAAGGGAGCCATGAAACGTGTTTGAGGAGGATCAATACTCATGCAAACATTTCCGTGAACAACCTCTCGTGGACGGTAGAGAATAAGCTCCACGATTTCTTTGAATTTAAAGCCGAGATCCACGATTTTAATTCACACTATTGTGGGATTACCACGATCGTCGAAAATCTTGGTTTGTGGATTGTGAAATACATTTGCCACCTCATGGCAACACTCGTTCAAATTTTCAAAGCACGAACTAGCAAAAACGAGATGCAAACAACAAAAACTAAACGCGAACCAACAAAAACTAGCCACGAACCAGCAAAAACCAGCCACGAACCGAGAAAACACGAGCCACGAAAATCCTCTTCATGATGCAATTCTAGAATCCATTTTACAACGAGGAGTGAATAAATTCGTGATTACGAAATAAGGAAAAATACTCTAAGAATCGTGTGGAACCAAACACGCCTCGGTGGCATATTCTAAGGACGTGGTTACATGAGGAAAATTTGGATATATGGAAATAAAAAGGGAGTTACAAGACATTCCTCAAAGGAAGGAGAATGCCTGTGAGAAGACTCAAAGAGAAATGAAGGAAGAGAGCATTGTAGTATGAATATATTGAACAAAAGAGATAGAAACTTTGTTTTTTGTTAGGAATTATACGTTGTTTTCTTTTTCATGAATTCTATGTATGTGTTAAAGCTGGACATTCAGTGATCATTCTTCAAGAACTCGTAGGGAGAGGTTGGAATTTACTAAATAGTTATGGAAACTTAAGTTGGGAAAAACTCTTGTTTTACTGGTGTGTGCCATTTTGACTGTGTTTGCATGACTGGTAGTATCCTTGAATGGTGATGTATTGTTGAACTTATTCAGTGGTAGTCTCATTGTAGAAGAGATTTGGATGAGTTAATTTAACCTTTGAAGCTATTTAACCTATTCTCCAATTGTGAGTATGTTGTTCTTGATAATGCATTTAAACATGAATGAGATAAGTAGCTTGAAAGAGTTGAAATGGGAAAATTTCATTGATAAAAGGATGAATGCATGTTAGGTCTTATTTGAGTAGAAAAAGGATATTGTTTGAAGGTTCAATGATGCATGCAAGTGAAGGAAGTTCATTGAAGTGGAAGAAAACCCCAAGTGAAAAAGGTAACTTTGTTTTCCGGTAGCCTTACAGTCTTCCATAGTTGAACAATACATAAAATGCAAATGTTTGAATGAAAGACACCTTCTTGGTAAAATAGAAGTGAAGTGGGAAATGTCACGGCTTGTGGACCAAATTTAGAAACTTGAATTGAAAATTAGTGAAAGATATACCAAAAGTTGTCTTCTCGGACTAGACTTAGACCCAGCTAGTGTTTTAAGATAAAATGTGTACTAAAAACCCCTAAAAAAGGAATCTTGCCTTGAAATTTGGAAGTAATTGCCATGAAATGGTCCTTTAATAGAATTAAAAAGAAATTTGAGATTTCATTGGTAAAATTTGTAAATAATGCTGTGCAGTCTTCATCAAGGACAAGTGACACGCTTTAGAAGCCTAGTTGAGAAAGGCATGTTAACAAAGGAAGTGGGGCTTAGGAGTGGAGTTAGATCATGAAACTTGAGGGATGGCTAGAAGTCCTTAATGGGTGCCCAAATATGCATATATGCTTGACAACTTCATACAAAGGAATGTTTGGAAGGGAAAAGGACTTTCCCAAGGCTAGTAGACATAGAGTGAGCCTAGGAAAAGGAAAGTGTGATAGGGAGAACAAGAAGAGGAGTAGGGTTTTGAAATTTTGCACACACGATGAGGATGACAAAGGGTGTTGGGTCTTGGAAGGAGTTAATAGATATTTATGGGTAGCTATAGATATCTCCAACAATGAAGCATGTATCGTGTGTCTTAATTACATTGTGCAATCACAAGTACTAAGCCATGTTATTCAAGTTTACACCATGCAGATTCAATATTTGAGTTACATAATCGATCGCATAGGCATCCATGTAGATTCGAGGAAAATCATTGTAATCCATGATTGGCAACTCATGCAATCTCACCAAGTTGAGTTTTCTTGGGCTAGGTAACTTCTACTCCGGGTTCGTCCTTAGATTATTTCACATATTGTTGCCCCTCATCTAGATTGAGATTATGTCACATATTGTGGTCCCTCATCTAGATTGTTTGTCTAAAGCAACATTCTATTAATCTCCTACACAAATGTGTGCTTTGAAGGATCTCAAACAACGTGTTATTGCATCGTGTGTTTTGTTAATACCTAACACTTTGTATATCCATTTATGATTTAGTCCAAAACATGTGATTTTACACTCAACACAATAGTCTCACTTTGCATGTACATGTAGTCATGTATCACTTAGAGACATTTAGTGACGTAGTTCAATTCTACATCACCTATGGAAAAGAGTCGTATGCCATGGTGTAAGCGCTTAAGCAATGACACAACTACATATTTTGTAGGGAGATGATCATCCATTTTTATCATAAGTCACTTAAGTTTGTATGTATGATGAGCAAGTCGGAGAATTCATAGCACATGAAACACATGAACTAGTTGTACCAACTTCCTTTGGTGATCAAACCCAAGAATGGTAAAGATAACAAGACAACAACTCGCTCAACCACCCACCCATACAAAATATTTCCACATTATTTGATAGACATGAGCATAATTTCACTGACTAGGCAACTCTACTTAGTAAACAATAAATTTGTAGAATCCTACACTATTGTTGTGAAAGGTAAAGAGGTTTGCGAATTCCACATGAACAAGCTTTTGTACAAGCTATGACATTTATGTGATTTTGAAGGTGCACTTTGAGAAAGACTCATTTTGGAGGTGCAATATGTCAAGCAAAATGGACATTTCGGTGTTACCAAGACATTGGTTGCACTACAACTCTACTTCTTGTGGCGTCACATGTTGACATGCATTAAGCGCCATAATAATTTCATGTCTATAATTTTGAAGGTTTATAGCTATGACATTTATGTGATTTTGAAGGTGCACTTTGAGAAAGACTCATTTTGGAGGTGCAATATGTCAAGCAAAATGGACACTTGGTGTTACCAAGACATTGGTTGCACTACAACTCTACTTCTTGTGGTGTCACATGTTGACATGCATTAAGCGCCATAATAATTTCATGTCTATAATTTTTATGAAGAAGCTCTAGAATGATTTTGTGTTCAAGGAAAATGGACACTTTGGTGTTACCAAGACATTGGTTGCACTACAACTCTACTTCTAGTGGCGTCACATGTTGAGATGCATTAAGCGCCATAATAATTTCATGTCTATACTTTTTGTGATGAAGCTCTAGAATGAATTTGTGTTCGTTGTAATAGATAGGTTTTTAATAATGGTCGAGCGATTCCTTGCGAAATATAGTCTTAACATTCAAGAAACTGTGGCTCATTTTTGAGCCACGTTTGGGCTCACTTTGGTGTCCTACAATCTATTGTAATTGATCGTGACTTGTGATTTGTATGTCATATTGTTTGCAATCATCGAGGGAAATGATTGATACATAATTGGAATGGTCTCCTATATTTCATCCACAAACAAATGGAGAAGTAGAAGTTGTCAACCAAAAACTTGTCATTTGTTGCATGAGTGTACAACTATGCTCCTTAGTGCTCTTGGGATGATAATATGCTATACATACAAGCCTATAACAAAGCTCTTCACAATTCTACGTGGCATATTCCATTATAAACAAGGTATGGTTCTAATGAGTTACATCACTAGACATTTA
This sequence comes from Taxus wallichiana var. yunnanensis, assembly GCA_018340775.1. Taxonomy (NCBI): domain Eukaryota; kingdom Viridiplantae; phylum Streptophyta; class Pinopsida; order Cupressales; family Taxaceae; genus Taxus; species Taxus wallichiana. Next base: position 713,114,838 of record CM031238.1, read on the forward strand.
ATTGCACACCATTCGGATGATATGCTCACACCAACAACATGAGTACAAAGAGAACTGTGATGCACATCGCAAATCTCACGAGTTTAAGGTTGGGGATAAAATCTAGTCGTATCTATAGAGGAAGCACTTAAATGGTTTAGGCCAGAAGATGAAAACTTTGCGTTATTCTCATTACATAGCTGGTAAAAATGCCTTTGTTCTTGATCTACCACCATACATGGGTCTACATCTAGTTTATGACGGGGAACTCCTTAAGCGAAACTTCCCATCTTTCCTTAGGCTCATTCTTCAACCATGTTTGGGGACATTTTTGGGGCTTGACATCTATTTTATTTTAAATTGTGATCCATGGTTTGTAAGTCATTTTCAAAAAGCATTGAGGGAAATAATGGATACACAATTGGATCGATCTCGGAATTTTATCTACCACAAACTTGCCCATTTGTTACAAAAGTACCACTATTCTCATTCGTGCTCTTGGGATGATATTATGTTATACATCTAGCATGCCTATAACAAACCTCTTCGTAATTCTATTTGGTATAGTCCATTCCAAACATGTGGTGTTTTGACGGGTGAAACCCCAGACATATGCTATTGCACATTGTTTATAAGTTACTCTCGCACCACAACATAAGTACAAAGAGCGCAATCATGCACATCACACACCTCATGAGTTCAAGGTTGGTGATAAAGTCTGGTTGCATATTTAGATGAAGTGATTGAATGAACTTTCCATTATGGTCTTTACAACATACTATGCGCAGTTGGCAGAAACAAATTTGTTGTTGATCTACAACCATGTTTGTGTCTACATCTGGTTTTCAATGGGGATCTGTATAAACCATACTTCACAACTCTGCTTGAACCAACAATGAATCAATTTCCTTTTGACTCGGATCTTGAACATTTGCACTAAAAGACGATAATATCAGATCTTGAAAGTGACAATAACGTGCACATGCCGAGGAACACATGAATTTTCCTTTCAGTCAAGGAAGGGCAATATGTTAATCACACTAAGTGGTACACCCTTTAGCAACGTTAGTTTTACCCTTTAGCAACGTTAGTTTGAGTTTCCACATCTGACTGAAGAACTTGGGTCCATTTCTCTTCAGGAAAGGACAAATGATCAATGCGACAATTGCATAACATGTTGGAAAAAGATAAGTTACTTTGTAGTTCTCTAAAGAAGTGCTTATGTACTTTGATTTAAAACAAAATAGTAATCTTATTGATGGCTCTAGAATCAATGCACATTCCCTGTCCCCTAATTTCTTTAGTGCCAATATTGTAGGTACTACATAGGGCTCGTAGACCCTTTGATCATCACCTTGTCGAGTGACTTATTCCTTCATGTCCTCATTTTCCATAAGAGTTTAGCCTATATGCGGCCTTGTTTGGTAAACAAGCCCCTTGTAACCAATCCATCTGATGATTGATACTGCGTGTAGGTGGTAAACTATTTGAAATATCCTTGGTCATGATATCTGTGTACTCATCTAGTATCTCTTTCACCTTTCACGAGATCCCTCATCTCAGCACAACTTCTCTTTCCTCTATTTTTTGCACGAGCCTTAGATTGAATACCAAACATCCACTGTCCCCCTTCATTATATGTTGGAACTCTTTTCCAGAAACCAGCAATACATGGGGACTCCTCTCAACCTTTACACTTGACTTGAAAAGGGATTCAGAGTGTACTTCTGTCCATCTTTTACCATGAAAAGGTATTTGCTCAACCATTATGAACTGCTCATCTTTCATTGCCAAGGTCTCCCTAACAACACATGTCATATGTCTATGGAATTAAATCGCACAAGGGTTGATCTTCATATGCAACAATCTTGATATACAAACTGATAGTAATCTTATTGATGGCTCTAGAATCAATGCATATTTACCAGTCCCCTAATTTCTTTAGTGCCTATACTGCAGGTACTACACAAGGCTCATAGACTCTCTGATCAACACCTTGTCGAGTGATTCCTGTATTTACTTCCTCATCTCCTCATTCTCCATAAGAGTTAGGCTATATGATGCTTTGTTTGGTAAACAAGCCCCTTTTAACAATTCCATCTGATTACTGATGCTACATATAGGTGGTAAACTATTCGAAATATCCTTGGTCATGACATCTGTGTACTCATCTAGTATCTCTTTCACCTTTCACGAGATCCCGTGTCTTGGCACGACTTTTATTTCCTCTATTTTTTGCGCGAGCCTCATATTGAATACAAAACATCCATTGGCCCCCTTCGCTGTATCTTGGAAGTCTTTTTCGGAAATCAGCAATACCTGGGGACTCTTCTCAATATTTTCAAGGGATTCAAAGTGTACTTTTATCTGTCTTTCACCAATGTATAGGTATTTGCACAACCATCATGAACTGCTTATCCCTCATATTATGAAGGTCTCCTTAACAACACATGTCATATGTCTATGGGAATTAAATTGTACAAGATTTCATCCTCATATGCACAAATCTTGATACATGCTTAATTTCTCATTCACAAGCTGTTGATGTCATTCCAATAACCATGGTACCTTATATAGGTTCGGGTGTTGTAGTGCCCACCCATGTGGGACCCAAACACAATATCAAAATATATGAGGATAATTTTTTTATTTACTTCCATTTTACTTGATACAACTATGTGACACCATACATGCTCACAAGAGATTGCTCAACAACACATGCCACATTTACACCAACATGAAGGACATACAAATATCAAATGACACAAGAAGCAATTTGATGCCATACTTATATAAATTAACAAGTATGAAACCACTACCCAACCACAACATGGACATCATGAATATACACCTTCCACAATATTACATTTTCATGGTTATTACCTTATTATAATCATATTTCATTATTCAACTTTAAGGATTTGAACACCACTTAACATGAACACAAACATTTTCCCTTTTTCTTTACTTGCATTTCATTTAATACTTCATTTAAGATGGTTCCATCTTCATACCATTTAAACTCCCTTATTTACCCTAAAGATCTTCATTTAAGATGGTTCCATCTTCACTACCATTTAAACTCCCTTATTTACCCTAAAGATCTTGGAATCATTTATCATGTAAGCAGATCTTCTCATTTGCAATGATACCTATTATTTATTCCATTTCAGATTTAATGTGCAACAAATACACTTAATGAATTCTTTCTCCACTACCATAAGTCTTATATCTCAATAGTAGATCGAAACATTTTTAACTCACAAGTGAGAGTCTCCTAGTTCTTAGGTCTCAAACTAGAGTTTCCGTTTCACCTAAAATTACATGTGCCTGACATTTTTAGTTACTATGGTTCAATAATTGGTTAGAGTCACTTTAGCATTTGTGCGTCTTGAGTTTCATCTTCCAAAGCTTAAATTCATGGAGCATTTCATCCCATCTTTAACCACACAAAAGGAGTTAACGTTGGTTTTAAGGGAAGTGATTCCATATTTTGTTTTACTTAAAAGTCCACATCTTAGGGACACCTTTTAGGTAGACAAGATGACTATAGGTTTTGAACACCAATAACAAATAAAAAGTCCAAGGTTAAATTTTACTTTTATGTGCACTCAAGGACTTTATGTCCAACTAAATTCAATTTTGGGAGTGCATCAAAACCTTTATCACACGAACCTCCAAGCTTTACTTTCTTTCAAAAAAAATAGGCACCTCAAGAATACAAATTAAATTCTAAAGGTTATTAACAAATTCATCCACATTTGACTCTTGTTGTTGCTATGATTCGATAATAGGTTAGAGTCATTTCTAATAGTTATACGCCATAAGTTTTGTTTTCTAGATAAGGGATTATGTTGCTCGAATGCTCGAACTCACGTGGAGCAATTAAAAGTACTTTCAACAACAAAAAAGGCCTAAGTATAAGGTAACTCCAAGTTTCACTTATGTGTCAGTCTTACATGGCTCACATTTTAAAAGAGTCAAGATTCTATTAGAGGTACTAAGTGAGGTACCACCTCACTTTATGGTTTTCCAAGGTGTGCATGTGGTGTCCCCGAGATTTCACCCTGAAATTTGGGACTACCCCTTTTAAATTTTTTGTTCTTTTTAAGTAACGGGTCATGTTTTGTGTTTTGTTTTGCCTGCAGTTGCTTGCATTGCTCTAAGGTATCCCCAGAGAGTCATAAGAGCCACATTCACCAAATACCCACATGCTGAAGCTCACTCAATTCCTTCGTGTCAGACTTTGTCTGAAAGCGTTTTATTTATTTTTATATTAAATAAATAAAGTTATTTTAAAAATAGATTGAGCTAAAATTGGAGGATTTGGGTTATATAAAGCACTTCACCCCATCATTATTACCACAGAACATTCACCCGGGGAAGAATTTTTGCAGATCAGCTAATTTTTTTTTCGAGCAATTGCCCGCAACTTCTTTTGGGTTTTTTTTTATTTCTTTTGTTTGTGTTTTGGTTTTTGTCCGTTTTTCGTCTTCGCAATCCCGTAGCCTATTCATTCTTCCTGCCAGACCTTTTCCCGGGCCTAGGGTTTTGAAAAGCTATCTCAATGTTTTTAATTGCTAACTAATTTGTCTATAGATAACCAGAGCTCAGGATTCCTTCAGGAGATTGCAAGAGGTTGCTTGGTCCAAAAAGGTGCAATAATGGATTTATGAAAATAAGAAAAATACTACCACCAATGCGTAGAGCTTGAGAAAATATGCACTTTTAGAAAAACGACACCTAAAACGGAGCCACGGAGTGAAAGTTATGACACTTGCAAGTTTTTGCTGCTACATCTTCCCGAACCCTTTCCAAAAATGGAAAATTTTATTCTATTCTTGTGTTTTCTTCACCGAAAATCCAAAAATGGAAAGAAATACAGTCTAGAGCCAAAACATGGTTTTCAAAAGCTGCCCTCATCATTAAACTTCCACGCAATTATCCAAAGATGAAGTTTTTATGCAAGTCGTGGTTTTTCATGCCTTTGTCTTCTTGTTTCAAGCAGCCTTCACTCTAGAAATCCACGCCATATTTTAAAGGGGCAATTTCACTTAACCAAATCGTGGTTTCTAGCAGCAGAGTCTTCTATTTTTCACGTACAAGTTGGAAGGAGAAAATCACTTAAGTGAATTGTGTGGATGTCGAGTGTCTTGTCTTCCTTTTCAAAGTCCTTCCTTTTAAACATCCTTCCCTATATCCACACAATCCTCCTCCCTTGGAATCCACACAATTGTTTTAAATAAAAAGTAAACCACTTAAGTGAATTGTGTGGATGTCCGGCGTCTTGTCTTTCTTTTGCAAAGCATCCTCTCCCTTATAGATCCACATAATCCTCCTTGGAATCCACACAATTGTTTTAAATAAAAAGTAAATCACTTAAGTGAATTGTGTGGATGTCCGACGTCTTGTCTTCCTTTTGCAAAGCATCCTCTCCCTTCTAGATCCACATAATCCTCCTCCCTTGGAATCCACACAATTGTTTTAAATAAAAAGCAAATCACTTAAGTGAATTATGTGGTTCCTGGCAGCCCAGTCTTCTACCAAGTCGTGGATTTCCAACAAAGAGTCTCCTTGGATTTTAAACGCAATTTTTGAAAGGTTAGAAGCAACACGTTTGGAAGCAAGTCGTGGTTCTTAGGGGGCTTGTCTGCTAAGTTAAAAGCTTCCCTCTCTTTGCAAAATCCACGCCAAAATTGGATCACCACTCAAGCTAACTTTTCCATATTCCAAAGCAACCACTATAAATGCATGTAATCCCTTAGTTGAGCCCACTTCTTTTTCTTCCATCCGCATCCCAGTAATTCCGGCATAATTCACTTGTGCACATATAAAAAAATTAAGAGGATGAGTACATTAGAATGTTTGAAAATCAAATTCTTTCTACACAAATACTCCAACTGTGTTTCACAAAAGGGAAGTACTTGTGAAATTATCCGACAAATCATGCATAATGTCCAGGCTTGCTGAAGTTAATAATGCATACGTGGGGCAAGTCTATCATACATTGTTGCACTAGATATCTTGAAAATCGAGTGAAAATTAAATTGTAAAACATAGGTAATTGGTTTAGAAGCCATTATTTCACAATGGAAAGATCTAACTCTCATAATGAAGGTTTCTATTTTCAAATGTAAATCATGCATGTCATTCGAAAGGTGGAAAAGGGCCAAGTCTTAGACAAAAGCAGATTTAGGCACGGGTTAAAGGAGATAGGGAAGAGCCTAAAGTGTGGTTTTTATCGAACTTGTTATCAAAACTTTTGACAAATCATGCTTGAGTTTTCCACTTTGTCTTGCCCTTGAAATTAATGATGCATACGTGTTTTGGCAAGTCTTCTCAGAGGTTTTAGGTAATCAATTGTCAAATCAAGGGCATGAAGTGTTGCGGTGAATTGGATTAAATTTTAAATTCTTTCTCTCTTTAATCTTCTTTCTCTTATTCTCTCAATGAATGCAAAGCAATTGAGTGATCAATTAAATTTCGTAAAACTTAGGTAATTGGTTTATTATTATTTCAAATGTTTGTAGGCACCAACTTACAAGAAGTCACTTACACTTTTGTATAGAAATAGGTGGCAAACATGCATAATATGAAGGTTCTATTTTCAGTTGTAAATCATCATGTCATTCAAGAGGAATTCTAGGAGAAAGATTGCCAACAATTTCCTTTTTATTTATTTCGGTCTTCCACATAAATAAGTCATAAAAATATCCTATTTATAATCTTTTGCCCTCTCTCTTCACACAAAATATAATAAATCAGGATTCTAGAGCTCCTTACGGGTTAATCCTTTCAAAAGATCACAACTTGGTTTATTTAATTAACGAACTTGTTTAGCAAAACCAAAAGAACTTTTATAATTAGAGCATTCTCCATGAGTTTTCTTTAAAAAATTTTAAATCGTGCCAGGAATCCCTTTTCACCATGTGATTGCTTAAAATGCTGATATCTTTCTCATATGAATCTCGCTTAAATGTAACAATACTTCTTTTAATGTATTTAAACTTTTTTTTCAGCCTTTCTATACCGGATTTTTTCTGAGAACTTTCGTGTCTTCCGTAGTGTTTCCGTTGTCAACATCCGTCAATATTTCCGTTCTTCTTTTTCCATTAACCAAATACATTGATTAAGCCTTTGACAAAGTAAACTTTGTGTTATCTCGAGATCTAGGTTAGAAGTCATTTCTTTCCCGTTTTGTTAAATGTTGTGATTTATCTGTTTATTTAATTTGTGTGGATGAGACCAACTCTGATAACTATTGGTTGATTTGACATATCTTCCTTTCTTCTTTCCTAAATTCTATTATTTTCCCCTTCTGCAAATATTCCATAACAATTGCTTACTTGTTGCAAAATTGCCTAGCTATGGTTCATGAGTTATGTGGTAATTAAAGTAAAACCTCCTCCCGAAAATAGTTATTAGGATTCACCCTTACTAAATTGATAAACATCTTACATGGGAGCCTCACCGTTAAATGAGGGAGATTTATTTCATGATTGCCTAGGTTTTTAGCTATGCATAAAATCTAGCCAACAACATGCCCACATTTCAAAGTTGTGAAATTACATTTCCTAATTGTCCCTAGGAATCAAGTACGTTCAATGCTTAGCCCTCCATGCTTAACCTCAAGACAACTACACAATTACGTTGTTTAGACTTTACGTCCCACATGTCACAAAAGTGACTCTAAGCCTTAAACTAAAGCATCCCACACAACTTCAACATGCATGAATATAATTCCTAGTAGGAACCCCTTTTACTCTAAACAATGTTTAACCATTACCATTCCTATAGGCTGATTTTGTGACAAAGCCGGCAAGTAGACAAAGTTCCATAGATTCCTAATTTTATGATCTTATTACCTCTAAGCTAGGAGGTGTCCAAAGAATGATAAGAAAACTAGGCTTGTCCTTTAATTTTTGTGAATGAGACCGCCTTTCTTTTAGACATTTAACCAAAAATTCAAATTCCTCAGCGGGGCCATGCTAATCCTCTGTGGCGTCCCAAATTTATTCAATAGTGCATGCGACCATCTCTTCGAGGCATTTGTCAATCAGTTCATGTTCTATGTTAAGGCGTTTCCTATGCAAACAATAGTCTATGGCCAATATATGGCATCCCCAAAGCCTAAGCGTTCCACCCAATCGTCTTGGTGCATCCCAATTCAGCCCAGTGCACTAAACAAGCCCAACAACAATGACCTATGGGCCTTTCCAACCCATCCATTTTGTTCATACCCTGCCACACATGGCCTCTCTATGAGCCACATTTCTTTGTGGCATTCAGACAAACAAAACGCAAGCCTTGAACATTCTTCCAAATTTTGCACACATTTCCTCTTGGAGGGGGCAGGAATATCAAGACAAAATTTCACTTTTCACTATGATGAAATAATAACAAAAAAACAAACTATTCCCAAGCTCCCATTGTGGCGCAGGTTGGGAAGATAGCAACAGGTTGTGGTGTTTGGATTTACACCTGTGAAAACCATTTGCTTGCAGATCACACCTCTTTGGGCATCCAAAACACAATCACGCACACCGGGAACATGTATAAAGCCCGAGGATTTAGATACACCTCTACCAAGGAAAACCACAATCCCAGAACAACACCAAGACTCCCAAAATTAGCCACTTCAATTTAGAATACCCATCCTCCAATTTTGTCTTGAACCTGCAACAAAACTAAGCTTTGATGGAAGCTCAAACAACCCAAACTTATTCATTTCTATTTGGCATACATGCATGCCCAGAAATTGCCATGACATTCCCTGACCCAGAATAACCTCCAAAATCCTCTCATGGATGCTCAGACATTGAATAAAAACATTCTCCCACTAACCCAAAAATTTCATTATTCATTCTTTGGAAAGAGGTTTGGCACAAGCTCCAATAATTTGGAGGAATTTAGCAATATTAAACATATTTACCGATTTAATTATTTTCATATTACTTTTGTTGTTTACAATCTAATGTTAAAAGAGTAAATTGTTTTATTATTATTATTATTATTATTTTAAAACTTGCTTTATCGTGTAACTATCTTTATTTGAGGGTTATGAGAGTTGGCTTTATTATTATTTGTAAAACGATTTTAGTTAGATCAACATTAACGTAATAACAACATATACATATCTCAAACTCAAATCTCGAAATGCTCTCGAGTTGAATGAATCGCAAGGCGAATGACATCACCACACAAGTTGAAGGCACAAAGACACTGCAAGGGTTACAAACGTTCGTCCATGAAAGGACAACTACAAAATTGCCTTATTATTTTATTATCGCAATTGCTTAATTTATTTCATTGCTATTTTATTTTACAATCACTTCGCATATGACCAAAATGACGGAATGAAACGAGCCAAAATTTAACGACCATCTCGAGGTCCCAGGGGAAAGGTTTTTAAACATTTCTAAATGATAACCAGGCGAGTGTTATCTAAAACTCCGCATCACACGGAGACCAGCGAACAACACGAGCACGTTTTCAAACATCCCCGCAACCCGTTAAGGCCGAAAAGCAAGGAAAATTTCTATGAGCCGGGGGGCACTACATCCTCCCCGCTTATAAAAGCATCGTTCACGATGGGATACATTTCAGGCACTAAGAGGGATGAGCAAGCACACAAAGTCAACAATGAAAAATTTTGATTAGCGAAAAGGGCTATGTTTCTTAAAACACAACCACCAACTAGTTAAACATAATTTAAAATTTCCTCAAATTCTTAATGTTTTGTGAAGATTGACATTACTCCTTATTTTTATTACTCATTTAATCTTTTCCTTAATACCTGTTCTTAGTTTCCAAGCTCATAAGACTTCATTGCTCAACAGTTCAAATCCATAGTGGATTCAAATCCAAATTTTGATTATCGTTTCAAAACACATTTGCATGTGTTTTCTTGTACTGATTGCATAGTTTACTTGTTCGATGTTCATAATGTTATCACCTGTTAAGGATTTTAAATTTTAAAGTTCTAATAAGTTGCCCAAACAGTTGACCTCACAATGTCGCACAAGATATAAAGCACATTACGAACGACCCACAGAACACATTTTTGCACATTTTAACCGATGAATCACATTACAAGACCTTTAACCCCGCCATGGAAAGACAATAAGTAGTCCACATAACATAGAATTCTCAACACATATGCCCTGGCATAGATCCAACACACCCACTGTCTAACATACAACGAGGTATCGCGCTAGTACATGTGTAATAGGTATCGCATGACTCAAAACCACGATTGTACCCACCTAGTGTCAAGATGAGGTCTAATAGCACATGCAAACAAAGAGGAGCATCAAGCTTTGTACCACAATATGGACATACATCAAGGCATAATAGGAAGTCATGTTTGTCGGATGTTGTAGTCAGTTGTACTACGTTGCTTGCTACTCCTCATCACACAAACTTAAAACAATTTAAGACAATACATTTCACTAAATTGTAACTCCAACAAACATAACATTGTTATCCTCTTTGGCGTAGTTTACAACTCATGCATGTGCATTTGCTAGTTAAGATATCTATAAATTAGTTTAACAATTTTATAAGAAAAAGTAATTATCAAATTACGATGATAAAAAACAAATTTATTTATTTCTTAATTAAAAATAAGAATAATCATCCATAATATTGGAATATTCCCTTTTCTAAAATAAAATAATTAATAATGTTTTAAGTTGGGCCTGGTCATTTCCAAATCTTGAGTAACTTAATAATATCATTAAAATAAAAGGTATTTTTAAATACTTAAAGTATTTAGCCTATTCATTATTATATGTTGGCTAAAGGGATGAAAAGGAAGGGACTTTATGGAATAAAGTGAAAACATAAAAGGAGAAAAAGTATTAAAAGATTAATTTATTTTAAATGCTAAAGTGGCTGACCCAAGGTGAAGAAAGAAATTGGAGGGAAAAGGCAATAATTAAATCAAATTAATTCTCCAAGTGGGGCGACCCCTTTTGGAGATTGTTCTAGAGGTTTGTGCCATCATTTGTGTATAAAAGGAGGTCGCTTGGCTTGTTTGAGGATCATCTATTCCTTATCATAATTTTCATGAGGTTTTGGGTTGCCACTCATTCCTTTCCACTTGAGGGCTGCAAGTGAGGACGAAAAAAACCCTTCAATCCTTGAGGATTCTCCATTCAGGGGTTTCCATTGGGCTTCAATAAATTGATTCAGTGATTTCAGCGAGGGTTCTTGTGATGAAGGGTTGCTAGGGCATTTTTGGGAGTTTTCAGACCCTCTCCTAGGGTGGTGACCCCTCCTAGGGTGAAGTTTGTTGGCTTCTAGGGCACGACAACTCACTTTCTATCGGTAATTGGGTTCCTCATATTTTTAGAGGCTGATTGCACTTTCTAGACTTGTATTTGGGCTTTGGAATCATTATTTCCAGCCATATTTGTGAAGTGTATTTGCTGTTGTCATTCATTTATTCCAGCTGGTCCAAAAATACAAAGAAATATATTTTTCTGGTGGGCTCTTGTCTTATAATTGTTCCAGCTCATGAATAAAATTTTTGAAGGGTTTCTATATTTATTTCCAGTTGTTTTGTGTATGTGAGCTGCCATAAATTAATAAAAATCAGTCACTGCTAGGGTTTGAAAATTTATTTCAGTTTGTTATCATTGGGGTCTTCTGCAATTTCCAAAGCACTTGATCTTACTAGCCTGTGATTCAGAAGGAGAAGATAAAATGGTGGACATAATTTTTGATGATGCTAGGTTTGAGAGGTTTGCCCAAGGGCAAGAGAGATTGGCTAATATGATGGCACAATTGATCCATACCATGCAACATCCAAATGGTGAAGGAAGCTCTTCAAGGGAAAACAATAAAATCTAGCCACCAAGAACTGTGAGTGATTCTTCATCTAGGTCATTCTGACCTACTTTCCTTCCAAAAGAAGAAACCATTCCGGTGAGGGAAACTCAACCCTCCATAGTGGATGACATTGCTGCCAGCTATGCTGAATATAGAGCCCTTCCAATTGAGATCCGAAAAGAACTACCACTTGCCAACTTCATGGGATTGAAGAAAGATTGAGTTGGAATTGGACCAAGACCTAAACCACGAGCTACACAAGGAGACTTGCAACATGTCTTGAGGAAGGAAGAGGAAAATAATTTCCAAATGGTAATGGTGGAGCAAGAACAATCAAAGCTGTTGGACATTGAGAAGGAGCAGCCATGGAAGCCCTAGAAGCACCTATCACTCCTCCAAAGATTGAGTCATTACCCTATGAGGTGGATTTTCAGGACAACTCTGGGAAGATACTTGACATGAGCAATAGTGTGAAGGCAAATCTATCAAGACTCCTACTTCAGCCCAAGGAGGTGAGCATTCTAATGACATCCCAACAAATACTCATCTGACAAAAGAAGGTAAACACTTAGAGGACAACCAAAGGTATGAAAAAAATGTTTCTAAAATGTGGCATGGAGCTGAAGTTTTTGATAAACATCTTCAAGGTAGTACATTGAATAAGAATAACATTCCTTGCATTGAAAAGAAATATGTTGTGAGTACTAGCCAGATCATAGAAGTTCAGTGGTTGCAGCCCATGGGACATATGCAAGGTCAAAAGACATGTCACTCCACATCCGGAAGTGTTCTCCACACAGCTGCAAGGGGCAGCCTAGGACTGCACTTTTTGGACAGCAAAGAAGGCCATTCCAGCCGAGTGGATTTCTGCAAAAGAGCTGCCAAAAACAAGGATTCTTGTCAACATGGGAAATATTTTAAGAAGCATGTTAGGTTCAAAGACACAACTTGCAGTTGTGGGCATGTTGCTTCTTCAATTCAAGTCCAAGATTGTTTTGGCATGGGGAGCCCGAATGATCTTTTGAGGATCAAGGTAGATGTCACTATTGAGTTCTCCATCTCTTGCGCTTGGAAGGAAAGAAAATTTATAGAGTTTGTTGTGCATTTGAACCTCATTGTGAAGGATGAGTTCAATATTGCTAGTGAGTTCTTTATTCCATGCATGTGGTTAGAAAAGAAGTTCATGAGGAGTCCTATAAGGTATGCTATGCATTCTAACGAAGTGGTGGAAAACTCCTTGGAACCAAATCCTACACTTGGAGACAAGACTATGGAGGAAGTCACCATTGTTGGGGCAGCGAGATACTTGATGTGGAAAATGGATAAGCCATATGATCTTTATGTTGATTTTCAAACACTTCCCATACAACATAGTTGGGTGCTCAATAATATAACTCAAGGATTGCGAGGGGATAGTGGTGTCCAACATGCCATGGAGTTGAACATTGGCTGTCATTTCTCAAGGACTGATGGGAGATCAATCTACAAGCAGATTTTTGTTGCCATGCACATAGTTTCAGTCATTGAATTGAGTAGTTTTCAGTTTATGGCTGCTGTTGAAGAATTTTCAGTCAGTATATGGTTGATTCCAGCCCCTATATTATTGCCATTGATGAATTTTGTGAAGAATTTACAGTATGACAGCTGCTGTCCTATTTTTTTTTCTGCTGTTTGCAACAGATCCAACCTCCTAACACTTTTTATGACAGTCATAAAAGGTTTTTTAATTACATGGGGAAAGGAATTCCAGCCTACTACCACGGTTGGGGTATTTGCAGCTGTTACAGGGTGGTTTCCAGCCACTAAAATTCTATTTGTGAGCGAGAAAAGGCATGGCTACGGCTACAACCATGCTTGGGGCAACAAGGATGGACCTTTGGAAGTCCATCATGGGAAGGAAAGATATGAGGGAAAGGAAAGCAATAGAAGAGAGTTGAACAACATGCCTATGAGGCATGATGAAGCGGTTGAAGGAGTGATGTTGGGAACTCTTGACTTCATTAATATGTTTGTTCTATGTGTGGGTCCAGAAATGGAGATGATAGAAAAGAAGGTACATAAGTGTGGTTCAATCCAACATTCTCATATGTATAAGAAGCAAAGTAAAGAAGTGAGCCTAATGAGTGGCATACATATGCGGAGAACAAGGGACGATGATATCCTCTGACCCAAAAACAGAAGGGACACAATTGGGACAGCCATGCACCAAATTTCCAATCTCAATGTTGCTGTCATAAGCATTATCAGCCCCTACGACACTTCTATTTCATTAACACACTTACTCCCAATAGCATTTTCAGCTCCTACATGGCTCACACCCTTGATTGGGGATGTCAATTTTGCTGTTGTTATGACATTTTCAGAGTGCTGGAACCGTTGTTATCAGTCATGTACAGCTGTATGTTGGCACACTTTAGGGGAGCTTTTCGGATGGAAGAAGTTTGGAGGCAGAGGCGGGAATTTCTTACCGCTTGCAGTTTAAAATTCTCATTGTGGGAATAAAGAAAAACAACTTAAGTGAATCATGAGATTTTATTGGTTCAGCTGAAATAAACCATCATGGCAGCCACTTTGGCATCATGGTAGCACCTTGCACATGTGGGAACAACCCATATAAGTGTTGGTGAAGAGACTCTTATGAGTCAAGGAATGCATAGTTTTCACATGACCAAGGAGAGTGCAAGGTTCCTGGCACTTGACAAGCATGAGAAGGAGCAGCTGAGTTTATTACCAGCCCAAGCAAATGATGAAGAGTTGCTTGCCCTATCAATGGGGACAACAAGAGATGAGGAAGGTAAGACTCCCTCGAGGTAGTAATAGAGGCTTTGGGTGATCATTTGGAGGCCTAAAGGTATGTTGAGCTTGTTGGCATGATATTGGTGATGAAATGTAATGTCCCCTTTTGGGGGGCTCCCAGAAATAGCTAGGGCTGAAAGTGAGATGACTGAAATAAATTTTTCAGTTGGCCATACTCATATTTTAGAGGGCTGGAAAAGACTGAAAATGCACATGGAAACCCCAAGATCCCAACATGAAAGTGGAGGGACCAATTTCTTTCTCACTTAGAGACCTTCTAGAGCTTGAAATTATTTCTGTCAATCTCAATCCTTGGTCAATTAGACTTAGTGGTATATAGTATTAGTCTCAATTACTGGTGTTCTTAAAATTAACACCATAAACCTTTTTTAATCTAAGCAATCAATTACCCTTGAGTGTTTTTGATGCAAAGACTTGCATCAAACAAATTTAGTGTTGTCTCAACTCCAAAAATTGTAAGAGAACACTTCATAATGGGATGTAGATGGAACATAGATATATTGATCTAACTTTTATATTTAAAGGTGCTGAAAGTGAATTTTGCTATGTTGTACAAGAATCTCAGCTTCACCTGGTCAAATGTGGAGATACCAAATTTGAGTCCCTTAGGGAGCCTCTGAATGTTTGTAGGTTTCCTTTATCATACTTAACCCTTTTCTACTTTCGGCATAAATTGTTACATGGATTGACATTGAATGTATGTATATGATCTCACAATGATGACTCATATTTGTAGGTTTCCTTTATCATACTTAACCCTTTTCTACTTTCGACATAAATTGTTACATGGATTGAAATTCAACATATGTATAGGATCTCAAAAGAACTAATCACATTAGCAACAAGCAGGTCAACCACAATCATCATGTACCGTTTGCAGAGTTACATACATGGAATAGACTCAACACAACAAAAGTTCTTGTATTAGCATGAAAGCCTTAACAAACATCTAAAAGTTATTCCGTTAATGGTTATGTTACAAAGATTGTAACAAGACTCTAAACTATTGCACAAATGATGTTTCACACTAAGGACTCTCTATAGAGGATGAGATGATTGCCGTGTCTTCTTTTTGGCTTTGGCTCACTCCTCTGCAACCCCGGCTCATTTTTCAACCTTCAACAAGTTGTTCCCACGTTATCCTTATTTTGAAATTTCCTTCCAGAGACTTCTCCTTAGCCCTCGCTTGAATTCAAATTGAAATCCTGCTCATTAATGGCGTTGAAGTACCCTGGTCTTGATAGTTGAGTAAATCGTTTTGAAGAATCCATGTCATTTGCTTAGTCGGCGATTTGTCTCCTTGACACGTGACCTGGTTGTCTCCAAGTGATCCTCCTTTGTCCTATTGAACCCCAGACAAAGCTGGTATCATCCGGATACACAATCCCAAATTTTCCAAGAAATGGCTTCAACACTTCATTCACCAGTCTCATAAATGTGCTTGGGGCATTTGTCAACCCAAATAGCATCACTAACCATTCATACAAGCCCTCTTTTGTTTTGAAAGCTATCTTCCACTCATCTCCTCTAATGCAAATCTGATGATAACCGCACTTTAGATCAATCTTGGAAAAATATCGCGTGCCACTAAGACAATCCATCAAATTGTCCATTCTTGGCAATAGAAATCTATACTTGATTGTGATCTTGTTGATAGCCCAGAAATCCACATACAAGCGCCATTCTCCTTTCTTCAAGTGCTAGTGTTGCGGTATTGCACATCGTCTCAAACTTTTCTAAGTAAGCCTCTATCCAATAATTCTTGCGCTTGATGTATGACCTCCACATTCTCCTCTCGGAGTCATCCCGTATGGTGCTTGTTTGTTGAAACTTGACCTTGGTATCAAGTTAATTTGATGACTGATCTATCTTGTAATGACACTAATCTTTGCGACAAGTCTTCTAATATTATGTCCTTGAACTCATTCAACATTCGCGTACTTCTTTGGGAATTTCCTCCTTCGTGCGATCTTCGCGCACTTCGTTTAGCACAAGCTCATAAAACTCTATCTTCTCAACCTCTCGCGAAACCTCATTGCGAAATTCACCTTCATCTTTGTATCACAAGGGTGACAAATTAAATTTTCTCTCATCCTTTTTAATGTGAATGAAATTCGCATGCTCATTGTGGATCGACTTCCGGGAAATAGATGACAATCATCCATCGGCATTACATTGCATAAGACTTTATTGGAATAATTCCCTATCTCAAACTTGACAAGACTTTGCTCATTTACCAAGATCTGATGGCCATTCTGCAACAAACTTCTCAACCATTTCATAGGAAACTAGATTGTCTGTGCTACTACTTTTAACAATCAACTTACAACATTTTCCTCCCGACTTGCACATAGTTCTGAACAAGTTTTTCCTTTGCGTAGGTTCATCCTCCCTTTCTGCAGTCTTCAACAACACCTTCCCGATCATTAGAGCTTCTCATGCTTTGGTCCTCAAAATGCTCTGCTCATCCCATCGATTTTGCATCACCATGCGTTGTGTGTGTGCTAGCTTCTGTGCATCTACTTGTCACTTCACCTTGCACATTTGGACACTCATACACGCGATGTACCATTGTTCCATAGTTGAAGCCTATTTCAAGAATCCTCTTCCCTTGCCTCGACTTGGATCTTTTGTGCCCTATAAAAAGTATGGTAGTGCTTCCTCCCATGCATGACTCTACGTGCTGTGCTTGTTTGCACACTACTACTCTCATCTTCTTGCGCCTTAGTATAGCCACAATCTCTTTCACCTCCTCCATGCACATTGTGGCTTCCTCTATGGGTTGCGCTTTGATTCTTGCGCGCGAATTTTTCAAATTTCAAGGCTAACCAATAAGCCTCGTCTACAATTTGAATGCATATAAGACTTGGCTCCTCTTGAATGCCAAATCTCAAGCCATTGACATATCTCACGACCTTCTCTTGGTCCACCTCAATATGTCCAAATCTTATCATGATCCGGGGAACTCTTTCGTGTGCTCCGTGATTGACATTACCTTTTGCCATAAGTTTTTCAGTTTCTTGAATATATTCATCTAATAATCATAAGATAGGAACTTACTCTTCATTTTTGCGACCATTCTGCCCCGGTGCACTATCTTGTGCTTTCCTCTTCTTTGCCACTCATTTTGGATCTCTTTCCACCATAGCGCTGCATGCTCCTTTAACTTGGTCAGCGCCACCTTGAATCTTTGCATGTCATGGATTTCTCAACTCAAGTATTCCTCCATACTTGTAATCCAATCTACTAGTTCTTTTGGTCCAATCTTCCCGAGAAAAACGTAACTTCCATTCTTGGTCCTCAACCCATCTTAGAAATAGCTTTCAAGAGTCACACTTCTCCAACATCTACAACTTCCACTTTTGTTCTTCACCTCTTGATGCTCCTTCATCATCACTTTGAGCATCTGGAGCCACAAAGCCTCTTCGTTGATCTTCTTCGACATCTATCCTAGTCGTCACACCCCTAATGCATCCATGATTGCTACATTTGTTGCATCTCCATTAATAGCTCTTCTCGGCGACATCTTTACTTCTTCGACTAGTTGCCTCATGATCGGTGATTTACTAGTTTTCGCACTCCTTAACCTCTCTCCAAGGTTTGTAGTTGTGCTTTGATACCACTTGGTGACGACGAGCGGGTCTGAACGAAATGATCCTGCACCGTTTGTAGAGTCACACATAGCGGAATAGACTCAACACAATACAAATTCTTCTATTAACTTGAAAGCCTTAATGACATCTACAAAGTTCTCCCCTAATGGGGTTGTTACAAAGACAATCACAAGAATTTATACTATTATAACGTGGTGTTTCACAGGACTCTCTATAGGCTCACTCCGTCTTCTTTGGATTTGTCTCACTCAACAACCTTGGCTCATGTCTCAGCTTTCAGCTCGTCCTTCAACCTTCAACAGCCCAAATGAGATGTCGGATCTACTTTTATACACGCTTGTTCCTGCTCTTTCTTATTTTTAAATTTCCTTCAAGAGACTACTCCTCAACCTGGTCGAATTCAAACTCAAATCCGCTCATTAATGGCGTCAAACTACGCTGGTCTGGTAGTTGAGAAAATCGTCTAGAATAATCCTTGACACATGGCTTGATTGTTAGTCCTCACCTAGTCCTTTGTTGTTTTCTGTCATGTGCCGTTTGTCTACCGTGCAATCTTCCTTTCCTGCACTTTGCACAATGACCTTTGAAAGATCCACGCATTTCTCTTTGTTTCATTGTGCAATCCATGTGTGCCACCTTCACACTTAACAAAACTCTTACATGCCCATCCTTCGACAAAATACTGTACATTATTGCACGGACCTCCGCAATCTGCTGCGCACCAATCTTATTGTGCACAACATTTTGTCGGGCATTGTGCACTAAAAAAGCATTGTGCCAAAAACTTCCGTGCACTCCTCGCAATCGCCAAATACAAGCTTTTTCCAATCCATCCACCTCCATCACACATCCTTTGATTTAGTTATTGTCATAATATGACCAGATCTTGCATATTATTGTCAACTGGTTGTAAGTATTTGTTCCGCTATATTATACTTGAGCTTATAGGTTTCGAGAAAATTTCTTATGACTAAAACTATTATGTTAAAAACAAATCTTGCATATTATTGTCATAATATGACCAGATCTTGCATATTATTGTCAACTGGTTGTAAGTATTTGTTCCGCTATATTATACTTGAGCTTATAGGTTTCGAGAAAATTTCTTATGACTCAAACTATTATGTTAAAAAACAAATGAATCATTTTTGCCCTTTGTTTTGATGGAAACCTAATTAACTTCTTTTTAGTTATCGGTAAAATTCAAATATAATTGTTTAATTTCAGCTTATGAGCTAATTCTGTACCTTTAAGGTACCGAAAGTGGGAAATGCTAAAACTAGATGGGAAACAACCCATACAAGAATTAGGATTTGGGTTATGCAAATAATTTAACACTGCATGGTACATGATGACAAATATTGAAAAAATTGTAATTATTTTCTTAATGTGAAGCAATGAAAGTTTGCAAAATGTCTACAACAAAAATCATATCAATTGGGTAACCAACAAAGTAGTATATAAATTTCACTTAGAATAACTCCACATAAATATTTTCAATTTAGGCTTCTGATTTGATAGCCACTCATTCCTATTCCAATTAAATGTTTTATTTATGTGTGGTAAAGTTCATATTTTCCGATGTTTCATATCCCGTTACTGGGTTCATCTTCAGGGAAATATAGAGAGGATCAATTATTTGGCAATGAAAGTTTGCAAAATGTCTACAACAAAATCCATATCAATTGGGTAACCAACAAAGTAGTATATAAATTTCACTTAGAATAACTCCACATAAATATTTTCAATTTAGGCTTATGATTTGATAGCCACTCATTCTTATTCCAATTAAATGTTTTATTTATGTGTGGTAAAGTTCTTCTAGATACAATTGCATAGTATTTATATTTTCCGATGTTTCATATCCCATTACTGGGTTCATCTTCAGGGAAATATAGAGAGAACAATTCTTTGTAATAAAAAATAGGGCCTAGTGGAAGTAGAGTGAGAAATCCAATCCCAATGCATAAGCATTTTAAAACAGGGATTAATGGAAGTAGAGTGAGAGAAAGGCAATCTTTTGAAATTCATAATGATAATCAAAATGCTTCTGGAAAGACCTGTGATACCAATTCCATGAAACCACTGATGTTTTGAAACACCCTACTTGATCCATCATCAAGATGTTTGCTGAGTTAAATTATTGATTTTCTAATTATCAAATCATATTTACCCACTTAAGGTAATAATCACAGTCACTTCTCCATAAACATGAGCCCTTATGAATGTACTTTGTAAAGAATAATCTCTTCCATTTTGCTTTTGTATGATTATTCTCTAAAATGAATCTATATCTTTGCCAATGTTCACTATGTTCCCTTTGAGGCTATGTTCTAAGTTTGTATGCAGGGTTATTTTCAATATAATTTTTCCAATATTATCTATTACAATCTTGGATAGATGCTCATTTGTTTAAATGAACTTAAGGGAAAGGGATGTAGAGCTATAGCTATACATGTAAATGTCAATCATCATTAGAGAACGAGTATAATACTTGTGGGTATATGAGAGAAGTTTTAGAATACATTTAGTAGATTTGTATGATTCCTACTGGCTCTTACCAATAGTTAATTGCCTAGACATCTCAATGAAATGTAACTAGCTCGTTGATTTTGATATGTTACAGAAGTTAGCATCAACATAATATTAATGTTCATGCTAGAAACTCATGTCATTCACCTTGTATGCCATATCATTGTATTGCCGATACTCACTGCCTAAATAGGCCCTGTTTTATAATGTTTATGTATCTGGATTTTCTCTTGTTTATGCGAATATCTCCTTGCCTAATTTGCTTACCAAAGCCTTGCATAAAGTGAGTCACCATACATAGAGTCATCGGGGGCTCATTTGTTTATTGGTTTTCTATCCTATGCCAAACACAGTAAACAAACTAGTAATATGGTCATATATACTTGTCTATCATCTTCATGTCAAAGGCTTGCAAACTGAAGCCGGATAATAGAAAATCATACTGATCATTATTAGGGTGCAAACCAATAGTTTGATCCAATATAATGTCAGTTATCTTAGTTATCTAAAAAAGCATTCCTTCCTTGCAACTGAGTAGGATACTAGTAGTGCAAAAATGGAAAGCTATAATGAAGTTGTATTCATGTTGTCTGGTAGCACAATTCACTATGTATGGGGGTAATTCTATATCACCTCTCAGACATCGAGTGTATTGCAACACTGCTCGACTACCTTAAGTTCATTTGGAAGTTTGTGCCATCATTAGAGAAACTTTTGGTCTTGTACAGACCTCCTCCCATCTTTGGACAAGACAGTTTGTGCTTGATTGCTTGTGTAGTAAGTATTTTGGTGGCCTTTCAAATTATTATCCCCTCACTGCCAAATTCCAATTTAGCTATCATTATAGGTTTGTTGTGGTCCTTGTTTGCAAATTCTTTCACAATTCATGCTGTAAGCATCCATTGCAAAATGCTAGGCACTATCACATTTAATGTGGGTAGAGTTTTACTTTGCTGTAGTTGAGGCCTAGATGACTTGTGCCTGTTTAGATTGACAGCTCATATTCACCCTTTTCAGGGCACATTGATGAACATTTTCTCTGACATCATGGTTTGTCTTCACCCTGATTGTAGTTACTGCAAGAAGCATATGTTTATAAATGCCAAACAACACATGCTTTTGGAAAGATGTTTGCATCAACTGTTAAACACTGCACAATTATAAAAAACACCGAATATAATTATATTCAATTTAGAAATCATTCGGGATGTTATTCAATAAGACAAGGTTACATATATAGAGTGGAGTTCTCCTATGAAAGAGGAGTCAACTCTAATCTTCAACAAACTCTCACTTATCTCTCCCAATCCCTATTCTCACTCAACAAACCTAGAATCTCTCTAAGAGATCTCTACGAGTTGTCACCAACTCATTATTTGCACAATAATAATGTTCACAATATTAAACTATTCCTAACATTCACCCCCTTAGTGTGAACATGGGAAAAACATACACACTCTTATCTGACAGTATGCTCTCCTCTATGGAGCATGTCAAACTCTGTGACTCATGACCTTGATACTAATGAAGGGAGCAATGCTCAACCTTCTATGGTTTTACAGGTTTACCACAAACCTTGATGTGACAGATCCATCAACTGTCCACCTCATGTGGTTTTCTGGATCTCCCACAAACCTTTTCAAGATCCATGAACTGTCTTACTATGGTGCTTTTGTTCACCTATTTCATTACATTAGGAGTTACATTCAAGAATTTTATACATTACAATTGAACAATAATTTGTTCTTATTCTCACAAATGTACGCTGAAAGAAAACACACAACTTAAAAACTTGGCCACCAGTTCAGTTTCGCGGCCTCGTCGATGGTGCCTGACGAGAGGTCGCTTGATCAACCTCCTTCCTCCGTTGCCTCCAGCCTCCATCAGTTTGCTACTTAGTTAGCAAATATATCTTTTAGGCTCATATTACAATTCTCTCGGGTGTCGGTTTCAACCGATAATGCACCCCCTCACTATGGACGTCGCGTACAAGCGAAAGTGCGTCCAAACAAAAGTGAGACAATTTTATTTTTTAATAAAAATTTCCAAAAATGGAAAAATAATATTTTTTTATCTAGCAGCAAAAAGAATAGGATCAATGCATAGAACTTGAAAAAATACACATTTTAAAAAAAACAATACCTTAATCCAAGTTATTGGCTGAAAGTTATCGTGTTTACAAGTTCTAAATTCAACTTCTTTCCGGACCCTTTCCAAAATGGCAAAAAAAAAAAACGCAGCAGACCAATAATTTGATCCGATATAATGTCCTTTATCTTAGTCATCTAATGGCGATGCCTTTCTTGCAACTGAGTAGGATACTAGTAGTGCAAAAATGGAAAGCGATAATACATAGGCCGATCGATGAATCGCGGGCGCACAATTCACTATGTATGCCGTAATACATACGCCTCAACATCGATTGCAACACTGTAGACGATTCAAATCATTTGAGCGAGAATGCTCCCATCGCAGAGATGATTTAATCTTGTACATATCCTCCTTACTTTGGCCGTGACATTTCTGCTTGATTGTTTTATTAAAGACTCTCATCCTGGCCTTTCAAATTATTATGCCCCTCACTAAACATTCACAATTATAAAAATTATACCGAATATAATTATATTCAATTTAGAAATCATTCGGGATGTTATTCAATAAGACAAGGCTACATATATAGAGTGGAGTTCTCCTTTGCTAAAGAGGAGTCAACTCTAATCTTGTGCAAACTCTCACTTATCTCTCCCAATCCCTATTCTCACTCAACAAACCTAGAATCTCTCTAAGAGACCTCATGAGTTGTCTTCACCAACTCATTATTTGCACAATAATAATGTTCACAATATTAAACTATTCCTAACATCAACCTTACGGAGTTATTTAATAATATCCTAAGTGTTGTAACTTATGATACCTTTCTTCCAAGAAACCTTGTTGAGGTGTTGCTAAGATCAATACAAGGGGTATTTAGTACAAATTTGATTTGCAGCCTGTAATCACACGTGTTTAACGGACTTTAACGAGCAATAATAAAATATGTGATAAAAATGATTTTTCCATATCTTGCAATCATTTCATTCCATGAGATCACATCCCTTTGAGGAATTTTGCATATGTCTACCAGAGCACTTGAAACTACAACATCAGATATAATATTGGTTCATGTTCCAAAGCTCTCATTTTGCAATATGTTGGGAGGATGTTGGAAAAATTGATAGTCTGCCAACTCACCTTCCAAATGCATTTGTTTAAAAGTTAACGACTTTCAACAAGCCCATTTCCATGATTTGTGTTTGTGGGACATAATGTTTGGACAATATTACTAGTCTTGCACTCGACAATAATAATTCTTAAATGTGCTTTTTGAACATTTTGGTTCACCTTCATCAGCAAAATATATTAGTTTATTTTCATTGGATTCCACCTTTTTATAGGTCAGTTGTAGAGCATGCACACATTTTTAACACCCCTTTTACATTCATTATATTATTGACTGTTGGAACATGTTTAGATTGGGGCGCTTTGTAACTATTATTAATATAAAAAATTATGTTTATTATGTCTTTAGTTTATTAACTTTATTCAAAAGAGCTTTGAAGCATGTGATTAGTTTATTCAACTTCCATGATACACAATGTACTGAAATAATCCAAATTCTGAAAATAAAAATATGAGTCTCCTGAGACAGTGTGAGCATCATTCAGTTCTTTATTTAGTATTGAATATAATGGTGTTATTAGAGCAGAAATTCATCTTAACTTGTAGAAAGTTATCTTATAAGGTTTTTTTTTATAAATTGTTAGATCTGTAAAATGTTATATTAAAGATATTGAGGCTTTGTAAAATATTATATTAAAGATATGGACAAAAAACGCACATTATGTTTTATATATGTCTTTATTATTATTTAACTTTTTATTAACTTTAAAAGAGCTTTGAGGCATGTGATTAGTTTATTCAACTTCCATGATACACAATGTACTGAAATAATCCAAATTCTGAAAATAAAAATATGAAGTTAGTCTCCTGAGACAGTGTGAGTATCATTCAGTTCTTTATTAGTATTGAATATAATGGTGTTATCAGAGCCGAAATTCATCTTTAATTTTAGAAAGTTATCTTATAAGGTTTTTTTTTTTTTTAAATTGTTAGATCTGTAAAATGTTAAATTAAAGATATTGAACCAGGAGTCTATGGTTCTTTATATACACACGGGTGCAATGCATCAAAATATCATTTCAGAATTTGTTTAGCCCATTAAATGGTCTTGCACTTTGTGGAATGAAGTATTTTTCCTCTATCTTTTCTAGAATATTCTCGGTTAGTTATAGGAAAGCTATCAGATAGGATTGAGGCTTTGTGCCATTCTAGATAAATGACCAAAGATATCAGACCTGCTGAATCTGGTGGTGAAAACTCATCTATTTTATGCCTAGACTTACTAGCAGTAAAGAGGTAGTTGAGGGAAAAATGTGTTTCCCTTTTTCTCATCATCAGGATCAATGGAATGAGTTCTCAAAGTGCATGATCAAACTATTGACTAGAATAAAGCTAGAGTGACACATTTGTGCAAATTTAATTAGCAGGAATAAAGCCATAGTCTGCAACATTTTCCGTCATCCTCCCATTCTTTTCCAAAATGGAACCTTTAGAATAGGCATCCATCAAAGCATAATCACAAACAAGTTTTGCACTAATTCAACAGTCATACTCATGGATTCAACATGTTTAAAATACTGTTGTACTAATTTAACTGTTACACTCACTGGTCCCTTTGAACTTCTTCCTTCATCGAAATGTATACTTGTTTGTATAGATTTAATACTATCCTTGCTCCTTTCTACAAATAATTGTTTTTGTGAAACAAAGAATTTTCTGTCCAAATCAGACTTATTTTTGGTATAAATACGGAAATAATACTCTGTTAACTCTCACACAAAGGGTTTTGTCTAGAAATATAACGAGCTTTAACACTTATTTAGCAATATACTTTCCTCGCTTCAACTTTTAACTTTGTTGAAATTTATACTCTGTTTTGTGTAAATTTTAAACTTCACTAGTGGAAAAAGGATAATTAGATACCAAATTATTAAACACTTTGGAATATATTTCCCTTTTTGGAGATAAAATACCAAATGTGGTAACTATCAAAGTGGTCAAATACCAAAACACAAAGTTCTGAGATATGAGAGAAAACATGTTTGATGGTGCATTGTTCTAGTATTTTCTAGTATTTGATCACTCTGGTAGATACCAGATTTTGTATGTAATCTTAGAAAAGAGGAAGATGTTATCAATTTTTTTGAAGGTTTGAATCAAATTTGCCTTTTGCTAATAGTGCCACTCATCACACAAGTATCTTAAACCTAACATTTCTAAACCATAATTACTTAAAATCTAAACATTGAAACAAATAAGTCACCTTTACACAATTTCTAAAGGGATAAACCAAAACTTAGATGGGGAAGGTTAAGTTTATTTTGTAATCATTATTGAGGGGTTAGATATTACAAAAATGAATATTTCACCTTTACAAGAAAATCTAAATATAATGGACATTACAAACCAATATATTAAAAAGAAGGTGAATAATTAGCTATCCCTAACTTCTCCTCCTAGATATTTCATCCTAACTTCTCCTAGAATAAGATTGTAATATTACATAGCATTTGATTTAATGAAAATGAAGCTTTGGAGTTAAATTTTTTTATCCCAAGGTTGCAATGGTAGTCATAGTGTTAGATGAAATGACTATTAATTTTGTAAGTGTTGTTGATAAGGAGTGAAGGAAGGGACAAACATGATGAGATGGTGAAGAAGATTACAAGGAGCTTCTTTTTCTTGCACAAGGTGCATTCTTTTGCATTTGTTAGAGGATTGTGGAGAATGAGAGCGGAATAAGACAATGATGATAATGGGAAGGGTTAAGGCCACTAATAAAATGGGAAGTGAAACTAAAGAACACATTACGGTACTTATAAAGGATCAATTTTTATGTTGTGGTTACAAATGATTTGTTTTTTTATGTTAGGGTTCTATATTGGTGTTCAAGTTATGGGTCTAATTTAATAATTATATAGTGTATGCTTCCACATTTTTCATACATTGTAGTTAAGAACTACATCATTTGAGAAAGACCCACTTTCAACAATACTTTCAAGGATGCTCATGCCCGATTCCAAACCTCCAATTTAAGCAAAGATGGGTAGCTTTACAACTATCAGTTGTATTGTTTGTAAAGTTTCCAAGAGGTTTTCAACAATCCCATTTTATATATTATGCATAAGATCACATCTCCTCGAGGCATTATTTAAATAGTTCATGTGTATGTATGCTCTGCCTTCGACATTTTGAATATGTATCTCCGAGGGAACTTGCATCTACACCACCATCTAAAAATGGAGAAAACCACTAGGGATACAAAAGAAAAACTCTTAAATAAATTTAATAAGTTCTTTGAGAATAATGCAATAACTTATTGTGTTGAGAGGTGTGCTTGGATGGGAGATGGTAGTTTGGAGATCTATGAAGTGACAACTGAATCTACTTGCTGCCCAAAAATTCAATGGAAATTAATCACGTCCCTAATAATAACGCCCCAACTATAATTAAACTAGGAATTACCTTAGCGTTGGTGTGCCTATTAACACGCCTATGTGGTCCTCCCAGGACACTCTTACCCACATCAACTCTCAATCTTTTAACAATGGCTTATCCACCACTAGTCCATGTCTTAAGCCTACGCAAGCTAGTCTTGGTAAGGAGACCAGAGTAATATGTTGGTAAATTTACAACCTCATTTGGAATTATAATATCATCAACCTATCTTCTCACGCCCTTGACCGTCTCTCCTCAAAACCTCTTAACAACGGTCTTATCTTTGTAATTGCACATAGCAATATCCCTTTAAAAAATTATTTGTGGATGCAGAAATGTCATTAAAAACTTTCCTTTACACACCATGGATTGCTCTATAATTTTAAGAAAAGCCAAATCACGATAGAGCAACATATCTATAGAAGACCATCTCACTCTCAAAAGGTTAAATAAAAACGAGAATATATGTTTACTCAAGGAAGATAAAGGGAATGCCATGGTGATTATGGATAAAATAAATTACATTAATAAAACGAGAGAGCACCTTGGATGTGTGAGCTACAAGCACGTAAATAAGAATCCTCTAAATAAAATCACAATGGATGTCATAAAAGTTATTGATAATACATCGTTGAGTTTAGAGCTAAAGCGGAAATTTAAGTCCATTGACCACATTCTACCTAGAAACTTAAGATTACACTACTATTTTTTCTACGGATTCTAAAATGTTTGATATATTAATTCTCTGCTTGTTTTATTATAAATTAGCACATGATTACTATATTTCTTTGTTGTAACTAGTTTATTCACACATGCATTCTTTCTTGTTGCATGTTGCTTCAATTTCTCATCATGGTTGCCACATGTGCAACCTCGTTGCAATAGGTTCTCAATAGTGGTCATCACTTTAGCATAATATGTGATCTTACTCAAATTATCATACATATGACACATGGGTACACATATATTCTTTTGAGTTGCGAAACTCAAATATTTTATCACACACACCTCAAAAGAAGAGGAATTAAATAGGTATTTCTACAACTATAAATATATTACATGATACAAGAACAAATTATTGCAGGGCCCACATACACTTAAAAGGTCACAAATACCAAAATGTGAAAGATTCAAATAACTTCAAAATTGTTTAGTATAGTCAAGACTATAGTATGGTATTGACCACTCCATATGTTCCAAGATAGAGGGCAATTTCACACATGCTTTTAATCTCTAAATAAGCTATTAGACATTTTATAGGATTTTTACATAGTTACGAATACATATGACACAATTAAGAGAAGACTACAAAGGGGCATGAGTACTTCATTCTTTCTTCACAATATTATCTCATATGTAATTACAAAATTGGTTTAGGGGCATGGGCCTCCTTCTCCCCTTTAATGTTTCAAACTTCTACATAATCAATTCATACATAATATTACCTTATAGGGACATGGCAATGTCCATTACTTCTAACGCCTATTTTTTTCAAGTTAGAGAAAATTGGGCCTAGATCAATCTATAATAGTGTGGTTTGTGGGTTTAGTGTAGAGTATCCAAGCAATATTATGAGCTTCGTAGATTGATATTTCCTCATCTCTCACCAAATTCCCAAATAAGGAAAGTGTTAAAGAAAAATTGTGAGTTGTGTGGACTTAATATTTATGTTATCACAATATCACAATACCCCCCGAACTGCCAAGTTGTGAATGGGGCATTTGTTGTGATGGTGTAACATGGGTACCATCTCTCAAGCTGTGGGACTTGCAGGCTTGAGATGGACTTTTGGAGAAGGCCGACTTCCTCTTCCTAATCATAATGCTAAACTACCCCTAATGCAAGTAGAACAACTATCTAAACCTATTCTAACACTTCCAAGGAGAAAGGGTGAGATAAAATGCATGAAATGAAGGAAATCCTACACTAAAAGTGGTGATGCACCAAGAAAAGGGGTTTATTAGACACTCTTCTCAGCACAAAAACGGAGGAAGGATGAACCTGGAGAGGGTGGTCATGCACCACAGACCAAATTACACTACTGCACCATGGAGAGGATATACATCAATATCACAAATCATAACACATGCATTCACCATAACTGTATAAGCACAACACTTAATTTTGCAATGAAATAATGTAATTTTGCATAGAACACCCGATTTGTAATGAGAGACAAGATGAAAACAATAAACCATGAAAGGCTAGAAAGATTAATTCAAACATAGTTTTAATGCTCCTTAAAATATGCACAATACATTACATGTAGGGAGAGGCAAGATTCCATTATAGTTCATAGTGTGAAGGCTTGAAGCCCCATTTTCTAGGAGAATAAAATGGGTGCATGGGGAGAAAAAAATCATTGACCCCTAGAAATGTGCAACTCCTTTAATGTGTATAGAAGAAATTTTGAGAGAAGGGGAGGAATTTTGGGTTTCTATGTGTTATGGTGCTCCATCCCTTCTTGCATCACCTATGGAGTTGCCCATGCTTTCAATACCTCATCCCCATGTTGGAAAAATGGGTGCACATGTCTTCATTAATGACTTCTCACCTCCCCTGCTATTGTTCATTGTTTTGCAATTTCGGAGGTCCATAACCTCTAAAAATCCACTTTTGATGATTCCATGTTGTAGGGCTTCTTCTTAGCTTTCCGATGACTCGTATTTTGTGAAAATCGGACATTTCTAGCTTAAGATATGGAATTTTGGGTTTGGGGGGCTCTCTGTGTGTTCTAGGCCTGTGTAATGTTTGTGGGCGAGCCATCTCACCGGAGCATCTCGCCGAGCTGCTCGGCGAGCTCTGTGATGAGTTTCTTGTGCTTGTCCATGGTGCCTCAACACCCCTGACTATCGCTTCACATTCCTCCATCGAGCTCCTGAAACTCAATGACGAGCCCTATTTGTTCCTCCCGCGCGTCTTGGGTCCATCGCTTTGAGCGGACAAGTTACTTGCAACCATCGAGCCCGCATGTATCATCTGCTTCGTGTTTCCTTTGCCTTGGCTCGGCATATGTCTAACCAACTAGCTCGGCGCTTTACCGATGGATCCTCGAAACCACCCCTTTACACCAAGCTTTCTATTGATTCGCCATATCTCCATATTACATTGGACTATGTCTCCATCGCCCGACCGACCCACTTAGTCGCGACACGATCCCCGAGCTACTCCATGTTGCCGCCTGTTAACTCGACGTTACCTTCCACCCAACCGGGTGTGATTTCCAATACCATGCGGCTTTGGTGTTTTCCCGTGTCGAGTTTTAGACATTTGCATTTCGGAGTTGCCGACACTATTCCCCTACTCGCTTGGCCAAAGAATCCGAAGTCCAAAACTTGCCCCCTCCAAAATTGACTTGTGTTGACCATCCTCAACCCCCAAAATTTTGAAGTTCGGACTCACCCCGAGTCGGACATTGGCTTTAACTTTGCCTTGAGTTGAGATGACACTATTCATCTATAGCACTAAACACCCCGATTGTGTCCCAATGTCCAAAAATAAAATTCTTACTTTGACCTCACACCCCGGACTTCACTCCTTAGCCCGCCCGCCGAGTTCTCTGTGTCTTTGCCCGAGCCGCATTGGGCCATGCAGAGTTGACTCGAGCTTTGCTCGCCCGACTCGTGATGACTTCCAACGCCGAGTCGGATCCCTAATTCAACCTGGCTCACCTTTGCCGAGTCGTCCCATCATATGCCTAGCTCGCCACATCGAGCTATCTCCAATCCCGAGCCAAGCCCTCCTTCATTCACGACCCTAATCCTTTTCAGATCGAGCTAATTTTTGAGACCCGATGAGCTCGATTCTTCCGCTTTGCCGTCAAAATGTCATGCCTCGCCGCTATGAGCATCTGGAGCCGAGCCTGATTTCCGTCCCAAGTTCTTTCCTCCCATGGGCGACCGACCATATGCCCCGATCTTTGTTTGCATCAACACTTCTTGCTCTGGCCGAGTCACACTCTAGCTGAGTCGATCTATCACGAGCTCGCCTCTTCATATGGGTTTCATGTTCTTCGCTCGCAGCTCCCAAGCTCAAACATCCGAGCTCCCTACGTGCACAAATATAGAGCTCCCTACGTGCACAGACTAGGTCGGCCCGAGTCGATGTGACATGACCCTAGTTCGAACCCACTAATTATTTGCAAGCTCGACATCCCAACTCGACTCACTATAATGCACATTCATGGGCTCCCATGCTATGCTGAGCTGCCTTGTGACGCTTACTATGTGAGTCGAGCTCGCTGTTTGTTTTGCGATCCAACTCCAACTCGACAAACTAGGAGAGCTCACCGAGCTCCTAACACCTGCGCCAGCTCACTTGCCTTGTCAGCACCATATGAGCTCGTCAAGCAATACGCCGAGCTATTCGGCGAGCTACTTTAGCTTGGCCCCCTTTGACCCCTCTTAGGAAAATTTTATTAATTTTTGTGTTTTTCCTGCTTTTCTCAATTTTTTTAATGTCGAAGACTTTGGGGAAATTACTAAAGGCTTAGGGACCGGATTTTCAACTTTTCCCGTTCTTTGCCCATTTTGGGCGGAGTGGCCCCGCTAGAGCCCTTCTTCACCTTAAGACTAAACTGAGTTCCAATAAAACCCAGAAGAGGAAAAAATTCCATTGATGATTGCAAGCTCCTGAATCCTTCCCAAATGCTCTCAAAACACCTAATTTTCCTTGTAAATCCTGCATTTTCTAGCATTGACACCTTTCGGTGCTTAGGTCCATTCTTATGTTGTTTATTTTTGCCGGGGGAAAATGGATAACAATTTTGGCGACTTGCGTGAGAACATATGCCTACTATATGTGCTAGACCAATAGCCTGAAGCCGCCATTGGGCATGGAATCACTATTAATGGCCTGAATTGATTTGATCCCTGGAACTCGCTCTCGAAGACTTCTTGAAACACTGCTAACCCGAAGCTTGACTTGAATTGACCACCTCACTTACAAGATTTTTGAATTATAATTTTGTGAGTGGAAAATTGTCTTAAATATGGAATTTTCACTCTTTTCTCTCTGCAATCCTGATCTACGGAAATAAAATGGACTTTCGAACCTATTTTGGAACCCGATTTTGCTAAGTATGAAGCACACTAATACCAATGATTTCTTGGTATGCATAACACATTGCAGAGTTTTGAGTAAAACATTTGCTAAGTTGGGACATCATGGAACTCTATTAAATCTTAATTCTTTCCCTCTTCCGAATAATCCTTGGAACATCGTTGAAGGTTGAGACTAAATCTTTCAGATCTTCAACGAAACACACTTAACAAGGGTTTGATGTTGGTCTTCTGCTTTTGATCATGGGTAACTCAATGATTTGAGGGCTGCTCTTGAAACTTAGGGGTGTTGTTGTTATGAATTTTGCCACCAGAAGCAACAAAATCGCCATTGGGGCTGATTTTTCCAATCATGTAATGATTTAAGAAGCTCAAATGACTAATGTGAAGGAACAAGAGAATAGAAACCATCAGAACTTGTCCCTAATCAAATTTAGTTGCTCTACATTTGAAATGATTTGAAGATCGCAATTGTTCCATGTAATCGTGAGCTTTTGCAACATTCCTTTTCGTGTGGTATACTGAAACATGGTGCACTATGCAAGAGCAACACGAACAAAGTATACACAAAATAAAATCATACATGCCCAAGTGAGACATGCAAAGTGTGCATAAGCACTTCTTCTGCTGAAAACAAACCTACTCCTACCCTACTAAATAGAAGAAGAGAAGACTTCAAACAAACCCCGACACTGGTAGGGAAAAGTAACTTCCTTTTACTTGAAAGCCTAGAGCATGCAACTGATTTTGAAACAAGCATTATGTATATGAGTGAAAATATGGTTTGTGATTATCTCTCCACTTGTCTAGCCAAGGTATCATCATCAAAAAAAAAATACCTCCTCAAGTTGCTCATTGTTTTGATCTTGGAGGCTTTGGTGTTAACCCTTGGTGCTTTGAGAATCATCTTCATGCTCGGAAGCAAGCATGAATAGTTGTGGGTCCTCCTTTGGTTCTAATGAAGCCAAATACACTGGATGGGGTGTGGCCTGTCCGCCGCATCTATCCATTACTCCAAGCTTCATTAATAAGAAAGTCTTCTTGCAAAATTTCTTGGAAAAGGTGATTGTCTGTAAGTTGGCTTCTTCCTTTTGTTCATCTATATACAACTGATGTTCCACGTTGGTGAATGGTATGGAAATGGAGACATCCTCGTTCCTTTCCTCTTCCTTGTTCAATGTGAAACTTGGAAGATTCAATTCCTCAAATCTTGGCTCAAAGTACTTTTATGAGAAACATGCTGCTCTTGCATGTTCTCCTCCATGGCAACAAAATCTTGTTGTTGGAAGATAAATGATGGGGTAGTAAAATTGGCAAGTTCTAAGGGTTATTCCCCATCGAAACACTTTTCCAAATTTGATAAATAATTAGCTTCTTCATTGCTTGCCTGTGCCAAGGATTCTCCTTCTCCCGTGATGACCCTTGAATCCGTGGTTTGATTATCATGGTCCTCTTCATCTCCTAAGATGAAGTTTGAGAGCTCAAACTTATCCCCAAAACAAGAATCCAGAGAGGATGAAGTGGGAGAAGGGCTTGAATTTTCTTGCATGGCCTACCTTGTGTCCAAGTTAGCTGAATATGTATGATTTTCCTCTAGGGCATGGAGCTCCTATTTTTTTGGATTTGGAGCTATTACTTCTTCTTCTTCTGCTGAGTTTGTAGCTGATGGTTGATCAACAATTCCGAAAAAATCAATGTCGCAGAAGGTGGACATCCATAACGTTGATGAAGAATAACAAACTTGCGTGGATTATCTCCATAAAATGGCTAAGTCCGTTGATTCCTTTATTAGTTGTTCAAATTTACATGGATTTTAACATCATTTACACACTTGGTGACCTCCAGGGGGACATCTTGCACTAATCTTGTCCTATTAGATTTCACCTATGGAAAATTATATAAGTTCGTATTTGATGAGTTGTTAAAACCTTATAACTCATGGGTTTTAATTTTACAAATATCATTCCAAATCACTCAAAGGGTTCCTAAATCAATTCCACATCATTAGAATATATCACCTATGGAAGATTATATAAGCAAATCATTACCACTTTATAACTCACTTGGCATTTTACAAGCTACCATTACAAATATCATTCCAACATGGGTTCCTAAATCAATTCCACATCATCTAGGGCAGCCCGACTAAAGTAAAGTCACTCTTGGTCAAGCAGTCTAGCTTCATCAATGGGTTACATGTAAATATTGTAAAGTCACACCATATCTCAGCAAGAATAATGTCACTCAAGTTGGGTACATTTTTACTTCACATATCTTGTTCAAGAGACACGAGGGAATTACACTTTACACATACACTTACACCACACTTGAGAGAATTACACAAGAATTAATTTTTACAATAATGATATAAAGTGTAACACTTTGATTGGTTTAGTAGTTGTGATTCTAATTGCCAAATGTGGTCCAGGCCTCAAACACACACACACATATTTTTATCCTTTGGTTTGATAATGTTATCATGAAGGTATTTGTAGCTGTTGCTGGGCTTTAAACTTTTTTGTAGGTCATCACATGTCAACTTGAAGTTGTGTGAGCAAGAGTGATATAGAAGAAGAACCATTTCTAGATAATCAAAGCAAATAGGAAGTTACAAACTTAGAATATCTCTAGGTCCAAAACCGTATAACCCATGTCTATATTATACATGTCCTACCTAGACCATGCATAATCCATACAGTCCTGAACCTACTTAGTTTCCAGTTCCAAAATCTCTAGTGCAAAATACATAGATCAAGATCTTCCTATTCAACTACTCTACACACCCAAATCATTCCAGAATCATATGAAACATATAATTCTATGTCTCATCTCATGTTTTAAGTAAGTATTGAATTTTTATCAATTGTTTAAATAATATCAAGATGAATACATTATTCTGGTCATGTATAAATTATATTGAAGTTAATTAGATTAGAATAGTCTACCTCTCCCTCTTATTGTTGTGTACCTACATAACATAGAAATTAATTAGGGTGTAATAGTATACTATAAACTATCCATCAAATAATTAAGTCCTTCTCCAACTATATTTTCCGTAACTTCCTTTGTAAACAATGTAGGAAATGGGTCGTGCAATAAAGCTTTAATGAGTTCTTTGAAATCTATGCAAATTTTGACCCCCCTTGTCTTTTTTTTAGATCACCATTGGGTTGATACATTCAAAGTCTTAAATGGGTTTAATCATTCCTCTAGCTAATATTTTTTCCAATTCTACTTTTACCTTAATTTTGACATTGGGATTTATCTTGTATTGTCATTACTAATTGATTGGTTTTATATCTTTTAAATTGAATTTTGTAGTATCAAAAATTCCTTTTTAATCTTGTGGAGGTCATGAAATATTTTTAGGAATAAATCCTTATATTCCTTTCCCACTATTTAATGGACTTTTGCATCATCTCAAATGTCCCAAATTCTTAAAAACATTGATCATCACAAAAAATTTAAATCTACACAAAATATACACATCTTTTTATTTTAGATCATCATGGGGTTGATCCATTTAGATTCTTCAATGTGTTGATTATTCACTAGCTAACATTTTGTTCAATTCTACTTTCACCTTAATTTTGACATTGGGATTTATCTTGTATTTTTATTTCGTGATTGGTTTTGCATCTTCTTTCATGTGAATTTTCATGGTACCAAATTCCTCTTTAATCTTGTGGAGGTCACAAAATATTTATGGAAATAAATCCTCGATTCCGTGAGTATTTCCACTATTTTATGGAGTTTTTGTCCTCCCAAAGCAGTCCCAATTTTTTGTAAACTTTTAGTCGACCTCCTTGTGTTATGCTTTTCTTTGATTTTGAGTGGTTGGTAAAAATATTTCATCTTGTCTTAGTCCTTTTTCTAATTATATCTGCCCTTATTCTACTTAATATGTTTTTTTTGGATTAACCTCCTCCGAGTAATGTGGTTTATTCTTTATGTTGAAGCAATGTAAAAGTTCCCATTCCCTTTAAATATGACCTATTATTTTCCAATCAAAACTAGTCTTTGGTTCTTATTTTGTACCATATTTTTCAAATTATGAAATATCCTCTTCCTCATACAATAAAATTAAAGATCTAATTTTTCTCAAAGCATGGAAAATTCTCCCATAGGGATCCTAAAAATAAAATGTCCTCCAAATGTTTTTGGTATGTCTTCCCAACAGTTGGTCCTATTCTCTGTTTCTTGTGGGGTATACTAAGCTCTCGATAAGGGGACTAGGGCCCAATAAAAGTATTGAACCCACAACTAATGTTATGTATGTCCTACATTCTCCAATGATAATCACATTTATCAACATGGAGTTTTGGATTCATGGTTTATGTATATAATTCATGAAATTCACTTTCATCTTATAAGTATCGTGTTTTAAAGAGGTAGGTGAAAGTATTCCAAGTTTTATATCTTCTTTATGTTTCCCAACATCATGAAACATTTATGATCATCATGTCTTCCAATGCTTCTAATAATGCACTCTCATTGGGAAAAAATCATTCCATTTGTGTTATATATTATTTTACTTATCTAATACCTGGAAATTTAAGAAAGTTTTTTGAGATTCCCCTCTTCTTGATCCAAAAACACTTTGTATTTCTTGCAGTAATTTTTCTTCCATAGCCCCGGAATCATCGTCTAAACTATTGTTTTCCTCCATAGTTATATTCCTTATCTTCATGGCTAAATCCTTGTTTCTTTGATTAATGACATCCACTCTTTAATCTAGGTCATGGTTTTTATAATGTTTGGCCTAATTTTCACTCTCCTCATTCTTTTCCATAGAGTAGTAATAGATACTCATAGTGTCAAAGTCTTCTTTTGTAGAGAAATGTCCTTCTTCATTGATATCACATATGACCTTCGCAAATTGAAATTATTTTTATTTCGGGATTTATTTTCATATGCAACACCTTACAAATCCATGTTTTTAGTGCGTGGTAAAGTAAGATATAAATATCTTCTTCTATTTTGTATCCAATCTCTTTTATTTCTATTGAAATATCTTCTTCTTGATCTAGTTCAATATACCTATTGATATGCATGATTTTTTCAATAGTATATATGCCTTGTAGTTGATCATAATCTACATCATCATTTGCATCGTGTCATACTTCTCATATCTAGGTTATGCTCATTTTGTCCTCCAATGGTTGTTATCACTCAAAATTTGCATCCTCTCGAAAAATCATGTATGAAAACCAAAAATATTGGGTATCATGAGATTGTCTCCAAGTGTGGGACCTTGTAAAGCGAGATAAACCTCCAAAGAAAGTTGTTCCTTTTTTCATGGGCTAGGATAATCCACAGAACACCAACTATCCTAGTGATAAAACTACGACTAAGTTAATCTACATTAATAAATAATAGGGACTAGGGAGGGAGAGATACGAAAGCAAATCCGAAGCTAAAAGGGGTGGTGATAACACCATAAAAGAAGGGAAATCACTCGCACGAGGGGAAGAAAGGGGAGAAAATGGAAAACCGTATAAACTAACCCTTCTTACACATTTACAACACACAAAGATAGAGAAAACATGCAAATGTGACACACACAATAAACCACATGCAAACAGAGAAGAAAGAACACAATAAACACGATAATAGGGCATAAAATAGCCAAAAACACCTGATTTTACTACTTAAAACATGCACATTCGGTTATAACTAGACATAAGGTGAAAATACATTACAAAGACCAAATCCAAGGTTTGAAACTCATGAAGTTGGCCACCATTTTGGCATGGTGTCAAATCAAAAAAGAGGGACCTGTTTTACAATGCATGAGTTCCAGATTTATAGAGAATGAGATGAAGAAAAAGAGAAGGAGAATGAGGTGCCAACATGAGAGATTCAACCACCAAGGACCAATTACCATAGATATTTATAGAAAAGTATAGGAACCTTACACACCACACTTGATTATATAGGTGACATTATTTCATTATATATCCCTTTACACCTTACTCACCACACTTGATTACATAAAAAGTGTTTAATGTTATCTATTGGACAACATGACTAACACATGCATTTTGTGCAAAGATAACCTTTGTTGGTATATCTATTGTCATTACCTACTATTTACTACACTTGCTATTCTTTTTTGTCACTACTTGTTTATATAGATTCATCCTTGTTTTCTTATTGTGTGGTTTCACTCAGTGTATGCACTTGTTTCTTTGACTATTGTACATAGTACTTCCACTATGATTATATTGTGACACTGTGGGTCTCTTGTGTTTTTGGATCCATTCCTACATATGAATGTGTTTCTACACGATACTACTTGCTTGACTATGCACTACTACTTTTGTTAGTCTACACATTCTAGCTTACATTTAGATTACACTATTATTTTTTCTATAGATTCTAAAATGTTTGCTATATTAATTCTCTACTTGTTTTACTATATATTAGGACATGATTACTATATTTCTATGTTGTAATTGTAGTGCCCCACACTTTAAAAAAAATAATAAATAAATAAATAAAATAAAAGTTTGAAATTAAAAGCCCGTGATTTTTGTTTGTGGGGTAGATTTAGGGCAAAAGGGGGTGGGGGTTCCTTTTTGTTTTTTGTTTTCGGCTTTTGTTGAGTGTGAGGGAGCGCCGCCGCCATGGGGAGAAGCTCCAAACTTGTTTGGCGCATCAACAGGTCAGGAGGGAGGCCTTTTGTTCTTCTTGTCGAGACACCCACGCCTGGAATAATGCCCCTACACCGCTTCACCTCCTTCCAAGGGGTCATAACTTGGCATGTGGCGGATTTGTATGGTCAACGGCTGTGCCTTCTTCCCCAACAAAACTCGAGCTCTTTCTTCCCGCATGGACACCTAACAAAGCATAAAAAGGGGGACAGAGGAATGGTTGTCAGATGTTGTAGTTTGCCAATGCCTTGGAGGAGCGATGCAGAGTTTGAGCAAATGAAAGAATGGGCGTCTGCGCAGCAAACAAGGCTCAAATCCCAGGAGTTTACATTTGCCAGTATCCTCCCAAGCTGCGCCAAAATGGGGATGTTACCCTTTTTTTTTTAGTTGTTTTGCACAAAATGGATTTGTTGAAAAGCCGTGTGGATTTGTTTGCTGGTTCTGTGCAAAGTGGATTTGTTGAATACGCCTTGGAACCTTTAAAACAAATTCTGCATCCATTGCTAGCATCCTCACGCCAGTTTCTTAAATAGGAGCTTCGAAATAGGGCGTGTGAACCATTCAACTAAATGCATGGAAGGAATGTAGTTTCAGGGACTGCAATGATAGCAGGATAAGCAAAAAAATGGGTCTGTTTAAAAGGCGCTGAACTGTTTGTTTGAATGCCTCAAAGAAATGCGGTCTCATAGAATGCTATGATTTGTAGGATGTGCAAAAAAATGAGTTTGTTGAAAAGGCCTTGGAAACTTTCAAGCAGATGCAAAACCATATCTTGCAAACTTAGCTATATTCTCCTGTGTGTGCGCCTAAATGGGAGTTTTAAATCAGTATATGGACTGGTAAAAGTGCATACAAAATGTGGGAATAAACACAAGGCATGAGAGCTGTTTGACTAAAATGCCTGATAAAAATGCGGCTTGCTGGAAAGGAACATGGTATTATAGACTGAATACATGTAGTTTTGCACAGAATGGTTTGTTAGTTCTATATGTAAGTTGTGGATGTACAAAACAAGTTGGTGCTCAGTGATCGAAGTTGGTGTGATGTGGTGGAGGTTAGATCCAGGGTCGTGAACCGGTTGATGAAGTGCCCGAGAGATGCTGAACCAAAGCTTGCGGCTTCGACCGACTTCGTTCTCCAGGCATGGTTCTTCTTCCCTTACCTCTCATAATTCTCATGTTTTAGTTATCTTTTGCAACTAAATAGAATTTTAAATTAATATGATTTTTAATATAGTTAAATGTCCTTTCATCGTTCTGAAAACAATAAATTGTCGTGTCGTAACTCACGACGTCATTATAACTTGTCTACTTTAAAACATGAACTTTACCCTCACTTATATTAGAAAACTCTTACCCTTTGATCGCCCATTATCGTTTTATCGACCAGACGATTTTGACTCCCCATTGATAAAGTTGACCTTCTCCTGTTTTAAATAGTTAAATTTTGCATTTTCGGAGACACACTAAGTACCTTTTTGTAACTCTGGAAATGAGATGTGAGGTTTCATTCGTGTACCCTGATATACGAGGAGTCACCTTGACCCTTGGTTTGACCCGAAACGAACATATGACATCCTTTTGACGCTCTTATAGAGCCTGTTACAATTTGTTTACAACAATAGAGAGTTGTTAAAACTAGAAGGTTGGCTTTTGTTTGGGACCACCATTTGAAACCCGGAAAGAGACCCTTGGTTTGACCTCGAACATATGACATCCTTTTGACGCTCTTATAGGAGCCTACAGTTTACAACAATAGAGTTGTTAAAACTAGAAGGTTGGCTTTTGTTTGGGACCACCATTTGAAACCCGTAAAGAGAAATCACGTCCCGTCTTCGCAAACCTCTAGCGTTTATACTAGACAAGTGCATGGAACATTCAGTATAAGAAAGAGCACTTTTCGGGATAGTTTGTGAAGCCTTTTTGTAGGCCTCCGATCGCAGGTTGTGAGAGGTCAAACTGATCCAATTTTGTCTTGTTGCTCTCCAGAAAACTTGTCGCCGTTTGAAAATGGTTGTTTAGTTCTCGTCCGTTGACTCGATGAATTCTCCTTATATAGGGGAACTAGTAGGAGATGTCTCGTTGCGTACTCCTCCATCGAATGTTTGTTTTAGACATTGTTTTATGGGCCCTTGAGTTAACTTTTGTCGGTTTACTGATTGAGTGAACTACGACCAGGAGAACGAACCGCCAAACGCAAACCGTTCGCTCTTTTTCAATTCCGTCAGTTGCTATGAATTCTTGGTATATCTGGGACACGTAGAAAGTTAATCGTGGAGTGCGTGCTCATCGGAAGATAACCTTTGGAAGCAGTTTCTTAGCCTCCGAGCCGTTTTGAACGTTTTGTAGCTAGTGAGAAAATGTAAGAATAGAAAGTTGCGGGGCCTCGTAAGGTTACCAAATCACCACAGAAACGTTTAAACACACTTAAATAACTGCTTAAAAACACTATAATGAAACTTGTGTGTATTAGAACTTTTGGGCAAAACGATGTTTTCTCTCTCTTCCCTTCTCTTTCTCTCTCTGGGTTACAAAATGAAAAAAAAATGAAATCAATGGATACATGTTCCTAGAAATTTTCATTTCGATTGCAAATTGTAATTATTGTTAGATGTAAATGGGAAACTGAAAAATGATAATTATGATTGATTAGGGTGGATGCCATGCCAGCGATTTATCGCTGATATCATGCTCACGTGGGTTTTGCAGGATGGAAGAATGACGACGAAAAAGGTGATGTGTAATTTAATTATTATTATTGAAATTTTTACAGGTCATTGTAAAATGAATAACTGTATAATGTAGTCTCTTGTTACTGAAAAGTTATATTTGAAATTTGTTAATATGTATGAGATGCTAGTTTTAGGGATATCTTAGGAAATGTGCATCTAATTCACCGGTTCAATTTGATTCTTAGTTGTGTATGGCAAAAGAAAGATTTGATATATATATAGTAAATGAAATCGAAGTTAATACATTGTAGTACCTTCTCAGTATTTAATAAATGATTAAATTAATTATTGGGTTACCTTCTTACATTGCAGACACATTAAAGAGTTTTAATGGGAACACTCAACCCTAATAAAATATTCGTGCTAACTTGCCCGCATGTGTGATTCTTTTGTTTTACCATATAAGAAATTAAACCGTAGAACGACCTTAAACTTTGCACTCGATGGGATCTCCTAGGTTAGGTAAATAAAACCCCTAGCTGGAGTTTACCGTCATAGTCATTAGGTTTAGCGACATTGTCGTGAACCCATATTTTAGGAATGACATGGTCCAACCTTATCCAGAGTATGCGGTTTCCTTCTAGTTTTGGTAATCGCGAGAAGAATGTCCTCTCTTCAGGTTCGACACCAGGCTGAGTGTTGAAGACCGCCTTAGAAGTCACCTTATGAGTCCTTGTTCGAAGGAACGACTAAGCGGTGCAACCTTGGATTCTATCAAAATAACACCTTGGTTTCCTTGAATGTGGTTTAGTATAAATTTGTCCACCTGCCTTAAACTCTTATATAGTTGAGGCGTAGATCATTGAGTGCATAATGGAAGAAACCAAACCTCAGCTGATTAGGAGGTGTCACTTGTGGTTTGTGTATGGTTTACAATTCTTCCGACCATATACCCCCTTCAAGATGGTAGTCAAATACTTCTGTAACTCCTGATTACACAACAATGCTATGAACGAGACCATAGTGCGATGTATAAGCATATCATATAAGATGAGAACGAGATTGGAGATTAGGATTGAGGTCACTCATGAAGTCCTTAAAACTTAATTAAACATAATCATGTGTTGCAAAGAATATGTATTGCCTTGGTGTGATCAAACTTCGAGAAAACAAAGGATGTATATATATATAAATCAAATTTGGAATTCAGCAAGTTATTGTACTATAATGATAATGGTAGGGAAATAACTATTCCATGATCGAAGGATGTTCTTGGGAAAAGGCTATCTCGAAATCTATGTCTTCCTTAATCCCAAGATTTCATTTTGACATCACGTTAGATTTTCTTGTGTAGTAAGAGTAAATTTTATACATTAAATAAACGTTTGAGAAGCAAAATCTTAACATAAGAATGAGAGAATTAGAATCTTGTAGGCATTTTGAAATATGGAAAAATACTTATGTAAGTTATGAAGATTGTCATAAGGGTAAGGAGCAAAATCAAATGGTTGAACAATAAGTGAAAGGTGAAATGAATTTTCAGAACATGTAGGTGGAAAAAGGGAGAAAATTTTGCTTACATAATAATGTTATGGGATGTTTAACGTATTCTAGATGTAACCATGGTAATGTTGTGTTGTGGGTTGTCAATCCGTAAGTCCCTTTTTATTGTGGTCATGTTATTGCTAGTATTCGTTCGTTGGGAAAAGTGTGGCATCGACATGCCGATGTCGTCTGTAGGTGTCTATGTGGGTCGTTGACTTATGTGATTGTCGCATGTGAGTCGAGTTTTGTACTTGGAGCCCTTACTGTGTTGTGAGTAGTGAGCAATGTAAGTCAAAAAAAAATTATCCTGGTATTTTATTGTTGTATTTGGGTGTGTAAAATGTGGGCACTACAATAACTAGTGTATTTATACATATATTCTTGCTTGTTGCATGTTTATTCATTTTCGCATCATGTTTGCCACCATGTGTAACCCCTTTGCAGTTTCTCGGTGGTGGTCATCACTCAACATACTATGTGATTTTACTTAGATTATCATACATATGGCACATGGGTACACATATATTCTTTTGAGTCACACACTCAAATGTTTTATCACAAACACCTCAAAAGAAGGGGAATTAAATAGGTATTTCTACAAGCTATAGAAATATTACATGATAAAAGAACAAATTATTACATGGTTTACATCCTCTCAAAAGTTCACAAATATTAAAA
Organism: Taxus wallichiana var. yunnanensis; assembly: GCA_018340775.1. Classification (NCBI taxonomy): domain Eukaryota; kingdom Viridiplantae; phylum Streptophyta; class Pinopsida; order Cupressales; family Taxaceae; genus Taxus; species Taxus wallichiana. Next base: position 713,158,822 of record CM031238.1, read on the forward strand.
TGTGGAAGATTCAAATAAATTCAAAATTGTATAGTATAGTCAAGACTATAATATGGTACAATTCTATATGTTCCTAGATAGAGGGCAATTTCACACATGCTTTCAATCTCTAAAAAAGATATTAGACATTTATAGGTTTTTTACATAGTAAAAATACATATGACATAATAAAGAGAAGGGTGCAGGGGGCATGGGTACTTCATTCTTTCTTCACAATGTTATCTCATATGTAAGTACAAAATTGGTTTGGGGTGCGGGTCTCTCCCCATAATGTTTCAAAATTCTTCATAATCAATTCATACACAGTAACACCTTTTGGGGGCATGATAATGTCCATTCCTTCTAAGGTCTATTTTTTCCAAGTTGGAGCACATTGGGCCTAGATCGATCTATAACGGTGTGGTTCGTGGGTTTAGTGCAAAGTCTCCAAATTCCTCTTCTCTCACCAAATTCCCAAATAAGGAAAGTGTCAAAGCAAAAAAAATGCGCTGTGTGGACTAATATTTCCTTCTCTCTCATCAAATTCTCAAATAGAGAAGGTATCAAAGGACATGGGTACTTCCTAGTATAATCCTTCCTATTATATATTATCTCCTATGGAACAAAATTGGGGAGTGATTATCCCCAATTCTTTGACATCTCCACAAGCAAATTCTTTCCATGTTTTTGCATCTCCTTTGCATACTTTTTTCAATGTTCGAGTTACAAGAATTATTTATATTTTGAGTTTAAGTTTAGTTTTTATCATATAAATAGACTACATTTTATGTTATAGGTTTAATCATGGAGCATGCCAAACACCAACACATCATGAAGTCCCTTTGAGCAAAGGAAAAATGTGTGTCCACACTCATGATTTTTTTTCTTTAAGCATGTAATTTTTAATTACACACTTAAAGGGGAAGAATGTGGACACTAAAATCTGGTAACCTTTCCATGTGTAATGCCAAGTTTGACCTTGTATCCTTGCTAAGACAAATGCTCACATTCAAAATCTAATCTCCTCATCTCGTTATCCATTTTACAACTTTATTATCTCTACATTATTCTCTGTTTTCAAATATGGAAAGATCATTCAATCAAAGAAGCATAAAACATAGTATATTTATGACACAACTTTCATTTTTGATGTTTATCTCTCCTGTCTAAAACCGTATGGAAGGGTCAAGATGTGGGGTCTATTATTGGCTGACTTATACAGTCCCGCTCCTCAATCAATGACTATATTTTTAATCCAAAATCATTTTTTGGGTCATTTCATCTTCATAGGGTCGACCTTATTAGAATATATCACCTATGGAAGATTATATAAGCAATTCATTATCACCTTATAACTCACCTGACTTTTTAACAAGATACTATTACAAATATCATTCCAAAATCATTCAAAGGGTTCCTAAATCAATTGCACATCATATATGGAAGTTTCTACTATAAGTATGAAGCACTCAACTAGGTCAAGGAGTCTAGCTTCGTCAATCTACAAGCATGTATAGATCGTAGAGTCATGTCCTAAGCAAAAATAAAGTCTCTCTAAGCATTACACAAGGGTTACTTCACATAGTTGAGGCACAATATATTTCATTATTACCATGTTGGGTACATTTTATACTATGTAGTTAATCCGCTATCTTTGTGTCAAGAGACATGAGTGAACTCCTAGGGGGTTAGTTATCGATATACACTTACATAAGCAATTAAGAGAATTACACAAGGCTTAATTTTTCCAATAAGGATATAAAGTGCAACACTTTGATTAGTTCAGTAGTTCTGATTTTGCCCGCCAAAGGTGGTCCAAGCCTCAAACACACACACAACACACATTTTTATCCTTTGGGTTGATAATGCTCTCATGAAGGTATTTGCAGGTTGTTGGCTGGTTTAAACTTTTTTTTAGGTTATCACAGGTCATCTTGAAGTTTTGCAAGCAAGAGTGATATAGAACAAGAAATATTTCCGGATAAGCTAAACAAATGGGAAGTTACAAACCTAGAATATCTCTAGTCCAAAACCATATAACCCATGTTCTATATTATACATCTTCTCGCCTAGACCATACATAATCCATACGGTCCCGAACTTACTACTTTTCAGTTCCGAAATCTCTAGTGCAAAATCTATAGCTCCATATCTTCAAATGTTGTTATGCATATGTTGTTATTGCTTTGTTAAAGATGTCTTCCCCTCATGTTTGTATCAAATCATTTTTGTCCATTTGTCCATCACGAGTAGTGTTGGATTTTGACGTTCAATGTTACATGTCATAGTAAAATTATTTGATGGTCTAGAAAATTATATGGATGTCATTTGGCGTTTAAAATTTAATATGCACGTCAAATTTGTTTTTATAATAACTATTACAAAATACATAAATTGAGTTAAATTTTATATGGATGTTCTTTGTAATAGTCTCTCATAGTTATGTGACTATTATTTAATTAAGGATAATAGATTGGACTAATCAATTTAATAGTTTTTCACTTATTCATTTTTCCCCATAAAAATTAATGTTGCACTAATCAATTTGAAATTCCATAAACATCATTAAAGTTTATGAGAATATTAAAACAAAATTTCAAATTACAATTTAAAAATATACATTTAAGAAAATGATACAAATGACTCACTATCATTGGTGTAAACTTGCAATTTTGTAGAAAATGACTTCCAGTTTCTAACTTGTAGGCTTACAAGGCCAATCTTCAAATTTCACCTTTCTTTAAAAATCCAATATATTTAGTCCATTATCTAATCTTTATTTGTAAGAAATAAAAAAAATAAAAAATCCAAATACGAATCAAAATCAATATAAAATAAAGCTAAATAAGAAATCAAATAAATCTAAAAAAGAAATCAAACATAACTAATTAAAAATCAAAATTACTGGATGTTTATGTTTTATCTTGATTAGATGTTAAGATAATTCTATTATTTTATTATTTTATTTACATTTCGAAGTTTCCATTTTCACTTATGTTATATTTGTCATAAATGTTTATAATGTGTTCTTCTATGTAATATTTATTTTATTAACTTATATATGATAGTCAAATTTTGAATATACTTGTCATTTTGACTTTTAAATTATATATTTACCCGTGAATCATGACGGTCATATTTCAAAAAAGCCCATATTTCAACATCTAAAATGACTAAAAACGTCTAAACACCTTGTAAAATCCAGCACTGAATCGTGAGTATAGTTGATAGTCTTTCTTCCCAAAAACTTGGTGAAACAATCGTGCTTATATTAAGATTGCTTTATATAATAATGACTATATTAAACAAAACCATTTTAGGAAGTTACATCAACTATTCCGGGTAAGTCAACTTATAATACTCTATAGAATGAACTTTTGGATACATTTGTGTTGCATATTTTGAAAGTGGATCCCTTCGTGACTCACTTTTTTTCATCATGATGGATCACAAAGTGTGATTTAGAACATCGATTCATAATCTATGACACAGTTTTATCCAAAAGATTACTTTGTAATGCCATGAACCATGAAAATCTCATGTCTTCAATAATTCTTTGTTTATCACATCCATTTTACACAACACCAGTTACCTCTTTTTCTACAAATATGACACGATTTTCAAACATTCACTTTTAGAGGAAATTTTGAGTGTTAATTCAAGATGAATCATTAATAATTTGAGTTCTATTGCCAACAATTATAACAAGATAATGGTTGATCTCATAATGTTTTCAAGCATCAATCATGTTATTGGTATCCAATATCCAGACGCTTAAGTCTTGAATAATAAGTAAAATGTGATCCAACAATTTTTGTACAAGAAATAGTCAAATTTCTGCACGATTTTCCCATGAATGCGAGGAGCGAGTTAAGCTTATATTCACTTTTTCCTATTTGTCATTCATGGTATTAAAAATTGTATGATTTATGTAATATGGAGAATTGGAAGCTCAATGAGAATAATGTTTTCTTTCGAATGACTATCTTTAGGTCCTATTCACCATGCCTTATACTTGTAAACTAGTGTCTCATGGACAATATACCATACCTCCATAAATTATAAGGCTATAGAGCAACATAATTGTTTGTGCATGACACATATATGTAAATTGTAAGCAAGTGAAAAACATTGAAGGCTATGTGTTTGGTACTTATATGAAACGTGATAATTTTATCAGTAAGTTTTTAGTATAATGGTAAACATGAAAGGTTGTCAATTCATGAGACTTGATGTAGTCCATTTTATGTAGGTGACTTCATTTTAAGGAAAATATAAGTAAATCTACTCTCTAAGATATTTATTTGTTAGGTTTATGATAGATTCAAAACAAACAAGGCCATGGTGCATAAAAATTAAAAAATGGCAACTATACACTTGAGCATTTAAATTTACTTTTTCAAAGCTTATCTATGCTTACTAATTAAAAAATGGCAATTATACAGTTGGAGCATTTAAATTTGTATATTTTCAGCTTATCTATGCTCACCCAAGTATTGGGTGTAGGGATATTTCTCCCCCTAAATATTGACAACCTATCTTATGACACAAACAATATCTAAAATATTCAAAATTTTGTTGAGCTATTTGCTTTGTGAAAATATCTGCAAAATGATCTTCTGATCTACAAAACTTTAAGTAAATTTTGTCATTGTTTACAAGCTCTCTGATGAAATGATGTCTAATGTCGATATGCTTGCTTCTATTTTGGAAGACATGATTTTTAGCAAAGCCATTATTGAGTTGTTGCAAAACATCTTAGTTGTTTCTTCTTCATCATGTAAAAAATCTGACAACACTATGCATCCAAATTGTTTGACATGTTGTGGATGTTATTACATTGCTTTTGTTGATGAAATAGTAACCATGGGTTGCTTTTTATATGCCCATGACATTGCTCACGTCGTGATCCAAAATGAAAAACATATCCAGAAGTACTCTCATGTCATCTGTGCTACTTGTAAAATCAATGTCTATATAATCGGTTGACTTGATATCATCTTTTGGCTCATACAAAATTCCGTATTATGTTCCTGAAATATATCTTAGAATTATCTTTCCAACGTTTCAGTGTGATTCCTTAGGTAAATCCATGAAATTTAGATTAGGCATACTCCATATATGATATTTGGAATTGTGGCCATCAAATACATCATTCATAGAAGTCTCTCATACAAGTTGGATTGACATTGAACCTTTATCTTCATTTCTTAGCTTGGTTCCTTTGGCAATTAATGTTGGTACTGTCTTGTGATTCACCATTCTGAACCTCTTCAAAACATAATTTTGGCTCCTCTAGCAATGGGAGTTGGTACTGGCTTATTATTCACCATTCTAAACCTCATCAAAACATCATTTACATGTCTTGTCATACATATTAAAATGTCTTTTGATTGGTTGATTTCAGCGTCGAGAAAATATTTCATAAGACTCAATCTATCATTTTAAACTCTCTTTTCCTTTCATTTTTGAAATCTTCAACTGACAATTTTTGTGAAAAATAGATCAACTTATAGACAAACAATAAAAAATTGACCTTGTGCATTGATTTTGATGTATAATATAGGCTCACTATTGATTTTATTGAACCCTTTAATTAATAGGTATGAGTCAATATGACTATATCAACATCTTGGCATTGTCTTGAGACCATAAAGTTCTTAGGACCCTTGATTGATAAGTTTTCGGGTCCGGAAGCAGTTCCCGGCTACCGGGAGGTCTATGCCACGCATCGGCATTCCGTTAGTCTCCTAAAGAAATGGCTTTGATGAATGTGAAACCCGTGGAATGTACCACATTTTATATATCCTTCGGTCTGTTGTGGGACAAGGTAGTGTTAGAGGAAAGTGATAAATGGTCATGGTACTGGTCGTGGAATAAATGGAAAGTGAAACCACATGAAACCACATTTGGAGATATATATATATATATATATATTACGTAGATGTATCTAAGATAGGAAAACTAGTTATGATTCTCTGCAAGTGGAGGACTATTCTAGATGACATAAAAAATTATAGTGGTTATGAGGATGAGGATGTTCATGGCTTTGTAATAACTTACAAAGGCAAAATTGTAGATAAAGGAATGCGACATGAAAGAAAACATGTCTCAAATAGACTGAGGACTTCCCTATAGTAAGTGCTTCTAGGATGTAAACTGCAACGTAGTAGTCGGGCCTTGGTAAGACATATAGATTTATTTGAAATTTGTAAGCAAATTGCAATATGTCGATTCGCTAAATCCCTTTCTACTACTTCGCAAATTCGCAAATTGGAAAAATGCGGGAAAACATCACCTCTGTGTATATATCAGGGAAATATCGGGAATGTTTTCTTGGCCAAATGACTTAATAATGTTCCGTAGATTTCTTGGCGAAACATTAATGTTTTCTAATCTTGGGGCATCATTGCCATCTCTTGGCAAAACATTAATGTTTTCAAATCCCGACGCAACGATCACGCAATGATTTAATATTAAAATATACATTGGGTTTGGAAATTCCTAAGCGATTCAGATGGGACAAATTATTGTTTGTGGAATTTTTAGGCGAAACCTGGGTATTGCCGTTGCTATAAAATTCACCAAAATCGAATTCCCGAAATTCTACTATTTGCCAAACTACGAATATTTACCACTAAATTTTTCCCTGTATGACATCACTTACTCCAAACATTTTTAAAATTCATGAAACTATCAACTTGAGTTCTCGAGTTTTATGAAAATTAGCAATCACGAGCTATAAAAGTATTTTGGAAACTACTTCCAATCCTACCAAATAGGTCACCTCCCAATTAATGTAGAATCACTTACTCCAACCAGCTTTAAAATTCCGGAAACCCAAATTTTATGAAAATTAACAATCGCGAGCTGTAAAAGTATTTTGGAAACTATTTCCAATTTAACAAAATAGGTCACCTTCCAATTAATATGGCACCACTTACTCCAAATGCAATTTCATGAAATGATGAAAATCGACTTCGGTTATCCGAGTCTTATGAAAATTAGTGATCATGGGCTATAAAAACATTATGAGATCATTTAGTCAAAGTCTTGCTACGCCAAGGGCATTCCAAATTAGAATATGAGGGGGCTTGTGGGTTGCAAACTCTAATACTGATGTGACCGTCCGTATCAACAACACATCCATCCAAGTTTTTTCTTCTGAAAAATGTTACGGCTCCCTTAGCGTGTTTGATGAATTAATTTGGTGAAACGCGTTTCAAGTATTCGTGAGTTTGCGGGTCAAAACACTCTCTCAGGTGTAAGTACCTCCAAAATTAATAGTTCCTACCGTGATCAAATTTGAAGGGCTGGTCAAAATTTTATTTTGAAGGGCAAATATTTGCCTAGCCCTTCCATGATGAAAAGTATCATTAATACTTAACACTTCACATGACAAGGATAAATCAAGTCTACATGTCAAATCCATTCATTACAATTAATATTGCATCAAAAAATTTGTTCATACTTCAAATGACATGTCTTTCACACCCATATCCTTGTTTTTTTAACACACTATCTTTTTGAACCTTTCTATAGATGCACATTTATCATAGGTATATATTCTTAGTTAAACATGATATTCATAACATAGTTTAAACTATTATTATAATAAAAATCATGTTTTAATTCAGAGCAGAAAAAACAAACAACAAGAAGGAAGCATAGCCCATAATGCTTTGAAGAAAACAACGTATAATAGAAGATATTGAACTTGCTTAAAAATTGGACAGAGATGATTAATGTAAACCTCATTCATGTAGAAAAAACAATGCCATTTGTGACTTTTGAAGAAAATCGGTGCATGTAGGAAAAACTCAACTATCCTGAACTTTTGTATATCAAGTTGGAATATCGTGAATTAAATGTTAATATTTAGGTGTCCATATCCATAACTGTAAGAGAAAACTTTGAGCAGTATATTACAAACAAATACAAAATTTCAGGTACTCAAAAAGTGGAGGGAGATTCAAAAATTTTATTGAAAAAATTAACTGCAATACTTACTCGTCTTTATGAACGCACATGGAAATACTTAGGGCAGTTTATGCGGAAATGGTATTGTATTTATGACATTGTGTTGTTGCGCTGGCAAATGGTAATTTACAATGGAAGTGGCGGTGCTAACTATAAACTTGCATTAACCAAAATAACGTTTGACCAAATTTACAAGACGTTACTTTGACAGTTAAATAAAAATTTAATTTTTTTTACAAAATAGTTTTTCAAAAACAAAAACCGTAAAGACTAGCAAGAAAAATTCCTCGGGCATCAAATCTCATTTCTGGTTGACGGCCATTTTTCCACACAACCCTTCTTTTGACAATTTGAAAAAAATATTACACTTAAAATTTGTCAAATGATTTATAAGTTCTGAATTTTTTTTTACAGGCAGATTTTGACCTGCCCTTTTCTGACGGGTTTGAAGCCCTCGGAAGGGCTGTGACGGGTTCAATTTTGAACGCTGGCTCCTACCAATATAGAGAGTGAGGCCAGTCCAAGGTATATTTTTAAACGAGAATTCGGGCTCCGTGTGATGATGACATGGTAACCATCTAATCCAACCAATTAATTATAGCCTTGTTTCGTTGAACTTTTTAAAAAATCATCAAAATATAGACTTTAACTCTTAAATGGCATGAAACCATAAGTTCACTTTGTAATCTTTTCTCAATCACAATCACAATCACAATCACACTTTAAGAAAGTCTTGTGAAGTGTATGTTTTCCTAGTCTCTTCTCGAAAAGTCTTGTGAAGTGTATGTTTTTCTAGTCTCTTTGTCAGATCCTTGTTAAATTAACATCTCCCATGTATCATCTACTACTTTAAGTTAAATTTGTATTATATAAAGGGTGTCTTGTATGAAATATTTTCATTCAATTTTGAGTTGAAGAACAAGTAACATGAGGGAAGGGCAAATGGAGAGATGTGTTTTAATCGAAATGTTGAGCTTGGCAATGTTATTAATCATTCTCAGTTCCAATGCCAATAATAACAGCAATTTGCATCGCCATGATATTCAAGGAAGGTTTTCTGTTGTGAAACATCGTGTGTTGGTGGATGCAGATTCAACAAGGCCAGGTCAGGATGGTAGTGATAATGATGATGACGAGAGGGATGTTGAAGCTCTCTTGTCCTTCAAAAATGCCATCATACTCGACCCAATGCAGTCGCTCTCCACCTGGAATGCTAGCAGTTCAGAGCAGTTGTGCTCGTGGAATGGTATTTGGTGCAGAAAAGGTACTCAGAGAGTGGTGGCCATTATTCTCCCTCAATTGGGGTTGGAAGGTATGATTTCTCCCTCTATAGGAGCTCTGTCCTTGTTGCACACTTTCAATCTCTCCAATAATTCTTTTACGGGGAGGATCCCACCTCAGATTAGAAACCTGAAAGCATTGAGTATATTAGACCTTAGTTTCAATGGACTCGAGGGTTCCATCCCCACATCCCTTGCTAATTGCATGCACCTTCAGTTGATCAGACTTTCATCTAACAACTTGACTGGGAGCATACCTGCACAATTTGGTGGCTTGGTAAATTTGAAGCAACTCCGCTTGTCATTCACTGGTCTGGTTGGGAACATTCCAATTTCTCTAAGCAACTGCACGCAACTTCAAAGGATTGTCTTGGAGGAAATAATTTGACAGGGACCATACCACCAGAATTTGGTCGCCTAGGCATGTTGGAGATTCTCTACTTGCCTGATAATCATCTCGCTGGAAGCATTCCAATTTCTCTGAGCAACTGCACATCTCTCATTGAACTGTACATTGGCCAGAATAATCTCACAGGGACCATACCGCCAGAATTTGGTCGCCTAGGCATGTTGAAGATTCTTTCCTTGCTTGTTAATAATTTTGAAGGGAGACTACCAGAATCCATCTCTAACATGACCCAGTTGACATACTTAAGTCTTGGTGCAAACAAATTCTGGGGAACCATTCCCCATGGCATTGGAGAGCTTACTCAGTTGACCTATCTAAATTTAGGTACAAATAGGTTAACTGGAAGCATACCTCAAAGCATAACCAATTTGACCAAGCTTGGAACTCTTTACCTTGACACTAACAGTTTAACAGGATTTATACCACACATCATCGGTGAACACAATATGACCCAGTTGACTTCCTTAAATCTTGGTGTAAACAAATTCTGGGGAACCATTCCCCATGGCATAGGAGAGCTTACTGAGTTGACCTATCTAAATTTAGGTACAAATAGGTTAACTGGAAGCATACCTCAAAGCATAACCAATTTGACCAAGCTTGAAAATCTTTACCTTGACACTAACAGTTTAACAGGATTTATACCACACAGCATCGGTCACCTCAACAATCTCACTGAGCTTGCCATGTACAGAAATGAAATTTCCGGGGGTATTCCTGAAAGCATTGGCGATTTGATTTCACTTGAGAAATTAGATGTATCTGATAATCAGCTGAGCGGAAAAATTCCACAATCCATAGGCAACTGCAAGCATATAACCGATTTGGTACTGTCTGAGAACTTTTTGTCGGGAAGAATTCCTGCAACATTGGGTAACCACACAGCATTGAGGAGGCTAAAGCTGTCCGGCAACTCATTCTTCGGGGATCTAGATATTAAATTTTCCTCTTCTACAGAGGTTCTGTCTGCTCATTCAAATAAATTCTCAGGGACCCTGCCTGCATCCTTGGCCAATTGTACTCAGCTTAAGCTTCTGGATTTCAGCAAGAACAGATTGACAGGTGAGATTCCTTCACACCTCCTTGCAAATTGTCAAGAGTTGAGAGTTGTAAGTCTTGGCTCTAATCAGCTCGAAGGTGGTATTCCTCTATGGATTACAAACTTGTCTAAGCTGCAGGTGTTGGATTTATCCAATAATAAATTTGGGGAAAAATTCCCTCTGCCCTGGAGGGCCTGGAGGGGTTTAGAAACCTTGAATCTTCACAAGTGAGTGGTAATACACTGTATGAGGATATACCAGTGGCAATGAAAGGAAACGTGTATACCCTCACCTATGTGCTGGCAGCAAACACAATCCTGGACTTGTCAAACAACAATCTTACAGGGGAAATACCAGCAAGCATGGGGAATCTGACCAGCATGAGATTATTGAATCTGTCTGGAAATCATTTGGAAGGTAGGATTCCGGCTTCTCTGGGGCAAATATCAACTCTGGAGCAATTGGACTTGTCTGCAAATAATTTGAGTGGGGAGATACCGGAGGAACTCTCTAGTTTGTTCCTCTTGGCCTACTTCAATGTTTCTTTCAACAGACTCTGTGGGCGAATACCCGGAGGACCTCAGTTTGTCACTTTTGAGAAGGTATTTTACAGGGGAAATCCTCCGTGTTTATGCGGATACCCTTTTGACAAGTGCAAGAAGAATGCAACAGTCTCTCCCCAAGTTCTTCCTGTACAAAAATGAAGAGTTCAGTGTGGACGAGGGTGGAAGAACACGTGTCAGTGGTTGCTGTGGGGCTGGGCTTTGGAATTGGATTCGGTGGAGGCGTGTCGGTGATAGTGGGATGGGAGAGGATGAGGCGTCTGGTTTTGGGATCCACTGTAAGACGCTGCTATGGAGTATATCGTTTTCCACGTTAGATGGATCCAACTCAGATGTGTTTTAGCTTTGCATTTCAGTTAGTAGCTTTTCTTGTGTGATTGTCTGTAGACTGTATTGTTAGTTTCTCCCCAGCAGGATATTATCACAGGTTATAATTGTTCTCAATGCTTATTAAAAACTAATCAGCTTTTATATTTGTCTTAAAGTTTGTAACTTTCAAAGATGATAGTCATTACATATTAAATTTCAGAACTTATTCCAATTTTGAGAATTATATTCATTGTTTATTGTTTTTGCTACTATTGAATGCCAATGCATTTATAATCTTATTATACCTGTAAAAATTAATGCCGGGCATTATCGCAATTTTACCCAAATTCTCTACTTACCATATCGACTGAACAATTAAACATGCCACAAAATGAATTTTAGAAGTTCATTTTTATAGTTATCATTTTCTACACGGTTTTAAAATAAGAAGGAACAAAAATGTCCCGGGCTTTCTGCTTGATTTGAGGTATCTTAAATATGATTTTTCAATTTGATTGTTTATTTTCAGAACGAAATTTACATCTACAAGTAGTCAATATAAAAGGAAATTCACAGAAAAAATAATGTAGCCAGTCAATCAATATAATATGTGATAAATTCAAGACAGGTAATTGATATATCTCTACGTTTTTCATACAGGATATTTAAGATATCTATAATAGTTATATTTTATATTGATGCTAGATATGTAGTGAACAGGTTAAATCTAATAGATATTATGTACATAAAAGTTGACATCTATTTGATTTTTTAATCTAATATATTTGTGCAATTTTTATTTATCTTGACAAATTTTAGTACTAGAAATCGCACGCTGAATGTAACTTGTCGGTATGTCGGCGTTGACTGTCCGATAGTTAATGTTCAGCCACGACCAAAAAATGCTAAGATGCCGAGTGGTTAACCGTCGACCATTGAAAAATGCTTCGACGTGGCGACAAGTTATGGTTTTCCGCAATCGCATGTGTACAATGCATTATGAACGCCAAACGGTATATGTTATTTGATTTAGAGGGATAGTTATTACTTTTGTAGTTGATGTTGATAATGGATGTGATTGATTTTGTAAGTGTAGGAATATATATGGCATCATGTACCAAGGCAAGTGAGATAAAATATGATGCAATGTAACTTCGTCAGGCAGTCCAGGTATCAAATGATCTGTGCATTAGAAAGCAAAGTAAAAACAAAAAACACTAAAAAAAACCAGAAAGTTATGACATAGTATTTGCCAACATCACCTTCACAATATGACTATGAATTAATCGATTAAAGCATCGTTACTTTTACCGTATATACAAAATGCTTGTTTTGTGTGACTTCAAAACCAAATGTTTTGTAATGAAACCTTATGTGTATTACAAAGGCAACCAAGTCTTACAAAGAAAAATTAAGTGCTCATTCTCAAAATTCTAAGCAAGAATGCCAAGAAAGTATTTGAGTTTGATGTGCTACTGTGAAGTTACTAGGATGTCATGTAATTGTAGACAGTCGAAACTACTATCATTCTTGACTTTACAAAATTAATACAATAATCAACTACTATACCTTTTTTGCTATCAAATACTATACCTTTTTTGCTATGTTTTTTTGTGATTGCTCATGGTGTTGTAGAAGGATTAGCGTATCTTTATCATGACTATAACCACACATTGTTCACAAGGATGTAAAGAATTCTAACATTCTTTTGGATGATAATTTTGAAGCACGTTTGTTAGACCACTAGCTATATATGGATACCATTGGCTACAACCACTCAAGTTCTATGAGTAGTAAAAATAAACGTAGGTAGGCAAGGAAATGAAAGAAAATAGCCATGAATGTTAGATAATGACATTAACTGTTGCTTCTCTGATCTAGTGCAAAAAGGACAACATTGGAACTACTAAATAACCTTTATGAAGTAAGGAACATGATATAATGTTTGAAGAAGTGAGTTCATGTAGCAAGTAGCTCCTTGATTCTTGAGTCCCACAAACCCTGTTTCTTTCTTCGAGTCATATTGCCAACAACTATCAACTTTTCAGACGACAACATCTGCTTCTACAACAAGTGAATCGTTCACCAGATAACCTTTCGAAGGATCATAAATTTCTCCTAGAGGCATAAAAGACATGAAACCCCAATCACTCTCTCGAGCATCGAACTGATGTTGTGCATCTACAGAAGAAACAAACAAAGCACTAAGTTTGCATCAGAAAATGGGCATAACCAAATTTATCTCATGTGAAAAAAAGTAATAGAACTTTTTTAATCAATGTAATAAATGCAAAATCCAAAAATTTAAGTTTTTCTTCTATATGTTTTGAAACTGCAATTAAACTGTAAATGTTGTAGTATTAGTTCAATACCCAAGTAAGATATTATTACAGTTTTAATTGTTCTCAATATTTATTAAAAACTCTCGGCGCTTTTAATTTATTATTGCAAATAGTTTTTTGAAAGGGACTATACCTTACAGAAAGGCTCAAAAGCCAAGATTGAATCATGGAAGCCCAACAAATAGAAAAACAATCTGCTCAGAAAAGTACCAACATCCAAAGAACAATTCAGAATGGAAAAACAACTAAATAACAACACCGCAACACCATGGCAGATTCAAAACCACTGTTATAAGGGACAATGTAGAACAACCGAACACCAAAAGAGAGACAAATCATCGAGGCGGAGAAGTGGCATTCTTTAAAATAAGTACTTTTTCTTTTTCTGACGCTTACCCAACTTTGATGATGCCTCCACGAATGGAGGCTTAGAAAAGGAGAATCTTCCAAAGTTGCAATAGTTCCAATCAAACAACATAATTATTTTCATGAGATAATTTTTCCTTCTTTGTCAACAACTAAATGAGATAATTGTTGCAATTTCTTCACTTTGTTGGCAATAGGATTTTCCGATAAAGGGGTTTCAGGGACAAAGTCAGATTCAACCTCAACGATTTGAATTTGATTCAAGGTCCTCTTTTGCATCGAAAACCAAATGTTCCGGGAGGGCATCTTTCCACCAACCGTGATCATGTCACTCTTTGCCATCCCACAAGCAATAGAGGTCACCTAAATGCGAAACACCTTTCTCGCATCGAAATGGAAGACCTTCGTAATCTAAAGGTTGTGACAAGTTCTGCTTTGAAAGAACAATGGTCCTTTGGGAGGTTTTTAGCAGTGTCAAGTTCCACCAAGATCCGAGCATAAGTAGTATGGGTATAATTAGAGGTTTGAGAATCTATAAAAGTGTAGTTCCCAAGGTGTTTCCAGAGATTTCAAACATTCACCGCTCCCAATGGAGGGGTAAATGGGGTAGTCGGATCCAAACAGTTTGCATGAAAAAGACTCAAAGGCGGGTTAAAAGAGGGGAACCAGGGTTTAATGACCAGTACTTAGATCGAAAACCCAAAGCTTGGAAGCGATGCGCTTTTATCAAAATTATCAAGAAAAAGTCACAATGAAGATACCTTTAGCACACGGATATAAGTCTAACCTCCCGGTGAGCAAAGGAGTCCAAAGGTAAATCCATGCATGTAGGTTAGGAAGGCCGGGCGAGTCCTCCGAATATGTAGATCGAGCATGTTCAATGTAATGACCTCCTCCCCAAATGTTATGCATGGGGTATTCCAAAAGAATCCTTGCCCTTAATGCATCCTCGAATGAGGTTTTTCCATGAATAGATGCGCCTTGGCTAGTCCCGCCAAGAGTATGGTGAACTCCCATACCATCTCCACTAGAGGGAGCTTTCCTCGGAGGATGCAAAGCGATATTAATCCAAGATAACGTCGAGCCCTCGTGATTAGCCTCCAAAGCCTCGCCGCCTCCAACCGCGGAGTTGAAAGGGTTGCGTTGCAGCTCGACGTGTAGGAGACGAATAACAAGCCCGACCAACGCCAAGGAGGAAGGAGATCCGCCGCCCACCCAAGCCCGGTGTAGCTCGTCCCAAATCCGCACCGCATTGTTTTCCCGTCCAGAGCGAGCCGCCGCCATTGGACGCGATTAGGTTAGTTAATGCGTTAGCTGGAGCGATCGGGTAGCGATGGATTTACACTTATATAAAATAACTCTCGATTTTTTAATGTATCTTTTAAAGTTTCTTTTTGAGAGAATATATTAGTGTTTATCTATATTGTAGAGTTTTTATTTTAGAAGAATATATTTATCTCTAATGAAAATGAAAATTAATTTCAGACCTTATTCAATCATTTTAGAAATTGTACAATGTAATCATATTTATTGTTTATAGTTTTTATGAATATTGAATGTCAATGCACTTATAATCTTATTATATTACCCATTTTTTTTCTAAATTATCTTGTATTATTTTACTTGTTAGTATTATATAAGATTTTATTCATAAAAATAAAAAATTATTAGCAGGCACTAGAAATAGTAATTTTTTTTTCAAAAGTTCCATTCAATCATTATGAAAATTTTCAAAAGCCTCACGATGAGCAATGCAATGAATACCTATAAGATTGTGTACATCCTTCTTTAAAAGAGTAACAAATCCATTTTCACTCCCCACCATTGATGAAGCACCATCTGTAGAAACAACAATCAATCTTTTATTTGAAAGACCCCTTTCTTTTTCAAAACACAAATTGCATCATACAATGTTTTCCCTCTTCCATCACACACATTTATGAGCTTTAAGAACTGTGAAATAGGTGGCCCCACCCTTTTGATTCCAGAAAAGTAGCATAAACCACAAGGTGTTTCTCTAGGCTTCGATCAATACTTTCATCCAACATCAATGAAAATAATGGACTGTCTAGCATTTTTGCACTTTGCCTCTCTTCAAGATACTTAGATATGGAAAAAGGAAATCATTTGCAGCCATATGATTTGTATATGATTTATAGTCTTTGTTTTTGGGCATGTTTGGCGTTTCCAAGTACATTTCAAGAGAGCAAAGGGACTCATATTTTGAGAGGGGCAAGTCTTCTTGCACAACCCAATAAACTAATTTCATAGTTGTGATGATTCTTTCCTTATTTGCATCATCAATTGTTGCAATGTGTTCTGGAATTGATTTTTCTTTCCCTTCATTTCCACATATCCATTTTGCTTGTGCAATTTTGTGGCTATTTGAATCAACATGGGTAACTATTGCATCATGTTGCAAAGTAGTACAACCAGTTCCAGTTCCCCATGGTCCAACAGCCTTGTGCTCTTCACAATATATGCATTTCATGACCGTTTTCCCTTCATGCATTGTACACTGTACCCACTTAAATTTCACTTTCCACTCAGCTAAACCTTCTTTTTACTCTAGTCCTTTTTTTGTTTTGTGTTGAAGCTTATCCTCCTTCAAATTCCTCACCATAGTCATCATCATACCCTAAAATATCTAAGTCTTCATTTAAATCAAAATTGCGCTCCTCTCGTGATGAAGCTTGTGATGCATTTGACCTTCCAAAAAACTTTTTGATTGAAGATTGACTCTTTTTGTTTCTAGACATTTTAATTTATAATGTACCTATACAACCCAAACAATATAGAGTAATTATATATAAATTTGGATATTGAAAAAACAATTAGAGAGAGTACAATATTTTTCTGAAGTAACAAATATCCATAAAACTGTATTTTTAAGGTTGAAAAAATTTATTCGCACCTCTTTTAGAAAAGCCAAGGACAAAAATGAGTACGTTGGCTGCAATCTTGGAGACTTAGAAATTTGGAAGGACACTTAAGACCACTAAAAATTAACCTTTGAATTGTATTGCTTGAATCATTCCTCCTAGAATTTTCAAATTAAAACCACTGAATTACACAAATAGATTGTTTAGTTTTACCTTGGCTACGACTCAAGAGATTTGCTCATCACTCACAAACGTTAAATGTTTGTATTTTAATGTTTTACTATATTGAACATGTGATTAACGGATCAAATCAATCTCTATAATTTACTCTATGATAAGATCTACATGTAAATGTTTATTTTTTAATCTAAATATTCTTATACATTACAATCCTAAATTATGGTATAAATCCACCACTCCAATTTTGAGGGCTAAATCACCATGATTCAAATATATTAAAAATAACAACTAATCCCCTTCAAAAATTTGATGTCAATCTGTGTAAGCTTAAATTTTATTAAAGAAAACTTTGCGGGCAATAGAAATGGTGTCGTTTTGGGAACAAAACTATCATTGCAATCTCCACCGACTATGAAGTGTTATCTCATGCATGCTCATTGCCGCTCCAGCTTCACCAACCAGGACTCCAAGCTTAAAAATTAAGCTAACATGCATGGCCCAGACTGTGAAAGAAGAGCCGTTGCAAAAATACAAAACTAAATTGTTCTCGGTAGTGGTGGCTACTCGCTGATTTTTGGAATTTATAATGTTGAGAGGAGAGGAGAGGAGATTGCATCATGAGCTTAAGCATACTAATAACTATGGGCCATGCATCCATGGCATAAATTTTAAATAACTAATAGCATAATTAGAATTTACAGAGTCAAACAGTAACTACGAATGCCTAGCCTAATAAAAAGCACACGGCTGTAATGATCATTATTCATTAATACCAAATTACCAATTACCAAATCGATTTCATTAGCTGACAATGTGGCACTATTAGTATTATGCAAATGGAGTTTCTATCTCACTTTGGAGATGGAGTTGGACGCGGGCGGCTAAGTGAAGCGTGTTACGTGGGAGACTTGAGTCATGGTCTGCAGAGTCATATATATTTTCTGAGTTGTGTAAAATCTTCATCTGTGGAATTGTGGAAATTTCAGGTTGTTGTAGTACACTTTTGTTCAAGAATTATATGTCGGTCATAGATGTGTGACAGGTACTATGTTTGTGGACCGAGTTTGTTCTCTTCTATATTTGGTCAAGCTTTTGTGATGTGGTACAAACATGAAAGTATGTAAAAGTATGCTTGTGAATCATTATTGTTGTGTATGACCTTGTAGGGTGTTGTGATTGTAGTTCATGTTGGGCACCCACAAAAATGAATAAACTAAAATTCTACAACAATGAAATTTTAAAGAACCTGAATTAGGAATAATGTTAATGGAAAGAGTCTAATTAAATAATGAATAAGAGGGAACTGCCAATCTTCATAGAACTTTGAAAGTTAAAAAAAAATCTTCCAGAATGTTCTAAGGCTACCTCGTGGTTGTGCTTAAATGACTGAAATTTTAGCCACAGGGTGCACTTTCACCTTTATATGTTCCTTGTTGGTTACCGCCTTTCCTTCCTTCAGTGTTATGTCACATCGAGGATGATGCTTTCTTTAGGGGAGGAGAATGTAATGCCCCGTTCGATGTTACCCCAGTTCTTGCTCCGACGACCCTATTGATAAGCGGGGTAGGTGGTGTGTGTGCTTCCGTTTGACCGTTAGTCGACCTCGACCTTGTCACAGAGAAGGATTAGCATCCTTCCTCCCCGTCTGGTCTCCTTGTGTCCTTATCGATGCTACTAGTGGAGGGCCTCCGCAATGCCCTTTATGATTAACCTGTTAAGGCAGATCGTGTTCTCGAAGCCTAGTAGGCGGCTGGAATGGCGTTTTGGTGTTGTTAGGGCATGTCCGGTTAAAAGGAATATCCATAATAATAATTATTTTTAAATTTTTCAATCTTGTATGAACCTTTGTGATTATAATTAATAATTAATTTGTAAGTCAGTAAAATAATAATAATAATAATAATAATAATGACATTATTTTTTTATTATCGATCGACGATGATATTATATTATTATTTTAATATCGATTGTTATCAATATCGTCCTTAGTTATCGTTAAACCATTCTATTGTTTTGTTGCTCACTTCCGCTGACCGAGCCTCATTTACGTAAATAAGGAAGAACTTGTTTTGTTGGTAGCGCCATGGTCTGGGAGTGGTGTTCACGTTTAATATTTTATTTAAGTCTTCAATCCGTTTTCCACCTTGGCCAACCGATCCTTCATGTTTGGGATTGTTTTAAATTGCTAAATTTAAATGTGAATCTTAACCAATTATTTTAGTTCCTTGTTTTGCTGGAGGTGGGTGGATTTGATAGCCACCTGCCATTTCATTAAAACTCCTAAATGCTAGACGTGTTGGGCATGCCTTGTGGGTGGCCGCACCTTATGACATTTACTGTTTTGATTTGCAAATCTTCCTTGACTATGTTGTCTGCTTTCGCCCATTACTCTCTGGCTTGCGTGAACTTTCTGTTGTCACCAAATCACCGCACCCTCCGAATGGCCGTGGATGTGAATAGGATGTTCGGTGTGATTGGGACACATGGGATCACCTCTCAAGCCAGTGGGACTTGGGCTCGAGGTGAACCTCCGAGAAGGCCGGCTTCCTCTTCCTAAACTAAGTGTTTGTACTACTCCTAGTGTAACAAAAATGATTATCTAATCCTATGCTAACATTTTTATGGGGTTTTAGGAAAAGAGATTTATAGAAATGAAACTATACTAGGGATGGTGATGCACCAAATAAAGGGTATTTCCATACTCAGGAAGGGTTAATTTGAAGAGGGTGTGTGCACCACAGGTCAACTTCACCTACTGCAACTTAGAGAGGGTAAATGATACCACAAACTAAGAGACACACGTTCCCTTTGTTAAACTTTATCGACCGAGAAATATACCAGTTTCCCAACGAAGAAGGATGAACTCAAGAAGGGTGAACAGACACCACAACTCAATTGCATGCAATACTCCACCACTCGATAAGCACAGAACTCCAAGGACTGCGCAATAGAAACTTAAACTTGCACAAAGTGTACCTGCAAGTACGAGAAAGGCACAAAGAAGCACATAAGGATGGAAGGACCGAGATTAGTCACAAAACACACACTTTTATTGCTTGATAACATGCACAATGCATCATACATTCAGAAGAGGCAATAGTTGCCATTACAGTCTTGAAGAGGAGGCTTGAAAGTTCTCTCAACACACAAGAACAACTTGCAGAAGAGAGAGGACTCTTGAAAAGTATACACTCGCCTGAGATATCTAACTATCCAACTCGTTTGCCTTTGTTGGAACCCTTTTGAAATGAGCTTCCAACTTACATTTATAGAAGAATATGTGAGAAAGAAGAGGAAAGGTCATAATTACATTCCTAAATTGAAGGCCCATGATGTATTTATTGCAGTTAGTTGAACCACCTGAGAAGGTTCCATCATGGGTCATTAATTGCCTGATGACCTAGTCTTCTCAATTAATTAAAAGAATATTTAAATAATAATAATAAATATTATTATTAAAATATTTAAATAAAAATATTAATTTAATTAACATAATGTTGGGACCCCCCATTGACCCGTTTGACTTGAAGAGGAGGGGGGTCCATGTGGATAGAGTCTGCACAAATCTCAACTCGGTGAGTTTCGAATCCTCTAACTCGGTGTTGCAATCGATTTTGAACCCCACACTAACTCTTTCCTCGCTTTGGCAATCGGGCTCTTTTGCATTGAGTCCTTCGAATGGTGAGCTATCAAACTCGATTCTTATCATTTTCCTTGGTTAACTCGAGGCCATTTATGCATTCCACGTTCAAACTTCATGAAACAACACCATGAGCTCCCTGCGAAGTCACCGAGCTCTTCATCCAGCAAATGATCTTACCTTTCCTGGGCTCAAACTCACTTGAATATCGAGCTTAACCCAACATTTCTGAAAAGAATGGTTTTACCACAATGCTCACGGTTCTTCCTTATTATATAACACTTGTAGTAAGAATGTTTTGGCTTTGCCATAATAAGCACAATTGTACCTTCCAAACGATGAGAAAATGCCATTACCAATAAAGACCTAATGCTACCATGATGATGACCTAGGTTCATGCCCATAACATGTCGATAGACACCCTTAAGACTGATTTTTGGCCAAAGAACCCTTCGGTATTTTGGCAGTGCACTCGCATCTCGGCTCCAATCAACAATTATGCCACTATTGGGATCTTAGTATGGCATAGGTAGTTGTGAGCTACACAATATACTCATTTTCCCAGAAACTAAAAAGATCCTTTATGTTACAATTTGCAACACATAAAAGAAGCCCTTCAAAAAATACATTGAACAACTAGGGCAACCAAGAGGACCTTGGAAAAATGTACAGGTAACAACCATATGAATTCTTCCTTAGTCGTGGATCAAAGCTAATAGAAATAAGCTAGCTAAAATTAGCTTGAAACTACAGTATAATCGTCCATTTGTAAAAAACAAGTTTCTCTGAACGTGGTAAAGGAATACTTTTTATTGTCTGATTGGAAGTACAAAATGGAAGGGTATAAATATTGCTTCATGCTTGTGAGTTTCTCAAAGAGACCATTTACAAGTGACAAGGATGTGGCATACAAAACAGCCGACCAGGTATTTCAGAGTTGACCTTCACATTCAATTCATTTCTAGGAGAAGAAATGCTGAGCAATATGAATCGTTTCATTCTGCACCGTAATAAACCTTCATCTCTGATTCGAGCAAATTTTATGACGCCTAGAATAGCGTGACTCCATCCATCGTACACGGCGGTGAATATTTGTTTCCCGCACTGTCCTTCGATACGAATGTAAAAAGGATAAGCCTACGAATTTGAGGATGTATTCGATCATCGAGCAGGATAACAACACAGTTGGACAACCTGCTTGTTGGAAGCGCTCAAAAGAAAGGCCTCTACTGTACTGCAACATGCCTGCTGCCTGTGCGTGGGAGTTTGTCTCGCGACCACATCAAGTTCAGAATTGTACAGAGGATGAGGAGAAGGTCGTGGCAGCTATTAAAGCCGATTCAAAGTCTGAATAGTTCAGTATTCTGATTGGAATCCTAACAAGGGCGGATCTGTATGAAAGGAGACACTTTCTTCGTATGATCTATGGAACCCAATCCACAGTCCATGCAACACGCATCCTTTGATCTCCATGTACTCGCCGCTCCACTCGGCATTTGACTCGTTCCTCCAACCTGGCGTCATTCTTTATTCACCGGTTTATATGGCAATTCGCTCGCCATCCCTCGGTCATCAACTTCCTCCTGGTGACTCGCACAACGTGCTCCGATCCTGTTTACACGGCCCGTGCGGAAGTCTGATTATGGTTTTCCATCCCAATATTTCCACACTGGCAGTGTCTTCCCAAATTTCCACGGCCTTGGCAAGATAGTAAAATGTTTCCCATGCGCGGGATTACCTGCTCGATGTCTCCATTCAAAAAACCCACTTGGTAATATAGTGAAATGTTTCCCATGCACGGAATTACCTGCGGCTTGCCATGATCGTGCTCCCGATTTTTTGGCAGTAGACTCAAACTTCTCCCACGCCCGGAATCTTTTCAATGGCTTGACATCATGTCATTTCCCTTGGCAATGCTCGCCTTATTTCCCACGTCTGGGATTGGAGTGCGGGGTTTCATTATCATTTGGCCGATTTCGTTTTGGACAGATGGCCACCGATTTCCACTTTTCCACTCAGCGTGAGGAGACATCATTTTCTCGGTGCAAACATTTCAGCTGTAGCTTGTAAGGTGTGATAATTCCGACGAATCCTTTATGCCTTCCAACTTAGTGACTCGTTGAAGATGCTCATATAATTGCAAAGAAAATTGTGCCTCATGAATATTCTGATATGAAACAGTTCCACCTCTATGAGATTCTCTTCTATGAGTTACATCGTAAAACCAGTAAGGTCTCGATAGAGAATCTTTGTAATAAATTTCATCAGGTCTCCCAGTAACACTCTCACTATCACTTAATCGATTTTCATAAAAATATCTTGAAGGAAAATCCCGAATTTGAGGATGCATTCGATGCTGAACAGATAAAAACATAGTTGGACGACCTGCTTGCTGGAAGTGCTCAAAAGAACTTCTGCTATACTGCAACATGTCAACTGCCTGTGCACCAAATGCTCGGCCGAGGAAGGTCTGAACAACGTCAGCGAAAATATATATACTGTATTCACTAATACCCTGGCCCGGCATTCTTGCTGCCTCTGCGAGCTTACCATTGTAAAATTATTTCGAGCAGGCCTCCCAGTTTTACATTAATCAATGAGCCCTAGAATTGTATCCTAGAAACCATCTTTAATGCATCCACACGAAACAAGTTGCCTTGAATTATCCATCATGCTTGATGAGTCCCATTGATAGGGCTCCATCACGTATCTCTATTTACGCAACGATCTCCATTCATTTTATGGCACTCTTGATGCCTTGGCTTGCGTTTGAATCACCCTAGCTCTGCAGAATGTGTCCTAAAAGAAGCTCACCACATGATCTCCAAAATGAACGAGTCACGAAGATGAGTCGAACTCCTTATCTCTGCCTTCGCTTCCGCCTATGGCTTGAACCTTTCCAATTTGTTGAGACTTTATTGATAGCTCGAACTTTGACTCTCCCTGACTCAGCCTTCACTTCCGCATGCATCGATCTCTACCGAGATCCTTATAGAGTTCCCTTCATTCGTCAATTTTCAACGAGCTATATTTTGCATTAACAAGACCTCGTCGAGCTCTTACAACTGAGAGTCTCCACTGAGATGATTTCTGAGATGATTATCAATTTGACACCGGGTTCTTTATCAACTCGACCCTGAACTCTTCACTGAGTTGAGATCAACTGGGTGCCTTTTGATGCTTAATCTCTTCATATGCAATTTAGGAATTATTTTTAATTATTGCATCTCGATAATAACCGAAGGTGGGTTCCTGGGACTATTATTTCATTTCGAACGTGATAGGACCCCATTGTCCAATCTTGCCATGTGTGCAAAATTGGATAACACTTTCCTTGTGAAGTATTTTCTTAGGGGATCATTTATTAGACACTGAAACTTCTCGCTATGTTGGGCACCTAGTTATTACAAGTTTTTATGTTTTATTAAAATTTATGTCTGGGAGTGTTGTAACCTGCCCACGCCCTTTTGGCTGGATGCGTGAGAAAAACCGGTGGTTGTTTTTGGTGATGTAGGGTTGTGTTTGAGATCCTCATGTACAAATCCTACAATTGTGGTTTTCCTGCGACCTCATCTCTTTGAGGCTTTTTTGTAAAAAGGTCCTTCGCCTTGTGTTTTCTTACACATTTTTCCTATGTGGCCTCTTAGGCTCCTGCACTGCAACTATTTGGAAAATGGATTTCATTGTGCTTTGATGGATGTTCTTACCTTGTTACTAAAATATTTTTGCAGACTCTAATATGTTGTCTTGGTTCCGTGGCTATTCCATGAGACCCCCATCGCTTTGTGGCATTTTGTCATGGTTTGCATGCTTCGTGGATTCTCCCTCTTTTGCATACGTTGTTTTGGAGGCATCTTCTTCTTCAGATGACTAATATCCATGTTCCTTTGTGCTCATTAGATGTCTCTGTCCTGCTCTGGCACCCCATCTTTGACGCAGGCTGGAAGGTTGTTTGGAGGGTTGTGCAGTTTTGCCTTGTCCCTATCCTTCATGTGTGTGTTGGGCCTTTTTCATTAAACCCATTTTGTACATACCCCAGTATTGGCAGCCCTTGAGACCACTGTTCTTTCTGTTCGACGTTGCTTATAAAAATGAGCTCTCTTCCCAGGCTAAGCATAGACGAGAATGGAGTTTGAGTGCCCATCTAGTAAAAAAGGGGAGATTCGACTTGAAGATTGTTGCTGCTGGTCCGTGTGGTGTCCATGCGACCTATTGAAGTTGGAGGAACATGCAAGATATTTCTATTCTTTGCTACAATTTCTAGATTTAAAACTATCATGAAATCTAACCACCCCTTCCTTGATTTGGTCTGTCATTTGGACACCTTGCTGGGAGATCTCTCTTGTCCTCTTGATTTCTTCTTGTTTTAGCAATTATCGTTGTCAGTGTGTTAGTGGAAAGCATACATGTGTTCCTCTCCTCTGGGTGTTATGTTTTCTTTCCCGAGTGATCGACCTTCGTCCATTTTTTATATATCTTCTTTTCTTCGATTGAGTCTCAAGTTTGTTATGTTGTTTTAGCTAGTAATTTGTTGTGGTGAAAATAAGCCTGCGGTAACTTTGAAACTCTTTCTTATCACATGATATTTTTTCTTTTGTCGTATTTTGTTAACTCTCTCTCTCAAGCCCCTTTGATAACCTTTTGATCCCGGGAAAGAAAGGTTGTAGGATTGGAGTGATCAATGCTTGGGCTAGCCGGGTTGGAGTTTTGGTATAAAAAATTTTAGAATGAAGAAGTTTGTGTGTAACATTTTCGGACCTTGGTTGTTTGAGATTCCTGTTGATCATCAGTCTTGTTCCTAGGATTTTAAAGCCTTCCTTATGAAGTACCTTGACCATCCCCATCAACTTGAACCGTAACAACAAGTTTTGGATCACCTAAGTTCGAGGTTATAATTGTGCAAATCTAGTACCCAATTATTACTAGAATTGCTTTGGTCTATTTCCCTCTCTCATGAAGATTGTTGGTGGTATATTCTATTTTTCTAACTTGTGGTTTTCTCTTTTATAATGTTAATGTTGTTAATTAAGATTGGTCGGATTCTATGCATGTAAATACCTTAATGTTTTGCGATGGAATTTGATATGAAAGTTATTAACCTTTGGGGAAAACTAATCATGCATCGATAATCTTATGGATTTATAGTGGAAGGTGTTGTTTTGATAATGACACTTAGTAATATATGTTAGTACCTATGTTTGAACAGTTTGATTTGTGTTATCAAAGGGTTACCTTAAAATATTTTATTTTGAGAAAGAGATAATTTCTTTTAATTAAACCGAACTTTAGACTTATTGTGGAGGTTTGTAAATCCTTAGTGATATAAAACTTGGATGATGTTTTTGTATGCTCTTGTTTAACGGAACTCCCTTTTTCACTCGCTTGTTGTTACTAGCCTATAAGGGCATTGGCCCCTTCCTGAATGATTGGGGAATCTCTTGGAGTTAATGGTCAAAACTAGTATATTTTTTTTCCTTCGCTTCAAAATTTATGTTGTGTGGTGGCCGTGTATTAGATTTCAATCATATAATCTATATGATTACATGATTGAAATCCTAATATACTTGGCTTTTCATGTTAATCTTTGAACCCCGTGGTTCCTCTTGGTTGGACTGATCAACTCTTGTCATTTTAGAAATCTAATATCGTAGCCTATGCTTTTGGTATCTTTTGATAATTTTAGATTGTTGGTCTGTATATCAAATTTCAATCTTATAATTATTTAATTATTTGATGGGAATCCCGTTTCCACTAGATTGTTTATTTCTAACTTATAGGGCCAAGGGCCCTTCTCGTACGATTGTTAAACTTTCGTTGCTTTTGAAGTAATGTTCATTACATAAGTACAAGGTCTTTATTTTTAGATTGGCATGGTGGAGACTTTATTATAACTTAAGGGTTGTTAGTGTTTAGAGCATCGACCCAATTCTTGGAAAAAAAAATGTTTCCTTTCATGGTATTGTTGGATAATAGTTATTGTTTCCTTGTGTAGCCTTATCTTGCTCAGTTCTCACGAACTGACTCTTGTGGATAATTTGTTACAGATGGCTTGTGCGAGTAAATGAGGGATAAATTTGTAGACTATTGCATCAACCTCAATTGTGAAGTTCTTTTGCACGAATGTTTTTTATGTTGTTTAATTCTGGATAAGGTCCCATGGAAATTTTAGAAGTGGATCAGTGCCTTAGTATAATGTATTGTGGATTATGTCATCTTAACTTTGGAAACCTTGGCTTGTTTGGCTATCATGGAAAATATAAGAAATTTGGGTTACCGCTTTGTTGAGTGACCTTAATGGATTATAGGAATTCTAAGAATAGTATAGCATTGCTTGATCAATGTTGTTACCTTTTGCTTCCTAGTCATGGTTCCTTAGAATTGTTTTGTCTCTTGGGTTCGTATGCCATGTCGAATACCAATGATGTAACCATGTATAGTTTTCACAAAGGAGTAATGGTAAACTTTGCTCTTGAGATAAAATGTTGTGTTGTGAACCCTTCTTCGACATCGTAACAATGTAATTATAAACATATTAAGATGGGTGGGTAATCCTTTTAAAATTCTATATGAGTGAATTAATGTAGATGTGACCTACTTGATAACAATCAATTCCATAAGTGATCAAAGAGGAAACTATCCTTTGTAAAGTAAAATTATATACCTTGCTATCCTTAACTAAACTAATGAACATTATCCTTTTTATGGTGAATTCTTAAAACGATCTTAAGGTGAAATCGATGGTTATATTTTAGAAGACAATAAGATTTAATAAGTAGGAGGGAAATTGATTAAGAAACCCTTTAATCTCTCTCAATCGTTTGAAATGTTTTCCTTTGTCAAACTTAATTAAGCAAAGTCTAAATGGAACTTTTAACCAAATCTTGATAAACTCTTAGCCTCAATAAAAGACTGATAATAAGCAATGAGACCCTGAAGCTGAATCTACTTGTCTTGTTTTCGTTAACCCTTTCCTTGGTTCATGGTGATCTTTTTTAAGTAACGTCAAATTTGTGATCTTAAAAAGAAGATTATTGTTATGAACCCTAAGCGATTTTTCCCTCAATCGGAGCTTGTGCTTATCACATGTGCAATAGAGGTGTGGAACAAGTTTCAGTGGCTTGAGTAAGATTAATTAACCTTGTGAGAAATGGAAAATGTTCTTAAATAAAATGAATTAAACTAGTTAATGACATATAATTGATGATCCTATTCTAGAAAGCTTGGCCTTAAGCTATTTAGTCAATTGTAGAAAAGAAAGAAGTTATCCCTTGTAAAAATAATTGTGTGAATCATTACATGGATTTTTCTAAGAATGTAAGTTAAGAATTAAGAGACCTTTTAGTAAACAAGAAAACTTAAACAAAATTTCCTCGTGGGATGCCCCTAAACGTAAGTTTGTTCTGTGGTTGGACCTGTATGTGATGTTCAATCGAAATGGGAAGTGATTAGTTTCATGTTGACATCAGAGATTTCATTATACCTTGGTGGACAATGTTGTGTTAAGCCTATCGCGAGTTGGTGGTTGCCATTGTGATCCCTTGTTGTGTCGTGTAAACCCCAATTAAGTTAAAAAAATGTTATCTACGCATTTTTCAATGTTGTATATTTGTGTGTTGTGTTTTAGTGGCATTATAGACTTGGTATCATAACCACTGTCTTATCACCTATTTTTTTGTCTCACATCTTATCTCGAGACATATATGTAGAATGGATGAAAAACCATTGGGAGTCGTCTGACATCTAGGTTTCTAGCGTTCGGAACCTCACCAAATGTTTTCATCTTTTTACCTTTCATGATCCTTCGTAGGTCTAAACCCTTATGCTTAAAGTTGCTTGTTGGTATCTAGGTAACACCTTGCTTGTATTATCCCCATGGACTCCGGATTTTAATCTGAGTAATTAGGCGTCGCTCAAAATCCCTATTTGGATTGAGCTTCCCGGCCTTCCCATGCATCTTTCATCTTTTCTGGATGATATTGTCAAGCCCATTAACAGAGTGTTATGCCATGAACAAGACCGTTTTTTCTATGCCCGTCCCAACAAGCGTGTGTGTGTGGAAGTTGACCTAGTGAAAGATCTGCCGGACCATCTGAATATTTAGGTGGGGTCTATGTAAATATCTCAAAAGGTTGTTTATTTTAACCTCTCAAACATGTGTTTTCACTGTTAGGCCCCAGACCATCGCATTTGGGATTATCCTCTTTTGCTCTCTCTAAACCTGCTCTCATGTCATCCTTGGAGCCAAAGAATGTGGTCACCCTCAGGTTGATGGTTGGAAGGTGGTTAGTCCGAAAAAATAATTTGGGGATGAGGGATTTTATGAAAGTTCCACCCCCATCTTCTCCTTCACTACCATCAACCAGGGATGAGCCTTTGGTGGAGCAACCTAGTACTTCGGTTTCCATTCCAGCCACAACCTCGTAGAGCCAAGCGACGTAGTTGACTATTGAGAATTCTAGGAATATTGCGTCAGACTCTCTACCACTGCAAAATTTGCGTAGCCCACCTCGAGAGGTGTTGCGTGGCTCACGGGAATAAATGGGGCTAAGCGTCACTCCATTCAAGTTGAGCCTACTAATTAAAACCAGATCTTTTTCCAATAACTTTGTCATTCTCAGATATGAGGATGGAATTCTAGACGGGAAGGGGAGTTTGACATGTCTGATTTTTCATGAATTTTATGTCATGGAATGTTTGGGGTCTGACAAAGCCCTCACGAAAATTCTTTATCTGGTTAGCTTGCTAGTTAATTAGCAATTTAGATGTTCTTTGTTTACAAGAAATCAATATTTATGGTTTTTTGCTTCAGACTATGTTGACATGTATTGCCCCTGATTTTGTGCACTTTCATACTCAACACATTGATGGTCGAGGTGGTGCTAGCATTTCCATCGCACCTAAATTCTTGGCATTAATTATTTCCTGAGCCATGACCCAAGTAATCGGGTGGTGTGGGTGATTATAAATATTAATGATATGTCTTTTGGTATTCTCAATGTTTATGCTCCTAATGACGGTATTGAAAGAACTTTATTATGGAGGTGGTTAGGTGATAACTTACCCATTGCTTATTGGTTGGTTTGTGGTGACTTTAATATGGTGGAACATCCTGATGATAAATGTGGCACTCTCCCGATGTGATTTTCTTGGGGAACGTGTTGTTTGGTTTTATTTTAAAATCTTGTGGGGCCTCGTTGCTCCTATTCTCAACCGACGACATGAATTTAAGGACTCCACTTGGTTTACTTGGACCAACCTTCGATAAGGATATGATCGGGTATTAAAATGCCTCAATCGTGCTCTTACGGTTTGGCATGTGTTCTCTAATTTTGACACGCATGGCTCCACCGTTATCAAGGTTTGGTGCAATGTGCTTTTGTTAGACCACCATCTTATCACATTTAAGGTTTTTGGCGGGGGACCTCCCAAGGTGCCTACTACGCAGTTTTTTTTGAATGTGTCACTACTACGTCACCTAGAGTAATCCAACGTATTTCCAAAATATGGAACATGGTGCCATATCCCCCTTTTGCTACTAGTTGGATCTCTTGGTGGATAACGGTGATCTAACGCACCACCAAATTCCTCCGCCAATTTGGTAAAGAGGTTTCCTAGGATCGAAGATGGGCCGATTCTTCTCTGCATACAGAATTCTGGTGGGGTTCTCTTCTCTTGGAATCCAATCCCTTTGATATTTAGCTTCAATCTCAGGCGGTGAATCTTCGGCATAAGATCAAGCTCAGTGAAATCCTATGTTGCTCGGGGCACTCAGATCCGTTCGAGGCTCCACTGGCTTCGGGTGGGAGATAAATATTCTAAAAGCTTCTTCAAATCCCTCCGATCCAAACATACTCGTCAACAGATTAAGGCTATCTTTGACTCACACCAACGGCTTACCAAGCTACCTCAAATATCTTTTTCTTTTGTCAAGCATTATCATATGGTGTTTCAAGCTCAGAAGGATTTTATTGAACGAGATTGTGATTTATATAAATGCATTGATGTCGTGCATTTGCAACTCACTCCCCAAGATAGGGCCGGCTGTCATGCTCCTCTTACTTTGGAATAAATTCATGTGGCCTTTTTGTGTTTAGCCGATGATAAATCTCCCAGTCTGGATGGATTCCCTAGTGAGTTATATAAAGAAACTTGGTCCTTTGTCGAACCTAATTTGCTCAGAGTTTATACTAAGGCTCTCTAATTTTGCTCTTGAGGGAGCTTCATCAATCAAGGAAACATCAAGTTCATTCCTAAAGCTGGCGATCCGGGGTGTATTAATAATTGGTGGCCTATCACCTTGTTGAATGTTTCATATAAAATTCTTGCTAAAGCATTGAATCTTCGACTTGCTAATATTCTACCGAAGAATGTTCAGTTGGAGCAAACAAAATTTGTTAAAGGCCGTTACATTTTGGATAATCTCCTTGTGGTTTGGGAAGCTATGGAATAGGCTCGAATTTCTTTTCAAAAGCCTCTGTTTCTAAAAATTGATTTTGAAAAAGTTTATGATCACATTGAATGGCCCTTTATTCTGGCCATACTCAAAGCACTAGGGTTTGGTGTTTTCTTTTGTTCTTTTATGTCCACTCTCTTCTCTAATGCTTCCACTCATCTCACCATTAATGGCCATCAATCTCTACCTCTCTATTCGGCAGGGTTGCCCTCTTACTTCGGCCTTGTTTGTTCTTGCTGCTAATGCCCTTGGTTACTTAATTGCTCATCAAGCAGACTAGGGTCATATTTGGGAAATTTTTACCGGTCCACAATACTCAATTGATCAATGGGAATTTTATGGATGATTCTTTTCTTACATTACAGAATCCGAAAAAATGTGGCTGTGATTTTGAGTGTTTATCTACCTTCTGTCTCGCCTCTAGTTCTAAAATTCAGATGGTGAAAACTCTTGGCTTTCGTCAGAGTTGTTTTCCCATGTTGGATTGGCTTAAAGCCTATCCTTGGAAATGGATTGGTTGTGGTGAGCAATTTTGCTTCCTAGGCATTCCTTTTTCCTTTGACATAGTGACTCTGCGACTCTTTAGACTTATGTAGTTAACAAAGTGGAGCAGAAAGTGATGAAATGGTCCTCCAAACCGCTCTCCTTGGCGGGCAAATTTCAGGTTTGCACCAAAATTCTTGCCGCAACTCATGTGTATTACTCTGCTTGTTGGTGCACTTTTCGTGCTTCTTTTAATCGGTTGACTAAGCTTCTGCGGATTTTCTTTGGTGTAAAAGTTTTGGTTCAACTGGCTTTCATCGATTTGTCTCCCTCTCGAACAAGGTGGTATAGGTATCATGGATCTGTATCGGTAGAGCATGGCTTTATGTGCAAAATGGGTCATTTGCAATCTTTCGGGGGTACAATCTTGGAAAATTATGTTAAGACATTGTATTGAATCTGGTGCCTTGCATGGCAAGAAAAGTTGGAACGACATTGGTCTGCATACTCTTCTTATTACACCTATTCTAGTTAAGATTAAGATTCAAGATGCCTTTGTGGTTAAAAGAATTTGGAAAGATTTCGAGAAAGTTAAGCCTTTTTAAAGTGGATTGGCGATGGGTCTCGACATGCCTTTCATTTAATGCTTAGAACATTTGGTGGTCTCCAATTCTCATTAAGGGCATTCTTCCTTTGGTGGAAATCCCGGCATCAAATCCATTAGAATCTTTTGCAAGGATATTCACACCATACAAGATCTTATGCATAACAGGGACTAAATCACTTGGCATGATCTCAAAGCTAAATATAATTTGCAGAATTCTAATTATCTGTTGATTTGTAAAATTCATGCACTCCTTCTAGAAGTGATGCTTCATAAGCTTGGTCTTCACCCACCAGCTTCACTGGTGGTGGGACTGCGATGGAATCATAACATAACCTTTTTGTGATATATTACTCGCACACTTTATCATATTTTATGTCCTCTGTTACCCGCAAGTGATAAGATAAATTCTCACTAGGGACTCCAGTCTTTGCCTTCTACCTGGCTTTGTTAGCTTGCTTGTGCATGTAACCCTCTTCTTGAACCCAAAGTTAACCATTTTATTTGGTGCTTGATTTATCAAGGACTACCTTTAGGTGAATGACTTAGGCATATCAACATACCTCCCCTGAATTTCCCCTTCTTTTCTAGCCCTAAATCTTTCTTGCATTTATTTTGGTTTTTCCCGGGTGCGCATGGTATCTGGTGATGGATCCATTCCTTGTTTCAACCCTATTGCCCCGAGTTCTTCTTATAGCATCTTGCCTTATTTTGTGACTTTATTCTGCGGCCTCATTATATAACTAATTTTTACATCTTATTCATGCATGCATTTTATTTTATATTTGGAAAGCTCACAATGCCTTTATTTTCAAGCATGATCTTACAATTATCAACTTTTCTACTAATGATAAGGTGATTATTCTATCTACTTTGCAAACACAAATTCAAGCTCAGGCTGTTAAGGTTGCTCTAGAATTTGCACACCTTCAAGAGCTTTTGGATCACTAGGGGAGTGTGCCATGCACTATGAACAGGGTTTTGCTTGATCTGCCACTACCGCCACCTCATCTTTCGCCTCCCTGGCGGCCACCTGCTACGGGGACTTTCCGGAGGATCCGTTTGCATAACCACCATTCTTCCTCCCCTTGGGACCGCACTGCCCTATCTTCCTCTGGACCGGACTAGAGTCCGCCTCCGAGGGGGAAAGGCATTGTCACCACTCCCCGATGGGGCTCTCCACCGTCGGATATGAATACTCTTGCAGGATCTATTTCCCCCCGGTGGGGAGTTATAGTGCCCCTTCAGATACGATTTCCTGAGTAGGAGGGTTGGGAAGTGGATCTGTCATCCAAAACCATTTATCGGAGCTTTCATCCCTCCCAGGGATGATCCTCCTCCACATAGTGAAGTGGTGACATGTGCTTAATGTTTCTCTGCTAGTTTTTATTTGTCCTTTGTGCATGCTCTTGTAATCCATCGTGGTGTTTTGTGTTTACCCATGTGACATCTAATTTTTCCCTCATGGCATTTTGTGGGACCGTGATTTGTACGGTCACCCCCTACTTTGTAAATTTCCTTTTATTAAT
Source organism: Taxus wallichiana var. yunnanensis (assembly GCA_018340775.1). Taxonomy (NCBI): domain Eukaryota; kingdom Viridiplantae; phylum Streptophyta; class Pinopsida; order Cupressales; family Taxaceae; genus Taxus; species Taxus wallichiana. The sequence goes on from CM031238.1 coordinate 713,192,861, forward strand.
ATAAAGATCTGCTCCAATATTAAATCCATAAAATTTAATTATGCCGAAGGCATTTCGTACAGTGAGAAAGTCCTTGGGGTCTCTGACATTTGCCAGGAAATCGGTTGCTTGCGTAGTGACGTACGATGTCCGCATGAGGAAATATCAAACACTTCATCTTCTCCAAGCCCTTCATTGGTCCCACTATGCCACGTAATATCCGTACCACCTGGCTCTTCTATGACCATCTAGTGTGCTTGCCAATGGTTTGCGCATAGGTCGCTTGGAGGAACATAAGCGGTGTGAGGAGGTTGTATGCACATTACGGGTGCGAGGCGCCCAGTAGCATGGTGGATGCAAGTCTTTCCACTTGGAAGATCTATAAATATCACTCTTGAATGCAATACCTCAATGGTTTTAGCTCCAATATTTGGAGATAGGGCTCAGGAAATGCACTAACTTAATGCTATGAAACATATAGGTCAATAAGTGAGGGATCTGGTTGTTGTGGGAGATGTAACTCACAATGGAGTATATATGCACATATCATGTATGCAAGAGATCACGGGAATGAAGTGAGACACAAAGTTGGCTTCAAATAATAATGAAGATGCTTGGGTGAAATTAGACTAGGCGACTGTTAGTGGGATCTCTCAGAAGCTGTGTAAACTGGGTGAGCGTAGTTTATTTTGTTATGTTTGGGTCTTTCTTGAAACAACTTGTAAAGGATTGGGTTTGTTTTCTATGTGGGATTTGTGGGTTCAAAGCGTTGTGTTCATTTTGGAGTTATCGTCAAACAAATGGGATTTGGAAGTTTCTAGAAATTTCTAATGATTTGTGTTTTTGGGTTGTCTTCAGATTTATTGTATAGGCTTTAGTTTGATTTTTTTGTACAATTTCAAGGTTTTCCATGATCTGTTTCTCATTAATTTTGGTGAAGACCAGTGTTTGGGTGGTTTCTCTAAGCTTGGAAGACTTTATTTCCGTCCTGAAATTGTGGAGGGTAGGGGTTTGTTCTGGGTGTTTACTAATCTAGGTAGGTGTTACACAACATTGCATTCCCCCTACCCCCCCCCCGATTTGTTTATACTAGCAATTATTTTTTTTTCTTACAAGTCCTACATGTTAATTGTTACTCTAGTTGCCTTGAGTGACACATATTCTATACTCTTTGTAATTGGATTCTATCATCATGTCAGGTTCTTTTACAAAGGTGCTTGGATTTTTAGTTGTATATATGTTCTTTCTATTAAAAGGGGCAGGATTTGATTGTTTTTGCGATTTCATGTGCCAAATTTATGCAACACAGACCTGTATACCCCAAATAATGAAATGGTGGGAGAAATGAACCACACCCAACATGAGAGAATCTCACTCAGTGTAGGAATTAATTGATTCTCTTGTAAATGCCAGAGATAAGCTCGTTGTTTTAAGTTTATATGCCCCAGGGTGCAGGGCTTGAAATATATGCATCCTAAGGTATTTTCATTATTTAATATTTTTATTAGGGAATAATCACCCTTTCATTTGCTTGTTCGATTGAATACTACAGTTTGGACATTGATTCTTTTCACAAGGCAGATATACTAGTTTTGGCTAGCTTACTGTGTGCAAGTTTTTACACATGAAAATATTTTTTCGAGGATGGATATAGGATCAAGTGAAGCTTTGTCTCTCCATCATATTTTTGCCTCTTTGAAGTTGTTATTAGATTTGATTAGTAAAGAGGATTATGTCCAGGTTTTGTTATTAGATTTAATCGGTAAGGAAGGATTATGTTTAGTGTAGAGGTACATAATGGATTTATGTTTTTCAGCAGGGTTTCCATCATCAGGTTAGGACTTAAAGACCATTTACTTCCAGCAGTTCTACTTGATCAAGGACCTAATGACCATTTACTTCCATTAGTTTTCCATAATATGAAATCACATTTATTGCAATGAAAAGTGTGCAGTTTTTTCAAGCTTCTTTCCTTTTACAAGGCTTGCAAAATTTTATCCCACAATAAATGTTCTGTTATGTCTTGAGTAGCAATTATATTAAATGGAATTTGATAGTTTATTTCTGAGCTAAAAATTCTCATCACTAGATCAATTTTGCAGATTTGTCAACTGGCGGAGATGCATAGTGATGTGGAATTTGTGAAGGTGAACTATGAAGAAAATAAATCTGTGTTATAGCTTGAATATCCATGTTCTACCATTTTTCCAATTCTATAGAGGGGCACATGGACATGTTTGTAGCTTCAGTTGTACTAATGTGACTATAAGTCAAGTTTATTGTTGTAACTACCTAGTTTACTCATCATTTTCAACAATGTTTTTATATATGTACACATTTCTGATTCGTGGATAAATTATTGCTATATAGATAAATAAGTTCAAGGATTCCCTTGCGAAACACAACATCCCAAGGTGCAACCTTGGACCTCCTTTAGGATTTGGAGAACCTCAACTACATGCTTTGTCAAATAACAAATGTTTGTCCTTCAAGAAGCCAACACATGTTGGAAACAATTGAAAAGAAAAGACAAAATTTGTTGTTGGAACCGATAAAAAACAAGAGGATTTGACACCTGTTGGTGTTGGCAGAAATCTGGAAGATGCAGTGCCTCCTACAAAATCCACCCAAAAATTAGATGAACCAACTCTTGTGGGTGCTTTGGCAGATAAGAATTGTTTTTCCATGAGATACACCCATATTTTTGTGTATCTACAATGGCATTTGAAGTGCTTTTACATTTTACATTTATGTACAGTCTCTTGTTTTCCTATCCATTGTACAGAACCTTAAGCAAGGTTTCACTTTTATTGAAAACCCCATTAGATAATTCTTGTGGTTTGAGATTTTTCTCATTCCAAAACTTGAGTCGAGTTTTTCTATTGCTTTTCCTGAGAAGAGTTGTTTTAGATCACTACTTGTGGACTTCTATGTTAGTTCAAATTGTGAAAAAGTCAATATATGACACAAGGTTGATTATTGTAGCATGCTTGAAGGCATCTGACAATCATACCCATTGGTAGACTAGGATGAGGTGTTTTGAGCAAGGATCTGGTGTTTGTTGTTGTTTTAGATCACTACTTGTGGATCTCTATGTTAGTTCAAATTGTGAAAAAGTCAAATATATGACTCGAGGTTGATTGTTGTAGCTTGTTTGAAGGCATCTAACAATCGACAGAACAAAGTGACTAATGAGTTGATTATTGTAGCTTGTTTGGATTAAGGATATAATGTTTTTGGTATGGACCGATGCATATTTGAACTTATGGTTCTTGATACAAGCTTTTGTGAATCCTGAAATGTTGTAGTAGGATGTTTGGTGAAGTAACAAAAGATAACGAGATTATTAGTTCTATATCAGATTCTACTAAGGAGGATTGATGAACATTTTGAATCAATGTAAAGATATGTACTTGAAATATACAAATTTGCATTCCTCCCAATATAAAATTCTTCTCTTTTTTTTTTATCCCGCTTTAGTTTTGGTGGCTGCCTCTCATGACATAGAATAGTCTATTACTATAGCTACTCACTGTGGACCAGATATGCACATATATAACAAATCGTTGTGGACCATATATGCATAATGAGTACTCTCCTTTGCTATGTTTGACACAGTCTGTTTGGCTCTGCTCATTTGTGACATGGCTCGGTGGTGAGAGATATGTGGCTCTAATGTAGCTCGGCCTATGTGACAACCTTGCTCATTTACACACCTCAGCGGTCACAATACTTTGATTTCCTAACTTGCTCATCAATGCAATGCAAAATGTGAACTCACTAATACATTTAACCTCCAACTCGATCCACAACTTTTTATAACAAAATGAGCCAACTTGACTTCATCAACCAACTTTGCTGGTAGCTCAATGCGAACTCGCCAGAAACTCATTTATGTGGGGAATATTCATTGCATTCTTAATACCTAAAGAGAAACCATATTCAGAAATGAGCATGAAATCAGAAACATAATGAACCCCCATTGCAAAAAATGAAATTTTTAATATAAGTTGACTTCGGAATTGAACCAAAAAATGCAAGTTTTCCTTTGAAATATTCATTGATAACACCTTCCTTTATAATATATCTCCTGACCATGTTATCATGTTCTCTACATGCTATATCTACATTCTCTTTTAAACAATTGGGGAAAAATACACATGTTATATATATGCCTTGTTGTAAGAAAGATGGCTTCCGCATAATGGTTCCACCCAATATTATCCTCTCCCAATTACTTCTCCTCCCACCTAACCCTCTCTTCTACACCCCTCTTTCTTTTATGTTACCTTATCTTTGCTCCCTCATGTTCATATTTCAATTGCCTTATTCTTAATAGTATTATCCCTCCCACTTGTTCACATAACCCTCTCTTCTACACCCCTCTTTCTCCTTTTATGTGATTAGCTTTGTCTTAGTATATTTTGTGATTGCTAACATTAGGTATTCTATAATAATATCTCCTAGAGTTGTGGTAGGGTAGTGTAAATTTCATGGATAAACAATTAATTACAATATTAAATTTTACATCTATTTGATGTTTACAAGGTAATTTCAATTCTAAATTTAATGTGTACTTGACCATCATTTATAAGTTTTTTCTTTTTGTTTTGAGAATTTTCACCATTAAGTAAAAAATTAGGAAAAAGTAAAAGAATAAAAAGTTGCATGAATAGGCATATATATGAACTTAAAATTAATTAATGAGTATATATTATATGACATGCTAATAGACACTAAAAATGAATTACCTCACTTATCTTAGGCTCAATTTCCCTTATTACAATTGGAGTATGAATAAGTCTACTTTTTATGTGTGGGTAATGTGTGTCTTCCGGAAATCCTGATGAAATCTCTAAGTTTTCATCTAATCACAACGTTGTAGTATTTTTCCAAAAAGGGTCTCTTGTCCTAATATTATTTCTATAGCTACAAGAGATGTTGTTGCCATGGTATGTACCTTCCCTTCATCTTCATTTCAGGGATATTGGCCGCCCAAATTGGTCACACCATTGTTCAAGAGATACTCAATGATTGATTGGAAAGATAAAGTATATTGCGGTGTTACACAAGGATGCACCCCATTTTCCTTACGTCCCGGATGTCCGAGACATCCTGGGTACATGGGGACGAGGGACGAGACTTTCCCCGTTGTCCCAATTTTCTAGAAAAAGGGGGACATCTCGGGGCGTGCCCCAAAACATGGAATGCACCGGGACATCTCGGGTGCAAGGAGCCATTGGAGATGTCGTCGTGGGACTTCACGACGTCCTCTACGACCTTGCCACTTTTCCAACTTAAAACCCAAGCAAATTATAGTTTTAAATATTTTTTAATTTTTTTTAAAAAAAAAAAACTTTTAATACATTCTAATAAAAAGAACGTGCGCCCTAACCATAAAAGCAACAAAAAAACCTTATAAAAAGAACATTTCACACTCATTGTTCGCAAGTGTTCCTTTAGAGGGCTCGATAACGATTTTTGAGTTGTACTTGTCACTTGTCATTTTATTTATGTAATGTCATATAATGATAAATGTACTTTTGAGTTATGTGACTACGAGTTTATGACATAATATTTCATAGCATATATAGGATTACTCTTCTCATGTTGATTATTGAAGAGTAAGACTTATTTTTAATTTCTAGCTTTAGTCTTTCATTATCATGTTGAAGTTTTGAACATTGAATATATAGAATATATATATACACATATATATACACACATATACACACACACACACACACACACACACACACACACACACACACACACACACACACACACACACACACACACACACACACACACACACACACACACGCACACACGCACACGCACGCACGCACGCGCGCACGCACACGCGCACACACACACACACACACACACAGGCCTTGGCTTATGTGATGAATAATTGGATTAATCATCAATGGTTTCAATCTTCAAACTTTCAATTTTAAGTCTTAGTTTATTGAATTATTCATGTTATATTTGTAAAATTAATAAATTATATATATATATATTATATACTTTTTATTAGTCGTCCCCTTGCCATCTCCCCAAAGATCTCCAAATTTTCAAAAATATTACCGTCCTGGAAACCCCATCCCTATGTCCCGACGTCCCGATGTCTTAGATAACTACGGTATATTGTCGTTCTGGGTCACAAATTTTAGTCCCACAAATAAATACAATAATATATATAACACCCCTTTCTTCTCTAGGAGTTAATACTTGAACTTAGTACCTTCTAGTCCACATTTGTTTTAAATACTTTTATAAAATATTTGTAAAATAGTGATAATATTCTTCTAAATGGATACATACCCAAGATTAGAGGTATCAATTCAACATAGTAAATAATAGATAAAATAACAAGAATAAAAGAAATCAAAACTTATGAATGATGTTGAGAATAATCCCCTAGTTTGAAATAGTAGAAAATAAATAAAATTATGTGTGTTAATTAAATAATGCATCTCTATATTTATTCTATCTTTATTCATGAGTAGTCATTACTCCTATAGTATTTTACCTCAAAATAAAAGTTATTTAGGTATCCATGTATACCTATAAAGCTAAAAATTACGCCTTTATATAGACATAAAAATATTCTCAAATTTGAATGAATCTTTAGATATATTTGTAAAGGGCTATATGAGTTTATATACATACCTTCTAACCTTGGGAAAGGAGTTATTGACCAGGCCTTGTCAATCCGTTTACACAATGCACACAATTGTATTATCTTACTATACTAATACCAAAACTATGTGGATGACTATAATTGCTCTTTAATATTTTTTATGTTGACATTCAACTATGTGGATGGTTGAATGCCTAGTTTGGAAGTCTACTTGTTCTTTTGCTCTTCTACCTTCTCTTTCGATCCAATTGTTGATTGACATTCTATCATTTCCTTAAAAAGTTTACCAAGGAGAGGATTGACCATAATGGTGTGGTAATTGGATGGATTATTGATATCACCACTTTTAAATAGAGGAATAGAAACACTAGTCATCCACTCCAACGGGAAGCAATTCTGGTTGATCTCATTGAATATTTTTCTAATGTGGGAAGTTAGGACCTCAAAACCCCACTTTAAAAATTCAGTCTACATCCTATCAATATGTTGCACTTCACCACTTGCTAAATTATTTATGCCTTGTTTGATGTCTTCCACTGAGAAAAGTTCAATCGAAGTATTACTTATGGGAGGAATATCTTTCTATTGAGACCGCTCATAGAGAATCCTCACACACTCTAATCACTAAGCATCCGTGATATTATTTTCTCTATGTTTTTTCTTTTGTTGCAATTCCCTACAAAATCCTCTAGGATTGTGTTTTCCAAAAAAATTAATTCTTTCCACCTCATATTCACATAACTCTTTCTTTTTTATATTGTACCAATTTCTCATCTTTATTTTTATTTTCTTTGTTCATCTCACCTTCCTTCAAAACTCTCTTGGCAACCTTACATTCTTCATCATACCATGAATTCGCTGGAAAAGTATTTGTAACTCCCTTTCTACACTTAGATCTTTTGCATGCACTTAATGCCTTGTGAATTAAAGGAATCAACAAATTACTGCATACATGGTCACTTGTCCCCTTAATTGCCTTGATCTCTTTGTCATTTCTTGCCATCTGAATTTTCTGCCTAAAGACATCAACGAAGATATCTTGATTTGCTTTATTTACAATAATTTTCCTTGTTGTTGAGTTGTCTTTTGATGTGATTAACTTGTTTTATTTAGTGCTGATTTCAGATGGTACCAAGTTTGACAAAGAAAGGTTTATGATCAGATTTTAGCTTGAACTTTAGGTTGAAGTTTATGAGCTTAATTTTTGTTTTGAATTGGTCTTGTATCATGTCCGGTATGCCTTAAAATTGCTGATGAAGATCTTCGCGCTTGAAATTCGACCTGCTACCCTCCGAGTTGGGTGATGTCAACGATGCATCTCGGTTATATCAACAAATTTCTTCCTCTCTTCTTCTTACAAGACATGTTATTCACGTTGGGGTTTGAGGATTTGCATCCATTGTTGCCATAAGCGGATTCGATCTTTTGACCACAAATATGAGATTAAATTTGATGACCACCTATGTGAGTCAAACAATATTTAGGTGTCCCTAATTTTCCAATATTAGTATTCAAAAATACAAAATAGCATTATTTATATGCTATTAATAAAACATATAAAAAATCAATTTCTATTTATTTAATTTTGTAAATATATACTTGAAATAGTTTGTATATAAATCCATATAGCAAATGAAAACAATATTTTAAAAGTGTAATTCATAAGTGTCGGTTTTCCGAGAAATTAGAATGTATTTTATAAATAGTGGTCACTCGAGAGGAGCAAGGGTTATGTCGTGATTGGGACATTAGGAGGTGGGATATAAAATTATATTATTTTTGAATTTAAAACATTTCAATTTGATTACGCAGAAGGTAAGTGGGGGAAAAAAGATGCAAGTGTTAGATACAAGAGTTTTACCTGCACCGACATATTATTTTTTGATTAATGTACAAGTTTCATGTAGAGGCGCTGAAGAGTACAAAGTTTAGTATTAAATGGTTGTTTTTTTAATTCTCTTGCATTGCATGTAATTTTAGGTATAGGTGTGTAAACATAGTATGGCGTTTGCATTAGTGAATAGTTTTTGGCAAAAATGAAACATAAAGTTATGTTAGCATAATATGCAAGGAATTAATAGTGAAAAGTAAAGCTTCAAACAAAATCAACAAAGAAGGCATGGGATAAATTTACTGAAGGAGCATTTCAACTTCATTAGAAAAATGAAGTTTGGGTGGTTCAAAAGGATAAGCTCTCTCAACTCAATATAATATTGAAGTCATGGGATGAATACTATTTAAGTCTATCTCATCCCTTCCAATTGGTTCAGGCAACAACATATACAATGCAGTTTTGATAAGATTGAAGGCATGTGGTGAATATACTTAAGTCATCCTACATTGTATAGGGGTTGGCTTAACATAATTCAATCTTTAGCTTAAACTGGATAATACAGTTCTAATGTCTGCAGAAAAATCCCATCTTGATTGTCCCAGTCTTTCTGCAGACTAAATTCCATAAACCAAAGTCATGTCTTAGTGCGGTTGTAAGCATTAGAAACTGATTTAGAAGGAGAAGACATGGCTTAACTCTGTGACAAGGAATAATTTGTTGCATGCACAATTTGGTCCCATGAGAAATAACCAATGGATTTTCCTAAAGCATAAACACTCAGAAAGTAGGGAAATAAGGGACTAAAGCTTGAGCTTTTCCTAGAAGAGCATTTGTGTTGCTATTGGAACATGAAAAGGGGCAAGAAGGATCACAAGGAAGAAGGCACAAAGTACAACATACTGAGGTGCAAGGCGTATTCTTTTCGAATAAAGGTTATGGTTGTGCAAACTAAAAAAATGTCAGGTGATTTGTCTTAGAGGATTTGACTCATGCTAAACAGGAAAAGTGCATTTTTAAATCTTTTCTGTGTTGTTTTTATTTTTTTCCCCTTTTCCTTATTACATGCTTCGGTAAGGTTTCACGTTATTACTTCCACTAATTGCAATATAAACACACCATCGCACAAAAAACAATCAAAACGAAAGGAATAAAGAAATTTTAAAACCCATGGTGGTCAATTTGTCAATGCTATACTTTATATAGTAGATAAGTACCATCTAATAAGCATTACTATTTTAAAATATTTTGAAAATTTTAAGCTTAAAAATACTTGCATTTGCAAAATAAATTTCAAGCCTTGGCCTTGTAAATATCAAGATACTATTGAGCATAGCTTCACAATATTTTTCTCTCCACTAGGAACAACCCAACGCCCAAAAAAAAAACTCGACATATATACTAATGTGTTTGGAAAAAATTAGATGGGAACATGAAAGATGATCACCGTAATCATTCATACTGGCTTGATAAAGGGATTAAACAATATCCAAATCAAAGAGAAGTTTGCAACTGACCAAAAGGGCATTGGGCTTGCCAATAGTCCACGTATTTATTTTTGGTTTTGTCCGGAGGTCATAAGAATTCTAGAAGAGCTCTTCCAAATCTTGAGCCAATTGATATTGGAAGGTTGTGCCACAAAATCCTCTATATTCACTAAGTCAAGGTACACTTAAATATACAGTTTTGATGCTTAAAATCTCACACCAATGCATTGGATCCAGGCTTGCTGCTACAACATTTATATTTAATTCTATAAAATTAACAGTGCAAAATGTAATTCTCTGGTTTTGCATTTGTAGTAAGGGAAATTTTATACAGAAGGGGGAAAATCATGATCCATGATACTTACAACTAATTTCTTTCCAAATGAAGATTATTGATTAAGGCTTGAGAAAATTGTAGTTCTAATATGAAGGGATCGCTATTTTTCTCCAAACCCATAAGGAAATATGGATTTCTTCTGAAGAGAAATTAACCCTATTAGTACCTGTGAAAAACAAGGGCACCTGCAGAACCATATTTCAGTCACCGATTAATGGATTTGAAGATGATTTTCATACTTTCCCAAAGTGTAGCAAATATAAGAAAAATTTAAGAGGTAGAAACTTCTTTAAAAGCATGCAATGGTGATCAAATTTCCTCAGGTTATAGTTTTTTTGGAAAATATGGTAAGCTAAAGTACAATTTCTATGAAAACTTGAGCAAATGTTATATAGACAAGTTGTTAAATGGTAAAGGTAATTTTTAAAATTTTGGTAAAAAAGTAGTCAATTGGAAATTAATAACCCATAAAAATTAGGAAATACCATTCTCTATATAAAACAAATCCTAAATTAAGTTAACTACTCATACATTTGGTAACTCACTTGGTGCTACCCACTCATACATTCACCGATTCACTGTAACACCCCTCCTTGAAGCCAATTTCTTAGCCTAAAAACCTTCTTATGAATTCTTGGTTATGTCCCTTAGAAGACCAAAGGATCCCAAATGCCCACAATGAGAAGATCAAATGATTCCTGCCTTTAATTTGGTTATTTTGTTTCTTCATGTGAAACTGCCAGTTAAAACAATGAGAAACCACCATTTAAGGAGTCAACTTTCCTCCATTTTTTACAGCCCTCTTATGCAACTTCATTTATGTCACATCATCTGGGGAACTCAATTGTTTCCTTGTATCCCACACTCTAGCAGTCACTGGACTAGAAACAAGCATTGTAACCCCACACTTGTAATCTCTAAGACATTGTAAATTCTCATAGCTCTCTTTTGGGAAAGAGTACTACCCAACAATGCAAGCTCCAATAGCACATGGACTATTCCTTCTTTCATCATAAACTTTTGCTAAATCAATCAATGGTGGGTGAAAATCATTAGTATATAGGCAGCCAATTCTTGGCATTTGGGACTTTTTTCCTAAGTTAGGATATTAATCAAGACTTTGGGCATGTTTATGCCACTTTCCATAGCTTTTCTTTTAGATTCGGTCACTACTAAATTTCCTAGAATTACAAAGGTTGTTCCCCTATCTTCAAGGACTGTGACATCTTCAAAAGGGCTGCACCACTCCATGTGCCGCCATGCCATTGACATTATCCAAGCAAGTAGATAAATTGAAGAGGGCATCTAGAGAAGCCATCTTTCCTTGATCAATGCTAGATTCCACTGGATACCATTTCGAAGTACATCGAGAACCCTAATATTGACTTGTTCTTGATGCTCCTTGCCACATACCATGTAACACCTCATATTGTGCAGATGGTAGGAGATGTTCCCAATTCTTGGGAATATAGTGACCATGGAGGCATGCATAGGGCATGTGAACTGTTTGACAAAATGCCATAAATAGATGTGGTCTCCTGGATTGTAGGGATTGCTTGTGAACTATTTGAAAAAATACCAGAAAGAGATGTGGTCTCTAGGACTGCAAGGATTGCAAGATATGCAGAAAATGTCACAAAGTTCACACAAACCACACCTGACACATAATATCTATACACAACTGTGTATCTTCAAAAAGTCCCTGACTCCCTTTTCCATTCGGTATCTATAAAACGAATGCATGTTATCCGCTGTGAACTCCTAACTCTTTGAAAGTACACAATATGTTTGTTGGTATCCTCAATAACAAGTGAAGCATGGAATTATTCATAATATATTTGATCGGGGTAATAAATATATATAAATTAGAGCCTATGTATATGTGTTAAGAGTCATTCTCCTCCACGAATGACATTTTAAGGCGTACTGTCAATTTGAGGTGCCTGCATAGTTTTTTTGCAACCAATGCTTGCCATCTAGATATTTTATGGGTTTTATCTCCTACTGAAAGTCTAGCCATCAGATTTCTGGTGGACCAGACCATTAACGGTGGAACATGCATACTTAAATTTGCATCTACAAACTTTATGTGTGAGTGGGTCTTCACTATTTATTCTGTACAATGTATGGTGCATTTGAGTTGTATTGGGTTAAGAAAGAATCAGCAAACCAACCCATGTGTATGGTATTATGATCAGAAATAGATTCCCACCTTGTGTTATATACAAACTATTATTTTCCCTTGATGAGTAAGGGAAGGGGTGAGAGTTGTTTGTGGTATTAAGCCCGTGGTTTGTTCCCAAGTTGTGAAAATATTTTAGTATGCCTAAAAGTTAAGGTGCTCCTTTATTACATACTCATACCTTTCTTGCAACACAACATAGTGGCAGAGTTCATGAATGCTAATATGCGTGAGGCATAAACCGATGCTTACCATTTTGAGTATTAGGTGGACACATTTATAAGTTGCAGACATTCGGCTTATATGAAGCTCTTGAACCAAAAAATCACACACATGTCTGTTGGTGGCTGTAATGGTTATATTTGATGTGGGGGAGAGTGGATACACCTTTTCCCACATAAATATTACTATATTTACTTTTGCAAAATGTCCTCTTATAAATGCATAAATAATGATGTGTCATTGACATTGCCTTCTCAAGCACCTCGAGATGACTTTTTTTTGTTGCAATCTAATGTTTACAATGATTGTGGTGGGAAGAACAAGATATTTTGACCTATAAATTTCCCATCTCGGTAGAATAGAAGAAGCTCTAGAGTATTGTTTCTCTTATTGTATCATCTTTATACTTTTTAATGTTCATTCAATTATTCCTATGCAAAATTTTTCAGGAAATGCTTAACCAAGAAAACCCTAGCCCATGCCCATAGGTACTCACACAGACGTCATAATCTTTTCACGGCTTTGCCCATAGCCACATATGATGAGTCAATACTCAATTACACAACAAGCAAATGAAGCAGGCTCTTCATCCCCAATTTTGACACTCACCCAGGTAATCATCACTTCAGTTTAAAAAATCTTCCTAAAATGCTTATAAAAGCTACCATTGCCCCCTTTCCACCATTCTGATTCTCATTCATTCCTAGCAAGATTACCACCATATTCTCCTTGTTTGCATTTAATAACCATAGTCTTTGAAATTAGCAACACTTGTTATGCTCACCCGAAACCAATAAAACCCCATTCCAAAGACTATTATGCTACCATTTCAGGAGATTCCTATTAGCAGCTTGAATAGAAGGAAGGAAACTCAGTTGTTAAAAGCTTACACCTTGTGAGCGTGAGGAGCACACTCTGCATTTGAAGAACCTGAAAATGCATAATACCATAATATAGTGTTTGCAATTATATTCGTGTTCTATTTGAATTTATCTATTTCACCCACATGTACATTTTGAGCTCCTTTAGTAAAATGTAAATGATACAAGAACTCCTACCTTATCTTTGTGAGCAGTCTATTAGAAGTTGCGATCTCCCGAGCATAATATTTTTAAAATTACGCTTATTTTCTTAAACCCCCCTCCTATTATTGATTCAACCTTATCCATGCTACTCTTTTAACATTCTCCATATTTACTTCTTGTTTATATTGCCTCAGGTAATTAACAACTTTAGTTTACACTCTACCTTACATCTACCTTGTGTGCCCATTTATACAACCATATCAATACTATTTATTGTTAATATTATTAATTACTCACACTACAAAAATGAAAAATGGTGCCTCATTTTATATTATGTCACATACATCGGCATATTAAAGCTCCTAGCTATCTACTCTATTTCCTCGTAGATTTGCGACTTCATCCACTCCTCAAAGTTACTCATATATATTCTAAGCATGCCTCATTTTCCCTTTATCTACATTTACAAAATTTACTTATTTTTCGCATTCAATAGCAACAAAATTTAGGATGTACATTAACTTCCCATGCATTTATGGATTGGACATAATGATCGAAGTACAAATCATTCATGTTTTTAATATATTATTAGTTCTCATTAATTTTGAGCCCACCCATCTCACCTGCGATAACACCCAACAACCAAAAAATACCAAAAGTTGTGAAACTTCTATTGCTTGTGAATTTGTGACTCTATGCTACTGGCATTCAATCCACCTTATGGACATCTTACCTGCATTAAAATCTAGATTTGTGCACCTCATTTTGCTTGAGTTATGGCTTGCCTTATTATGGCATGAAGATTTAAATATAGGAATATAAGGCTAATACCTTGTTACAAAGTCCTTATTAGTTATGTATTCACTAATGACGGGTTGTAACTATTTATATTATTTTGTAACTATCTTTTGCATAATAAAATGATGGAACACCTTACAATGTGTGCATTCTGGTTTCTCTTAATTCCTTCTCTGTTTACATCTTCCTACGCTAAAATGTTATGAAAATATAGATGGAATTCGCAGGATGGGCTTTAGAAATCTTGTAGCTTTATTTATGTTTGCAAAATAAATCTCAAATTCATTTTTTAGCAAAAATTGATATGGATAGTATGCATACAAAAAAAGGGTCCCCAAGAAATATGTGAGCTCTTCAAAAGAGGATTCTAGCCTTCTTTTAAAATAGGTATAAGTGCTTCATCAATTGCATTAGAAACAACTTTCAACCAACATCAACCATAACATAAAATTCATCATCTATCACTGATACAACCTGAAATGAAGAAGAGGAAAATGAATGTGTTATTCTTCTTTTCACTTGTGGCCATATTCTTTTGTTTGTTTTTGCAAGTTTCACACAAAATATGCAAATAGATAAAATCTTGACAAAATGAATGACTGAAGATGAAAATACACAAGCTCGTGAGGGGCATATGAAGTTGCAAACATTAATGATGCTCCAAATGTCTAATTGTATGTTGAAGACATAATGTAATAAAGTGGATTGCAAACTCAAAATAGATTCACCTCTCTTTTAATTAAAATGATATATTCAAAATAATACAGATTCTAGCCCTCTTTTTAAATAGATAGAAGTGCCTCATCAATTGCATTAGCAACAAATTTCAACCAACATCAACCATAACATAAAATTCATCATCTGTCAATGATACAACTTGAAATGAAGAAGAGGAAAATGAATGTGTTATTCTTCTTTTCACTTTTGGCCATCTTCTTGTGTTTTTTTTGCAAGTTTCACACAAAATATGCAAAAAGATGCAAATAGATAAAATCTTGGAAAAATGAATGACTAAAGATGAAAATACACAAGCTCGTGAGGGGCATATGAAGTTGCAAACATTAATGATGCTCATAATGTCTAATTGTATGTTGAAAACATAAAGTAATGAAGTGGATTCCAAACTAAAAAAGAGGAAAATGAATGTGTTATTCTTCTTTTCACTTGTGGCCATCTTCTTTTCACTTGTGGCCATATTCTTGTGTTTGTTTTTGTAATTTTCACACAAAATATGCAAATAGATAAAATCTTGACAAAATGAATGATTGAAGATGAAAATACACAAGCTCGTGAGGGGCATATGAAGTTGAAAACATTAATGATGCTCCAAATTTCTAGTTTTATGTTGAAGACATAATGTAATGAAGTGGATTGCAAACTCAAAATAGATTCACCTCTCTTTTAATTAAAATGATATATTCAAAATAATACAGGTTCTAGCCCTCTTTTCAAATAGATAGAAGTGCCTCTTCAATTGCATTAGCAAAAACTTTCAGCCAACATCAACCATAACATAAACTTCATCATCTGTCAATGATACAACTTGAAATGAAGAAGAGGAAAATGAATGTGTTATTCTTCTTTTCACTTGTGGCCATCTTCTTGTGTTTTTTTTTTGCAAGTTTCACACAAAAGATGCAAATAGATAAAATCTTGGAAAAATGAATGACTAAAGATGAAAATACACAAACTCGTGAGGGGCATATGAAGTTGCAAACATTAATGATGCTCCAAATGTCTAATTGTATGTCGAAAACAGAATGTAATGAAGTAGATTCCAAACTAAAAATAGATTCACCTCTATTTCATTAAAATGATATAAAATCCAAAATAATACACAATAGATTTTTCCTTCAAAAGGATTATTACTCTCATTTCTCTCTGTTACGACAGAATAATTGCTAGATAGACCATTCACCGAATAATATGTAGTTTTTAAATATTCTTATCCTCTTTCACACATATAAATAACTTCGCCACTAGATACACAAATCATTATTACTTAAATTAAGAGTGCCACACTACGATAAAAATGCTTAAACAAATACTATGAAAGAGTAAAAATATCAAATCATTGTTTACTTAGCATATAAGCAACTGTGAAGCTCCAAAAGCTAATAAGCTTAATTATTCCAGCATATAAAAAGGAAATAATACATAAGAAGCTATCTATGTGGCCGTATCACATAAATAATAATAGTTACCTCAAGCCTTACCCTTAGACAAGTTGTTAAATGGTAAAGGTAATTTTTAAAATTTCAGTAAAAAAATTAGTCAATTGGAAAGTAATAACCATTAAAATTAGGAAATACCATTCTCTAGATATAAACAAATCCCAAATTAAGTTACCTACTCATACATTTGGTAACTCACTTGGTGCTACCCACTCATACATTCACTGATTCACTGTAACACCCCTCCTTGAAACCAATTTCTTAGCCCAAAAACCTTCTTATGAATTATTGGTTATGTCCCTTCAAAGACCAAAGGCTCCCAAATGCCCACAATGAGAAGATCAAATGATTCCTGCCATTAATATGGTTATTCCGTTTCTGCATGTGAAACTGCCAGTTAAAACAACGAGAAACCACCATTTAAGGAGTCAACTTTCCTCATTTTTTACAGCCCTCTTATGCAACTTCATTTATATCACATCATCTAGGGAACTCAATTATATCCTTGTATCCCACACTCTAGCAGTCACTTGAAATCGAAATAGGCATTGTAACCCCACACTTGTAATCTCTAAAACATTGTAAAATTCTCATATCTCTCTTTTGGGGAAAGAGTACTACCCAACAATGCAAGCTCCATTAGCATAGGGACTATTCCTTCTTTCATCATAGACTTCCGTTGAATCAAGATATGGTGGGCCAAAAGCATTAGTATATAGGCAGCCAATTCTTGGCGTTTGGGACTTTTTTCCTAAGTCAAGATATCAATCAAGACTTTGGGCATGTTTATGCCACTTTCCATAGCTTTTCTTCCAAATTCGGTCACTACTAAATTTCCTAGAATTACAAGGGTTGTTTCCCCTATCTTCAAGGACTATGACATATTCAACAGGGGCTGCACCATTCCATGTGACACCATGCCCTTGACATTATCCAGGCAAGTAGATAAATTGAAGACGACAGCTAGAAAAGCCATCTTTCCTTGATCAGTGCTAGATTCCATCCTGGATACCAGTTTAGGGAGAACATCAGAGGACCCTAATATTGACTTATTCTTTTCAAGGTTTGAAACTACTAGAAGAAGAATGGTAATTTTCTCTTACATTTCAGAATCAGCCAAAGCAATAAGTTGTTGTAGCTTATCGACTACTCTAGGCTCACCAATCAAGGCCTTGTTTCTGTTCATCACAAACAAATCAATGAGCTAGTTAGTTTTAAATTTTCATATCCAATATGAAAAAAAAATTATTGTCATACAAATATTTTTAAAAATAACCCCAGACTTCATCCTTCACGGGGGTAGTTTTAGAAGCAGTATCAAAGAGTTGAATATATATTTCATATAACATAGGATTATTTGATGAAAATCAATAGCATGAAACACTCCCAAAAGTATCACTGCTATATCCCTCTTAATATTTTTTGAAATTGTCCCAGAAGAATCTTCATGAACCGAATTCACAATCAAACAACTATTAAAACAGAGACAATATGTAGCATAACAAAAAACAGACTGCTCCATAATTGATCTCAAGAAACACCAAATAGATCCATTCACTTCATTTCAAAAAATAAAATCAATAACAAACATTAAGAATATAAATGGTAACTGTCTAGGGTTCCAGACGCCCCTTCCATTTTTTTAAGTTTAGTTATTTTTCCTATCTCCAACTTTTAGGGTTCCTTTTACCTTGTTACTATCTATATTTATATGTTGTAATTCCTGTGTTTTATTTACCTACTTTGGCCATTTGTTGGCATTAATACCATTTTCATTCCATTTCATTTCTACACAATATGAGTTTCATCGAGATACAATTCTCTCAATGTTTGATTCCATTAGACTAAGCTTGTAACTAGAAGTAAAATATCCTTCAAAGTTATCCTCAAATTGCAACAAAAACTTACGTGTAATTTTCATTGGTGCATTCAATGAGTGAAACAAACACAAAATGACAATGATCAAGAACATGGGAGTCTAACATAGCCACCAGAGATGGGATCTCATCAGGGATCCCAAAGTACACCTATGTAGCTGTTTTTCTGGGGTTTGAACCTCGACTCATGATCTCTTCCCCCATCAATTAAGCTGCAAAATCATGTAGTGTTCCAGATTGGTCACAAAATTAATTGTTGTGGTAAACATTTGAGAATGAGAGTGGTGGGGATTCGAACCTTCCGCATGTTGTCAAGGAGTCAACGAGATTCTATGTGGAAACCAAGCTCACTCTGGGCTTATCTCGACACTAATTTCAAAGCAAGCAACAACTACACAATGTCGAGCCCACATGCTAGAGTGTCGTCGTTTGTCTCTATGGACTCTCAAAGAAGTCTGTGATAATCTGACCTAGAAATACTAAAGGAATTTATTGTGAGGCTTGCAGAGAAAATGCCCTGGCAGAGCGAGGAAAATGTCAGGGCTATTGTCGACGTAGTTTTACATAGTAGATCAGGCATGGCGAGAAGAGACACCAGGGTAAATAATGAGAATGGCGATACTTGGTTGCTGGCCTTGGGCCCGGATCGGATGGGAAAATGGAATATAGCACAAGCTTTGGCCGAAATCATCTATGGTTCACGAGATAATCTTATTTCCCTTGCAAATCCATGGTCATGGGGTCATATCTACGAGGAAGCTGTTACTCATAGTTTTCCTGTTACTCATAGCTATAGAGGAAAAACATACTTAGATAGGGTTGCTCAAGCTATCAATAGGAATCCCCACTATGTCATGCTACAACAGATATTGAGCAGGCCAACACAGTTTTCATGGGTGTGATAGTGAAATCCATTGAAAGAGGAAAACTCGTGGATTCCTGAAGAGAAGGGAGCCTGTGTGATTCTATTGTTTTCATGACGTCCAGCCATGTAGTCAAGTACTTCACAAAATGTAGTTTGCTGTACAATACGAGGAAGACAACCTAGAAAAATCAATTGCAGGCCCCTCCTTTGCGTTTAAATTTCTTGGAGGAAAAAGTATAAGATCAAGTACAGGAGAAACTCGGCCACCACCCGTAAGCGTAAGGTGGAATGGGATCTGATGTAGGCCAAATAAACAGAGAAAAGCAACAGATAATTAGCGACATGAGATAGAAGGAGGATGGAGTGGGCAGGTGGAAACCCACCATGAGAAGCACCTCAAGCTCGTGAGCGTTGTCGTTGGAGACCAAGTGCAAGATAGCCACGCCTCCGACATAATTAAATTCATGAAAAATGTGTAACCCATTGTAAAT
This sequence comes from Taxus wallichiana var. yunnanensis, assembly GCA_018340775.1. Taxonomy (NCBI): domain Eukaryota; kingdom Viridiplantae; phylum Streptophyta; class Pinopsida; order Cupressales; family Taxaceae; genus Taxus; species Taxus wallichiana. The sequence continues at coordinate 713,212,775 of CM031238.1, forward strand.
TTTACCCCTCCCATAATTTTTTTTTTGTTTTTGTACTCTTGAGGTGCATGCCTATATATTTTCCCGCTATATAAAATTGTGACTTGATGTTTTGAGTGAGGCCACTACGTCCAAGTTCCAATTAGATTTTTAATTATGTCAAAATGTACTATTCAAAATTAGAAATAGAGGGGGCTACCACATGTTGTATTGATGACATATCAAACAACCTATATTTATTCTCTCAACCTCAATTAGTCAACCAAACTCAGGTAAGTTACCGCTAAGAGACAATGTTAAATGCATGGCTAAATGAGTGAGCTTGATATAGCATAAATAAGGTGTTTGCATCCAATCAATGTCAACACAACCCTTTACAAGGGGTGTTACTAGTTGTTGCGGAACTTCCTTTTTTTTTTACTTTTTTCATTCTAGCCATCATGGTCTCTACATTTAACCTCTTCCAAATGAAAAAGTACACAAACCGTCAAATTGAATAAAAGGATATATGTGGAGAAAACAATGTTATTCTAGCGATTTTACTAGGCATGGAATGTCGTTTTACTTGTATACATGTTTGTGTGTTCTACACGTATAAAGGATGTATGGGATTGCTATGCCTTGAAATTATGGTGACTCCTCCTACACAACTCATCCGTATAATGTTGTGTGCATGGAGTTTGAGATTGATAGATGACGGTTTAGATGGTGTTGAATTCATATCCTATAATTGATACGCTGAAAATGTGCATGGTTATTCAATTTATATATTCTACAATGTAAAGTGAAGGTTGCAACCCTTGTTGGCATCCACCCAACTCGAGACAAAAACTTCCCTCCTACTTCAATTTATTTATATAATGCACTTTTAAAATGTAAAATATACATAAATACTGGGCTAAAATAGGAAAATAACCCTAAAATGAAATGAATCTGATGGATCATATGATGTCGATGTAAAAATTATTAAATCACAAATAGCTTTGGCATATTTTGAAGATCCAAACACCATATCACCATTTTTTTGAAGAAAATCCAATGTCATTATCTTTGTTTGGCATGCTTCTAATTTTTTTCAAAGTAATTACAATTTTTAAGGTTTATTGTTTAATATTTATGTTACAATCTTGAAGAGTATAATTATTCCCAATGAATGGACATGAGCTAGGATGAAATTGACACGTAATGTGTTGTGACATGTCACATTAGCTTCAAATGTTGCCTAAAATATTTTATTATTATTGTGATCGTTAGCATGGTGATATGTTGAACGACATATTAGATGACCTCTATTAATCTCTCAACCTTGATCAAGCGACTAAATGAGTCGAATTCCATAAAAGAGAAAATGTTTAATACACAACTAAATGAGAGAGCATAACACAATGGACATCAACATATTTTCTTCTAATAAACATTTTTACAACCTTTAAAGTGGTGTTGCTAAAACTACACAACTTCCTTTTTATCCATATTCATTCTAGATCCTAGCATCTACTACTACACAACTTGTCTTAAATGTTGACATCAAAAGTATTAAAAAGTAGAGATATTTAATATATTTTTAAGATCCTAGCGTTAGATCACCAATCTTCTAAGGTTGATACGATGTCATTTCCATTGTTAAGTTCACTTATATATTATATTGTTAATCAAATTTCCTCTTTCCTGTTTAGATTAGTGGACTAGATACTAAAGAAAACTAAACAACTCCAAAATGTAAGGGTTTAGGGTACCTTGATGTATGATGGATGCAAATGGACATGCACAAAGTAGATGAACTTGCACAACAAAGATGGCTAGAGAGAAAATGGTTTAGATGGTAGATGAAGGGGTTTCTAACAAAGTTGGTTCCAAGAAGCGTTAACTTCCTCATGCGGATGTCAACCCCCATGTTTTGATAAAATATGATAAAACCAATAATAATAACAAGATAGTATGAAGAATGTGGGGCACACATAAACTAAAATGTAGAAATGTAAGGCACATACAGATTTGATCTAGATTAATATAAAATAAAGTATACCTGATTGGGTCGACGACGACCCAAGCTACGAAAGGTAGGTCGACAACGACTTGAACAATGAATCTGGACAACAAGATGAAAATGCAGATATGGAGGAATCGGAACGTAGATTGGATGATCACAAAGGTCTCGAGAACATTGACATGAACTCGAAAGGAAGATTTGAGATCGAAACAAAAAGGATACAGGAAAACAAATATTTAGATGGATTGGATAGGAATAAGGCTCGGGTCAACGACGATTGGGTTGAGTTGGCGGTGAATAGAGATAGGTAGAACAAATTTGGACTAACATAGAAGCATAATGACATATATGAGAACTAGAAACAATAACAGAACATAGAAACACATTGATGAAGATCTAGAGAACAAAATGGATGACAACACAAGGCTTGGTAGACGATGACCTAGGGCAGAGTGACGATGACCTGGGAAGTGCTTAACAAGAACGGAGGTAGATGAGTTGGTTGGAACACATGTAGATAAAATGAATGGAAGAACACGTTGAAAAGGAAGATCTCGATGGCGAGATGAACTCAGTAAAACGTTAATTCTTGAAAGATAATAACAATAATAAGAAATGATAGCATAAACCAACAAAAAGTAAGGATAAACTTTCCAAAGTCTCCACAAGTAATGTAAGACAAGCTTAAATGGATTCCAAGATGGTTAAGAAAGATGTAAGGATGCTCAAGCTCAAGATAAGTTCACACAGTGCAAGAAAAAACTCGATTATGCCTCATTTTAAAGGGGGGTGAAACTAGCTTTATAGGGTCTATGGTGACATGAATGGGTTTCCGCAACTATGGGTAACCATCCCTTTGGGTGGTGGAAGGGTGATTTATTCAAGATATGGGGATTTTATGGATTAAGATAAGTGTTTTAAAGCATATAGGTGGGTTAGGGTTTCCTAGGGAAGTGTCATGGGTAAGTGGGAGATAAATATGGATTAAATAAAAGATAGAAAAAGCATAGGGATATGGAACTAGGTAGTTAGGGATGATAAACAACCTAGGGAGGATAAATGAAATCTAATTAGAGGTAATTAGCTAATGAGATGAGGATTAGAAAATGATTAAATGAATATTAATTAAAAATTAAAGTTGATAGGTTAATAGATAAGAAAGGTGAGAATTAAAATATGAATTAGAATTAAAATAAAGGGGGTCTAGATAGGACCATGGTGAAAGAAGTGGACACGGGTAACAAGGGTAGCGATACCAAATTTTGGTGTCTACATTTGCCCCCTTTTGTCGAGTGGTTTGTGCTAGCAAGCCATGAGACAAAAGTGATGAGAAATAACAAGTAAATGAAGAATGGAAAATGATTGATGATGAGTTCCACCTCAAACAAGGGATCCATGATGCAAAGGGGAAGTGATCACGAGGTTGAAAAAAGTAGATGAAGAATGGCGGGTGGAAGTGTAGTCACAAAAACATGCACTTTAGACATTATTTATCCGGTCTCATACTACTATTTAAAAGGTTCTTGAGTGAAGAAAGTACTAATTAATCCCCATCTTTTTGTCATCTTTTTTATTTTATTTCATCATTACCAACCTTTTACATCCACATGCCCAGTTAGCTTTTGTTATCCTGCATTATTTTAGCCTCAACTAGGGTGCCCTTGGGCGCCCTGGTCCCACCAGGTGCCCCCACCCTTTTTCACTCTCCCACCACTTTTTGGGCTCTTTCTAGCCATTTTACATCTTTATCTTTTTGGTGGTCGGCCATTTTGGGGTTAATTATGAAATTAGATCAAGATAACCATATAAATATAAATTTAAAAGACCATAATGAGGGACCTAACATCACTTACTATTATCACTCATCTAGAGTTACGTCCATCTATTACATTGGAGATCACTTGCATCTACATAGCTCCATCATCAAGGCACAAGGCTAGGACATCTGCATCACACTTCATAGGGGAGGGATTCTATTCTATTCTATGCACACATTCTATTAAATTTTCTACACATAGGTATTGTTCACTACTTCACAAAGTGTGACTGACATAAGAGCAACCTAGGGCATGTTTGCACACACTTGTACATAGAACTACATCAGGTCTGAGAATTAGTACAGTGCTCAGTTAGTAAGTCCACCATTTTGGTAGCTGAGGACAATCTGACCCCTTCATATGAATTCTTCTTTTTTAGGGTTTGATTCTTATTTTGGGGTCTTGTAGGACTTTCTCTCATCTTGGATTATTGGCGACATCAAACACGGGACAACGAAGTTTCAAACCATCTGTCGAACCAGTGAAAATAAGTTTAAGAGATTTTACACAGACCAAGGCACGTAGATTGCAGACCAGAGCACTCACAAGTGCCGTAGTTCCCCTCGAGGTGCTCCAGCCAGCTAAATCCTCCAAATCCACCCTTTTTGGGACTTCTACATAGTCGTTCCTGCTTCTGTATTTTCCAGTCTCAATGCGACACCATCCTGCAAGCATCTGTTATTCAGTGAGTTCTTTCCTCTTCCTTCTTGCACATTTCTAAAAGTATTTAGTATTCTCGGATCTAAAATTTGGAACCATATTACGAGGTATTTTGTCACCAATACTAGAAATTCCAAACAACAAACCTTCAACTCCCAAAACTAGTAATTTCCGAGGCTTCCCAATAGGATATATAAAAACAACTTAGAATTAATGTAAGATTCCAAAAGTGATTAAAAAGGCATCAAAGTATTTAATCACAACTCAAAAACAACTTATAAAACTATAATATCAACTCAATCACAATGAAGATATAAATATTGCCAAATTTTAAATTTGTAATCTCAACATATAAAATAAAGAGTGATCATATGACTGTACGAATGAATATCATTGTAAATTTTTTTGAAATAATTAATAGTTATATATTTTTTGTTTTCTGTAATTTTTTGATGCCCTCTGCAACACTCAAACCCTGACACAATATTTGTGATATGTTTGTGTACAAATTGGTCATCAACCACTTATCTTTGAAACAATTTTCTTCATTGGATTTCCTCCCCACCATAAATTTTTTTGGAGGGTTTCCCTTTGGACCCATTGTAATACACAATGTGTCTCTAAGACCAAAAACAATACCATCTCTACTCCAAATATTTTGGAGATATTTTACTGCAATTTCGTCTTCTACACAACAATGTTCTTTACCTAAAAAAAACTGGTTTGAATTCAAACGCTATTTTTTTCAAAGCCTTAATCAACTTTTCAACTTCGCGCAAGAGAGATAGCTAGACCAAAATCCCACTTCACATTTTGCTACTAGTATCTTTAAAAATTCCTTGAGCCCACCTCTCAAGCTGAGAGTCTCCTTACTAAACTTGATTTCCAACTCTTTATTGGATTGGTTTTTTCATTGCGAAAACCTTCCAAATCTAAAATAATTAAATAATCATTTTGGCCAATTGCACAGAAGTAATTTTTTTATCAATTATCCACAATTTGATATTAACCAATTCAAATAATCAAAATTTTAGTATGTTAACACTTACTTGATTGACACTCCATATTGGATTCCCTCGCACTCCCCCTCTGTAGGTTCTTGTGATGCTCGTTCTATTTAAAAATAGTAATCAATTCAAAATAAATTTTAAGTCGATGTAAAAAAATACCTGATACAACTTACTTTTATATAAATATTGCATAGATGTAGTTGTATATTAGCGACAAATAGGCTTAAGCCATTAATGCTTGGACTATGTTTGGGTTGATAGTCTATGATGGGCTTAACAACCGCTAATGGCCAACTGCAAAAAGAAGTATCTGTTTTTTCAATTTTCGAAACTTATTGTTAACCACTTAGAAAAAAATTAATCAATTGAAAGTAAATACCGTGGTGACGTAATTAAATTCATGATATAACTTGCTTCTATTCAATGAAAAAACCTTTTATGGACCACTAGGCTAACCCATTATTGCCTGGACTATAGTTGGTATGACATTATTTGATTAGCTTAGCGGCTCGCAAATAGCCAAATGTATAGAAGTAGTGTTTTTTCAATTGTTTGTAATTTAATATTAACCAATAATGTATTTTGATTCAATTCAAAATAAATCTAATTAAAATATGTATGTTACCGATCGCTAGGGTAATACATATAACAAATAAACTACTTCGCTATAGGTTCCTTCAATTATGAGTGACTTATAAATGGTTTTCTTTATAATTGTATATGACTATCATACCATTTTCCGTCTATGAGTTCCTGTGTGATGTGCCAACAACCTCCCATTTGGCATCAAATCTAAAAAATTGAAGTTTTATTAAAAATATGTAAATAATGACAATCGAAAACTTCTTGTAGTGATAAATTTATAAAACGAGTATTTCCCACTCACCTTTTATAGATTCATTGGATGGATGGTCAATGACATCTGGGGCAACAAGTTGAATTGGTTGCGACATACTAAGAATGACATCATCTCCTTTGTTTGTATGTGGAGAGGAAGAGACGGTGTCTTCCTCTATTGTTTGGTTGTCTGCATAAATATTGTATGTATCAGTTCAAATGCATTAAACTAATATAATTGTTTAAAGTGATCTTAATCAATGTACCTTTTTTCAAATGAAAATAGTAATGTTGTAAAAACATTTCTTGATCATGTGATTCAACAATAAAAATTGCAGATAGACTTGATTCAACCAAAGCATGCACTGCAACACTACCACCGTACAACACTATAACCAGAGAATTATCGAAAGTGAGTCGAGTGAACATATGAGACCAAAACCCATAAGATATCTTGTAAAGAAAATAACGTGTCTTTCCTCGTAGGACAATTTTGCTTGCAGTCACAATTTGCTACAAAAGTTGATCCATCCAATCCATGGCAATTTTTTCTATATCCCCATCGTCAACAACACAATTGTGCACATCAGTTATTGTGTACATAAGAAAAAAGCTCTTAAATTTTCCACTTTGTCATAAAATTTGTAACAACCTTCCACAACTGATTCCCCCTTGTCTTTGACTTTTTGCATGTATTTTTTTATTGTCTCTCTTAATATTTTTGAAGAAGCAACAAATAAGATCACAATAATTACACAATTTAGCAGACTAGATCCAACAACTGTAAGTAGGTCCATTATTACATCGCAAGTGAGTACACTAGATAAATTATAGAAATTTGTGATCACACATTTTAAAGTAAATGGATTAGTTGACAAAATAGAAGATATTGTTGACTAGAGCTGGAAGGGATATGCACATTGACATGTAAAGTCTTCGGTGTCTTCCATCCTTTCTGGAATATTTTATTCCATTGAAATCACATAGTTGTCTATAATTATCTGAGTTGTCGCTGGGAGAACCTCTACCACTTTAGCATCAATTTTTCATTTTGCCAATTTTTAACTTCCTCCAGAATCATATTTTCTTTTTCCTTTATTCTCTTCTCCCAAGAGTACACATAACTGGTAGTAGTGAGAATCATATAGACTAAATTTTTCAACAATTTTTTTTTCAGTTAATTCTGCCAATACAATATTACATGGATATTTACTTTTCATATATTTTAGAAATTTTTCTCTCATCCTTCTGTCATATTTTACTCTTTGGCAGTAAAAATCTAAAGTCTCTGCTATGACGCGTGCTTCAATAGAGTGAATTAGCCATACTTTCCCTGCTTGCACTATATCTAGTAAAATTGATAGCTCTTCATCAGATAATCCTCTTGTGGGCCTGAAGTAATTTGCTATGAACCTTACCAATGAATTTGGTTGAAAGTTAGGTTGGTTATCCTTAAAAGGATAACAAGGCAACCCACCTGATTTACAAAACTCAATGGTTGTTGTCAATTTTGTGCATATGTCCTCACGTAAAAATAGAAATGTCATTTTGTCATAAAGGCTCTCAGCCTTAGCCACTTTGAAAATAACAAGACATTTATTTTCAAAACACTACATTGAAAGAGGAAATAGTATATTTACTTTCTGCATATTAAAAAATTAAATTTTAAGAATAAATGCGTTAAAATTAAGTTTTGTTACCTTCAAATCATCTGACTTTGAGTTTCTCACTCCGGGCCTCTGTGGACATCCTTGGGATCTCCAAATCATTCAATCCTTGTAGAGTACATCAATAAAATTGGTATCAATCCAATTTTTGTTTACATCATTTTGCTGCCTACAAATATTAACAATGACTTTTCCAGGCGCGTGTGAAGACATAATGTAAGCCTTTCTAAATTGTATATTAGTATGTAATTGACTTGTGTTCACTTTCACCAAAAACATTTTTTGCGCACAAATTTGCATGAACGGAGTGCAACCAATGTAAGACATATTACCTGAAAAAAGGAATTAATTTTTTTATATTTCGTAAGTAATTAGAAAGGAAAAATATTGTTTCTCAATAGTTCAATAATAACAAGATGTTGTATCTTGATGTCATTATCTTCATAGAGTAAAATTCAATAGGAATACACATTTATAGCATAGTGGTCACCAGGAATACTTCAAAACCCCATTTAGTAATAAAAAACAAGAAAGCGTTAGTAAATTTTTTTGTTATGCGTTACACATAGCAATTTAAACAATT